>OY728157.1:537240386-539740386 GCA_963277665.1 Viscum album
TACTCGATCTGTCAAATTATAATTTTATTGGAATAATGTGGTTGCTTTATTATATGTTTAATGGGAATTTTAAGGTGATGATAATAAATGAATTAATCATGTTAAACTGTTATTTATAGTTAGTAATAAGTGATTTTTATAAAACATTCACATAGTTTTCAAGGAATTATTCTATTAGGATATTTCATTCAATTTTGGAACAAAATAGATTTGTGATCTTTCAAATAGATTTAAATTCATCCTTACTCAATGAAAAATTTTAAGAGGAAGTGAATTATGACATATCTCGTGGATTCATTACTGTATAAAATAATATTTAATTTTTTAAAATATAAAAATTGAATAGTATTGTTTATAGAAATCCCCAAATTAATGTTACTAAAATGTAAACTACTTTTTAAAGTAATTAAATTTAAAGAAGGATATATTGGACAATAAACACTATAATAATGAAAATTGTAACACACTATGCTTCCATGATACGCTTCTCTTTGAATAATACACAAGCATGTGTTGTACGCAACTTCAAGTTCTAACACACCGCAACCAATCAAACTAGCCGGTATGAATTGTAATACCCACTTTTTGAAATTTTATAAATTTTATCATTCAAAATGGACTTCATTTTTGGATTCGGAATATTGAAATTAGCTTAGGGTGAAGCTTTTTTATTTTTCTAAAAACATTCAAATTTAATCAAGAGTGAAAAACAATGAGTTGTAGTTAGAAACTGAATTTTTATTTAAAAATATTTATTTTATTTAAATTTATTTTATGTCAAATTATTCACAAAATGCCTATATATGTTCAATGTAATTCATTGAAGTCAATTTATAATAATTTTAGATATAGTAAAAATTTATTGAACTTTTTACCGTCTTTTACCCACCTCCTAGGAGAATTTGCAAATTCACATAAAACATAATTTTACCGCTTCTGTGAGTGGAATTTCGAAAATTTGAGAGACAAAATTAATATCAAGGAGTAAAATGGGGTTCATTAAGATAAAAATAATTTTTGGTGAATAGTAACTTTTTGCTTTTATTACCATGGTTAAAAGTAAATAGGGTAATTAAGGATAAACATAATATTATTATTACCCTAACACAAGTCCTAATTCTATTGGATAAGTATACATCGAACAAAAAAAGCCTTATAAATAAAATATGAACCTATTTGGTCCACATGGATTAGATTATGACATTTATTATTATTTTATTCAAAGAAGAGTTAAAAGAGTTAAAATCAACGTTTAATAAATAAATTATTATTAATACATGGTTACACATAAGATAATTTTGACTATAAATATTAATAGGAAAGATAAAAATATTTATTACATAATGGTATTTTATTTATATTTTTTAGAAATTAAATAATTTAATTTATTTCTGACATAATGATGATGGTGTAATAACATAATTATTGAAATATTGAAATAATTGATATTATTAATTTCGAAATAAATTTAATTTGAGACTTTTTATTAATTCCACTAAATTTATAGATTATTATGACATATTAGGGTTGGTTATATGAGTTTTGTTCGAATCAATAATTCTGTTATGAATTTAGAAAAAACAAAATACCAAATAGTTCCAAAATTGACATAAAAGAGTTTTAAAAAAATATTATATTATTAATTGATATTCTATTCCTAAAAATATAAGGTTCATCCAAAATAATTATATAATTACAAGTGTATCATTAATGATCCATTTGGGGATCTCCTGGAAGTATATAGTTTGTGTATTAACCATAAACTATAAAAATACAAAGATACATGGAAAATGTAAAACAATTTAACTAAAAGTTAAATCCAAACGATAAAGTTAATATAGGGGCCCAAATCTACCTAAAACATATTGGTTGAGTGGTTTTCAACCCATACCCACCTTAGACATTAAATAATCCACTTTGGAGCCTTTATAAACCGAATTTTATTATATTATAAAATAATATTTCTATCTTTTCCTAAGTAGCCACTTACTCCTCTTATAAAAGGTCACTCCCCCTTCTCTCTATCTCACACCTTCAAAGCCATTTGGCTGAGAAAACCCATACACAAATACCCTCTCAACTATCCTCCCTTAATCATAGAGTACTTCCTTTAGTCATAAAGGCAACCTACATATTTCTTCGATCAAATCAAAAGGAAGAATCCGAAGAAGAGGGGGTTAACCTACCCTCGACCAAGGAAAAGTACAATGTAAGGGTTAATTTAACAACTTATTTATTATATGAGGTGTTTTTTACATAAGTATCTACTGGGACCTCATTTTCATCCACATCCATGTTTCTTAAAAATGTATTTCAAAACATTCTTACTATTTTATATTCTATGGGTTAAAGTCATTTATAACCTTGTTTGACTTTTTATAAGATTTTTATAAATGAATGTTTCCATAGTTTTCCAAACAGTTTCATTTTTAAACTTTTCGACAGAATTAAGGAAATAATGTCTTTTTTTAACTTATACGGTGGGTGTGGCTATTTTCCACCATTATAAAATCATCGAGGATTCTCGTACAAGACTTTATGAATATTTTCAAAGTAAATGTTTTCTTTTATTATTATGTGACTTTTAAATGATTTCAAAAAAAGTGATATTTCTCTCAAATACTTCTGATTTCATCTATTTCAACATCCTTTGATAGATTTTAGTCTTATTTGATGTTGATTTACTATGATACAAAACGTCCTTGTTGTATTGAAGGATTTGTGATATGTTTGACTATGGATGTGTTATTTTTATACCATTCATGGTTTGTGGACAAAGTATTGAAATTTTGTATGCTTGTTTTTATAATAATGTTTATGTTATGTTTAAACCTATTCATATGAGGAATGTATTGGACTTAGTAAGTGACGAGTGGAGCTTGCAATAGCTCTTTGATGCATCGGTAGGTCTAATGATACAAACTGGTGACTTGGCACAAGACCTTGACAAAATCATATTTGGAGTCTTGGCACAAGGCCTTTACTATGTGGTTATGATAGTCTGGCCTTATTCAATCAATCATTATGAAAGTGGATATTGATATTGCACATGATTATTCAACTAGTAGAATATCCATGTGAATAAGTAAATGGAATTATTTCATTTCATTTTTTCAATGTTATGTTATAGTTCAAATTTAAAAGGATGTTGTTTTAGTAATAAAATGCCTTAAATGTTTATGTTTATTTATGAACGTTTTGGCTATATCATTATACTTATTGAGAATCTGAGCTCACCCATTTCTATGTTTTATTTTTCCCATGATGTGAATAATTATTTTATGATTGACTTATAGGGATTGTCTGAAGGGATATGAGTGTGGACAATGGAGACTATGTTGTTGTAGTTTTTATCTTTATGATATAATGTATGACTTATGAATGTGTCTAGTGTTTCCAAGGGTACTAAAATAATCGGACTTTTGAGACATGATCATTTGTGGTCTTTCCAGTGTTATTTAATAATGCACCGACTCTGGGTAATTGGGGTCGGTGCGTTACATTTGATATCAGAGGAAGATTAGTACAAACCATAGAAGCTATATTTAGATAAACTATGATTAGATCACATAAACCTAAGATGGACTTTGAGGATTAGTGTGGAATAACTTCATCGAATTTTGTTATTATAGATATTTTGTGAGTTTTCCGAGCAATACATCCTTTTCTGGATACGAGTAGGTAGAGGTGGCTCTGGCACATATGTACCTAGGGGTAAAACCTGAAAACACCGCTTTGAGCTAGACTCGAACGGGAACTAGTGCATGACAACGGGCCTTGCTACACTCTTGGTTATGACACTCTCGAGGGATATGATTAGGATAATTATTGTTTTGTTTACAAACCATTATGAAGGGTTTATGAGTATATACTTCATCAAAGAAAACATTTTTATGTTTATTGATTATATCCACAAACTGTTCAATTTATGTTAAGTGTTTTACAAGTTGGGATTTATGTATTGTGATTAATAATCTAATCTAGTGTATTACATTGTTTATAAATGGAGCCTAGTGGAAGGAATGGAAATCATATCAATTCATGTAGTCCATATAGGGATTTCCCACCTCACCAAGATAATTATGGTGGAGCTCATGATACAACTGGGGCTGATCAACTTATCACTATACTGGGAAAACACACTCATGTTGTGGAAAATAACCTTACCCGTATGGAGCACCCTGATCCACAATGTGGAGGATCAATTTTATATCGCTCCATGAGGCAACAAACACCAACATTAAATGGGAGTACAAATCCATTAGAATCTATGAAATGGATAAATTCCTTAGAGAAAATATTCTATGACTTGGGCAGTAGAAAAAGAGAAAAATTTATCATGGTAGTTTACCTCCATACTAGAGATAATAATCATAGGTAATCATTGATTTAAAATATAAAGGAATATGATGAAATAACAAATATGGATTGGATGGATTTGAAAGATATTTTCTTAGAAAAAAAATTTCCTCATGATCATCAAGCAGATATGGAAAGGAAATTTCTGAGTCTGTGGAAAAAGGAGGATGAGAATACCACAAATTATGAGTCTAACGTTACAAGGTTAGTGAGGCATGCTACATATTATATAAGTAACCCACGAAGTAAGATTGATCTTTTCTTTGATGGGTTAAAACTGTTTCTCCTTCGAGCGTTAGTCTCACAATCCTTCTCGTTGTACGAAGATATTGTCTCAAGTGCTATCAAGACATAAAACGAATTCTCTATGTCTTAAAACATTATAGAAAAGAAATATAAAAAGAGATCTTCTGACCACTCTGGTAATGGAAATAAGGGGAAGAAGAGAAAAGTTGAATATCCATCCTACAGTAATTTTGGGAAGAAACACCCTGGAACTTGATTGAAGAGAATGAAAGTTTTTTTATAAGTGTGGAGAAAAAGGCCACCAAGATTTTGATTGCAAGGGGATGAAATAAGCTACCGATGTTCAATGCTACAATTGAAGGGAGATGGGATAATATTCAAATTGATGTCGTAAGTGTTAGGAGAACATACCTCTGAAAAGTCAAAGGGATCAAGTCCAATCTTATACTATCACTACTGATGAGGTTGAAGCTCCGAAATACATGGTGGTAGATAATTTAATGGTTTCCTCAAGTTTATCAAATGCATTATTTGATTCTAAATCATTAAATTGTTTTATAACTTCACATTTTGCTATGAAAATTAGATATTTCAAATTTGATTTAATAATGGAGTTGTCAATCAAAACTCCTAAGGGAAGTATCATCACAACAATGTTTTGTGAATCTGTTACCATTAGATCATGCAGCTATTCTTTATATGCGGGTCTCATCGTCATACCCATGATGGAATATGATATAATCCTCTCTATGGATTGGATTTCGGACCATGATGCGAAGATTTATTGTAATAAGAATGAGGTTACAATTTTTGATGATGATGATAAAGAACACCTTATCTTAAGAGAAGAATCACCACCACCAAATTCATATCTAGATCTAACCCCAATAGTTCATCTAAATAAAATTATTGTGGAGGAAGAGAATGAAATAACTGTGAGTGAGGAAAGGAATATTCAAATAGGGGATGTTCTTATTGTGAAAGAATATGTTGATGTGTTTACAGAAGATTTACCTAGAAATACTCTAGAATGATAAATTGAGTTATCCATTGATTTAATTCCTGGATCAATTACCATATCAAAGACCCCTTATAGAATGGAAACTATGGAATTAGTGGAACTAATGAAACAAGAAGAAGAATTTAGTAATAAGGGATTTATTTTCCCTAGTCTTTCTCCATATAGATCCCCTGTCTTTTTTTCTTATGAAGAAAGATGAATCTATGAGGTTATGTATCGACTACAGGGAAACCAATGCTATAAAAATAAATAAAAGTATCCCTTACCTCGCATTGATGATTTATTTTACCAACTACATGGAGCATAATACTTTTCTAAGATTGACCTTCAATATGGATACCATCAGTTTTGTGTGAAGAAGGAAGACATTACGAAAAAAAGAATTTCGAACTAGGTAAATGCAGTAAGAGTTTACAGTAATGCCTTTTGGATTGACTAATGCACCCTCTGTCTTTATGGATCTAATGAATAGAGTTTTCAAGGAATATCTCGACGATTTTGTAGTGGTATTTATTGATTATATCCAGGTATACTCCAAAAGATATGAAGATCATTAAAATCCATTGCACATTATCCTAAAGAATCTTAGAAGATATGAATTATATGGGAATATTAGCATGTGTGAATTCTGGCTTCAGGAGATTTCTTTTCATGGCCATATTGTCTCTAAGGATGGAATCTCCAATGATCCTTCTAAAACACGATCAATCCAATAATGGCCTGAACTGAACAGTATAACTGTGCTACATAGATTTATTGCTTTAGCAGGTTATTATCGACATTTCGTCCAGAATATTTCCTGATTGGCTAACCCATTAATGAAGCTCACAAGTAAAGGGGAAAAATTTGTTTGGACAAATGAGTGTGAAGAATGTTTCTAATAACTGAAGAGAACATTTGTCTATGCTCCTATTATGACTCTACCATTGGGAAATTATGGATTAGTTATTTATAGGGATGCTTCAATTAAAGGACTCGGTTGTGTCCTTATGAAGAATGATAGGGTAATTTCCTATTCATCATGACAGCTAAAAATTCTTGACAAAAACTATCCTACTCATGATCTTGAGTTAGCAGCTGTAATATTTTCTTTGAAGATCTGTAGAAACTATTTATATGGTAAAAAATGTGAGATTTATAACGATCACAAGAGTTTGAAGTATATTTCCTCACAAAAATAACTCAACATGATGTAAAAAAGATGGCTTAAACTACTCAAGAATTATCATTGCATGATATACTACCACTAGAGGAAGGAAAATAAAGTGGAAGATGCTTTGAGTAGAAAGGATCATTGATTTTTGAACAAGATGAGAGTTGAATAGGATCCTATTTTCATGGATCTAATGAAGATTGATATGGGAGTTAACATGGAAGGTGAACCACTGATACTTTACAAATGGTTTACAAACCATCTTTACTAGAAAGGATAAAGAGTTTTCAAACTTATGATGAATAATTTCAAAAGAAGATTAATGCTTTGAATTATTAGAGATTGATTGACTTTGTGTATAAAGATAGAATTTTGAAATTTGTAAAGAGAATTTTTGTTCCCGATATAACTGATATAAAAAGAGAATTTTTGGAGGATGCTCATACTTCCAATTTTTCTATACACCCTGGGAGCACCAAAATGGATAGAGATTTTATGGAACATTTTTTGTGGGAAAACATGAAGAGGCAGATTGCTGATTTTGTGTCAAGATATATGGTTTTTCAACAAGTGAAAGCTAGAAGGAAACATCTTTGAGGAGTCATGAAACCTCTTCCCAAACCTAAGTGGACATGGGATAATATTATGATTGACTTTTTCATGGGACTACCAAAGACTCATAGAAAGAACTATGAAATATGGGTCACTATTGATCTTCTTACCAAGTCAGCACATTTTCTTTCTATAAGAGAAGATTTACCACTTGAACTATTAACAATTGTATATATTAATGAAGTTATAAGACTTCATGGAGTACCACTATGGATTGTTTCTTATCGTGATCCCCATTTTACATAAAGATTCTGGAAAATTCTTCAAAGAGACCTTGATACTATACATCGTTGTAGCGCTTCTTACCACCCCCAAACTGATGGACAATGAGAACGGACTTTTAAAACCTTATAAGACATGTTGAGAATAATATCACTTGACTTTTAGGGTATGTGGGATAAATATTTACCTCTGGTGGAATTTTCCTAATACTATAGCTTCCATTAAAGTATTTGGATGGCACCATATGAAGCGTTTTATAGAAAGATATGTCACACACCAACATGTTAAGACGATGTTGGTGAAGGAAATATCATAGTCCCAGAACTAGTGGAGGAAATGATGGAAGATGTGAATGTAATCCAAAACCAAATTAAAGAAACTCAAAGTAGGAATCAGAGCTATGCCGATAACTGATGGAAGGATTTGGTATTTCGGTAAGAGATCATGTTTTCATAAAGGTATCTTCATGGAAGGGAGTTAAACGTTTCAGTTAGAAGGGAAAATTGAGTCCCAGGTACATCAGACAGTTTGATATTCTAGAATGGATTGGGGTTGTAGCTTACAGGTTGGCAATGCCGCCATGTCTCTCAAATGTTCACAATGTGTTCCACTTATCACTGTTGAGAAAAATACATGCCTGGCCCAACGCATGTACTCACCTATGTGAAATTAGAACTGGAACCTGATCTGTCTTATTGTGAAGTGCCCATCAGGATTCATGATACCAGATATCAAGTATTGAGAAACCAAATGACTCATTTGGTAAACGTTCTATGGAGAAATCATAAGATGGAAGAGGCAACATGGGAACCCGAGGAACTCATTAAGAAGATCAACTCGAGTCTTTTTACGCAGTAAAATTCTAGCAATTTCGATGATGACATTATTAGAAGTAGGGGAGAATATAACACCCCATGCTTCCATGGTACGCTTCTCATTGAAATATATACAATAGTGTGTGTTGTACGCAACTTTGAGTTTTAACACACCACAACCAATAAAACTAGCCATTATGAATAGTAATACCCACTTTTTGAAATTTTAAAAAATTTAACATTTAAAATGGGATTCATTTTCGGATTAGAAATATCGAATTTACCTTGGGGTAAATTTTTATTCTATTAAATAATTGATATTATAAATATCCAAATAAATGTAAATTGAGACATTTTATGGATTCCACTAATTTTATAGACTAATATGACACATTAGGGTTGGTTAGATGAGTTATTTGTGAAGAAATAATGCTGTTATGAATTTAGAAAAAACAAAATAACAAATAGTGTCAAAATTGACATAAAAGTGTTTTTTAAAACAAATATTATATTATTAATTGATATTATATTCCTAAAAATCTAAGGGTCGGACAAAATACATATATAATGATAGGTGTATCATTAATGAACCATTTGGGGTTCTCTTGGAAGTATATATTAAGTGCATTAACCATATAATATAAAAATACAATGAGACCGGGTAAGTGTCAAACTATTTAACTAAAAGTTAAATCTAAAAGATAATGTAAATATAGTGACCCAAACTAGTTTAAAACCTATTTTTTGAGTGGTTTTTGACCCATCCCCACCTTAGAGTTTAAAAAATTTACATTTAAGACATTAGAAACCGAAAATTATTTTTTAATAAAATAAAATTTCTTTATTTTCCTAAGGTTCCCTTCACTCCTCTTATAAATGGGAACTCCCCCTTCTCTCTATTTCACATCTTCAATGCCATTTGGCTCAGACAACCCCTATCCAAATACCCTCTCAACTGTCCTCCCTTCGTCCTAGAGGCCATCATTTAGTCAAAAAGCCATCCTATGGAGTCTTTTCAATCAAATCAAAAGAATGAACCAGATGAAGAGGAGGTTATCCTACCCTCGACCAAGGAAAAGTACAAGGTAAGGGTTAATTTCACAGTCTCTTTATTATCCGAGGTTGTTTTTATGTAAGTATCTACTAGGACATCATTATTATCGACATCCATATTTCATAAAAATTTATTTCAAAACATTCTTACTATTTTATAGACTATGGGTTAAAGTCCTTTATACCATTGTTTGACTTTTTATAAGATGTTTTTAATGGAATCATTACATCATTTTCCAAATGGGGTCCTTCTTAACAATTTCAATATAATTAAGGTACAAAATGTATTTTTTTAACTTATACGGCGGGTGTGGCAATTTTCCCCTATTATAAAATCAACAAAGCATCACTTACAAGCCTATATGAATATTTTCAATGTAAATGTTTTCTTTTATAATTATGTGACTTTTAAATGATTAAAAAAAGAGATATTTCTATCAAATCGTTTTGATTTCATCTATGTCAACATACTCTGATAGATTTTATGCTTATCTGATGTTGATTTTTTATGATACAAAACATCCATATTGTATTGAAGGTATTGTGATTTGTATGACTGTGGATGTGTTATTTTTATACCATTCATGGTTTATAGAGAAAATATTGAAATTTCTTATGATAGTTTTAATATTAATGTTAATGTTATGTTTATACCTATTAATATGAGGAATGCATTGGACTTTGTAAGGTACAGGTGGAGCCCGCTATAGCTCCTTGATGCATCGACAGGTCTAATGAGACAAACTACTATCTTGGTATAAGGCTTTGACAAAATCTTATTTGTAGTCTTGGAAAAACGCCTTGAATATGTGGTTATGATAGTATGGAATTATGAATTCCATCAATATGAAAGTTGTTATGGATATTAAATGTGATTATTCGACTAGTAGAATATCCACGTGAATAATCAAATGGCATTATTTCATTTTATTTTATCTATGTTATTCTGATGATTAAGTTTAAAAGGATTTTTTTAGTTATACATTTCTTTAAATGTTTATAATTATTTATGAATGTTTGTGCAATATTGTTATCCTTACTGAGCATATGAGCTCACCCCTTTCTATGTTTTTTCCCAGGATGTGAAGAACTATTTTATGACTAACCAGTAGGGGTTGTCTTTAGGGATATGAGAGTGGACTCTAGAGATGATGTTGTTTTAGTTTTTCACATTATGATATAATGTAAGACTTATGAATCTATCTAGTGTTTTCAAGGATACTAAACTAATCAGTATTTCAAGACTTGATCATTTTTTTCATGCCATTGTTATGTAATAATGCACCAAATCAAGGTAACTTGGGTCGGGGTGTTACAAAAATATTATTCTTTTATTCTATTTTTTAATTTTTATATCGATCATGTTATCTTTTTTTTAAATGATTGATATTTTTGTGAGGGGATTTAATTGGAGAAATTGAAGTTAATTTGTATATCATTTCTTGTAGAGAGGAGGAGTTTCTTGGTTTTGTAAATTTCTCAAGATAATTATCATATTTTCTTATCTAACTAGAATTACCCATGAGAAGTTTTGATGGAGTTCAAAAAAGGGGATTCAAAGTCCTTTTCAACCACAATTTTTGTGTAAAACAAGATATATATGGATAAAGGAATAATTTTGGTTGATTCCTAAGAGTTTATAAATACTTTTTTAGTTTTCTATACTTTTTTTCTTCAAGGAAATATTTTACTTATCCCATAATAATTTATACTATATTTCAAAACTACCTTAAATAATCACATAATACAGTTGAAAAATGTATTCTTATATTCATACAAAATTGTAAATTATGGTTTCAAGTATATTTGAAAAGGAAATATAAGTATCAATATATATATATATGTGGGTTTCACTACATATGTGGATAATAGAAACAAATATTTGACATTTTTTTTTATTGAATAACAGTATGATCCATTGAATAGAAAGAATAATGTTTTTAGTATATTTATTATTATATATGTAGAGTTTTTTTTTGTATCTCAAGTGACAATACAATTGATTTTGATTAAAATCAATTAGAGGACCTTTAGGAGTAGGTGATGTTTCAATTTATTATTGGATGTGGTAATAAAATTTCTATAAACTTTTTATGAAATATATTATAATAAACATGTTTAAAGATTACTGATATAAAATATCGTATTAAAGAGTTTGTGGGTTAGGGTAAGAGTGAGATGGAGTCTATTTATACATTGGAATTTTTTTTAATTGTTTTCACTAAACCCCTTTAGGGGGAATATTTTCTTAATTTTTCGTTGATAATGGGATTCCAAACATAGTCCAATCAAGGATAATCTATAGTGATCTAGTTTTCTAGAAAACTCAATTAATAGTTATTTGATTCTAAAATGGAAGAATAAAGATTAATTTATTATTTAAAAAAATAATTCAAAGAATACATTTTTATCATTATAGGGTAATAAATTTATGGGGAGTTTTTGAAAGGTTAAATTTTTTATTTCTATGAGGAAGTGTGTGAACTTTTTTAACATGTTTGTTGTCTATATAAATAGTAAAAATGACCCTTTATACAACAAATCAAGGAATATAATAAAGAAATTGAATAATATTTTCTTGAGAATATATCCTTGGATAATATCACCATATTTAAATGACCTGATGAATGTTACTTAATTGGAATCATGAAATTGTTATTCAATTTTATTTTTTTCTAAACAGAGCTTAGTCACCTATGTATAAAATTATTGAATGATGATTCAATTTTAAATGTTTGGTGAATGAAAATTCATTTTTGTTCAGTGGTTTCAAATTAAATAAGAAGCGGATATTTTTTAGAGAATGAATGTGGAAAATATTTCTATCAAGGGTTGTTGTGTCCTTCATAAAGTTTTTGAGAATGAAGGGGAGTTTTTTTACTTTAAAAAATAATATATAATTCCACATAATTTTGTTGTTTTGGAATTCAAAGAGCAATTTATTGAGATATTGAGTAGATACTATTTCTATTAGGTTTTTTATAAAAAAAATATTATTTTAAGTCAAAGTAATTTAATTTTCATGTGATAATAAGGTTTTTTGGTACTTTATAAATGTATGGAAGATTTTTGGAGTTTAGAAGTAGATGATTGGAAGAGGTTCTTAGGAAACATGATAAATCAAGCTAATATATGTCTAATTATTATATGATAAACTCATTGTGTGACTAATTGATATTATAATCAACATTATTTAAAGTAAATTCTAATATAGTAGCATCTACATGATATTAAAATATGTATATGATGGGTATAATTATATACTATGTGTTCTAATCATGCAAAAATAGTATCTATATAGGAACGATTCTTTCTAACACGATGTGGTGAATGATTAATGGTTTTTGAATGAAGATTAAATCAAAAAACATTAAAATTTCCCACACTAAAATTCAACCTATGAATTTTTAATGACTATTGGATGTATATTTTTTCTTTTCACAAGAATATAGTTAATTCAGTGATTAGAGAAAACAATATTGTGATGTTATAAACTATAAATATAATGACCCATGTATTTATATAATAATATTTATGATTTCTATTAATACTTTTGAATAATATAATAATTTTACATTAAATTGGATCCTATGTTTGATGGCGTACCAGACACACAACAATGGGTTTCTACAATATCATAGGTTGCACATACAACTGAGTAACAACAACATAATATTATTATATTAAATGGTAGTTGACACCTATTTGTTGTATTGGAAGGAATGAATAAGACTAACCATATTATAAATAAACATTTTTGTAAAATGTTTTTTCATTTATCCAATAAAACTTATAGGCATAAAATGAGAATTAATACAATTTCAAGCATAAATACTCTAATGTTTTTAAAAGATAGTTTTACCACCTTTTGATGGAGAACTCTTTTTAAATATAGTTTTTGTCACTTTTATATATTCTATATAAAAAACATATTATTTATTAAAGGGACATCATTAGTTACTATTGGTAATTTTTCGGTATTTTTTGATAAATTTCAATTTTTAATGAATAATGAAAAATAATGAATTTTAAGTCAAAACTGCCCTTTTATCTTGTTTATTTATATGGTTAGATTAACTTTTTGTTGGTTTAAAAGTATAATTTGATTATTTTTTTAACATTTAATACAATTTTTTCATTATAATTATTTTTAATTTGAAATTGGACATAAATCCATGTCAATCATTTTGTAGTTTTTCTTTTTAAAACTCATTTTTTTGTTTTGACAACTGAAATTAATAATAAATTAATTTATACAAGTAATTTGTTTGGAATTTGGAATTTGTTTCTATATTCTGAATTAGGAGGTCCAAATTGGGGAAATTGATATCTTTTATATTTAAACATTATGAATATTAACTTTATAAAATATTTTTTTGACCATGGTTCAAGGTTAAATATGGTAAATAAGGGTAATAAATAATTGAATAATAATATTAAATTACACTATCCCATGTCCTAAACCTATTTGATTATACATGTAAAGCGATTGGAATTTTTGGGCCGATTTTTGTACTAAATGGTGCCACTTGTATGTGAAAATGTCAATTTTTTTAAAATTAATTTAATGTTAAGGAAAATGTAACATAAACATTTATCTTTTAGTATAAAAATTTCTATATGGGGTTTTATATGTTAAAATCTTTACTATAAGATTAATTAAAAATATAAATAATGATTTTTTATTTATAATTTTTATATATCAAATAAATAAATTTATTTATGACACAATTATGTTGTAGTGATTACCTTATTAATGAATGATTTAAATAAATGAGATTATAAATTTCTTAAAAAAAATATATTTTGAAACTCTAAATTCCATCCATTAATTTGAAACATTATTATTACTTCTTATCTATCAATTAATGATGATTTTTAGAATGAATCAATTTGGATTGGACTTTTCAAAATGTTATGATATGAATAGTGTTAAAATTGACACAATTCTTATTTTAAAATAGATATTATTTTATTAAATGTTTTATAGATAAAAATAATAATATAATATTCTTAACAATAGTTATCATAAGTGTAAAATTTTAACATTGACACTAAAATTTGATATTTTTCAGGTTTTGGTTACTATTTTGATTCTAAATGTGTTAAAATTTTCATAAAATGGTAGGAGTAAAAAAGGGTCAAATAAAAAATATATCAATAATAAAAATGAAACACCTGTAAAATTATAATAGGATGATTTTATTTAGACTAGTATTAATATTATCATTTAAGTTAATGTGTTTTGGACCCTTTGATACTGGAAAGCATTTTATAATAAAATAATATTTTCAATCATTCATAAAGAGCCTCTCCTCCCCTTTAAAAAAGACCAGAATATCTAACCCATTACACACAACTCTGAAGCCTATTGGCTCATCTGAACTCTGCTCAAATAAGCTCCCAAAATCCCTATCTTCCTTTTAGAATCCTTCAAATTAGGCATAAGTCAATTGAAGAATGCTTTTTGATTCAAATGAAAGGGAGTTACTCGATTTAAAAGTAACGTCTTCCCCGATGTTATTTTCATTAATTTTCCTTCTCCACTCCAAATAATCTTCTTGTTCATTGTTTACATAACATAACTAGTATTATCAATATACTAGTCTATTTTATAGTAGTATTTATAACTTACCTTCTATACACATAAATCTAATGGATACAAACATACTCTTTATATGTACGGTTAACTACTGCCTCATGTATACAAGGATGAGATAGATATCATTTGGATGAGATAAGACGTCAAGATTGTTTTAAAACTGAAAAATATAATCTTGTGATAGTTTCTTTTTTCTCAATGTAGTGATTAACCTTATTTATGATGTATATAAAGTGTTTTTAAATACTGGGTCATTAGGCCAATAAATTAATTGTTCATAAAAACAATTAATTATTGACATTTGAAATTATGTATTGACATGATTAAGTGAGTATAAATTAAAAGGAGAAGATGATAACTAATAATTAAACATATAATATATATATATACTACAGTTAAATTATGGAAAATAATATACTCTGAATTGATACTATTTTCCATTTGGAAAATATTGTCGTATCAAGGACATTGAATAATTGAGGTTTAACATCTCATACATTGTTAAATAAAGGAGAAAAGGAAACGGGAAATGGAAATTGACTTATTCGATTTTAATAAAAAAGAATAATATATAATAAAAGAGTATATTATAACTTATGATTCACATAGAATAATTTGGATAATAAATAGTGAGAAAAACATGTTTCTTGATATTCTAGATTCCATTAGATGTAATTAAATGTTGTTTTTATCAAGGACATATATGAAGAATAATTTTTGATATCAATAGGGAAGAAATATTTCTATCATTCTATCATGAAAGTATGACTAGAATATATTAATAATGATGAAAATACATGAACAATAATTTTGGGTCTATATTGGTTAAAAATAGTATTTTGGATAACTAAAATATATTGTACATAGTCCAGAGGTAGTATAAATAAGGATTAGAGTGGTGTACAGAATTGGCAAATATTTTACATGAGTTTAGGAAATTATCTACTCTTTATACTCATATTTTGTTACTCGTGGGTCTTGTGATTTCATTGAGTTTTGGTTCAAACAAAATATTACACTTTTATTTTGGAAGGATAACCGTGAAAATTTATCATTCCCCTTTATTTGTGTGGCTTTTTATATACTGCATGAACGAAAAAGGTTATTGGTTAAATAAGATATGTATTAAATTAACAAGTTATAGAGGTTTATAATAGTGTTTTAAATTGTTTCAAATCTGGAAAAAATAATTCACCATCCTGAACCAAAATGTTGAACATATTGGAATCGATCGTATTAAGATATAGGAATTCAACAAGTCTATAAAATATCCAATTGAAAATGGTTGATAAGGATAAGAGGAATATTCTTGAATAATTCAATTTTACCTTGTGGGAAAATTTCACAACAAATCATACGCATACATTGGCTTCCATATATTATCTACTGTATTGAACAAATATAGAATTTTTTTAGGATCAAAATACCCTGACTATAAATAGATGTTATTTGGTCAAATAAGGAAGATGAAAAATGATTAAGTCATTTAAAAAATAGATTTTACACTTTAATATAAATATCCTAATCATATTTAAGTATCATCTATAATAAACATATTCACCCCCAAATATGAATGACCAATTTGTTATTTTACAAATTTGAAAATTAAATATAATGTAAATATAATTTCTATAAAATTAAAATCAATATAAATGGATAACAAAAAAAGTCAATAAAAAAGTATTATTTGAAATTATAGTGCATCATGGTCTTCAGTAATTATGAAACCGGAAAAATCATTATAAAAGTGAATAAAATAACATAAAATATAATAAATATTTTTTAATTGAAATATTGAGATCCTAGATGGGAATTATAGTGAATGATTAACATTGGTAATGAGAGTTATTTATGGGATATATTAATAGAATATAATGGTTGGAATAATTAAAAAACATTTACAATATTACAATTTTCATCATCATAGTAGAATGACTTATAAATAATATATACCATAATTCATATAAAAAATATAATTATTAGAAAATCATTTAATTCTAATCAAAATGTATAATATATATTGTTAAAATAATGTAATAACTTTTTTACCATTTTTATTAATAACAATGTTTATTTGAAATATTAAATACTATATTTATAGAAATAAAAAATTAATTTTGAAATACTGATACACATTTTTGTAATTAGAACATTTATATTATCATAGAGGACTTTTTGTTGGTTATTTTTAAAAAAGATAATTTTTTTGTTGTTAATAAATTTTTTTACATATACCATATGTTTTATAACATCATAATGAAGTTAAAATATGAAAAGAATTTATTTATTATTTTACAACACTTGAGTTAATTTATTGACAAAAATAATGAATTTACCAAAAATATACATAAATTTTAAAATTATCACTTACTTTTAAATAGTCATAAAATACATTTCATTCAAATAAAAAATGATTTTGATTCTTTACATTACTTTTTTACCAATAATTATATTCCATTTACAAAAAGATAAAAGGAGAAAATATATAAAAATATTAAAAAAATATTTATATTACTCATAAAAATCATTACTATTCATATTATGGTGTTGAAATAAGAAATAAAAAATTTATAATTAAAAAACATTACAATATGTTGACATTAAATACAACATTCCTTTCCAATTTTCATCCCATTGAGACTCTCTCCTAATATAAAAATATAAAAACATTTCTCCCATAACATCACTATTTTTCTAAAAGTTATCTTCTAATCAAAATTATTATGAAAAAAATCCTTAAGGAGTACTCCATGCAATCATCCCCAAAGAAGGTAAATTTTATCTGTATACATCATTTGAAATTTCAATCACTTATTATATCTCTTAATCCAACTATAAAATATCTAATAATATCATTTAATTATTATAATTATAAAATATGTATTTCTTAATAAAAAAATTGTTTTTTCTTCTCATCTCATATTTCATCAAAACATTTCTGACACCCAGGAAGTTTTATAATTCCTTTGTCATCCATGATTTTTTTCCTCATGTACTTTATATTATAATTTTAATATTTTTATTATAAATCCTCAAAAACATTGAAAATAAAATTAATATATTTTTTGGATTTAATAATTATAATAGAAATATTCATTTTTATAATATAAAGGATAATACATCACAATTAGTTTGATTTCCAAAAATTGGATGTTAATCGAGAAACCATTTACTATTTGAATCTAATTATAATATTTATAACAACCTATTTATTTTCATTAAATTCATACATTATTAAATTAAATTAAAATAAATATAATAACATCCAAAAGATCAAGTATTCCATAGTCATTGGGAGTTATGTACATTATGTATCAACTTGATATATGAAATATTAAATCATTATTGAAAAAATATTTTAATTGACCGCAACATTCCTTTGTACTTAACATTGCAATGGATAACCTGAGGATATACATAAGAAAGGGGTGATCTATATAGACTGTTACGGGAGTAAACATGCAATTACCAAAAGATAATTATACCTTATAGGAAAGTTATATATGTGTGGAATAATGGAACATGAATCACAATGCCTTATATAAAATGATATTCATAACATGGAAATGTGGAAACTATTTAAAACAATGCATTATATGTCATGGATAAACCAACATGATATAATAGTAGAAAATGGATGATAAAGGAATCTGGTAAATCATTATCCCAACTTTACATATCATGATATTAAACATTATCGATTGCGTTTTGGTGATATATAATTCTAGGAGCACCCATCACTTTCGTTTCATTCTTATGCTTAAGTGTGCCACATAGATCATTTAACAATGGTTCCTTCTTCATAATAATTCATTAAAAGATCTAGGAGTCTGGAATAAATAAATTTAAGTACTTAATAAAATGAAATATGTTCATAATGTTGAATACCCATGATATAGGAATATGTATGGTATTCACAACATGGTTATTTATGAATGGAAAATCATTGTGCAATTTCCACAGCATAACAGCGTTGCAAAAACTTCATAAAAAGGGTTGAAGAGAGAAAATAGGGTCCCATATAATATATACATAAAATGATATGTAATAGGTTCATATAAATACATGTCCCAACATATGTAATTTGTAAATAGAAGGTGTAACATAATAAAAAACCCTAATGAAATAAGAGAATTGCAAAAAATCATAGGAAACTTCGCCATGGTAACCAGTGTATGTGGGAGGGATTAATGAAGTAAAATGAGTCTCTAATCCTTAAAACATAATAGTGGAATAATGGAATAGGGGAAAAAATATCCCATAATTTTTAAATGAATATAAAAGGGTGTAACATTATATGGAAAATTGGTTAAAAATAGAATAAAAGGAAAACTTACTGGATTGTGTGACATCCAGATCTTGAATTATGGATTATTGATATCATGGGGAACCTTGGGAGGATTATAGAGAAGGTAAAACTAATAATTAATTTCACTAAGGATTTTTAGTGAAGATATGTTAGATCTTGGATGAGTTTATAATGTACCTGAGAGTAGAAATCTTTAATAATTAACAAATATAGGTTTTGGAAACTATATAATTAAATATTCAAAACCACAACCCTTCCAATGGCAGATGGCCATGGTTCTTGCCAAATAAGAGTGAAAAACTTTATTTTATAAGTCCAAAGGCCGACGATATTAAAATATTATCCTTTCTTATGTGGAGGGGATTCATATACATAGAGAGATATATTTATAATCATAAAAAATATTATACATTTCAGACGATTCTATATAGCCATAAAAAAGGATTCAAAAAAATCATAAATCACATTATTTTAATGTTAAAAAAAATACATATCCTAATATCCATTTTTTTGGTTTATTACATCACTATTGGGAAATTATGTTGTCATAAAACAGCCTATATATTTATACGGTATAGAATTTTTACCCAAAAATTTGAATTCATCATTAAATTATGAAAATCTCACCATTGGTTAATTTTTATGTCCAAATTCAAAAAATAATGTTCATTTTATCTAAATAATTTTTTAAATATGATAGGATTTATTTGTAAAATGAAAACAATCTTTTATTTAAAATTGGCTTGTTTTGACAAAAAAACAGTTTTCCCACCATAATAATGTTTAAATTTGATGTCATAAATATTATATGATAATTTATATTTAATAAAGGAAAATAAATGATAAAATATTGTGAAATTATTGTTTATTTCAAATTTCCATTAATAAATAAAATTATATTTCTTAATTGAAATTGAATATTAACCAAAAAGACTATTTTTTCTTTAAAAATGATTTACAAATTAATAATAATGGAATGAATGTTTATTAATTATTATATAAAAAAATAATGTACATAAAAATAATTCTATGGTATTGATACATATACCTTTATAAAACCAGTACATACTCTAAGAGTAAGGTGTGAGATTGTGTGGCTTTCATGGGGTCGTTTGGTGAACATGGTTTGGGCCGTGAACACTATGAGATTTAATTTCTCCCACAAAAAGTTTCACTCATACTAATGTTGTTGGATATGATCTTGGTCATGGTATAGGTAAAATCCTAGAAATTTTTTATACCTCAAAACCTATGATAAATGTGATTTATATGGCATAATCCTACTGATTGATTATGTCGCCTCATTTGCCTCTGTCGAAAGCATTTGTTGAAACCCTATATTTATACGATTCATGTGGGAACTATTCAATAGATATATGTTTTCAAAGGTAAAGATACATTATATTCAAATAAATCCATTTTGATATAATAAAATAAGAAATGTTCTTGTGTTTTCAATATATAATTTAGTAAATAAGGCATTTAATTAAATAAAAATGGGAAAAAAATTATAATAGTTTTGGTCATTTCAATCTTCCACCCCCCCTTTAGAAATTTCGCCACTAAAAATTTCTTTTCACTTATTAAAACAGATGAGAGTAACACTGGTTCATCGTGTCCTATTGTTCTGATGTTCCCTATTCAAGCATTTTATTTCTCCAAAAAACTTTGTCCACTTGAATTGTCTTATTCCATATAACAATGTCATTACGATCTAAGATATTCATTTCGTTCTCCATATAGGGGAAGTTATTATCAAATGGAACCACCTATCGCTTCAGTTAATGATAGGGGTCTGTTATGTTGTTTTATAAGAGGGATAAATGTAATACATTATGCACTTGAGATAGGTTATGTCGGAGTGATAGTCAGTAGGCCAGAACCCTGATTAAATCAATGATCTCGAAGGGGTTGTTGTATATTGGAATATTATTTTCCTTTTTCTAAAATCTAATCAAGTTCATCCATTGGGATATGAGAAATAATTCCATGTATCCACCATCAAAATCTAGGTCTTATCTATAATTAATAACATTGATCTTCTGTTGAATCTAAGGAGTAATTATGTGTTTCCGAATTGTCTTATCCGTGTCCAACATTTCCTTGACCATTGTAAGACCTAGTAGTTTTCATCGCCCAATATTATACCATCATGCATGTGTTGTACACCTATTCCAATAAAGGGATACAAAAGGTGATATTTGGATGGTTACGTGGAAACTATTATTGTAAGATAACTCAACCATATCAAGATGTTAATCCCGTCCACATTTTAAGTCCATTGAACATACTATCAATATGTCCTCTTGTGTATATATATTCCTCTTAGATTAGATAATATTTTGATGGTGATAGGTCGTACTGAAGTTTAACATTGTATTCAGAGCATATTGGAGACTCTTCTAGAATATATTGGTGAATCGTGGATATCGATTAGATAATATATATAGTGGTACACCATGAAGCCTCAGACATTGTTGATTTATATCCATGAAAATTGATCCCTTGACGAATTCTCTCAAATCAAAATGAAATGTGCAGTCATTGTAAGATGATCCACCACAACCTGTATATCATTATTTCCTCTATATATCTAATGAAGCTTGGTTAAAACGTAAATATAGATTTTTTACATTTCCATGTAATAATGGGTAATGGATGCATCATCAAATTATAATGTTTCCTTAAAAAATTTACCTGATAAAAATCAGAAATATTGATGTATATTATGCGATCAACATCTTCATATTGTCCCACTAATATTGTTCCATGTTATGTTGATATATCTTCTTTATTAAATGGTGTATAGAGAAGGTTTATCTATGTACACTATCCAAGAACACCTTATTTAACCCAATATTTGATTGTAAACATTGTATTGACCCAAATCATACAACACCTTCTTCACTATAATTGTCCTCTATGTATTTACTTTTCTAATATTTTCCAATTTCATCTGAATTCCCACATCATCTCTTTGAAAATTGTTTAAACTCTATAGAGGATATGGTTGAGAAATAATTTTTGAAATGATTGATTATTTCATTAATTTGGTATTACGATTTCAATCATCTTCAAGTCAAAGAATATTATATCCTTTTGAATTATGATTAATGAAGGAGTTGTGTGATCCTTTCTTCTTAGATCATCTGCTATGTTATTCTCTTTCCCCGAATGGTTGTGAATTATTATTTTATTGTATTTGATCAGATCTAACCATATTTGTTCGATCATATTCAACTCCTTATGTTTGAATATAAACTTAGGTCTTTTATGATTTGTATATATTTCGCACTTTTCACTGAAAAGGTATTATCTCTAAATTTTCAAAGTGATCATAATTATACACAACTATAGATAAAGTTTTAGATAGTTATTCTCCTTAACTTTCAACTTCCTATAATCATAGGGAATGACTTTGTCACTTTGAATCAACATATAGCCCATAACCTTCTTCGAAGAATCACTAAATTCTATGGAAATATCTCCACATGTTATTAGTGTGAGCACAAGAATAGTGATAAGCCTTGTTTCCAACTCCTTGATTATCTCTCCATATTCATCATTCCTAGAGGACATGACTCTATTTTTTGTTTTCTTGATTAGAGTGTTTGATAATCATGTAAAATTTCTCATAAATTTATTATAATACCAAGCTACACCAAAGGAAACTATGAATATCATCCATAGATGTTGGTCTTATATATCTTTATGTTTCCTAAATCATTGAAGAGTTTATTGAAATCCCACTCCATTTGATAATGTGCCCCAATAAATAGTCATCCTTCAAAATAACTCACATTTACTATACTTGGAATTATGATTTTCCTTCAGAAAGGTCTCTAGCATAATACTTAAATTCTCCTCATGCTCCTTCACATATCTAGTGAATATGAGAATATCATCAATAAAACTACCACAATTTTTTTAGGTAATATTTAATGACATTATTCATCAAGTTAATTTATATTAATAAATCATTAGTGTGTCCAAAAATAATTACAGTAAATTCATAGTGCCCATTACTTATATGGAAAGATGAATTTGGAATATATTCATTCTTCACCAATACATGGTAATATCCCAACCACAGATCCACTTTTTATAAGTATTTTGAACCATTTTGATGATCAAAAAAGTAATCAATTCATGGAAAAGAATTATTATTCAATATCATTATTTTTTTTCAGCTCATGATAATCAATGCAAATGCTCATTGACCCATCATTCTTTTTAATGAAGAGAACTGTTTCACCCCATGTTGAATAAGTTATGTGTATAAATCATTTATCTATATTCTCTAATAATTTTTTTTAGCTCCTAAGTTTCCAAAAAACCTATTATATATAGATTCTTTGATATTATAAATGTCATAGTTTATAGATTTATTGATAATTAAACATCTCATCTAGGAGGACCAGCAATTTCCTCAAGAAACACATTAGTGAATTTCCCCAAAATAGGCATGTCTTCGAGGTTGGATCCTTCCTTTGACTCAATATTTAGAGTAGGATATTCGTGATCATATATTAGTAATATCCATTCATGTAATTATGTTTATAAATAAGATTCCTCCATCACCTTATACTTGTATAGAATCAAGCGCTGATTTTCCATACAGAGAGTGATTTTCCCCCCACGGAAATTTATGTTGGTTTTATATAGGGAATGCCAATCCATTCCAGTATTTTCATCAAATTACACCAAGGTATGTATGATAAGGTTCCTTGGGATGTTAAATCCACAAATAGATACATAGAAGGAGTTATATTCATGTTATGGAAAAAAATTCCATTTTCTATTTTAACTGGCATATCTACTTTTATGTTTTTTGTTGGTGTCTAGATTATTCTACTAAACATTTGGGATGTAAAAGAATGAGTAGATACATTATAAAAAAACACTTACTATTATTTAATGAATAAATAGAGTATTTATCACCACTTAGTTTTCTAAATTCACTTCTGCTATTGTGATGGAAAAAATCTCCCCCTTGTTGTGTTGGAGGTTGTTTATTGCCTCTGAAAACCCTAGGCATAATTCATTGGTTTGAGAAATTCCCTAGTTCATTGTAGATTTATCACTAAACAATGTGATGAGGGTTTACTAGAGAATTTTTATTCTCTATCACAATAACTATTATTTCTTACCAACCATTGTTAGTTAGTATCCCTTCCTTCTTGAATGTAATGTATTTCCCTATCCCAATTAGGTAGTTTCCTGGGAGATATTTTCCACACCTTTTTCATGTAGGATGATGAAATTTCATACCACTTTTTGATATCTATATTAGACTGCTAGTATTTTACATGAAATTCTTCTTCTCATCCCCATGATGCCATTGAGATTCCCTGATCATAATTTTTACTTTTAGAGAACATCATATAATTTCCACATAATTATCAATGTCACAGATCTCCAAGGATTCCTTTACCCTAAGTTTTATCCCATTAATGAAGCGGTCAACCTTGCATTCCTGGATGATAAAAAAAGCTGATGTTGTATCACGATATCCTGGTGATGTTTTCCTCATATGAAATGTTGTAATCGTCCCCTTTTTTCTTGATGGAATGTAAGTTCCTTTCCATTTTAATTCGAAGGCTGTGAAGAACATATTCATCAAAAAACATTTTCTGGAAATAATTTAATCTCATTCCCTCAATATCTTCCTTAGGCTTCATATTTTTGAGCAATTTCAACCATTTATCACCTTCATCTTCCATATGATAACCAGCCAGAATAACATTCTCTTGTTCAGAGCATTGATGTATGGAGAAGATCTTCACAATGGTGTTGACGCATTGGTCTACATTTGAGGGATCAGATGATCCATTGAATATAAGAATAATTTCTCTCATGGATATCTTGATAGAAAATTGTTATTTCTAGGGGGTGGAATTTACTCTTTATCTATGTTTCTATTCATAAAAATAGATAATTGAGAGAGTATCTTGAAAAAATTTTGGATTCCCACTCTCAATAGATTTGGAATCTCATTAGAGAAGTCATTAAATTAATTTTTGCATCGGTTGTTAGAATGATTCCTCATATTACCGGAAGTTGGATAAAATAAATGAAAAATTAGGTTGTGTATTTTAATCTATTAAACACATAAATGGGAATAAAATCACATTAGAGGGATAACTTATAAATTACATTTATTTCCATAACATGTGAATTTCTATGCTTCAATATATTTTATCCATGATGAATTTCATTATATAAATTCGTATGAGTTGTATTTTTCATTATTCCTATAATAGTGGTTCATAATAAGATTATGAATTTACCAAAGCATATCCCCTGATAGTTTCAGTCTAGACGTGCATTAAGGCCCTTTGTTGTGTACATGCTCCTGTTTGAGTGTAGATCAAAGTAGTGTTTTCTAGTTTTACCCCTAGATATCTCTGTGCTAGAGCCACATCCACTTGTTCGTATCCATATAAAGATGCATTTTTTGATAAACCTATTAATATATACTCATGGATATTTATGGATTTTTTTTATAATTAGTCTTATGTTTATGGATTTCACTATAGTTTTGTAATCCTAATCCTATGATTATCTAAACCTCCCTCTAATAGACACTATAACAAACCTGTTCTTTTTATTACATTCATACATGATTTTTGTATGCTAAATTACACTTAATACAACCCATAATATCGAGAAATATGGTCTCTTTGGTAATTAGTACATTACATATAAACTTGAAACATGACATATGACATCGTTATTGAAAACGTCCTTTACAAGACGACAAAATTCCATCGTACTTAATGTTGCATGAGATAACCAGAGTATGTAAATATGAAAGGGGTGACCTATAAATCCGATCAAGGGAGTAAAAATAAAATCAAATGAAGATATTAATACACATTAGTAAAGTTATATCACTGAAAAATAACGTAACATGAATCGTAAAACATGATATAACATTATATTCATAACATGGAAATGTTGAAACAACTTAAAACACCGCATCATAGGTCAAGGATAAATTTCCAAGACATCATAGTGGAAAATATACCATAACGGAATCAGGTTAAACAATGTAACAAAATGAAATATAAGGATACTAAACATTACCCAATTCATT
The DNA here is from genome assembly GCA_963277665.1 of Viscum album. Lineage (NCBI taxonomy): Eukaryota > Viridiplantae > Streptophyta > Magnoliopsida > Santalales > Viscaceae > Viscum > Viscum album. Next base: position 537,266,878 of record OY728157.1, read on the forward strand.
GGAGCATTATATAATTATGGGTGCTCCTATCACATTCATTTCATTCTAATTCTTAACTATTCCACATAGATCATAAAACATGGATTCATTATACATCATAACTCATTACATGATCAATGAGTGTGGAATAAATTCATCAAATTAATCAATTAAAGTAATATGTGTATAAATTTTTAATACCCTTTACAGAGGAATGGGTATGGTATTCACTACATGACTGATTTAGAATTGAAAATCACAGTGCAATTTCTCCACCATAGCAGCACGACATAAAAATTTATTAAAAGGGTCGATGAGAGCGGAAGGGGTATCATGTAAAATAAAAATTAAAAGGATCATAATAGGGACATATAATTAAAAAACTCAACAAAAGAAAATTTTATAAAGAAGTCATAACATAATAAATAAAATTGAAGAATAAAGAGAAATGAAATAACTCATTTGAAGTTTCTGCATGGTAACAAGTATACTTGTGGATATTAATGAGAGAAAAATAGTTCTATCGTCATTCAAAAATAATAAGGTTAGTGTATTGAAAGTGGTAAAACCACTCCCCTAATTTATAAATAAATATTAATGGGTGTAATAGTATAAGGAAACGTGGACAAAAATGTGAATAGAAGAAACCCTTACATGAGTGTGTTACTTCAAATGATTAAAGAGGGTATTGTTGAAAGAATCGTGAGCCTTTTGCAGATTATTGATAGGGGAGGAAAGAGCGTGGACATGCTCCAAGTATTTTCAGTGATGATAAGTTGGAGATTTTGTTTGTTTTTATAAGATGTTTTAGGGTAATTCTTTAATATTTCACAATCATATGTATTGTAATCTATATAATTTAATATTCCAAACCAGTAACCTTCCCATGATATTTTCCCATGGTTAATAGAAAATATCTATGTAAAACATTATTTTATAAGGAAAAATGAAAATGATACTAAAATATAATCCTTTCTTATGTGGAGGGTTGTCCCATTATTAAAAAATTAAATTTAAGATCATAAAATATATTATACATTTTGGAAGATCCGATAAAGATTTACAAAATAATTCAAAAAATATATAAACTCACAATATATTAAATTTAAAACAAATATTTGGAATAATAATTATTTTATATTGTTTATTACATCACAATTATGCATGTATGGTGTCATAAAAATTGAATTTTTTATAATTTTGACAACGTAATTTGAAAATAATATTAACTTTACGAATATAATTTTCAATATAAGTGAGTTTTAATATTTAAAATGAAAACTGATATTTTTTTAAAATTAACTAGTTTTGATGAAAAAACTATTTTCAAAACATAATAACTATTACCTTTGACTTCATAAAAATTATACGATCATTTATACTTAATTAAATTAATATAATGATAATATTTTGTTAAAATAATATTTATTTCAAAAATACAATAATTCCAAAAAAATATTTCTTAATTTAATTTAAATATTCGACAAAGTTATTATTTGTGCTTTAAAAATAATGTAAAAAGTGACAATAATATATTAAATGTATATTAATTATTCAAAAAACAGAGTGCATGTGTTTTCTATATAGAAAAGTGAACATTCAGTTATAAAAGTTCAGATAATTATAATATTGACATATATTTTGAAAAAATATTCTACAAGTAATATTTGTAGATTTTCATATTCACTCTATAAACTCATAAAAAAAGGGATGAGAATTGATGTCAGATATCATCCTTTTGATGCAAATAAGTGACCATCAAAATAGTGTTGTGATGTTTGAAAAAAACAACATAATTAATAATTAATGAATTTAATATAAATAAAATGGAATAAAATATATTAAAATAAAAATTATATTATTTTAAAATCAAATATTCTACAATTTTTTTAATAATGAAATGGTTAGATGGAGTATAAAATGCAAATCAGAACATAGTTAATGGGTTTTTTTACAAGTCTTAATTCTTGTTCAATTTTTTATTTGTTATTGAATTTCTCACTCATAACATACATATATAATATAATTCCATATTTATTAATTTATTAAAATATTATTCTTTTAGATATGTTTAGTTCATTAGGATTATCATCAAATTATTTGTTAAAAATAAAAAAATTTAAGTTATATATGAAATAATTCAATTTTATTTTTCCCCTCCATAATGATTAAAAGTTGTATCTCATGTTATTATACATATATCATAGAAATATAATATTTTAATACATGTTTATTATAACTATAAATATATAATATAAACTTTTAATTTTTATTTGTGGTACAGATGTGATTCAAAAAGTGACAATGGTTTGTAAACCCACTATGAAACTCATTTTCATTCATTGGGTTTATCATGATGATTTATTTATATTTCCATATGGAACACATATAGAGGATTATTTATAATAAAATATGTTGTGTGATAAATTAATTATTCTCCCAATCAATTTATTAATTCTATTATCTCATTATATGTCATTATTGGTGCATAGGTAGTTATCGTTTCATATTCTGTTATTATGCCTTGGCTACAATCCAACTCTTACCTTTATAACATGTTTTATGTTTGTAAACATTCTAATCCTCTTCATGATTACCATGTCCTTATGAAATTTATTTTTTATAACATACATCAAGGTAACATTATAATGTAATTGGGTTGTTGTTTCTTGTTAAAAAATCATGTTTTTAGGGTCAGTAGGGGTGTTATAGAAATATTATTTATGGTAAAGTTGTGTTCCTACTAGAATATTTAAATGAAAAATTCGATAAGGGTTGGTGGTAAAGCTCTAAGACTTCAAAAACTGCTGCATCACAAATGTGCAAAGGCCTGATGGTGAATCTCATTGACTACAAGAAGCATTAAATCCTAAATGAGCAAATGAGTCAGGTTGAATCTTCACGACTATGATAAGCATCATGAATGGGTAAATTTCCCTAGTGAAAAATGAATATATATTTTTCAATTAATAGTGGGATTAGTATAGATTATAAATACAATCCTACTATTAAAAACAAGGGACCATGAATCCCAATGATTGAAAGAAAATAAAAAGATTAATATGAAAATAGGATACACAAAAATATTTTAATACATGTTATATGTTGTATTATAAATAAATTCATAATACTATATTTATTAATTTGGTGGTTAGATGAATTATTTATTCATGTAGGACTAGAGGTAACAGACACCTTCAATACCTAAATTCTTCTACAAGTCTTTCTTCCCACATAACAGAAATTGTCATATTCATATTATATGCACTACTTTTTCATTTATCCCTTTATTTTAGCCTCATTATTTTTGTAATGTGTATTTATATATTTTTATAATTCTATTTTTCATTAAATAAAACAATATTATGTTATATGGGAAACATTTGAAATTTATTTCATCGTCTACTCAATTATTTTATGATGTTTCTTTATTATTTTTCATTATATTTATTATCTATAATCCATTACAACATATTAATTCTAATATTATATGAATAATATTAATATTTATGACATATTTTTCATAAATTTATATTCATAAATTAATTATTCTTTATAACACCACTATGTAACCTATATTTTTTCCATTGGGTTATTTAATGATTACACTAAAATAATGGTTTATGTTTAAATATGGAAGACATAATATTTCTACGTTATGATGTGATTTGTGTGAAAAAAACTATATATTACCTAAATAAATTTGGTAATTATTTTATCTCAAGAGATACCATGAATGAAGGATGGGATTTTTAACATAGAACATTATGTTATGATTCCTTGACATTGAGCCTCTACTAATGTTTATGAAATTATTTATATTAATCTAAATTATCATTATTCCAATGATTATATTTTTTATTAAATTATTAATTTTATTCCTTTATTAAATAAGGTCATATATTATTCATCACTTTTATAATTCCACTATCGATGAAATCATACCCTGGAGTATTAATTGATTACCCAATACAAGGATTTTATGCTCATCTATTTCATTTATAAATCCCCATGATATATCACTTGTTCATTGGATTGAGATGATAATTTTGAAAAATAATGATTATATATAAATGGAATTATATGTTTTTTGTATCTAATTGGATTATCTAATCTCCCATATAAACTAGTCATTTACTTATTTTGGGTGTATCTTATTGGTGTTTTGAAATAAATGATGGCATACTATGTATATGATAAGTGGGATTCTATAGTATGTATCAAAGAAAGGATTAGTTAATTGTCACAATTAAGATTTAGTACCTTGTAGGAAATACATGATAAATGAAATTTATTGTTTCATCAATGTCATTATTTAATATATATATATATATATATATACATTTATTAGTGTTTTATGTGTTACTATTTTTTTGTTCATTATTTTACTTTTATATGTTTGAAATTTGAATACTACCTTCCCAAAAAATAAATTATTTTTTAAAATGGTTATATGTAAGAGAAACCATGTCAATAACTACTGTGACAGGAAATGTAACTAATCCCTAAATGAGATTACTTACATGACATGACTGGGAATTAAGAATCTCACAAAATTACTTGCTCAGCTGACACAAGTTATGAATAATAACTAAAAAAATTGTAAAATATTCTCTTTCTCCTATGATAAGATAAGTTATTTTAGATTAAATTATTAAAAATACACTTAAATAATAAAATGTATCATGCACACTTATTATCGTGGTGCAATTAATATGTTTCATTGGAAAGAAACATTTTTCCCACTAATGATTTAAGAATGATAAATATTATTCTTTGTATATAAAATAGATGAATAATATCATTAGTGGTGGGAGAAAATAATGATTTCAATCATCATTGAATACAACATATCAATATAACATGAATATTTTAATAAAATAGGTTTCATCAATTATATTACTCACAAAATCTATACAAAAATGTAAATGAAATCTCTTAGGATGAATAATGGGGTGAATGAATCAATTTGGTCGTATGAGGAAAAATTAAAAATCCTATTATAGTATTTCATGATATTATACATTTAATATAAATGAAATGTTCATTATTTCTTCAATGTATTAATGATTAATATTTAAATATATTTAGTGATTCAAGACATTGACCACAATGCTGAATTAGTAAAAGAGTCACTTAATGTGGAAATAAGGTTTGGGGAATAGCAATAGTATTATGAGGATTGATATAAGAATTGAAAATTAGAGTTTTTTATGATGTATTATATATGGAATGAAAATTTTACTCCTCGCATGTCATAAGTATAGAGATAAGAATCATTGAAATCTAAAATAATGGAACTAAAAAATGATTTCTCAATTATAAAAGAAATCTAGTTAAATAATATTGATTTTATATAAATAAGATAATAAATATTATAGAAGAAATTAAGGATTTAGATAATCCTTCAACAGTTCTCCACTATTTATGCAATAAGAAATATGGACACTATATAAGTCAATAAAACAATAAAACTATCATGGGGGATAACCAAAGATAGTATTCCCAAAATCCATAGGATAATGGATGAAAATACACTATCACTATAGTTGAGGAAGATTAGAAGAACCTATTTGTCATATGTAATTTTGTTATTCATTAAATAATAATGGATTAATTATTTTATTTATGTTCTGAAAATTATTTTACACCATGAATTTTAAACAACAATATTCAATTACCACCTCAAGACTTGGTGGTTGTTTCATTTGTGAAAAATAGTGGTTCAATCAATACATCTTGATGTATATAACTCTTCAAAAATTACAATGTATATTATTAATCCTCTAACATAACATTGTTATAACCCCTTACAAGTAATTCAATGAAACACTAAGAAATTACATGGTGTCCTTATTTTGATCACATATCAAAAAATAGAATATGGAAATTGATTTTTATATCCCAAGACTTCCTTAAAACAAACCCATGTTGAATTTGAATGATGATTTTACATTAAAAATCACTCTAAATACATAATATTACATTATAAAGTATCATAACTATTATAAATTATTTAAATAATGGTTATAACCACCGATCCTGATAATCTCATTTAGAGGGAATATGATGATATATTACCTTGATAGTAGATAAATTTATATCTAGATTGAGAGGAACTTTTTTTTATAAAAACATATATGTATATCCTTTAATATAAAAGAGTCTTAATAGTATGGAATACATTAAATATGAAAAATTATAGAAGATAATAAATTAGAACATGGATATTGGTTTTTTATTCCCTTGTTCTTCTCACATGAGAGACATAACACTATTTTTCATGATGAATTGTTGTTCTATGTGGCTCTTATTAGTTTATCATGTAACTAATACAATCACAAAAAATTAAATTTACTATCTACAATAGATTTATAATTTTTTTTAATAAAACATAGAATGATACCTCTCGAAGCTGGACATTCTATTCAGATATTATCAATTAATGGAGAAGGATGTGGATATTCCATAGGAATTCTTCGATAAAAGGTATAAAAAACATAGAATCATATTAATTGAATTTATATTAATTAAATATATAGAAATATTCAAAAAAATTAGAAATTGAATCTTTTTAGATTACCCAAAAAAAATTTATTCATCGATTACTATTTTAATATAGTGCTAAAAAATATTCTAAATGTGAAGTAATATTCAATTTATATATAATTTGAAATCATAAAGAAAAAGTATCATTATTGGAGATATATATCATAATAAATGGTGTGTTTATTTTTCATATAATGAAAAATCAAAATAAATTAATGGTAAATGATATTGTCTATGATAACGATAAATGTTTTCTTAAAATTAGTTTGGTGTTATCAATGATTTTGTAGCATATTCCAATTATTTTCAAATCCAATAAATATATAAATTAGAAATAAATGATATTTATTTGAATAGATAATAATTATATAACATCATCTTTTATAAGAAATGGATATTCACTACACCTATACTCAAATTACTATCATATGTCGAATGTTTTGTGATATAAAACAATTTATCTATCTATTTATTATATTATTTACTAATGAAAAATGATAAAGTGGGATACTCCTAGAAAGAATCTAAAAAATGTATGAGAAAATGTATCATATAATTAATCTCATGTGGGTTTTTTAATTCATCTTTAAAATGAATTAAATCAATTTTATATTTATAGAGAAGTGTAAAATACATATTTATTTTAAAATAATAATGTATATATTAACAAAAAATGACATCAACATGAAATAAGAAATATGATTGGAACTGATGGAGAACTATTAATTATTATCCATTACAATCCTAGAATGGATAGTAAAGTGTAATATTTCATAATAAATTATCTTATACATTTTTTTCTAATGATTACATTAATAGATCTATTATAGAAAAAAAATATAATTTCAGAATTTTTATCAATTGGTATATTGGTGGAATAATTCATTATAAAATGAATTATGGAAGGATTTTATTTTTATTGGTTTCAATTAAAATTGATATGATTTAGTTTTATATGAGTAATTGGAATCATTTCTATAAGATTCCTTCTATGAAGACATGAATAATAGAATAGCCATTATTCTATAACAATAAATTTTAAAATTTTAATGATGTAATGGAATTTCATAAGAGTCATAAAAAAGATCATAAATTTTATTTTTTAGAGGGATTTAAACAATAATAATCTATATTAATAATTCAGGAATAACATTAGGGTTTAGAAGACTATATAATAGACATTGGTAATTCAATAAGTATCACAAGAGGATTCATAATGTCTATTCACACATTGTAAGGATCATTCCATTATAATGGATAATATTTAATAATCCTGTCATTACTCTTGAATATTCAAAATTCCTCATCATTTATTATCTCTAGTAGGATAGTTTCGAACATTCATTAGGTATAATTTTTCACATGAGAGGTGTCTTTTACATTGTGATATATCTATAAATACCGAACTCAATGAAAGAGACAAACTCATAAAATTGTGAATCATTATTGAAATATTATTGAAAAAAAATCTGGAAGATCGTGTAGATATTAATATATGATTATGATATCATATAATTTTTTATTTAAAATACATATGTTATATGGTCTCTGTTGTAAAATAAAAGCATACATAATCTCTAATAATAACATCACATGAATTTTTTTGTGGGATATTAATCACAATATATGATTAATAATTTGGAAAAGTAGAAGAAGTGATGCTATTTATATTTGAAAAAATATATACAAATTTTTTTAAGTATATAATTTTTTTTTGATATTTTAATTGAAGGATTATCATATGTATGACATCAATGAAATTTCATAATAAAATATATAGATGTTATCGTTTATTGAATATGAAAACAAATTATGAGAAAAACATTTTTGTTATCGATGGGGATTACATGGTTAAAATGTAAAAATATGTATCATATAATAATATTAAATGAATATAAAAATAAAAATATGGGATATGATACCATACATTCTACGACTATGAATGACATCTGTGAGAAAAAAAGTGGACAGTGGATTGATATAATGACATGAATAGGAGAACATGTCCAAATATATGGAATTAGAAAAAATAATTTTTTATAGTATTACTCGAATTATCTAGATATAAAAAGATGATATAGAAAAAAACTGTAGAATTTTGAAAATATTCTTATTATGTTTGTTATAAATATATTCATGAATAATAATATAATTAATCATTTATTTTTATCTTTGTACTTCGTAGACATTGGTTTCATAAAAGTATTAATGAAGAGGGAGTCAAACTTGGATCAATATTAGAACATTCCAAAATAATTATACTTAATACTATTGAGATTTTTAAACCCTGGTTCATTGACACAATATTAAAATTTTCTTGATGGATAAGCCCTTATTATTCTACAATGTAATGACTTGTTCCCCTGTATTGATTTTATTCATTTCATTATTTTATGACTGTGTAAGAAATCAATTTAATCATTCTTAAAATACAAATAAAAGAGGAATATATAAAATGTTAAAAGTGAATAATAACATAATTAAACCATCCACTCATAGGATTTGTTTGATTTTGGTTTGAGTAATTTGTATTATAGCTTTATTATTGGAAATTAGTTTGTATTTTATGAGTTATATATAATGTAGATATGGTGAATTCTAAAGGAGACCCATTATTTGATCTCTTAAACTACCAAATTAAGATGATCGTGATGCGATATCACATAACAACATTCATAATTGAATCATCCTCTTCTTTAATTGATTTTTTATAAGTAAGTGACATATTTGAGGTGTTCATGATAGAGATTGACAAGAAGCTACTGGATATGGTTACAGAAGAAAAAAATAACATATCTGGGGATTTATCAAATACTATATATATATATATATAAAGATGACAAGTTTTACAACTACATATTCTGTATGGGATAAGATGGAAAAAACTGTGATGAATGAAATATGGTTAAAGAAGAAAAGTTTCGAAATTTTGAAAATATATTCGATGATTTGAAAGTACACCCCATGGAAAAAATTAATTGATTTTTAAATATAATAATATATGTTATTGAAAACATTTAGTGATTTAGTTGGGAAATAATATATTTTTATATTGTAATGAATGTATTCATAATAATCCCCCCTCTCTATAATATAAACATACTAGTACATGAGGAGAAAAAGTACAATGATATTGAATTCGATGATATACTAAGTGGAATTGTGGTTTATGAGTTCAATGTTAATATTCAATGAATATAAATTAATACATTAATTGAAGTTGTATTTAAATTGATCTAAATAAATAAATTCAATGTAGAAAATGGAAAAGATAAGTATTTTGACAATGAGTTTCTTTCTGTTGTCGAATGAAATTTCAAATTGGTAAAGATGAGTTTTGGAAAAAGATACGTTTATCTTTTTTGGTGTGTCATGTCTGGGAATATAATATCAAAATTAATTAAAATATTTAAAGGTAATAATGAAAAATGAAAATTTTATATAATCTAAGAATTATGTTTTACACAAAATGAGGCTTTTTGTATGAAATCTATTCTATAATGAAATTTCAAATGGATAGCATGAATATTACCTAGAGTAGAATGATACTCTATTAAAATAAGATAAATATGATACTATGAATTCAATAATGTATAATGGGGTATTAGGAGATGATAATGTTTGCATAACATGAGGTTATAATTAAACACACTGTATAAATGTTGTGTGACATTATAGATCTTGATATTCAAATAAATAATAATAATGAATGATTACATTATTAGGAAAATATTACAAATATTTAAAAAATTATAAAGATGAAATTGATTGAATATATGATTTTTTGTATGATATAGAATATAGTTACTCATATATGAGATAATTATATTTTAATAAAATAACAATTTAATTAATATATTAAAGGGGGGGAATATATCAATAACTGTATAAATTAAAAAAGAAAATAAAATTGAAGCACTAGAATATGATGTGGTTTCTTAAAATATAATTAAAAAAATGAATAAAAATTAATTGAATCAAATAAAAAAATGTGGGTACAAGATACATTATTATTTTGAGATCCAAAAATGGCTCAAATGGTGTTGGAAAATTATGGGAAGAAAAAATATATGGGTCCTTGTTAGTGTATTTATTTTGTTTCGTGGTACGATGTGAAATGATAATATAACATCTACATTAATCGAGGGGAATTAAAATGTATAAGATGATCTTATGTACTAAAAAATTTTCATAAATCATTTAATTACAGTATATATGGAGGCAAGTGCAGTGTAAAAGTGGAAGAATATTTTCATTCATTAAATGCTAGTTTTTTATTTTCATAACTACATGATGAACAATTTCTAAGAGGATACATTATATTGTACTGGTAAAGAAACATAATGTTGGAAGATAAGAAATTATATATATGATTTAACCCAAATAATAAATTATTTATATATATATATATTGATTTTTACTATTCTAACTATAGATATAGAACTATTCATTCCATTAATGGGATATGTTTGAATAAGTACCATAAAAGGTAAAGGTATTTGAATTCAATGAAATCCAACCTCAATCCCTAAAAAACAAAGGATTCACTTTTCATATGTTTGTATTAATAATAGGTCTCAAGAAATTATATTTTACTAATCTTTTCAATAAAATCCACTAAAAAATATGTAATCCTCCTTGGTGGGGAAGACATTAATGACCTAATGAATTACACAATAAATTATGAGTCAAAATCAATCCTGATATTTACATATCTATTAAATATAACATTATAAATCAATCTGGACACATTATTATTTATGATTCCATATAAGTGAGTAGTAAATATTACATGATAAATAATGAGAGATCTCCTCATCTAGAGGCACTAAAAATTTTTATACACCTAACTAAAACCTGGTTTTCTTTTGAGTCCTCATCAATATAGATATTTATCCATTTTATAATGGTTGGGGTGTAGAAACATCATAAATACAAAAATTATAATTTTCATATATCCAATGAATCCTCAATATAATAAATATTGAAATATATCATATTTAGTATCAAAATAGCCCTCTATTAATTCCAGCTAACACTCTCATAGAAGAAAATAATTTTGTAATATTAGTGTTCAAGTAAATGACAAAGATGAATTTCTTATTGTAATTTCGATTAGACCATATGAGGTGTAAGATTTTAGCCACAACAGTCCAAAAGATAATCTTTGTTTGCGTGGGAAATTATTGAGTGATTTAGAATGCAATATTGGGGATGAATTTTGATGAATTAAATGGAAAAAATTAAAATTAAATAAAAACAATTCTCTAAATAGATTTTGAAAATCAGTATGGGAAAATGATGTGATCATTGGAATTCATCCAATCCATTCACGTGTTTCACATAATGAAGAGAATAATCTTAATTTTCATGAGATAATCATCTATGGGGATTCCATACCAAGATTCTCCCAAGATGTTGAAATATCTTTAACAGGATGCCCATATTTAGTAGTACTGATTTAATAGAGGAAAAAAACATGGTCTCCCATTGAGATGTTGTAAAATATCTTACCTAAGAGGGTTTTATGAATTATAGGATCATATATATGTGTATCATTATTATGAATAAAACGGTAATAATGTATCAATTCCTCAACAAAAGTATGTAGTTGATCTAATGGAGTTCCAATTTTATCCTAGATTATTACCTAGGGAATGAGAATTTTTCCTTAAAATCATTCAATTATGTTAGGGTGAAGACATGTATCCTTAAATTATTTTAATTTTTATTTGATGAAAATTTTTAATCTACAATGATTCATCAAAGAAGAGTGGGTTTAAATGATACAAGTCTAGATATAGTATAAAACATGGTGTGTTCTTTCTTAATATATTATTCTGATGAATCAACACATAAATAAATTATTACAACCTGTGATGTCACTATAAATCCTTCAAGAGAACTTTTCATGATGGGCATAAAAGTATAATACAAAAATATTATTCACATTCCACTATCCATTACGAATTTTCCAGATATGTTTACTTTAACTAAATATATTTAATTTTATAGATTTTTTCTATTGAAATGATATTTATAAGGCATTTGATATTGCCTCGGATCAATGAATATGTTTGATTTTGTGACATATATTCATAAAGAAGTTCTGGAGTAGTAATAAATTTAATTAAAGATATTTTCAAGGAAATAGAGAGATATTTATATATCTAACAACATAATTCTTAATTGATTTTAATTTACTATTTCAATATGTATACAGTTAGTGGCATTCCATAAAACAAGTGAATTCCAAATTAATTATCGGAATATTACCCACCATTATGTAAATTTAGTATATAATATTTACATTCATCTTACAATTAAAATGTTGTTCAAAATATATATGGAATTTACTTTATATTATATACTGATCGGAGATGCATCCATAATGATCCATGAACATTTTGAGAATAACGTGATCTCTGTTTTACATATTTATAGTGATAATATTATTTCCAATAATTCAATAAGTAGTGGGTTTGGAGTGTTTTATAACTGTTTATTAATAAATCCATGTTCTTGTCACCTTAGTTTAAGAAATTCAGATTGATTTTATCTTCCATTATTACCTATTTTATGGTGGTTTCCTCATAATTCCTTGTAGATATTTTGATCTCCATTTTATAATGTGAAATAAGAAAACATCAAAATTATTGTTTTAAATATCTCTCCACCAATTTTATAATTATATAATTTCACCATCAATGGTAATGAAGAACTCCTTGCTCATGATTTTGAGTACGGATGTAAAATTATTGGTCTGGATTACAGAATAAATAATCCAGCTTTTCATTCTATATTATCCCAATCCTATATGAAAATTTCCCAACACTATAGATGTAATTTTCTAGAAATTTTTAAATGTATAGTATGGGGAAACCTTTCCTTTGTGGTGATAACATATTTTATTATGGTATTATAATCAAAAAAAAAATTTTACGAGGGTCATTGATTTCTCCTCCATTCATTTTCCAATTATATTAAAATTAACACATATTCTACCAAGATGTAAGAAAAAAATCCCATTAATATATTTTTTTATAAAAGGTTAATATAACCCCATGGATGGTGATTTCTATAAGGTCACTATAATCAATGATTTCACTTAAATAAGTATTAGTGATCACAAGGATTGATTTTGAATTTTTTTGGTGTCAGAACCATATTATAGTCACATTACATATTTAATTACCCTTGTATGTCCTTATTGAGATACCAAATTTTATTTAATTGAGATTTTATCCCTTCGTAGTTTTTATGTTTATAAATAATGGTTAAAAAAGTGTATCCTTCATGAAATCATGGTGGTAACCATGTGTTGATATATATGAACAATATAGAAGATAGTGACATTTTTTCAGTTCAAAACATAAATTGTTTCTATAATTTATGTATAGTGGTTAATCCGAAAATTATTATAACAAATAATGTTAATGATGACCCCTTTAATATAGATAAAATATTTCTTCAACTCTGTAATAACAATCCTAAATGGATTATGATTTAGAACAAATCACTTAAGTGAGTTGGTAGAATGATAGTGTATAACCTCTAATTGTTCTATGATAATGTATTCATTTCTTACCATGTTTTGATTTTTGATTAATCATACATGATGGATACTTATAGGTGTTTTCATTCCCATTAGATTTGTCCTCCATTAATTTTGAACTCTTTGGGGGAGAGGACCTAAATATGAGGGAGGGTACCTCACTATTGTGTTACATCCCTTCTAATTTTCCAGGAAAATACTCCTTTATCGTGTCTTAAATAAAAACTATTAGAGATCTCTTATTAAAGGATATCCATTGATGAAGGGAGGGGATTTTAGTTACCATTATCTGTATTCGATTGGTTTTCCTTGAAAAAAACCTTAACGATCCATTTTTTTGCCTTATAACCTTTCTATTGGTATGTCACATATTACTCAGGGGGTGTTTGCTTTTTTGAATCCACAATAATAGTTATGGAATTAAGACATAAATTTAATTCTTATTCAATAATAATACTCAATTCAATTCTATATATGGTTTCACCCATCACATGATGATGCCATTAATTCTCAAATTAGGATCCTGAACGTAAAGTCCTGATCCATGTGCCACACATCAGTGCCCTCAGCCAGTCAATCAAATGACCTCAAGAGAACCACCTAGTATAATAGAGGCTTCCAAATAGTTGTGAGGGTCCAATATTGATTATCGGGATATGATACCCTCTTTATCAAAGTAGCGCTACAAAAAAGTAAAATAAACAACAACCAGAGATATTTTCATGACCATAATAATATCAATATCTCATGATAAATAAAAAACGAAATACAATATAAAACACTCTATATTACACATGAAAAGACAAATTACATTCAAAATGTTGAAAAGGAAGCCCAAATGTAAAGACACTAACATCTCTCAAGAGGGACCCAACACAATGTCTGATTTCATCACCAATGATCTATCCCGACCAATCCATCAAACCAAGGTCCCTTGCCAATAAACCTTCCTACAACCATTAAATTATTCGAAAACTATAAGGAATCCCAAGTAGGTAGGGAGTATAACTCCATTGTAAACTGCCAACAATGTGTAAATAAAAATCCATCCATAAAGGTTTATGTTGTTGCATAGAAAAATAATAACAATAATGTAAATAGTTTAAATTTATTCAATTACTCTTTATTAAACCACATAATTCTCCCATGTTCCCATGGACACCCAAACCAACCCATACCTACGTCAAACCATATTGGAGTCTGATCCATATCACATATTAAATTCAAAATTCATTATAACACATGGGTTTTAAATATCCATATCATTTCAAATCAAAAAAATGGTAAACATCCACCATTGTACAATGTAATATTTATGGGTTTATAACATTTTTTTTACATACACCTCGGTATTTCATCTATCCCAATCCCACACCATAGGGGTATTTGGAGAATAAGTCCTTGTCGCATAAAAATATCCACATGCAATCATTTTAGACTATAACACCATGGTTAGTAACCCCAATTGTATTTAGTGTGCCAGTCTATATCCCACACCCTAGTTATGAATCAGACACTTGTATCACATATATCACATCATCCATGGTTAAACAACATTAACTTTCTCATCAAATTCTTCAAATTGAATAACTTTATCTATAACTCAATAATTAATTAATCCATTTCAATCAATTTCATTATAAAAAAAATATCACACTCATTAATTCATCAATTAAATAATAAAATTTAACAATCTATATGTACCAACAATTAATTTATCAAATAATTGATCCAATTCACTATTTGAATATTCCAAATAATTAATTCAATAAAAAATTATTCAAATAAATTACACAATATCTATATCTCATTTATTCATTTAAATTTCAATTAACCAAATCTATTATACATTCTCTACATCTCATAATTTCGTGAAAAAATTAATAAATCAAATAAATTTCAAAACCTCAACATATATTTAA
Source organism: Viscum album (assembly GCA_963277665.1). Classification (NCBI taxonomy): domain Eukaryota; kingdom Viridiplantae; phylum Streptophyta; class Magnoliopsida; order Santalales; family Viscaceae; genus Viscum; species Viscum album. Next base: position 537,282,883 of record OY728157.1, read on the forward strand.
TTAACTCAGTAATTAATTAATCCAATCAATTCCACAGTCTGAGTATCTCATTAATTCATTGAACAATCAATTAATAAAATCAATTTAACTATCTTTTGATTAATTAATATCCAAATTAATTAGTTTTATTAATTAAATTTAATTGAAACCTATCAATATAAATTGTAAAATTACATAAAAAAAATTTAAATCAGGACTTTTTTGTTTGAAAAATAGTACAACACCCTCAATTTTAAAATGAGTGATCACCTAACGGAAGTCCCCATTTTTAAATGGATAGGTCAAACCCTTTGTTAAGAACATGATCTGGAACCAAAATGTAGGTCCAAGATCAAATGAATCAAAATATTACAATCCCTAATTTAAATCACGAACCAAAAATGTACAAACATCCCTCATTTATATGGGACATGTAGGGAGAGATATATATAAAAATATTTATATGGGAAAGAATACATTCTTAGATAGGTACATATCAGACAATTTGGGCAGTAAATCACAAATAATGTTTTTCAAAAGATCTTAAAATATTTTTGAGAGACTATGAAATTAATAAGAATGTGTTTAGGGTCTAACATAGGTGATTATGGATTAAATATTAGGGTATTAGGATTTTGAAACCAATTTTTTTGGGAATTAGTTGTATTGGACATGGTTATTTACATGTAGTTCATTGTTCCCCTTAAATATGCACCTCACCAAGGAGTTTCACATGATTTCTCTTATGAGGGAATATAGTCTCACATACTCATTTCCAGCCGTGTGAATCCCATCTAACAAGAATCACAGTGTTTTTATGATTGGGAACACGTTTTGTGAAAACATCTCTCCATTTCTGCACTACATCATCTCCTTCCAAATTTCACTAATTTTCACACAAAGACATCCATGATAAAGCCCAAAACATAATATACTCAACATAAAAGAAAAGAATACCTTAAACAATCATGAGACATATCCTGAAAAGGTATGGTTCTTACACTGATCCCGTGTAAATGATATACTCATCCTTAGATTATAGAACTGTTAGTAAAATATTTTCATATAGAATAGTCATGTTAATTTTTATATGTTATTGGGATCATACAAGTATCATCATTCCACTAATTCCTTGAATAATTGTATTACTATGAGATTGTTTGAAATATTTTTTTCTCAAATTAATTGGCTCTTTTAAATTTTTTTCATTTAACACAACACTAAATATATTTTATTTTATATTAATGTTATCCTTTTGGAATGTTATATGTTGAAAACCAAGTTAATCATGAACTACTTGAAACATAAATTTTAAATTTCTATATATTTAACAATGAGGCCCGATTTCATTATACACAATGATGCCTATCCATGATAGATTCTGTAACAATGAAGACTTAGTTTTTCCAAATAATGATATATTATAATAAAATATTATATAATATAGCCTTGTCAAATAATTTTTTGTTATGAAAATATATAAATAAATTAATAAAATATACAGTCGAAAAAAATATAAAATTAATTCATTGATTATAAATTAATTAGAAATGAATATGAAACTCATTTAATATAGAGGAAAATATAATTTTATTACTCCCACAAAGATATTTTCCCTGAATAAATTAATATAATTAAAATTAGTGTGTGATATTAATGTTATATTTGAATTTTTCAATCAATTATTATTTATATTCATCCAATAGTTTTGAGAGGATAATGATTAAAAAATATCCAATTTTATGTATAAAATACTATATTTTTATTAAGGATTTTTACACTATTATGATGGAGAACATATATTAAATTTATATTTTTAAACTTTTATTTAATTTATATGTAAAAATAAAATTCAATATTTGAAGAGAATCCTTAAAATTAGGATAGTGTAAATGTTTTGTATTTCTCAGCATAGATTAATTTTATTGAAATGTAATTAATATTTTATTTTTCATCAAATTTTTATATATGGATATATTATATATTGAATTAATTTATAGATTAATTAAATTATATATTTTTAAATTAATCCAATTTCAGTCATTTGAATCATTCAATTTTAAATTGAATATAAAAATGAAGAAATATTTTTAGTTTTTTGGTTTAAATACATGCTACATCATCCCATCTACAATATTAAATTTAAATTTATTTCTACCACTTATTAGCCTGGAATTTTGTAAAATGGAATCCATATTTGGAATTAGAATAATTTATATTTTTCAATAAGTTCAAAATATTTTTTTCACAAATGGATTAGTGAATGTAATTAATATTTATTAGAAGGATAACGTGAAATTCGGCTTAATAAGGGACTAAACCTTAATATTCAAGTGCTAAATGACCAATAGACTTCTTCAAATTACATTAGATAAAATTACATCGACCCTATAATAAATTTTATTGTAATATTACCATTATGGGATTCAAAATCTGTTTAAAAACATGGGTTTAATTCCCCTTCAAAAAATTTACTTGATCACCACTCCTCTACTATTAAAAGTCTGCCTTTCCTTGAACTAACTCACACCTCTAAATAAACATTAGCTCAACTGAGATTGTCCCAAAAATATCCTAAAAATCTCACACCAAATAATATAATCATATCTATAGTATGAAATCAATTCAAGGAATCCCTTTTTTGAATACCAAAACACGTTACCCAAATATGAGGTAACATTCTAACTCAAGTTCTTTTACTTTATTTTTATTCTCCACCAGAGAAAAATATCATTATTATATGCCTATACAACAACTAAATTAGCTTAAAAACTATTATTTTGTTATGATAAGGTTTATACCTACACTTACAGACACATCCACTTTAAGTGTTACAAACATTCTATTTACATTTACGTCAAACTAATACCTCCGAAAATTATTATTATTCATTTTTCCTTTACCGCAACCCATGATAGAAATTATAATGGAAAAATTATTTATATAATATATATTTTATATTTATTTGTTATTCTTTCTTCTGTAATTATTTTTTACCACATTCCATTATTCTTTCAATTTTATTAAAATACACTAATTTTATTTCAGGATTTGTGGACTACAACCCCCTCAAAGAGATGTGATTCATTCACACACTACATTGAATTTATTTAATATGGGTTCAATGATCATATATATATTATATGATATAATAATTATTTTGAAAATTTTATATATATACATATATATCATTTACTATTTTTCTATCAATGCGATAATTAAATGGAAATATCATTCATGCATACGTATGACCTATCATCTCCATGAGCGGTGTATTAAATTTCATAATTATATATTCTATAGATTATTATAATAAAAATATAATTAATATAAATAATATTTATATCAAGGTTCACATTCTGGATAGCATGATATAAGTATAATGACCATATATATAACAAATTCAGACACATGCCAAGAAAAAATCAGATATTACCCAAATTGAAACTATTACATATAATAGTTATCACATGGGATATATAAAGACATATTAAAACCATATATCAAAATATATATAAGAATATAGTTTTTAATAGATTTATAATTATCATAAATTTATGATAAATGAGGATTGAATGAGTACAATGCTAGAAAAGACACAATGTTAGGGGATTTCATCTCATTTTTTATTTCATAGAGATACATAGCTTAATCACCACCCATTTAATTTTTGTGAGGTTTATACTGACCATTGATGTATTAATTTATTAATATAATTCATTTTATTGGTAATTACATATCCATTATATGACATTTATTTCATGGGGGTTATGTTTCAAAAGTTACCAAATCGGTAAAGTAATTTTGTCTCATTTTTCATTATTTGATTCACATGCTTTGTCACACTCCTATATTTTTCTATAATGTGTATATAGTACAATTTGTTATATTGTTTTTCTAATCCAATTATTTTTATAATATTTCATCTTCTATGTAATTTTATTCATTCCAATGCGAATACAATTTACAACAATTTCATTAGTTTATTAGCTACAATATCATAATATAAAAAGATTTTTCATGATTATGCATAAATTGATCAAATAATGTGATACATATATCAATAAATACCATTAATTTTATCACCAGTTGCAAATTCATGTTATATCCATTTAATGGTTCTAATTTTATACTCATTGGCACTTAGAACACAATTAAATTGTTTTAAAAAATAACCAACTATGTCAATCCTTTCAGTCATAATTTTTTGTTCTTCCCACATCTTGATTTATAACGATGAATTAAAAAAAAATGTATTAATTTTATCCTATGATGTTAAATGCAATTTTTTTCTTTTAAAAAATTTATTTCAAAGGAACCTTCATGTATTTTACTGATCAAATCACTTATCTAAACATTTAATGTAAAAAGGAATGTGCGGCATGTATGGACTTACCTTCCCTATGATCATAATTCCCTTGAAACTTTCATTTTATGTTTATTTTTAAATAATATATTCTCTTAATATTATGAAAATTCATACATTTTTATGTTTTTTTCAATGAAAAATAATTAAAAAATTGTTTTTTGGTTATTAATGATTTCATAATAAATTTTAAAATATATTTTTAATTAAAATGGTTTAAAATAAAATGATTCCAATTATAAAAAATATTTTAATCATATTCAATCTGTATTTTTCTTTTTTGAATGTGTTTTCCTAGAAATTGTATTTTAAAACTTTTTCATGCACCTTTTATATATTTTCAATGAAAGTGATTTTCAAAACTATTTCAAAATCTCTTTATATGTTATTAATGAAAAAGGTTTCAAAATTGTTTTCAATGCTTATTTATAAAAATTCTTATTTATTTTGAAAAAAAATTATTGTTAAATGTTTTGTAGTTCTTTATTGAAAGAAGAGAGAGTATTTTCGTCCATAAAATTTTTAAAATAGTTCTCGAAATTATTTTCCATATAAGACAACATATGTTGATGTTACTGATGACTTTATAGGAAATGATCCTTAGGATCCATTCATATTCTTTAACAGAAATTTTTTATGGACCGAAATTAATGAAAACATGTTTATATTTCATGATTTATATAGTTATGAATTTTATTCTTCTTTTATTGGATATATTCTTATAAAACACATTTATATTCAATGCGTTATTAAATGATAAATGATTATGATCCATGCTTCCTCTCATGGGTTATTTTTTTGATAAAATGATAATGAAACCTATATGTTTTCCATATGTTCTAATATTATTAAATTTGTGTGATAAAAATTCCATTTAATTGGTTATGGTATGATATCCTTTCATCGGTCAGGATATGAATAATGTTTTTGTTATCTTGTGGCACAAATATTTATGATTTCAGTATGAGATGGTGGGACCTATATCACCCAACAATGTGTTGGGAAATGATAATTTTTATACCATGTCAAATTGTTCATGGGTGGTAACCAAATACCATTATGGTACATGGATTATATCCCATTTATGAATGTAAGAGGGTATACATGTTGTATCCAATGACCAAAAACAATAATGTATATGGTTTATAACCTAATCATGAATCTAAGAGGGTAAATGGGTTGAAGCCCAGCCAAAAAAAGATGGTACATGGATTTTACCTTTACCTAAATGTAAGATGGTAGACGAGTTTAATCCCACACATAAAAACAAGTATGTACCAGGGTTGTATCTAAATCCTAACATGTTGTGAATGTCATGGTAAGTTTCAATGACATATGATTTTATATGTTTTTTATATTCAAGAAATTTATTGTCTTATTCCAATGGTATGATTTCATGGATTATTTAATTTTTGGCCTTATGATTTACATCTTATTAAAATCAATGATTTATTCAATGATTCATGTTTATGATCTTTTATTTGCAGGTCGTGATCTACAATTGTTATGATATTATTATCATATGCATTTTCCCATGTGTTTTCATGCATGTATCCCATTTTCTACCTTACTGAGGATCCAATATCAATCTTTTTTATGTTTCCTTCCCCATGTTATGAGTATATTTATTATGTATGTTGTGTTTTGGAAGGGTGCTTGTTTCTAAGAAACCTAGTGGGAGTTAATGTATCCTACTTATGTACCAGTTTTTCTGTTTCCATTTTATAAAGGCACTAATCTAATATGGTCTTCAGGTCTATGTTTCTATTTTGATTAAATATTTCATAAAATTTTATGTCATGTTTATGTGTGTTAATAATTTATCTATATAGTTTTTATTAGAGATGAGGTTTTGTTATCATTTGGAAACTAGGTTGAGAAATCATTAGTGAGTTCCCTAGGTAAATTTATAGTGATATGTCATGGGATGCCTCTAATGATATTTATAAGAATTTGTTAATATTTATGAAAATGTCTTGGAATTTTAGAAAATGATCTGGTGATTGGTTTCCTATAAATACACAAATGTTTGGATACAACAAGTTGATGTGGATCTTGAACAGATTTACCTAATGGTAAAAAATCTAATATGGGGTATTGATCCTAACACAGCAAAAATTGGTACATAATAATGGGCCTTACTGCACACCCAGTTTGGCACTCATGGGTGATATTCTTTAGAAATTCACAAAATAATTATGATCCATCTTGAATGATATAAATACAACATTAATGTAATTTACCTAGTAAAAACCTAATATGCCACCAATTAAAAAGTAGTTCTCTTGATCTAGACATACTATTAGTAATTTTTCTTGATTTTTCATTTTCTTATTTGATAAGTGTTTCTAAACCTGCACCTACTTGATTTAATGGATAAGACTGGAAGGAACGTGGGTAGAACTAAATTATTCATATTTTGAAATAATATAAATTATGAGAATAAATTTCTCATTTGGATATCTCATAAATATAATTAGGAATGTGTAACACCCCGAGATTTTATGAAAAATATTCTTTTTAATTGCACTAATGTCTTGTGTTGTACGCTACACTAAAAGGAGCTTGCACAACATGCATCCTTGACTTTCCTTGCATTACACGCAATCACAACCATCCTCGATAGCGTGTGTAGTACGCAATACTGAGTTTCACGAAACAACGATATGCTATTAAAATATTATTAAAACTAGCCGTTATGAATAGTAATAACCACTTTTTAAATTTTAGAAATTTTAGCTCTCAAAATGGACTTCATTTTTGGATTCGGAGTATCGAATTTAGCCTAAGGTGATATTTTGGTACTTTTTGGATAACTTTCATATTCTGATTAATAGTGAAAATTACTAAATTATAATTAAAAACAACTTTTTTAATCGAAATAATTAATAGTGATAAATTATTAATTTGAGTGGTTTTAAAGTATATTTAGAATATATTTTTACAATTTAATACAATGTTGGTCATTGAATGTAATTTCACATTTAAACCAGACATAATCAAGTGTCAATCTTTTGATAGATATTGTATCTTAAAAACACGCTATTTGTTTTAACAGCGGGATTTAATTATAAAATTAATTAATGCAACTTCTATGTTATTAATTTGGTAAAATAGACTTCATTTTTGAATTCGGAATATGAAATAAATCTTAGGATGAAATTTTGGCATTTTTCTGAAAAACATCAATTTTTGATGAATAGTGAAACTACTAAGTGGTAGTTAAAAAACTGAATTTTTCATAAAACATAATTTTACCGCTTCTGTGAATGGAATTTCAAAAATCCGAGGGACACGGTTGATGTCATTAAGTAAAATTTGGTTCAATGAGATGAAAATAATTTTTGGTGAATAGTAACTTTTTACTTTTATTTACCACGGTTAAAAGTTAATTGGGTAATTAAGGGTAAGAATGATATTGATATTACCCTATCACATGTCCTAATTCTATTGGACAAGTTTATCTCGACCAAAAACAACCTTAAGTGTATAATATTATCATTTAGGCCCACTTGGATTAAATTAGGACATTTATTATTATTTAATTCAAAGAAGAGTTAAAAGAGTTAAAATCAAAGTATATTTACTAAAACATTTTTAATATAAGGTTGTGCATAAGATAAATTCGATTGTAAATATTCATTAGAAAGATAGAAATATTTCCTACATGATGGTATTTTATTTGTAATTTTTAGACATCAAATAATTTAATTTATTTATGACACAAATATGATGCAGTAATTATCTTATTAATGAAATATTGACATAATTGATATTATAAATACCAAAATATATGTAATTTTAGACTTTTTATGAATTCCACTAATTTTATTGATTAATATGATATATTATTGTTGATTTAATAAACTTGTTTTGAACATATAATTCTGTTAGGACTTTCACAAAAATCATATATCAAATAGTGTCAAAATTGACACAAAATAGTTTTTAAATGAAATATTATATTATTAATTGTTATTTTATTCCTAAAAATCTATGGTTCGTCCAAATGACTTATATAAAGATATATATTAATAATAAACTATTTGGGGTTCGTTTGGCATGTTATAGTAAGTGTATTAACCATATAGTGTAAGAAAACAAAAAGCCACGGTAAAAGTTAAATTATTTAACATAAAGTTAAATCTAATTGATAAGGTTAAAATAATAACCTAAACTTGTATAAATCCTATTGGTTGATAGGATTTAGACCCATACCCACTTTAGCTTCGAAATAAGACCCTTTGGAACCATTATAAACCGATTTTGACTTTAATATAAAATAATATTTTGAGATATTCCTAAGGTGCCCCTCTCCTTCCTTATAAAAGGGCACCTCCTCCCTCTCTTCCTCACACAACTTTGAGCCTTCAAGCTCGGCCAAAACCTGCCAAAATAACTTATCCACTTTCCTATTATCATCCTAGAGGTCCTGGTCTTCATAAAAGACCAATTTTAGTGCCCTAAAAGGAGGTCTCAAAGAAGCACTTCAAAGAAGAGGTAATACCCATTACCGATCCTTTTCAATTTCTTTCTTCTTCAACTTCTTCTTCATTAGTTGTTTCATGATAAAGTAATAACATCAGTATTTCTTATATACTTATATGTTATTATAAATATTAAACAACTCTAATTAACCTTCTATCTATCCTACGAAAAAAGGAAATCACCGCGCGTGCGTACGTACGGAATACCGTCTCCACGTCGTGGTGTAATCTATTTTCCGCCACCACCTTAATTGGATGGGTATAAAGGTGTAATGAGTAACTGTATATGATTATTATGAAGTGATATTGATACTGAAATAGTATACATACACTTCAACACAATTCCACGACCACGGGAACGATATCATCGCTCGTGCGTACGTACGGAATACCGTCTCCACGACGCGATGAGATTCATTCTCAATGATTAACCATTCATGAATGATTATAAAGTATATATAATAAGTACTAATGAAATATATGACCTAATAATGATACTGTAATTATTTATATTTATATGTATGTCATCTACTTAATTGCATTCAATTCAATAAGGAAACGAAAACAGCGTTCATGCGTACGTACGGACTACCGTCTCCATGAACGGTGTATTTATTTCCATTTACTGGTTTATTATATATGTGTATTATGAATATATATATATAAACAATGTTTTATATTCTGAAATTAAGTAATCATGATCTATGTAATCATATGAACAATTACAAGTTAAAAACACGAACGACAAATGAGACGATTTTACCCAAAACGCTACTTTAACATGAATTTACAAAAGAACTGGTAATATAAAGTCATAAGTGGACCATATATGATATAATAACAATGAATATGATTCTGGAATAAGTCAATAACATGATTTAAATCATTATACAGGAGGTTCGGACACTTACAAAGCAAGTCGGACCTAAGGTAAGGGAAATATCACAATCTCATTTTTATCCGAGATTATTTATTCGTAATTATTTACTGGGGTGTATTTTATCATCCAAATCCATGTTTCATCAATATGTAATATTACTTCCATCCACCTACAATTGTTTAAATCCATTTTTACCCTTCGGTGAGTTTTTAGTAATATGTATGAAAGGAATCTTTTGTCATTTTTCGTACGAGGTACTTTTTGACTTATCCGACAAAAGTACGAAAAATGTTTTTTTTAACTTATACGGCATGAATGGATTTCTAAAACATTATTTCCAAGAAGCTTCCTTTACAAGTTTTCACGTTTATTTTTAATCAACTTCTTTTAGTTTAAAATTGTATGACATGTTAAGAAAGGAAAAGTGTTTTTGAAGTAGAAAGGATATTTTCCTCAAGAATGAAGTTCAATTATTTTATCAAAATTATTCTTCCATCTAAGATAATAAAAGGGTTCTGTTTTTATCCCTATTATTACATGGATTTGATTATGTTGTGATGGAAATATTTTTATGAATTCCTTTATCTTAAATGAATTGTTTTATGATGTCATGTTGTTTAATAATCCCATTTTTATTACGTGGGTTACGCTATGATGTATGGTTTATGATTTTGTGGCACACATAAGAAAGGATTCATTATAAGATGGGTGGGACCTATATCTCCCTCCAATGCATTGGGTAAATATTTCATATCTCATGAGATAGACAGGGCTGGAACGGTAGGTTATACCGGTTCAGTGAAACAGGACTGAAACGAGGGTTACTCGATTCAGAAAGGGACTTTGTCCACTAAGATAGTCTTGGCAATGAGTCATGACTAACAAGAAATGATTTTACAAGATTATGTGTGCATGCCACAAAGTTCCATGTTTTATGTTATGATTATTGGGATTTCATTTCACTACTATGATTTATCCGATGTTATGAAATTATGCTCTCTCTTTCAGGTTAAGATTTCCAAAATGTTATGTTCTTATGAATATGATGTGATTGATATTTCTTTTGTTTACCCTTACTGAGCATTTGAGCTCACCCTTTTATGTTTACTTTTCCCCAGGATATAAAGAAAGGTTTTAGGTATAAATAAAAGGGAATATCTTTATGGGAGATGTTGAAGATATTTCACCACGATTAGAAGATTACGTTCCGAGTTTCCAAAGACACTAAACTATTACGATCCTTGTGTGTGTGTTTTTGTTATGTACTATGTATTCCACAAAAGTAATGTAATGTCCATGTACGATAAGCTTCGGGTCTCTACAGTTGGTATCAGAGGAATGGTTTAGTCAACCTTTGGAAACTAGGATGCGAGAACTTTAGTGAGATCCCTAGAGATATTTCTAAGGTATGTCTAGGGATGTACCTAAGGTTAAGTATACGTATAGGTTATAGTACTAGAATTATGCTAATGATCATAGAATTAAACCTAAGATGTTATATATTGAAGGTACTCCCCCTTTATTATGTTTTTTTCCCTAGCATGATTTTTGCCTCTCACACTATTCTTTTTGGGTTTTAGACGATGGCTGGAACCCGAAGGAACCGTGTTGATCAATGTAATGGAAAGTGAAATGATTTCCCTCTTGAACAAACAAATGTTATGGGAGATGGAGTGAAAAATCTAATTGCTATACTTACACAAGCTATGAATCATTCTGGACTTCCAAATGATAAGAGAAGGGAACAATATTCTATTGAGTCCTTCATGAGGCAACGTCCACCATCTTTCAGTGGGTCTTCTGATCCACTTGTTGCTGAACAATGGATCAGTACCACTGAAAAGATATTTTCAGTTCTTCAATGTTCTGAGCATGATAAAGTCATCTTAGCAGTATATTGTTTGGAAGGTGAAGCTGATCAATGGTGGAATCTTATCAAGAATACGGGGAAAAGAGATGAAATTGAGTCCATGGAATGGGATGAGTTCATGAACTTGTTTTTCAGTAAGTACTTCCCTCATATTCTTCGAAAAAAGATGGAGAATGAGTTTCTTGAACTAAAGCAAAAGGATGATGAATCTGTTGTTATATACGAAGCGAATTTTACAAGACTTGCAAGGTATGCATCTGGCATTATCATCCAACCTGAAAGTAAAGTTGATCGATTTTTCAGTGACTTAAAACCAATTATTCGAAGGGAATTAGCTATAAGAGACTTCAGTAGCTATGAAGAAATTGTGCGTTGTACTATCAAGGTAGAAATGGAAGTTGGTGATACATACCCATCATATGGTTTTGAAAAGAAACGAAAGATGGAGTTCAAGGAGAAATCTTAGAATAATGGTGAAAAGAAAATGAATGTTTCCTTATGCTCAAAGTGTGGAAAGAAGCATGGTGGAGATTGTCTTAAAGGGACTAGAAAATGTTTTAAGTGTGGAAAAGAAGGTCATCGAGTAGCTGAGTGTTGAAGTAATGGAAAAAGGGTTTCTAATGATGTGAACAAAGAAAACACTGCAGACAACGCACCACGAACACTTCAATGCTTCAAGTGCAAGGAAATGGGACATTATTCCAATAAATTCCCTAATCCAAGGGTTAGTGATGATCAACATGAGCAACCACTTAAGGCAAAGGACAAAGGGAAGTCACATGCGATCACTATTGGCGATGTTGAATATTATTACGATGTGGTGGAATAATTAAGTGTGTATGTAATGGGATTACAAAATAATGTTGTATCATAATGTATTGGAATATTTATGTATTGGTCTATTGTGGTTTTCAATAATTTTATGGTACCAGTAACCATGGAAAGTGATTGACATATTTTTGGAAAAAGAATGATATGCGCATAATGAAGGGAAAATGAGAAAATTAAATATTTGGCAGTATTAATGAGCTCATGATTGATATAAGGACTAAGTGATATCATGGTTTGAGTATATAGAATTCTAAGGATTTTGGTATGTGGAAAGTGTTAAATTTTAACTGCATTCATGTTTACACTAAGGTTCGATGGGTATTCAAGAGAATACATGATTAAGGCCTTTGAATGTTTGGAATGTGACCAACAAAACATATATTATGATATATAGGGATCAACGATGGTATTAAATCTCTAGTTATGAGAATGGACTGCAGTATTATGGATAAGCCTAAAGATTGGAATAGATTATGTTGGACATAAGTTTGTATTGTTTAAGGATAGATGTTTTTTTTCGATATTATTGATGGGATGTTATAGTAATATAGTTTTAGAAAATGGACAACCTGCAGAACGGGCGAAAGCCCATCGTGTCGGACAAGGCTGTGGGAATCGAACCCACAACCGAAGTGCGACTGGCCTTTATCGCCTACCACTGGCCTACAAGAAGTCCCTGTTTAGTAGAAACTAGTATTATTATATTAAGCAATATGATATATGAAGTATAAGCCCATTTTAGGAACCATATATGATTAATCCCACTATAGATCGACTTATGTATATAAATTTTTCTAACCTTTTGAGACAGATGGAATGACCCGTCATTCTATCACATGATCTGCTAACACTTCACGAATAACAAATTCAACTTCATTTATTTAAGAGATTAAGTTGAAATTGTTAAAGGCACGAACAACAGTGAGGTTGTACCAACATAAAGTAAGTATTTATTCTAATTCAAATTCTTTAACTTTAGGGAAATGATCTTGAAAACCAAAAATGTTGTCCTAGTGATCTTATATCTGATGAATCAGATGGTACCTTAGATCGTCACAAATTTATGGCTTTGTGATTACTAGCTTTTCCGTAGCCATGTTCTCTACCACTCTCCATCAGAACGTGATGGTTAGATTTTTCTTCCATATCCATATTTTCACCTATGTGGAAACCCATCGATTAGTTTATTTGGGTAACCATTACGTTTCATACTTTTTTTTAAATATTGGTTTTGGTATTCCTTTCTACGATGTGGGTTTCTATTAAATAAACTTTCTAATAGTAAACCATTTATAACCCCAACGAATTTCGAGGGAGAAATTCATTTTAAGAGGGGTAGAATGTAACACCCCGAGATTTTATGAAAAATATTCTTTTTAATTGCACTAATGTCTTGTGTTGTACGCTACACCAAAAGGAGATTGCACAACACGCATCCTCGACTTGCCTTGCATTACACGCAATCGCAACCTTCCTCGATAGCGTGTGTAGTACGCAATACTGAGTTTCACGAAACAACGATATGCTATTAAAATATTATTAACACTAGCTGTTATGAATAGTAATAACCACTTTTTAAATTTTAGAAATTTTAGCTCTCAAAATGGACTTCATTTTTGGATTCGGAGTATCGAATTTAGCCTAAGGTGAAATTTTGGTACTTTTCGGATAACTTTCATATTCTGATGAATAGTGAAAATTACTAAATTATAATTAAAAACAACTTTTTTAATCGAAATAATTAATAGTGATAAATTATTAATTTGAGTGGTTTTAAAGTATATTTAGAATATATTTTTACAATTTAATACAATGTTGGTCATTGAATGTAATTTCACATTTCAACCAGACATAATCAAGTGTCAATCTTTTGATAGATATTGTTTCTTAAAAACATGCTATTTGTTTTAACAGCGGGATTTAATTATAAAATTAATTAATGCAACTTATATGTTATGAATTTGGTAAAAATAGACTTTATTTTTGAATTCGGAATATGAAATATAGCTTAGGAGGAAATTTTGGCATTTTTCTGAAAAACATCAATTTTATATTAATAGTGAAACTACTAAGTGGTAGTTAAAAAACTGAATTTTTCATAAAACTAAATTTTACCGCTTCTGTGAATGGAATTTCAAAAATCCGAGAGACATGGTTGATGTCAGTAAGTAAAATGTGGTTCAATGAGATGAAAATAATTTTTGGTGAATAGTAACTTTTTACTTTTATTTACCACGGTTAAAAGTAAATAGGGTAATTAAGGGTAAGAATGATATTTATATTACCCTAACACATGTCCTAATTCTATTGGGCAAGTTTATCTCGACAAAAAAAAACCTTAAGTGTAAAATATTATCATTTAGGCCCACTTGGATTAAATTAGGACATTTATTATTATTTAATTCAAAGAAGAGTTAAAAGAGTTAAAATCAACGTATATTTACTAAAACATTTTTAATATAAGGTTTTACATAAGATAAATTCGATTGTAAATATTCATTAGAAAGATAAAAAGATTTCCTACATGATGGTATTTTATTTGTAATTTTTAGACATCAAATAATTTAATTTATTTATGACACAATGATGATACAGTAATTATCTTATTAATGAAATATTGACATAATTGATATTATAAATACCAAAATAAATGTAATTTAAGACTTTTTATGAATTACACTAATTTTATAGGTTACTATGATATATTATTGTTGATTTAATAAACTTGGTTCGAACATATAATTCTTTTATGACTTTAAAAAAAATCATATATCAAATAGTGTCAAAATTGACACAAAATAGTTTTTAAATAAAATAAAATATTATTAATTGTTATTTTATTCTTAAAAATATAAGGTTCGTCCAAATGACTTAGATAAAGATATATATTAATAATAAACAATTTGGGGTTCGTTTGGCATGTTATAGTAAGTGTATTAACCATATAGTGTAAGAAAACAAAAAGACACGGTAAAAGTTAAATTATTTAACTTAAAGTTAAATCTAATTGATAAGTTTAAAATAATAACCTAAACTTGTCTAAATCGTATTGGTTGATAGGATTTCTACCCATACCCACTTTAGCTTCTAAATAAGACCCTTTGGAACCATTATAAACCGATTTTGACTTTAATATAAAATAATATTTTGAGATATTCCTAAGGTGCCCCTCTCCTCCCTTATAAAAGGGCACCTCATCCCTCTCTTCCTCACACAACTTTGAGCCATCATGCTCGGCCAAACCATGCCAAAATCACTTCTCCGCTTCCCTAGTATCATCCTAGAGGTCCTGGTCTTCTTAAAAGACCAATTTTAGTGCCCTAAAAGGAGGTCTCAAAGAAACACTTCAAAGAAGAGGTAATACCCATTACCGATCCTTTTCAATTTCTTTCTTCTTCGACTTCTTCTTCTTTAGTTGTTTCATGATAAAGTAATAACATAAGTATTTATTATATACTTATATGTTATTATAAATATTAAACAACTCTAATTAACCTTCTATCCATCCTACGGAAAAAGGAAATCACCGCGCGTGCGTACGTACGGAATACCATCTCCACGCTGTGGTGTAATCTATTTTCCGCCACCACCTTAATTGGATGGGTATAAAGGTGTAATGAGTAACTATATATGATTATTATGAAGTGATATTGATACTGAAATAGTATACATACACTTCAACAGAATTCCACGACCATGGTAACGATATCATCGCTCGTGTGTACGTACGGAATACCGTCTTCACGACGCGATGAGATTCATTCTCAATGATTAACCATTCATGAATGATTATAAAGTATATATAATAAGTACTAATTAAATATATTACCTAATAATGATACTGGAATTATTTATATTTATATGTATGTCATCTACTTAATTCCATTCAATTTAATAAGGAAACGAAAACAACGTTCATGCGTACGTACGGACTACCGTCTCCATGAACGGTGTATTTATTTCCATTTACTGGTTTATTATATATGTTTATTATGAATATATATATATAAATAATGTTTTATATTCTGGAATTAAGTAATAATGATCTAAGTAATCATATGAATAATTACAAGTTAAAAACACGAACGACAAATGAGACGATTTTACCCAAAACGCTACTTTAACTTGAATTTACAAAAGAACGGGTAATATAAAGTAATAAGTGGACCATATATGATATAATAACAATTAATATGATTCTGGAATAAGTCAATAACATGATTTAAATCATTATACAGGAGGTTCGGACACTTACAAAGCAAGTCGGACCTAAGGTAAGGGAAATATCACAATCTCATTTTTATCCGAGATTGTTTATTCGTAAGTATTTACTGGGGTGTATTTTTATCATCCACATCCATGTTTCATCAATATGTAATATTACTTCCATCCACCTACAATTTTTTTAATCCATTTCTACCCTTCGGTGAGTTTTTAGTAATATGTATGAAAGGAATCTTTTGTCGTTTTTCGTACGAGGTACTTTTTGACTTATCCGACAAAAGTACGAAGAATTTTTTTTTAACTTATACAACATGAATGGATTTCTAAAACATTATTTCCAAGAAGCTTACTTTACAGGTTTTCAAGTTTATTTTTAATCAACTTCTTTTAGTTTAAAATTGTATGACATGTTAAGAAAGGAAAAGTGTTTTTGAAGTAGAAAGGATATTTTCCTCAAGAATGAAGTTCAAGTATTTTATCAAAATTATTTTTCCATCTAAGATAATAAAAGGGTTCTGTTTTTATTCCTATTATTACATGGATTTGATTATGTTGTGATGGAAATATTTTTATGAATTCCTTTATCTTATATGAATTGTTTTATGATGTCATGTTGTTTAAGAATCCCATTTTTATTACGTGGGTTACGCTATGATGTATGGTTTATGATTATGTGGCACACATAAGAAAGGATTCATTATAAGATGGGTGGGACCTATATCTCCCTCCAATTCATTGGGTAAAGATTTCATATCTCATGAGATAGACAGGGCTGGAACGGTAGGTTATACCGGTTTAGTGAAACAGGACTGAAACGAGGGTTACTCGATTCAGAAAGGGACTTTGTTCACTAAGATAGTCTTGGCAATGAGTCACGACTAAAAAGAAATGATTTTACAAGATTATGTGTGCATGCCACAAAGTTCCATGTTTTAAGTTATGATTATTGGGATTTCATTTAACTACTATGATTTATCCCATGTTATGAAATTATGCTCTCTCTTGCAGGTTAAGATTTCCAAAATGTTATGTTCTTATGAATATGATGTGATTGATATTTCTTTTCTTTACCCTTACTGATCATTTGAGCTCACCCTTTTATGTTTACTTTTCCCCAGGATATAAATAAATGTTTTTGGTATAAAAAAAGGGAATATCTTTATGGGAGATGTTGAAGATCATTCACCAAGATTAGAAGATTATACTCCGAGTTTCCAAAGACAATAAACTATTATGATCCTTGTGTGTGTGTTTTTGTTATGTACTATATATTCCACAAATGTAATGTAATGTCAATGTACGTCAGGCTTCGGGTCTCTACAGAATGGGTTATGATTATTGGCCATACTTATGAATATAGTGACCAAAAAAACATGTGAAAGGTTTGTGATGTTCTTCCAATATTTTTAACATTAATCCTAAGAATCATGGTTATATTGAGGTTGAAGAACCATAAGTCATGATTCATACTTCATATTATTGTAACAAGGTATTAAAGAACATGTTGATAAATCATGAGTATTGGTTTTAGAATAAGGTTGGATGACTGAAGTATTTAATTCTAAGAATTAAAATATTATGTTATATGAATCATGAAATATATAATTATTTTTAGGATGTAGGGGGAGTTTTTCATTGGTAAAGGATCCCTATAATCCTACATCAATCCAGTGTTCAAATCTAAGTTGGAGAGAATTACCCTTGGTAGGTGGTTATGCCAGCGTGATGTAAGAAGGTGGTGAAGCATGCATGACACAAGCATGCAGTGATACAAGAATGATGTGTAACTAATTAAATAGGAAGGATGACGTAGGCATGACACAATAATGGGTCCTTGGGCAACATTTTTTGCATTTGGTCCATGTAGTGGGCTATATACCCACTAGGCCAATAGTCCTTGTACTAAAATAAAAGGGTATAAAGAGTGGGATATCCTTTACGAGGGCCTATATCCAACCATTCCAACATGAGTTTGTGTTTTGTGTGATTGATGTAAATGTACCCCCAAGAATCTCACACAATATGGGAGTATTTCCACTCTAAATTTTCATTAAGGATTGAAAAGGATATGTTAAATGATGATTTCATGTAAAGGTGATGTTTTTATTAAGGGAAGGATACATTTAATTAATTATTGAAGTTGAGATAATTATATTTGGATAATGATAAGTTGGATATGGATAAGTAAATTGGAAGGTATAGGTTTCCATAGAAATGATTACTGAAAAAGCTGTATATGTCATCAAGGATGAGGTATTCAAATTCTTGGATTAAAAGTTTGTGTACATTAATAATTGGATAAGAAACATGCATGTTTTCTAAATTAATTTAAGGGAATTCATGTTATTACAATGCTTTCAGGGAATATATGATTAACGTCTTTTCATGATTGGAATGTCAAAATGATGAGAAATGTTTTAATACTATGGGGATCAATATTAATATGATTTCATGTCATTATTTATAATCATTTTAATTTTTAAAATTCCATAGGGTAATAAGGTTAACCATTTATGGTATCATAATATTAAAATCCAGATGATGTCAGAAAGATTAACTTGTTATCTTACAACACAAAGATTTATACACACTGTATCAACTGATCTAACAACTAATTGATGACGATAACTGATGTAAAATTGGACGGAATATCATAGATCTCATGATTAGTTAGTACTTCATGAAATAAAAAATCACATTCCTTTTTATAGAAATAGGTGAAGTTCTTATAGGGAAAATAAAGGGTGATGATGTCCTGAAATCAAGGAAGAATATATGTTAAGGAAAAATTATTCTGCATTAGGAAAATAATATTTAAATAAAATGTTTTCTTAATACATTAATTTTGTTGAACTGATTGTATTTTAACTCTTCACATATTTACGATTATTAGGCCCTCAATATTCCATTAATCAGTTAATTGTTTATAATTTATGAAAACACTCAATCTCTATGAATGTGTACACAAATTCTCCAAATCCATGATTTTACATCCCATCTATGTTATAATATGTCCAATCATAGTTATGGGATACTTTGGATAATCTTTATGATTACAATTTTTTAAAAGTATGTTTATGTATTCATTTATATAATGCGGGTTTTGATTAATGAAAATTAATAGCATTCAAACATTGATAGCCAACATAAATTTTGAGAGAGAAATTAATTTTAAGGGGGTTGAATGTAACACCCTGAGATTTTTTGAAATATTTTTTAATTGATTTATTTATTTGGATATTTTTCACATCACACAACACTAAAAATAGTTTTATTTACAATAGATGACCATGTTTGGCATGAATTATATGCCAAACCACGTTAATAATGTACTTAATGAAATATAAATTTTATCTTACTCTATACGAATCATCGAGGAGAGTTTTTATTACACACAAAAATGCCTTTCCTATATGGATTCTGTAACACACAAGACCTTGTTTTACTTAATAACGATATGTAATAAAAATACTATTTAATATAACCTATTTGATTAATTAAAAGTTATGAAATGGGATAACTAACATATTAAAGTATTTTATTTACACAATTATAAAATCAAATCATTGGTCACAAATTAATTATAAATGAAAATGGAAACTGATTGAATGTAAATGAAAATATTGTTATCGTCATGCCCACAAAGATGGTTTACCCTAATAAATTTAATTAATTATGTTTTTCATGTGATACAAATTTGATATATACATATTATATATTCAATAAAAATATATTTAGTTATCAATTAATATATTTTATAGGATTACGAAAAAAATAAATTTTATACATAAAATACTATATTTTTAATATGGAATTTTTACCCCATTTAATGAAGAATCTATTTTAAATACAGTTTTTGCAATGTTTCTTGTATATTTTTCAAACAAAATTATAATTTTAATATGAAATATATTAATTAGTTTATGATTAATGTTGGTTATTTTTATATATAGTTTCATTTTTTAATGAATATTGAAAAATAATCGAATATTACTCAAAAATGATTTTTTATCTAATTTATTTATATAGATAACTTATTTTTTAACTGCATTTAATGTTTTTTTAATCATATTTTTATCAATTAATACAATATTTGTCTTTGGAATCAATTTATCTTTGAAATTTACTATATAACATATAAAACTTTTAGAGGTTTTTACATTCAAACCCCGTATTTATCTCCCCATCTACAGGAATAACCATAATTAAATATCTAAAAAATAAGTGATTAGAATTTGTTAAAATTTATTTAATATTTGGAATCGGATAAATTTATAATGTTTAATAATTAGAAATTAAATTTTTACCAAAAATATTATTGGTTCTAATTTTATTTAATTATAATGAATAAGCTCAAATTATGATTAATAGGGGACTAAAACATAAACATAAAGGACCAAATGACATATAAATATATAAAAATTAATTTTATACACATATTTAGAGTATATATTACGTTTTATATAAATTTTTATATAATGGGATCCACATTCCATTGGAAAAACGTGGGTTGAAGTCCCTCTCCCAAAATTTACAGGAGTGAATCTCCTCCTCTACTATAAAAAGGCCTCTTATCCCACCATTTTTTAAACCTGTCGATCGAAATTGGTTTGACCAAGAGATACATAAATATATCTTAAAGAATTGTATCCCCATCATATAATCATACCCATGGGAATATTGAAATCCATGGAACCCTTTTGGTGAAAACTAAAATGAGTTACCCGTATAAGAGGAAACATTATTCCTCACGTTATTTTATGTTTTTTATATAATCCAACTACTAAAATATAATTATTATATAACTATACAAAAAGTTATGATACTAAATATAATAGGATTTTATTATTCTAATGTTTAATCCTAAACATGAACAATATTCCATTTTAGGCTAAATGAACATATAATTTTTTTGTAAGACGAACAACTACCTCACGAAATTATGATTATACATTTTTAATTTACCACCTATAATGATAAAAATTATAACGAATAATATATTTATATATTTTATATATTATATTCATTTATCAATATTTCTTTAATAACACACAATATGAAATATATGAACGATGGGTTTAGTGATGTTATATTATATGTGTGATATAATAATTCTAATTGAAAATTATATATATATATATATATATCAATTAATAACATTCTTTCAATGAGACAATTAAACAGAAATAGGGTTCATGCATACATAATTCATATTCTCTACATGTACAGTGTATTCGATTTAATACATCTACAATATATATTATTTTAATAAATATATATTGAATATAAGTTATATTTTTATCTTCGGTTACAATATGGAAATCATGATATGTGTATCCGGACCATGGATATAAGGAATTAAAACAAATGGATTTATTATATGATTCTAATAATTATGTTTATGGATATTTAAATATCAACTTGATGATATCAATTTGATAGGGTTTAGGAAATAAAAATTTCCAAATTGGCAATGTAACATTTTCTATATTTTCTTTCTTTGAGACAAATGACATGTCATGCTCATATATTTTTATATGTGGTGTATATATTTCCTTATGACATGTTATATCAATTATAATCTTATTTTTAGGATAGTTTATCATTCATGTAATGTTATTGTTTCCCCGATGAATTATTTTAACCAAATTTGTACCAATTTATTGCAAAAAATGCCATCGTTTATCAATATTGTTCCTGATTAAGCATCGATTAATGAAATAGTATTACCCACATCTCAATAAATCTCAATAATTTTATCATCCTCGGGATATGAATATTATATTCCTATAATGGCACTATTTTTCCACACTTTTTCATTGTGATACATAAGAAAATGTTATCATTAAGATCTCACTATGTATCTTCATTCAATCGGAAACATTTGTTCCTTAAAAACCATGATTTTTTAAAAACTGTTTAATTTTTTTAATTTTATATTATGATGTTATATGAAATTTTTAACTCTTAAATAATGATTTAAACTGAACATTATTTTAGTTTATCAATCAAGACACTTTTATTATCATTTATGTTAAAAATAATTGTTAACAATCAATGGACATACTGATCATCATGACTATAATTTTCATCATGATTCCATTATATGATTACAAGTTTTTTTAAGGAAAAATTTTTTTCTTAATATTATAGACATTAATTTTCTGACAGTGTTTTTCATTGAAAATGGTTTTCAAAATGGTTGTATGGTTATCAATGCATCCTTTAAAATATTTCTAATCTATTATTAGTGAAAAAAGTTTTCAAAAAAGTTTAAATATTTTTTGAAACTATTTTAATCATTTTAAAGACTTATTTTTATGTCTTTAATGTATTTTCCATGAAATGGTTTGTCAATAAATTTTCATGATACTTTTTTATGTTTTCATGTAAAATGGGTTTCTGAAACATTTTTATACTCTATTTATATGTTTTCAATGAAAGGGAATTCCAAAATGCTTTCAATGAATTTTTTTATAATATTTCATGTATATTTTAAAGAAAATGATTTTCTAAAATTTTATGTTATAATGAGATATTTTTAATGAAATATGTATATTTTCCCTTTGAAATGTTTGTTAATGATATGTCAAAATTATTTTCCATATAAAAAGACATTTTTTTATGTTACAAATGCCCTTCGGGGAAATGATCCAATGGTTTCATTCATAATCATTCTCTAAATTATTTTTTATTGTGGAAATCACATTTATGAAAATCTATTTATTTTTCAGGGGTTATATTTTTATGAAACCCATTTATATTCCATAGGGTATATTCTTATATAACATTGTTGTCTTAAATGGGATATTCCATTTTAAAATCTTAAAAACCCACTTCATTTATCAGGTTTTTTTAGGATGAAATGTATATGAAACTTATATATTTTATATATGTAATGATATGATCACTTTTCAGGGGTCATGAAACGATTAATGATTTTTTATATTGTAACATATATATATAATATTTTATTATCAGATTGGTATGACCTATATCTTTATCCAATTCACTGGGTAATGATTTTTTTTATATTAGATCAAAGGGTAATTTAGTTGTTTCTTAAGCCCAACAAAATAAGGTTCATGGGTTGTATCCCAATCCTAAAAGTAAATAGGTACCCAGAATCTAGGCCATGCCAAAAAAACAAGAATTTACATGGGTTGTATCCAAATATTTAAAGTATGAGGGTATAAGGAATGTATTCTAAGACAAAAATAAAATAAGGTATATAGGTTGTTGCCTAAGACAGTATGTAAAATGGTATACATAATATATACCATGCCGAGAAAAGTAGGTACTAGGGCCATATCCCATGTCTAATATTGATGTGAAGTTCTTGGTAGGTTGCCTTGGAAGATTATTTTCTATGTTTATGGGTATGCCACAAATACCGTTTCTTATTCCAATGTTATTATTTCCCAGATTATGTTCATTATTTGTTAATGGTTTATATCTTATCAACATCCATCATTTATTCCATGATTTATTTTTAGTGTCATTAATATGATTTTTGTGATCTTTTAATGTTATTATCATGTTCTGATACCCCTAGCTCATATTTATGCTAACATTTCAGGGTTGATTATCTTTAATGAGCATCTGATCTCAGGATATTTATGTTAAATTCCCTAGAATATGATGAGATATATTATATATGAATATTATAAAAATGGATAAAGTCATGAAGAACCTAATAGAAGATAATGTATCTCTCTTATATACTCGGGATTATTTTTCCATGTTTCTAATGGCACTAAACTATTAGGGTATTTGGGTGTCTATTTGTATTAGGTTTTTTTATTCTGAAAAGGTTATGTAATTTCAATGTATGTTAATAATAGTTCTATGTAATAACCATCATAAATTTTTAGAATCCTTTCCATTTTCTCAGTTGGTACTGTAGATGTGATAATCCCCACCCCTTATGGAATCATATATGATAATATCCCCACACAATTTGTATAATATTTACTCTCTTGTTGGATCATTTTTAATTTACTATAAGTAAAGATGTCATAAAAAATAAGATTGAAGACATTAAAAAGTATGTATGAATTATTATTCAAATTCAACATCAATTTAATCACCATCCAGTAGAATCTAATAACATTCATACAAAGAATTCAGGACATCCACATAGACCAGAAATATACTATAATATAAAAAAAATTCTATTTATTATGTTTTCATATAGCTGTTAGGGTATCCAATGTAGGAGGAAATATCATTGAATATTTGAGGATTCTAGAATACCCAACTGATACCATAGAATGAAAACTGGATATTGGAATTATAAAAAATCTATAGAGGAATATTGGAGTTTATATCAAGTTCTAAGATTATAATAACAATCATATTAGGGTTTTATAGTTTAGATTTTTTTATAGTGGATTTATTCTACATAAGATTAAAGAAAAAAATGAAAATATCCCATTCTTGTTGGTATTAAAATCATATTTTCAAACAACATAATTTTAGTTAATTCTATATATAGTTCCTCAACCTATAAATTTTTATATCCCTTTTCCAGAATCATTCATCCAATTAGGTAGAATCTATTAACGTTTATCCATTATTTGAGAACCCATTGATCACAAATAAAATAGAATTTCACATAACTAGAATTAAATATCCTCAATTTTTAGTGATCCTAAACCCCAAATTAATCATCATTGTATGTATTCTAATGCAATATATCAATGAAGGATACAACCATTTTCAAGGGTTTTTTTGGAATTCATATCATCCTTTTATTTCCATAAATTTAATGATATATATTAACTAAGGATATAGAATCCTAAGATTGATATTCAAAAACTAATTCTATAGATGATCTCTAAGACCTATTTTAATAGATTCCTCTATCATATTATTCTCCAATATAAGTGTGCTTTCCATATTATAGAACAATATGAATTGAATTTTGCAAGACCAGAAAAATAAGGTCTCTATTGGAATGAAATGAGAATTAAAGATATGATTATTCTCAATGATGTTTCACCAAAATATACTAAAAATTATAGAACCATGATCCTTGATAGTGATTTCTCATCCCACAGAATTGGAAATTAAAATATAATATTGTATGTAGTGGCTAATATTGATGCAATAATTTGGTTGGTAATTATTGATCATTTAAAATAAAAGAATTCAGAAATACAAAAATAGATGGAGAAGAACTCAATAACATAGAAGTTATCATGGTAAATATATTTATAAGAAACCTATTAAACATGGTTTATCCTTGTGAATCAATTATCAAGATTACATTCAATCATAATTTTTGTTAGAAAATATATAAAACCTGAGCCATTCTTTGGGGGGGAATGAAATAATTTCTTATATCATGTTTACAACCAAGAGAATATATTATTTCCAATAACAAAATATTTAAATAGTCTATAGGATCCAAATATGGGATATATTTACTAATTAGAATGAATGATATAATATAGACATAATGGGATAGAATAAATAGAATATCCACAAGGTTTACATAAGTGTTTTAAAAATAAAAAATATAGATATATTCTGAAATTAAAATATTTAGTATATATAAAAATATAATTAATAGAGAATAAATAATCATTGTTGACGATATAGAAAATATCAGGCTGATAAAAGGGGTTAATTTCTTAGTTTGAAAAGAGAGAAGAAAGGGGAACACTATAATACCTAGATATTTTAGTTTCATCAACCCATTAAATAAATACTATTTAGAGTAGATTTTATCATATGAAACACCATAAAAACACAAAACATGATAATTTCTATTAAGATAAAATAATAAGAAGTAAATATAACTATTAAGAAATAGATGCTATGTTGGATGGTAAAAATAGTTGTAAATTTATTTTGAAATATTTTTATAATGAAATATTTCTGTCATTTTTAAAACTAATTTTGGGATAACATCCAATTAGTGTTGTTAAATAACTAATAA
This sequence comes from Viscum album, assembly GCA_963277665.1. Classification (NCBI taxonomy): domain Eukaryota; kingdom Viridiplantae; phylum Streptophyta; class Magnoliopsida; order Santalales; family Viscaceae; genus Viscum; species Viscum album. Next base: position 537,309,466 of record OY728157.1, read on the forward strand.
GATTATTTATGTTTACAATTGCATTTTTATAAAAATTAAAATTTTAGGTGGTATAAATATTTATTTTAACATTATAGATATATTAAATTAAAATGATAATAAAATATATTACCAAGATTAATAATATATTTACACTAATCTAATTAATAATTTATTCGGAATGAGAAAATTAACAAGTTATATTTAAAAATTTTCATTTTTCTTATAAAATTGTGTTTTAAACATATTTTATGTTTCTATTTAATGATATGTTCATAAATATTATAATTTAAATTTTCAAAAACGAGAAACACTTATTGATTAATTATAACTATATATTATTTTGATTATTTTTTGGATCTTGTTCAATACAATGAATTTTTGGCAAAGAGTGAAAAAAAACAGTTTTATCAATATGATAGCTTTTATAATGATATCATAATGTAACAATTTATTAAAATTTATAAATCATTATTATCAAACACCTATTTTATTTATAAATTAAAATTATGAATTAAAAAATAGTCTTTTGAATTTAGAAAAATGATGTTTAACAATTTTAATATTAAGTAATATTTTATTCCAATAAATATTTTTCCCCATATAATTTGATTATACATTCATTTTGTAGATTTATTTTTTTCCTTCATTTTTAAGGAACCTAAATATTATTTTATTGAAATAAAAAAATTAATGCTTTCAAAATCAATCAAATTTATATTTTTATCGAAAACACAATGGATACACTTAGAAATACATATTCTAAAAATTATTTTACCTTTTTGATAAAGTAATAAAAAATGTAATTTACCTAATTCATAAAAAATGTTATTCAATTATATTATATATATATATTTAATCATTTTACTAAATTTATCGAAAAAATTTAATTGTATTTTTTGATATAAAATCATTTCACGAAGGGTTAAAAAAAGTGTTATAATGGAAAAATCATAATTTCAAAAAATTTAGAACATGAAATAAATAGTATATAATTAAACAAAAAAATTATAAAAATGTTTTTTATTATTTTTTTATTGAAAAATAATCCAAACAACTCCATTAGTTCTTAATTTTTGAGTTGCTTTCATGAATAATTCAATTCTAATTACCAAAATACCACTCCTCTCACTTATAAAAGGTAACAATCACCAGCACAATTATACTCACCAAAAAAGACTTTAAATTTTACCAGCATGGGAAAAAATTACATCTTTAACATTCCTATAAAAATACTACAGTTTTTGGTCTCCACAAAATAACACCACATAAGGCCTAAATGCAAGTTCCAATGCTATTGTTTCATGTAGTATAGTAAATATTTTCAAATATCTCATTTTGATTTATATTTATTTTTGTAATTTTATAAACCATCAATATATTATTCGACATGTAAATAATAATTTTATTTTTTTTATTCAAAAATTTTATTATTTTGATGAAAAAATCAATAACATTCAACTTACCTTATACTTATATGAATGAATACATTGTCCATTCAAAAATTTTGACTACCAATACAATGACTAATGATTTATATTATTAATAAATAACATATAAATATAGTTTAAAATTGTATTTAGTATGTAAATATTATATTTATAACTTTTTTAAAATTCATAAAATAGAAACAATTTTATACATTCGGAATGTTTTATCGAAAATGAAAAGGCCAGCTTTGTGTACATGCTTGCTACCACCATCGTGAAATAAAGAATTTCGTATTTCATTATTACCTAAAATTTATTGTTCAATAAAAATTATTATAAATATTAATGATATAAATTAATAATATATATTATTAATATGGTATTTAATTTATGACACAAATATTGATGATCATGATCATGTAATCCTTTTTTATCTATTGATTACCGAAAACAAGATCATCAATGATTTCCTTATCTCGATCCATGACCATAGATTCCATTAAAATGAAAATTATAATTTGTATAAAAACAATAAAAAATGATTTAAATATATTTTATAATATGGAAATGAGAAATTTAGTATCATATAAAGTGGTTGAACATCACCATTATAAATCATGTGAGAAAAAATTATAAATACAATGTCTGAAAATGAAAACTAATGATAACAAACTATTGAGTGTCTAAATAATGATTATAAAAAATGGTAAAAATAGATATAAATATTAATATTTTTAGTAAATTAGTTATTAATTTATATATTTACATTAAATATGAGGATAAAGTGCTTTTTTAGAATATGATAATTAATTCATTGGTTTCCTCATCTCAATTTATCTTCATTGAGATAATAATTATATTTCCATCTATTTTATTATCTAATGTATATAATATAAATGGATGTATTTTTATATTACATATTTGAAAATTATATTGATTCACCAATTTAAATATTTTTTACCCTTCATGGGGTTTGTATTTTAAATGTAACAATGTTATAAGGGTTTCCTTCGAATATATTTTTCAAATTGAAATTTGAATAAATAATTTTTCATATTAGTTTTTTTTAACTTTTTTTATAATTCCATAGTATTTTTATTATCTTTTGGTCATTGTTGAGTTTTTATATATCCATTATCAATATCATTTCCCTTGCTAAATAAACCATCTAATGCAATTATTATAAATGAAATCATCCTTATATTTCTCATTTGATCTGAAATATACAGCCCCTATGTCCATACTCATTTTATGGATGAAATTATCCATGTTTAAATTATTAATTAACAAATATTGTTTTCAATTGTCTTTGTTTCTATAAAAACACATTCATGAAAATTTTCATCATGTTCCACATCTATGCTTTGAAGACCCAAATCCCCATAGTCTATATCTATTGGTTACATTATTACATTAGAATACAATACATGTGAACACATCCCATAGGAAATAATAGGTTAGTAGAATTTAAAAATATGATACATACTTCAGGTAATAATGAAATACCAAATGTTTCTACATTATATAATTGGGGACAGAAAAAAATAAGGGATGATCTAAAATTCATAGTAAGGTTTACATTAATGGGAAGCTATCCTGAATCAATATGGAATATAGAATATGGAATAGAAAATAAATGAAAATACATGCTACATAATCAATAATATGTGTATAAAATATGCACATGGATAATACCAATGCTGTTATATCATGGATAATAATAAATGAATCATCAATTGAAGATATTCTTAATATTGGATGAAATGACCTCACAGATCATGATATCTATACCTTGTGACACTTTAATATGATAGCTTAGTCAATTGGCTGGTATACAAATGACTCTCTTTTATTTGTATATTAAATATTTATCACATTAGACCATCTAATGAATCAAGGTTCAATCAATAAATGGGACCTAGATGATAGTTCATGTCTAATGTATTCCTAATATATTTAAGGATTAATTCTATTCATAAAAATACTAATTATCAATACATTTAAATATTCAGTAAAAAATAAAAATTTATCATGATTTTACCCAGTTGATAAAATAATCTTTTGAGTAAACTATATATATAAATGATATACATATTGATTAGTAATCATATAAATGATAATAGAAAATTATATTTAAGGGAAATGTAATTTATAATGATCATAAGAAAGTAAATGTTTTAAGAGAAATTTAATGACTGAAAAGTTAATCTAGAATGTAAAGGAAAATACATTGTATGGTCAAACTAATCATAGACCATTATGATAAATAATATGGATATTATCATATAAATATTTACCATGTAGTTTATAATTATTATAAATATTTATTTTATATGATTAATAGAAATACTAAAAAAGTCATTTTTTGAATAATATATCTTATTCACTATGAAAATTAATTTAAAAAATTTGTAGAATATTATGATTAACATATTCAATTAAAAGGATCCATGTATTATTTTTAATTGATATTTAATACATTCATCATTCATGATAGTCATACAAATTCTATCTAGGTCGACTACATTAAAAAAAAGTAAGCTGAATTTTAATTTTAAAAGTAAAAAAGAACGCTGCCCTTCAAATGACAAGGTGTTTCTATTTTATATGATTTTAAAAATTTATAAAATGGTGAATATAGTGTTGTATAAAATATGATAATATTAAATAATTCATGAAAACATTTTTTGAAAACAAGGATTTTGTGGAAAATTCATTTTTGATCGAAAAGAGATATATTTTTTGTTTTTTATATAAATTAGTCCTAATACTTTTATATACAAATGTGAGGAAAACTTTTTTTACATGAAAATTCATAAATAACTATTCTATAAGATAATGGAATTAGATAACTAGAATATGGTCAAATAATTTTCTTTAATGGACAAAAAATAATAAAAAATCTAGATTAAAATGAGATTTTATCACAAACCCTTACTACTTTGGTAACATTGGAATTATAACCTCATGAAAAAAATAAAATATAGTGAAACATTAAATTACATAAATATAAATAATTATGAAATATAATGAATCAAGAGGGTATTAGATACGACTATTATAAATTTACATATGTATAATACAAAATATATATCAATTTAGTGTAATTTTGGACGAATCCACAGTCAATGATCTTGTTGTTGAACTGATATTTAAATGATCAATTGATTAAATGTTTCAAATATAAATTCATAAAAAATTGTAAAAATTAATAATAAAAATAAATCAGTGAAATAATTTTAAAATATTAAAGACAATAAAGATTGAATATAACTAATTTAAATGAATTTGAGATATGAAACATCTTACCCCTTGGTTAATTTTTAGTCAAATCCCCATGGATGAAACAATTTAAATTGAAACCTAAAATACCATCATGTATTAAAGATTAATCATATAAGATGTAAATGTTCAGTATATTAGCCATATAAAATTTTTTTTTCATAACATTAAAATTTTCCCTATTGAAATAAAATTGACAGAAAATGTCACACTTCCCGCACCACTTGTCACATACTTTATTTTTTAAAGTGATGGGTCTAAAACCTATTATTATTTTTAAAATAAATAACTCTTTATAACATTTTAGAGGTACACCCATTACATATCCTAATGTCCCAATGACATGTAACATAACAAAATGACATAAAATCTTAGGGCATCACCATGCATGCATCATCTAGCCTGCATCACTAGGCCTACGTCATGCCTCCTTCACCACATACGTGTTTCATTATTATTTCACCATCTTTATCATAAATCAATAAAATGGATTTTCAGGATTTTATGCCATTTATTTAGGATATTTTTTAATAAGGTTTACAACTTAGGTTCCATCATAACTATGGTACATTATTTATCTTCATGAATAATAATCATTTGAAAATTTTTTATTTGTGTGACACCGATTTTAATGTTTATGAAACAATTCATTTCAATTTATAAATTTTTATATTTATGTAAATAAAAAATTAAATTCATAAGGATTTATTTAATTTGGTTTATATGTTAAAAATTACCACTATAGGTAGACTATGGTAAAAAAATTATTTATGATCATTGATATGGAATGTTGTACATACACAAGAGTAAATATTCCCTTTTAAAATGAAGATGATTTAAATAAAATAAGTAATATATTATATTTAATGAATAATCATTATATTATAGATTTCATATAATTTATTTTGATATGGTTATTTATATATGGCTTGTAATGTGGTTATGAAAAATGAATCACATTGTTATATATAGAAGATAACCCACATATATGTCTGAATGATGTTTTCAGTATTAAATGACATGAACATAAAGAAATTATGTGATATATTATGTTTTAATAGTGATAAAAATTTCTTGAATATCATATATATATATATATATTAAATCTTTCAATTAAACCAGATGTGGGTGACTAGGATGGAAAATGAATTGCATCAGTTTGTGGGGGGGGGTACATGAGAGGAATAGTTTTTTGTTTCCCATTTTCTGGAAGGTAATATTGATAAAAGTATAAAACTAACTTAAAAACATTTAATTATATGTTATAAATTATTTTATTGTAATATTATTATTTAAAAATATTTTGTGGAGGAAGAAGAAGATATAAAACAAAAAACACTCGGTTAAGAATGACACCTCTTCTTTGGAAAAACACTTTAGGTTTAGGGAAAAATCATTAGTGTGAATAATATTTAATAAATCCAAGGCCTAAATTACATTGATTTAGAATTGAGGAAGATATTTTTGAATGTATTGGATGAGTAAAATGGTTCTTCATGTTTGATGAAAAATGAGAGGAGGATTCCTTTTATAATTGAGGGGGTGGGAATTTATAGAATTTCATAAAATTTAAAATTATAATAATTTCATATTAAATTACATTAATTCCAGATGGGTATGGGTTCGAATTAAGGATCTGATAATTTATTAATATGGATATAAAATTAGATTAGATATTTAAAATTAGAAACTAAACCATATCTTGCGGTTTGACCCCTAGTAGAATTATTTAATCCATATGAGTGTGTGAAAAATTTAGAAAGTGATAGGGTTATAATTTTATTTAAGAAAAATCATATAATAAATTGTAAATTACTATAATTAAAGACCACTTATAATGTTAATTTCTATCCATCCTGATTTATTTTTATATTTAATTTAATTAAATAAATATTATTTAACATCAACTATAATTAATGTCATTTTTCGATCGTATTCATTTAATTTAACATTAATTACATGATGATAATGATTAATTTATAATATAATTAATTTCATCATCAATAAAAAATAATTATTAATATGAAAACTATTTTAGAAAAAGAAATCATCTAAAATACATCACATCAAAAATTTTTAAAATCATTTACTGTGAGTTTTCCATTATTTTCAGGAGAGATGAATCTGAATTGTACATGATTTTAATTTAACAATATGATTCATAAAAGTAAATAAAAATTTTTATCCAGAAAATAATTTCATTAAAATCCCTATAACATTTTATTTCACTACAATAATTTTTTTATCCATATTTAATGTTATATGATATATTTTAAAAAAAATTTAATGACATTTTTCCTTTTTCTATAATTATATTATTATGTAGGTCAATTTCATAGAAAAGTTTCTCACAAATAATTGAAAATCGAGAGTTTGGTTATAATAGAAGAAATAATTTCAAGGAATATGAATTATGTTGAATAATATTGGCTTTATTAATTAATCTTAACCTTGGTTATTCTAGTTTACCCAATTATCATGGTGAATAAATTTTTCTAATATTATTATTCATTGCAACCAGAAATAAAGTTGACATTTTTAAACAATGTTAATTTTGAATGTTAAAAGTATCGAATAAATTTGAATATTTAAATCACTGTATTTGGCATAAATTAATTTTATATGTATCTTACAATGCTTGATAATAATTAATTTTCTATGAAAATTCATTTTTCAAGAGAATGATGATTTTCATTAACTCAATGAATAATTATTATAATTTTATGAATTGAAATTAATATATTTAGATACATAATCTATAAATTACATTTAAATCGTTCTTAATTAACGGTTATTCGAATTAATTAAAATGGAAAAACATTATGAACATAAAAATGTTTTTAAATAAATGTATTATTAGGACCAAAATAATCTTATACCAAAATACTTTTTATGATGATACAAAAATAAATAATTATATTAAATCTATATAAATTAACCTCATTTTAATTTAACATAAATTTCAATTTATAATGGTAAATTTTGATAAATTTATTTATTGATACTAAATAAATGTTTTTTACAAGAAACGCCATTATTCACTATTTACTCAAAAATATCCATATTTATAAAAATCCCAAAATATAACCCCATGTTAATTATAAAATTTATATATCCAAAATGCATATAATTTTTTTTAAAATACAAAAATTTGTAAATATATATATATATATTCCCATTAAAAGAAAATGATAAATTTATTTTAAAAAATATGTATGTTGCATCATAAGATTTTACAAAAAAATTATTCCTAATTTAAAAATATATTTTCATCACATAACATATTTATTCTTAATTTAAAAATTTTTATCCTTATTCCCACCACCAATTTTAATGACAAGGTTATAAAAATCACAGTTATATTGTATTTTCAGTTCATTTAATCTTTGTGTTTCCTACTATATACACTATTAAACATAATTTTTATCTATAAAAATATCATTTTTTTATATTATACACATCATCAATAATTTTTATCCTTAAAATTTAAACACTCTATTATAAATAAATCATTTTTTATGTGAAAATTACTTTGTGGAAAAAAATTCAACGCAAAAGGGTTAATAAATAATCCTTATAAAATAATAGAATATGAAAAACATATGTCATCAAGAATAACAAAAAACTATGTCTCAAAAAAAATATCATCAATGTAATGTAATAATATTTACGTGGAAGAGAAAGCAAATTAATCAAAGAATAATACATAGGGATATATAATCTGTTTAGGAAAACATCAACTACCAAAAAAGAATAAATATTTGATGGGTCAAAATTTCATAAATTCATCGTTAATGATTATAATAGGATAGCTTTTTTGGTTAAAGATGTTCTTCATATATGTGATTAATTCATTTACAATATTGAATATAGAAAAAAATAAAAATAATTAAATAATATATGTCTATTTCATAATCAAAATAACATTATTTGGTTGTTCTTAAATCAACTTACACATCATATCTTGATCCAACAAATGATAGTAAAATATTAATTTTTTTGGTCCTATAAATGTTGATTAAATTAATATAGAGAATAAGATCAATAAATTATTAATAACATGTTAATCATATCTTTTAATATTAACCAAAAAAGAAATGGTTACAAAAAATTATGACAATAAAAAAAATATATATAAAATTATATGTAGAAATAATGCATTTTACATCATAATTTACTATAAAGGATAAACTCATATTTTTCATTGATTAAATAAACCTACATCCCAATTAATCTTTATATTTATAAAATTAAAAAAACACCTCAATGGATAAAACATACATTTTTTTCATACACCCTCAAAAAATTAATTACATTCTTCCCAAAAAATCATATACATTAAAACTATTTTTTTATATACCTCAACCAAATAAAATGTGTTCTGAATTATAATTAATCACATAAAAATAAAAAATATTTATACTATATTATGTTTCCCAAAAATCAAATTTATATTTATCCATCAAAATATTTATGTAGAAAAATATAGTAACCAGAAACATTTTCTATATGACATAAGTTTTCGGTTTGTAAAATAATATTAATTAAATAGTATCACCTTAAAATCAAGGATAATAGTAACCATTATGGTTTTCAATTACATTATATTTATGAAAAGAGTATTTAAAATAATTATTCCTCAAAGTACCTTGTCACTATAACAAATGTTATACATATGGTTTACATATATATCAATTATCTATTATAAGTAAATGTCATCAAGTTAATTTTATCACATAAAACCTGATATTAGGTATCTATTACTTTTAACATATTATCATTCCAAGACTTATTTACCCATAATAGTACATAAAAATCATAAACTATCCCCATATGACTAATAATACTTGTATCTTTAGAAATTTCTTCAAAGTGATAAATATAGTGATGTTCCTAAATAAATGTTTTTCTAAATTTTGTTCCAAATATTTCTACTAATCATTATCGGATACCAAATATAAAAACCTAAAACCTTGTAAGCCAAATAAAGTGGTTACTTTTTTACATTAGAGAAGTTACATGTGATTTCATCCTAATGGATTGAATAATTTTGTAGTATTCTTAAAATAACTACACACACCTCACAATAAAAAACATATAAATAAAACATAGATAATGTAAATATTATTTATCCTTAAACTCAATCAACCATTTCTTCATCAAATAATAAGAAAACGAAACAAAATAAGGGGTTATATCTAATTATCGGTTATTATTATGTATAATGGATTCAAGCATGAATTAATAAGGAATAAACAATATGAAAAGGATAATATATAGAGACAGATTACATTTAATCAAGAATAAGATAACAAAATGAATCTATAGATAATATTAATGAAATTATATAATTAATAATAATAACTAAATTATTAATAATTAAATTCAAAATATTTTATTTCATGATCTCAAATAACAGGATATCTATACTGTCATAAAATTATGGTAAGAAAATTTAATCAATGTCTAGGTATACACCATAAAACCATTTAATTCATGCATAATCATATGTCGTAGCATATCCGTCGATGCATTGAGAGGATATATATTATCATACTCTAATAATTATTTCATTTCCAATGCATTCATAATATTTTTAATGACTATTTAAATTCATGAATAATATTCAATATAAAAAAATATCCTTATTTAGTAGAGAATTTATATTTATCAATATTATTTCGAGTCAATAAAACATCAATCATAGTTAAATAAAATATATAAATGTGATATAGCATTTATGTAGTAATAATATCGGTGATAATTAATTTGGATATTTAATGGAAATATAATGTATAAATATCTCAAGATGTTGAATGTTTAAATAAATATATAATCACAAAACAATTAATCATGAATGTTATTATAAATATATTTCCTGGTAAAATTGATCATAAACATTACTGATAAATAAAAATGATGTGATCATTACAATATATATTAGACAGGGAATATATAATATGAATAGTAATTTCCACCAATGAATATATGTACCATAAAAATATCAGTAAAAAAATTACATAAAAAATAAACATTTTCACATTGAAAATATGTTTTAAAATTTTCTAGGAAATTAGAGAAGAAATTTCATTGAAAATAACTTCATATAATTATAATAAATCATTTAAATAAACAAGTGGTAATTATTGTGGGAAGAATTTTTTTCATAAATTTTACAATAGATAAATGATTCCGTTTGATTTTTCAATGAAATAATGAAAACTACCTTGTTTAAAAAAATTAAAAAAATCCTTTTATTTTAAAAAAATTAAAACCAGGGTAAAAAATGAGACTATACAATAGTATGATTTTTTTAAAAACATTATAGAATTTTTTTAGTAAATATAGATGTGTATGAAAAATCATTTTCTACAAAAAGTGAAATAATATTTTATTTTCATAAAAAAGTATAAATATTGAATGTAAAAAAGATTTGGATAATGGTATTATTACATGAAATTTTAATGAATACAATGAGGAGAATAAAATTAATGAGTTTATTATATAATGATAAAATTATTTCCTCAATGTAAATTTTAACATAAATAATGTTGATTCTTGTTACATGACTATAAATTACATAGCATATACCAAGAATTGAAAAAAATAGAATTAGAATGGTGGTCAATCTCCCTTTAGTCACATGATATGATGAATCTGAGGATTTATAACACAAGGACCTCACCCATTTCTTGGTCAATCTTGTGAGAGGTGCTTCTTTGAATGAGAAGATCGTTAGTAATTATTTATAGTATCCATCAATGCGTAAGAAAATATGTACAGAGAAGACGTTAATGGGCTATTTTGAGGGAAAAATATCTCTCACATTGTTTTGTTCAATAGATACTATTTCCATGGAGATGATGTGACCCAAGATGTTATCTTTTTTTATCTAGAAGTGTAATTTAATGATCTAACCATATTGATGATTCCCTATTAGTGAATTATAAATGATCACAATATATTTGAAATGTATCTATAGAGTACGAGAATACAAAAAGATATCACCAATGAAGACTACCACAAATAAATCTAGATACTAGAAATAATATGATTCATTGGAACTATACTGATTTCATCTTGGTTCATTAGGCTGAATAGTGTGATTAAATAATCGCATAGTCCATATATACTATGTAATATAATACATGTTATTATTTATGGGATCATTTAAACCTGACGATATCGTTACCTCAAATCAATCTTGGAGAAAATCATCAATCTTTAATACAGGTCAATGAAATCATTTATACATGGAAGTGGATACCATATCATTTCAACCTATTTTAATCTATACTAAAACATAGGATAATATTAATATTATTATAAAAAATGATTGGTGAACCCCAATGTGAATTATTTGGTCATTTAAAACCATTAGATTCCAAATCATCCAGCTACATCTTGAGTTCCAAAGCTTAACATGCTCTATTATTTTTGGACGAATTGACATTGGTTCTCCCATTGGAACTAACTTCATTGTTAAATCCACCTCTATTATTGGAGGTTACTTAAAATTTCATCTGTTAAGATGTATCTGAAACAATACACATCTCAATTGAATTTGAATCACCTTTTTCCCAGTTCAATAATTAATAGACTATCTATTTTGGATTTTACTCCACCCAACCCACGATTCATGGATCCATCTCGACTCTCCTAGACAACCCATTCACCCAAATTAATATATGTATCCTTATTGGGGTTTTTTAAGGATAACCTCCAGTGATTTTAGTCAATGTGATCATCGTATAATACAAACCATCCCATTCTAAGTATGTCATCAAAACACATCATCTCGTGTATAATAAAGTTTTATATATAAATAAAACCACCTTTATCAAGGGGGTATTCCTTAAAATAGACCAAGTTCTCATATCAGATACCCAATGGTTTATTGAGAGTCATTACACCACAACAGTACTCAATCTATTGGCCCAAACATTCTATAAATTCCATATATATAATTAAATGTGAATAAAAAATGTTGATTACGGAAGATAAAAAAATGTAGGATACAAGAATATTTTCTGTAAATATAGTTTTGATAGAACTATATTCCACAAGAATATGGAGAAATTAATATATATTATTATATTTGTTTCCTCGAGAAAAAAATGGATATCCTTATATGGTATGCACTATTGTAATGTTATTTTTGGAGCCTGGATACATCAGAAATGACCACCTATGTGGCTTGACTGGACAGTAGTACAAAAATAACCTTCTATAAAAGGTTATATAGATCTTGGTCCTTAAAGTGAAGTTGAAATGTCTCCTCTACCACTAGGCATAGATAGAGAATTCCTACAGATTTTCTTAAGATTACCGAACCTTGTACATCATCAGCATTACATGTGATATCTGGGACATTTTTCATTATTATTCCTCATCATTATATATTGATGATACACCATGAAACTGTTATTCGGTATCATATGATTTTAGTTACCTCCATATGCAAACTCAATGTCTTACTTCCAACTTCTCAAAGAACAACTTTTTTATCTCAGTATGAAACTTCTCTATCACACCCCATCAATTTTTCATTGGTTGGTCTTGGTAATGAGGGACGAACTCACCATATCATTCATGTTTTCCAACGAAATGACATTTACCCATTATCAAAGGGTATATAAAACTCCATCCTCAAGTATTCTTTCAATCTCCAACTATTCACCGGTATGTGTCATGGTGAAGCACTAATTTTTACTTAAATGAGATGAATATTACATATTTGTCATAGAACAACATAAGAGGATCTTATAATAATTAGTGTGGTCCACTCTCAACTTATGTGTAAATATGTAATTTTAGAATCATTTATAGAGGTCTGACTCAAGTATAACAAGATTATATCCTTCCTAGGTATTTACATGCCCTCAATGCTTAATGGAATCATAATGAATATAAATAGATATCTTGAATATTCTCTCGAGAGTATATGAAAATTCTATTATATTGACATCAACGACTCTATCCAGAACTATTAAAAATGTTGGACACCATATCCTAAGAAAGTGTGTGGATGATGATACTAAAATTCTAACATAAACTCAACTATAATAGGTGATGAATGTTATTTTCCTTGCATAGATTGAATAAATAGTTGTTTGATCTCCTAGGATACAGAATCAACACAGATATTATGATTAATAGGACGTGTCTTCAGTGGAACTACATATGTAATTCTGGTGTCTCAAGACTTACCACCTTTAGAGAATGATCATCATCACCTTCATAGAACAGGACTCAAGGAAATCAAAGAGGCATAATTCTTAAATATCCCTGATAATTCATTGGATAACATAGAACAACTTATGGGATCAAAAATATAAAAAAATGGAAGGTAAATACCTTAATATAAATCTAGTGACACCTGTCATCCTACTTATAAAGCTAGGGAAATGGGATATGGAGAACCATAAACATCACAAGAGACACTACATACTTATTAGTACTATGTTTTTGTTGTGGTTATGTTATCACACTGTTTATTAGATGTCCTAGTACATAGAGTGTAAATTGAAGGATATATAATAAAAAAACCATTACTTATTAATTTATATCCCCATTTAAGGGTAACCATTTTTATTTATGATTTTAATTATTGTTATGGTCATACTCATTTATATGTATGTAGATATAACATTTTGTCAAAACATTCCACCATTCACGTGTTTTGGATAAATAATGATTATATATTTTAATTGGAATGTCATGAAACTATGAACTAACCCTAACACCCAGTATCAAGACGTAATAGGTTATAAAAATGATTTGATAAAATGAATCACCATTAACAATTTATATATGAACATGCTTCATAAATTTCAATTGGTGGTAATGTAATCAAAATCATCAAATGATTAATTCCATGAAACAAATGTTTCAAGGAACATAAATGGTGATATTGATTAATTATGGTTCCACGATTAATATATATGGTACGAAATTATTTGGATTAAAACACTTCAAATAAAATAATTATTTTATCCCTATAATATATTTTAGAACATTTTGTAATACAACATTCTAGCATCCAATAATATGTAGTCAAAATGTAAGTAGTAATATAAATATGGCATCGATTATGAATGACATGTGAACCCTTAGTTCCATATAATGATGCATGAGATGATAGCTTGTTTTATCATTAAGTTATGAGTAATGGAAAAAATAACAATAATATAAATGTTTACAACTCATGTGAATCACCCAATGTGGAAATACATATTATTATAACATGAATAGAAAAAAGGAACAATATCTCATTCAAGTAAATTTTTTTTCCCCAATATGTGGATTAAAAACAGCTAGGAACAAGATCAATTCCAAATTAAAACACATTCCTAGTCTATATTCTAAAAATAAAAACATTAAGACAATGGAATATAATGACATTATAATTCCAATTTGTGACACCTCTGACCTGGTTCGCTCAAAATTTAATGAACCATGTTGGCTACATGACCTCATGTGTGACACCCTATATAATAGAGGGTTATAACTAGTATCAGGTTCAAATAATGATATGGTGGGGAGTCAATACCCTCATGATCAAAGTATAGTGAAATGTTTTATAAAAATTGTAAGATTTTGAAATATTATAATTAATTTACAATGGAAGAATACATCATCGAGATAAAATAGACAAATAAGAAGATAATCCATATTAAATAAAAAATGATGATCATGTAATGTGATATAATAAAGGGGTTATATATGGGATCCATAGGCTCATGCATATAAAATATTCTATACATAGACAAAGAGTCCTAATGATATATTCATTATAATAATGATAATAAACTCAATTATTTTCTCCCATACATAACTCGAGAACAATATTCAAACTACTAAAATAGAAGGCCTCCCAAGGTCTCTACTTTCATCCATAAGGTCATTTTGGGTTCCAACTGGAATCCCTAAGAGGGTGTGGGATATTATCAGTTGGACGCCATCGACAATTTCTGGTATAATCCATATAGTGTACATAAAATGAGAAGATTGTATGTTTACAAATGTAATAATAAATATAAAATATAAATTGGTCAATTCTTGTTCCTAAAGAACACTATATTTACAATACCAACTTTGGCCTAAATCGATATATCTCTAGGAATGATACAATTTAATACATATATAAATATAGATTTTATATTTGGTAATATTTATAGCCATATATATATTTGTATTCGACTACAATCGGAGTCCTGAGGCATGGTTCAGGTGCCTACATATAGTCTTAAGTGTCTCCCCTAATGTTTAAAGATTCCATGCATGGTTTTCATGAGTTATATGGTTCCCTATATGTGTTTATAATAATATTGGATACCATGCATGATTATCATTTTTAATTAGAGGTTCAATGCCCATATATCACATTTAAATAGGGTTACAATGCCCATATGTCCAATTTTATTAAGGACACCATACTTGTATATCCCATTTCATTAAGAATACATGATTCATTATAGCATGTGTGTTGGTTTCCAGGCCTGAGGATCACAAATATATGGGACTCTATGACTGAGAATCAAAAATATATGGCACCCCATGTCTAGTTATAAAATTTATTTTGGGATTCCATGGAAATATATCATATTAAATTATAAGATAATATTGTATTAATATAACCCAAGCTATGATTTAAAATCATTTATGTCTTATATAAACATGATAACAATCCATTCATCACATAGGGAACACATGATGTTGTCTTGCCACTCACTTCCCTTTAATTGAATGTAGTCAGTTTAATTGGGAATCATGAAAAGGCTACATAAAATTTGGATAGTCCATAAAAACATTCAATAATTTAGGGTGAATAAATTAAGTATGTCACAATATGTGTAACTAGTTAGTGGTTTCATCCTCCATCAAACAAATGTTTTTATAGGGTTATTGTTTACATGGATAAAAAATCAAATGAAAGGAAAATATTATTTATAAGGAAATATGAGGAAATTATAATGTGTCTAATGAATATGAATGATATTAATGACTCGTATTATGGGAAAATTTACAAGAACATAGAAAATAGTTATGTAGTTGTATCATCATTAATTTTCATTTCATAGTTCTCGATAAAATAGTAGAATTTTGAAAAATAGAAAAAAGCCATAAAATTGAGAATATTAGGTCAAAAAAATTATGAAAATGTTGGAAATATAAAACTATTATATAATAAATATGCATTGAGAGATTATAATTATCTATCAAATTTCACCTATAATAAAGGAGATGACCTCCTCTAAATTCATATGTTACATCGATTGGATAGCTCAAGAAAAAGAGATTATTTATCTAAATTATATAAAATGATAAATTAGGTTAAAACATATAATAAGTTAAGGGAAAATAGACATTTCACTTTATTTATGGTTACTTGTTTTGGCTCTATAATTTTGATAAACCAACATCCAACTATGATCCCTTAATGCATAAGTGGAACTAAGGTTGCAGGCTAGGAAAAGACTGTGGGGAAACCTTGTGCAGATCATGAAACATAATGTAGGTCCTCTTAAATTCAAATAATTTCTATGCAGAATTGGTGGAATGGTTTAAGAAAACCACGTGGACCTTGAATATTCACTAGAGCTCCTTTCATGGTTTAAAAATGTCACAACCCGTCCTCGGGGCTCGTGCCATGACTACCCCAAGCCTGCCTTCCAAAGGCCAGGGGATGGCGACTAGCACCAAGGCGTAAATCCCGTTAAAAAGGGAAGGGATTTCCTTTGAAAAGTAAACAAACACCACAGAGTAAACATGAGGTAGAAGTAAACACTAAGTGAAATATGGTACATGAGAAAGTGTGGAAAAGTATGTGGGCCAGTATACAAACCCAAAATGAAAGTAAAGTACAGCTGGAAAGGGAAAACAGCAAAAGAAAAGTAAAGCCTCTACGCTGTGCTGTCCACTAGAAATCCCACCTGAAGGATGGGTACAGATAGCGCCACTACTCCTCAGGTCCCGCCGTCCGCTCCAAGTATGTCCTGCCCAGTGGTCCATGTAGAGACCCGTATCTTGACGTACATGGACATTACATTACATTTGCGGAATACTTAGTACATAACAAAAACACACACACAAGGATCGTAATAGTTTAGTGTCTTTGGAAACTCGGAACGTAATCTTCTAATCGTGGGGAAAGATCTTCAATATCTCCCATAAAGATCTTCAATTTTTTTACCTAAAAACCTTTCTTTATATCCTGGGGAAAAGAAAACATAAAAGGGTGAGCTCAAATGCTCAGTAAGGGTAAACAAAAGAAATATCAATCACATCATATACATAAGAACATAGATTTTGGAAATCATAACCTGCAAAAGAGATCATAATTTCATAACATGGGGTAAATCATGGCAGTGAAATGTAATCACAATAATCATAACATAAAACATGAAACTTTGTGGCATGCACACATAATCATAGAAAATCATTTCTTGTTAGTCATGACTCATTGCCAAGACTATCTTAGTGGACAAAGTCCCTTTCTGAACCGAGTTCACTCCTCGTTTCAGTCCTGTATCACTGAACCGAAATAACCTTCCGTTCCAGCCATGTCTATCTCATGAGATATAAAATCTTTACCCAATGCATTTGAGGGAGATATAGGTCCCACCCATCTCATAATGAATCCTTTCTTATGTGTGCCACATAATCATAAACCATACATCATAGCGTAACCCATGTCATAAAAATGGGATTCTTAAACAACATGACATCATAAAACAATTCATATAAGATAAAGGAATTCATAAAAATATTTCCATCAGAACATAATCAAACCAAAGTAATAATAGGGATTAAAACAGAACCCTTTATTATCTTAGATGGAAAATAATTTTGATAAAACACTTGAACTCCATTCTTGAGGAAAATATCCTTTCTTCTTCAAAAACATTTTTCCTTTCATAACATGTCATACGACTTTAAAATAAAAGAAGTTGATTAAAAATAAACTTGAAAACTTGTAAAGGAAGCTTCTTGAAAATAATGTTTTAAAAATCCATTCATGCCGTATAAAAAAAACATTCTTCGTACTTTTGTCGGAAAAGTCAAAAAGTACCTCGTACGAAAAACGACAAAAGATTCCTTTCGTATCTTTTACTAAAAACTCTCCGAAGGGTAAAAATGGATTTAAACAATTGTAGGTGGATGGAAATAATATTACATATTGATGAAACATGGATGTGGATGATAAAATACACCCCAGTAAATACTTACTAATAAACAATCTCGGATAAAAATGAGATTGTGATATTTCTCTTACCTTAGGTCCGACTTTCTTTGTAAGTGTCTGAACCTCCTGTATAATGATTTAAATCATGTTATTGACTTATTACAGAATCATATTAATTGTTATGATATCATATATGGTTCACTTATGACATTATATTACCCGTTCTTTTGTAAATTCCATGTTAAAGAAGCGTTTTGGGTAAAATCGTTTCATTTATCGTAGGTGTTTTGACTTGTTGTTCTTGACATCATTATTACTTATATAATGATTTACTCACTTCCAGAATATAAAATATGATTTATATATCATATATATTCAGTATATATATATATAATAGGTAGATAAATAAAATGAAAAACACCGTTCATGGAGACGGTAGTCCGTACGTACGCATGAACGCTGTTTTCCTTTCCTTATTGTCTTGAAATGGAAGTAAGTAGATGACATACATATGTATATATATACATAAATCCAGTAGCTTTATAATGTCATATATTTCATTATTATTTCTTATATATACATTATAATCATTCTTAAATGGTTAACATGGAGAATGAATCTCATCGCGTCGTGGAGACGGTAGTCCGTACGTACGCACGAGCGATGATATCATTTCTATAAATATTGAATTGAATTGGAGTGGATTATACAATATATCAGAATCAATATGATGTTTTAATAACTATTTATAGTTATTCTTTACACCATTATACCCATCCATGTAAGGTGGTGGTGGAAAATAGATTACACCACGGCGTGGAGACGGTATTCCGTACGTACGCACGCGCGGTGATTTATTTTTCCATAGGATGGATAGATGGTGAAATAGGGTTGTTTCATACTTATAATAACATATCAGTATATGAGTGATGTTATTACTTCATAATGAAACAACCTAAGAAGAAGAAGTGGAAGAAGAAATAAAGATGAAAGAATTGGTAACGGTAATTACCTCTTCTTTGAAGTGCCTCTTTGAGACCTCCTCTTAGGGCACTAAAATTGGTCTTTGAGGAAGACCAGAACCTCTAGGATGTTTCTAGGGAAGTGGAGAAGAGATTTTGGCAGGGGTTGGCCGAGCTTGAGTGCTCAAATTGGTGTGAGGAGGAGGGGGAGGAGGTGTCCTTATATAAGGGAGGAGAGGGGCACCTTAGGAATATCTTAAAATATTATTTTATATTAAAGTCAAAATCGGTTTATAATGGTTCCAAAGGGTCTTATTTCGAAGCTAAAGTGGGGATGGGTCGAAATCCTATCAACCAATAGGATTTAGACAAGTTTAGGGTATTATTTTAACCTTATCAATTAGATTTAACTCTAAGTTAATTAATTTAACTTTTACAATGTCTTTTTGTTTTCTTACAATATATGGTTAATAAACTTACTATAACATGCCAAACGAACCCCAAATTGTATATTATTAATACATATATCCTTATCTAAGTCATTTGGCAGATCCTTAGATTTTTAGGAATAAAATTACAATTAATAATATAATATTTGATTTAAAAACTATTTTGTGTCAGTTTTGACACTATTTGATACATGATTTTTGTGAAAATCATAAAAGAATTATATGTTCGAACAAAGTTGATTACATCAACACTAATATATCATAGTAACCTAGAAAAGTAGTGGAATTCATAAAAAGACTCAAATTATATTTAGTTTGGTGTTTATAACATCAATTATGTCAATATTTCATTAATAAGATAATTACTGCATCATCTTTGTGTCATAAATAAATTAACTTATTTGATGTCTAAAATTTAAAAATAAAATACCATCATGTAGGAAATCGTTTTATCTTTCTAATGAATATTTACAATCTAATTTATCTTATGTAAAACCCTATATTAGAAATGTTTTAGTAAATAATCATTGATTTTGACTCTTTTAACTCTTCTTTGAATTAAATAATAATAAATGTCCTAATCTAATCCAAGTGGGCCTAAATGGTCATATTTTATTCCTAAGCTTGTTTTTGGTCGAATTACACTTGTCCAATAGAATTAGGACATGTGTTTGGGTAATAATAATATCATTTTTACCCTTAATTACCCTATTTACTTTTAACCGTGGTAAATAAAAGTAAAAAGTTACTATTCACCAAAAATTATTTTCATCTCATTGAACCACATTTTACTTACTGACATCAACCGTGTCTCTCGGATTTTTGAAATTCCATTCACAGAAGCGGTAAAATTAAGTTTTATGAAAAATTCAGTTTTTTTAACTACCACTTAGTAGTTTCACTCTTCATCAAAAATTGATGTTTTTCAGAACAATGCCAAAATTTCATCCCAAGCTATATTTCATATTCCGAATTCAAAAATGAAGTCTATTTTACCAAATTCATAACATAAAAGTTTCATTAATTAATTTTGTAATTAAATCCCGCTGTTAAAACAAATAGCGTGTTTTTAAGAAACAATATCTATCAAAAGATTGACACTTGATTATGTCTGGTTTAAATGTGAAATTACATCCAATGACCAACATTGTATTAAATTGTAAAAATATATTCTAAATATACTTTAAAACCACTCAAATTAATAATTTATCACTATTAATTATTTCGATTAAAAAAGTTGTTTTTAATTAAAATTTAGTAATTTTCACTATTCATCAGAATATGAAAGTTATCCGAAAAGTACCAAAATTTCACCTTAGGATAAATTCGATACTTTGAATCCAAAAATTAAGTCCATTTTGAGAGCTAAAAATTCTAAAATTTAAAAAGTGGTTATTACTATTCATAACGGCTAGTTTTAATAATATTTTAATAGCATATCATTGTTTCGTAAAACTCAGTATTACGTACCACACACGCTATCGAGGATGGTTGTGATTGCGTGTAATGCAAGGCAAGCCAAGGATGCGTGTTGTGAAAGCTCCTTTTGGTGTAGCGTACAACACAAGACATTAGTGAAATAAAAAAGAATATTTTTCATAAAATCTCGGGCTGTTACATTCTACCCCCCTTAAAATGAATTTCGCCCTCGAAATTCGTCGGGGTTATAAATGGTTTACTATTCGAAAGTTTCTTTAATAGAAACCCACATCGTAAAAAGGAATACCAAAACTTGGCTTTAAAAACTAAAGTATGAAATGTAACGATTACCCAAATAAACTAATCACTGGGTTTCCACATAGGTGAAAATATGGATATGGAAGAGAAATCTAACCATCATGTTCTGATGGAGAGTGGTAGAGAACATGGCTATGGAAAAGCCAGTAATCACAAATCCATAAATTTGTGACGATCTAAGGTACCATCTGATTCATCAGGTATAAGAGAACTAGGAAAACATTTTTGGTTTTCAAGATCATTTCCCTAAAGTTAAAGAATTTGAATTAGAATAAATACTTACTTTATTTTGGTACAATCTCACTGTTGTTCGTGCCTTTAACAATTTCCACTTCATCTCTTAAATAAATGAAGTTGAATTTGTTATTCGTGAAGTGTTAGCAGATCATGTGATAGAATGACGGGTCATTCCATCTGTCTCAAAAGGTTAGAAAAATTTATATACATAAGTCGATCTATAGTGGGATTAATCATATATGGTTCCTAAAATGGGCTTATACTTCATATATCATACTGCTTAATATAATAACACTAGTTTCTACTAAACAGGGACTTCCTGTAGGTCAGTGGTAGGCGATAAAGGCCAGTCGCACTTCGGTTGTGGGTTCGATCCCTACAGCCTTGTCCGAAGCGATGGGCTGTCGCCCGTCCTGCAGGTTGTCCTTTTTCTAAAACTACGTTACTATAACATCCCATCAATAATATCGAAAATCTTCTATCCTTAAACAATACTAACTTATGTCCAACATAATCCAGTCTAATCTTTAGGCTTATATATAATACTGCAGTCCACTCTCATAATATAGTGACAATGATTATCAGAGATTTAATACTGTCGTTGATCCCCACATATCATAAGATATGTCTTGTTGGTCACATTCCAAACATTCAAAGTCCTTAATCGTGTATTCTCTTGAATACCTTAGTGAAAACATGAGTGCAGTTAAAAGTTAACACTTTCCACATAGTAAAATCCTCAAAATTCTATATACTCAAACCATGATATCACTTAGTCCTTATATCAATCATGAGCTCATGAATACTATTAAACATTTCATTTTTTCGTCTTAATTATGCGCATATCATCTTATTTCCAAAAAATATCTCAATCACTTTGAATACCACATTAATAAATATTTCAATACTCAATGATACAACATTATTTTGGAATCCCATTACATAAACACTTAATCATTCCACCACATCGTTGTCATATTCAATATTGCCAATAGTGATCGCATGTGATTTCCCTTTGTCCTTTTCCTTTAGTGGTTGCTCATGTTGATCATCACTAACCCTTGGATTAGGGAAATTATTAGCATAATGCCCCATTTCCTTTCACTTTAAGCATTGAAGTGTTGGTGGTGCCTTCTCTGCAGTGTTTGCTTTATTCACATCATTAGAAACCCTTTTTCCATTACTTCGACACTCAGCTGCTCGATGACCTTCTTTTCCACACTTAAAACATTTTCTAGTCCCTTTAAGACAATCTCCACCATGCTTCTTTCCACACTTTGTGCATAAGGAAACATTCATCTTCTTTTCACCATTATTCTGAGATTTCTCCTTGAACTCCATCTTTCGTTTCTTGTCAAAACCATGAGATGGATATGTAACACCAACTTCCATTTCTACCTTGATAGCACAACGCACAATTTCTTCATAGCTACTGAAGTCTCTTATAGCTAATGCCCTTCGAAGACTTGGTTTTAAGCCACTGAAAAATCGATCAACTTTACTTTCAGGTTGGATGATAATACCAGAAGCATACCTTGCAAGTCTTGTAAAATTTGCTTCATAGGTACCAACAGATTCATCGTCCCTTTGCTTCAGTTCAAGAAACTCTTTCAACATCTTTGTTCGAAGAATACGAGGGAAGTACTTACTGAAAAACAAGTTCTTGAACTCGTCCCATTCCATGGACTCAATTTCATCTCGTGGCCTCGTATTCTTGATAAGATTCCACCATTGATCAGCTTCACCTTCCAAACGATATACTGCTAAGATGACTTTATCATGTTCAGAACATTGAAGAACTGAAAATATATTTTCAGTAGTACTGATCCATTGTTCAGCCACAAGTGGATTAGAAGACCCACTGAAAGAAGGTGGACGTTGCCTCATGAAGGACTCAATAGAATATTGTTCCCTTCTCTGCTCATTTGGAAGTCCAGAATGATTCATAGCTTGTGTAAGTATAGCAATAAGATTTTCCACTCCATCTCCCAAAACATTTGTTTGTTCAGGAGGGAAATCATTGCATTGTCCATTGCATTGATCAACACGGTTCCTTCGGGTTCCATCCATCGTCTAATACCCAAAAAGAATAGTGTGAGAGGAAAAAATCATGCTAGGGAAAACAACATAATAAAGGGGGAGTACCTTCAATATCCAACATCTTAGGTTTAATTCTATGATCGTTAGCGTAATTCTATTACTATCACCTATATGTATACTTATCCCTAGGGACATCCCTAGACATACCTTAGAAATATCTCTAGGGATCACACTAACGTTTTCGCATCCTAGTTTCCAAAGGTTGACTAAACCTTTCCTCTGATACCAACTGTAGAGACCCGTATCTTGACATACATGGACATTACATTACATTTTCGGAATACTTAGTACATAACAAAAACACACACACAAGGATCGTAATAGTTTAGTGTCTTTGGAAACTCGGAACGTAATCTTCTAATCGTGGGGAAAGATCTTCAATATCTCCCATAAAGATCTTCCCTTTTTTTTACCTAAAAACCTTTCTTTATATCCTAGGGAAAAGAAAACATAAAAGGGTGAGCTCAAATGCTCAGTAAGGGTAAACAAAAGAAATATCAATCACATCATATACATAAGAACATAGCTTTTGGAAATCTTAACCTGCAAAAGAGATCATAATTTCATAACATGGGGTAAATCATGGCAGTGAAATGTAATCACAATAATCATAACATAAAACATGAAACTTTGTGGAATGCACACATAATCATAGAAAATCATTTCTTGTTAGTCATGACTCATTGCCAAGACTATCTTAGTGGACAAAGTCCCTTTCTGAACCGAGTTCACTCCTCGTTTCAGTCCTGTATCACTGAACCGAAATAACCTTCCGTTCCAGCCATGTCTATCTCATGAGATATAAAATCGTTACCCAATGCATTGGAGGGAGATATAGGTCCCACCCATCTCATAATGAATCCTTTCTTATGTGTGCCACATAATCATACACCATACATCATAGCGTAACCCATGTCATAAAAATGGGATTCTTAAACAACATGACATCATAAAAAAATTCATATAAGATAAAGGAATTCATAAAAATATTTCCATCACAACATAATCAAACCAAAGTAATAATAGGGATTAAAACAGAACCCTTTATTATCTTAGATGGAAAATAATTTTGATAAAACACTTGAACTCCATTCTTGAGGAAAATATCATTTCTTCTTCAAAAACATTTTTCCTTTCATAACATGTCATACGACTTTAAAATAAAAGTAGTTGAATAAAAATAAACTTGAAAACTTGTAAAGGAAGCTTCTTGAAAATAATGTTTTAAAAATCCATTCATGCCGTATAAAAAAAACATTCTTCGTACTTTTGTCAGAAAAGTCAAAAAGTACCTCGTACGAAAAACGACAAAAGATTCCTTTCGTATCTATTACTAAAAACTCAATGAAGGGTAAAAATGGATTTAAACAATTGTAGGTGGATGTAAATAATATTACATATTGATGAAACATGGATGTGGATGATAAAATACACCCCAGTAAATACTTACTAATAAACAATCTCGGATAAAAATGAGATTGTGATATTTCCCTTACCTTAGGTCCGACTTGCTTTGTAAGTGTCCGAACATCCTGTATAATGATTTAAATCATGTTATTGACTTATTACAGAATCATATTAATTGTTATGATATCATATATGGTTCACTTATGACATTATATTACCCGTTCTTTTGTAAATTCCATGTTAAAGAAGCGTTTTGGGTAAAATCGTTTCATTTATCGTAGGTGTTTTGACTTGTTGTTCTTGACATCATTATTACTTATATCATGATTTACTCACTTCCAGAATATAAAATATGATTTATATATCATATATATTCAGTATATATATATATATATATAATAGGTAGATAAATAAAATGAAAAACACCGTTCATGGAGACGGTAGTCCGTACGTACGCATGAACGCTGTTTTCCTTTCCTTATTGTCTTGAAATGGAAGTAAGTAGATGACATACATATGTATATATATACATAAATACAGTAGCTTTATAATGTCATATATTTCATTATTATTTCTTATATATACATTATAATCATTCTTAAATGGTTAACATGGAGAATGAATCCCATCGCGTCGTGGAGACGGTAGTCCGTACGTACGCACGAGCGATGATATCATTTCTATAAATATTTAATTGAATTGGAGTGGATTATAAAATATATCAGAATCAATATGATGTTTTAATAACTATTTATAGTTATTATTTACACCATTATACCCATCCATGTAAGGTGGTGGTGGAAAATAGATTACACCACGGCGTGGAGACGGTATTCCGTACGTACGCACGCACGGTGATTTCTTTTTCCATAGGATGGATAGATGGTGAAATAGGGTTGTTTCATACTTATAATAACATATCAGTATATGAGTGATGTTATTAATTCATAATGAAACAACCTAAGAAGAAGAAGTGGAAGAAGAAATAAAGATGAAAGAATTGGTAACGGTAATTACCTCTTCTTTGAAGTGCCTCTTTGAGACCTCCTCTTAGGGCACTAAAATTGGTCTTTGAGGAAGACCAGAACCTCTAGGATGTTTATAGGGAAGTGGAGAAGATATTTTGGCAGGGTTTGGCCGAGAATGAGTGCTCAAATTGGTGTGAGGAGGAGGGGGAGGAGGTGTCCTTTTATAAGGGAGGAGAGGGGCACCTTAGGAATATCTTAAAATATTATTTTATATTAAAGTCAAAATCGGTTTATAATGGTTCCAAAGGGTCTTATTTCTAAGCTAAAGTGGGGATGGGTCGAAATCCTATCAACCAATAGGATTTAGACAAGTTTAGGGTATTATTTTAACCTTATCAATTAGATTTAACTCTAAGTTAATTAATTTAACTTTTACCATGTCTTTTTGTTTTCTTACATTATATGGTTAATAAACTTACTATAACATGCCAAACGAACCCCAAATTGTATATTATTAATACATATATCCTTATATAAGTCATTTGGCCGAACCTTAGATTTTTAGGAATAAAATAACAATTAATAATATAATATTTGATTTAAAAACTATTTTGTGTCAATTTTGACACTATTTGATACATGATTTTTGTGAAAATTATAAAAGAATTATATGTTCGAACCAAGTTCATTAAATCAACACTAATATATCATAGTAACCTATAAAATTAGTGGAATTCATAAAAAGTCTCAAATTATATTTAGTTTGGTGTTTATAACATCAATTATGTCAATATTTCCTTAATAAGATAATTACCGCATCATCATTGTGTCATAAATAAATCAACTTATTTGATGTCTAAAAATTACAAATAAAATACCATCATGTAGGAAATCGTTTTAGCTTTCTAGTGAATATTTAAAATTGAATTTATCTTATGTAAAACCCTATATTAAAAATGTTTTAGTAAATAAACATTGATTTTGACTCTTTTAACTCTTCTTTGAATTAAATAATAATAAATGTCCTAATCTAATCCAAGTGGGCCTAAATGGTCATATATTATTCCTAAGCTTGTTTTTGGTCGAATTAAACTTGTCCAATAGAATTAGGACATGTGTTAGGGTAATAATAATATCATTTTTACCCTTAATTACCCTATTTACTTTTAACCGTGGTAAATAAAAGTAAAAAGTTACTATTCACCAAAAATTATTTTCATCTCATTGAACCACATTTTACTTACTGACATCAACCGTGTCTCTCGGATTTTTGAAATTCCATTCACAGAAGCGGTAAAATTATGTTTTATGAAAAATTCAGTTTTTTTAACTACCACTTAGTAGTTTCACTATTCATCAAAAATTGATGTTTTTCAGAACAATGCCAAAATTTCATCCCAAGCTATATTTCATATTCCGAATTCAAAAATGAAGTCTATTTTACCAAATTCATAACATAAAAGTTTCATTAATTAATTTTGTAATTAAATCCCGCTGTTAAAACAAATAGCGTGTTTTTAAGAAACAATATCTTCAAAAGATTGACACTTGATTATGTCTGGTTTAAATGTGAAATTACATACAATGACCAACATTGTATTAAATTGTAAAAATATATTCTAAATATACTTTAAAACCACTCAAATTAATAATTAATCACTATTAATTATTTCGATTAAAAAAGTTGTTTTTAATTATAATTTAGTAATTTTCACTATTCATCAGAATATGAAAGTTATCCGAAAAGTACCAAAATTTCACCTTAGGCTAAATTCGATACTCTGATTCCAAAAATGAAGTCCATTTTGAGAGCTAAAATTTCTAAAATTTAAAAAGTGGTTATTACTATTCATAACGGCTAGTTTTAATAATATTTTAATAGCATATCATTGTTTCGTAAAACTCAGTATTACGTACCACACACGCTATCGAGGAAGGTTGCGATTACGTGTAATGCAAGGCAAGTCAAGGATGCGTGTTGTGCAAGCTCCTTTTGGTGTAGCGTACAACACAAGACATTAGTGAAATAAAAAAGAGTATTTTTCATAAAATCTCGGGCTGTTACAGTCCACCTCCAGGTACCGTCCTACTCTGTAAGCCTCAACCACGATCAACGTTGTCCGTCGTATGCAACCAACACAGCTTAGTGCGGGCATAGCCCGTGAAGGGGTGAGTATAAGCTACATAGTAGGGACCCCGAGATCCCCAATGGTCTCCCAAAATCCACAAAGGATAAACAACATAATAAAGATACAGTCATGAAGTAACAACCGACACTGCTTAGATATATGCCCATATATATACCTAAGTCATCAATTCCAATATGCTCCAACCTCTGAGCCCAAGTACAACCCAGTCCACACAGGAAAGTATACGTATTCCACATAGGAAATCAAAACGTAATCCACATAGGATAGCACAACACAATCCACACATGAAAGAAAACAGGATTCAGCTCCCATAGGTATACTTCTTCGAAAGGCAATAGAGATGATCACGGGTCCATCTAAGTTGTTGGAACCACAAAGGATCGATAGGTACTAACCCCCGCAAAGACCCACACAGGATCGGACCCACACAGGATCTGTAGGCGCTGGCTCACACAGAACCGCTGAGCGCTGACCGACACAGGATTGGACCCACACAGGATCAGTAGCACTGATCCACATAGGATAGCTAAGTGCTGTAGTCGTCGCCGTCGAATCCACTGAGGATCTCTGTACAGTCGTCGTTGTCACAGTAGCAGTCACAGCAAGCTGTAAGGTTCTCGCACACAACAAGCTCGTTCGGGAGGGTCCTCTCCACGAGTCGAGAGGCTGATACATCAACTGACACATAGTCGAGAGATGATGTATCCAAAAGTTCTATATCGTCAACAGGAACTCAACGTCGCAGACGGCGCGTCAATCGGACGCCCGGTCTGAGAGTTACTGGCTTTTTCGTCCAAGGAGCCCTGTTGGTTTTTAAGGAAAAACCAACTCGACTGTACTCCACCTATGTCCAAACCTTGGGCAGAGTAAGCCAAAAGATCTGTCTCACTTAGAGAAAATCAACCAAGTCGACGGCACGTCAATCGGACTTCTGAAGCTCAAGATATAAGTGTTTCTGCTCCGAGGGCCCGGTTGGTTTCGTGTACGAACCAACCAGGCCGTACATAATGTATTCTGAAACCTTGAGTGCGATATACCGAAATGACCGCTTCGTTCCCAGGATCGTGTCACCGCTGACGGCGCGTCGATTGGAGTTCTGTAGCCCGAGTTATGGGCAATTGAACCCAAACGGTCTGAAAATGGGGGTTTCAGGCCCGGACCGACCCGGCCTGAGACACCCTGGGTCGGCCTGAACCGGGTCGACCCGACCTGGGTCCGGGTCGACCCGGCCCGGTGACCTGTGCGCTGGGCGCTCTGGTCGGTTGCTCAGCCAAAACGGCCGAGCCGTTTTTGGCTCGCGCGCGGGGGGTGGGGGGGTGGGGTGGGGCTGCCCCCCCGGTTTCTTGTAACTGCGGCCCCTTAATTGGGTCCACATTGATTGCTGGCAGGGGGAATTAATTCCCCCGGATTCTCCTTGTCCGGCCGGCCCGACCTGGCCGGCCAGTTCCTGCTCAAAGGGATCGGCGATGGTAGGTCCCCTTCCAGCTCCGACGCCGGCGGCCCGGTACCGGCCGCCGGTCACCCTGCTCCGCCGTGGCCCGGAACTGGCCGCGACCCTTGTCGTCCGGCACGGCGTGACAGCACCGCGCCCCTCCTACATGACCCCAGTACCGGCCGCAGTATTTTCGGATGTCTCTGATGCGGTGCGATGGCGTCACATCCTTGTATTAATTCTCGGTGCGGTGCGTCGGCATTGCGTATTTCTTGCCTCAATAATTCCTCGCGGTGCGACGGAACCGCGCCACTGCCATTTCAATCCATAAGAATCCAACAAGAAAAATAAAGAGGTGGGTCGACCGTGTTTGTGCGGTCCGGCCCCTTCCCCTCACGTTAATCGATAGCAGTTGGTTAATTATCACGAAGAAATCCAGGGAAGTAATCACGAACAAATTAATTAAATACAATCCCCTACCTTGGTTTCATGAATGGTGCACGTCAACGAGCCGCAGAAGACGAGCGTCGCGGGGGTCAGGCGTCGCGGAAAATGAACGTCGATTATGTTGTCGTCGAGGTGCGTCCGAAGAGGAAACATCGTTGGAGAAGTTCTCCGCGTTCTTCGGCGGAGACGTTCTTCGTTGAAGAACGGTGTTCTTCGTCAGAGTCCGAGGTGTTATTCACGTTCATCGTCAAAGATGTTCTTCGTTGTAGATGAAGAAGATCTTCACGCTTCCCAAAACCTCTCAACGTGGCATAAAAGCTAACATTAATATATTAATCCCAAGTCTTAATTTATTAACACAACTTACCCTTTTGAATTTCAAGAGTTTGAAATTCAATTAACCACACTTAACTCACCTCATTAAAATTACAAAAGTTGTCAAATTAAATGAAGTTGAGTTAATGGGGGAGTTGAAGAGTTTAAGAATATGAAGGGGTGGGGTTTGTGTGGCCCCCACCACCCTCATAACCTCCCAAGGGAGGTTGGGTAGTTACCCAACTTCCACCCATAGCCATAAAACACAAAAGGAAAATAAAAATTGTAGAATAATAATAAATTAACTTCCACAATTTTTATCATCCACACCCGTGATAACGCAACTCTGGAACATGAGTTCCTAAGAAATTATCGGCGCTGCGGTTCCATCTGTGCCCTTGGAATTCGATTCCGGGCACCGGTTCAAAAGTTAGAAATTCCCACTCATTTGTTCACTTAATGTACCCAAGTTAAACTTCGGATAGAAATTCCGGGCACTCCAGGCCTCAGAATCAAGTGCCGTCTGAAACTGCATTCTTGTAAAATTTCAAAGAAAATTAAGAAAAAATTTCCATTGAATTTTACAGGTCGTTTCATTACTCCCACCTCAGGGATTTACGTCCCCATAAAGATACATCATAACTACGGAAACAAATGAGGGTACTGAGCACGCATCTGAGCCTCCCGCTCCCAAGTGCTCTCCTGGAGGTTCTCGTGCTGCCATCTGATGCGCACTAGAGGAATCGACCATCCACTTAGGACATGCTCCTATCGATCCTCGATCTCCACTGGGACCTCCGCAAAAGTCACCACATCATCAACGTCAAGCTCAACATGGTCAATGTTGTGTGTTGGGTCGTGCTCATATCTCCTCAGCTGAGATACGTGGAAGACGTTGTGCCCCCGGTGCAACTGAGGTGGTAGAGCCAGGCGATAAGCCACCTCACCAATCCGGCGGAGGACCTGGAATGGTCCCATGAAGCATGGAGACAACTTGCCGCCTCGGCCAAATCTATGTAATCAACGTCGAGGTGAGACACGCAAAAATACGTGGTTTCCATCCTCGAACTCTAGTGGCCTCCGACTCCTGTCATCATATGACTTCAGCCGGCTCTGAGCTATCCTCATCCGCTCCTGGATGACCTGGACCTTCTCTGTTGTGGCCTGGACCATCTCTGGTCCCACAAGTGCTGAAACCCCAGGGTATGTCCAGCACAAAGGAGATCTGCAAGGTCAGTCGTACAACGCCTCGTATGGTGCCATCCCGATGCTGGAGTGGTAGCTGTTGTTGTACGCGAACTCCACCAAGGGTAGGTGGTCCTCCCAGCTGCGACAAAAGTCGAGGAAACATGCGCGGAGCATTTAATCATGATTATGAATGGTCCTCTCCGTCTGACCATCCGTCTGACGGTGAAAGGCGGTGCTCAGACGTAGCTGTGTCCCGAACGCCTCCTACAACCCCTTCCAAAGCTGGGAAGTAATGCGAGCATCTCGATCGAAGATGATAGATGAGGGCACAACGTGAAGCCGTACAGTCTCTTGAACGTAAAGTCGTCCCAAGCTCTCCATTGAGCCGTGCTCTCTGATGTGTAAAGTGTGTCGACATGGTGAGTTGGTCAACAATCACCCAAATGGATTCGTGACCTCTGGAAGTGCGTGGAAGTCCAGTCACGAAGTCCATAGATATGTCATCCCACTTCCACTCTGGAACCTCCAAGGGCTGTACCAAGCCTTCTTGTACCTGGTGCTCTCCTTCACCTGCTGGCAGGTGAGGCATC
Organism: Viscum album; assembly: GCA_963277665.1. Classification (NCBI taxonomy): domain Eukaryota; kingdom Viridiplantae; phylum Streptophyta; class Magnoliopsida; order Santalales; family Viscaceae; genus Viscum; species Viscum album. Next base: position 537,342,327 of record OY728157.1, read on the forward strand.
GAGAAACGAACTCTTCCACAGCCTTCTTCATGCCCGGATAGCAGTGCTGTCATCTGAGATTCTGGTACATCTTCGCCACTCCAGGATTTACCGCCAAAGGGGAAGTGTGAAACTCTCTTAGCACCTCCTTTCATAAAGAAACTGGAAACAAGGTATGTACTCTGAAAAGGACGTCGTGCTCTGCTCCAAAGGAGAAACCATCAGGTGCCTGTCCTGAGGATATCTGTGCACGCCGCGTCTCACAGTCAGCATCCCCATGCTGTGCCTCTCTGACCCGCTGTAGTAGTGGAGGAGTGACTGTGAGAGTCTGAAAGAATGATACTCCATCTCTATCCACGAAGGATATCTGCAAAGAGGCTAGCTTCTCTATCACCTCCTCAAGTAGTTGAATTTCCGTCCTCCTGCTGAGGGCATCGGCTACCACGTTCCCCTTCCCAAGAGTATATTTTATCTCAAAGTCACAGTCCTGGAGGAACTCGAGCGATTGCCGCTGTCTCAGATTCAGATACTTTTGAGAGAAGATGTATCTGAGACTCTGATGGTTAGAAAAGACTGTATAGCGCTCGCCGATCAGATAGTGTCTCCAAGTCTTCAGAGCGAAGACCACTGCTGCTAACTCCAGGCCATGGGTAGCATAGTTCTGCTCATGCGGCCTCAACTGACGTGATCCATAGGTGATCAGTGCCCGCTCCTGCATCAGGACACATCCGAGTCCAGTCTCTGATGCATCACAGTAGACTACATACCCTACTCTCTCCTCAGTAAAACTCAAGATAGGTGCGTTGGTCAATCTCTGTCTCAGCTCCTAAAAGCTCTGCTGACAACTGTCTGACCACATGAAGGGTTTCCCCTTCTTCGTCAAAGCTGAGAGTGGTGCCGCAACTCTGGAGATGTCTGGAACGAATCTCCGGTAGTATCCAGCTAGACCCAAGAAACGTCGCACCACCGTCACGCTCCTGGGTGGATCCCAAGCTAGCACTGCCTCAATCTTCGCAGGATCCACTGCAACTCCCGCCTCAGAGATGATGTTCCCCAAGAAGTGGAACTCGCGTATCCAGAATAGACACTTCGAGAGCCTTCCATAAAGTTAGTTCTCTCAGAGTGTGTCTAGTATAACCCGCAAGTGGTAGGCGTTCTCCTCCTCAGTCGTCGAGTAAATCAATATGTCGTCGATGGAGACCACGGCAAATCGATTGAGGTATGGCTAAAAGATCCTATTCATGAGGGCCATGAACACTACTAGAGCATTGGTTACGCCGAATGGCATAACCAATAACTCATAGTGGCCATACCGATATCTGAAGTTCATCTTCTGCACGTCCTCGTCTCGAACTCTGATCTGATGATAGCCTGACCTGATGTCAATCTTTGAGAACCACCGTTCTCCCTTGAGCTGATCGAAGAGGTCATCAATCCTCGGTAGCGGATACTTGTTCCTCACTATCACCTAGTTCAGGTGAAGATAGTCGACACAAAGTCGCAAGCTCTCGTCCGCCTTCATGGTGAACAATATCAGGGAATCCCAGGGTGAAACACTGGGTCGGATGAAGCCCTTTCCCTACAAGTCCTCCAACTGTACCCCTAGCTCTCGAAGCTCAGTGGGGGCCATCCGATATGCTGGATTCGATATCGGGGCTGTCCCGGGGTGTAGGTCAATATAAAAGTCTACATCTCTACGAGGAGGTACCCTGGAACGTCGTCGGGAAATATGTCCGCATACTGATCCACCACTGCAGGAAAACTAGGACTCTGCACGTCAACTGCTCCTAGGATGAGGCTAGCAAACTAATGAGTGATGGGATGTCCTCTCATCCATGGAAGTCCATCCTGTGCTGCAAACGATCCCTTATCGCCAGTGAATGTGAACCTGCTCCAGTCGGTGCGTACACATCGCACCTTGCGCCTAATACAATCAATCTGTGCATGGACCGTAGACAATCAATCCATGCCCAAGATGACGTCGTAAGGCCTCGACGCTGCTACAAGAAGATCCCAACCGAAGCACTCACCTCCTAGAGTAAGCTCACACTACAGGCACCAGTGCTTAATCATCGAGTCTGCTCCCGTAGGAGTCTCTAGCCGTAATGATCAAGCCAACGGCTCTGTCGGAATCTCCGAGCTCCGAACAATGGCGGCGGCTATGAAAGAATGACTCGCTCATGTGTCTATAAGAACTGCAGTAAAGGTGGAATAGACACATATAGTACCTCGAATCATCTCGGGCGTTTCATGGTCATAGGCCTCCACTGCCTGGAGCTGTGCATGTCTCTGCCTTCCATCTCCCTGTGGTCGGGGTGGACCTCCTGGTGGTGGTGGTGGTAGAGCCTCATAGCGTCGCCCACCACCTACTACTCGGCCAGCTCCCCTGCCTTGTCAACCTGCTGCCTGCAGACCGCCACGGTCAACCCTCTGCCTCTTCCACGATGGTCCTTTAAATGTCTGTTTCTCCTCGACACGGCGGGTCGGGCAATCACGAGCCATGTGGCCCTGCCCGCCGCATGAGTAGCACTACATGCCTCTCGAAAGACTGGCTCTGTGCTGTGTGCCCCACACTATTGAGCCAGTGTCCTGAGGTCGTCTGCCTATGGGTTTGGTCTGCCTGGACCCATGTGTCATCTGTTGACTGCCTGCTGCAGAAGACTCTGCTACATGCCGCCCTGTGGTGGGTCTCGGCGCTGGTGTAGACTCAGCAAGAAAGCTCTCGATCAGAAGGGCTCGCTCCAGTACTCCTGTCTTAGTCGGAATGCTAAGGGAGATCAGAGATGCCTTGATCTTGTGTCTCAATCCCTGCTCAAAGGTCCAGGCCCAGAAGAATGGGTCCCGTACCATGTCTGTCGAGTAGCGCGAGAGATCGGTAAATCTCGCCAAGTACTGGGCGACCGTCATGCTTCCATGCCGCAGCTGAAGATTCTCTTGAATGCGCACCGCACGGAGGGTGGCTGGGATGAACTCCGAGCGGAAGAGACTCTCAAAGTCCATCCAGAGAAGGGATGCCTCATCGTGCACCTGGAGCATCAAGCTCCACCATCTGCCTGCTGCTGCGTGCAGTAGGCTCGCTGCGAGGATCACCATGAGGTATGCTAGTGTCCTCACTAAATTGAAAACTCACACCACTGCCTCCAGCCAGTCCTCGGCTGCATGGGGGTCCATCTCCCCACGGAACCTGGGCGGTCGCTGGCGCTGGAACTCATGCAGTGCACTGAGGCAACGTGCATCGTCAGCGGCTGGTGCTGGAAGCATCGGTGGCTCGGCGGGTAGACTTACCGCTGGTGCCACTGCTGACAAAGGGACCTGAACCGAGGCCTCGTCGCTCGGTGGGCTGTCGTCACGCTCGACTCTCGGAACCCTAGCCGGCTGTTGTTGTGGGGCCATCCTGAAAAGAGACAGGTGCGCCACAATCAGAATAGTATACCTGGTGAGATGACACAAAGTAATCACAAAGAAAACATGAAACACATATACAATCAATGTTTTCGTGTATTAAGTCGGAAATCAGAAGTCAGGGTCCTGGTGTACGGATACATCGACCGCCGCACCAACACTGGACTCCCTGGACTGATAACCACACCAAATACGCTAATCATTATTGCTTCACATAGAAAAGATCAGAGTCCCAAGTTCTACGGTAGAACCGAACTCTTCTGATACCAATTTTTCACGACCTGTCCTCGGGGCTCGTCCCGTGACTACCCCAAGCCCGCCTTCCATAGGCCAGGGGATGGCGACTAGCACCAAGGCGTAAATCCCGGTAAAAAGGGAAGGAATTGCCTTTGAAAAGTAAACAAACACCACAGAGTAAACAAACAGTAGAATTAATCTCTAAGTAAAAGCTGGTAGAGGAGTAAGTACGGAAAAGTAAGTGGTCCAGTATACAGACCCAAACTGAAAGTAAAGTACAACTAGAAAGGGAAAACAGCAACAGAAAAGTAATGCCGCTACACCGAGCTGTCCACTAGAAATCCCACTTGAAGGGTGGGTACAGATAGCTCCACTGCTCCTTGGGTCCCGCCGTCCGCTCCGAGTATGTCCCGCCCAGTGGTCCACCTCTAGGTACCGTTCTACTCTGCAAAACTCAACCACGATCAACGTTGTCCGTCGTCTGCAACCAACACAACGTAGTGCGGGCATAACCCGTGAAGGGTTGAGTATAAGCTACTCAGTAGGGACCCCGAGACCCCCGAAGGTCTCCCAAAATCCACAAACGATAAACCACAAAGGAAAGATACAATCATGAAGTAACAACATACACTGCTTAGGTATATGCCCATACATATACCTAAGTCATCAATTCCAATACGCTCCAACCTCGGAGCCCAAGTACAACCCAGTCCACACAAGAAAGTATTTGTATTCCACACAGGAAAGCAAAACGTAATCCACACAGGATAGCACAACACAATCCACCCAGGAAAGAAAATAGGATTTAGCTCTCATAGGTATACTCTTTCGAAAGACGATAGAGATGATCACTGATCCATCTAAGTCGTTAGACCCACAAAGGACCGATAGGTACTAACCCTCGCAATGACCCACACAGGATCAGACCCACACAGGATCTGTAGGCGCTGGCTCACACAGAACCACTGAGTGCTCACCCACACAGGATCGGACCCACACAGGATCGGTAGCACTGATCCACATAGGATCGTTGAGTGTTGTAGTCGTCGCCATCGAATCCACTGAGGATCTCTGTACAGTCTTCGTCGTCATAGTAGTAGTCATAGCCAGCTCTAGGGTTCCCGCACACAGCAAGCTCGTTCGGGATGGTCTGCTCAATGAGTCGAGAGGATGATACATCAACTGACAGGTAGTCCAGAGTTTATGTATCCAAAAGTTCCGTATCATCAACAGGAACTCAATGTCACAGACGGCGCGTCAATCGGATGCCCGGTCTGAGAGTTATTGGCTTTTTCGTCCCAGGGGCCCGGTTGGTTTTTAAGTCAAAACCAACCCTACCGTACTCCACCTATGTCCATAACTCAGGCGGAGTAAGCCAAAAGATCCATCTAATTTATAGGAATTCAACAAAGTCGACGGCACGTCAATCAGACGTCCGAAGCTCAAGATATGAGCGTTTCCGCTCCGAGGGCCCGGTTGGTTTCGTGTACGAACCAACCCGGCCATACCCAAAGTATTCCGAAACCTTGAGTGCGATATACCGAAACGACCATCTCATTCCAAGGATCATGTTGCCACTGACGGCGCGTCGTTCAGAGTTCCTTAGCCCATGTTACGGGCAATTGAACCCAAACGGTCCGAAAACGGGGGTTTTGGGCCCATACCGACCCGACCCGAGACACCCGGAGTCGGCCCGACCTGGGTCCGGATCGACCCTTCCCAGCACGGCCCGGCCCGGTGACCCGCGCGCTGGTCGGTTGCACGACCAAAATTGCTGAGTCGTTTTTTGCTCGCACGGGGGGGGGGGGGGGGCTGCCCCCCCCCCCCCCCAGTTTCTTGTAACCGCGACCCCTTAATTAGGGCCGCATTGATGGTATCCCAGGGGAATTAATACCCTCGTCTTCTCCTTATCCATCCGGCCCGACCTGGCTTGCCGGTTCCTGCTCAACGGGGCCAGCGATGGCAGGTCCCCTTGCAGCTCTGATGACGGCGGCCCGGTACCGGCCGCCGGTCACCCTGCTCCGCCGCGGCCCTTGTCGTCCGGTGCGGCGTGACGGCGCCACGCCCCTCCTCCGAGGCCCTGGTACTGGCCGCGGTATTTTCATATGTCTCTGATGCTGCGTGATGGCTTCACGTCCTTGTATTAATTCGCGGCGCGGCGCGGCGGCGTCGCGTATTTCTTTCCGCAATAATTCAGCGCGGTGCGACGGCACCACACCACTTCCATTTCAATCCATAAGAATTCAACAAGAAAAATAAAGAGGTGGGTCGGCCGTGTTTGTGCGGTCCGGCCCCCTCCCCTCACGTTAATCGATAGCAGTTGGTTAAATTTCATAAAGAAATTCAGGGAAGTAATCACAAACAAATTAATTAAATACAATCCCCTACCTCGGTTTCAAGAAAGGTGCACGTCAAAGAGCCGCGGAAGACGAGCGTCGCGGAGGTCGGGCATCGCGGAAAACGAACTTTGATTCTGTTTTCGTCGAGGTGCGTTCGAAGAGGAAACATCATTGGAGAAGTTCTTTGCGTTCTTCGGCGGAGATGTTCTTCATTGAAGAATGGTGTTCTTAGTCGGATTCCGAGGTGTTCTTCATGTTCTTCGTCGAAGATATTCTTCGTTGGAGATGAAGAAGATCTTCACGCTTCACAAAACCTCTCAACGTGGCATAAACTCTAACATTAATAAAATAAGCCCAAGTCTTAATTTATTAACACAACTTACCCTTTTGAATTTCAAGAGATTGAAATTCAATTAACCACACATAACTCACCTCATTAAAATTACACATGTTGTCAAATTAAATGAAGGGGAGTTAATGGGGAGTTGAAGAGTTTAAGAATATGAAGGGGTGGGGTTCGTGTTGGCCCCACCACCATCATAACCTCCCAAGGGAGGTTGGGTAGTTACCCAACATCCACCCATAGCCTTAAAACACAAAAAGAAAATAAAAATTGTAGAATAATAATAAATGAACTTCCACAATTTTTATCATCCGCACCTGTGATAACACAACTCCGGAACATGAGTTCCTATGAAATTACCGGCACTGCAGTTCCATCGGTGCCCTCGGAATTCGATTCTGGGCACCGGTTCAAAATTTAGAAATTCCCACTCGTTTGTTCACTGAACGTACCAGATCTAAACATCGGATAGAAATTCTGGGCAATCTGGGCCTCGGAATCAAGTGCCATCTGAAACCGCGTTGTTGTAAAATTCCAAAGAAAATTAAGAAAAAATTTCCCTTAAATTTTACGGGTCTTTACAAAAAAACATCTGTCATACCTAGTCTATCCTGAAAGACAATATTATAGGCTCCAAAAAATCCCCCAAACCCCTTCCACATTACTAATTACCATGACTACATCTAGAATATATATATTTTTTAAATTTATACAATAAATTAATTGTTTATTGCCCTATAATGAAATATAGGAACATAGAAATTCTTAAATTTAAGGCTACAGATGGGAGTGCATCCCATTCTCTGACACATTAGTATGAAAATTATTGAGTTCCCTCTGCTATATTATCATGTTAATTTTTTTCTGTGATATCATTTTCATTGGGATAAATTTATTCAACCTATTCATGAATTTGTTTTACTGTTTTTTATGTGGTGATTGATAAAATATAGAAAATGAATTTTATATTTTTCTCTTTGATAGATTTTAATGAATTAAAGGTTTCTGAAATGATTAGTTTTAAAGGAAACATTGTGTTATTTTTTAAACATACCTATTTTCTACAGTGATCTATTATATCTAGGATTATATTTGACTATTTGTTTACTCATTAATTTTAAAAGATTGAGTGAACTACTATTTCATTATGTTTGGTTTTATTTTCAATAAGGTGGATAAAATATCTATATTATTGCCAATAAAAAATAGGAGGCATATGTTTTATCTCTCTTTAGATACAATAATTTATTTTAATAATTTTTATGTTGTACATTGTATTTATGGGAATATGAGCATTGGTAATTATGATCATCAGTTTCATGAAATGGTTTTTATAGTGACTGCATGCTTATTAGTGACTAAGATCATCAATGTCATAAAAAATCTATAACCACATTTGATATCATGAAATCATTTCTATATAAAATCTTTTAATTTGATCAGATGAGTTTAACGAGTTTTAAGAAGTAATTATTGTTAGTGAGATTATTTTAAATTACATGACATGTACTAAATTTGACATTTAATTAACCTTTTTTGATTAACGTAAAATATTTCCATATATTTGAGATCGTGAATAATTTATTGTGATAAGAAGAATTCTATTTCTAATATAATAGTCATCCATCCATGAATCATTTAATGAATATAAGAGCTAATTAAATGAATATATGGAGTTTGATTTTATTATTGACAAGAAAACTATTAATGAATGTGGGAAATGTTTTGAATAAATTTTTTCAAAGGATGGAATTTTTCCACAAATAAAAAAGTTAAACCATGAACTTAAATTTTTTAGACATTCCCCAATGTAAGGGTCATCAGAATAGTTTTATAGATAAGAAATGTGTCGAAATACTCCCTAAGGATAATGAAATATTCTCTTATAGATAATAAATTTTCTCATAAGGTTAAGCCAAATTATTGTGAGGATGAGATAGTGTATTTTTTGACTAGGTATATGACTTCTTAAGGATAGTTCAAATACCCCATAGGGTAGAATCAAACCATCATTAAATTGAGAAATATGAATATCAAATTTATGAATATATTTTATCAGATTATCTGATTTTCATAAGACATCAATCGCTAGGGGATAAATTTAAATGTGATCCACTTACCATATTCCCAATTACAACCTAATATTCTGAAGATATAATAAGTCTTTGTCAACATATCATAAAAAATTTCTTTTTGGTGTATAGATTTTTTGGAGAGCCACTAATAATTAAATACTTAGATTATGTAAATATTTTTTACAAATGAATCCTTTAATTTATGTGATGATCAGGGTATGACTTTTTACTTATTATGAAATGTCAGTGTTTAATAATTAATACAATTTAAATATTGGAGATTAAATTTTCGTATTCTAGGAAAGGTGGCTATTAAATGACCAAAATATCAATAGGCTATTACACTTGATTCATGTAGTTGTATTGGAGTTAGTTTAGATATCATTTCGATGAAATTAGTTTCTCTAGGATCACAGTAGAATCGCATCATGTATCCATATAATTTTTCATGTGGTATTTGTAGAAAATTAATAAATAAAAAATTAAATCCATGATAATTATAAAATATCATGTGAAAGTGATGAGGATAAGTCTCATAGAGAATATATTTTTTGAGTAATGTGGTGACTAGGTTCATGTGGTATTAGTTAATAAAATATAAATGAAATAAAATAAACATGAAGTGGATATGTTCAACAATTTATATATCACTATGTGATAATAGTAGGATTATTTATAAAATTCACAAAATATATTTTAATAAGAATAATTAGTTATTTCCTTATATCATTCATCAAAGATTGTGTTACATGTTCGTGATATGTATTTGGAGATATAATTTTTGTCAATCCAATAATAATGTGTTTTAGATTCATTGGTCATTGACAGTTTCATGTAATATTTGCATGGCCACACCCTTAATTATAGTTATCTTGATAATAATTGAATAATTTTGTGTTTGTGTATGATAAAATAACAATACATCGGGGGATTATTTTTCCTATTTAATTAAAATCTTACTAAAAAATTTGATGTTATCAACAATTGATTTTTTATTGTTTTATTGGATGACATCTTTACAATGTAAGTATAAGGAAATTCATGTTATTGAACTAAAAATATGTATTGATTCAGACCATCCCCCTCTCAGTGCATTCATTCACATATTCAATACTTTTAAAAATTCCCAATAACCAATATACTTTGGAAATTAGGTCTATGTTAGCTCAAAAAAACATGGGTTTTTTCACATTAAAAAATATACCAAAAAAATATTTATTCTCTTTAAAATAAAAAAATGAATAATTGATATTTTTTAATTAGAAGATATGTATCCTTCAGAAAATACTATATTTTGATGATTCTAAGGATTTACATGTACTTATGCTTCAATTTCATATACTAAATTACATCATATCACAACTTATCATTTCTCTATTTTATGTCCTTATTATTGTTCATATATCACCATCATATTTATTTTTATTACCACATGTTTTGATTTTAAACTTTTTTATTTTTTAATATATATTAAGTATCGACAATAATATTTAATCATAAATGTAACATGTTGAAATTTAAAGATACTTTTACACTTTTCAATTTTATTTATCCATGGGATGAGTATCATTGATAGTAATCATCCAAAAACATCTAACACTAGATCATGAAATAAACATCATAATGATCGTTGAAACAAACATAAAGACTAATAAATAAATTTTTAATGAGAAAAAATTAATAATATTATTTTAAACAACAATAAATAAATTAATAATAATTTAATTGACAATCATAAATTTATTATTGAGAGTTATGGATTATATATTCAGTGTGTATATGAGGGGTTCTTTTCATGTCATCATTCTTATTCATGTTGTGTTTCCTTGAGCTACATATAGTATTATATTCTTGTTAATAATTAATTTTTCCCTCTATACATTTATTTTTTCCTTCAATATTTAAGGGATTTGAAATTAATTATGAATCTAATAATTTTATAGGTTAAAATAACAAGAATATTTCACAATTGAATCAAATTATTTCCCCACTCTGTAAGGTTTCTATGTAATTTATTTTATCATTATTCTAGTTTCCATGAATTAAATTCCTTTACACACTATTAAATTTGGACCTTATGGTATAAAAGTTAATGTTGCCTTATATTTTTGTAACCTATGATATTCATTTTCTAATCATTATATTCAAAAACACAATAAAACCCATTTTTAATTTTCAATATTATTATCTATTTATACTTGTTTATTAGTTTCTTTCATCATGTGAAAGACATAATAATTACATGTTATGATTTAATGGGTGTCCCAAAAATTTTATAAACCATAATATATTAGGAATTTCTTTCAAATCATGAGAATCCTTGTATGGTACATGGGTATTAAGCCAAGCACATTATGTTTTGATATCTTGGAAGTAATTTTCATCTATTTTTTGTGTCAAATTTTCATGTTGGGGATCTTTTTTAAAAATTGAAAGATTATTATTCTATAATGAATCCATTCATTTCCGGCATTATTTCATACGAATACAAACGATTCAACTATTTTTTTTGAAATTATTGATGATTTTTCACCCTCAGGTTTAAATTGACTACCATTACAATGAATCTATGATCACCCATCCTTATCTACATCAAAAGGATATAACAACCAATTATTGGATCATGATTATATATATAGGATATATCTATGATGGAAAGAAAATATTATTTAGTTTCTTTTAGAATGTTTTTTCAAATTTCTAATGACACTATAAATTTATTATTATGGGCGCATATTATATAATTTATAAAAAATTGATGAAATAAGTTGTGTATGAGATGATAGATTTTGTAATTGTTATCAAATCATATTCAAGTTATTTTTGATTATTACGTTAGAGAAGTTAAAAGAAAATAATAATTTTATAATTTTTTTAAAATATAATGTCACAAGTATTTATATATTATAGAATAGTGAATTATTATTTCAAATTTATTTTATTTAGCTTTATAGGATTTAAAAATTTAGGTTTCAAATCCATGAATTAACTTTTTTTTAATATATGGATATAAATAAAAGTAATCAATTTAGAAACCAATGTGATGGATAATGTAATGATTTCATGATTGAGATTCCAAATATTATATATTGGGGAGTCAATAACCTCATGTATATCCATTCCCAACTAAATCATTTAAAAAAATTAAAATAACCATTTTGATCTCCCTATATCTCTTAAGAGATAAAAAGTTATGGTTGAGTATTTTAAGAGAAAAATACCTCCACATTTTGATATATCTTTTTATATTCTCCTCAATGTGTAATGTATTTTTATCATTGAGAATATATTTTCATTCCTCCAATACATCATATGAGAAAAAATTATATTGGATGTATGTTACATGGAGGAATAATATTAATATTTAAAAAAACATAAGGAATACATAAAATTTATGGAATGTGAAAAATTAAATAAAAAAATCATTAAATATTTTCCAGACATGCACAATATAAAAATTGAATGGTAGATTGTTGGGATTAATAAATAGTAAGATAAATCAATTGGGTATTACCAGGAAAACATCACATACATATTTATGTACAAATCAATAATTTTCATAAACCTTGAAATTATTGATAACCGTATCCTTAGTGTTTTAAATCCTAGTCTTCAAAAATATTTAGTGACTGGAGACTTGAAAATTATGAATAAATAATTTCATATAATTCTAATGTGTAAATAGAGATTCAAGATGCTAAAGGGTTTCTTTGGGATATATATATTAATAGATAGATAGAATACATGCCAATAAGTTCAATATATAATTATCATGGAGGAATGAAAATTGAACATGTAAAGACCCAGAAATTATATGTAATTTTTTTTAATTATATGTGAATTTTATAAGCCCTCAAAAATTGACAGCACGTGATTTCGAGGCCCTGTGTGCCCGAAATGAATTTTAGAACATTATTTCTGGTACGTTAAGTAAACGTACGAGCATGATTTTGTAACTTTTGAACTGGTTCTCAGCATTGAAATCTATGGACATCGTTGAACTCATAGTGCCGATATTCTCTTATGGAGACCTTTACCTCGACAGAAATAGGTTGAGGTTGAATGTTAGTTTTTCACTTTTTTGTTGAAAAATAAAAATAAAGTTATTTTACATTTTTTTTCTTCTTTAAACCCTCTTATATGTGTTATGGAAGTGGGGACCACCCAAACTAAAACCCCCCATTTTTAATTTAAATGGTGGGGACCACCTGAACTAAAAACTCCCTCTTTAATGTGCATAAGTCTCTTGAACATCCTCCATGTTAATTGTGCCACCCACCTTTAATTATTGATACCAATTAATTGCGCCAAAAAAATTAAATTGATAGACTTAATTTAATTTGGTGTTGGCTCCACAATTGTTTTTGTTGGGAGAAACCACTATCAAAAGAGAAAGAGAGTGCTTTGGGGAGAATTATTATTCTCCAATGAAGAACACATCCTAATTAAGATCTTCTTCAACAGAGAATGCATCATCTTCTCGAACAAAGAACGTGTCGTCCTCCAACATGGGATGTCTTCGACAACGAAAAACTGACGTCCTCCCTTCTGTCCTCACCGATGTCTACAAACCTTAATGATAGGGTTTTATTTTTTGAGTACCACCCTCCCCCCTTACTGTTCTTGTAATTATTCATACAAAATTTATTAAGCTTCTTTCTACCACCTTAATGTGGAGGTAACGGGCCAAACGAACATGTCCCAATCTCTCCACGTTTCCTAGAGTATTTTGTTGTGTTCCTCACATTGTAAAAGAGCAGCGACCGGTGCTGGAGAATGGATCCGGTGGGACTCGGATTCAGCGGTTACCACACCGCCGACGGCAATGAAAAAAACGACGCTACTGCATCGTCTGATGGAAGAGAAATGTGGCTTGTGACCTAGTAGTGAATGGAGGATGGATGGCCATCCGACCAGCCACAATGGACTGCTACACTAGGGCCACCCCGCCGTACCGTGGTCGCCCCTCCGCATCGCGGCCACCCAGCACCGCCGGGCCACCTGGCCGGGCCGCCCAGCGCGGGACGGGCCGGGTCGGGCTGACCAGGTCGGACCAAACGCAGACTAGTTTCAACTCATCCCATACTTTTGGACATAACATTGGCATCAAGCATCCATTTCATGAACCATATGCATATCCAGAAACCATGAAGCGAGATGGTCCTTTTGGTATACCCCACTTGATCTTTGGATAATGTAGGAGTACATTCGGATTGGATCGAGCATGAATCCAACCAGGCCCTCGAAACTAAACGGCTAATAACTTATAGACCGACTTTCTGATTGACGCCTCATCTATTGAATTGATACCCCTTTTATGTGGAGGTTCTTTGGTATAATTATTAGTGGGTATTCGTGGAATTTGTATTATCTACTAGTGGAATTAGAAGCGAACCCTCCCCGAGACAATCAAGCTTAGTGTGGGATCCCTGTAGCTGGATGTGAAGATGTACTAGGATCCTGTGTGGGTCTGAAGACGTACTGACGATGTACTAGGATCCTATGTGGGTCTGATGACATACTGACTGTGTACTATAATCTTGTGCGGGTCTGACGATGTTCTGATGATGTACTAGGATCTTGTGTGGGTATCATGATTTACTGATGATGTACTTGGATATTGTGTGGGTCAGATGATGTACGGACGATGTACTTGGATCCTGTGTGGGTCTAACGATGCACTGATGATGTAATAGGATCATGTGTGGGTTTGACGATGTACTAGTCCTATGTGGGTCTGACGAGGTACTAGGATCCTTTTTGGTTCTGGTGATATACTATGATCAACTGTGGGTCTAGTGATGATTTAATATCCTTCATGGGTATTCCTGTTAACGGAGTATGATGATTCAGTAGTTACATCTAATCATCTCTACTACTGTATCTAAGATATACCTGGTGTGAGCTGAGTTTGTACCTTTGTGGTAATTTTCTTCGTAGAAACCCCTTGGTGGTATTCTCTTGTGTGGTGTACCTGTGTGGTACTTACCTATGTGGTTTTCCTTCCTCTGTGTAACAGTTGAGCTTTGGGATTTTGGGTAGGACTATGTGTTTTCCCTTGATTAATATGGGTATAATTGATAACTTAGTATTATGTATGGTCATATACCTAAGTAGGGTTTTCACTGGTTTAAAAGCTTTGTGGATTATCCATTGTTGATTTTATGGGACCTTGATGGTCTTGAGGTCCCTAACGAGTATCGTTATACTCACCACTTCATGGGCTATGCCCGCACCATGTTATTTTGATACAGACAACGGACAACGTTGATGGAGGCTATAGGTATTAGGACTGTACTGTGCCAGAGGTGGACTATACGGCGTGTCGACATGCAGAAGAGACGGGATCACATGGAGTGATGAGGAGGTGAACTGTACCTACCCTTCAGGTAGGAACCTTGGAGTATGACTCATTCATTGTCCTACTCTTTACGTAGTTGTACTGTATTTTAGTTGTACTTGTACCTTTAGTATTGGGATTTTATTATGGACCCTCTTACATTTAGCACCCATTTTTCAATACAATTAACTTGTATTCTTATCTTGATGTGTTCATGTTTGAGTGTTTTTACAAGATATAATGGAAATGACTTCCTAGTTTTAGGGGATATGCCTTTCGGTGCTAGTCTCCATCCCCTGGCCTATAGAAGGCAGGCTTGGGGTAGTCACGACATGGACCCCGTGGGATGGGTCATGAAAAATTGGTATTAGAGGGTTCCGTTCTACTGTATAACATAGGACTCTGATCTTCTAAACTGTAATAGTGTTTATTGTTGTGAGTGTGGTTATCAGCTTATGGAATCCATTGTTTGTGCGGCAGATGACATATCATTACACTAGGAACCAGACTTCTAATTTCCGACTCAGGGCATGAAAACACTGATTGCGTGTGTGTTTTCAAGAGTTTTCTTTGTGTTCACTTTGAGTCAGCTCAGCAGTAATAACTTTTTAACTGTGGCACACCTATTTCTTTTTAGGATGCCTCCATGCAGACATCCGTCTAGGGTTCCAGATATAGCACACATTGATAGCCTACCGAGCGATGAGGCCTCAATGTAGGGACCTCTTTTAGTAGAGGCACCAACATAGGCACCAGTGGTACCATTACCCGTTGGGCCACCAATGAACCCTTCCCTAGCAGCATAAGGTGCACGCTGCTTGAGCACGTTGCATGAGTTTTAGTGGAAGAAGCCACCAAGTTTTAGGGGACAGATGGACCCACAACTGGATGAGGATTGGATGGAGGCTATGGTGAGAGTCATCTGACTAGTAGGGACACCAGATGATCATATGGTGATCCTTGTCACCGGTCTTCTACAGACAACAAAAGTCATATGGGGGAGCATGATGCTTCAGGTTCACGATGATGTGGGACTTCTTGGGACAAACTTCAAGAGCATGTTTCGAGTAGAGTTTTCCCAATGACTATTCACACAGTGCGTATAGAAGAGCTTCTTTATCTGTAGTAGGGCAGCATGACTATGGATCAGTACACAATGAGAATCACCAACCTCTCATGCTACTCCACTGATATGGTGCAGGACCAATTATTCAGGGCCCAGAACTTCTAGCAGGGACTCAGGTTGGAGATCATGGATTCAATGATTTCCCTCTGCATCCCGATGCAGGAAGGGGTGTTAGAGAGACCCCTCTTAGTGGAGACTTTTCTTTCTTAGTAGTCACCAGGCTCGTGACTGTTTGAACCCCCATACAGATAATCATTAGATGGTCGAGGACCACCCATGAAAAGACATATGTTTGGCCAAGGAGGTCCACAGGGAGCAGGCCGACATGGAAGAGGAGCTGACCATGTAGCTGGCGGTGGGTGACGATTCGATTTTTTACTGCCACCACCACCAGGTGGTCCACCTTGACCAAGGGGAGAAGGTAGACAGGGGTGAGCTCAGCTCCAGGTAGTTGAGGCCTACGTACTTCGTGCTTCTGAGTTTATATGAGGTACAATCTGTGTCTACTCCACCTTAGCTTTAGTACTTATAGACATTGGTTCCAGTCATTATTTTTTTACCACTGCCCTTGTTCGGAGTTTGGAGATACCTACAGAGCCATTAGCTCAATCTTTTAGTCTAGAGACTCCTATGGGAGAGGATTCGATGATTTTTCATTGGTACCAGTAGTGTGAGATTACATGAGGAGGTGAGAGCTTCAGAAATGATCTCCTAGTAGTGGCGTCAAGGCCTTACGACGTCATCTAGGGTATGGACTGGTTATCTAAAGTCCAGGATCATATGGACTATATTAGATGCATAGTGCGGTCTATCGGCTTGTATGGGACCATGTTTACCTTCATTGTAGAGAGGTGAGCATTTGTAACATAGGATGGAATTACTTGGAGGAGAGTGCCACTAATCACTCATCAAATGGATATCCTTTCCCTCAGAGCGGTTGATGTGGAGAGTCCGAGATATCCTGTATTGGTGGAGTAGTACACAGAGGTCTTACCTGATGATGTTCTGGGTCCACATCCTCGTAAAGAGGTGGACTTTAACATTGACTTGTACCCCAAGATGGAACCGATATCCACACCAATGTATCAGACGGCTCCCACAGAGCTTCGTGAGCTGCGGGTAAAGCTGGAAGACTTACAAGGGAATGTGTTCATATGGGCCGGTGTTTCTCCTTGGGAAGCCCCGGTTTTGTTCGCCAAGAAGGAGGATGGGATCTTGAGGCTTTTTGATGACTATCAATGCCTGAACTAGGTGACCGAAAAGAACAAGTACCCACTCCCGAGGATTGATGACCTCTTTGATCCACTGAATGTAGAATAGTGGTTCTCAAAGATAGACCTCAGATCAGGCTATCACCATCTCAGAGTGCGAGATGAGGATGTGTAAAAGATGACTTTAAGATGTCGGTATAGCCACTACGATTTCTAGGTTATGCCATTCGGCGTGACCAACGCCCCGTCATTGTTCATGGGACTAAGGAACATGGTCATTCATCCATAACTTGATCGCATTGTAGTAGTCTTCATTGATGACATTTTGATCTACTCAACTACTGAGGAGGAGCATGCCTATCATTTTCATATAGTTATAGACACACTCCGAGAGCACCAGATTTATGGTAAACTCTCTAAGTGCCAGTTCTGGATCTGAGAGGTTCATTTTCTATGACATGTCATATTAGAGAAAGGAGTTATAGTAGTTCCAGCAATGATTCAGGAGTACATACTTAGGATCCACCAACAAGTTTGATGAAGGTACAGAGTTTTTGGGGTTAGGCTTGATACTATTAGAGGTTTGTGGTAGATTTTTCCAGAGTTGCAGCATCATTATCAGCATTGAAGAATAATTGGAAACCATTTGTTTGGTTAGAGAGATGCAACAGAGTTTTGAGGAGCTAAGGTAATGTATGACTAGTTCCCCCATCTTGAGGCTTCCGAAGGAGGGCATTGGGTAGGTTGTCTACTGCGACGCAACCGGGAGCAGGATCAGATGTGTCTTGATGTTGGAGCGAGCAGTGATCACATATAGTTCTCAACAGTAGAGACCACATTAGCATAACTATGATACCCATGACCTAGAGTTTTCAGTAGTGTTCTTCAACTTGAAAATGTGTCGACATTTCTTATTGGGAGAGTGTTTTACAGTCTACTCGTATCACAAGAGTCTCAGGTATATCTTCTCAGAGAAGGACCTAAACCCGAGACTACAAAATTTGCTTCAGTTCTTCTAGGACTATGACTTCGAGATAGTTTATACTCTTAAGAAGTGTAAGGTTGTAGTATATATACTCAATAAGAGATCTGGTATACAGATTCTAGGTGAGGTGACGATGTAGCTGGCCACTTTGTAGATATCCTTTTTTGATCATGATGTAGTATCTTTTCTTAAGTCTCTTATAGTCACTCCCCCACTTCTTCAGCGATCCAGGGAGGAGAAGTTTTGGGATACTAACTGAGAGGCTCGCCGTTCTCAAATATCTAGAGGACATGCAACTAATTGATTTTATAAAGGTGGGGAGCACATCATTCTCATTAGAGGATGTACCATGGTACCAGTTCCACTTTAAGAGGAAGGGTTGATGGAGTTCCACACATCCCCTATAGAAGTATAACTAGGAGTGATGAAGATGTACTAGGACCTCCAAAAATAGCACTGGTGGCTAGGAATGAAGAAATCAGTTGCATAGCTTGTCTCTCAGTGCCTCACTTGTCAGCAATTGAAGGTGGAGAATCAGGTACCAGGGGGATTGTTTTATCCATTAGTGGTCCCAGAGTGGATGTGGGATGTGATATCCAGGGACCTTGTGATAAGATTTCCACATAAATTCAAAATTTCATGATTTTATCTAGGTGATCGTCGACCGACACACTATGTTTGATCACTTCATACCGATCAAAGATCAATGTGTAGTAGATAGAATTGGGTGCCTTTATCATTAGTATATTGTTTGGATACCTGGAGTACCCTCGACGATTATCTCCGATCGTGATGCATGTTTCACATCTCAGTTGTGGAAGGGGTTGTAGGATGCTTTCAGGATGCAAATTCATTTGAGCACTACCTTCCATCCTAACACAGATGGCCAGTATAAGTGGACTATTCATACCCATAAAGACATGCTATATGCTTTCATCCTTGACATTGGTCACGTCTGGGAGGATCACCTTCCATTGGTGGAGTTTTCTCACCATAACAGTTATCACTCCACCATTTGGATTACACCTTTCAAGGTGTTGTACGAGTGACCTTGCAGATCCCCTATTTGTTGAACTGACCTAGGGGAGTAAACAATAGTTATACCAGAAGATGGTATGGGCTACCACGGTGAAGGTGCATATCTTCCAGGACTAGATGAAGACTGCACATAGAAGGAAGATTTCTTATTCCAACAGGAGACGGAGAACTCTTGAGTTCGAGGATGGTGACCACGTCTACCTATGAGTCTCACCCTGAAGAGGTTTGCAGATATTTGGCCAGGGCAGAAAGTTATCTCTGAGGTTCACCGGACCTTTTTAGGTCCTCAGCAGAGTTGGTTAGGTGGCTTACTACTAAGCTCTTCCACCTCAGTTGCACTGGATGCATGAAGTCTTCCACGTATCATATCTGAGGAAATACGTGAATGACCCTTCTCACATCATCAACCTTGGCGAGCTGGATGTCGATGATGGGGTGACATTTACAGAGGTTATAGTAGAGATTGAGGGTCAACAAAATTGGGTCCTTCATGGAAGGTCAATTCTTCGGGTACCCATTCACTGCAAGCATGAGAACCTCCAGTAGAGCACATGGGAGTGGGATGCTTAGATTCATGCAAAGTACACCCACTTGTTTTCCTAGTTTTGTGATGTGGCTTTTGGGGATACACAACACTAAAGTGGGATGAATTTAAAGACCTACAATTTACATGTAATTGTTTTTAATTATATGGGAATTTTATGAGTCCGTGAAAATTGATGTCATGTAATTCTGAGGCCCAGTGTGCCCAGAATGAATTTCTAAACTTGTTTTTTGGGTACGTTCAATAAACATATGTGTTTGATTTTGTAACATTTGAACTGGTTCTTGAAATTTATATCTTAGGACACCGTTGAACTCGCAGCGCCGATATTCGCTTAAGGATACCATTACCTCGACTGCAGTAGGTCGGGGGGTGAAAGTTGGTTTTCCACTTTTTCGTGGAAAAATAAAAATAAAAATATTTAACATTTTATTTTTATTCATGAAACCCCTCTACATGGGTTTTGGATTTAGGGACCACCCAAACATGTACATTCTATTTTGAATTTAAATGGGGGGGGCCACCCGAACTAAAAACTCCATCTTTAATGTGGAGATGTTTCTTGAACTTTGTCCACCTTAATTGTGCCACCCACATTTAGTTAATGATGCCAAATAATTTTTCCAACAGAATTAAATTGATATATTTAATTTAATTTGGTGTAGGCTCCACACATATTTTTTTTGGGAGAAACCATTGGCAAAGGAGACGGGTAGAGGTTTTGGGAGAATTATTCTTCTCCAACGAAGAACACCTCCCAATAAATATCTTCTTCAATAGAGAATGCATCATCTTCTCCAAATAATTATGTGTCATCCTCCAACGTGGTACATCTTCGACAACAACGAACTAACATCCTCTCTTCTCTCCTAACTGATGTCTATGAGTCTTAGAGGTATGGTTTGATGCTTTGAGTACCCCCTACCATTCATGATGTTTTTCATACAGTATTTATTAAGCTTCTTGCAACCACCGTAACGCAGATGGTGCTGGCTAAACGAGCACGGCCCGACCTCTCAACATTTCCTTGAGGTTTTTGTTTTGTTCCTTGTAATGGAAGTGAGTAGAAACTAGTTCTAGAAAATGGAACTGGATGGAATCGGATACAGTGGTCAGAACACTTCCGGTCATGACGAAGGAAACGACTCAACCACACCGCCCGACGGAAGAGAACCGCGGCTTGTGCTGCGGTGGCGAAGCGAGGATGGAACGCCATCTGGCCAGCGAAGATGGACCGTCGAGCCTCGGCCGCCCTGCCATGCCATGGCTACCCCGCAACATCGAGGCCACTGCACACTGTTGGGCCACACGGCACGGGCCGGGCCGGGCGACCCGAACCGGCTCGGACCTAGATGGGTCGGGTCGGGTAAGCTTTGGATGGGTCGGCCGGACTGGGGTGTCCTGGGTCGGGGCGGTCCAACCGTGGCATCCCTCGTCGGGCAGTCCTACGAGGTCGGTCTTGGTCGGTTTGGTCCGACGGGGACAACCCAGGCCAGGATGGGCCCTGTCGGGCTGACTGGGTCGCCCCATACCTGGACCCGTTTCGACCCATCCCATAATTTTGGCCATAACTTTCGTACCGTGAATCCATTTGATGAACCGTATGTGGTGCCAGAAACCGTAGAGCGAGAAATTACTTTTAGTATACGCCACTCGAGGTTTGGATAAGGTTGGGGTATGGTAGGGTTGGATCGAGTATGAATCCAATGGGTCCCACATAACTAAAATCCTAATAACTTACAGACTGTGCGTCTGATTGACGCACCGTATGTTTTGATGAGACCCCTATTACATGGCGGTCATTTAGGATACTTCTTCATGGGACATCATGGTAGTTGGAGTATCTACTGGTGGCTTGAAGAGATGACCCTCCTAGAGACAATCGAACGTAGTGGTGGAACCCTCTACGTGGATGTGACTGTGTACTAGGATCCTATGTGGGTCTGATGACGTAATGAAAATGTACTAGGATACTGTGTGGGTATGGAAACGTGCTGACAATGTACTCGTATCCTATGTGGTTCTAATGATGTTCTGACGATTTACTAGGTTAATGTGTGGGTCTGACTATGTACTAACTATGTACTAGGATCCTATGTGGGTCTGACGATGTACTGAAAATGTACTATGATCCATTGTGGGTCTGATGATGTACTGACGATGTACTAGAATATTTTGTGGGTTTGATGATATACAAGGATCATGTGTCGGTCTAATGAGGTAATAGGATCCTGTGCGGGTCTGACGATGTACTATGATCCCCTATGGGTCTGATGAGAATATAGGATCCTTCGTGGGTCTGCCTCTTAACAGAGCATGTTGATTCAGAAGTCACATCTAATCATCTCTACTATAGTATCAAAGATAACTGGTGTGATTTGAGTTCATATCTGTGTGGTACATTTCTTCTTGGTAATATCTTGGTGGTATTCTCAAGTGTGGCGTACATGTGTGGTAGCTACCATTGTGCATTTTATTCTTTTGTGGAATAGTTGATCATTGGGATTTTGGGTTGGACACTTTGTTTCCTCACGATTGAGATGAGTATATTGGATAACATAGGTATATGTATGGGCATATAACTAATTAGGGTTGTCATTGGGTTACATGCATTGAGGTTTAGCCTTTGTGGATTTTGTGCGTCTGTGAGGGTATCGAGGTCCCCACTGAGTAACGTTAAAATCACCCCTACATGGTTTATGACCACACATTGTTGTGTTTGATGTAGAAGATAGACATCATTGATCGAGGTTGAGGGTAGCAGAACTGGACTGTGCTAGAGGTTGACTATACGGCATGTCAGTATGCAGAAGAGACGGGAGAACGTGGAGTGCTGAGGAGGCAAACTGTACCTACCATTTAGGTAAGAACCTCTGAGGACAACCCAATAGTTTTCTTGCTCTTTCATCAGTTGTATTTTATTTTAGTTGAACTTGTACATTTACTATTGGGCTTGTATTATGGCCCCTCTTACTTTCAACACCCTCTTTCTATACAGTTAACTTGTGTTCATATCTTGATGTGTTCTTACTTGAGTGTGTTCACATGATATAAAGGCAATTCTTTCCTGGTTTTAGGGGATACACCTTTCGGTTCTATTCTCCATCCCCAGGCCTATGGAATGAGGGCTTGGGGTAGTCATGACATGGGCCCTGGGGGACGGGTTATGAAAGAACACGATTTTTTATGTGTCGAATGTTGAATACTATAAAATACCACAATAAAAAATTGAAATTAATCTAGAGATGAAAATGATGGAATCCAGATAATGAAATAAATATGGAAATGAATAAAAAATTAAAATAATTTATTAAATGAGTGATCTGGTGATCCCTCCATGTTTCTGTTTTTAGAACATGACACTATTCCAGAGAATCCACTAATCTATGGGTTATTGGGGAAAACTAATAATAATAACATATAAATCCATGTAAATTTGGATGAAATTTCACTATCAGTAATAATTTTGTTGATCAAGATAGAAAATTTTTCATTGGTTCTCATATTATTCATTTAATAATAAAATATATTTTATTTTACTCCAAATATATGAATTTATTTATATCATTAATTTTCAATAGATGTATCCAAATAGCTGCACAGAACATCGACGTTAAGGTATCCATTAAAAAACTAAATGTTTAAATAACTACATCTATATTATATAATTCGTCCTCAATTTTAATTTTTTTGTTTAATATTTGAGGAAATGATGTTATACTCCATTCTCTAAAATTTTATGGTATAATACGAACTTGTCTGTTTCAATTATATAATGTCAATATGAATCACTCAGAGAAGAAAACCAGTTTCCTCAATCCAAACAATCATTTGATCTCATAAAAGATCATGGGAATGATTAATCTCACTTAAAAATTAATTCCCAAGCATGTATATTCAGTCTAATGGGAAATCGTATCTACACCAAATGATTGTTATAAAGGAGTGGATCATGATAGAATAAATTTCCTTTGTGAGGAAGTACACTGATGTATTTTAAAAATAACTCCATGTCCTACCTCATTATTAAATTTTATATATAACTATATAAATGATAAATAATTATGTACTCATATCCATGATTTCATTTTAAATATCCATCATTTAATGATAATACATAAACAATAAACTATATGAGAACATGGATACAGTTTTTATTTTTCCTAGTACATCCCCATAAGGTTTACTAGTTATCTTTTTCCAGGAGAAGGATGGTTCAATGTGTATGTACAATGATTATCGTGACATTAGAAACATTATCAAAATTTACAATTAATATCTTCCATGGATCGATTAATTGTTTAGTCAACTATATGAGGCTTCAGAATTATAAAAGATGAACATTTGATGATAATATCATCAATTTCCAGGGATAAATTAATATAAATCAATGAAAGCATTTTTCCAATATATATATATATATATATATATATTGACATCATAGTGATTCCCATAGAACTCACTAATTTTATATTAATAGTTTTCATATATAATTATTATAGTATTTATATATTATTCTAATAAAATTTTACTCGTATTGGAATATGTTATTCTCATATACTATAATGGAATGTAATAATTTGTGATGTGTATGAGTATGGTTATAAATATTTTCTTAAAGGAGTTGTTATATGAAAATTATTGTAAATATGATTTAGGATAAAAAAGATACCTTCTTTAAGAATGTTTTCATGATAAACTGAACGTTGATTGAACATATAACGAAAATTTCATTAGAGGAAATTCCTAGAAAAGATTTTTTAACTAATATCCTTATTATCAAATATTTTTATGGATTTATCACGGTTTGTTTTGAAACTTCTCATGATTGCAAAATATAGTGACAAAGCTAACATGGAAATGGATGGTTTTTTGCTATACAAATTAAAGTGAATATATCATTACAGAGTGATGGAATTAGCTAATTACTACAGATTTACTCACACTACCATCATCTGGGGAAGTATTTTTTATATAAAATAATACATTAAATAGTTTATACAGTCGATTACTCTTGAAAATGATAAAGTGATATTCCATGAATTAAGAATGTATATGGTGCACTAGACAAATTAACCAACACATGAACTATAATTGGATGGAGTAATCATTACATTAATGATTTATGGAATATTTATCTTCAAGAATATGTGTGACATATATATTAATAACAAAATTATAAATTATATACACACATATAATGAGATTAAGATAAACAAAATAATATTGTTATATATATTTTGAATGACCATGACTTCTCTATTGAGTACTATCCATGAAAGGTGACTAAAATGGAAGATTATCTAATTAGAAAAAATACACCATAATTTTTCCAGAAGATAATTAATAAGGATCTAAAAATATTATACATAAAAATGTAGGGGCATGAGATTAAAAAATGTATTGAAAACCTCATACATTTCAAAAATTCTTCGTCAATAACTTATGCACGAGTATATTAATTAATCATAAAGGAATGATGTGGAGATACAAAATAAGGTGTGATAAATAATAAGTAGAAAATCATAGAGTATTATTTTAATAAAGAATGATTTTTATGTTTAGTAAATTATTACATGTACCATTTGGTCCTAAGATAAATAAGTAGTTATTATTTGATTCTCATAGCTCAACTCTCTCAATCCTCCATAATAACGTAGAGATTTAGATATAGGACTTGTGGAACATATTGTGGGATAATATTGTAATAGAAAATATTGTATATATATCAAAATTCTTATAATTATAAAATTTTTAGGAATAATAAAAACGTATTATTAGTTTATGCAACCATTACCCATACCAACATCAAAATTAGTGAACATCATAGTGGATAATGTATCAATTGGTTCAATCACAACCAATGGAATGAATTAAAAATATGATATGTTATAGATCCTTTAGACAACTAATCCTTTCATATCCATTGGGTAGGATATCTCATTTGGTTAAATTTCTATTATATATATATACATTAGAAGTGGAGAGGCTGTATAGAACACCCTTATTGATTATATCTAATAAAGATCAAAAATTTATCTCAACTTTTTGGATGATTATTTATCATAAATTGAACAAAAATATTAAATTCATTATAGATTATCATGTCTAGAAAAATTTCCAATCTAAAAGAAGTGTATAGTCACTTGGTGATTTTATAAGAATGTTATATTGATACTATCAAAAGAATGGTATCAATGTATTCCTCTGTTTGATTTTTCATAGATAAAATCATTTAATAAGTAATCTATATAGATTATTATGAATACTATTAATGGAAAAAATTTAGAAACAAAAAATAGGATCATGTTAGAAAGTGTAAAATTTTGATACCTGAAATAGTTAATGATATGATAGAAAGGTAAAATCCATTTAGTGACATAACAGAATAGAAAAGAATTAAAATAATGACAACTCTACTAATTTTAAATGTTACATAGAGTTTTATAGGGATAAAGTTTTCTATTATACATACCACTATAGAATGGATTCATGAGTTTTGGGAATAATGTAAATTTTTTTTCTAGATAAATTGTCACCATCAAGAACTTTAACGATTATTTTTAATGTATTATCATTTATAAGTATATTATTATTTTTTTGGGTCTACCGTGAATCTCAATATTTTGTAAGGTAGGAGGCCTCAATATCACTTAAGGTGGGGATGAAGGAACCATTTATATGACGAGAGATTGGGAGGTTGGATCATCAATTAAAAAGACTTCTTTTCTAATATAGTACTCTTTTATTGATTTAAAAAATATTTTTTAATACTTACATGTAAAAATATGTGTGTAATTAATTGACTAAAAACATTCATTGATGAATATAAATCACATAGGGATAATATATTCTATCAATTTATTTAAGTACATGGTTGCTCTATTATTTATATCTAGAAACACAAACACTCTTTAATTTGTTATTATATAAGAGAGGAATTTAAATATTTATAATCAATTAATGTGGTGTTGTGGAGTTTGAATTGGGATAAAAAAAGGAATCTCAAAATCCTTGTTAATGGAATGTAACCCATGTGGTTTAGTTCCCGTTAATTGATGATATCACACATTTTTTGGTCATGTGGCATGGTCAAAATTGTTTATATTTATTTCTATTCATCCATTACATATTGAAAGTACCCTAATGTGATAATAAATGGTGTAAATTTTCAACGGTTCCTAAAAATATTTTTATGTTAGACTTAGGCCAAAGTGTACATTTCTGGTCTTGTCTGGAAGATTAGTTAGGTGAATGTACTCATTGGGAAAGAAGAATATTATTTCTAATGATTGTTATTTGGGAAACTAGGAATAGTATCTTTAATCAAGTAATATGAGGTTCCCATTATGAGTATATAAAATCTTGGTAAATGATATAACTAAGAGGACTACCTCAACTAAATGTATACAAGATAACCAAGGGGAGAATCTGGTCTAAATTGAAATTAGTATAATAGGATAAGTACCATGTGTCATGACCTTAACCAAGCCGGGCTCGAGCCACAAATACCCCAAGATCTCCTCCATAGGCCATTGGAAGGCGAGTACAATGAAAAAGATAATAACTCAAATATACCTTTACCTAAACACATGTACTCTCACACACATCAAAATCGATGAAAAAGTGCAAGGGTAAATGAAATAGAAGATGCAACTGCTATAAATAAATTGAACATGTATGATTTTATAGACAATACAAAGTGTAAGGTAGTGTGTAATTTAAGGTAAAAGTGGACAAACACACAACAAAAGTGAAAACATTCCCCAACCTTATGTAAGATGAAAAGAAGTAACATGAAAGAGATTCATGGGCCTATATCCCAACATTATCCACTAAATATGGTCCACATAGTTCACGATCAGATTATCCATATACTACAAAAGACACGACACAATTTGAGTGAATCCCACATAAGAGTGAGTATATACATACCCCTTGGACACCAGAAAAAGGTGAATGAGGGAATATTAAGAGACACAATAAAAAATAATTATTGTAGGATAAAGGAAACTTAAAAGTGAACATAAAATTACCTTTCCACATTACAATATATATTCTCATTCAAACAATCCCAAATGAGGGAGTAAGTTGATCTCCATCTCACAGCATGTCCTACGAAAAATGAGTATCCATAATTTTCAAGGTAAAAACCAACTGCAATGTCCATCCCTTCATCATAACTTCCTTGGAGGAACAATTCAAAGGGGCTTAAATCACCACACCTCAATTCTATCTACATTGGGCCGCACTGGCTCACTCGCACAGTTTTGGGTCATGTCACATGAATCCATCTCGGTGGTGAATGTTCCCCACTCTCTGATGAGTCCATAGGTATGTCAAACTATTCGTTTTAATTATGATTCTAATGATAGGTTCATGCTATGGTATTCATCAAGGAACACAACTTCCTAGACCCATTGGAGGGTTTCTCGAAATGTTCATCAGGGGAATCCACTACCAGGCCTACCAGTGGGTAAGCCTATGGCTATCATCAGGGAACACCACTACCCATCCTAGGTAGATAATAATTTAAGTATTGTCTTCTTGTAATTCCACCGCCCAACCCTACTAGAGGGTATGCCTGGTAATGTCATCAGGGAACGCCACTACCCATCCTTACTAGTGGCTAATCCCAAAACTGTTGTTTGGGAACACTGGTAATCCCTTTTGGATATTACCTCTACGAAATGAATGTTGAGGAACACTATCCATCCCTAATGAATGGTACCTATCAGAAAAGAACATTGAGGAACAATGGATATCCTTACTAGATGGTAGCTCTCTAAAGAGAACAGTTGTAGTTGATGGGTGCCACCCTGGATAAGCGTCACAACCAGAGCATTTCAAGGTATCTCTTTCTACATCTTATCCACTCTCATGAGAATTTATGCAGACCCAAGCCATGGGTTCTCTTCAAATAATTCCAAAGGATCTTCCATAAATATTTCAATCATGTTTCCACATTTAATTCGATAACAAACAAGGATCTTCACATCCAAATAGATCAGACATTGTGATCCTTGTGAAAATCATGCAATATCAACTACATATTTTCCCCAAATTGTCATCCGGTGGAAATGTCATATGTCATCATAATATGCTTCAGAGGCTTCCCATGGGGATAATTCCTCAGTTACGAAATAAATTATACAGATCGTATCACTATGACTCTCACTAAAAAACAGATGAGATGGACTACTCATTCATCAAAAAAGGATACCCAGTGAAGAATAAGTGTTTCACTACAAGACATGTGATTCATGAATCATGGGGCCCATTCATCGACCATGAAATAAATATTAGAAATTGGGGCCGAAATGTTTTATTTAATATTACAATTATAATTCCATAATCGGAACATTGATTGGACGTTTCATGTGGATGTTATCGTGGTTCAATGATTTAATAATAATAATATGAAATTATTATTATTATTTGGAAATTTGGGGGACCCAATCCTCAACTCAAAGAAGTCTCACAGATTCAGTCACAAAAACCCATCTTGAAAGCTTGATCCCACTACTGTAGACGGAACATCCATAAGAAGCTGTATCGACGAGTTACTCCGAGTTAAAGATTTAACAATAACATTAAATCTACTAGTTGACAAATGTTTCGAAGGCCAAGATTGTGTGTTAGAGGAAATTAAATATAGTGGTCTTAAAATAATTGTATCGCCAATGGGGTCATGCTAAAACTAACGATGTGTGAATCGATCTCCCCAAATTATCGCTAAGGGGGTTTTAAATAATAATAATAATAATTTTAATGTTTATTTTTTTTAATTATTTATCCCATTTTTTCTCTAGGTTTTACCCCCGCACCCCTTCCCTAGTTTTTTTGCACATTGCCACCCCCTTGTCCGTCAGATCTGTACCCTCTATCCACACCCGCCGCCTGCCACCTCAGTCCACCTCCACCTAACCCCCATATAACTACCTACCCATGACACAGCGTGGAGTCACTACCTGTCACATCTTCGAGTTGCGACACCACTACAAGTTGTTTCCTCTACCTGGATGCCATAGGCCACCATGCCAAAAACCATTTCCACCATCTAGGATATTTTCCACATGACACCCTCACTGAAATGCTATATGGTGGTCGTCCTGCTTGTTGCTAGACCACTTCGATATGCTCTGGACTGCTATCCTACACCACCGCTCTATTCTCACCTTACCTAGTCTCCTCTTCACAATCAAAGATACAGCGAACCCCCATTACATTTAGAAACGAAATAAGAAACACTGATCAGTATTCTTTGAGGGATGATCTATGCATCGCCTATGTTGTCTCGGGATTTGGTTGAAATTTTTTCGATCCATCTCAAATATGAGAACCCAATCGAGCCTAGGACGGCCGACAACTATCATACATGGGTCTGGGTGGTTTCTAGGGTGAAGTTCGTGGAGAAATAGGTGATAAAGGAATAAAAAAATATTTTAAACATCACTGGTATTTCATTCTTTCTGGGTGATCGGGATTTGGAACCAGGGTTAGAAAAATTGATATACAATAGTGAATCTGATTCATAGCATTATGCACAGTTTGGAAATAAGTGGTGTAGGATAAAGAAAAAATTGGAAACATGCTCAAAATTTAATTTAGGGTGTAATAACCTCATGAACGTGTCGAACCAGGTGATTTGATCCATCGTTAGTGAAGAACACGTTTGTCGAGATCCGTTGCGGTTGTCGTGCTTCGATCCACCTGGATCTGAAGTCTCATAATCTGATCATCATTATTCATCAATGGGAAGGAGAGGAGAGGAAGTTATTTTTTTGTCATTGTAAAAACATATTTGTGACATTAATCCACTAAAATATGAATTTATACTAAAAAATTAGGTTTAGGATGTTAATCAAATAATTAATTAAATAATTATTTATTTATTTGATTATTCGTCCACGATGGCACATAAGACTAACTCCTGATGTCGACCAATGTTATACCCTATATACGGTAAAACCAACTTTATAAACTCAACAGTGGTATCAAATTTCTCATCTATGCTACCGCCTATGAGTTATTTGGTTTCGTTATATTAAATGAATAAACTAATAATTTAATTCATCTATTTAACACACTCCCAACTAACAAGGGGTCTGAAGGTCTTGTGTTTGTGTGGTATCGGGTGTGAGCTATTAAATGAAACAATTAATAATTTAACTCATCCATTTAACAAATATACAATGAGAGAGGGGTTAGAACATCCAATGTTGATGAGTTGATCAAGATTAAGCTATTAAATGAATAACTTAAAATTTTAATTAACCCATTAAACACACCACCAATGAGAGAGGGGTTTGAATATCCACTATCCATGAGTTAATCGGTTTTGAGCTATTAAATGAATAAATTAATAATATAAATCTTTCATTTAACTCATCACCTATTAGAAAAAGGTCTGACTAACCTGAGCCGACTTATTTTATGTCATTCCTATTTTAAAAAAAGCATTTCAGACCCAACTATGGCATCATATTTCATATTTGAGCAATCAAATAAGGGATATCCCATTTCTAACACAAGTGTAGTATACAAACAATTAATATTTTTATAAAATTAATTAAAGGAACACCAGTACTAAGAATTGAAAACCGTCTAAGAACCAATCTCTGGAATAATATACAAAAATATTTCAATACATTATTTGTAAAAAACCATGTCTCAACATCATTTCCTACTTCATGATTTTTTTTCGTCAAAAAGAAAAATAAAACAATAACTCAGAAAACAGAAACTACACATGGCTCCCCCCACTTCTAGGGAAACCTATATGTCTTCATGCTACCAAATCATGTGGACAAAATGGATGGTGTACCCTCATATGGTTTGATTCGGTTGATGAAGTTAGTATGAACACACATGTATCTCCTCAGTTGCGACACATATAAGAATTTGTGTGCCTAATCCAACTATTTTGGTTAATTCAAGGTGGTAGGAAGCCTCTCCATCTCCTTACACGGTCTCAAATGGCTAGATAGAACTTGGAGGACAGTTCTCCTCGCTGGCTGAACTTATACATCCCATATCACAACTATACTCACTAAGTCTAATGAAGCCTTTCTCATGAATGTCGTCTTACCAAAACTTCTACTATGGGAGCACAGTGTGCTCAATCCAATATGATATGGAAGCTATCAGGTAGGTCACTAAGAGAACTTTAATTCAGGACTCCAACTCCCTCCTCAGAGGTAGTCCGGAAACATCATTGGGAAAGATGCCCATATAATCCTCCACCACTAATTGGATCTAGAGGCTTGAAGAGTCTGCTGCTCCAAGGTTCAAACTCACTGGCTGATGGGTGATAGGTTATACCCGTTTTTTCACATCGGACATTAGTCTCACTACATGGTCTCTCTCTCAAAAAATGGAGATCCTCATCCCATTAGTACAAAGGCATCTCATTTATGTACAATGTCATTAAATTGTGAATTGAACTTTGGAATGATAATAAATTCCCATTATTAAATCGTAGTGGTATATCATGATGACCATTTGGTCCCACATTAATCTTCATCCCCCAAGAGATAGCTCTCACTACCGGTAGATGAAAGATATAGAGAAAGTGTTCCATGTATGAACCTCAATGCATAAATTCAATTCAGGAGTCACAACATGGAGATCTACCCCATACACCATGTGTTGATAGATAAATCAATTAATAACTCTTATGTATCCTAGTATTATGGAAAGAGTAGAGTGGGCAAAAATTGAACCTCAAATCATCCCAAGGCCCCCCAGATCATGAACATCTATATCCTGTAGTAGTCTATAGCCCTAATCGATAGCTCCATGATACATATGTCGGATACCTGGTAGTGGTGGTGGTAGTACCTCATATTTCCATCCCCCACCTGCAGCGACTTCTGCTCCTCTATAGGCTTCACCTCCTTTGGGACTTCTATGTTCCCGCCTGTAATTCCCTTAGTTAGATTCTAACTCAACCATGGTGGTCTGTCTCCTACCTTCCTAGGATGCATGGTATTCCTAGTCAGACAATCCCGAGCTATGTGACCTTACCCATCACATAAATGACATCATCCCTCCCCCGGATCCCCTTGGTCTCTATACTATCTCAAACCCACATGACCATTGACCTATGTCTACTCAGGGAATGGTCTCTTATCCTAAGATCTTTAGTGACTTCATACTACTAAAGAAGACTCAAATCTATCACACCTATCGAAAGATTCATATAATTGGCATCCCTATGCAAGGAATATATGAACCACAAGTTCTATCTCTAACACCCCAGTGTAGGTGGGGATACACAAGGATACTACTCTAGAAATAATCCCTCAACAGAGCCCCTTACCTAACTTATATTTGTGGAAGTAGTTGTCTCTAAACATATCTAGGTAGGAGTGAGTATGATTAGTAAACCTTGTTGCATAATCCTCCACCATCATCACAACCTGATATAAGTCCAAATGCTCGTGGATATTAATATAGTGAAAATTGGAGGGGTAATACTCCTTACGAAAGAGATACTGAATTTTATACCATGTGAGCATCTCCCCATCACGTATCTTGGTAGCTAGGCTCCACCTACGCCCTATTTCATTGTGAAAGACAAAAGTTGACAAAGACAATATCATCCTTTAGGGTCCACACTACACTAAACACATAGACTACTAACTCAAGGAAGTCCTCTTTTAGTAGGGGATTATGCTTTCCATGGATCTTTAGTGGTAACTGTCATTTAAACTCATGATGTGTGCCCAGTCGGCTTGTTTCCTAACCCTATCCTACAAGTACTGAATACTGCTCGACTAGTAGAGGTGCTACTACCTATCCTCCATAATGAAGGGGGTTACATGATGGGCCATGATTGCAGGCATTGTCTCTCATTGGGTCGTCGTTATGAACTGGAGTTGGAATCCTAGCTGACTGTTCTTGCATAGGCGTAATGATAATGGTCAATGTGTACCATAGTCAGATGAGCACACACATACACACAAATATATATATATATATATATATATATATATATATTGGCAATGGATTGGGGAGATAACATAATAAGTACAATCAAAGACTTGAATCCTATCCAATTCATGTTTCATTATAAACTACAACCAATGTGTTAGGGTTCCCAGTCGACAAGAGGGTAATCCATGTCCTAGTGAATTGCTAAATTGGCCGCCACACCAACATTGGGCTCCATGGCGTGAAAAAATCCATCAAGACACTTCAACATTTCGTCCCTAATCCTATCCATCAAATTTTATGGGTAATGTCAAAACATTAATCCAATGGAATGAACATCATATAATACCACTTTTTTATGACCTGACCAAAGTCTGGCTAGAGCTGCAACTACCCCAAGCCTACCTCAATAGTCCAGGGGTTGAAAACTATCACCGAAGTAATAACAAGCAGGGGATGACTTTTCTAATACACCAGTATACACACCCACATTTCCAACTTGATTGAATATTTTGGAGGGAAAAGAAATAGAAGATGAAAATACTATAAATAAATTGAACATGCATGACCCTCTAGACAGTAAAAAGTGTACGGTAGTGTATACTGAAATGTAAAAGGGACAAACCACTTTACCAAATAGGAAATATCTCCCAAATTTAAGGAAACTACAAATGTGAAACATGAGAGATATCCTTACATCTTTATCCCAACACGGACCATCATACGCATTCCATGCATTCTATATCTCTAAGCTCATCCGAAATCATGATCGACCTGTCTTTCATATACAAAATACACGACACTGGTTGGGGGTATCTCATGCATGGGTTAGTATAAAAATACCTAGTTGGACACCCTAAAAAAGTGAATGGTGGAAATTAAGAGATATTAACGAAATTAATAATTTTCGGAACAAGTTTCAATAAAAGTGAATAGAAGAGTAAAACTCCGCCCAACAATAGATATTCTTATTCCAAGAAACCCAAACGAAGCTGTAAGGGGGTCTTCATATCACATATAATCACAAGAAAAGTGAGTATCCATTAGATTCAAGGTAAAAAAACATTTCTGATGCCACCCCCTTTAATGTAACTATGTAGGTGGAAAAAGTAAAATTGGATCAAATCACCACATCTCGATATTATCCGCTTTGAGAGGCATTGACTCGCACACACAATTTTAGATCACATAATAATGTTGTGTCTTGACAGGGAATGAACCCATCTTTCTTATGAGTCCACAGGCAAGTCAAACCACTCCTCATCACCATGTTCCTCAGGAGAGTGTCATGTGCTAGTAGTCATCGAGGAAAACAACATCCAAGACCAGCTGAAGTGTTACTCGAAATGATCGTCAAAAAGCACCACTACCCCAACACTACTGAAGAGTATTCTTGGTACTAATATTGGGGATCACCACTACCCATCCTAGTTGGAGGGTATTCCCGGTACTATCTTTAGCGAATTTTACTACCCAACCCTACTAGAGGGTAAGCCCAATACTCTCATCGGGGAACGCCGCTGCCTAGCCTAGCTAGAGGGTAAACCCAACACTGTTGTGGGGGAACACTATCTGTCCTTGTTGGATGGTACCTCAAGGAATAGCATGTTGAGGAATGTTGTGCATCACTATTGGATGGTACCTCTTGAAAGATCCCATCAGGAACATTGTCTATCCCTGGTGGATGGTAACTCTCAGAAAATCACTACTGCATTCATTGGGTGTCACCCAATATATGTGTCACACATAGAACATTTGAACATATCTTTTAATACATCTTCTCCACTCTCATGATTTTCTAAGCCGATCCAAGCTGGGGGATCTCCTAAAACACATCAAAAGGATATTCCATCGGTATTCCTCTCAAATTTCCACATTTAGTGGGATCACGAAAAAGGATCCGAAATCCAAACGGATCACACCATTGCGATCTTCGCAAAAAATACGTGCAATATTGACTACATATTCTCCCCAAATAGACATATAGTGGAAAAGTTGTATGTCACCGTAATATTCTTCATTGGAGTCCTTTGGGGACCACATCTCATGATGAAACAAATTATATGGATCACACCATTGTGATCCCCACAGAAAAACACAGGAGAGGGACTACACATTCATCCAAAATGAATATTTGGTAAAAAAGAAGTGTTTTACCACCACACAAGTGAACCGAGCCTCATGGATCCCGTAACTCGACCTCAACATAAATATCCAAAATTGGTTCCAAATGATCATCCATGATATCACGATCATAACACCACATTCGGAACATCGATTAGACGTAGCATGATAATGTTATGGCGGGTCAAATTATTAATAATAACATGATATTATTATTATTTGGTCATTTCAAGGACCCAATATACAAATCATAGAAAGAGCCCAGATTCAGTTTCAAAAAGACCATCTCGAAAACCTGATCATACTACCATAGATGTCACTTCTATTTGGAATCATTTATAGGAGTTATAGTGATTTAATGGTTTAATAATAACATTAAATCCACTATTTCATGAAGTCTTGGTAGTCCTAGGTAGTAGGTTATAAGAAATTATTTATAGTAGTCTTAAAATAATCATATTGTCGATGGAGACAAACTACGACTGATGGTGCCTGAATTGGGCTCCCCAAATGGGAGCTATGTGGTTTTTAAATAATAATAATAATATTATTACTTTCTTTCTTTTTATTTTTCTATTTAATTTATTTATCACCATTTTCTATAGGGTTTAACCCCCTTACCTAATTTTCCCTCTTTTAATTCCCCATGTCCACTGGATCTTCCACCTCCAATCGTGCTCACCACATGCCCCCTTAGGCCAACTCTCGCCCAATCCCCCACTACACCGCCTTCTCATGCCACTATTTGGTGCCACATCCAACATCACCATTGGGTCGCAGCACCACCGCGAGTCGATGCATCTTCCTGGCCACCCCACCAAAGACCTATACCATCATCTTGGCCTATTTTCTCATGATTCTCTCGCTGGATCACTATCTGGACACTGTTCTACTGATCACCGTACCGCCTGGAGCCGCCTCGGACCGTCATCGTGCTCTTCGCATCGGCCGCAACTACTACAAAAAACATCCTATATCAGTGCTAAAAAAGGGCTTTAACAGCGCTAAAAAGAGTTGTAAAGCTCAACAATAATATAGGGGGGGTCCCTTTTATCAGCGCTCCGAAAAGCGCTGATAAAGGTCAAAAAATTAAAAATAATTAAAAAATTAAAAATAATACGATGGGTGCTTTTATCAGCGCTTCACACCCCCTTTATCAACGCTAAGAGGTCTCCCGCACGCTGCCCTTCCCGTACATCCTCATACACGTGAACCCCATTCACTTCCACCCGAACTCGAACCCGGGACCTCCCCCCTTTCGCGGCTACACCTTCACCACTATGCCATTTTATTTTGTTCCCTATTTAATGACATATATATATATAATAATAATATTTATTGATATATTGATATAGATTCATATTAATATAAATATATTTATTCATATATTAGTATATATATATATTAATTCGCATATTAATATTTATATATATATTTAGTTATAATTTTTTATACGTATATTTATTTGTATATTAATATATACATATATGATTAGTTTTAAATATATTTATAAAAAATATGTTTTTATGTGTGTTTATAAATAAATAAATACATAAATACATACATACATAGATATATACGACACACGTACATAGATATATTCAACGCACAGAGACACACACACACAGACACATTTATATTTACGAATAAATAAATAAATAAATACATATATTTGAAATGCTGTTGAATGTACATATAAGATTAGTTTTAAATACATTTATGAAAAAATATGTTTTTTATGTGTGTTTATTAGTATGTAAATAAATAAATACATATATAGATATATACAACACATAGACACACACATAGTCACCCACACACACACATACACATATATATTTACAAATAAATGCATATATATGGGTATTTGAAAAGCAATAAAATGTTAAAACGACCATAAATTATAATCTAGAATTCTATTTCAATACCACAACAAGTCATGTCGATGAAAACGGAACAATATTTGATATGATATGTGGTACAGGCCTAACAGACATTCAGATGAGAAGTTATACTTGTTTGAATGTTAAAAAATTTTGGAAGCCCGACTAAAAACATAGTTTTAGAGGACTTCTGGGCCGTTTCTGGCCTTGAAAATTGTGACAAAGGCTTTTCCTTAGTACGTAACGTGTAGAGCTAATCGCAGGCTTCGATTTGATATGCTGTAGAGCTTAAACAGAATCCCGGATCAAAAGTTATGCTCTTTTGATGTTTATGCTGCATTTTCAACATATTTTAGATATTTTATTAATTGTTTTTATTTTTTGTGTCCACAAATTGTTATTAAATGATTTTTAATTGATATTAATTATAAAATTATAAATTGATAATGTCTTTTAAAAATATTTTGAATCCATTTTCACTAAATTTTTTATATAGTAAATGTAATAGTCTATTTATACGTATCTAGAACATATTTAAAAATTATATATTGTATTTATATCAATATAAAAATACTTATATAAGAATAATTTATTTTTCAAGATATGTTTTTGAAATACAAAATTTTTGAGCACTGATAAAGGTGTACCGCTTTCCTTGCCAGTTTTTGGCGTTGTGCTCACCTAAACCCCACACCGTGAAACCATCAGTGAGACACCAATCCCACATTCCAAGTAGAAATTAAATAAAGAACCAAAATGTTCAGTCCTTCTATGATGTAGTATGGGAGATAATTCTAGGACAGTAATTGAGATTTAGCACCAGGGTTAGAACAATTGATATACAATAGTAAATCTCATTCATAGCCTCATAGGGAGTTTGTGATGAAGCGGCACAAGTTGAAGAGGAATTTGAAAACATGATCAACATTTAATTAAAATCATAAGAACACTAGGAACTATTCCTACCTATATATTTGATCGATTGTTGGTGAATAATGTGTTTGTCGAGATTTTTTGTGCTCATCACGATTCAAACTTATTGGATTTGATTTTTTTCGTTCATTCTTCATTTTTCGTGAATGGGTAAGAGAGGAGAGGAAGATGGTTTTTTTACATTATAGAAAATGCAATTATGATAGAAATCCACTAAAACATGAATTTATATGCACAAATTAGAATTATGATATTAATAAAATAATTAAATAAATTATTATTTAAATAGTTTGTTTTTCATTAAAATGGCCACACTACAAACTCCCAATGATGAAATAGGATATAACCTACCTAGGGTAAAACCTACATTCTGAACTCATCATTGTTCTCAAATTTTTCATTTGATCCCCCATACATGAGTTATTTGGGTTTTATAAATTAAATGAATAATTAAATAATTTAATTTACCCATTTAACACACCGCCAATATGTGAGGGGTATGAACTTCCCACATCCGTGAGTCACTCAGTTTTGAGAAATTAAATGAACAAATTAATAATTTAATTCAACCATTTAACACAATTCCAATGAACGAGTGTTTTAAATTCCACCCATCTATGAGTTATTCAGGTTTGTGCTACTAATTTATTAAATAAATAATTTAATCAATCCATTTTACTCACCACCAATGAGCGAGGTGTCGAAACGTCCTCTTCTTTTGAGTTATTCATGTTTTTTTGATATTACGTCAATATAAAAAAAATTATTCTTTTACTTAACACAACTCTAACATTAATGCATTTCGAACATCTCTCACCGACTAATTTTATGTCGCCCTGGGGTAAACACTAAGTTATGGACCTAACGGAGGCCTAATATTTCTTATCCCAACTACCATTTAAGAGATATCCTATTTTCAACCTGTGCATCGTATAAGAAATATTATTATTTTTATAAAATTTATTTATATCACAACGGACCTCAGAATCACACTTTATCTCAGCAACTAGCTCTGGAATAATATTCAGAAATATTTCAATGTATTATTATGCAAAAAATGGGTCTCTATACTAGGGAAAATGGAATATATGGAAATCAAGAAATGTATCACGTGTCAAGGTATTTTCTATGATTATGGTCAGTGTAATAGGTATCATAATCCAATTTGACTCAAATATGACTAGAAATATTAACTATATGAGTCTTTATTTTTCATGAAGATTTGTGATGGAATAAGAGTTATCATGTTAATGGACTGAGACCACAACCCATCTCAAATAATGACTATAGTTGTGGGGGATAATTTCACATGGTATTTTATAGATTTATTTATATTTGATTCTGGGTAGGATACCTAGGTATAGTTTCACATAGGTTGCTAGCTGGGAACGTAGGTATTGTGGTGCCAATGTTATTGGGCTCCCAAGTGTTGTAACACTATGTATTCAGGAACTCATGTCATTCAGTGTTAGGTAATGTGGTTCGCAAGTTATCAAGAACCTTAGTGTTTGGATTCTTAGGTGGTATGATACACAATTATTCGAATCTTATTTGGTAATTAAACTCTATACATGATATAGGAAATGTGCATGAATTGGTGGTTAGGTGCATGTGTACTTCAACACCATAGTGGTGGTTCTAATGTGGGTTATTCGATGGTTATGGATTTAATTATTTTGTCCAATGATCAAACCCTTATACATGTTCTCATTATTTTATGATTTAAAAATTACATGAAGGAGGGTTCCAGAAACTCATAATTTTTATTGTTGAAGTCTACGTGATGCTCATATATGTAATTGGCTGTGATGTAAAAAATGGGTTGAAAAGGGGCCCTTTATGAGACAACCCTTAGCCTAGATTCCCTATTATAGGTGATAACTACATCAGGATCTGGGGTACGATTTTTGGGAATACAGGTGGTGTGCTCACAGTCCTAACACATTGAACATGTGACATCATGTATGTTCCCTTATTGGTATAATGATGCAAATAAATGTTTAAGATCCTGAAAAATGGTTAAATGGTAGATAATTCTAGAGTAGGGAACATATTTAGAGTTCTCTATGATAGGAGACATGAATTTTTAAAAACATATTCATGCATCAAATTCCAATATTTTTTTATCCATATACAAATTTCTATACAACGAACACCCATGTTAAAGCTAAAAAAATTATTTGAAAAATATATCAATATAATTCCTAAATTATATTTCATATAATTTAATAACATAGTAACATATATTCTAGTTGTGTACCTAAATATTATTAAAAAATTATCCTATAATAGATGAAATATATGATCTATTCCTTTGGTGAGGTTGTCACTACCACTTCACCAAATTGGGTGACGTACTAAAGGGCATCTACCCCTTCATGTGTGTGACGTTCGGGGGAATGTATAGATCATAGTTGTAACTAATTCATCAAGTGTCATAATCCATCATGAACATAAATTCTATCTTTGGAGTGGGAATCATATTTTGATTATCATCCAATGGTTCTTGCAGTATAATTTTGGGGGTCCAAAATATGATTTGGATTGAAATATTTTACAAGAAAAGAATATTAATTTTATGGTAATAGAGATAAAATTTCCATTTTCCATTGAAATTAGGTAGGTTAAAAGAGAAGTCTCATTAGAAGGATATTAAGTAATATTAAGATACCAAATCATGGATTTTTAGGAACCATGAAGAGGATCTACATTGATGGTTATTGGTTTTCCCTAAGAAGTTATATCAAATTATGGATTTTTTATTTCCTAGATTATAATATCTACATAGTTAATTTTTATTACAAAGATGAATACTCAACTAAAGATTTCTTACATTCTAGAATAATGGATATCTGAGAAATGCTGCAGTGAATTGGTGGGAAAAATCATATGATGTTCGGGACATGAATGGAATATAGAACTCATAAATGGATATGATATTCGATTTCTATAAATCATTATTTTCCTTTGATAAAAATAACGATGATACAATTTTTTCATAATATGATCATTTCATTATGATATTAGATTATAACAATAAGAAACTCAATGTTTTTACCCAAGAATAATGATTTGGGTTCCTTAATATAGTGTGAAAATATATGGTTGATGTAGAAAACATATTATGATTTGGTAGTGAAATAAACAATAGAGATAATGTATAAATTTAGTTTTATGATGTGGCCCAGTATTCTTTGATAGGATAACACTACATATCCTATTATAATAAGAATCGATCCATATATATTTCTTGATGATGTTTTCTCTATGTTGATTAGAATATTGCGTAGGAAAAAAATAAAATGTTTCAATACATGTGTAGGGACATTAGAGAATTATCAACATGAACTAATAAACCCATATAATATAAAATCATATATAGATCCGATGTGTATATAAGGAAATGATGTCTTATAGAATAGACATGTCTAATATATGTATAGAATTAGATCGTGAATTATATGTTGTTTAGTTTAGGTTGGTGAAATAAGGAATGTGTGTCAGCCAGTTTAGGGTTATGAAATGAGGGCCATGTACCAATGGTAGTTATCCATGGAGATAATATATCAAAAAAATTAATGATTTTTTGAAGTGGATAATCCTGACATAAGAGAATTATGCTTCCAATATGATTTTCTCAACTTAATGAATTTAGGTTTCAAAAAGGAGTATTTGAAATGATGGAATTTTATTCATTTTTTATATTTCATAACTATATACCCATGTTTATAATATTATGATTTCTTTATATCACAATTTAAATGTGTAAAAATCACTACTTTTCATCATAATGGGTATAGTAATCCAAAAAAGAGTTTTTAAGAGAATGTGTAAGTCATACCATAAAAATTTATGATTCAATAGAGATAAGTTGGAATAATTTAACCATTTGTAAAGAAGATTCTACCGGAAGACCCAAAAAATAGTGTGTGAGTTCAGAAAAAAATCGCATTAAGACAAAAACATGCCTTTAATTTTTATGAAAAATATACCACATATATATCATTACCCAGAGGGGAGTTGAATTTAAAATCATATTGACTTATTTCCAATTGTTGATAAAGGGGGTACCAATATGGTATTTTCATGATTTATGTATATTCATGGTGAGAATATCAAATCAGGAAAAACTATTTTTAAAGGGTTATATCACCAAAATGATTATGCAAACATGTATTAAAAATTTTAAGGGGTAATTTATATAACATGAAATATAATAGGAACCCGGTCACTTGAATGATTGTTAGGCTCAATTTGAAGAAATTCACTTTTCTTGAATGATAATTTATCAATTTTATATTATATGTTCAATGGTGTTTGGAATATAGGATCATGTCTAAATTTTCCATGACCAGTGGTCCCACTAATAATAAAAAAATGTTTTTTGTAGTACCAGTGTTTTTACATTAAATATTTGTATATTTTAAATTTATAACCTAAATTTTTTGGAATATATAAAATGTTAGGGTATTAATGGATAAGAACATATATTTATCTAAGGAATCAATTTGTAGATTTTAATCCATACAATCATTGTCCATTTTCAATTCATTTTAAGACTACGTTTTTCTTCCTATATTTGATGTGTTAACCTAGATATCATACATATGATCTTTTCCTGGGATTCCATCCTACGAATTATAATTTCTATTTACATTAGTATTTTAATATATTCAAATATGGACTAGGGAAAATTTATTAAGTTCAAACTAATATAACCAAATGGTAATGTGTTTTTAAGTCATATACATGGGATTAGATTGTGTGGAATTATATATTGAAAAAATGAAAATGTGAACATGATGTGATTATAGAGATTTTTCATAATATGTGAATCCCCAAGAATATGTGCATATATTTTTGGTGTTGATTCTTGTAAAAATATGTTATTGGGCCTACGATACGAGATCCATTAATAAATATGGATCATATATAAAGAGAAATCAAGATATATATTGTTCATAAGATGGATTCCTGGCACAATTTTGGCTCATGGGAAGCAGATATAGTTGTCAAATGAACAGTTAACCTAGTCTGATAACAGAAGAACCCAAAACCGAATTATGTATCGACACAATGATAAGATGAAATGGATCTATCCTAATTCATGACCATAGGATATCCTGATGTGATCTAGAAAAGGAATCAAAACTAGGGTTAAATTATGTCTGGAAATGTATCTGTTAAGAAGAATAAGGATAAAATAACCATATGTCACCATGGTTCCCATATAAATTGCAATCGAGCCACACATAATTCTATAAAAGTTTAATTAATTACATAGGATTGGGGAATATTCACATTATGGTAGAAAAATATTTAAATAACACTAAAATATTTTATAAAAACAAACCCCAATAAATATAATTATATTAAATAAGGGGGAATTTTACAATATAACATTTCATCAAATATGAA
Organism: Viscum album; assembly: GCA_963277665.1. Taxonomy (NCBI): domain Eukaryota; kingdom Viridiplantae; phylum Streptophyta; class Magnoliopsida; order Santalales; family Viscaceae; genus Viscum; species Viscum album. The sequence goes on from OY728157.1 coordinate 537,386,242, forward strand.
TATATGAAATATAAGGTAGTGTGGGATGGTCCATACATCAAATTATATTAAGGTCATGAGGTAAGGATAGAAAATAATGATTCTTGAGGTATTATGACTAGTGCTTGTGATTTATAATGTTTAGGGTCTTAATCAATTGACAAATGTGTCATGAAATTAATGCATATATGGATTTTATCCTTATAAATTGTTCCTATAATACAATTGGGAATTAAATTAAGAGATGTTTATGATCAGTTCAAGAAAAGGGGAATTAGATGAGGTAAATCATGTAATTAAATATATGAATCATTGATAATGGAATGGCTACCATAGGAGGTAGTTTGACTAATATTTAAAGAGAATGTTGGTACAACTAGAGACCATGTGAGGGGGTATAGTGGCCAATTATCGTGGCTCTTCTCTCATCTCTCTCAGAAACACTTATACTGGTATATTTACTAAGGCCCTATGTTGTGGTGATGTATCTACCACTATTATCCCAATTTTTCATATTTATTTCTTTTATTATTTCGTCATAATTCTTTCTTCTCATTCTCCCCAAATAATCCTTCTTTATTGTATTTTCATCTTATTATTCACCCTAATTATCATTGTTGTAGTTTTATTCCCTAGGCACATACGTTGTTCTTCCTAATGGTTGTTAGTTCTGTAAGCCTAAGACCTCTCAAACCCTTCTCTGTAATCACTTTCATCTATGACATTACTTTTTAGAGTTATCGAGGTGGTCACAAGTAGGTTTTGAGTTATGTAGTTTTGTGGATTATGGGATTCCAGGCGCTATCTGTGTTATATTGCATTTATTTTGACAGTAGTTATTTTTTTTCTTTATCATCAATGTTAGTGTTTAGATACCTCAATTTATCAAAGCCCTAATCTGACCATGTGCTCCCCTATGTCCATCCAAATTAGATCTATAGTGGTGGAAACTATTAAAATTTGGGATGTTTGGTATGATGTCATAGATGCACCCGACACAACATAATTCGGTAATATCCTATAAACATGGTTACTAGAATAACATAGATGGTTTTTATTTCATCCTCTAAGATATTAGTGAAGGTTTATATTATTTTTATGTGATATATTGATCCATTTTATTCTCACTCGGTGGAGTTGTCATTATGTGTATTTGGATTCAATGATTTTCATTTTCGGTGTGGTGAGAGATGTCAGTGTGGGTGGTGATGATGAGGGTGAAGCCACAATAGTACATATATTTTTTGTGATGGAATCCATGTTGGGATAATCATAGGTGGGTTTCATTATAGAAATTGGGTGACAACATGGAGAATGTATCAAGGCAGCTCATATGTTGAGGTTTCTTGAATTGTGGTTATGGTATTTTTGGGACTTTTACCTTTTGAAATTAAAATTTGGGTTGAAGGATTTTATTTTATTGATAAAAAACTTTTGAAATATTGATGGTGGTGGATTTAAATCTCATTGAATTTGATGTTCCAAATTAACCATAAATTTTCTCTTGAAAATAATTAAACAAATGGACTTGTAGAGGGGAAGAGAAATGACCATTATATTATCATAATATTTTTCTTGGTGTAAAATAATAGGAAATTATTTTTGAAATGAATTCCTTTGGATGGAAGGTCTGTAACACCCCAAATTTTGGAATGGGTAGAAAGCTCTAAAGTATTTTTAGTTTCACTTGGTGGATGGAATAATTCTTGGAATGATATTTAGAAGGGATAATGAGAGTTTGAATAATTTAAACATATTTTTTTAGATGGGGTTTAAGTCCTGATAATTTTATAAGGTGTTTGTTTGTGATTTGGGAATGTCATGATTTTGAATCCTGATTTCTTTAAAAAATACAAAGAAACATAGTTAGTTTTAATGGAAAGTCTCAACCATGTCTCATATTTGGTTAAGGTGAAATGTTTTTCAAACTGTGATAGTTGGTTAAGATAACATTGAAATATTCTAAAATATATTACTTGTGCATAACATAGTGGGAATATAGTTTCTTTTAATGGAGTGCCTAACTACCTGAGGGGATGGAGTACTAGTATTGTAGCTCCCCCATGACTACACACAATTTTCGAATGATTCATCTATCCATGCATGACTATATTTTTCATGTAGACATTGTTGTAAGACTAATTTCACATGTATTATCAAATCATGTGGAAAACCCATATACTCCATTAAAGGGGTAAATTCTTATTTCCTACTACCTCATTTAAACCTCAAGTGACTTTTATCCTCCATCTTTCATAACAAAAAAGTCCCATTTGAACCCCCATTTGGTTACTCTTTTAGGAATGGATGGATCTGCATCATAAAATGATTAATTAAATCATCTTTCATTTTTTGGATTTCAATCTGCAGGTATATGATTCATCCTCTTTCGAACCTTCGTTTAACTTAAAACATGGATATCCAAATCCACCAACAATTTTTTTTCCAAATTTTCAGTTGTCTCTTTGATCTATGATTTCCCACACCCTAGTCGAATCAAATCCCAATAATATTAATGTTAATATTATTTTTTATATGTTAGGTTTTCTATATTCCAATCCCTAAAAGTAACTTCATTTATATTATGTTCTTGTTATTCAGTACTTTGATCTTAAACATGTTTCTTACAAAATATAGAACCCTTTAAATTGATAAGAAAGAACATATTTATGAATTATTGGATTACCTTATACATTTATGGTGGTTGGAATCCTCATCCCAAACCAGCCGATGGGAGAGGTCTAACATAGTCTTTAGTAACCATTTTTCATTACATCCAAAACACAAAAAAGGTGTGATTTCCTTGTCCTATATTAATGAAGCATCCAAATTATTTTATTATTTAGGGGTGGTATTTTAAATTGAAATGTATCATATGCTTAGAAAATGCTAAATTATGAAGTGTTACATTTATTAATAATATATTTTAATGAGAAACAAATATCCTAGGATATTAATGTGTTGACCATAAATATGAGTCCCAAAATGCAATTTTAGGGTAATAACCATGTTTGGAACCACCGCTTAAGGTGTTTGATTTTTAATATTTCATATTTTCATCCCATACTATATAAATAAACACCCTCCAAATGTGCTTTTTCTAATCCCTAAAGATCAATTGAATTCATGGATTATTGTTGGGAAGCGAAAATTGATTGGTTAGTATACATGTGCCTGGATTTTTATCACCAAAGGGTTGTAAATATTTATTATATAAGAAATTAACGGGAAAATATTATATATTGACATATGACTTAGTAAATTATATCCAAAGGATTAATAACATGATTTATTTGTAAAATTCTCAGGGATATTTCTTATAGTTGATGTCTATTATTTAAATGTGTGTTCCTTCTTTTTATATTGTTCTTTGAGTGATATCTATTTTTCTAATGTGAAATTCCTTGTATGGGCTTCTATAACATATAAATAAAATTATTCATTGAGTGATACAATTTTTCCTTACTAATAATTCCTTGGACAAGATTATAGGTTAATAAGACTATTCTAAACCATTAAAGATAACTCTATTCCAAATAATGATTTTCTTGGATGGGTTCCTATGTGGATTGATATAATGTTATTTTTTTAGAGAAACAAGTATTTATTTTATGGAATGCCTTAGAATAAATAATAGGTTAACTAATATTAAGATACAACATGAATAATACTTTGATTCATGATACATAATTCCTTGGACTAGTTTATAGGTAAAAAGGATTTAGGGAGATCCATGAGTGATATAGGGATTCCATATATAATTTCCCTTGGAATGGAACATATGAGATGTAGTACTATATCATTCTTGAAAACTAAATCATTAATAACATATAATATATGGTACATTATATGAAAATTATTATATATGAATTCCTCAGTTATTTTTCCCACATCAATACATTTACACATTCATTCCTAGGCCTATTACCATGAGTTTTATTTTCATTATTATTAAATTTCACTCGAGTGTAATTATTGAATGACAATTGTTCAGATATATTCCAGATTAAGATGATGTAGGTATGGTAGGATATGTTTCACTGATGAACCAGATACTAACTTGACTACATTTATATTTAATTAAATTTTATTTTACCCACACAATTCACTAATTTATACACCCAAACTCAATTGTGTGAGACATCATTAGTAGTGGTGTTCTATAGATTCCAACAAGTGTTGGGTATTTTATTTATTTATTCCTTTTTTTAGTTTTCCCAATATGATGTATGTATTCCTATTACATTGACTACTTATTTTAATGACCCATGATGTTCTGGCATGATTGATGATTTGGTTCTCATATGGTTCTATTAATACTCTCTTACAAATATATATATTTTTCACTATTGAAATTATTTATTTATTGTCTCCACTATTTAATTAATAATCCATTTCTTATATTTTTTCCAATGTACCACCTTTATACCATCAATTATAGTAATCATCCTCTAGAATTCAAGGAGTAATTCGTAAGGACGTGAAGGGAACCATCTAAGGGTAACACATTAGAGGATCATGGTTTGGGACGTTAAATGTGGTGTTATACACTTCTATTCATTTTTTCTACTATTTTGGATGGTAAGAATGAAACTATGAATGTTTGAATGCTTGCTAAATAGAATTTCAGGGGTCCTACCATCCCACACATAGGTGAAATATTATGTTTCCTGTAATGAGATCATTATTAATGATGATTCATTATTAATTTTCATTACTATTTCTCTATGAGGGAATAATCTATTTTTTATGGATTATCATTTATGGAATTTACCATTTAGCCAGAATGGGAAATGACGGTGTGCATTAAAATATCATTTTAGGAACATGTGACTCACATGAAATTTATATTTATTAATTTTATATCATTATTTATTTATTATCATCCATTCTTATTTTCTTACCATTATTTCTGGATTATTAAACATGCATAATTTTATTCCATGATTCGTTGATTTGTTGATTATATTCTTATGTTTCTTTCCCTATGATAATAGGCCTTATTATTAGAATGGAATATGATGGATTGTTAATGTGTTTTCATCAATATAAATGTTTCATTCCATATATGTTGTTGTTGTCACCTTAGTTAACTAATTATTACTTGTTTGAGCCATGAACCACTGGCTGTGTTGGCTATAACATCAAATTTTTCTATTAAATGGGTTTTAATTTAAAATTTTAAAGTGTATATGCCTGTATAAATTGGTGTGGGTGAACCAAATGTATGAACCATCACATATTGACTAGTTATATTCATAGAATGATTGTGAAATTGTTTTTTTAATTACATAAATTTAAATTGTAGCATATAATGTAATGTACCATTATAACATTGGAATGTAAATTCATCAAACTGTACATTTTATTGAAAAAATATTTTTTAAATTTCAACTCTTGGATAAATTCAAATTATTGGGATTCTTCTACTTGGTAAATTTATGTTATATATTATAGAGACTATTAAAATTGTGTGTCATTTTGTACTTATAAGGACATGTACCTAATAACATGGGAACTGTGACATGTGTATCGTAATCATTACATGATTCAGTAAAACCATATAGGTGAGAATTATCAATTTATTCCTATGTTGTAATCCTATTAATGGTGTTCATAAATTTTAAAAATTATAGTTTTCAATTATATAGTATGTTAATTGTAATTTACAGAGCCTTGACTCCATAAATTGTAAATGGATGCCCATATATTTGAACCAGGATTTAAATGATAGGATCCTCAGGGGACACATTATTCAATTTAATGCTATATACTCGACCAATTTTCATAGAGACATTTTATATAGGGATGGAATTTTAAATTTCTTAATCCACTTTTATGGATTTACTAATAAATTTATAGTGGAATCATACATGATGAATCCCCTTAACATGACAGAAACCAATTATCTTCATTTGATCTTAGTTGATATGAGGAGCATGTAAATTAAATTTCTTGTTGAAACCTAAAGAGTTTTTTCCTCTATATATTGTGAGTGAAATTTTCTTTAACCAAGTATAGATGTGTGAATGAAAGGATAAATACTAGAAAAATAGAATTATTTAATAATTTTCATAATGTTTCATGTTACCAAATAAAAAATGTGTTTAGTACAGTGTGACATAATAAAAATTAACTGATATCCCTAATATATGGGTACCATTAATTGTCAAAATAATTGAGAATAATTTAAATTCATTAAAATGAATCCTTTTAGAGGTATTTAATGAACTAAACATCATGTATGTTCTGAATTTTAAAAAGATCAAGGAGATATACCTTGAATGGGAAAATGAGTTTTTACCATCGTATTCTTCTTCTAAATTTTAAAGATAACTGTTTGGGGGTAGTTTCTGATGGAATTTTAAGAGTGAATCTAGTTTAAAAGTCATTATATTATGATTAATGGGGGGTGTTCTCACATTGAGGCACAACCCCCATATGTAAAATTAATTATAAATTTTTACAGGAAATATCATATGTGGGGTGTTGTTTGGTTGTGTATTATATTAACTATTATAACACCCCATGATTACATAGAATGTTTCTCTTTCAATAATGCAATAGCTTGAATCGTACGCATGTTCGAGATTCTAACACACTGTGACCAATCAATGTAGTCGTTAGCAATAGTAATACCTACTTTTTGAAATTTTATAAATTTTATTATACCAATTGGACTTCATTTTTGGATTCGAAATATCTAAATTATCTTAAGTTGAATTTTTCGTCTTTTTTCTGAAAACTTCCAATTTGTTATGAATAGTGTAAAATAATAAACATTAATTAAAAACAACTTTTTTAGTCAAAATAATTTATAGTGATAAATTATATTATTTAGTGGTTTTAAAGTATAATTATAATATATTTTTAACATTTTATACAATGGTGGTTATTAGAATTAATTTCACTTTGAAATTGGACATAAACGAGTGTCTATCTTTTGATAGATATTGTTTTTATTAAAAATACATAATTTGTTTTGACAGTGGGAATAAAATAGAAAAATAATTAATTCAACTTTTATGTTTTGAAATTGGTAAAATGGATATAATTTTTGAATTCGGAATATCAAAGATATCTTAGAGTGAATTTTTGGTATTTTCCGGAAAACATCGATTTTTAATGAAGAGTTAAACCAATAAGTGGTAGTTAAAAAACTAATTTTTCGTTTAAATGAAATTTTACCACCTCTGTGATTTGAATTTCAAAAATCCGACATACATAATTGTAATTAGAAAGTAAAATGTGGTTTAGTGGGATTAAAATAAATTTTGGTAAATAGTAACTTTTATGTTTTATTTATCGCGATTAAAGGTAATTAGTGTAATATAAGTTAAATATAATGATATAATAATATGAAATTACCTTTACACTTGTCCTAAACTTATTGGATGAGTCATGGCCGACCAAAACAATCCATGGGTCATCTCGGGGGCCCCATGGATCCAAATGGGTAAGAAAATGACATTAATATCTTTTTATTTAAAGTAAAAAAAAAGTGTCACAAACATGTATTGTTTTACTAAAACAATTATTAAATGGGGTTATAAAAGTCATATTTTTGACTATAAATATTAATTGGAAATCTAAAAATCTTTCCTACATCATATAAGTTTGTTTATAATTTTTAGACATTAAATAAATTAATTCATTTATGACACCATAATGATGTAGTGATTACCTCATTAATGAACGATTTAAATAAAATGAAATGATAATCTAAAATATAAGACTTAAACATATCAAAAACCTATTTAATGGGTGGATTTCGAACCATTATCACCTTATACTCGAAATATTTTATTTTTGGACCTTTAAAATCCGAAAAGCATTTCATTATAATGTAACATTTCATGACTTTCCAAGAGTACCCCTCTTCTCCTCTTATAAAAGGCCCCCACCTCTACCACCTTATTCACACCATAAAAGCAATTTGGATTTGAAAAACTCTACCCAAATACTCTCTCAACATCCCTATGTTACTCCTAGAACCGTCACTTTGGGCAGAAGTCTTCCCAAGGAATCCTTTGGCTCAAATCAAAAAGAGTTACCTGATTTTAAGGAAATGTCTTCTCTTATGTTATTTTGTTTTATTTTTCTTCTCCAACCCCTTAAACCCTTTTTATTACATTTTTCTATAACAAAAACAGTATATTATATTTACTAGGATGTAGTTATGATAATTATTTGATTTAATCCTACACACACCTCTGTATAATGGTTAAACAATATACTGTTTTGGTGGGTAGCGAATTACTGCCTCGCGAAATGATGATTGATCAATATTATTTTAACACCTATAATGGTGGCCATTATGATGACACTATTTTTATATATGATATATATTATTTTTATGTTTTCTATATGCTTCTTTATTTTTCATTTATGGCATACCATTATGATTTCCATTATGGGTAAACAGGATAATTTCATTTTAGAAAGTGCGGAATACCGCCCCCACAAAGTGAATTGAATCGTTAATGCCATATGTGGGGTGTATAAATGATGTATTTAATGATATTATATATTATATTATACTGGAATTATAATATAACTTTATATCATTATGATTTCATTCCATTAAATACGAAATATAAATGAAAGTAGCATTCGTGCGTACGTACGACTTACCGTCTCCATGAACGGTGCATTTCATTTCTTACCTATAAATGTTATGTAATGTTATAAATGCATGTATCTACTGGATATATATGATATATATGATATCTACATCATGAATATAATTCTGGATATATTGGATAATCTACCACATAAACAACATGTAATTATAAGAAGTTTATTGTTGACTCAAGTACCCAAGATCGACAGGACGACCGTTATTAAATTAAACGACTACATTAAGTTCACAACATGGTAATAAGTGATATAAAAGAAATAATGAACATGAAATAGGTTCTTAATCAAGTATAAATTAACTCTAGTTTATTATTCAGGAGATTAAATAACAATCGAGTCATGTCGGACAAGAGGTAAGGTACTTCGTCTCAATCTCCTTTCGTTGAGGCATATTTTGTTTTATACACAACTATCTTTTATACGGTGTATAAACCCCATTTACTTTTACATTTATTCAAAAGGGATATTTTTTATATGAATCGTTTCACTAAACGACAAAAAGGAATGGTTTTTTTCCGTACGTATGGGGCGACAATGACTTCTCTGTCGCCTTGACCATTATTTGAGTTTCATCTTCCTCTACAAGCCATAAATTTTTTTAAAAGAAAATTAAATACCAAGTTGTACTTTTCTTTTATTTTGGTATTGAAAATGGTTTTATTATATCAATGTGTTGTATTGATATATTTTTATTGAAATGTGGAAATTTTTTGTTTCATTTATGAATGTTTTATGTGATACGATTATGTTATGGTTTATGATATGTTTAAACCTTTTCATATAAGGAATGCATTGGACTTAGTATGTGATGGGTAGAGCCGGCTATAGATCTTCTATGCATTGGTAGGTATTATAAGACAAACTAGTGTCTTGGCACAAGGACTTGACAAAATCATATTTGTAGTCATGGCACAAGGCCTTGACTACGTAGTTATGATAGTCTGGCATTATGTATTACATCATTATAAAAGTGGTTATTGATATTGCATGTGATTATTAGACTAGTAGAATATCAATGTGAGTAAGTAAATGGCATTATTTCATTTTATTTTTTCAGTATTTTGATGAAGTTCAAGTTTTAATGGATTTTGTTTTAGATATACATTGCCTTAAATGTTTATGTTTATTTATGAAGGTTTACGCTATATTGTTATCCTTACTGAGCATCTGAGCTCTCCCCTTTCTAGGTTTTATTTTTCCCAGGATGTGAAGAAATATTTTATGAATGACCTGCAGGGATAGTTTGAAGGTGATATGAGTGTAGTCTATGGAGACCATGTTATTGTAGTTTTTCATTTTATTATGTAATGTAACATTTATGAATGTATCTATTGTTTCCAAGGAAACTAAACTAATCGGTCTTTCGAGAATTGATCTTTTGTGATCATGCCAATGTTACGTAATAATGCACCGACTCTGGGTAACTGGGGTTGGGGTATTACAGTTGGTATCAGAGGCAGTTTAGTACTAACATTGGAAGCTAGATTTAGATAAACTCTGATTAGAGCACATAGCCCTAAGATAGACTTTGAAGAATAGTATAGAAGAACTTCCTATAATATTTGTATTATAGAGATTTTGTGATTTTTCCGAGCAATACATCCCTGTCTGGATACGAGCAGGTAGAGGCAGCTCTGGCATAGATGTACCTAGGTGTAAAACCCAAAAACACCACTTTGAGCTATAATTGAATGATAACTGGTGCACGACAACGGGCCGTTCTGCACTCTTGGTTATGACACTCCCGGGGGATATGCTTATGAGAATTCCGGATTTCATTACGAACCATTATGTAGGGTTTATGAGTATATACTTACTCAATGAAAACAATTTTATGATTATGGACTATATCCATAAACTGTTAAATTTATGTTTGGTTTTTTCCAGGTTTGTTATTTTGTATTTCAATTCATAAACTATTCTAGTTTTTTCCATTGTTTAGAAATGGCTCCAAGTTGAAGGAATAGAAACCATATCAATGCACGCACTCCATGTAAGGATTTCCCTCCTGCTCAAGATAATTATAGTGGAGATGGTGATACAACTGGTGCTGATCCGCTTATCACCATACTGGGAAAACTCACTCAGGTTATGAATAATAACATTACTCGTATGGAGCACCCTGATCCGAAACGTGGAGGATCAATGTAAGACTGCTTCATGAGAAAACAACCACAAACATTCAATGAGAGTACAAATCCCTTAGTATATGGGAAATGGATAAATTCCTTAGAGAAAATATTCAATGCCTTGGGGAGTAGTGAAAGGGAAATGGATATCATGGCAGTTTACCGCCTCACTAGAGATGCTGATCAATGGTGGTCATTGATTCAAAATACAAAGGAAGATGAATAATTATCAAGTATGTAATGGAGAGAGTTCAAAGAGCTTTTCTTAGAAAAATACTTTCCTCATGACCATCGAGCAGATAGGGAAAGGCAATTTCTGAATCTGAGGCAAAAGGAGGATGAGAATGTCGAAAAGTATGAGTCTAACTTTACATGACTAGCGAGGCACGCTACAGATTATATACGTAACCCAAGAAGTAAGATTGATAATTTTTTTGATGGGTTAAAACCATTTCTCCGTCGAGAATTAGTATCAAAATATTTCTCAATGTATGAAGATATAGTATCATGTTCTATCAAGACTGATAAAGAATTCTCTAAATCTTATGAAAATAAAGTAAAGTAAGGGAAGAAGAGAATGGTGGAAGAAGAGACAGATAAAGGGAAAAGGGGAAATAAGGATTCTCCATTATGCGATAATTATGGGAAGAATCACCCTAGTACTTTCCTAAAAGGAATGGTATTTTGTTATAAATGTGGAGAAAAAGGTCACTAGGTACTTGATTACAAGGAGAGAAAGAGGCTGTCAATGTTGAATGCTAAAATTGCCGATAAATGGGGAATTATGCAATTGAATGCCTTAAGCGCCATGGAAACTTACCTCAGAAAAGGCCAAGGAAGCAAGGCCAATCTTATGTTGTTACTATAGTTGAAGTGGATACTCTTTGTGTTTTTGAACTCAAGAACTATTTTATGGTTATAAGAATAATGTGATATATATAAGGATTGTACTGCAGTACTTGTTGTATTCATTAAGTTATTAATATGATTAAGGTAATCATATTTTTAGTAAGTGAGAAAAAGAGAAACTTTACTTTGTTTGTGGAATCTGATGAATTGATTTTGGAATTTAGAGACCTTTAAGAGAAAGTCTGTACATAGGTATTTTGGATAACTATAAAGGTTGTAATGTATTATGTTTAACTTTTGATAGTACTGTTTATGGTTAAAAAATTTCTGAATATTATTTTTGAAATATTATAATACTATAGTTTTAGGAAAAGGACAACCTGCAGGTCGGGGGCTAGCCCGTCGTGTCAGACAAATCTGTAGGAATCGAACGAACAACCATAGTGCGACAGGCCTTTATTATCTACCACTAGCCCACAGGAAGTCCCAAGTTATTAAAAAATAGTTTTCCTAATCTAAATGGTATGTGTTAATATTTTTAACTTTGTACGATTAGGATAAATTTAATATTTTTGAGTTCTATTATCTTTTGAGTGAAAGATGAGTTTTTGGTAGAAATTAGTGGAAGGTTGAAACTCTACTTGACAAGAATATATATACCAATCTATTATTATATTAATAAATTATTTCGTAAACTTTAGTAAAGTGATATTAAAACAAAAAATGTGTTGTCCTGATACCATAGTTTTTGTTGATCTGATGATATTTAACACAGATTGAAGGCTTTGAGGCCCTCAACTTTACACTTGTTTGTGATTGATGACCTCAATCACTCCCTACAAATATTTACGTTTTTCTTCCAATTATATGTCTCTAATTTCGACCAATGTTCACTTAATCGAGATCACAATTTGGTGGTGACTTTTTCATTTCCCTTTCCCTCTTATTAAGGATAAATTTTATTGACCTTATTTACGATGTGGGTTTTCTAGAAAGATATTTTCTATTTTCAGCCATTTATTTTCAAAGAACAGTTTCAATTTGTGAGGACGCAATTTATTGATGGAGGGGAGAATATAACACCCCATGCTTCCATAGTACACTTCTCTTTCAATAATCTAATATCTTTCATTGTACGCATGTTCGAGATTCTAACACACCGTGAGCAATCAAAGTTGCCGTTATGAATAGTAATACCCACTTTTTGAAATTTTATAAATTTTGTTACTCAAATTGGACTTCAATTTTTGATTCAGAATATCTAAATTATCCTATGTTGAATTTTTCTTCTTATTTCTGAGAACATCCAATTTTTTATGAATAGTTTAAAATAGTAATCTTTAATTTAAAACAACTTTTTTAATAAAATTAATTTATAGTGATAAATTATATTATTTAGTGGTTTTAAAGTATAATTAGAATATATTTTTACTATTTTATCCAATGGTGGTAATTATAATTAATTTGAATTTGAAATTGGACATAAACGAGTGTCAATCTTTTGATAGATATTGTTTCTTAAAAACATGTTATTTGTTTTGACATCGAGAATAAAATATAAAAATAATTAATGAAAATTTTCTGTTTTGAATTTGGTAAAATGGACATCATTTTTTAATTTGGAATATCAAATATATCAAAGATTGAATTTTTGGTATTTTTCTTAAAAACAACAATTTTATTATGAATAGTGAAACCACTAAGTGGTAGTTAAAAAACTGATTTTTTGTTTAAATGAAATTTTACCACCACCGTGATTAGAATTTCAAAAATCTGACATACAGAATTTTCATTTAGAATTAAAATTTGGTTCAATGGGATTAAAATAATTTTTTTGTGAATAGTAACTTTTCAGTTTTATTAATCACGATTAAAGGTAATTAGTGTAATTTAAGGTAAATATAATGATATAATTATATGAAATTACTTTTAAACTTATCCTAAACATATTTTATGAGTGATGTCAGACCACAACAATCCATTGGTCAACTTGGGGGCCCCATGGAGCCACATGGGTAAGAAAATGAAATTAATAATTTTTTTAAGGTAAAAAAAGTGTCACAAACATGTATTGTTTTACTAAAACAATTTTTACATGGGGTTATACAAGACAAATTTTTACTATATATATTCATTGGGAAGATAAAAATATTTCCTACATCCTAGTAGTTTTTTTATAATTTTTATACATTATAAAAATTAATTTATTTTTGACACCATGATGATGCATCGATTACCTCATTAATGAACAATTTAAATAAAATGAATAGATAATGTAAAATATAAGACTTAAACTTGAAAAAAAAACTATTGGATGGGTGGATTTCGAACCCTTATCACCTTATACTAGAAATATATCATTCTGGGACCTTTAAAATCCGAAAACCATTTCTTAATAATGTAACATTTAATGACTTTCCAAGAGTTCCCCTCGTCTCCTCTTATAAAAGGCCCCTAGCTCTACCACCTTATTCACACCTTCAAAGCTATTTGGCTCATCAAACCTCTGCCAAAATATTCTCTCTACTTTCCTCTATTACTCATAGAAGCCTCACTTTGGGCATATGTCTTCCCAAGGAAGCCTTTGGCTCAAATCAAAAAGAGTTACCCGATTTTAAGGAAATGTCTTCTCTTATGTTCTTTTGTTTTATTTTGCTTCTCCAACCCCTTAAACACTTTTTATTAAATTAGTTTGTAAAAAAAGAAGTATATTCACTATAGTATGATTTTTTTATGAGATGTATTTGATTTACACCAACACACACCTCCGTATAATGGTTAAAGAACATACTATTTCTGTTGGTGGCGAATTACTGCCTCACTAAACGATGATTGTTCAATCTATTTTTAACACCTCTAATGGTGGCCATTATGAGGAACCTATTTCTATATATGATATATGTTATTTTTATTTTTTTATTTATTCTTCTGTATTCTTCATTTATGGCATACCATTAAGAGTTCAATTATGGGTAAACGCGATAATTTCATTTTAGGAAGTGCGAACAACCGCCCCATCAAAGTGATTTGAATCGTTAATGCCATGTGTGGGATGTATAAAGGATGGAGATAATCATATTATATATGATATTATACTATAATTATAATATAACTTTATATAATTATTATTTCATTCCATTAAATACAAAATAAAAATGGAAGTAGTGTTCCTGCGTACATACGGCTTACCGTCTCCATGAACGGTACATTTCATTTCGTGCCTCTAAATGTAATATAATTTTATAAATGCATGTATCTACTGTATATATATGATATATATGATATCTACATCATGAATATAATTCTAGACATAATTGATATTCTACCACATAAACAACTTGTAATTATAAGATGTTTATTGTTGACTCAAGTACCAAAGATCGTCAAAACGACCATTATTAACTTAAATGACTACATAATGTCCACAAAATGGTAATAAGTGATATAAAAGGAATAATGATCTTGAAAAAAGTTTCTTAATCAAGTAGAAATTAACTCTATTTTATTATTCAGGAGATTAAAGAACGATGGATTCAAGTCGAACACGAGGTAAGGGACTTCGTCTCAATCTCCTTTCATTGAGGCATATTTTGTTTTATACACAACTTTCTATTATACAGTGTATAAAACCCATTCAAATTTAAGTTTATTCAAAGGGATTCTTTTTTAAATGAATAATTTTACTAAACAAAAAAAGGAATGTTTTTTTGTCGTATGTATGCAGCAACAATGACTTCTCCTCCTTCGTGACCTTTTTTTGAGTTTCGGTTTCCTCTACAAGCCATAACTATTTTTAAATGAAAAATAAATACGAAATTTTACTTTTTTTTATTTTTTTATTTAAAATGGTTTTATTATATCAATATTTTGTATCAATATCTTGTGATTGAAATGTGGAATTGTTATGTTTTCTTTCTGAATATTTTATGTGATACGATTATGTTATTGTTTATGATATGTTTAAACCTTTGCATATAAGGAATGCATTGGACTTAGTATGTGACGGGTGGATCCCGCTATAGCACCTCAATGCCTCAGTAGGTCTCATGAGACAAACAAGTGTCTTGGCACAAGGCCTTGACAAAATCATATTTGTCGTCTTGGCACAAGTCCTTGACTATGTGGTAATGATATTCTGGAATTATTCATTCCATCATTATAAAAGTGGTTATTGATATTGAATGTGATTATTGGACTAGTAGAATATCCATGTGAGTAAGTAAATTCCATTATTTAATTTTATTTTTTCCATATTATGCTGAATTTCAATTTTAAAAGACTTTTGTTTTAGTTATACATTGCCTTAAATGTTTATGTTTATTTATGAATGTTTCTTCTATATTGTTATCCTTACTGAGCATCTGAGATCACCCCTTTCTATGTTTTTTTTCAGGATGTGAAGAAATATTTTATGGATGACCTGTAGGGATAGTCTGAAGGGGATATGAGTATGGACTATGGAGACCATGTTATTTTAGTTTTTCACTTTATGATGTAATGTATCATTTATGAATGTATCTATTGTTTCCAAGGCTACTAAACTAATCTTTCTTTTGAGACATGATCTTTTTTGATCATGCCAATGATACGTAAGAATGCACCGACTCAGGGTAACTGGAGTCAGGGAATTACATGTAGGACTCCTATTGATGAAACAATACAACCGGGTAGATGGATGGTCATTTGTTAAACTAATCCTTAAGAAGGATATGATAATATTCTAATGCACTAGTGCAGTGTGTTAGATAGGCCTTATGTATGTTCAAATATTTTATTTTCATGTAACCATTAAACATTTTAAATGGTTCATGACTAATGTGTCATTGCCATGTTAATAGTTACATGGATAACCCAACTTTGAATTGATCTTCACACACTTAATCAAAAACCAAGAGTACATAACACTAGTTACACTATATTTATATCTTAGTTTCATCATTTATGAGACATAATGATTATCATGTAAGGAGTTGAATCATTAATCCATATTTAGTTTGAGTGATACATGCACATAATAATTTAAATCACGTGGTTTCACAATTTCAGGGAAATATTAATTAGTAACTAAAGGCTATATTTATAGGTTTTCTCCAAAGTAGATTAACTTGGGATTAGATATTTGGCTTCCAATATAGTATCTTTGAGATGAGTTGTACCAGTGATTTGAGATGACATTGTTATAGGATTTTTAGGGCTAACATATCCCATCTAAACAATTTTTTTTTATAAAAAAATCTAATAATGTGTGTTGACATGACATGGGATGTGTGTCACATTTAAATATAATAGTGAACTAGTACTATCATGATTCTATGTAGCTGAACATTTTTCCATTATTGATGATTGTTGATATTTGTTTGATTCCCTTGAACTAAAATCGTGTCCGTATGTGATGGATCATGTACTATTGGAAGAGTTACCTTTTTCTGTAAAATAATTTCCATGACACTTTAAATGTTGGGAGCATGATATATATCATGAGAATAATTTACTACCACAAATAAGAAACATGACTGTGAAAGAAAACTTTTCAAGGATTAGAATGGTTTTTAGAAGCTGGTGAGATGAAAGATTCAAGAATTAATGTCATCGATATTATGATGGGTATTAAAACTCTTGTGCATGTATAAACTGATCCATTAAACAATATTCTATCTTGAAAAGAATAATATTTCTAGGAGTTTTATGGGTCTGTTTCATGTTTATGCATTCAAGGAAGTACATTGATGAGGTGGTTGGATGAGCACCCATTTTTTGATGAATTTCTGGAGTCATGGATGCACTTTGGTGTTGTTTCATGAATGATTAGGATTACAATGCTATCAAACGAAATATCATTGAGCCCTAAAATAAAACTTCATTTGTTATGCTGGATGTCTTTTAACTAGGTTAGTCTGGAGTAGATTAACTAAATTTTTGGTAATAAATTTTCTTGGTGAGATGAGACTTTAGTAGGTGATTTTTTTTAAAAAAAGGGGTGATTTTAAAGGAATCCAATTGCTAATTTTATTGGGTTTATATCATGAGAGCTTTATGCACTTATTTGTAGATTTTTTTTGTGATTTCTATAGAACTATAATATATTGATCATGAATGGATATTTTTTATAATCTTGGTGTCCAATTAGACTATATGTGATTATTCTTAATATCATGAAATTTTCATGAGTATGTCAATAGAGTCACTTATAAACTAAGATAAATTTTTAAAACTAGTGACTTAGTGAAATATTGATGGAATCCATGGGAGTTTCACTCATGGATATATGTAAAGGACACAATATTGTGTAGACCCCAACCTTTGGTTGTTTTATGGAATCCCTTTTTTTGGTGATGGAATAGTCCTTGTATGGAAGTTTTGGTTTTCACAGCCCTGCCAGATTGAACAAAAAACGAAAAAAACATGTCATTAAGTACCTTGTAATATTTTTGTTATTTTATGTTTTAGTATAGTCATGTACAATTATATTAATATAATAATGGGTTTTCCAATGTAATCCTAGGAATCCTATGTAGGAATTCATTGAAAATAATCAAAGACATTGGTCAATTTGTTTACTATACATCAAGGTAAGATACCACCGCGGGTGCAGTCGATGATTTTGATTTGTGGACATCCAAACTAAGTACAGACGTTTCAATCATATAATTTGTAGTATAGACTAGCAAGAAAAATATTCATGGAATCCATTAGTTGACGTTTATGTTACCCAAAATATTAATTCTATCAAATTTGATATGTTGAATATAGAAAACCATTGATGCAAGATAAATAATGTTTTAGTTCTTGTGTTATTGGAGAACAATGATTTGAACATGGAATAATTAAAAAATTATATGTCATCTGAAGTTATGTTTGATATTTTGTGAGCATTCTCAAAATTATTTTTATACTTCTTCAGATAACAAATTATGGGAAGCTTTTTTTGGATATGACCCGACACTAAAATCTATGAATTTATGAAAGTACTCAGTAAGAGGTAATTTGATTTTAATTTTCTCAATTTTTCTGAGTCAGTATGTGAAAAACCACACCAGGCATGCTGATATAATGATAAATGTAAATTCTAAATTATTGAAGTGGGTTATATTGAAAAATAAATTGTGACCGAGTTAATATTATTTAATGTCAATTAGACCATTAGATCATATTATGAACTATACCAAGATTTTTTTAGGACTATAAAGATGGGATTTTATTGAAATTTTTGATAGTGGAAGAGTGATGACTTGATGATGGACATTTAAGGATATAAAATATAGTGGGAATTGATAGAGCCTAATTGATAATAGATATTATTATGTTATCATGTATAATATTTTAGAGGATTTGTGATTTTAATTAATTGTATTTTCTTAACAGTTACACAAATTTTCATGAGTTGTAATGGAAGATGTACCTTATGATTAAAATGAATCTTAGAGATGCAATGGGTGCTGGAAAATGAAACCAGACCATTTGATATGAAAATATTTACCCAATTCTGTTGTTTATGTTTCAATGATGCATAGGGTTACTAGGGAATAATAATTTGAATTTTCTGGATGTTGTAACATCCCATATTATTGAATGGTTTGACATCTCTAATGAATTTTTATTTTGTGTTTGGTGGATGGGAAAAATAATGTAATGAGAGACATAATTTGATTTCATGAGTTTTTGAGATCTAAATATGTTATTTTAAATATTTTTAATGTATTTATATGATTATCAAGTGATTGATTCAGTTTTGGGATCATTGGGAATTCAAATCCAATTTATTGGAAAGACAAAAAACATATGGTTATATCACTGTTAGTTAAAGATATGAAACTCAACCTTGTGGACATTTCCGTTATGTTTCATAGTTCGGTTAACTAATTAGAGTGTCTCAAATAACCATGAAAGGATATATAAAAAGATACATGTGTATCAAATGGTAAACAAACTATTTCTTCTAACTATGTACATAATCATGTGATGGGTTAGAGCACATAGAAATTATATCAATAGGGGTTAATCAATGTTTTTCTAACCATGAACATAGTTCTATGAGGGTATGTGCTAGTTTAATAGTGTTGGAGCATGTTTGGTTCATTATTTTTCAAAATATTCATCCCAAACATGCATCTTATTTACAAGGGGTGATTTTTAGATATTCTCTTATCTCATTTAAAGCTCAACCACCTTTCTCACTATTTTATCCTTTGGTAGTAACCTTGTTTGATCTGATAATTTTATCCTCCCCCAAGATTGGGACGATATCTTTTATAAAATGATGGATTCGATCGATGATTTTTACATTGGAAAGAAAATGTTATGCCCAAGATTCTTCTTCCATACTTTCTTCATTTAACTCACCCTATAGATGTATAATTTTTTTTCAAGCTATTTTCCCTTATTTTAGGGTATTTTTCTATTCCTATTATTTCCCTCATTCTCGATCAAATCAAACCCCATTGAAGGTTGTGTAATGCTTCCTTGGTATATGGTAGGTGGTGTCTATTCGTTTCTATAAAATTATCTTAATTTATATTAAGTTTTCATAACTCCACACACTATACTTATAATGATTTATTCTAAAATATAAAATACATTTCATTAATCACCAAGACCTTCTTTCGACATTATTTTAAGTGATTATAAATGGGGATTTATTTATTAAAAAAACCCAAACCACTCCATGGGTGGGCTCAGACATATTAATTGGTGACCATTTGTTGTAATGAATACAAGAACACTAAATGGTAATTTTCATTTTCAAAATTAATTAAGTTACTAAATTATTGTATTAATATGGAATGGAAATTTAAATTGAGATATATCAAATAGTTAGACCTTGTTAAATTATGATGTTATTTCTTGGATAAAATGGAATTGAAAAAAAATAGATCATATAATTATAATGAATTTCTTATGGCTATGATTATATGGATGAATTGTTATAGAGATTTCTTTGGTTGGAACCAGCCTTTAGGGTCTGTGATATTAATAATGTTAAATGATCATGTTTAACTATGTATCCAAACTATCTACCTATAGTGTGTGGAATAATCAATAATGATAAACTTAAAATATATGGTTGTTTAGGTGATGAAAATGGATTGCAAATTTTATGTTCCCCTTGATTGTTCTATCCTTAATAATTATACTTTTTCTTATAAAATAAATGTCAGGTTAAAATTTAAAACTATGACATATCCTTCGATAAATTATAAATCAGATGATTTATAGCATGTTATATTTGTAAAAATTTCATCTATATTTCTCTTGGCCTATTTTTTATTACTAAATTAAGGTTCATACATATGATAATATTCCATGAGTGATACAAGGGTTCCTTATGCACAATTCCTTGGACAAGATTAATAGAAATATAAATAACATTATTCCTTGAGAAATACATTGGTTCCTTACACGACATTCTTTGGATAGGTTAAATAGGATTATGTCACACCTTGAATAATACTAGGATTAATGATATAGAATTAATTGGATGGTTTCATATGTTGAATGATACTATGTTACACCTTGAACTAATCATTGATTCCTAATATGTCATTCCATGGATGGGATCATAGGATGACTGTGATTATATTTTACATAGAACGATACCAAGATTCCTGATCTGGAATTTCGTAGATGAGCTCATAGATTTTATTAATGTATGTCATTTCATTATTTATTTATACAATCCTTATTTGGAAATCCTTGTATCTGATCACAAGAGGTGCGGTATTATATAATCATTGATTACTAAGTCTTTAATAACAGAATACATGTAAAACATAAAATGATGATCATTATATATAGAATCCATGGTTTATTTAAAAACCCATTTCTATTGTTACATTTTGTTTCCTAGGATATTATCCATGGGTAATATTTTATTTTTCCCTTAACTTCTCTTGAGTGTAATTATATAATTCTAACTATTGAAAAGTATAATGTCTTATGCCAAAATTAGTATGATTGGACATGTTTCTATGAAGAACATGAGTCCGAATTGAGAAAATTTATTATTTAGTAATATATTTTTTATAAATACAAACTTATTTATATTATACTGATGGATGAGATTTCATTAGATGTCTTTGGGGGTAGCCTAATGAGTTTATGAAACTCCCTCTTCAGTTTTCCATTTAGTACATAGAATAAAATCATTATTTTTTGTTAGGAAACATTATGTTACTTCTTTCTTTTCCCCCATTTTTGTGATTGTAAAAAATATGGAGCTGGGGGATGAGAATGTACTTGGTCTGGTTACAAGAGTTGGGTATCTTATTTATGTATTCCTTCTTATGTCTAGACCTATACAGTGTGTGTATAACTATTTCATTGTCTTCTTGTATATGTGTCTCATTATTTTCATGCATGGATGTTTATTTGGAAACATCCTATTTTTGTTAAAATTATATAACATAGTTTTATATCATAAATTATTGATATAATTTATTTATTTGATGATGTTTTTATTTTCTTGATCCATATATTATAGTATCCCAATTTAACCACCTTCTTTCTATCACCTCAAGTTAGAATCCTATAGTTTATTGGGATGTGTAATTGATTTTACATAAATAAATTACATATGAAACATTTTAAGGGATCTTTAATTAGTTCTCTAAGAACCCTACCCTAGCATCCTAGAGCTATTTTATTACATTATTACACTTGAATAGATACAATTTGTCAAATAACAACGGTTTGATTAATATTTTTAGTTTTTGATAGCCATATACATAAATTATACCCATTTTAAATTGGGAATGTATTTAAAACACAATATATTACAAAATAAAATTCATTGGATCATGGAAAGCTCATTTAATGATAATTTCATCATATCATAGGGAAATGAAAAAATTAATGGGGAGATAAAATGATTAATAAGGGTTAAGTATAGTATATGTTATTATTAATCAATAATAAAAATCAACATGGAAGGGTAAACTCATCCCAATTGACATTTATATAACATTCCTATAATTATAATATAAGGCAACATCATTATGTAACGTTAAATAACTAAAAATACATGCCACATAATAAATAAATAGATAAGGAAAGGAATAGAGAAAATATCATGGATAATTAGATAACTTAATTCTAATTGGAGTAGAATAATAAGTATTACAATTCATGTCTCATGCACATGAATACATATATTGTCAAAATATATCCTTGAGATTGTCTAAAACTATAGGTAGAAACCCATATTTTTTTAGAAATATGATTAATATAATGAGATCTATAAATGAATAAAGAGATTATATAAATTCTAGGCCCCAACCATCATAGAATATCCATATAATTCCTTATATATTTATCAATTGATCTAATTATTGAATCATTATTCCTTATCATCTAATATTCATATTGAGTAAATGATATGGATTTATCACAATTTTCCCAGTTAATCAAATAACATTCAAAGTATAGCAAGAATGTAAAAAATTTTATAATGTTTAAGATATAATCATTTAAATCATACAATAATATGGATTTCAAATATAAATTTAATTATTAATGAATAATGATCACAAAACATGATTTTTTTTCTAGAGAATGTTAACAATCACAATACAAAGTGAGATTGTAAATTGAATTTTACATTATACTGATTTCCATTTCAAATCAACATGGAAAACATAATTCAAAGTAAAACATAAAATAAAATTAATTATCTATTAGTAATTAAATACAATTTTATATGGGTAGTATATACACAATATAAATGAAACTATTTTCGTAACATGACAATATGCCTCAAAGAAATAAAATTGAGACTAAATCCCATGCCTTATGATTCCTTTTGGTTTAACATTGTTTAATATAATATATATTTGTTTTTAAAATATTATTAACTCATCAAATGAACATATTAATATTATATTATCATATTTGTTCCTTTTAATAACATTAAATCCTATATTAATTAAATATCATTCATTATTTTCATTGTTTTGTGTCTTAATAGCGTTGTTTTTCATGAATATTTCTCAATTAATGATCCATATATTAAGAATATTATATGGATTCATAATATAAATAATATAAATAATTAAATAATTATCAACCAAATATATCAATTATACATTTTAGACTAATAATGAACCATGTATTTGGGAAATGTAATCTATTGTAATCATAGATATGAAAAGAATTATATAAGCTTGAGTAACATTTCGTTTTTTTCAATGATCATTATAGAAAAGTGGTATGTAATAATTAACCTTTATATAATTATAAAAATATCATATGAACCATATTATATACTTATAAATATCATCTAGGTGGTTTTTTGAAAAAAGGGAGTAACATTTCTTCATGTATACAGTAGTCCACACATACATGAATGATATTACTGTCATTATGTGAGTGAAAAGATGAGAAATAAAATGATGTTCATTATTAATAAAAAATATTTAATACATCATTAATGTAATAATTATTTAATTTAGATCATATATTATTATGAAATGTGAGCATATTACATTTTATTTATAGATTTTTTGAAGGAAAAATCACATTACTTCGTAAGGTGAAAATTCTTTATACATATGAACGACTTTATCTTATCCCATAAAAATGGAAAACAATTAGATATATTTAAATAAATATGTGATAAAATGAATCTATTGGTATAAATATGATACAAATAATATATATATATATATATATACTTTATATCTATCATCATATCCAAATATGAAAGGTAGTAATGGTACGTTGGATGAAATCATTTCTTGAGGCAGTATCCTTAACACAAATGATGGATGATTTCATATTCCATTTGGTGGAAGTGGAGATGATTTTAGTTCATTAAATTGATTCAAAAACATAATATTATATGTAATATAATTATTATATAATATAATAATTGTTTAATAATAATTTATATGGTGGAGGACTAAATAAAATAAAAACACTCATTGAAGAACATTGTCACTTCCTTGGGTGTCCTCCTTAGGTTTTTCCCAATGCCTTTCTATTCTGGATTTCATACAAAACTAAATATTATAGTATGATATGGATGAATATTAGGAGTTATTTGGGATTTTATTGGATGCCGCAATGTAGTATGAAGGTGTGATGAATATAAAAGAGGGGGTGGCCATTTAAATGTGTGTTGTGTAGAACACTTGAAATTATTTGAAATTATTATCTTATAACCATGATTTTATGTTTCCAAAACCATAGAAAATGTATTATTTTAAAAAATATAATATATATTTTTGCTGTAATTCTATAGTTTTTTTTAAAAATTTGTAGGTTATTCTGAAACCTTTTCTTCTCAATTAAATTTTCTAAATAAATCAAGTTCTACCACAACGGATGTAATTAATAATCACTATTTATTCAAATCATTTTGGGAAAAAATGAATTTCACCATATTATAAATTATAAGTTTTAATTATTCCAAATATTAAATCCATGTTTCCAAATAAATAATCAGTTATTATAAAATATCAACTCAATTTTAATCACACTGACCTGAAGAGAAACGAGATTTTAAAGGGAAAATTTTCAAAAGTTTACAATGTTTTCATATGAAAAATAATTATGAAATTTATTATAATTAATTGATTTGGATTTAATAATATTTAATAAAAATAATTTTAAATTAAAACCAATTCAAAATATAATTTATCATTATAAAAAATTTAAATGAAATTTCAGTTTTCAATAATGTTTTATTATATTTCACTATTCATTATAAAAGGAAAAACTCAAAAAAAAAATAACAAAAATCAAAATGAGATATTTTTGATATATTATTTCAAAACATATTTTTTAAAATTAATTTCATAAAAGTGGGATGAATTACTTTATTAAAAGTGACCAAGGTGCAATTGAACAATATTTTAGAGAAGTTGAGTTTTCATTAATGCATTTCGTCTTCTATTAAGTGGTTCCTATCTTATTACTAATAATAATAATATCAAAATTTTCATAAATTATATTATATTATTCATACCATCCAATTTATCAACTTGTTTATAGATATTATTTTAAATAATAATAATTTAATAATATTTCAAATTTCATATAATCTCAATTTTGAGTGTAGCAAAAACTACAGTGAATATTATATGTAACACTATCTAATCCCAATTTTGAATGTAAATAATAATATTGATGTATTTAATATATATAATATAAATATATCTTCAATTGAAAATGTGTTGTAATTTCTTCTAACCGTAGTGTAACATGTTTCATATGATGTCAATTTTGTTTCACATATGTTATAATATATAATGTTTTTATATTATAATTTTTTGATGTTAGGTTATCCTCATATTAAATAAATTTTGTCCTCACAATTTAGATATTATCTTATAAATAAATGGTTTCTCATTTTTCAATTAATTTTTTGAAACTAACATCTTAAAAAAGTGATAATACTTTTTTCTCTACATAAGAGAGAAAAAGGCAGTATAATGATTATATAGAATAATAATATAACAATTATTACAAGTAGGATAACATAAGAGAAAAATGAAATAATATAAAATGAAAGAAATATTGATTCCCAAGGATTAGTAGAGAGTGATATATTTCATTGAAAAAAGAAAGTCACTGTTCCAGAGATGTTTAAAAACCAAAAAACCATAAATCAAATAGGTGTTAAAATGATCCCTGATATCAATAAAACAAATATTAATATCATAAAACTTATTTATAAGATATTTTTAATTTTGGTTATGAACATTAATGAGAAGATATGAATACATTTTATATTTTCATTTCATAACCATAAAATAATACTTTTATATGATCCTTGAAAAATTTCCATTTCATCTCATAATCGATGAAATTATTATCCAAAAATTAATTTTTTATACATTAAGGAAAAATATTTACATTAAAAGTTCATGTGATAAATAATAGTGAAAAAAGTCTTTCATTCTATCAATAACAATTTTTCAAAACCAACATCATTCTCATAAGTTATTCAATATAAAAAAATTAATCTCTAAAACCCCATACAAATTCAAATTTAAACCATTTCATAAAAGCTCAAAATTTTTAATATTCTAAAAGAATAATATACAAAACCATAGAAATAAGGTCACTATATTCATATATTGAGCATATTACTAGTCCCTAAAAAATAATGAAGTAGTTATTAATCAACACATAACAAACATGTCTATACCGTAATCACGTAGTATCTCGAAACATCATGATAACATGAATTCCCATAAAAACATATTATAAATTGTATGATTCCATATTCCATAAATAAAAAATATATTATTGGATATATTAATTTAATTAAAAATTATTGTTGAATATATTAATGATAAAATTATCCACATTTTTAGAAAATCATTAATCAGTTCCGGTGTATTTCGTATTAAAGTGACACTATTTTTATCTTCTAAGACATTGTACAATTATTACATATATTTACAAATCTAGGTGTTGAAATTGTGTACAACTCCAAGACCCGGCTGTAGGGAATTAATTTTCATAAAAAATACATAATAAATTTTATATTGTGTGTGAATGATCAATTAATGGATATGAGAGAACTCATAAATGGATGATTGAATCAAAAATTTGAAACCGTCGCTGGGTCTTTAACATGTTGTTTTCCGTGGGCAAGAAATAAAATTAGTCGGTGAAGGATGTTTAGAACCCTCTATCATTGGTGATGCATTTAATTGAATTAATTAATTAATTGATTAAATTACATTATACCCTAATAAGAGCCAATAGGTATGTAGTTAGGGAGAATTCTATAGGTTTGTATCAAAATTCTCCCACCACTGGAAAAGATGTCCCCCACCTCCTTTATAGGAAAATTTCCGTGATTAACAACAACCATCTAGATCATTCAGATACAAGTGAAACAAAATAATTTGATCCTCGATAATTCCTAAAAGAGTGGATTAGTCAACAATTTTAAATCCAAAAAATAGGCAGTACTCGTTATTTTTAGATTATCACCCATTTAATTAAAAAAATTAGTATGTCATCTTATTTCCTTCAATATAAACACTAATTATGACCATAGAATGCACCAAATTATGTAAACATACTTTATTATCAATTATTTTTAATCATAGTGAACATTATAGCCTATTGGCCAAATTTGCTTTTCCAATTATCCTAAAACTGTTTTTCTTGTGGCTTTTATCTCTCATCCTTCATGATCATCACTGATGGAACCCTGTAGTTCCCGGTTCGATAGTTGTAAGGTGAAATGATCTCGATCGGGTGCTCAAATTTTTTGGAGGATTGATAAAACAATGACAATATCGACAATGTATCATATATCTAGAATTTTCATGATGAAATGAGGCTGAAAACAATTATTTTGGACCATATTACCAAGTGTAAATTGAAAGGGTGTTTTAGAAATGATGTATGGAACCCTCATTCCCCCCGGTGATTTATTTATACTTAATGATTGTTCCTAACAATCATTTGTGCCCAAATAACTATTTTTATTGTAAAACCATTGTGGAATCTTGGGTTGTTTATGTTTATTTTAATATTTAATAAAGATCCTTAAAATTGTGAGTGTTCTTTTAATAACACGATTACACTTTGGGTAAAGTGAAAAACACATCGTGTGTAGCCTTCCTTAGTAGCAGCACTGTGGTTTTTAAATTGTTGAGGATGACATGGATTGTAGTTCACCATCACAATCCATATATCCTATACATGGATTGAAATTTTGTATCAGGTGTCACATGGATGTGGTGTCTATATAGATGTATAAAAACATGGGATGGACACACAAGAAACATCATGTGTGGACCAGAAAGTCGTGTAGCAATGTATATTGACATCGGGTCAATGTATACGTACATAACCTACAGACATAGCCCATTCCCAGATATTTGGGAAAAATCCATGTATTCCACCTACATGGTGTGTACCCATACACGAATGGGACTCATGTACTGACCAGAGACATGACCAAGCAGTGTACAGGGACCACACAATATTTGGGTCTCCTCACATGTTATATAAAGTATGAGCTCTTCCGAATAAACTTCTAACCTCCAAATGTCATTTTTTAACTCGGATTGTTGCCCGCAAGATGCCTATACTAAGTTGTTTTGAAATTATAACGAAATTGTACCCTCATAAGTGGATTTTTAGATACAATGGAAAATGTTCTAGGTGTGGTACGTATTTAAGAGACACCCGATTATGGCATCGATCATACAGAGTTTCCATAGCAGTACTGAGTTACCTTCAAGTAAGACTAGGCACTATAGTTCCTCGATATTTTGTGATTACCCATGAACTAGGCTATGTATTGGGATTCCCCAATGGTTGTTTCAGGTTTACCCTCTACTAGGACTGCGTATTTGTGATCCCTAATGATATTTCTGAGTTACACTCTATTGTGATTGTGAAGTGGAGTTCCTCGATATTCCTAGATTACCCTATGTTTATGATGGGTAGCGGCATTCCAAAAAGACTGCTTCTAGGAATAACCCTCCAATAGGGATCGATAGTGGAGTTTCCCGAATTACTCAACTTGATTACCCTCTAGTAGAAAATGGTAGTGTCTTCACTATTGACCATCTTGAGTTGTAACTTCTAGTAGGATGGGGAAATGGAGTTCCTTAGTGATTACCAAAGTAGGAACCTCCTTTCATATTAGGGTACAAGATCACATTCTAAAAATGCTTACCACTACACTTTGTAGCTAAGTGATGATACATGGATTTATATAAATTTATACTAAAAAGAAAAAGGGGGAACATTCCCCACTGAGACACATTCTTTTGACGTGGCATAAATCCATTTGTGTGAGTCAGTGCCTCCAACAGTGAATAGAATTAATGTGTGTGGATTGAGTACCTTAGACTTTTGTGTTCTGGGAAGAGGCATGAGATACTAAGAAATGTGGATGGATTTTCCTTGTAACTATAGGACACTCTCCTTGTAAAAATATGTTAGATGTAGATCCACTTACACTATTTTTTAGGATGTTGTGATGGATAATATATATATATATATATATATCCTATTCAAGTACCGACTCCTTTGGAATTTTTTATGATCCTTCCAGGATAGGAGAAGACGTGCATGGAATTCCATGTTATTATCATTTCTATATTCTCATTGACAGATCTGTCTACTCTCTTACAATAAGTAATTAAAATATGATGAAAATTCTATATTCTCACAATGTCGACATTCATGTTTTTGGATGAGTTTACATTCTCTATCTCTTTGGTATGTGATGTACTGTAACTGTACCATGTTATTTCTACTACCTTCCCCTTCAGTTCTATATCTGAATTCTCCCCCATAATCCTTGTCGGGGTTTTCTATAGTTTAGTTATATTATCACCCAATAATTCTATTTTCCCAACACATGGCATGCCTTTGGACGATAATGGATAGATCTATCGTGGCATCAAAGTATCGTTGTGATATGGGGTACATAGACTGAATGTGATGGACATAGCTCTGGAGTCAAGAGGTATGATCTCTTATTGTTTACTAATTCTCCATTTTCGTTCTGGTTTGGACCCACTTGAAGTTGGGAATATATTTTCCCTTTTATTTTTAGTTTACAATGCCATAATTTGTATTGTTTAGAGGTCCATTGGAATTTGTGGTTTTTATATAAGTTCAACATATTTTATTTCCTTCTATATGAACTATTTAATATAGTATTCTATTTGATTTTTTATAATTACATAATAAAATTAATTCCTTAGTATTCTATTATTTCTATGCTTGTTTCTACCCCTGGACTATGGAGGTGATCATGGGGTTGATTTGGCTCGAGCCCCATGATGGGTTAGGTCATGAAATATTTTTATGAAAGGAAGTACATTCTTTTAGAAATTGTTCAGAAGATTCCCTAAATGATGATTGGGTGGGATTAGGAAAACAATGTCAATGTTTTATCAAGTACTGATATTTTTATAGGAACTATTGTGGTGGTGTGGAAACCGAGGTTGAATTTCTCCAGGACCATGACAATCTACTTGTTGGCACAACATGTGGTGATATTTTTTGTAGGGATTAATGGAAAATGAATCATTCAATGTTGAGCCTTTGAATATCCTTCACGAGTCAGATCCACACACACAAAGACACAAAAACAAAGACAGTTGCACAGAAAGACACACACACACACACACACACACACATATATATATATATATTCCCCCCATACCATGATACTCCTTGATAAATTTCAAGATTCCTCCATGATGACAGCCATCCAGGATACCAGCTCTGGATAATGATGATGGCCATATTAGCAATGTGGCCATATTTTAGGTTCCATATCATGACCCACATCCTCCTAGTGAGAATGTTGAAGAACCTCCATCTTTTGAGTAAATATTGTCCCTAACGATTAGTTTGAGGATCTACACCTGCAAATTTCACTCTATGAATTCAATCAACGGTGACTACTAAGGTACTACAATGAGACTTATCCATACGGAGTGGAGTATTAATTATAGTAGCTAGTCTGTAACATCATACTTATTCGGACCCTAATGGGTTATTTGGTGTCTTTGGAAGCCAATATTATTCATGATCCCACTAAAAATTGGTAGAGATTGGTTAGACAGATGCATGATTAGTCGACACTCTCGTGGGATGACATAAATTAGTTTTTTCAAGAGGAGTACTACCCCACGACTTATGCTCCATTCAGAATCGAGAGCATCAATTGCATAAGAAGCTAGGGATGAAAATTATTTATTTTGTGGCTAGGATTAAAAACCTTATGCATTACTCTCTCAACATGATTTTTTATGGTAACATACGAGCATATAAGTTTGATATGGGACATCGATGAGATATTCAAGACAGAGTAGTGCCATTGTACATCCCCAACTATTCGAGAGTGCTAAAACAAGATATTGTCCATATATTTTTCAAATGGAGGGATTCTAGATTACAAGAGCTAGCAGAGAGTGCGATATTTAAGAGTAATCTATATTAGCTGGAAGTCAATAAAGATCTCGAAAAAATATACCCTTCCATGAGTAGGATCATGGATGTGGTATTATAGTGAAGGGTTATCCTAGATAACCAGTTATGGGCCAGTTCTATTCATTTTAAGGGAAGTCTAACATGGCATTAGAATTCCTGAACAAACGAGCTAAGTATCCCAGACAGATAGCTAATGGGCTACCACAACAGAGATAACACTAGTATCAGGAATCTCCCATGTGTGTATAGGGTGGCCTACATAGAAGAGGATCTATCAGATAATTAAGAGGAGTTTCATGTAAAGTAAGACATTTTGAGGTCCTTCCCCAACAACTAGGTGTCCCATGCCAGGCTCAGGGAGCTAGTGGTCTCGGCCACAGACTGCTGCA
Organism: Viscum album; assembly: GCA_963277665.1. Lineage (NCBI taxonomy): Eukaryota > Viridiplantae > Streptophyta > Magnoliopsida > Santalales > Viscaceae > Viscum > Viscum album. Next base: position 537,418,151 of record OY728157.1, read on the forward strand.
TGATTTTGAAATCTATGATCCTGAAGTGCATGAGATGATTTGAGGTATGATCTATGTTTATTCAACTCTTGCCTAAGTATTTGTATTCATTAGTTATAGCCATTTTTTCTCTCAACTCCAACTACAATATTTGGATATCCTAGTATAGACTCTAGAGAAAATAGAATCTCAATGATCATACATGGATAACTTCTTCTATATAATTCATTTGATTATAGTTAGAGTTATCTCTTAGTGTAGAAAGGTTCATGTGGGGCATTTTGGTCCTAATGATGGACCCTATGACATCATATTAGGCATGGATTGGAATTCTATGATTCTTCAATAGATATTCTGTCATTGAAAAATTTTTAGAGTCCTACACACTGATCAGACAAGGTTCTCTTTTTTTGGAAAGAGAGTCCTCATAGCCGGACATGTGGAAGCTCTGAGTAAGAGGTTTCATCTTATCACCCATCTATTAGTGATTTTATCCCTTGGTGCATTATACTCTATATGAATATGGGACTTTAGTGATGGAATATTATATAAATGTCTTCATTAAAGACGTTCCATGACTACCTCCAAGGTAGGAGATGGTGTTTTTCATGACTTGAATCCTCCAACAAGCCTGATATCTTAAACATAATATCAGATGTCATGTATTGAGTTCTGGGATATAAGTTTGATGTTAGAGGACCTTGTGAGAATTATTTTACCATACCTAGTTTCTCCTAGGAATCTTCAATTATATTAATGATGAATCCATACTAGAGAATTCCACATTTTGGGGATTATTGTCTCCTAAAACAGGCCACAATAAAAAATATGTACCCCTTACCAAGGATTAAAAATAAATTCAACTACTTTCATGGTGTGAGATAGTTATACAAGATCGATATTAGTTCCGACTACCACTATTTTTGGGTTCATGAGGGTGGTATTACAACATATTAATTCTGATGTCACTATGAACACTATGAGTTTTTAATGATTCCCTTGGGTGTGAAAAATCCCACCTCTATCATTATGGCTGGGATGAACCTATTTCTCTAACCATAAATTGACCATTTTTTTCATTGTCAATGAAATACTCATATAATATGAAATATAGGAGGTTCATGATATCACTTGAGGATGGTTCTTAATATATTTATAGATCATTAGCTTTATCTAAAGCTCCGAAAATTCCGTTTTTGGTTATTGGAGGATCACATTCTAAGTAATTTAATTTCTGAAAATGGTTTTTCCACTAATCCATAAATATGATGGTAATTATTTCTTGGGATCCACCATAGAATGTGTCATTGGTGTGTAATTTTCTTGTCTTGGTTGGTTACATCAGGGTATTCTTGGCATACCTCTCTAAAATCAATGCCACTGTGACAACTTTGATAAAAAATGTATTATTGTTCACCATATCTAATCCACTTCATATGACCTTCGAGGTGTTGAGGATGATGCTAATGATTTATCCACTATTGAGACTACAATAGGAAGGAGTTGAGTTGGTAGTATATTGTGATTCCTTCAGAGATATGCTTGGTTTCATTTTAGTGAAAAGAAAAAACAAAATATGTATTGTTCGATACAGTTGAGACCCTATGAGAAGAACTATGTATATCCTGACCTAGAGAAAGATAATGTATTATTTACATGAAATTATGCTCTCACTATCGTCTGGACTAGATCTAGGTGGTTTACTCAGACCACCATAGTCTCATGTATATATTCACATATAGAGACATGAACCTAAGCTAGTGACACTGGTTGGAGTTCCTACAAGACTACGACATCGAGATTGTCTATACTACAAGAAAGGGAAACATTGTTTATGATTCCGTTAAATGAAATTACCAAGCTCACATAATGCGGGATGATTGGTAGTAGTTAGATTTCTTATAGATGACCCTGGTGGAGAATGATGGTACAAAATCTCTATAGTCTATGGTGATGAGTCGTTAGATTCATGAGTGAAAAAGAATCCCAACTAAGAGACATTGACTAATAGGTTCTTCATGATCACATATACATTGGAAATACACCATATGGATATTATGATGGTGGGAATCATGATATCTTGTTCCATGGGTGATAAATGGTTCCAGTTGAAATACTGGAGGATGTAAAGCAAGACTTCTACACTTCTCCCTTTGATTTATATCTCGATGTAGGGAATATGTACAAAGAAAAAAATTGGAATTTATGGGGGTCCATCATAAATGATGCATAGCCACGATTTTCTCTCATTTCAGTGCTTTTATGTAGGTGAAGTTTGAGTACCATGTTCTAATGGGTTTGTTTCAGCCTCTTGTGATCCCAGATTCGAAATGATATAGTATATCCATGTAATTTGTCACATGGATTCCACATATAGTAAAGAGCCCTGATGCCATCTGGGTGACATTTAACAAATCATGAAGCTATCACACTTCTTTTTCCTTAGGGAACAATGTTCTAGGGACATTTGGCAGTTGTTTTACATACAAGAGATCTTCTACGATCACGAGGTACCCTTGAAGATTGTCTTTATTCAAGAAGTGTGGTTTAAATCATTATTGGGGACATTCTTTTTTGAAGAATTTATTACCCAATTGTTGATGAGTACACCAAGTCCACACCAGAATATTGGGAAGACTAATATAACTATCCAGGTGCTGGATGATATGTTGAGGGCTAGTATGATAGATTTCGTTTGGATATGGGATGATTACAATCCATTGTAAGAGTTTTTATAAAAAACAACTACCACCATACCATCAGCATGGATCCTTTTGAAACCATGTGTGGGAGAAACTTAAGATCACCCTTGTGATGGAAGAGGATTGGGGATTCTTCTCTTGTTGTCCCATAATTTTCACAATAGACAATGGATAATGTTATGTTCATTCATGAGTGGATGAAGATGGTCCATAAAATATATAAATATTTTGATGATTGTCATCAAAGTACCTCAGAGTTCGAGTAGGGAGACAACATCATCTTGAGGACCTCCACACTATAAGTAATATAGAGGTTCGGTTGGGTAGTCATGCTATCTCTGGGGTTCATCAAACAGTTCAAGATCATGCATGGGATTGGTGAGGTTTCATACTACCTCACCCTATGAACATAAATAAACAATTTCCCAATGTCTTCCATGTGTCGTAGAAGAAAAAATACATGTATTACACTACACACATTATAGACTAGGGAATATAGGAATCGAGGGTGGATCCCACTTTTTAGAGAACACAGTGGTGATCGAGGACTGATACGAGTTGACCTTCTGAGGATTGACTGTCCATTTGGTTCACACATTGTGAAAGTACATAAACATTCAAGAGAGTTCATGTGAGTTACAACGAAATGTAGGGAATTCATATCTCCTATTTTTTCCTAGTATTTCTATTCAGGGATGACAATATTGAAGGACATAATGATCTAGAGACCATTTTTTCCTTGTAAGTCTTTAAATATTTCTAAATGAATTTACAAATATAGATGTTAAGATAGAGTGGGATTGCATGTCCTATTTTTCTCAGAAATAATTTTTTCAAAATATTATTATATTTTATATTATTCACACTTGGTTAAATAATGGAAATGAGATAACAAATGAATAGATGATTGGATTAGAAATATGAGATTACGGTTTGTTTGGAAAGAGTTTTTTACTGTAGTACTGTCATAAAATGAGTTAGCATGGAATGTTTGGACCCCTCGCTTATTGTAGGTTAAAATTTTTAAATTAATTAATTGATTGATTAATTTAATTACATTTTTACCAAATAATATATCATATGTTTGTGTTTTTAGATAATTCTCCATGGCTGGAACATAATTCTCCCACTATTAGTAAAGCTCTCTTCATCCACATTCATCGGAAAATATCTTTTCCAAACAACAACCCTTTTGATCAAGTCAATCGAAGGGAATAAAATTAAATAGCTACTCCCAAATTCATTGGGCAGTACATTCCTCAACAGAAATCAATCCAAAAAAGAGTCAGGGCTAGTTATTTGTTATCTATATCCCTTAAAATTAAATTATTATATAGATCATCAAGAATCCTTTGAACAATGCCTTGATTTTTAATTTTTCATGATCCAATACACTGAAACTAAATTCATTATCAATTATTTATAGCCTTAAATAATGTTCTTGATATTCTTCCAAGATCCCCTAGAAAAATTATAAACTCGTCACTCTTATGAATCTTTTCTCCTATTCTTCCTGTTCTTCATTGATACACCCCTCTGATTCCCGGTTAGACAGTTGCTGGAAGACCCGAGATCGATTGGGTGCCCGTATTTTTGGAGGATCAATGAAATGGTGATGATATTGAGAGTAGAGAATAGATATGGATTCTCCATAATGAATGGATTCAAAATATGAATATTGGGTTATGGATTACCATGTATTAAAATAACAGGTGTGTCCATAATTAATAACGACACCGCTATACCATCTTGCAATTTATTTCCAACAAATGGTGGTTCAGAACTAGGATTCACAACCATATCTTTGTTTATTTTAGTAGAACTTAGGAATAATCGAATGTGGATGAAATTGATTCTATGCATGAATGATGATATACAAAATTTTAAATGATTTAAAAAAAATCCTAACAACATGCCATGTAGTGTGAAGAACACATGATGTGAAGCCACCCTTAGTGGAGACACTGGCATTTGAGAAATGTTAAGGATTACATTGTGTGTAGTCCTCCCTCACATGCCTTGTATCCCATCCTTGGTTGGACTTATGTTTGATGGGTCACACATATGGGGAGTCCATGTAGAAGTACATGAATGTTGGATCTCCACATAGGTAGAATGTCGTGTGGACCCCCATGAGGTGTACCAAATTACTCAGATACATGTTCTACGTACACGAACATGGCTAGAACACAGGCCATAGTATTTGGATTGGTGGGAAATACTATGTAGTACACCTACATGGTGTGTACCCATATACGGTCATTACCTGTGTACCGACCAGATAAATGGATAGGTATTGATGTGGGACCACACCTCTTGTCGTCCACCTCACATGTTGTGTACTTCATGATCACTTTCATGAAAAATTCAATCATCTATATCTCTTTCAGTTGAACATGTATTTTGGTGCACTAGATTCCAATATAGAGTGTTTTTTCACGTAGAATGTTATAGGGATTTAGTAACAGTATTTTGAGATATAATGTAATATTTTCTCAGTTTGGCACACATTGAGGCAAATATTGGTTAAAAGAAAAAATCATACAGAATCGCTTGCGAAGTACCATATTACCATCTAGTAGGACTATGATGTTGATTTCCATGATGTTTTTGGATCACCCTCCATGTTGGTTGGGAAATAGAATTCACGAATGCAAGTTCCAGAATTACCCTCTAGTAGTAATATGTAGTGGAATTCCCCAATTATCATTATGAGTTAACATGTAAAAGGAATGGGTAGTGGAGTTCCCTGACATTTCAGGATTACCATCATACTATGTTGGGTTATGGTAGAACCCAATGCCATCTTACAAATTTTACATTCCAATAGTGTCAAGATGTGGAGTTTCCATGGATATTCACTAGGATTACCCTCTAGTATGACTGGTCTATGGAATTATCTTAAGACCTACCTAAGTGATACACTATAATATGACTGGGTAGTGGAGTTCTTTAGTGAATATCAGAGTAGGAACCTCCCGTCATAATAGGGTATGATATCTTTTTCGAGAACCGATTTTCCCTCGACATTGTGGTTCAGTGAAAAATCCTGGTTTGAGGAACCTTTGGACTCATAATAAAGAAGGATGATTTCCCCACAAAGACATTATATTATGTTGAGACATGAAACTATGTAGGTGAGTGAATTTCACTGAATAAAGACGACATCAATGTTTTGTGATTGGGTGACTTATACTTGTATCTTCTTAGAAAATAAATGCGATTTTGGGCATCATAAATAGGCATACCTTGGAACTATTGGCTACTTTCCTTCTTGAACATATTTATGATATTTATATCCCCTTACAATCTCATATGAGATTCATTGTTTGAACACACACACCTGTACACACACACAGAGAGATACACACACACACACAAATATATATATATATATATATATATATCTTATTCTAGTTCCCCATATTTTCATTTTAAGTTACTCTCTTTCTAGGAGTGGTGAAGATACCAAGGTTATTATTTGTGTTTATTGTTTCTAGATTCACATTTTTGGAGATGTCTACTATCATACTATAGGCATCGAAGACACGAATAAAAGTTTATTTTCACATGATTTTGACCTCATTTTATTTGGATGATTTTACTTTCACTATATTATTGGGCAGAGATGTACACATTTTACCATACCATGTTCAATCTAAATCATTCCTATAAATTTGTGCCTCTTACTACTCCCACTTAATTCTTTTTGGGGTGTTCAACTGGGTATGAAAATACTAATATCTTAATGGGATTTCCCCAAAACGTGCCATTTATTTTTCAAATGGGGACATGTTAATTATTACATTAGAAGATCATAGGGATACTTGGTTATTGGACTACGTATTGTGGTTGTATAACGATGTCACAACCCATCCTCATGGCTCGTGCCATGACTACCCCAAGCCCGCCTTCCATAGGCCAGCGGCTGGTGACTAGCACCAAAGGCATAAATCCCGATAAAAAGGGAAGGAATTTTCTTTTATGAAACATAAACATACACAACCAACGTACAAGAGGAAGAAAACACTAAGTAAGAAGTATAACAAGTGTGCTGAAAGTACAAAGGGGCTGGAATACAAGCCCAACATTAAAGTACAATGAAATGAGAAAACAACAAGAAGGTATCATGCTTCTCCTATATCGTCCTCCGGAGTTCCTACCTGAAGGGTAGGTACAGATGGCCACCTCAGCCCTCCACATCCATCTGTCACCTCCGGGTACCGTCTCTTCGTGAAGTCCACCTCTGGGTATTGTCTCAACCTGAAGTCCACCTCCGGGTACCGTCCAACTCTACTAGCCTCAGCCACGACCAGTGATGTCCGTCGTCTGCAACCAACACAATGAGGTGCGGGATAGCCCATGCAGGGGTGAGTATAACTATACTCTGTATGGACCCCGAGACCCTCAAGGTCTCACTAAAATCCAACAAAGATAAACAAAAAAAAAGATCTCAACATATAACCTTTAGTTTGGTATATTCCCATATATATACCTATGTTATCATGTAACCCATCTCAATCATGAGGAAAACACAAAGTACATTGACTCAGCTCAAACCAAGATTTCATAATTGAAACCACAACTGATGGAGAAATCCTCCTCTTTCGAGTAAAGTGGACATTTCACAACATCGACGCACTACTCACTTACCTTAGACTGCTGAGGTACTCCTCCTATAGAGTACCGCGGGTCTGCTACCAAATAACAGGTGCTCCGTCCACTGATGCTCTGATGCCAAATACCGGGTGCTCTCCCTAATAGCCTACAGAGGTACTCCTCCCATCGAGTACCGCATGTATTCTTCCAACTACCAGGCGCTCCGTGCACCATGGGTCTGCCTCCAAATACCGGGTGCCCATCCACTGGGCTATTCGAATCACTCTGAGTCGAATCGGTCAAGCAGTGGTCAGGTCTACAGCTACTACGTCTCCGCACTCCGTACGATCGTCTCCATAACAATCCGCTCCACAGGCTACTAGTTGTTAATTTTATGTGTTACGAAGTATGGTGTAGAAGTATCAAACAGGATCGCCTCCTCATAGGGGTCTCCACACAACAGACGACGCATCAATCGGACGCTCGGTCTGTGAGTTATTAGTTTTCCCGTTCCAGGGGCCCGAATGGTTTTTAAGCTAAAATCAACCCGACCATATTCCAAAATCATCCTTACCCCAAATAGAGTATTCCAAAAGTAACTTCTCATTAAGAGGAATCAAACATATTTGATGACACATCAGTTGGACTTCCGGTCCTCAAGTTATAAGTGTTTCTGTTGTAAGTGCCCGGTCGGTTTCAGGTTTGAACCAATACGATCATTCCCAATCTTCGCCGAAATCTTTAGTGTAATATACTAAATCAACCATCTCAATCCGAGGAATACCACAAAACTGACGACACAACGATCGGAGGTCCACAACTCACGTCATGTTTGTTTGACAAAAAACGGTCCGAAAATAGGGGGTTTGGGCCCGGTACGACCCGACCCAACACCCATAGGGTTGGCCCGAATTGGGTCGACCCGACCCAAGTTTGGTTATGACCCGATTGGGAATGGCGCAGCCCGGCTGGTGAGGCCCCACCCGATAGCTGGTTGCGGCTCAGCCAGCGCGACCAAGCGTTGCACGGAGCGGGGGGTTACACCCACCCCCACCGCCACCGATTTTACGAAACGACCGACCATGATGGCCGACCCTTGGGTAACCACTGGACCCCCTTGGGTCTCACCTCATGATGTCACCGGAAGCTGGTACAACCAGACGCCATTCGAGATCCGCCACAGCCTTTGGCCGCATCATTGTTCAAACGAAACGGCGTGACGGCGCCGTGCCCCGCCACCGCGGTCCGCCACGACTACAGCCCCTTGAAGCTTCGGCATGCGATGCGGGCATTGGACCCCACCGCGGTGGCCTGCCCCAGCCACGGCCCGCACCGGTCGTGGCCCTTGTAGTTCTGGCGTAGAGTGACGGCACCGCGCCCCTCCGCTGCGGCCCGCCCCATCCGCCGCCCAGCTCTAATCCACCTAGCACTTCGGTGTCGCGCCTTTGCGGTGACCCAAAAATCATGCCCTAACAATCCACTCTTGGTCAGCCTGATGCCAGCCGGTTCTTTGTAGTCCGCCTCCATCATCCACAAAAAACAAACAAGAGGGGAAGGGTCGGACTATGTTCGTGCAGTTCGATCCCTTCCTCGTGAAGATGGTACCATGTGGCCAAACGAAACTAAAGAAAAATGAAGAACGCTGATGAATGGTATTAAGACTTGAACGTAACAACCCATACCTCATGGTTTTCCATTCGTTGACGTTATCGTGAAAAGGGTGGACATTGGCTCGTTGATGTCGTCTCAAGGGAGGTGATGAAGGTGACAATGATCATTGGCGTTCGTCGCTTCTACAAAGGCCATCGATCCCGGCTCGAGTGTCATTCGTTTGAGATCTGTCGGAAGGAGAACCGTTCTTCATGGATGGTTAAAGATATCTTAATTCTCCAAGGATTCTCCACACAATATTTTCCAATCCCAAATATTAAAATGATATTTTCCCCCATCTTAAAAAACATTCCATCTCAATTAATATTAATTCAAACTCATTAATTAATTGAATAGTTGGCAAAAAATTAAATGATGAGAGAGAGATGGTAAGTTGAGAGGCACCACTCCAATAAATGAGATGAGTTGTCATGTATTAAACAAGGGGTGAGTTATGGGGAGGTCAAGGGTGTTATGGGGGAGGTGAGGAGTTAGGGTATTGTGTGGGACCCACCCATAACTCTCCATGGGGGAAAAATAACCACCTTCCTTAAATAAAATTTGTACACAACAAATTTTATTTATTTTATTCTAAATCCCCCATTATTAAACCTCAACCCACTCAAAATGCAACTACGGTAAAGGTACCCTTAATAAATTACCAATGTTGCGAGTTCATCGGTGCCCTCAGATTTCAATTCCGGGCATAGGTTCGATAGATAGAAAAACCTACTCGTTCATTTACTGAACGTACCTGAGCTAAACTTCGGAAATTCATTTTGGGCACACCGGGCCTTTGATTCATGTGCCATCAGTAGCCCCAGACTCATAAAATTGCAAAGAAAATAAGAAAAAAATTTCCTTGATATTTATAGGCCTTTACATTGCTCTCATCTCAGGGCTTTATGTCCTCGTAAAGCTATAACAAAAACTAGAGAAACTAAAGGAGGTACCAAGCATGAAACTGAGCCTCCTGATCCCATGTGCTCTCCTAGAGGTTACCATGCTGCCAGGGAAAGTACACAAGAGGAATAGACCATACCCATAGGACCCTCTCCAGTCAATCTTCAACCTCTACTAGAACCCTGTGGAAGTCGCCCCGTCATCGATGTACAAATCTCTGTGGTCGATGATGCGTGAAGGGTTGTGCAGGTGTCTCCACAACTGTGATATGAGGAAGACGTCGCGCACCCAGTGCAACTATGGTGGAAAGTTCAAGCGGTTAGCCACATTACCTACTCTGCTGGGGACATGGAAAGGGTAGATGAAACACATAGATAACTTGCCGCCCATTCCAAATCTTCGTTGACCATGTCAAGGTGAGACCCGTAAGAAGATGTGGCCATCACCCTCAAACTCTAGTGGTCTCATCTCCTATCATCGTAGGAATTTTTTCTGCTATGTGCAGTCTTCATCCGCTCCTGGATGATCTATACCTTCTTCATCGTAGCATGAACCATCTCTGGTTCTACACGTAATGACTCCATCACTATCCACAAAGGATATCTGAAATGTGGCCAACTACTGAATCACCACTTCTTACAGCTGAATGAATGATATCTTAATAAGAGCATCTGCTACAACGTTCCCCCCATGAGTATAAACCATCTCGAATTCATAGTCTTGGAGGAATTCAAGCCTTCACCGATATGTCTCGATCATGTCCTTCTGAGAGAAGATACACCTAAGACTATTGAGTTGGAGAGAACCGTAAATCGTTTGCTCAACAAAAAATGGTGAGACTTTTCAATAGTAAGAACTCATCTCCAACCTCATTCATCTACGTTCGACAAGATCTTCTGATATTTCTCCTCTCCCGAAAAGAGAAATTTGTTATCATCCCCTGGATGAACAATGTTATTTTCCTAATAAAGTCAATCCTTACATGAACGGTACAATTTCATGCCATAGACGACCTCGTAAGGCCTCGACACTACTACCAAGAGATCCAACCATTACTCTCGCCTCCAAGGGTTCAGCCACACTGTCTGCATCAGTGCATGGTTATTGGGCCTCCTCCAGTTGGAATCTCACAAGTGATGGTCATGTCAACAGTTTTAAACCAGAACCTCTTAGTATCAACCATACAAAAAATACATGATAAAAAACGTCACAAAGTTAAGAGTATTTTATTATTGAAGCTCATAGTACGAAGACAAAAATAAAACACAATAGCGACAACAAGGAATATAAAAGCACCCAGAACAAAGGCCTCCATGCCTAGTCCCGCTCCTGTCCACCTACTTCCAGAGCTCCGTAGTGGTATGCTTCAGCTGCCTCAAGTTGAGCTCTCCCATATCCACATGTTCCCTGCGCTCGGGGTCGACCTCCTGGTGGTGGTGGAAACTCCCCGAAGTTTCGTACACCACTAGATGTATGGAGAGCTCCTCTTCCCCAGTCTGGTAGGTTCCTCTACTACATGCTACTCATCTTGTGGACTGGCCAGGCAGTCTCGAGCCATGTGACCTGGTTTCCCGCATGCATTGCACTTCCTGCTCCTCGTATGGCTGGATCTACTTCATTTGCCTCTCCCAAAAGAACCTATATCTTGAGGTCTCCCACTTTTTGGCCTTGTCCTCCTAGACCTCTGCATCATCCGTCTTCTACCTACAGATGCCTCGGCTACTGACGGAAAACCCTGCGGTAAGGGCTGGATCTCTTGAGAATGCTTAGAGTGTAGAGTCGCTGGTATAAACTCAACCCTGAAGAAAGTCTCGAAGTCTCCCCAGGTGAAGGTAGTCTCATAGAAAACCTAGATCATTCGGCTCCACCACCTCTAAGCTTCTCTTTGAAAGAGGATAACAACTAGTTACACCATCAAGTCTGCAGGTGTCTCAACTATGTGGAAGGCTCGTGATACAAACTATAGCCACTGCCTAGCCGTCTAAAAATATGACTCACCTCGAAACCCCAGAGGCCTCTGAAGCTAGAACTCGTGCATCATGCTCAAGGATTGTGCACCCTCTACTGGTCTGTCAATTAGAAGCGGGCCATGTACTGAGGTCTCGTCACTCAACAACTTGTCAGTATGTATAACTGTCGAGGCTCTAGCTGATCATTCGCGGGGAGGCATCCTGAATGAAACAGATGTGACACGGTCAAAAGACTATACATCGTGAGCTGACCTGGTTTAAGATGATTTAAAAGAAACTTTTTAAAACACACACGCAATCGGTGTTTTCGTGCACTGAGTCAGAAATCAGATGTTAGGGTCCTCGTTTATGGATATGTTGGCCACCCTCACCAACACTGGACTCCCTGAACTAAAAACGACACTTAGAACCTTTAACACTATTTGTTCACAGAAATAAAATATCAGAGTCCTAAGTTCTGCGGTAGAATCGACTCCTCTGATACTAACGTGTCACGACCCATCCTTGGGGCACGTCTTGTGACTACCCCTATCCTGCATTCCATAGGCCAGGGGCTGGGGACTATCACCAAAGGCGTAAAACCCAATAAAAAGGGAAGGCATTTCCTTTATGAAACGTAAACACACACAACCAGAGTACAAGTGGAAGAAAACACTACGTAAGTAGAATAAAAAGTGTGCTAAATGTACAAATGGTCCGAAATACAGGCCCTAAAGTAAAGTACAATGAAATAACAAAATAGTGGGAAGGATTCGAGCTGCTCCTGGATCGTCCTCCGGTGTTCCTACCTGAAGGGTAGGTACAGATGGCCACCTCACCTCTCCACGTCCATTTGTCACTTTCGGGTACCATCTCATCGTGAATTCAAAATCCGGATATCGTCTCGTCCTGATGTCCACCTCCGGGTACTCTCCAGATCTACTAGCCACAACCATGACCAGTGATGTCTGTCGTCTACAACCAACACAATGAGGTGCGGGCATAGCCCGTGCAGGGGTGAGTTTAACGATACTCAGTAGGGACCCCGAGACCCTCAAGGTCTCACTAAATTCCAACAAGGATAATCCACAAAGAAATATCTCAATAGATAACCTTTACATAGGTACATCCCCATACATATACCTATGTTATCAAGTAACCCATCTCAATCATGAGGAAAACACAAAGGTCATTGACTCAGCTCAAACCAGAATTTCCACTATTGAAACCACAACTACTGGAGAACTCCTCATCTGTCGAGTACAATAGCCCTATCACAACTCGGAGGCGCTAGTCACTAACCTTATACTGTTGAGGTACTCAACCAGTCAAGTACCGCAGGACTACTGCCAAATACCGGGTTCTTTTTCCGCTGAGGGTCTGCCCCAAATAGCGGGTGATCTCCCTAATAGCCTATAGAGGTATTATTCCAGTCCAGTACCGCGAGTCTGGTGCCAAATAACAGGATCTCCATCCTCCGTGGGTCTGCCGCCAAATACCGGGCTCTCCGTCCACTAGGCTAATCGAATCACTCCGAGTCGAATCGGTCAAGCAGTCGTCAAGTCTACAGCTACTAAGTCCCGCACTCCGTACGCTCGTCTCCGGGTGGGTCTGATCAAAGAGATATTGGTAATTACATCCAAGTGTCACGATGTCTGATGTAGATGTATAAAAAAGGACCACCTCATCATAGGGGTCCCAACACAATAGATGGCACGTCAATCGGACGCCCGGTCGTTGAGTTATTATCTTTTCTGTTCTAGTGTCCTGGTTGGTTTTTAAGCTAAAACCATCCCGACCATAAAACAATATCATCCAAAACCCATTTACATTATTCCAAAAAAACCATCTCATCATGAGGAATCCAACATAGTCGACGGTATGCTAATCGGACGTCCGGTCCTCATGTTATAAGCGTTTCCGCTCCGAGGGCCTGGTTGTTTTCGGGTTCGAACCAATCCTGCCATACCCAAACATTGCCGAAATCTTCAGTGTAATATACTGAAACGACCTCCTTTATCCGAGGAATCCCATGCAACTGACGGTTTGTCGATCGGAGGTCCAAAACTCATGTTATTTACCTTTAACCGAATACGGTCTGAAAATAGGGGATCTGGGCCCCGTCCGACCCGGCCTAACACACCCTGGGTTGGCCCGAACTGGTTGGACCAGACCCAAGTCTGAGTCCGGCCCGATTGGCCATGGTCCAGCCCGGCCCGACCCGCGCGGCCCGTCTAGGGGCTGGTGGCCCGGCCCAGCGCTAGCAGCCCGGCCCGAGCATTGCGCAGAGCGTGGGGTTACACCCCCACCTCCCCGATTTTACTAAATGGCCGGCCATGATGGCCGACCCATGGGTAACCGCGAGACCCCCCTCAGGTCCCTCCTCTTGATAGCACCGGCGGCCGGCATAGCCGGCCTTCCTTCCATATCTGCTGCAGCCTTATGTCGTGGCCCGCCCCAGATGTGGCCCCTTGAAGCACCGGTGTCGTGCCCCTCCACAGCGGCCTGCCCCGGCCACTGCCCGGCTCTACTCCGCGTGGCACGTTGGTGCCTTGCCTCTTCGTCGACCAGGCAATCATGCGCTAATGATCGGCTCGTGGTTGGCCCGACGTCGGTCGGTTCTTCACAATCCGCCTGCATCGTCCACAAAAAACAAATGGGAGGGGAAGAGTCAGACCGTATTCGTGCGGTCTGAACCCTTGCTCGTGAAGATGGTAACATGCGGCCAAACAAAACTCAAGAAAAATGAAGAGAGATGATGAAGAGTGTTAAGACTTGAACATAACACCCCCTACCTCAAGGTTCTCCATTCGTTGACGATATCGCGAATGGGGTAGACGTCGGCTCATTGTCATCGTCTCAAGGGAGGAGATGAAGGTGGTGATGATCGTTGGCATTCTTCACTTCCACAAAGGCCTTCGATCATTGATCGAGCGTCGTTCGTTGGAGATCCTTCAGAAGGAGAACCGTTCTTCATGGAGGATTAAAGCTCTCTTAATTCTCCAGGTATTCTCCACACAATATTTTCCCAGCCCAAATATTAAAATGATTTTCCCCTATCTTAACAAACATTCCATATCAATTCAAATTAATCCAAACTCATTAATTAATTGAATAGTTGTAAAAAAATTTAAATGATGAGAGAGTGATGGTAAGTGGAGAGACTCCAGTACAATAAATGAGTATAGTTGTCATGTATTAAACAAGGGGTGAGTTATGGGGAGGTCAACGGGGTTATGGGGGACGTGAAGAGTTAGGGTCTCATGTGGGCCCCACCCCTGACTCCCCTTGGGAGAAAAATAACCACCTTACTTAAATAAAATATGTAGAGAAATTTTTTTAAAAATATTATTCTAAATCCCCAATTAATAAACCTCAACCCCCTCAAAATGAAACAACGGTAAAGGTCCCCTTAAGAAATTAACGGAGCTGTGAGTTCATCGGTGCCCTCAGATTTCAATTCCGAGCACCGGTTCGATAGATAGAAAAACATGCTCGTTCGTTTACTGAACGTAGCCGAGCTAAACTTCATAAATAGATTTCAAGCACTCCAGGCCTCTGAATCAAGTGACATCAGAAGCCACAGACTCATAAAATTCAAAAGAAATTAAGAAAAAAAAATTCCATAAAATTTTTGGGTCTTTACAACTGAGATATAGTAGCTAGGATACCTTTAATGTTTTCTCATTTTCCTATGTAGTGAAGTTGGAATATGGTTCTGGTTTGGTGGGTATTTTTTCCTTTTCTTTTCAGTTTAAACTATCGTAATTTGTACATTTTATATTTCCATGCTTAATTAGGTTATTTCTATTAGTTTTTCATCTTTAATTTATTCCCCCCTACACTTTTTCATTGGTTTGGACATGTGTGTGTGTACTTTTACATAAAAAAATACCTTCCCATGTTAGTTATTATTTTGGTACATATCACCACACACTAGCCTATATATTTTGTCTTAGAGTAGTTGTGGATCGATCCCCATATTGGGTCAGGTCATTACATGTACCATCCATTTAACATTAGATAAATCGGTCATATTTTTATCCATACATCATTATCTCAATGACATGAACATATTAAAGGATTCCTTTCCATAAATCGTGTTGTTTTCGTGAATTTCAACATGGTATTGAATCATTTCTCTTGGTAATCATTCCCATTTAATAGACACTTTCAAGTACATAATAATTTTTTTACTTTACAATCCTTATCCATTTCATAATTCATATATCTTGGTTACCATTCATAAAATACAAAAATTAAATAATTCTTCTAACAAAACTTAATCACATTAATAATTCATATTTGATTGTGGTAATTACATAACCATAAACTTGATCTCTTTACATCATTTGAGGTATATTCTCTTAATTCATATGGAATTTATTTTTGTATATCCCAATATACATATATTTTATCAATTGAACATCAGAAAGTTATTTATTACCCTAGAAATCATGAGAATTGTTGCCTTTTTCTCCATACTAGATGAAAAATACCCTCAATAATAATCATTTACCAAGAAAGTTTATAATATATTTATCATACATGGGAGAAATCATATTTTACCATATTTTCATTAACCTTATTTTTCTCATCCCTATTCTTCTTCTTTTGCGTCCCATCAAGGCTATAGTACATGGATAATTCCTTCTCTATCATGTTATCACATGATTATATATGTAGATATGTTGAGAATTTTTAGGATAATTGTTTACATTGTTTAATAGAATTTTTTTATCAAGGAAGTAATCATTCTTACTATTTGGGTTACATTTAATTATGGAGTTCCCATTTTATCTGATAGGAAAAACATTTATGAGATCCCATATAATAGATTAGATCATATCATTGTGAAAAATAATTTTTAATCTCAAACCAAGTTAAATACATACCATTATTTGAAAATTTATTCATAGATAATATAATAATAATGATAACAATAATACTTGTTTCTTCAGAGATATTTTTATTTTCAAAACATCCATAATGGTTTTAAATGAAAATTTGAATTTTCACAAGGATATACCTCCAGAGATTCAAACCATGTTCACATTGTGGTCTATTGTCAAGAAAACATTGATAATTAGGTCAATCCCATTACAACCTTATCATTGTTATTACCCCATGATACATAAATTGAAGAACCATATCCACCAGTAGTATCAAAAAAATTTATGTATTATAAGGTAAAATTATATAATATTAACCTTACCAAATCATTACAATGTTATAGGAAACTTATCGAAAATATTCTATTAGAGGGTTATAATCTATCATATATGTTTTCCAAAATCTATTTCCCATGTTTTATAATAACCTCCCACTAATACCTATTATAATCAATTAGTCTGTGTAGCCCAGAACCTGTGGCTTACATCATTAAATTTTCATAGATAGATGGTCGAATCCCAATGAATCAAACTATTTTTTTGTTTTGGAGAAATAGATACATAAATGATACCCATTTAACATTAGGAATAGAAAAAAATCATAATACATAAAAAATCAAAACTCCCAACATCCATGAAAACTAATTCAAATATCCCTTCTTCATATCATGGGGAATGTAAACAAAATAACCTAGAGATCACATAATTATATTGGGTTAATTATAGTGAAGGATATTATGAATCAATATGATTAATCAACATAGGTGGGTATGTAAATGAAAAAACATGAAATTTAAATTAATTTACTATCATGATAAGATATTACATAGTAAATTTGGAAAAGTAAATTAATTAAAACACATTCCTAGAAATCAATATACTATTAATAAAATACATAGAGAGATAATATTAGGATGAAAATATCATGGATAATTATAAAACTAATATTTTGATAAATAAATTTTATAATAATTCGACTTCATGTCTCAAGAACTTGAATACCACTAAAATCAAAATATATCATATAGAAATTTTAAAATGACGGGTAGAAATCAAATTATTTTTGGCTAACAAAACTGTCTCATGAGGCCTATCAATACATTAAGGGGTTACATAAAGCTTGGGACCCACCCATAACATTATTTACAAATAATTATACAAATACTTAATAACATATTTATTTCATTAATAATTTTAAAATATCATCCTGCATCTATATTTAGTAAATGATATCGATTTATCAAAATTTACCTTATTAATCAAAAAACATAAAAATAGTATAACTAATGTAAAAATTCCCTACGGTATATTGAATAATCATATCCATCATATAATAATATGTATATTTACGATTAATTTAATTCTCAATGAATAATGATCTCAGGAAAGTGATTTCTTCAAGAAAATGTTAATATCCTTAAAAATAAATGAGATTGTCCAACAAATTTTACCACTTGGTAACATTCATATTAAATCCAAATAGATGGGATAAATAAAATAGAAACATAAAAAACATTTTAGTTTTACTAAATAATGATCATACATGTCAAAATGGATGTATATTCACCATATAATGGAAACCAGTTCCATACTATTACAATAGGCCTCAATGAAATGAAAATGAGACAAAATATTATACCTCGCACTTATTGTTCGGTTTATCATTAATTAATATCGTTTATTATGATTTTAAACAATTTATTAACTAATTATAAAACATTATTAATATATATAATATCATATATGATTGTTTTTGTAACAAATTAGCGCCTTTTCATAAATAATATTTAATTACATTCATTTTACTGGGTGTTCATGTTACAATTTTCTAATGAAGGCTTCCTAATGAAGTAAATGATTCTTGTGCATATTATAGAGTTTTATAATCTCTAAAATAACAATAATTAAATAATTATTATATTTAAATCAAAATAGAACATTTAATAAAAATCCTGAAACATGGTTTTGTGAATGGAAGTATAATTTGATCATGGAGACAATATGTCTTTTGAACACTTGAGTAACATCTCCTTTGTTTGAACGATCATTATAAAAATGAATGAAGTAATATTTAAAACTTAAATAATAAAAATAATATCATATATTCCATACTATATACTTATTTATATCATTACGGTGGTTTGGTGATGAAAATAATGTCACATTACATCTTAAAGGTAGTTCTCCACATGTACACGTATGATGTTTTCATCTTTAAGTGATTGATAATGTAATAAAGAAAATGATACATATTATCATTGAATGATTAAAAATAAGTAATTAATATAATAATTATGTAATATATTTAACACAAAATATATAACATTAAACATATTACGATCCATGAATAGTGTCTGTGAAAGACAAATCACAACACTTAATGAGAAGGTAGTCTTCCAAACACACGAGCAACACTATCATATCCCTTATAGAATGAGAAAAAGGTTATATCGGATATAATTACTCTAGAGTTATAAATATGTTATAAAAATCATATATATATATATTATAATAATATTCATACCCAACCATGAATTGTGGTAATTGAAAGACTAATGTGATAGGTTCGATAACTGGAAATCCACTCTACAGATGAATGTGATAGAGATGGTTGTAAGTCACTAAAAAATGATATAGAGATCCCATTATGTTTAATTTAATAAATTTACTATGTCATAATTTTTTAATAAGAATTTAATGAAGTGTTGTAACAAAAAATAAAAACAGTTGCTGAAGAAAATTAACACTTTTTCGGGTACCCTCTTTAGGGTTTCCACTAAATCCTTCCTATGTTTTATTTATAAACATTCTAAGGATTATAGGATAAGATTTGAGAATATTTGGAGTTATTGATTATTTTAATAGATGAAAAAAAATGTGTTAAGGTTTGGAAAATAGATGATAGGTGTGACAATTTATGGGTGAGGTGAATGGCACAAATAAAAATATTTTAAAAAGATTCAATTTTAACCCCATTTTTTATCATACCATTATCGAAAAAATGGAGAGGTTATATAAAATATAAGTGGTAAGGTGGAATTATGGCCAGAAAATTGGGTTTTTACAAGTTTTTATGTAATTTTTAACCCTTATCTTCTTCGTTTAACCCCTTAAAATCAATTTTTACCTGAATTTTGGTAATTAATTTTTTTATGTTTTTAATATTATTTATTTTCTCTAAAATTATTATTAACTTTTTATAAATTATAAATTACGATTTTTCCTAATAATGAATCAATATTAAAAAATAATTTTCATAGATTTTGAAAATTTTAATTTAATTTTAAAACCATAGATGTGGCGAGAAATCGTGGTTTTAAAGAGAAAATGATCAAAAGGATACACTATTTTTATTTAAAAAGTCATTATTTGATTTGTTAAATTGACCTAAATTGTATTATTGGGTATATATTTGAACTAATTTAACTTTAAAACCAATTAAAAATATTATTTAATAATTAATATAATTAAAAAAATTGATGTTCTCAATTATAATATAGTATTTTTCAATATTTATAAAAAATGAATCTTCTCAGAAAAATATAAACAATTAAACCTAATATAATTTTTTATGATGATTTATAAAATAAATTTTAATTTTTAAAATTTATTTTCCTAATGGTGATAAAATTTTATTTTATTTTTTGTGCAGAAGCCATGATTATAATTTATTTTAGAAAAATAAATTTTTTAAAAAAAGTATTTTTTTTAATGATTCGTAATTCTTCAAAGACTGATAGATATTAATAACTGTAATAATTTTGTTTTTAATCATAATACCCAGAAATATAATAGATATTTTATGACTATTATATTAAATAATAATTATTTAATAATATGACACAATTTGTATAAACCCAATTCCTTTTGTAATGCTTCTAAACTGAATATTGCAGGTAAATATATATATATTATGTATTTTAGGATAAAAAATATATTAAATATATTAAATTAATTTAAAAATAAATATATCTTAAACTGTCATGGTGTTATATTTTCTTCTATCCTTGGTATCAAATGTCACATACTTTATTGAACGTGTGGTGTATACTCTATCGAATAAAATGTCTTTATTTTATAATTTATAAGTGTTATAAGGATTTTAAAAAACATATAAAATATTTTATTTGTAAGAATATAATTATTTCATGGAATTAGAAAAAACCATTATAATTTCTATACAATATATGATTAAGGGGATATTAATAAGGTTTCCTAGATCCTAATTGGTGGATCATGTTTCTAGGATATGGGATACATACAAGGGAAATGAACTCCATGATTTCTATTTGATAGTGATTAATAAATAAGTTATATGATATTGGATTTGTGAAACAGGATACATTCAAAATGGTATATATGTCTCTATAATTATACCATAATGTGTTAAAAATTTTATTTTGGATAAAATGAATAATCATGGGTGTACAATAAGGTTAAATTGGATATCATGAGAATTGAAATGAGGTCAAAATATATAACGAGAGCATGTGATGAATAATCCATCACAGAAAGGATGTAGAAAATATGTTTATGCCATCTATGATATTACAATCTATATTGTTTTAGGGAATATGGAAGATATAATGAATTATAATTTTTTTCATCTTAGGGCATGGACCTTGGATCATGAAATATGGGGTCATTATACAGGGAACTATAGTAGTGATGTTTAGAGACATTAATTAATGAATTCTTCATCTAACATATTTTTTTTGAATCATAATTCCCTATCAGAGTGAAAATGACATGAATGTCACATGAATCTTGGGATAATTAAATTATGTAAGGATATCACTCCTCATCTTATAGACATAAAATTTGAATAAAAATCATTACCAAATCATATTTCTCAAAATTAATTAGAATGTATAATAATATGGATGATACATTATCTATTTAGTATCTTGATCATTATATAATAAAGATGGATATTATTTATTAACAAATGAAGCATATATCTAAATATTCCATAATATTTAAATATAAATTATTTTATTTTTCACTAAAAGATGAATGAACTAGATTACTCCATAAAAATTATATTATTTTTCTAGAGAACATACATGGATAATGTATTTATTTAAAGTTCATTAGATATATTATTCCATCTTATTTAAAATTTTGAATCAATAAATTATACACGAATCAATTAAAAATAATATTTCCTAAAAAAATTATAGGGATATTAATTAGAATGGTTTCTCAATGGTAACTCCTCGGGACACTTTACTCTTCAAAGATCAATCAACTATTTCTCCTATGTGGTGGATAAATATTTTGAATACTACTTCATTCGGATGAAATATACCTTACTTAATATAATGTTTCCAATTTGAAATCATTATTTATCATATTTTATACATATTCCTCTATCAATGTGGGAAGATTATTGAATTTGATATCGAGATGTCAATCAATGCACGAGGTATATGTTGAAGCAATTGATGATTATGGCGTCGATATAGCCACTTATATTCTACATAACCCCAATAACATTATGGAATATATGGTGATCATAAAGGGAAAATAATGTATATAATGAACATGGTGTGGGGATGAGTAATATTAAAAATCAATATTTATTTAAGAGATGGGGAAATTATCAATAAGAATGAAACCTGTAAAAGGATTCCAAAATTTCACCATAGAAAGGCTATCCATCCGAAAAAATTAAATTTCATATTTATATATATTTTTCTCACTAAATTTAAGAGTTATGATCTTCAGATAATATTTCATTGAATGACTTTTGGATATAATAAGAAGAATATATTAAAAGCCTCTTTTACTTTAAAAATGGAATTATGGGTTTCTAGCGATGGAATTCTTTTTGGGGACCCCATTAATTGGGACTTCCTTTGATATCAGGGTCATTCTCCTTCATCAAATTCTACACCATGAATTATTATTTTTTCAAGAATTCATCATCATTGATAATTATATTATGATCATATTATTTCGATGAACTTTTTGGGAATTGATACAAAATTCTTAGATAGGTGGTGAATATTTGTGATCATTCTTGGAAGATAACATATTCATGGAAATGTAGGCTTATGTATCTAGAAATCCATCATTTTTAGTTCGTTTATGCATAAATTATATCAAATTAATAGTGAATAATGGTTATTCTTATCTGAATCTAATATAACTTAGAGGGAGGGTGTTCGTTGTCTTATTTTGTGGGAAAGTACCTATGGTTTATTTTTATTGGATGGTTCTCATTCTCCCAATTAAATTGTTATAAATTCCATATGATTTATTTGTATTTTTTAATTCCTCAAGGACACTATTTTTCCAGGAATTTATTGTTCTAATTTCATGAAAATTGGATGGTTGAGAAGTTAATGGTATTTTAGTTGGGTATGTAGAGGGAATTGGGGTCATGATTGGTTGATTAAGTAAATTAATAATATTATACTTCACATGAATCACTATATTATGGATCATCAAGTCATAAGAAATTTTTTATTAAACTATAGGTACCCTATATCATTCTTCTCATTCATCGAAGTGATTTTCATATAAACATGTATTTGTGTCTGGGGACAAATCAATGAAAAGAGACCATCATTGACTATCATTTATATTAAATATATTACTATGAAGAATTATTAGATTCTGTGACCCAAAATTGTATATCCACCCAAAACATTCATATATATACATTACATCGCAATAAAAGAATATCTAGTTAAGAACATTGTGATCTCACTATGATCAAAATGTTTTAGTGTAATTGTAAATTTCGATACATAAAAAATGAAACCTACTAGATCTATATAATTTTCCATTAATTTTCTTCACAGTATTCTCTCATCATAAACATAACAGAAATATAACATTTATGAATACCCTGGGGAAATAAAACAAAAGAGACGGTGACTTTAGTAACTAATTAAGTGTAGAAATAGTAGATATCAATCAATGATCAAAAGTGAAAATAATTTCAGCATAGGGGTTGGAAAACATGATCAACAGATAAAATAATTGTACCTATTCTGTCAAAGATCTTTAATCACGAATCTGGTCATATGGTTTGGCCAATCAAAATTCATAATATAAAGGAGTGTTGAGTCATAAATAATCAATCATGAGCCTCGAGAAACATTCATAAGAATAAGACATAGTCTTGTGGAATTCATAGTAGAAAATCATTATTCAATATTGACTCCCAATACTATTATTGTGAACAATTTTGCATAATGAATATTCCAACCTGACTATTTCTAATATTCCCTTGCGAGTATGTTCCATTCAGTTAACTAAGTCATCTCCAAGGACGTTCTAAAATTAATTCATCCCTTTTGAGTGTCTCAACTTCTCCATCATTACCTAATGCACTGAAGAGATATAATGGAAACACATATCTTTTGATTATAATGAAACCACACATCGTATAATCATAATCCACTCATTTATATTCTACTAGATCAACAAAACATTTATCATTATCTTAAATAAGATAATGTCTAAAAAAAATATTTTCTACGAAAATTGATAATCAAAATCAAAAATAATCTATAGAAATAATAAATATAGTAAAACATTGATCATATCCCATGTAAATCTAATAAACATAAATATATGTTATTATAAATTAATATACCGTTGTAAATAGAGTTGAAATGATTCTTATTGAAAATACCATTTTCTTTTTCAAATCACTTATTTAAAATGTAAAAACATCCAAAATATAATGAAAAAAATATCTTTATAAAAAATATTGTTTTTTTAATAACAGAAATATTAAATATAACACATGATAACCTTAAAATCCATTCATGTGGTGTACATAAAGATGAATATTCATAAAATTTTATTGTAAAGAGTCACAATTATTTCACTTAGAAAATGATAAAATTATTCCTTTCAATTTTTTTTTATAAAAATTAAAACAAGGGTAAAAATAAAATTAATATACCTTTAAATAATTTTACAATAGTTATTTAAAACCATTTAAAAAATATATGTAATTTAAATAAATGTTTTGTAATTGAAGATAAAAATGAATTCAATTTTCAATAAAAACATACTATCACACTGTTGAGTAAACAAATACATTCAAATGAATGTAAAACGTGTAATATTAATAAATAAACATAAGATTAAAAAATATATAATATTTGGGAGATATAGTTCTTATAATTTCATCTTAAAAAAATTTATGCCTAAGGAATCGAATTAAAAAAATAGGTTGTATCATAAAAGTCTTACCACTTCCGTAACATTTGAGTCATAAACCCCATGAAATAAAAAATCATAATAAGAAACATTAAGAACCATTAAAATATCTATATTCTTGATATAACATATAAAAATGTTCATATACACACATCCTAAACATAAATTAGAGAATATCATAAAACATATCGAAATAACGAAATGTTTACACAAAGAACCCTTCCAAGATCAGTGATTTTTTATTTAATTCCATTCTAATTTGAAATTAATAAGGATATAATAATAACTGAAATTAAATCATAGATTATAATAAAATATATTTTTGTGAAGATTAAAAAGAAATTATTAATAAATTTGTTCATAACATTAAAAAATATCAAAGTGAAGATAAATTGAGAAGAAATCCATAAAACATTGATATATTATAAACTGATGGACACAAAATGAAATAAAGTTTTATTGATCTTTAATCCAAATTTATTTCATTAATATTTGAATATAATATCATAAATAATTTATAAAAAACATAAAATACATGATGGTGTGCAATATGAAACAAGTCTCAAAATTGAGAAAATGAGACAAAGAAAGACTTACCTAATGTGTGACATTATTTATACGCTCTGAAACCACATGTATAATAAATTAATATTTTCTAAAATTTTATAAAATAATAATACTCATACTTATAATATAGTATATGATATTATTATAACCTTTCAATATCCTTTTATAAATAATTTTATATTAAATTTTTCATTTCATGTGTTAGATGATTTATTTGTAATTAATATTTAGTAAATAAGTTAGGGTTATTTTATAATGTTCATTACTCATCATTATATATAATTTAATAATAATATAAATACCATATATATATATTCATAATATAAATCATTATAAAAACTCATAGTGAGAGGTGATGAGAAATAAATTACATTACATCATGGAGACTATAATATGTATCTACACACGATTGATGTTTCCATATTTTCATGGATATAATTAATGAAATATAAATAAAGTATGTATTTATAGAATTTTTATTATATCATAAATATGAAATTTTTTCATTAAATCAGTCCTTTCTAATATCCAAGTAATGTAGAAATGGTAAAAAATTAACATCTCTTCATAAAGGTGGTAGTCTACAAGTACAAATGAGTGATGATATCATTTACCAATTTATTGTATTGTAAGAATATAGATAATATATATTAAATAAATATTTATAATTTCGTTATAAATTTTATATATAGTCATTAAATAATTTATTATAACTAATTTTGAAATATATTATGAATCATACTACAATGTAGTGGCAGTACTCTACACATACGCATGCGACATTATTTCATCCCCAATTTAGATAAAAATATAAGATTGGTCATTTTGTAATTATCAAAATAATGTATTGTTGTATTTATTATTTTGGAAACATAATTTTTTTTGTGGATTAAATTTTCTTAAGGGAGTCCTGTTATGAACTAAACTTTAATGTCCATAAGATATATACAACATCATTGAGAGACCTCCTTTATCTTTCACTATAATCACTAATGGATTAGTATTTAATGAAGAGAAGAATATATAGATTAAAGGAATGAATAATGTTAGGATATTTGTTATATAAATTCAAATATATGATTCTCAAACTGTTAATAATTAAGGGGGATAAGTTCCCTATTAAACGTGGGGGACATGAAATTTCGAAAATGTATTCATTTATATAAGGTAAATTTCAATAGAAAGGGTCTAAAAATTTCCATTTCTCTTAATATAGATTATTATAAGGTTTAAATATATTCTCAATACAAAATTTATCTTTTTATTGGAAAAAATAAAACCCTTATCTCTTTTTACCCCCCCCCCCTCAAGGTAAACTTGTTATAACCTTAACTATGATTTTTTACTATTTTTCGTATTCATTATGACAAAAAATAAATTTTCTATATTAAATTAAATTAAATAATTTTATTAAAGATATGTATTTAATTTTAATATATTCAATTCCTTTGAGTGCAAGAATTGAATTTAAAATAATCCCGCAAAATTCAATAAAAATTCATATAAAAAAAGACATTTTTAGTCAGAAAAAAATAATTTAATTCCATATAATTACATGTAGAAATAATAAAATGAATTTTAAGATATATGTTTGAATATATAAAATATAAATTTATTTAAATAAATTATTCAATAGATATGAAATTAATTTTTTATGATAAAAATACATTGTGTATATAAAAATGGTTTTTCAAATAATGTGTTTTAAAGTTAAAAGTGAACTTACTACACAATCAAGTCTAATAAAAATTACTATGTGATTAATTAAAAAATTACAACTGAAATAATACATAGGTTACTTTAAGGTCAAATTCAAAATATAATTAGACTTTTAATCAAAAATTAATATCTAATTTTATAAAAAATGGTATCTTAAACTATTCATTAGATAAAATTTATCAGAAAATCCTTATAATTCAGAGTATTCTAATATTTGAATGATGTTTTTAAAAAAATATTTTAATTTATTTTAAAAAATTATATAAATTGTGTTAATTAAATAAAATTTATGTGTATAAAATACAATAAAAATAATTTTTTTCGAAAACATATTTTTTAACAACAAAATGACTTTAATAACCATTGAGCAACTATTTATTTGTAATTAATATATATATTTTCTTTATATAAAATCATTACACATAGTTTTTATAATATGTTTATTACTATTAGAACATTCCAATTTAAAATATTAATTATATAGGGTTAGTATATATTATTCATTTAGACTCAGGGTAGTGTGTAGATAAATTAATAGAACACGTGAAATTTATTTAATGAAAATTATATTCTAAAATATCAGGGTGTAACATTATCCACAAGTTAAATAATTTTTAGGTATTATTTTTTAATCTAGTAAATAAAACATTAAATACAAAAAAATATCATCACCCAAAACACATATAATAAATAATAATAAATCTATTATTGAAAATGGAATTGGGGCACATCAAGGTTACCTTAAATAATTAATAATTTGGATCCCATATACGGATAATATTAATAGGAATTGGATATATAGAAATTAAGGAGAAATATAATGTCTAAATAAAATAAAGGGCTATATAAAATATAATAATGATAAATTTAATGACTAAAAACCATATACTAGGGAGGGAAGAAAGAGAACATCGATTCATTAAAAAATTAACGTGAAAAGAAAAATATTTTTCAATTTAAAGAATATTTTCCAATATTTATGTAATTATTTTACCATTGAATATGTGAAAATATACATTAGTTATTAATATTCATATTATGACCTCATAGTTTTTAAGATCAAATAAATAATTATTCGAATGATATTATTGGGTTCACTATTTCTAAATAAGTATCTTATATTTTGAGATTTGTGATAAAATCTATGAACTCTAAGACACCATTAATGTTAAGAAACCACTAATGATAAGACACAATCATGAATTACTCATCCCCGAGCTAACAGTTCCTTAGTCATGTCACCTCCATGATATAATTTCGACAATGTCTGAGACACCGTCATATATGAGATCATATTCTATGAATCATTATCTGAATTAAAATATCACTAATTTAGTGACACTGGTAGGATACTTCACTATTAGGATGTCCCGATTCCAATGCATAAAGCCAGATATGTCTGAGACAGCACCATCTAGGATAGATCTATATTCCACACCGTCATACACACGTCATAAGACATGAATGTTGGTAATGAACACGTTTGAGAAACCACCATAGCGAGACACCATCGGTGTCATGCAACCAGAACAAGTCACTTCTAGACCCTGAGACACCACCAAACTAAACCACATCCAATATTATCTTTTATTTATTTCAACTTATCTATTATAGATGATATATCATTGATTTTAATAAATAATGATATTTTAATTATTTTATCTTAAATGATTGAAATAACGTATTTTATTGGATGTCAGATGTGATTTATGATGTTGATGAATATAAATGTGCACATTGATATTCTCATTGCTTCTACTATTAAGAACGGAATTGAACTTCCTCAAGTGAAATATATGTTATAAATGCGTGATTAATAATTTATAAGGTTAAGTGGTTATGATTACTGAACACATATAGAGCTAAATATATGAACCTCTGTATCCTGATAATAACATAACTGAAGTAGCCAAATCTTATACTCATCAACTTCCTTTTCCCGTCAAGAACAAGATTCTGTGATAGTGTATTATTTTTAATTGTTCAAGAGAACCCAACTCAATATTCTCTATAGAATAAAATCAAGAGTCACAAGATACAATAAAATATATTGTGCATTTGTAAACTCTATATTATAAAATTTAATTTTTTTTGATTTTCATTATTATATTTTTTTCAGAATCTGTGCATTTTATGTTTTTATCACATGAACACTATCTTCTATATTGATATAAAATATACATGAAACAACCTATTAACTATTAATTTTTTGTAAAAACACAAATATAAATAGTAGAGGAAGTCATGTGACCATTATTTTTTCCAATCATGTATAATAGTGGAAGAGGTCATGTGTGACATGGGTAGTTGTAATTGTTTTTAAACAAGATCCATGATGTGGATCATCCTATTTATATTATATAAACTACTTGGTGGTGGGTAATCACTAATTCTATAGGACTAAGACTCATCTTGATATTGAACCTCTTTATTCAATTTTAGATGTGTGTTTTTGTATACAATATTTCCTCATTAAAACTAAAATTGATTTGTCCCTAAAATATAATTCCATATTTAATCTATTATGTTGTTTTTAATATATTTTGTTTAAGTTTATCTATATAAAAGGATAATGTAAAATTGTTTATTAATTTCCAGTGAAATAAAAAAAAATTAAGAATAATTTTAAATCATTAAAAAATCTCATAGTATACTATAATGACTAAATATGTTATTTTAATTCAATTGGTGGGTTTTAAAATAATCAATTTTAAAAAAATTTATTTGTTGGGTACTCATTTTACCCTAATATATAGATAGTAATTTAAACCAATAGTTGGTGTCAAAGGATGTTTTCTTTTGTATATAATGAGTTGAAATTTTATTAAAAATGATTTTAGTTTTAATTTAATTATCACAAATTTATGTTGTTTCTCAATTCAGTTCTTTAAAATGGATAATTTTCAATAGGGTTTGGCTACTTTGAGACCGCAATTAGGTAATAGAAATAATATAAAAAAATGTAATATTAATATGATAGTGCATAAATAAATCACGGTTTCTGGTATTTTTTATGCAATTTAAGGATAAAATTTAATTCTATATAATTCTAGGAATCTTTGGATTAAACCTATTAATATTACTTTTAATAATAATTGTATTGAAATGAATTCTCTATACAATTCCCTATAATATAATGTGTTTAATAGAATTTCTATACGAAAAACTACTTATGAGATTTCTGACACTTTTTCTATTTCCAATTAGGTAACTTCCAATGTCAAGGAGATTAAAATTAATACCTATACTATTAAATATGGAAAATTTAAAATGAATCCTCGTAAATATACATTTCTAATGTAAATCTGGTTCAATTAAATTATGAATAACAAGATCTATCTTGGAAAACCTAGATATGAAAAAGACCATATTTTGGGATTGCTGCGATGACTACCTTATGGATGTAGATGAACATGAGTCTCATTCATTGATTCTTGTGATATTCGAAAGCTATCTGTCAAGGAGATGATAAGAAAGAATATGATGTATGAAGAATAGGTATTGGTAAACCATGAAGAATATAAAGATACTAAATAAAAACCAATATCATTAATGACTGATGCATCGATACAAAAGGAGAAATGAAAATAAAAGGAAAAAACATGAAATTTTTATTGAAGTGAAAGTTAATACCCTCTTGATAATGATATGGAGATGGCTCACATAGCCAGAAGTATTATGAAATTTTGTAGAAATAAAAATATCTTCATAATATAAACTATAAGGGAAATTATGACAACATAAAAAATGGCATAAATAATTGGAGAACAAAATGATCCCAAAGAAGTTATCTCATATGAGTGTAAGTGGAAATGACATAAAAAATATTACTATCTGAAACATAATTATAAAAATAAATAAGAGAAAAAGAAAATAAGATAAAAATTTATATGTAGGCCACATGGAGTGTTTTTGAATATAGCTCTAGTAATTAATATTCTTTATATGAAGAAAAATCTCATAAAGTGATCACGTGTTTCATGACTAAAGTTAGTAAGGAACATACATTACCCACGGTTTCTGATACTTTACTTCTGAATAATTCTGATGATTGAAAAAATGCTCATAATGTGGATTATAATATGTAAAATGAGGATTTATATTATTATTTTAACTTGAAAGATGATCCATATAATTAAATAAATTACATGTATAATATTATCAAAAGAAAACATGATTTGACTTCTATTAGAAATTAGGAATTGTCAATTTAAAAAGTAAAAAATGTTCAAATAATCAAATACAATACTATACAACAACATTAAAATGCGAAATTAAAGAATGTCCTAGAAAATTTTACAAATTATAGAAAAAATCTTACCTAGTCTTTATGTAACAATGTTTCACCAATTATTTTCATTTGTATAATATACCGAACTAAAAAGAGGGGAATACAGAAGAGAACATTCTTCACTAAATTCAGACCAGAGAGTTCTTCATGAAACTATTTTTATTAGGGACCTAATAATGTTTTATTTATAAATGTATTCAATTTGTTTATGGGAAACTCATTAAGTAAATTTTGGTTCTCAAAGAATTGATTACTATCATTTGTAGACCGAAATATATCTGTGTAGAAATGTTATTTCATGCATAACTTTTTAAGAAAAGAAATTTTAATACCTATTTTATAAGAATTTGGTACAACGACATCAGCATTTCTATAAAATTGATAAGAGATTATTCATACTTCAATATCCTTGTTATGTTTGATAATGGTAATGTGACCTTTGGTTACACTAAAAAAGGGAAAGTTATAATCCATAGCCAAATCAGTAACAAAAAATATGGTTTAATTTATAATTTTTTAAATTTTGATGTTTAAAATATAATAATAATATTATTTAATAATTATGTGATTAACGATTTAATGTTATATTTAAATGTGATGATTTCAATTTTTTTACTTTAAATATGATTTAATTTCTTAACTTTTGGGGGAAATGATAATGTTTATGCTGCAGTTTTAATTTCATTAGTTTCACTAAATGTTGAATACTTATTTTATTTTCATAGTGAATCATGGATTTGGAATATGATACTTGGAAATTAAAACAATAATCCACTTTGGATGATTATTACTAAGTGGTTGGTTAGGTATCTAACTAATCATAAGTTCCTAACTGAAAATTTTTTTAATCCATATAAAAAATGGAAGCACCACAATTTTTTCTTGAAATAAAGAATTGTATGCCAACTACTAAACATCATGAGTTAGTTCACCAAGATATTTGCACATTGGGTATTAATATGTTTATCTTCTATTAGATTATTTATCTAGGTATAAATGGTGGTATTTTCTATCTCAAAAAGTGTATATTGCTATAAATTTACCAAATATTCAATGTTTCTAGAAAATATTAGTCGACATTGAATTATGATCATAAGTTGTGACCATGGATATGAGTTTGAAAATTTACATTTTGAATGTTTTTCATTAAATAATGGCTACACTGAGAAGATATTTTCTCATAGAATCCCTTAGAATAATGGAGTTCTCAATAGGAGAAATTTATCTTAATAAGATATTTCTCAGACCATGATGAAAATGTACCAACTACTAATCTATTGTTGGCTAGAAGCTATCAATACAACCAGATATATCATAAATAGATTCCTCATTTGACTTATAATTAATAATACACCCAATGAGATGTATAATAATATAAATCATGAGGGTTATTAATTTATATTTTTTGGTTTCATGGGTATTCTTCATAACAATACAGATAATACTAAAAAGTTCCTACTAAAAGTGATGAAGGATTTTTATAGGTTATTCATTATCTAGATAACATATAGAGTTTTCAATAAGTGTTATAAAACTATGGAAGAATCGTTTCATTTCAAATTTGATGATGTTTATCAACCATATCTTAAGACCTCCCTATAATACCATGAGTATGATTTTTTTTCTTTGAATATAATTTCTAAACTATTATTTTCTGCAGTAAAATAGTTTTAAAAATCAAGCAGTTCAAAATAATATATAGAACATCCTGAACATAAATCTGCAGAACCTAAAGCAACCATTCTATCATTTTCAATGGAATATAAAACCATTATGTATCATCCATTAAATGATTTTTCTAGAGACATAAATAGAGGAACATAAACTTTGGAATCTCTAAAAATCAATTTAAACCTCAAGAATTTTTTTCTCAGATTGATCCTAGAAACATTAATGAAGCCATTAATGATGAATTTAGGGTAATATGCATACCAGAAGAATTAAATTATTTTGAATGAAAAAGTGTGAGGGAACGTAAGGATAAACCCATGGACACTATGACTACCGGTGCTAAATGGGTCTTTAGGAACATGGTTAGCGAGTAAAGAACAATAGTATGAAACAAGGATAGACATGTTGCACAATGTTATATTTAGGATGAAGGATTATGCTATGAATAATACCTTTTACCTGAATCCAGAATATATTACATAAGAATCTTTCTATAATGTGCATCTCATTTAGATTTCATTATCTATCAAATGGATGTCGTGGGTGCATTTAGGAATGGTATTATAGTTGATAATTTTTTTGAACAACCCTCTAATATTTTAAATATCCATTTTAAAAATCATGTCTTAAATTTTTCAAAAGCTTTATAACGTTTTAAAAAGGCTCCAAAATATTTTTATGATAGGTCCTATAATTAATTTATTTCAAAGGGTAATTTTAAATGTATCTTTGACACTACCATTTTTATAAATTTTATTTTCAAAATATGTTTTAGTATTACAAACTATTTTGATGATATTATTTCTCAATATTCATGAAATTATATTTGTAAAAATTTTCTAAAATGATTCATTATAAATTTGAAAGGGGATTAATGGGTGAACTCAAATTATTTCATGGATATAAAATCATTCAAAAAAATATGGGATAATTTAAAATCGATGTTAATATTCAAAATTAATTTTAAAATGTTTTATCCTAGATATAAATAAGAGTAGTGATAATCATATGATTACCACCTGTATGTTGGATCATAATGAAGATGGGAAACCAGTTATTGAAACCAGTTACAGAGGTATGATTTGATGTATTCTCTACATGAATACTAGCTGACCAAATATAATATGTAGTGTGTATATGTGTGATATATTCTATGAAAATTCTAAAAACTAATACTTTTTATATTAAAATAATATTCAAATACATTATTTATACATCCTATTTGGTATTTTTTTCCATAGAGGATGGGTATTTAATCTAGTGATTTATTATGATGCAGATTTTGGTTGATGATAGTTATATTGAAAAAGATACTTAAAAATATTTAACTTATTTGGATTATATCTAGATTCATGGTTTAGTAAAAAGAAAAATTATATGGTATTATCAACTATTAATTAATGATATATAGTTTTTTGTTGTTTTTATGCAAAAATTTCATGTATGAAACACACTCTACAACAATATGGATATTTATTTTGGTATTTTCTAATAAACCATGATAAAACAAATTCTATAAATATATCTAAAAGTCCAGTGTGGAATTCATGAAAAAATCACATTGATGTAATATATCAATTTTTGTGTGACCATTTGTAAAAATGGGATATCAAACATGAGATTATTAGCAATTAACATTAGTTAGCTGATGTATTAACCATGCCTTTAAATTCAAAGAGAATGAAATATATAAAAAATCATCTTGGAAAGATTGAATTTTTGAAAATTTAAATTTTATATGACACACCATTTGGTATGACACACTCTTGTCTAACAGACCATTGGGTGACTCATAATTTGGTGACACACCGTTGTGTATGACACACCATTGTGAATGACAAACTATTGTGTGAGACACCATTGGTTAACCCGATGTTGTGTTTATCTCACTATTTTAATTGTCTCAATATATGGTTGTCTCTCCATTTTGATAGACACACCATTATGATTTACATAATGTTGGTTGTTTATTTCCTTTGTGAATTTTTTACTCTATGTGATTTGAACAATCAGTTCATTTTCCTCTAATTTCTTTTATATTTGAAACCTAATACTTGTATTTTTGTGATACAATGGTTAATTTCAATTTTATAGAATCATTTTAACTTAAATATTTTTAAAAACAAAATAAAAAATAAATGAAATTATGTTATGTCTATTTACAACACACATCAATCCCATCATGGCATTAGTGTTCCGTAAGATACCTCTCTTCTATCAAATCTTAAACCTGCATCTTTAATCATATAATTAACAGGTTCATTCTTAACTAATATGCATTCCAAGAATGAATCACTTGTCTATGTATTGTAAAAATTATTAAATAGCATTTAAGAAGAAAAATAAAACGTAATTCTTCCATGTAATGTAGAAAATTTTCATCTTATTATTGCAAACAATGTTCTAGTAGTTGAAAGGGATTTTGTATTAAAATGTACGTTATCATGAAATTATATAGTGATCAATGTTTTTGAAGAACAAGGTTTGTTGGATAATAATTATTTGAACTAAATACAATTTTTTCCTAATACTGTACATAATTTTTTTCAAATATGTTGAGTTCGGTTTTAATGATGAGGAAGAATATTGGATGAGAGCATGAGTTAAGAATCACTTAATGTCTTTCCTCAAAACAGTGTACCAAATTATAGGGAGTTCCTCATAAATGAGTTTTTTATGATTATCAATGATATATTCATGAGGGATGTGTCTTATTTAACTACGAATATTATTTTAAATAATTGACATGTTATGTTATCACAAGATGGCCTGTGACCGTTGAACTAGATGAAAAGTATATGATGGTCATCAAAATTACTCATCATATTCCCTACCCCATGAAAGGTGATTTTCCAAAATTGATATATCAAGATGACTATTTTATATGTCATATGAAAAGGGGAATAAAAATAAATTTGGGTATATATCTCATGATTCATCTATTAGAGATGATAAACTGAACTTCATGGTCTAATTCCTTGATATATCCAAATATGACTTTAGTCATGCTAAATGTAAAAGGCATTGTGTCATATAATAAGGAAACATTTTTTTGACTGTAGTGGTTTATTTATATCAAAGGATATCTTTTAATTAATTAAAATAAGTTGGAACCCATGGAAGAGACAATTTATTGGAGATAATGATAACTTACTTGAATAATTTATCTTGATGGATCATCCAATAAGACCAAGTTATATTGATGACCGATGATTTGGACTAGATGAAGTTATTCAATACTCATATTGGGATGAAGTGGCTGATGAATCTATAGATGATGAGAAATATCCTTTCGTTGTTGATGGAAGTGGTATAGACTTGTCTCCTCAATCGCCACCTATCATATTTGGTGTTACAAGACCTCCTAATAATCTTCCTATGAGATAAAACCATTTAAAAAGTGTTGATGATGATACAGAAGTATCTAGTGAGGATCAGTTAAAAATTTCCAAATCTATTGTGGAAAATGATACATATGACAATGGAAATAACAATGGTGATAATGAAAATTATTAATAAGATAAATATGATGTTAATAGTGAAGAGAATTAAAATGGAAGTGATGTTTACAAAGATGTTTCTGAACCAAATTCTTCACCATGAAATTTAGAACGAGGTATTTTGATATGACTATAGAACTACATGCTTATCCTGGTGAATCATTATAAAAACAAGATTTTACTGGATATGTCGAAACAAATATTAAATTAAACGATGCACTTTTGTAATCTTTGTAATCCCAATTATTTGAATTATCAAAATGGGTAAGTATATTTATGGACGAAATGTTCTATCCAGCTCTATATTTTATGTTCGGGTAGTTTCTAATTCATATATGGTTGAACATATGATTCTTATCAGTTCCCTAAAACAACATGATGTTGGACAATATTAAAAGGATATACTTTAATTTGAGAAAGGTAGTGGTGATGTGTTTGGAATTTTGGATTCTAATGACCCTCCACTTGAAATCTTTATATCTGTTAAAGAATTTGTTTTCCATAAAGACAATGTATAGTACTCAAGTTTATAAATTCCTAATATCTTTATTAGAGATATACCCCAAGATGTTAAATATATTGATTCTTCCTAGGGTGTAAGTCTTAGATTGTTGAAAAAACCATTGGGGTGGTAGTTCCAACCTCTATACTAGTAGTGGTTGTTCCTATTCTTTCTAAGTCTGTATTTAAATTGGTTGATCCCATTTTTGAATAGTGGGACAAATTCAGTAATATTCCACCATAATATGGTGGA
Organism: Viscum album; assembly: GCA_963277665.1. Lineage (NCBI taxonomy): Eukaryota > Viridiplantae > Streptophyta > Magnoliopsida > Santalales > Viscaceae > Viscum > Viscum album. Next base: position 537,455,514 of record OY728157.1, read on the forward strand.
CCTGATGAATGAAATAAAGGACACCCTAAGGGATTTATGATTGATCATGTATTCTTTGGATGATTATTGGAATAATTTTCCTCTATGAGGCATGTTATACCGAAACCTTTTCATATACCAGATGCTAGTTATGTGATGTTAGTTGACCTAGTCACAAGATATGAATGAAATATTTTTGGTGAGATGGTGATTTATGATTTTAGTAAGTGTTTGAAGAATAAATCATAATTCCTTACCATGTTATGTTAAAATATTTCCTAATATTTATTTGATTTAGATATCTCCAAATAAAATAAATTATGATCATCATAATTGTGAGATAGATATTGATAACAATAGAATCAATGATGTCATTCAATAGTTCAATAATATTCATGATGTCTCAAAGTCAACCTTTTCTGAATCTTGGGATGGGATTTTGAGGGGCCATTAAAGTGTTTCCTCAGACACATAAACCTATAATACTTCCCCTCTGGTTTATGTTGATTAGATTGATCACCATTTAGAGAATATGTTGCTAAATTTTAAGGTGGTCCTACATGTCGATACCCTAAGATCCCATTGGATATTCAGTGAAAATATGAGGACAGTACTGAAGATGATCATACGATGATAATTTTACATGTTAAGAGTATCAATGTTGTAAAAGTGATATTAACTAATTATATTATGTATTTCTTATAATTATTTTATACTAAGAATGCAATTAATGATAATTTAATGTTTCTAGAAAAAAATTTGTGAATTCCACCAGTAACTAAGGCTTTTAATGAAAAATATTTCTAGTTTAACGTAACTACTCTTGTTTGGATTCATTTTATGGTGGAATAGGATATTTATTTAATGAAATAGAAATAGGTGGAAATATAATTATATATTTCATTAATTTGATGAATACATTTTATAATGTGAATGTAAATGTAGTTGTTACTCAGGAAGTTATTCCTATTACTTCTCAAGCTTCATTTAGAACAAGAGCTACAATAGATCTTCTAGAACCTCGGCCAACCAGATGTTACAATTTTAACTATTCCTCCTACACAATCCATGATATATCATTGACTAGTTGTTTTTGTAGATTATCATCTTTTGGACATACACTACTGGAATTTGGTCTTTTCCCAACGGTAGTATACCAACAGTTTACTTAAGCCGTTGGTATAGTGAGCCTTTGCCAACAGTTTAATCAAACTGTTGGCAAAGGGCGTTTCGGTGGACCCTTTCCCAACGGTTCACTGGAACCGTTGTGAAATGTGTGACTTTTCCAATGGTTTATATAAACCGTTGGCAAAGAATTTCCCCAAATTCCAGATCGCGATCTCCTCTCCCCATTCGGACAGAGCCCTAATCTATTCGCTCCGCTGCTCTCGCGAACCCCATACGACTCCACTGCTCTCGCGAATCCGAACACCAGCACCCCCCATCCCAATAGGTACACCCCATACGAATAGGTAATATTTGATCTCAACAATATTGTTGTAGTTGTTTTAATGAATAGATTTTTTCCAAGTGTTGGTGGTTTACTTGATTATTGAAATTAATATCTAAATAGGATATTGTTTGTGTTTGTGAATACTTCTTTAATGTTTTTATATTCTATGTTTGGAAGGAGAGTGTTTAAAACACGTAAATCAGAGTTGGGGGAGGCTATCGTGAACGTTTACATGTTTTGGATAATGGATTGTGGGAATTATGGATTGTGTTCAAACCAATTTGATATGTTTTGGATAATGGATTGTGGGGGTAGGGGGTGTCCACGGGGGTGTGTGGGTTGTCCACGGGGGTGGGCGGGGATGTCCACGTGGGTGGGAAAGGCTGTCCACTGGGGTGGGCGGGGATGTCTAGGGGGTGTGGACTGTCTTGGGGGTCTGGGTGGGGTGTCCTGGTGGGGGAGGGGTGTGTGGGGTGTCCATGGGGGTGGTATGTGTAGGTGGTGGTGGTGGGGTTGCAGGGGAGGGGGGTGTGGGATATTTGGGAGGGTGGGCGGGGCTATCCAAGGGGGTATGAGGTGTCCAGGGGGGTACAGGGGTGGCGGGTTGTCCACAAGGGTGGACGGGCTGTCCACGAGGGTGGACGGGCTGTCCACGGGGGTGGACGGGCTATCAAGGTGGGGTGGGCGGGCTGTCCAGGGGGGGTGGGTGGGCTGGCCACGGGGGGTAGGGGTGACGAGGGGGGTGGGTGGGCTATCCACGGGGGTGGTTGGGCTGTCTAGGGGGTAGGGGGCATCCACGGGGGTGGGTGGGTTGTCCACGGGGGTGGGCGGGGCTGTCCACGGGGGTGGGAAAGGCTGTCCCCGGGGGTGGGCGGGGCTGTCCAGGGGGTGTGGGCCCTCCTGGGGGTTTGGGTGGGGTGTCATAGTGGGGGAGGGGTGTGTGGGGTGTCCCGGGGGTTGGTATGTCTAGGTGGTGGTGGTGGGGTTGCAGGGGAGGGGGTGTGGGCTGTTTGGGTGGGTGGGCGGGGCTATCCAGGGGGTACGGGGTGTCTAGGGGGGTACGGGGGTGGGCGGGCTGTCCACAGGGGTGGACGGGCTGTCAAGGAGGGGTGGGCGGGCTGTCCAGGGTGGGGTGGGGGGTGGGCTGGCCACAGGGGGTAGGGGTGTCCAGGGGGGTGGGCGGGATATCCAAGGGGGTGGGGGATGTCCATACGGAGAAGGGGTGTCGAGGGGGGTGGGTGGGCTGTCCACGGGGGTGGTTGGGCTGTCTAGGGGGTAGGGGGCGTCCACGGGGGTGGGTGGGGTGTCCACGGGGGTGGGTGGGGCTGTCCACGGGGGTGGTAAAGGCTGTCCACGGGGGTGGGTGGGGCTGTCCAGGGGGTGTGGGCTTTCCTGGGGGTCTGGGTGGGGTGTCCTGGTGGGGGAGGGGTGTGTGGGGTGTCCAGGGCGGTTGGTATGTCTAGGTGGTGGTGGTGGGGTTGCAGGGGAGGGGGGTGTGGGCTGTTTGGGAGGGTGGGCGGGGCTATCCCGGGGGGGTACGGGGTGTCCTGGGGGGTACGGTGGTGGGGGGGCTATCCACAAGGGTGAATGGGCTGTCCACGGGGGTGGCCGGGCTGTCAAGGAGGGGTGGGCGGGCTGTCCAGGGGGGGGGGGGTGGGTGGGCTGGCCACAGGGGGTAGGGGTGTCCAGGGGGTGGGCGGGTTATCCAAGGGGGTGGGGGCTATCCATAGGGAGAAGGGGTGTGGAGGGGGGAGGGTGGGTTGTCCACGGTGGTGGTTGGGCTGTCTAGGGTGTAGGGGGTGTCCACGGGGGTGGCTGGGTTGTCCACGGGGGTGGGCGGGGCTGTCCACGAGGTTGGGAAAGGCTGTCCACGGGGGTGGGCGGGGCTGTCCAGGGGGTGTAGGCTGTCCTGGGGGTCTGGGTGGGGTGTCCTGGTGGGGGAGGGGTGTGTGGGGTGTCCAGGGGGTTGGTATGTCTAGGTGGTGGTGGTGGGGTTGCAGGGGAGGGGGGTGTGGGTTGTTTGGGCGGGTGGGCGGGGCTATCCCAGGGGGGTACGGGGTGTCCAGGGGGGTACAGGGGTGGGCGGGCTGTCCACAAGGGTGGACGAGCTGTCCACGGGGGTGGTCGGGATGTCAAGGAGGGGTGGGCGGGCTGTCCAGGGGGGTGGGTGGGCTGGCCACGGGGGGTAGGGGTGTCCAGGGGGGTGGGCGGGCTATCCAAGGGGGTGGGGGCTATCCATAGGGAGAAGGGGTGTTGAGGGGGGTGGGCAGGCTATCCAAGGGGGTGGTGCTATAGTGGGTTTGGATTGTTTGAGGTACTCTTAGTGTATTATAAACCCTCATTTGTTCCATATTCATTTAAATTGATTTAATATCATTTTTTTCACACACACCATTATATCCTCTCAAACTATATTTAGATTGTATTTTCAATCGTATAGTGTTAAATATTTTAGTAAATGTTCATACTAGCTCATTTTATGTGTTCTAGGGGTTTAGACTAATGACAGGGCTGCATGATTATTGTGGGGGTATTCTTTTCATATAAATATACCTATACACCCCGCCCCCCTTGGACAACCTGACCACCCCCACAGATAGCCCACCCACCTGGACACCCCGACCCTCCTAGACATCCCCCACCCCCCTGGACACCTCCGACCCCCCGGACAGCCCCACCACCCCCTAGACACCCTGCACCCCCTGGACACGTCACACCCCCCATGGACAATCCCGCCACTCCCATGATTCTCATCATACTCCTCATCCTGATCTACTTGGAGAAGTTAAAGTATAAAACTCATATACTCCCAACAATACTCTTAAGGATTATGTATTCGTTGATCCACTTACAATATCTTGCTGGTCAATCCATGAATATAGGCATTAGAAATTTTGTATCTTATTTTCTTATATACAATGTATTTTGTTGTATTTCTTAATATGATTCTCATATAGAGTAATGTGCCAGTTATGCTTTTATATAGAGTAAACAATTTTCATTTATGTAAATATTTTTTTGATTAAACTTTAATATTATTGAATTGCTTTGAAATGACTTATTGCGATTTTTTTACAGAATGGATATAAGTTGGATGTACGAAACTGATCGGATTTCAACCGATTTTCAAAATAATTTGAACAGATTTCTAGATTTTTCATTTGACAAGGCTTCAGACAGTGGTTGCATACACTGCCCATGTTTTAATTGGGTTGGAAGTCCTTGGTTGAGCCATGAAGCAGTTAGCTATCATATAACCAAATATGGTTTCCAAACAAACTATTATGTGTGGTATCACAATGGAGAGAAAATGGAATCTCAAAATGTTGATGATCCAAATGATAGGACAGAATTGGAGAGTTTGATATATGATCAGTTTCCATTTATTCGACATCATGAGAAGGAAAGGATGTCCAGCCAACAAGATTTCAATACATGCACACATGATGCATCCCTTGAAAATGATGATGTTGATAGGGTGAAAAAATTGAATGATGCTGCGACGACTCCAGTATATCGGCAATGTGATAAAATAAAAAAGTTGGAATTTTTAATCCGATTGTTTCATGGGAAACCTATGTATGGGATTTCAAATACTGTAATTTATTATATTCTTATCTTCTTGAAGGACTTACTTCCAGATGATGCAAATATTCCCTTAAACCACTTTATGGCATGGAAGTTGGTTGATGAACTTGGATTCTAAAAAAAATCATGCTTGCCCGAATGATTGCATCTTATTTTGGGAGGAAACTGCCGAAAGAAATGATTGTATAAAATGCAGAACCTCCTGATGGAATCCAAATGATGATGGAACACCATCTCGTGTGCCACAAAAAGTAATGTGGCACTTTCCATTGATCCCTAGATTACAGAACCTTTTCATGTCTGATGAAATATCCATAAAAATGTGATGGCATGACACCGAGAGAAAAAAGAATAATGACGATTTGGTTCACCCTGCAGATGGATTTTCTTGGCATAGATTTGATTCTCGATATCCTGAATTTGCGGCCGACTTGCATAATGTGAGACTGGGTCTTTCATGTGACGGTTTTAATCCATTTGGGAAGATGCTTACTTCGCACAGCACATGGCCGGTTTTCATACACATTTATAACCTTCCCCCTTGGTTGTGTATGAAAAAGCCTTACACATTCTTGAGTATACTGATATTTGGCTCTTTTGATCCCGGAAATGATATAGATGTATACATGCAACCTTAAATAAAAGTGTTGAAACTTCTTTGGGATGTGGGTGTGCCCACATACGATGCATGTTCGAAAGAAATATTTCAGATGCGTGTTGCACTTATGTGGACTATCAATGATTTTCCTGCTTATGCAATGATGTATGGATGGAGCACAAAAGGAAAATTGTCATGTCCTATTTGTATGAAGAATAATCGATCGAGAAGACTGAAATATCATCGTAGTTTTAGTTTTATGGGACATCGATGATTCTTTCCAATGAACCGTCCATATAGAAACAATCGTCGAAGATTTGACATTACCATGGAGAATGACGATCCACCTCAGCGTTTGTCTGGAACTGATGTTCTTAATGAATGGAAATATTTCAGTTATTCATTTGGGAAGAGTATAATGAAATATAGAAAGAGGAAAAATGTTTCCAATGAAACCTGTTACAATTTGAAGAAGAAGAGTATATTCTTTAAGTTTTCATATTGGTCAACCAACTTGTTACGTCATTGCTTAGACGTATTGCACATTGAAAAAAATATATGTGAAATGTTGCTTTCGATTCTTCTAAATTTCAAGGGGAAGACAAAAGATGATTTACGATCTCGGCGCGACTTGGTAGATTGGGGGATCAGACCAGAATTGCATCATGTCTGTATTAGTGAAAATAAATGGCAAGTTCCATGTGAATCTTATGTGATGACTCCTGCTGAAAAAAATCAATTTCTGGAAGTGCTGGAGACTATTAAAGTTCTTGATGGCTATTCAAGCAATATATCAAAACGGGTCAACAGAAAAGTGTTGAAGTTGAAATCTTTGAAGACTCATGATTATCCCGTCATTTTTCATGAGTTGATTCCAATAGCAATCCGTCATCTCTTGTCCAATAATGTTAGAGTCTCAGTTATTCGGTTGTGCTATTTGTTTAGAGATCTTTGTGCTAAGAGGTTGTCCAAATCCCTCTTGCAAAAACTGTTGGCAGAGACACCATTAATTTTGTGTGAGTTAGAGAAAATATTCCCTCCATCATTTTTACATGCATGTTGCATCAGACTGTCCATCTTTCGACCGAAATACTTCTTGGAGGACCCGTTGCTTTCCGTTGGATGTATCCAACTGAAAGAAACATGAGCACATTGAAATCATATGTTCATAACAGGAATTATCCCGAAGGTTCTATTGTGAACGGTTACTTGGCTCAAGAATGTATGGATTTCTGCTCAATGTATTTGTCTGATCATACTACGAGAATAAACAGACCAATGAGAAATGAAGAAGAACAGTATGGGCAAATTGAACCCAGTTTTCCATCACTTCTTCAGACAGGAGGAATTCCAGGATCATATACATTGACAACATTAAGCCTTGAAGAGCGAGAGATGGCACATCGCACAGTGTTGTTCAACTGTGATTTGTTCGATGAGTATATAAAGTAAGTTAATTGTACATGTAACTCTCATATTATCCCTTGTAATTTTAAATATTTGTTATACTATTATTATTTTTATCTACAGAGAAATAAAGAATTGATATATAGAATGAATCATTCTTTATCTTTGAGAAAGAAGGAGACTTTGCATAGCAAAGGGTTTTCTGCTTGGTTGAAATTGAAGGTAAAAATATTTCTGTAATAACTAAATAAAAATAATATTTAATTAAGTTTACTATTTGTTTATATTTCAGGTATCGAGTTTTCCTACAGACTCTGTTTCTGAGGAAATAAGGGCTTTGGCTTTTGGTCCTAATACCATGGTTCGTGCTTGTAAATCACTTGTGATAAATGGATACAAATTTGTTATCACTGAACGAGAAAGAAACATGAGAACACAGCATAATGGTGTTATGCTAACTGCCACAACAGACTGTTATACCAGTTCATCGGACACTAGACGTCGTTCTGAAAATGTTGCTTATTATGGTGTCGTGGAGAAAATAATAATTTTGGATTATTACTCGCATGGTCGAGTCACGATGATGAAATGTCAATGGTTTGATTCAATGACGAGGCAAGGCACCTTTATTGATGATTGTGGATTTCGAGTTATTGACATGACTCGTACTCTTGCCACCAATGAACCATATGTATTGGCATCAATGGTGAGACAAGTTTTTTATGTCAAAGATCATCGTCATCCTAAATTCGGTGTAATTATTGAAGTAAATCCTAGACATGTTTTTGATGATGGTGATGATGAAGTTGACACTATCCCTACTGCAATTGGAAGCAATCCTTTTATTACTTATGATGACCCCAGCAGCTCAATTGTCAGAGTTGATTGTGAACCCGAAGTTGTGGTGGGAAATATATAGAATCATATAGTCTTGTTCTCACCTACATGTTTCACCTACATCATTCAGAGTGTGTATCCTAGTACTTACCTTCATCACACCATAAATATTCTGTTTCATTATGTTCTTTTTATCATAATGGGTTTTCTATATTTTGTTTGTTGGGTTACACATTAGTTATCTATTTCTAATTACTTCCATATTTGTTTTCATTGCAGGAAATGACACCCATTGAAGAGAGGTGGCGGAAAAAGATGACGGATAATAATCGTCGCATGGTACAGATGGGTGTTCCCCCACTCATCCCTGTTGTGAGTATTTTATTTCAAATATAAATATTTCAATAACTTATAATATAATGTGTTTACTTTTCTGTCAAACTTTTTTTCAGGATCCACACCCTAGACGACAAATATCTGACGAGGAACCTGATATTGCTCCCAGTAGAGAGGTTGGTGGTACGAGGGCTCGTGGGGCAAGAGTTAGATGATCCACTACCACAGACGTATCTTCTACGACCTATTTTGATCCTGGCGTGTCATCAGGGACATATGAGATATTTAGACCTCTGATGTTTACACTACTAGCTGGCCAGACGTCTATGCCATCATCTTTTGCTTCTGGTTCATTATCTCCAGGTTATTATATTCCACATTCTTCGACTCCTGCTGCGACACAGTATGTGGCTGAGGAGCATACACTGAGGGACACTCCACCTGTACAGGATATTCCTTCAGCTTCTGCACTCATTGATCCGACTACCACATGTATATTTATATAACTCTGTCTAATTTTTATACCAAAATATATTTTTATTATAACTTGTATTGATATTATTTTTCATTAATAACATATTCATCTACAGATAGGAGGCGGGGGAGGGGGTGTACTCACTTGCGTGCGGTATGGAACTGCCAGACATAGTTGATGGTAGAATACAATGTTGATGGACAAATGATTGAGAAATCTAGGCAGCAATGTCGGGGTTTTTTGGCAACGCTAGCCAAATACTCCGATATCATTCCGGTCAGCCCTCTCTCTTGGAGACATCTGCCACCCGAAGTCAAGGATAACGTGTGGGCACAAATATGGGTAAAAAATCTATTGGATGTAATGTAGTATATTTTTGTATTTAAATGAACTAATCAATTTGGTTTCAGCTTTGGTTTAACTTCCCTGATGGGGAAGGTGCACGATCAGCGCGTTTAAAAGAGCTAGGAGAGCTTTGGAGAGCTTATAAGCATGACCTGTATGTTGGCTGGTGTGATAGAGTGGGCACGGAGTTAGATACATTACCTATCGTGGATGACTGCCCGATAGAGCAATATCGCCAAATGATTACCCATTGGGCGACTGCCAAATTTAAGGTATTAATCTCATTTGAGTTATTTAAATGAGAGTTTTCATATTTTTCATTAATATAATCTTATTAATTATTAATCATTATTTTGGAATCTTCTGAAAAAAACAAATAAAACATTGATTTAAAGAAATACCTCCACACTTTGGGGCGCACAACAATGTCAGATCATGAGAGGCAGCAGGTACGATATAGTTGTTTATAATTTTTCTTTAGGACATTCCCTTTTTATTGGATCCTACTTAAATTATGTGATTTATTGAATAATGAATATATGATTATACTTTCACTTTATATTGTTTCAATGTCATTACAGAAGCACAAAATGAATATTGAAGGACATATCCCTTGAGCAAAATTGGTTTGCTCGAGTAGAATAAAAAAAGATGGAACTGCGGTAAATGAACCGACCCAAGAGAAGATTGTAAGTTTTAATTTGATTATTTAAAATTTTAATATCTAATTTGAAATTTAATGATCTATTAATATTTTTTATAGGATGCTTTAGAGGCTCTTGATGCCCAGGAGCCTGACAATTTTGGGCCACACGATCATTTATATCAGGTTTTGGGAGATGAGCACTCTGGTCGAGTACGCTGCTGACCTGGTAAGAATATAGTCCTGATGAGGTATTGGTCATCTCCAAGTATCCATTCTAGTACCACCGAGTTAGAACAGGTCAAGGAGCATGCAAGACAGTCTGATAAAAGGGTCACAAAGTTAGAAGTACAAGTTCAAATAAGAGACAGAGAATTTATGAAACTAATGAGAGCTTTATCTTCATCACTTCCACCAGAGGCTAGTGCGGCTTGTCAGACATTTATGTCGTCGATGGGTGCATCATCCATTACACCAGGCTGCAGCTCTAGTGGCAATCGAGATGATGACGTTCCTGGTGATGAAGAGGATTCTGAAGAGGAAGAGGGCGTGGATGAGGATGTGGACAAGGGCGAGGATGGGGCCGAGGGCGAGGATGGGGCCGAGGGCGAGGATGATGCCGAGGATGAGGATGACGATGAGGACAGAGATGGCGGGGGGGATGAGGCTGATGATGATAGTAGTGATGGTGATGGTGATGGTGATCAGAGTCAGATTCATCCATTACATTTTTTACTTCTGTATAACTCTTTATTTTTGAACATGGTTTTCCACTTTGGGGTTTTCTTCTGCTTCATAGGGACGTTGCATTCAGATTCTGTTTTTTGCACTTGATTCATATTTTATGATTAGTCTACTACATATACCTTTAGTATTCCTTGGTACTGTGATGCTCATTTTTCTATTTTTTTACTTAGCTTTCATAGTTAGCCATGTATTTCATGTTTATGCATGCGGAAGATTATATGAAAAATGTGCTTTGATGTAGTGGCCGGCACCACTAACATTTATTTGAATTGGACTGGATTTTAAGTGAAAACAACAAATGGAATATGGAATACAAACCAGACGCATTCATATTCTATTTATACTATAGCACAACGATCCATGGGTCATATGTGACGTGTACGAGTCAACCCCGCCTCAATCCGAGGTCCGGTGTGGCCAGGACCACTCAAAGTTTGTCACTTTTCTTTGAAATGGACAACGGTTTAAGTTAAAACAACAAATGACATACGAAAAACCAACCAAACGCATTCGGATTCTGATTAAAACATAAGGAAAACGATCCATGGGTCATATGTGACGTGTACGAGTCAACCCCGCCTCAATCCGAGGGCCGGTGTAGTCGGGATCACTCAAAGTGTGTCACTTTTCTTTGAAATGGACAACAGTTTAAGTTAAAAAAACAACTGACATACGGAAAATGGACCAAAGGCATTCAGATACTGTTTATACTTTAGTAAATGTATCCATGGGTCATATGTGATGTGTACGAGTCAACCCCTCCTCAATCCGAGGGCCGGTGTGGCTGGGACCACTCAAAGTGTGTCACTTTTCTTTGAAATGGACAATTGTTTAAGTTAAAACAACAACTGACATACGGTAAACCGACCAAAGGCATTCGGATACTATTGATACATTAGGACATGTATCCATGGGTCATTTGTGACATTTAGGAGTCAAACCCTCCTTAATCCGAGGGCCGGTGTGGCCGGTACCACTCAAAGTGTCTTTCTTTTCTTTAAAATGGATGCACTTTTAAGTAAAAAAACCACATATGGATAACCGACCAAACGCATTCAGATTCTATTGAAACTCTAGGACAACGATCCATGGGTCATTTTTGACGTGTACAAGTCAACCCCACCTCAATCCGAGGTGCGGTGTGGCCAGCACCACTCAAAGTGTCTAACTTTTCTTTGAAATGGACAATAATTTTAGTTAAAAGAACAACTGACATAATGAAAACTGACCAAACGCATTCGAATTCTGTTGAAACTTTAGAAAAACGATCCATGGGTCATATGTGACATGTTCGAGTCAACCCCGCCTCAATCCGAGGGCCGATGCGTCCAGGACCACTCAAGGTTTGTCACTTTTCTTTGAAATGGACAACGGTTTAAGTTAAAACAACAACTGACATACATAAACCCAACCAAACGCATTCGGATTCTATTGAAACTTTAGGAGAACGATACATGGGTCATATGTGACGTGTACGAGTCAACCCCACCTCAATTCGAGGGCCGGTGTGGCTAGGACCACTCAATGTTTGTCACTTTTCTTTGAAATGGACCACGGTTTAAGTTAAAACAAAAACTGACATACGGAAAACCAACCAAACACATTCGGATTCTGTTGAAACTTTAAGAAAACGATCCATGGGTCATATGTGATGTGTACGAGTCAACCCCGCCTCAATCCGAGGGCCGGTGTGGTCAGTACCACTCAAAGTTTGTCACTTTTCTTTGAAATGGACAATGGTTTAAGTTAAAACAACAACTGACATACGGAAAACCAACCAAACGAATTCAGATTCTGTTGAAACTTTAGGACAACGATCCATGGGTCATTTGTGACGTGTACGAGTCAAACCCTCCTCAATCCGAGGCGCGGTGTGGCCGGTACCACTCAAAGTGTCTAACTTTTCTTTGAAATGGACAACAATTTAAGTTAAAAGAACAACTGACATACGGAAAACTGAACAAACGCATTCAGATTCTGTTTAAACATTAGGAAAACGATCCATGGGTCATATGTGACGTGTACAAGTCAACCCCGCCTCAATCCGAGGTGCAGTGTGACCGGTACCACCCAAAATGTCTAACTTTTCTTTGAAATGAACACCAGTTTAAGTTAAAACAACAACTGACATACCAAAAACAAACCAAACGCATTCATATTATATTGAAACTGTAGGATAACGATTCATGGGACATATGTGACGTGTACGAGTCAACGCCGCTTCAATCTGAGGGCCGGTGTGGCCGGTACCACTCAATGTTTCTTTCTTTTGTTTAAAATGGATGTGCTTTTAAGTAAAATAAACGACATACGGAAAACCGACCAAACACTTTTAGATTCTGTTGAAACATTAATAAAATGATTTATGGGTAATTTGTGACGTGTATGAGTCAACCCCACCTCAATCCGAGGCGCGGTGTGGCCGATACAACTCAATGTGTCTAACACTTATTTGAAATGGACAGGATTTTAAGTGAAAACAACAAATTCCATACGAAAATCCGACCAAACGCATTCGGATTTTGTTGAAACATTAGGAAAAAGATCCATGGGTCATATGTGATGTGTACGAGTCAACCCCACCTCAATCCGAGGGCCGGTGTGGCCGGGACCACTCAAAGTTTGTCACTTTTCTTTGAAATGGACAACGGTTTAAGTTAAAACAAAAACTGACATACGGAAAACGGACCAAAGGCATTCGGATACTGTTTATACTTTAGGAAATGTATCCATGGGTCATATGTGACGTGTACGGGTCAAGCCCTCCTCAATATGAGGGACGGTGTGGCCGGGACCACTCAAAGTGTCTTTCTTTTGTTTGAAATGGATGCGCTTTTAAGTAAAAAAAACCACATACGGAAAATTGACCAAACACATTCGGATACTGTTGACACTTTAGGACATGTATCCATTGGTCATTTGTGACGTGTACGAGTCAACCCCGCCTCAATCCGAGGGGCGGTGTGGCCGACACCACTCAAAGTGTCTTTCTTTTGTTTAAAATGGATGTGCTTTTGAGTAAAAAAACGACATACGGAAAACAGAACAACGCTTTCGGATTCTATTGAAACATTAGGAAAATGATCCATGGGTCATTTGTGATGTGTACGAGTCAACCTCGCCTCAATCCGAGACGCGGTGTGGCCGGCACCACTCAAAGTGTTTCACTTTTCTTTGAAATGGAAAAAAGTTTAAGGTAAAACAACAACTGACATACAGAAAATAGACCAAAGGCATTCGGATACTGTTGATATTTTAGGACATGTATCCATGGGTCATTTGTGATGTGTACGAGTCAACTCCGCCTCAATCCGAGGCGCGGTGTGGACGACACCACTCAATGTCTCTCTTTTATTTCAAAAGGAAATCATTTGAAGTGAATACAACTGAAATTTACACTCATCAACGACTCTTTTTCATGAGTTTGGTAGTTTCACTCATGGGGTCATAAGTGACGAGACTCCTAAGAAAATATCTTTTCACCATATTTTATAAACAATACAAGTTCAATGAAAAATTAATCAAAAATCATTACATACCCAAACCTAGTATCACAAAAAAATGGGATTTGAGTCAATTTGAATTTCTTATTCAACTCTAATAGATATTTATCAAACTATTCTGCCTATTAGAATTTGATGGGTGAGGTGAATTACCACCAGATGATTGTTTTCATGTGTTGTTTTGGGCTATTTTTGGTGTTTTTATACTATTTGAAGTTTGTATGTGGCTTTTGTGATATTTTTTATGCAGGTGTATAGTGGAGGGTATACTGAGGGCTGTTGTGCACTGTTTTTTTATGCAGGAGTAGCTTCTGGGGGGGGCTTCTGGGTGCTGATGTGCAGCAGTTTGGGGAAAGAATTTACCAATGGTTCTGAACCATTGGTAAATTGTTTCCATATATTTATACCAACGGTTCAGAACCGTTGGTAAATTTTTTTCTATATTTCTCAGAACCTATACCAACGGTTTAAATGAAACCGTTGGTAAAGGTCTTTCCCCATGCCTTACTGGACAACGGTTTGGAAAACCGTTGGTATACCCTATACCAACGGTTTTCCAGCCTATAGCAATGGTTATAAACCGTTGGTATAGCCTACTTTTCTAGTAGTGATAGATGGAAGACCCTATAGTGGTCCATCTACTTTCCCATTATCACCTTATAATCCTTATTCGTTTGTTCTGGAGAATGATAAGACCAAAATAAGAGAATCTACGGATCCTTAAACCAATCGTTAAAGACTATGTTGAAGAAGATTTTTTGTTTTGATGGGATTTATTTCTTGTAATAACATTTTTCTAAACACTTATTTGAATAAATTTTATGATTATTATCATGCTAATAATAGTTTTATCATACACTTCTATCTATTTTCATTTTTATTATATTATACAATTATGATAATCCCAAAAGGGGGATAAATCACTATCATTTCATATTTTAATTGAGATGTCTTGATTCCTTAATTGATATTGGGAAATCTATGTAATTTCCTATTTTTAATAGTTATGTCACTATGCTTTCATTGATACTATCTGTTTTTCTACCTTTTTATATTTGATAATTGGTAATTTCTGTTATTATTTATCTTTCATAACATCTTTACATATGATGATGGATAAGTTCTGATTTATATTTTTTATCATACCTTTTATTTCATGTTAAATATTTTGATGCATTGATTTTTTATCATCAACATGGGGAGATAGTTGAACTCTTTGTTTTTGTGATCACAAAATCATGATTCTAATGATATTAATGTTTTTCATGTTTCACTATAAATATATTCTATTACGAAACTGGAGATAAAATTTCCTAACATTATAACACTGAGGAAGATAAGAAACTATTATGGATTAGAAACCATAAAGATTGACTCACCGCTGAGTTGACATATCCTCATACATGTCAAACCTATAATATAATTTTGAAAAGGTACAAGACACCATTTTATATTATTACATTTTCCATTACAAATCATCCTCATAGAAATATCAAAAAGAGTGGGACAATTCCTAGACATCTCACCATTAGGATTTCATGTTGCCAAAGAATAATGATCTGCATGTCCCATCCCTCGGGACCCATTCCTTGACTACCCCAAGCCCACCACTCATACGTGAGGGGCTGGAAACTACTGTTGAGTAGCCATATCCCTTAGTAGGGTGGAATTTTCCCTACTACCTATGTGCACACATGCATCTCCATGAAAAATCTGAAACTGAAAACACTATGTAAACATGGATGAGAACCACTAAGGAAATCCACTAAGAGTAAGGAACAAAACAAAAAAAGGTACAAAATAAAAGCCCAATTAAAACATAAAATACACACTCCTGGATCTAATTTGTAGAAAACCCTAACTGAAGGGTAGGTACAGTAAGTTGTGAAAATGTCACTACATCATATCATATCTATCAAGTCACCCAAAAGTACCCCTATATCTAGTCTATGAAGGACTCTGTCAAAAATTTCAATCTCCTACAAAAGACACAAATTGTACGAGCGAAGATCATGTATGGGTTAGCAAAAAATACTAAGTAGATTCCCTAAAAAAATTGATACCATTAAGATATATAGAAAAAATGTATCACATGAAGAATAAAAAAATATAATCACACGAAGTATACCATAATTAAATCACTATGAAACACACCCACCATACTTCCAAAGAGGTACATCATGTGTAGCCTCTGTGAAGTATAATCGGTAGAGTCTATATAGTTTTCTCCAACCACGTATAGATCTATAGAATTTAAATAGGCTTTTCGCAAGATTTCATAGTACCCTCAAGTATGAACAATTTGATTGTACGTAACACACTGAGTGTTCATAACACATGGAGTGTCGTAAAAATACTGAGTGTCGGTGACACAAGGAGTGTAGGTGACACACGGAATGTCAGTGACACATGGAGGGTCATTGAAGACTAGAATACCCATGAACTAGTAGATATTGGGGAGTCCAAACTAATTCTATATGAGACACAATGTCTTTGAAAGACACACCTTCTTGGTATGAAACACATTCTTGGTAAGAAAAATATCCCAAGTTGTAATCAGCCGCCTGACTTCATCCATAGCATGTTCATCTAGGGCCACCTACCCCTAAATCCAATATTTCATATGAAAACATCCATAGAAACTCACATAGATAATCTTAAAAGGACCATCACAACATGAGAGTCCCAATGGAACAAATTTCTTTTCCAAGGGACACATGGTTTGATAGTTATGAGTGTTTAGGTAAACATAGAACAGTGTGGTTAGAGTCTCATCTGATCTGGTCAGACCGACTCGACCTAGGTCCCACCTGACCCGATCCATTTTGTTGACCCGTCGGGATGATCAGACCTGCCTTCGCTGGGCCCTGTCCACTAGGCCTGCTGGACTTGACCAACTCGGCCTCCAAATGCGGCCTGGTTTCTATAGCCCGACCTGTTAGGGCGGTCCAGTTTTCTCAACCCTGGATGCAGTGGATACCACATCCTCTCCACATCACTTTGTCGTACGACCCATAGTAGGCACCTCCTGCACATAATTTATTGTGGAAAGAGGCTAAATCATTGGTCTTCTCCGACAAAGAACGCCCTAACAGTGTCCACTATTTATTCCCATGCCAACGCCAATGCGGGCTCCTCTGCTATCTGTTGTCGATCTGGTGGCCAACTTCTAGGCGGTCGCATCTCCATGTGAATCCAGTGGTGGATCCTCCTTTAATGGTATTCCACCATTTTTGTGGTGGTCTATTTTTGAATAGAAAGGTGCACCACCATCCTCAGGTCATGAAATCATCTGATATGTTCATCAAACCATCATGTCACCTCTTCTGGGGTCTAGTCGCATTTGACACCTCCTATCATTGCTCGATGCGACCACAACGGTCCTTCAGTGAAGAACATAAGAACGGGGATAGGAAAGGAATCATGTACACCATTGAGAATATATCCATACCATTATTTGTGGTCCCCCAGAATTTCTTTATTATCTCCATGATTTCAAAAAAAAAAATGACAATGATATAACTCATCACATTAATCCAACATTTGTAGCAATTCCTAAAAAAGGATCTAACTATGGATCAACATATTTTTAGGTTTGTTTGCTTTCATTTTTAGAAAATAAAATATGGATATATAATTAACATGGAAAAGAACCCCTACCTCGAGGATTGTATCGGTCGTTGATGAAGCGTAAATCTTGTGTTCGTCATTCATAAGTCCACCAATACTTATTCCAAATATGATCATAGATCTACAACTATTTATCATTCATCAAAGAGAGGTTTTTCCAATGTGTTTCCCTTTTTTCAAAACTTTTAGGTATTTTGAATCTAATTTATTATCCCAAAAAAGATATAAAATATAGAAACACATTTTAGCAATGTTGTTTTATTAAGTTGTAGAGTTACTATGATATTTTCTTTTATGAATGGAAAGAGCATTTTTATCACTGAGTCTTCAAGGAACGTTAGAAATAAAAATAATACAAACATTTTAAGTATATTTTTATTCTTCTTTATAATGTGTGAAAATTATTTTTCGTAGTCAACCTGTACCGGTTGATTTTTGTTTCAACCTATGAAAAACCTACACCTGCGAAAAAAATAGTTGCCACAGATTTCAAATTCTCACACTCATTTAAAAGATAAAAAAAATCCAGCACACATGTTATTATTATTAAACATAAAAAAGATCAAACATTTATTCCAGGCATCCTGAGACTTAGAATGAAATTCCTTCTCATTGTATGCTTTTGAAATAACCCAATATTTTTTTATAAAAAAACATTTAAAATATAGGACATTACATTTTCCCCACCGTTGGGCTTACTATCACTAAAAGCCAGAACAAGGTCTAAACAAACAAATGGTCATAGTGAGCACAAATCTGTGCATCCTTTTAAAATGTTCTGTCACAGAAATTCATTTGCTTCCATGAAGAGAGACCTAGAGGAATCAAGTGCCCGTGAAGGGTCATATCCTGTAGATCCTAGATCTTTACCTGGTACTCCATGAATGGGACCCCGTCATCAATGTTCATATCTCCCTAGTCAATGATGTGTGAAGGGTCGTGTATCTATCTACATAGTTGGGATAGATGCAAGATGTATTTCACCCAATATAATTGTAGATGTGGAGACATGACATTTAATACCTTGCCTACCCAATATAGTATCAGAAATGGTCAGATAAAACATAGAGAGAACATGCTTCCACCAAAAAATATATTTATCCCCCATTGAGAAGATACACTATGGTGCACTTGGTTTCAGTCATCAAACTAAAAGGGTTTAGGTTACATAACAAAAAAGTAATTATGATGGATCTATATAGTCTTCATCCACTCCTAGATGGCCTATAACATCTCTATAGCAGCTTCCACAATCATTATGCCCATGAGAAATGTCTCTTCAGGGTTAGTCCAGTAAAGATTTGACATGTAGGTTCATCCATACAAGGCCTCGAATAGTGCCTTACCAATAGAATAATGGTAGATATTTTTATATGCATACTTCACTAGGGGTATGTGATCCTCCAAAATGTGGTCAAAATCAAGGATGAATGCATGTGGCTTTCCTTCTAGGACCTGAGTGTTCCTCTCTGTCTAAAATTCTGTCTATCGGTGGAATGTTGTTCTCGACTGTAGTAGAGTCCGAAATTCCTCCTATAATCCTTTGAACAACAGGGATGAATGCATGTTCTGATATTTAAGACTATCACTGTAGGCAATCCAAGAAATCGTACTATTTACTACCCATATAGGAATCTTAATCTCTATATTGATCCCCATTCCCTAAATTATAGGATGTGGGCTGACATGGTGACTCGTTCAATGATCACCTAGATGGTATGATGCCCGCAAGAAATAATTTGTAAACTTGTCATGATTTCCAATAATATTTCATCCAACTTCTATTATGGCACCTAAAGGGGTTGACTCAAACCAGTTGGAACCTTGTACTTGGCCTTCATTTGATGACCTGTGATGCATCTAGAGACAAACTATGGCATTTCCTTCTTCACCCCTGGCCACCAAAACTTATGTCATAGGTCCTAGTAAATCTTTTCCACTCCAGGATGTACCACCAAATGGGATATATAGAAACACCTCATCAACTCCACCTATCACTTCACCTTTACAAATGTCTGTCCTCTGAAATGGATGATGTTCACCCTACCTTCCTAATATCCATTAGAAACATTCCATGTGGACATTTGAGTATGTGTAGTTTCATAACATATATCTCCGAGTTGTTCCACGCTTACCTTCTATAAGAGTGGAGGGGTAACCACTGTTGATTGGAGATAAGCTTCATTATCTCTATCTATTAAGGATATTTGAAGGTAGTCCAATTTATCTAAGGCCTTTTTTAGTATATGTGAACTCAATATCCGACTATGTGCATTATCCACCACATTCTTATAACTAGTAGTATATACTATCACTAAGTCATATGCATTGAGGAACTCTAGACAACATGACTGTCACTAGTATATATCCTTCTATGAAAATATATACTTAAAGAATTTTTGGTTTGAGTAGAAAAAAAATTGGTCACCCATTAGGTAGTGTCACCACATATTTCATGAATATACTACCACTGACAACTCTAGATCATGGGTCATATAGTTATTCTCACTTGGTTTAAAGTACTATGAACTGTAACTAATAATTTATTTCCCTGACATTAGGGAACAACTGAGCCCAATTTCTAATCCATCGCAATATACCACGAACGTGACACCATCCGTTGAAAATATTAGGATGGGAGCGATCTTCAATCTCTAGCTCACATGATAAAGTATTTAATGGAACTTCTCCATCCACATTAAAGGTATCCCCATTGATGCCAAGGCTATAATGGATGATTCTACTCTGAAAAATCCGAGTACGAACATCCAATACTACCAACCAACCCTGTAGAACTATGCACTCAGTAATGTTCATTGGTGGACCCAAATCAAGTATCACCATTATATTTTATGGATCAACTACAACACCGGCCTCCAAAATGTCATTTCATAGAAGGTGGATATATAATATCCCAAACTAACACTTTAATAGAATCCAATAAAGATGGTTCTCTTAGAGTATGTCTAGGGCCATCCATAAGTGTATCACATGGTTTTACATGGAAACTATGTACACTGAGACTTCATCAATAAATAACACTAAAAACTGGTCAAGGTAGGGCTGGAAGATCCTGTTCATGATCCCTGTTAAAACTAATATGGTGTTCATCATACCAACGACATCAATAAGTACTCGTAGTGGGAATAACAATATCTGAAAGCCATTATCAAAATGTTCACATCATGGAACTGAAGATGATGATAGCCTGATCTGAGGTATAGAATTGAGAAAAATATCGCTCCCTTTACATGATAATATAGGTTATCAATCCTTGAAAATGGATACATATTCTTCACAGTCACCTGGTTCATGAACCGGGAGTCAACACATAACATTAAGCTCCCTTCTATCTTCATGGAAACCATATGTAGGGATTACCTTGTTGAAACACTGGGTCTCCTGAAACCCTTCCTCTGTATGTACTCTAGCTATAACCTAAATTTTTGAATCTCTTTGGGAGCCATATGATATTCCTTTTTAGATATTGGTGTCGTAATGGTTTACATGTTAATTCATAAGTCCACCTATCTATGAGGAGGTAGTCCTGGAAAATCATCTGGAAATATTTACTCATACTCATCCACTAGTGTAAGAAACTGAGGGCTTATCTCATCTACTGCACTGATGGTCATGATAGACCATTAACATGTGATAGGATAGCCCTCCAACATGCGAGTCTACCTTTCACTGCTATGGTTTCCTTATCACCTTTAAAAGAAAACTTAGTCACATATTCATGGACTCACCATACATTTCACCAAAAAACAGTTGATCTAACCAGGAACTATGGATAACTACTCTATTACCACAATGAAATCATAAGGCCTCGATGCAGCCACCAACAGATCCAAAATGAAAATATCACCCCTAGGAGTAAGGGAACACTGTCAGAACCTATGTGTTATATTCTAATATTCTCTCATAGGAGCCTCTAAGAGTAGGTATTGAATCAACTATTCCACTAGAATCTCTGTGTCTCGAGCAAGGGACATAGTGAGAAAATGGGGACTGGAACCCATGTCTATATTATATGTACCTAGGGTCGAAAAACATATTTTACCTCAAATCATCATGGGAGTATCAATATCATAATCCTACATTCCCTAGATATGGCCTCACCCCTATCCCCTAGCTCCCTAAGATTGGGGTGGACCACCTGGGGGTTTTGCTGGTAGTGCCCCCAACCTCCATCCACCTCCTAACACTCATCATGCTCCTCTACCAAATCAAATGACTAGATTACCACTATGTTACTACCTCTACCACAACCTTATTAGTCCCTCAACCACATCGTGGCCAATTGTATGGCCGGTTGGACAATCTCTAGCCAGATGCCCTGACTATCGCTTGAGTTGCACAGTATGACCTTCGGCTGACTCCGTCTACCCTAGGAACCCCGCACCACTGATCCCATATCTTGGGGTCATCCCCTAGACTATCTGGTCCTCTTTAAACCTTGTGTCAGCTGTCAGCTACCAGTTTCCAAATACTCTTCTATATGTCACTAAGGTGTAGCACCCACTATCGGGGCCTACTCCTCAAGAGAGATCTATACTAGTACAGCTCACTCTAGCACCCATAAATGAATTAGGATTCTAATAGATATCATATATGAAATTATCTACTAGAGTAGTTGATGATCAATCTCCAGTTAGATTCAGTTTTTTAGATATTGGTTTTAGAGTAGTAAATTCCCAGTGTGGTTTTCTAGTGTAGTCCTCTATGAGGATTTTGGTTTAGATTAGATAAATAATGTCATATTTTAATATTGTGTTTCATAGTCTAGGGAATCCTATAATGGAATGGGTAGACTATGTATCCATTCTCTTGGACCATGAATAACTTCTTGTAAAATCACAATGCCAAGACATTGGTTGTAGTGATCATTGGTACATGGTTCATATATGATTAATTATATGAATTACTATATTAAATGTGATCCCCATTGGTATATATATATATGGTCATATGACCATGGTACCTCTTGATTATAATTCCAGGATTCTCCCACAGTGAAATCCAGATAGGATACCAGTTCTGGATCATGATGATGATCTGTTGAGCGATGAGTCCTTAGTTTTGGGTCTATCACATGAGATTCTTCCCCGAGGTGGGTAGGAAGAGTCACTATCACATGTTGATAAATAGATAATCTTATCAGAGCATTCTAAGGATGTCCAAAGCCTTATTACACTCTACCAGTTCAATCACCAGAGGCCTCTAATGTTTTGTGGAAAGACATATCCATAAGTTATAGATTATTATGTAGATTTCATGGTCCTTATCATAGTAAATATCATAGAAACAAAAATCCAGGTCTTATTTTTAGAATACGGTCATTTACATGTATAATCTTGGAAACTAGTGGGGTTTTGTAACCCATATGCACAATGATTCGACACTCTTGTGGCCCGAATTCCACCAGTAATTTTTAGAGGATTAATACACCCCATGTTTGCACTCCATTCAGATTTAGGATATTTTGGAAGAATAATAAGTGGGGATGAAATTGGATGAGTATATGGAAAGATTTATAGAACTTACCTGGCACTCCAAGGACAAGATATGAGGTGGCTACTTGCAAACAAAGAAGTTTGAGTAAGGAGTGAACAAAGAGATTTAGTCTAGCATGATTCCCTATTGCATTACCACCTATGTCTTGGTTTTGTAGTGGGTAGTAGTGAAATTGATATTCTTATCACATTATCACATGGATTTTGAAGATAGAAGTGGAAATCCTAGGGTCAATTCATCTATAGTTGTTATAAGGCTTCATCCTCTGGGATCTTGACATTGGGGCACAGACCATTATTAGGATCAAGAATGTAGTTAGGGGAATCATAGTGGACTAGGAATTCCCATAAATGCGTGTTTATATTATTATATTGGGAGTGGTCACAAGGAACATGGTATCCCATCCAGAGAATCTAAATAGTGAAATATAGTAGTTGAATATCCTCCATGGGAGAGACAACACCATGATCTAGTATCATCTTGGAGATAGTAGGGTAGCCATAGAACGAGAATGTTGCAAGAGAAATATGATGATTTTTGGGGGTGGAATATTCATTTAGGTCCTTCCACCAACACCCCAGCCCCTTGGTGGCCCACACGCAGTTAGGGAGCCAGTGGTTGGGGCTATGGAAATTTACATTCATTGTACGATGTGGCCCCACAATGTGCGAGATGGTAATAAGTATAATATATGTCATTTATAATATTTATTTATTGTTAGTAGACATAGTTTCTCATAATATCATCATATATATTCTATTTATGTGAGAGATGGAGCTACCAGTTGAGGCGCTATCCCAACAACATCCTCTTGAGGACAATATGAGGAATATATCTTCAGACTCTTAAATTATCTAGAAGTGTGATATATTTTTTGGTGGAGATAGGTTGATATGGTACCCTTTTGTTCATCTCAATGGAACCCTATGCCATAATATTGGGTATGGATTGGTTGAAAATGGTGTGAGGACAATAGTTTATATCACTGTAGATGAGTCTGATGCCTTCACACTGATGGGATGTGATTCATCTTTTTGGGAGATGGATATCTCATGGTGGGTTGTGAGTGTTTTTTTGAGAAGGATTCAACATCCCATCACCCATAAAATGGTGAATATATGACTTTGTGTATCGTTCTCTTTATCAATATGGATTCTTTTATATCTAGTGGATTTCTTAGAAATCATTCTAGAGGATATTATGGGAATAAATATAATGTGGGAGATATATTTTTGTAGAAAATTTCATTCGTATCCCTCTAGAATATCCTCTAGATAATTTTTGATGGACCCTACCGAGATTCGGGAACGATAGTTGTATTGGAGGACCTTAGAGATAAGGGATTCATCAGGCCTAGTGTGTCACCACTGGTTGATCTAGTGTAGTTCATGAAAAAAGAAGATCAGAGATTTCAGCTATGCATCAATTATCATCAACTAAACCAAGAACATGATAAAGAAAAAGTACCCCTTTCCAAGTACTTATGACCACATTGACCAATTTCAATGCGCAAGATAGTTATCAAAGATCAATATTTCGTATGGCTACAACCTATTGAGGTTTTGTGAGAATGACATTCAAACGATATAATTTAAATGTTTATATGAACAGTATGTGTTCTTTATGACACACTTTGGTGTGATGAAGCCCCTAGCTATGTTTGTGGATTTGGTTAACATGATAATCTAGCTGTACATCGATGAGTTTTTTTGTCATCATCATTGGTGACATATGCATCTACTATTCATCAGAGCATGATCATGCTGATCACCTGAGGATGGATCTAGCTTTTGTTGAGAGAACTATATTAATAGAAAGCTCTCGAATTTCTATGTTTGGATTCAAAAGTTTCACATAATAGGGAATGCCATTTTTTCATTATTTAGATGTGTAACTAGAGAAGAGTGATTACTTTCTTGATTTGGGGCCACAAAAATGAATAGAAAATGTGAATTTTTTTTCTTGGTAGGGTACGAGAAGAAGTATTTGGTATACTTGTTTAGGGTTTCTATACATTTGAATGTCCTGGCATGGAAAGAGAAACCTTTTACCTTGACCAACCAGTTCTAGAGAGATTTCGAGGAGTTGAGGCTATGGTTGGGGAGTTCAATTGTGTTGAGACTATCAGTTGATGGTGTAGAGTATGTATTCTATTGGGATGCATCAGGAGGTTGGATTTGATGCTTTTTGTCTCAATAATAGGTATTAATAACCTATGATTCTAGGATGTAGATACCTCACCAGAAGAACTATTCCAATCAATACTTGGAGCTATTAGTGTTATCCTTCACCTAGAGGATGTAGAGGCGCTATCTTATAGGAAAGTTCATAATTGATTAATCGTATCATCAACTATATATGAATATTATCACACATAGTTACTTGAACCCATGAAAATTTTATTAGTTGGAGTTCCTAGAGGAATAAGCATTAAATATTGTCTATACCCTATGAAGGGCCACCTAGTAATACATATCCTTAATTGTATGTACATGGGATTCTTATTGCTGGAGGTTTGTGAGCAGTTGGATTCCATGTAGCAATCATTGGTGGAGAATGAGGGTGCACCATTATTTAAGGAATGGTGTTGACTACTATTCTTCTTAAGGGTGTTAGAGAGTCTTATATGAGAAACAGCGACTATGAGTTATCAGATGAATATATTTCCATAGGGGGTTCAATAGATAGACATTGGGAAGGAGGGAATCATGTCATCTTTATTTATGAAAATACATTGTTTACATTCATGTTGCGAGATGAGGTGATGTTATAATTCCACACATAATATTTGGATGTGTAGACCAATGTGGGGAAGAGGTATTGATAATTTCATGGGCAGATTTGTGTGTCTAACATGAGATGAATTGTTACTGAGTGTTTCCCTTGTTGTCTCATCTATCAGAAGGTGAAGGATGAGCACTAGGTTATAGAAGGTGTGTTTCAGCCCCTTCAGATACAAGAGTGGAATCGGGATGAAGTAACCATGGAATCTGTGATAGGGATTCCTTTCAGATCAATGGGCCATGAATGTATGTGGGAAATATTGGACCAACTCTTGATTGAGATACATTTTATTTATATAAGGGAGAATATTTTGGTGGAGAGCTTTGGGGAGATGTATGTACGAGATATTTCTTGACTCCTTGAGGTGACATTGATGATAATCTTCTATCATTATAAATAATTTAAATCATGATTGTGGATAATCTATCATGATACATTCAACACCCATATTAGGATTACAACCATTTTCCCATTGAAATATGGGTATAAATTGCTTACTATCTAGGTGTTAGATGATATTTTGATTGATTTCTTGCTAGACATTATCCAATAATGGGAGGATCAGCTTACCTTGGTAGACATTATAAAGAACCCCAACTACCACTCTACCATCTACATAGAACCTTTTAAGTCCCTATATGGGATACTCTAAAGGACTCCCTTATGCAAGATAGAGATCGAAATGACACAAAAAGATAGTCCAATGACTGTACAACTGATGATAGAGAAGGTCAAAGTCATCCACGATTGGCGGTGGATGACCTAGAGCTGGTAGAAATATTACATATATCACTTTCGAAATCCTTTGGAGAGATACCCTAGTTTTGTTAGAATAATCCCACAATGAGAATTAAAAATGTTCTACTGGGTAGTCAAGTTATCCTCGAGGTTCATCTTGTCATTCGAGGTTATAAAGAAGGTTCGCGATGTAACATACCACCTTGCCCTACCCAACACCGGGTGCTGGTGTATTGAATCTTCCACGTGTTGTAGATGAGTAGATACATGCATGAACCTATTTACCTCATCAATTATGCCATGATGGACCTCAAGGATGGATCAACCTTTGCGGAGCACATGGTGGAGATTAGATATTGAGAGGAGAGGACCATGTATGGATGTACCGTCCCCTTGGTTAACATTTTATAGAAACATGAAAATGTGCTGGAGAGCACTTAGAAGTGTAAGAGACATATCCATGCTTAGAAACCCAAGTTATTTGTATATATTTTCTCTTCTAGAATGAAAATATTGATGTAGGTAATTATTTATAGACTTAATTTTGGCCTTGTAAGTATTTGAAACAATTTTTTATATATGTAGAGACAAGTAGTGAGACATCGTGCAACTCTAAGGCCTAGTTTTCCAAAAATTATTTAAGAAATAAATTTAAGATCATTATTATTATGCACACATAGTTTCTTAAATAAAGTGGTATAATGTGTAAAATCATGATCAAATAAAACATAGTACACCATTTTTGAGTTTCTAAGATATTGTTTTCCCTAGGTGTGACCTAAAATAGTTTAGTATGGGTCATTATAATGAAACAACCATTGGTTTTACATTTAGTGGATTGATTAATTAATTAAATTTATTAACTAATTTTTTTAAACTAACTAATTTTCTTATCATTCTATAAATATAGTGGCATTCCTATTGTTAGCCTCATAATCCAATGACCATTGATAGATTCTTCATCCCCTCCTTCCATTAGTGAATTGGCATCCCATGAGAATGAATCTCTAGATCAGATAAGATAAGAGTGGAGAGAATTCACTAAAATAATCCGTTTTTTTGGAGCATGTTCTTAGATAAAAAAAGATCCAATATCCTGGAAGTAATTGATAATTCATGGATTTTACCCATTTTTTATTACAATGATTTCGAAGAATATTCGCATGTATGATCTACGCCTGTTATGTATCATTAGAAGGAACTTATAAACAATTAAATTGATTCTTCATTTTTTGTCACCTCTTATATTTTGTATTATTGATCATTGGTAAATAACATATGGGAAAAATCAATATAAATATATTTGTGTTCCTTCGACACAAAATTTCTTTATTTTCATCACTTGTTAGACCCCGTTGTCTCAGTTTGACAATATTAGGTTGTACTGAGCATGATCTAACCCTAATAATTGTTTCAAACAAAGAATAATAGGATAGATAAATTAATTAGGGATATATAGTGACTAAATATGGATTCTGGTTGATCATTTGGACAACCAAAAATAAAATACTCAACAGAGGAAGGACCCAAGTGTGTGTAGTGCATGACAGTGTGTACGACACTTCAATGATTTGTTTTTAGGGAAATTAGATGGATAGAATCCACCATCTCGAGGTAGATAAACTAAATTCAAGTAGAAAAACATCCAAAATAGTAGTGGATATTGTAGATCTTGATCATGGATTTCAAATCTGGGAATTAATGAAAAATATTACTATGCATCAGTTAATGATATGAATAAACGACTGGTAGCCCATAAACAACAACAAGTAGTTTTTATGGAATTTATAATAATGGAGTGACATGTAGTCATAATACATGTAATGTAAAACTACCATGGATAGAGGTTCCATGTGGAACAGAACATTGGAAGGACCCCATGTGGGGAGACACCACCATAGGAACATTTTGAACCAAATACATAAAGATGTCTAGGCACATTAAATAATGTAAACACACAAACATGACATGAGTAAATAGACACAATATCACTACAAATACTATGACAATAGCATGGTAATGACCCTAAGTGTCATTGGAACATAGTGTAGTCCCCCTAAATTCCATTTAATCTTACATGGTTGGAGATCAGTGTAACTCATGGGGCATGAATAGGAAATGGTGAAGGGCCACACACCATGTGGGTCCCTTAACCCATAGTTAACCCCTTGGTTAATTTTGGATAATATTAATTATCCCATATATAATTCATTTGAACTCATATTTTCACCTTTGATTATCCTATCAAATATGTTTTCCCATGTAGCATGGGATAGTTCACTACGTATTGGATATTGGGATATGATGTGATATTTTAGGGGAATGAATCCTATTGAGGAAATCCTTGATGGTGGTATTGGTCAGGAATAATATTCCCAACACCTATAGAGTGGAAATATCAATCATCACGGGATTTGGTACTATACCAACCGAGTGTAACTGCATATCAGATAGGTCGTGGGTCCTCAATGAACAGAGTTGAAAGACCCTGTCACATTTGGGCATGGTTCCGTGAAGTATAGATTGTAACCCCATCATCCTGGGAGTGGTTCGTCTACCTACCATGTGAAACCTCTATATTATATAGGTCTATGTTCTTTCAAGACCAAGGTTAACCCCCCATGTCAAAATGAGGTGCATATCATTGACCTAATTTGTTGATCCCTCCATTAGAATGGGTGCTGGTGATCTATCTACTGAGTTGAACCCCCAATCGAATAATTCATTGTTTCTCTAGAAAATAGAGTGGATCCACAACCAAAAATTTATTGGTAAGAGGTAATATATCAACTATGGGTAATACCAAATAATATTGGGCATGATACCTCATGAAACATGACTGGAACCTCTCAGTCTTATTAGTGAATGGGTCCTTGACCGTCATAGTGGAACCTCCTTGACTCCTTATGGTGTGGGTCCTATATGTATACTAATATACTAGAACCCCATAACCCACTAGGGATTACATACTACACATTGATATTATTCACTGTTAACTATATGAAAAAATATAGAGGCATGGGTCTTGTCACGATTACTTTTGGTTAGATTAGAGGGATATTGTGCATCATTATAGGACTTCTGGAACTATTGGTGACTCTTTTCCTCATTGGTCTTTGAAGTGTAGATCTCCTTAATATCTCGTTTTGGGTTCCATAATTTTTGAATATATATATATATATATAATTATTTATCTATAACATTTTATTTGGTTTATCTCATCAAAGTGTGGAAAAGACATGAATTTTATTGTAGGTGCTTTACGTGTTTAGATAATAGTGGTTCGATGAGGATAATATCATACTATGGGTGTAAAGAATCAATATGTAGTAAATCTATAGACAATGTTGAGGACATTATTCTTGGATGAGGTTACTATTTTTCTTTCATTTTGGGGTGATTCATCATATTTACTATGTACTATCTTTATATATCGATTACATCTCTTATTGTTCCCCTTTCATCTGTTGGGGCCTCATAATGTGTATGTATATACTCACCCCTTCTTAGGATTTTCCCACATGTATCCTGTCTGGTGAAACTGATGGGCATGTCGATGTCGACATTAGAGGATCTTAGGGATACTATGTTATATAAACCATGTACAATGGTCATATCTTGGAGATCAATTGATGAGATCTCTTAGTAGTATGATTTATATTTTTGTTTGGTTAGGAAATATTTTCGGTTTTTCATTTATTTTAACCCTTAATGTTTTACTGTTCAATTTCATAACATTGTACACCCTAGAGGTTTTTAATTCATATTTTACTTTCATGCTATTTCATCTTTTGATTATTTTTATCTCCACTATGGTATTGAGATAGGTGGTTCTGTTCATAGATGTATATTAGCTAAATGGTCTCCCATTTAGGATATATATAAAAACCCCTACATTTATTTCTCATTATTACATGATTTATCACATAAATTTACACTATATATAACTTATAAGATCAATATTTCTAATGATTTTTTTGGAATTAGGTACATTTCATAACAATTTAAATTGGAAAAAATATCTTTATTGAAAACATCCTTTAAAGGTCTGCACTTAAAATTGGATTGAATAACTTGAGGACAAATATTGAATATTGGTAGCTATAAATCTCAGTAAGGAAATAAAAATGGAATAAAGATATACATGATAGAAAATAGGAATATAAATTAGGAATAAAAAAGTAGGAATCCAAAACATTAAAAAATTTACATGATATAACATTATAATCAGAATGGAAACATGGGAATTGTTGCAACAGCTTACAACACTTCACCATAAAAATAGGTCAAGGCTAAGTAGAAAGAAACCATGTTGGACAATGTTCCATAAAGGAATCAGTTTCACACATTTTCCCAAAAATATGTACCATAAAAATAATCATTAACCAATGCATTGGAGCACTATATAATTCTAGCTCCACCCATACTTTTTTTTGATTCTCATGCTTATATGCTGCACATAGATCATAGATCTTGGATAAATTAAATATTATATTTTATTCCACAATAAATGTGTGTGGAATAAATACTTGGATGTCCCCAAAAAAATTATTATATATATATAATGGTGAACAAACATGATAGAAAATGGTAATGGTATTCACTACATAATTATTTTTTCATGGCCAATCACAGTGAAATTGTGGAAGCATTACAATGTCACATAAAAATTCATAAAATGGGTTTATGAGACAAAAAAGAGTATCCTATAAATTATAAATTAATGGGAATGTAATAGGGAAATAAAAATTCATGTCCAAAAATAAATAACTGGAAATATAATAAAATTGATACTAAAGAAACTTTTAATAATTAAGAGAATGGAAGAAACCCTTACCTTTAGAGTTTGACACTAGAATATTTAAATGGGATTATTGAGATCCCTAGGGTACCTTGGGAGGACTCTAGAATGTGAATTAAAGAGTATGGACGTGTTTTTAATAGTTTTAGTGATGATAAATGTGATATTTTTTGGGTTTATATAGGAAAATAAGGGTATTTTTTATTATTAATCTTTTGAACTGTATATAATAAAATAAACAAAACCCCAAACCATAACAAAATTTTCTCAAATATAATGAGAAATTGAAGTGTTTTTTATTTTTTTATTACAATGTCTTAAAATAGTAAAATAATTCCATTAATTATGTAGAGGTCTATCATACTCTTAATGAAATGATTATGAAAACATAAAATATATTAATTGTTTTGGAGGATTTATAGTTCCTTTTCAAAAATAAACAACTAAACATAAAAAAAAATTATTTTGATGGTAACATATATTTTTAGTTGTTGATACCTTTTATAATATTTATTACATCACATTTGGTTCTTTATGATGCCATAATACACAATGTAAATTTATAGAGTATTAATATTTACACAAAAATTCGACATTCTCCAAAAATTATGAAACATTAACCATTGGATATTTTAAATATTAATATTTCAAAATAAATATTATTCTCATATAAGTAATTTTTGAAATATTTTAAATTTAAATTTAAAAAAAAATCGACATATATTAAGAAATTCATTGTTTTTTGAAAATAAATTTTTTCAATCCCTTATAAATATTAAATTTGACATTAAAAAATATATGATAATTTATATTTAATAAAATTTATTTAATTAGAATATTATTTAAAAATATTGTTCATTTTAAAAAATCCATTCACTCATTAAAATATATTCCTTTATTGAATTTAATATTTTCAAAATATACGATTTGAATTTTTTTATATCAAAAAAATTCATTTATAAAGTGACCATAATAGGATGAAAATATATTAACTATATAATAAAAAATAATATAAATACTCTTAATAAATGTGTGTTGATACAAATACCATTAATACAATAGTAAATTGTTTTTGAGTATGGTTCGTGATGGTGAGACTTTCATGGGGTGGTTTGGTGTACATGGTTTGGATCGTGATATATATGAGCTTGAACTTATCCCTTAAATAATTTCAAATATATTTATGTTGTTTCAATAATATCTTTGTATTTTTCAAGGTAAAATCATAAATATTCTACCTCCCTTGAAAGAGCTGATAAATGAGCTATGTAGGGTAAAATTCTCCTACATTATGTCTCAACATCCTTTGTATATGTCAATTGGATTATTTAAGAAACTATATATGTACTAATAATATGATCATTATTCAATGACTTTATTATCAATGTCTAATATTATTAATGGTAAATTAAATCCAAAAATATTTACGAAAACACAACATATGAATTTCTTTTCAATGATCATATTATATAATATGTTATTTTAATAAATTTATTGTGGAATTTTGTTTATAAATGTCACCATAAAATTATTTTACCATAGTAATGATGATTTGGGTAAATCTATTTAATCATATGTTCATGTATCATGTTGTTTCTTCAGAATTGTGGTTTCTTGACAACCCTTTTAGATTTATTGTCTTATTATGTGGAACATTGTCTTTATGATCTATGAATTCACCTAATTCTCCTCGTAAGAAAGGTCGTTCTCAAATCCTACTAACTATTTAATGAGTACATCAGAGGTATTTGGTATTTTAATATCAATATTGATACATTGATTACATCATGTACTATAGATAGGTTAAGAGAGATTTCTAGTCGACATACCACCACCCCAATGGGATCAAGAGTCTTAAAGCGGATGATGTATGTTGGATTATGATTTCCCTTCATAAAAAATCTCATCACTTTATTCCATGTTAATCTATAAAGGAATACAGTGTCTCCAAAATTAATTCTAGGAATCTTCAATGATTTTCAATATAAGTCTTTTGTTGACCATGAGTAGCCTTGATGTGCTACTAAATGGTCTTGTCCCTTTCCACCATTTTCTTGACCATTTTAGAACCTATTAGTTTTTGATCCCCAATATCATCCCAACATATAGGTGTTCTTCTCATATTCCCATATATGGTTTCATAAGGATCCATTTTGATTATCGAGTATAATCTATTTTTGTAAGACAACTAGGACCGATGAAGATGTTGTCCCCATCATCCTTTGAATTCCATTTAAAATTCCCTCAATATGCCTTCTAATGTATAAATAGACTGGTCAGATTATCAATAGTTTTGAAGATGATAGGTTGTAATGATGTTCAACTCAATTTTTAGAGCATGTTAAATAATTTTCCAAAACATTTTTGTGAATATCAAATCTTGATCAAATAAAATAGATATTGGTATTAAATACAACCTTAGCACATATATGATGTATATCGATGAATGTAAATCCTAGGTGAATTCCTATTGAATTTTGATAAAGTGGTATTTCTTTGTAATAAGATCCACAACAACCCATATAGTATTATTTCCCCTTGAGGTTTTTGGATGTCTGGTGACATAATGTATGGTTATATTTTCCTATTACTATTTTTCAATGTGTAATAGTTTATCATATGTTTATACATTATCCCTTAACACTTCACTTAATGGAAAACCAGATTCATTGATGAATATTTTCTGATCTACATCTTCATATTGTTCCACCAATAGTGCTCTCATAGATCATAATGCATCTTTGTGCTTCCGGGGTGAAAGGTGAAAGTCAGACTATGTGAATCATTCAAAAATTCATTATTTCAATCATGATTTATAGAACACATAGTTTTTACCCAAAAATCAAAAATCCTTATTCATTAACATTGAATACAAAGGATTTTTAGTATCACATTTTTTACACATTACTCAAAATTCACACATCATCTTAATGATATTCCTTTAACCCCACCGAAAGATACGGTTAAAGAATAATTTTTGAAAGTATTAATGAGTTTCTTCTTTCAATATTACCATGGTCATCCTTTCCAAATCTATGAATAATATCCCTCACAATTATAATCAATCATAGAATTGTTGGGTATGTTCTACATAGAGAATACACTAATTTTTTCACTTTACAAGGAGAGTAGCAGATTGAGTAGTCATAGTACAAGATTAGATCTAGAAATCTTATTTAGTGAATAATCAGATCAATCTATGTGAATATATTTTTAATACAATTGTGATTCAAATATATGTCAAAACATTCCCCAAGGAGATAATTATGCCACATTTTGAAAGAGAATATCTCTGTATCCAACTCCAGATCATTCTTTGGGTTGTTCTATTCATGATATTTCAACTAAAACAATGCATATGATATTCCTTTTTCATGTTGAATTAACACATAGTCCACTCATTTTTTTGTATCGTCACTCAATAATATAAAATATTGAACACTTTTGTGTAGAGTGAGTACAGAGGTAGTGATAAGACTATTTTTTAGTTCTGTGAGTCTCTCTTCATAGTTATCATTATATTAAAACATGACTCGATTTTGTGTTAAATTGGATAGAGGGTTTGAAAATAATTAAAAATTTCCCACTAATCGATGATAATACAAAGATAATCTAGTGAAACTATAGATATTTTTAAAAAAATTGGCCTCATCAACCATTCAATGGATTCTAATTTTTAAGGGCCTATACATATCCCATTAATTGTAAGGATATGTATTACGATTGAGACTTTCTTCAACTAGATATCACATTTTCATTAATTTTCAAAAATATTATCAATTCACATGTTCTTTAGAATAGTACACATATTCTCCTCATGATCCTTTTTTATTTTGAAGTATATAATAAAATCCCCTATAATGACTACCGAATTTTTTTCAATGTCATATATGAGGAAAATATTTCTTAAATCCAAGAATATTTATAGATATTTAGTGATTTCGATAGGACATAGTATGAACTAGCAGTCCCCATACCTTATACCAAAAGTATTCTTGGGGATATCCACCTTTCGTAGCCTAACATGGAAATATATTGACCTCAGATCCACCTTGGATATGTATTATTCTCCATGAATCTGATCAAATTGATCAGTAATAATTGGAAGAGGTTGAATTATCATTATCATGATCTTTTTTAGCTCATGAAAAGAAATGTAATGATGCATATACACATGCTTCTTATTTAAAAGTGGACTGGTCCGCCCCATAGTGAAGCACATTGGATTATGAACCCATTATACATATTATATTATTTTTGTGTCTTCATATCCTCATGCTACACCACAACAATTATATATATAGTCATGGATACTGATAATTCCCTTTTATAAGCTTTATTGAAAATTCCACCTATCACCTTTGTGGAAGACTATGAAATTATTTGGGAAATACATCTGTATATTACCTAATAATAGGAATTTATTCAGGGTTACATCTTTCCAAATAATCAATAAGTTTAGCTATATATTCTTTTTCATTGGGAAATAATATCCATTATTGTGATGATGGTGCTAAAGATTATTCATCCTTCTGTATGAACTTGTATAGAATTAGGGGCTGGTTCACACTTTGAATATCGATATATTTATCACAACAATTTAAATCTTCACAATATAGGGAATACCAATCCGTAAAAAAATTCACCAAATTCCACTAAATAGAGAATGAAAATTACTAATAGGATATTCATCTAGAAAACTATTATTGGGGAGGATTTATATACTCATGACGAAATAATGTTTCCATTGTCTATTTTCACCAATTACACCAATTCCATTATTTATGGGTTTGTTTCAATGATTGTACTAATCATTTATTATATGATGGAATTCATGGATCCATAATCTAGAAGGATGTTAACTATCTTATAATGAGTAATTACCATTCCCATCACCACGTTTTTGTCTGTATCCACCAAAATAGTGGTAATGGAAAAATATCTCTCTTACTTCAATAGTGGTTATTGGTTATCTCTGAAAACCCTTTGACCAGTGCCTTGGTTTTCACATATCCCTGGTTACGTGTATTAGTATAAAAGAAAATTTTTCTAAGGTTTGAATGGATCTTTATTCCTTCATCGCATGAGCTTCTTACTCATGTCATCAATCATTAGCTAGGCATTTGTCCTTCCAACACCTAAATCTTTTCCTTGTTCCCCGAAAGCAATTTTTGGGGTTCTTCTTTCAACCCCATTGATCTGTGGGATGTTGAAATTATTTGGCACTGTTAGATTTCTTCATCATACCTCCATAATAGAACTCCAATTTCCACTTCTTAACCTTGTGATATCCTTGAGACTCTCTAATCACTATTTAGACTATAAAGGAACATTATAAAATTTCCTCATATTTATCCATTCCCAAATATCCAAGAATTTTTTAATCGATTATTTAATCACACCACAGAAGTGGTCATCGATTCATTTGAGGGTAATAATAAATCCAAAGGTATATTATGCATGTTCTTTTAATGGTTTCCTTATATACCTCAATAGATACATCACATTTTTTACTTGAGGAAATGTACGCCCCTTCCATTTAAATTTGAACATTGTGAGGAAAATATTAATCAACAAAATATAGAATTCATTCCACTAAATCACCTTAATATATTTATCCTGCTTCATATTCTTGTTCAATGTCAACCATTGATCATAATCTCCCTCCATGTGATAAATTTAGAGTAGAACCTTATATTTTTTTGGATATATTGATGGATGTATAAGATATTCTCAATGGAGTTGATCAATTTTTTTTTTGTGAATTATGGATAATATGATCCATTAAAATACAGTGGTCATTATCGTGTAATGGTCTCAACCATAATCTATTCTCTCTTAAGTGGATTTGGAAGCTCCTCAGGATCTATGTTTCTATTCAGAACCACATTCAGCTGAGAGAGTATCATCATTATGTTCTTGATTCCTGCTCCAATTGTATTGGGAATCTCATTGGGGAAGTCATCATATTTACCTTAACCGTGATTACTTACTTAATTCCTTCTATTCCTGACCATTTAAAAGAATAAAATATAAATTATAGACTATTATTTTTAAACAAATAATCACATAAATGTGAATTTAGTGGAATTTAAGGGGTAACCTATAACATATATATATTTCTCAAATTATGAATTATTATGATTAAATCTCTATTATCGATTATCTATTTTATATCATATAATAATATGTGAATTTTTATTCCATTAATAATGGTTTGTAATTATATTATGAATTTAACAACTCATATCCCCTTGGAGTAAAAAACTAGGAGCATTGTAAGGACCACTATCGTGTACTGGGTTACACCGAGTCATCCGTGGAAAATTGTGTTAGAGTTCATACCAATATGTACATATGTTCTAGAACTACTTCTATATGTTGTATCCATGCAAGGATATTTTTTTCTTGAAATACATATGACCCCATACTTACCAAATTCTAGGGATATTTTTTTATATATTTAATTTTATCCCTTAGGATTTCTGTTCAATTTTCAAATCCACATAGTAAATATAAATATACATTTCTTATGATACAAACTATAAAAGATACTTTAAATTTAACATTACTAGATGATTTATTACAAAAATATAAAATTAATACACATAAGATTATTTATAATTCTAGTGTAATTTGGAATGAGATAAATTTTAAAAAAAATTAAATTGTAAAAACAATATCAATATTAGAAACTTTTATTTTATGCTCACCCATAAAATTGGATAAGAAAAATAGAGGGAAATCAAAAGAAAGGGGTTATAAATAAATAGTTGTAAGAAAATAAAAATGGAATAAGGTGATAAATTATATATAATAGGCATACCATGGGGGACTATAATGAATAAAAATATTAATCATGTTCAATGGGACATGATATAGTCAGATAATCAAAAAAAGAAACATGATAAATGCAACAACAACTTAAAACACAAAATTGTAAACATTGTTAATGGATAATTTCCAAGACATCATGATGGAAAATGTATAATAAATGACTTTGGTACACTAACTGCCTAAAAATGACCTATAATAACACTAAATTTAACCCAATACATTAGAGAACTATATAATTACAACTTAAACTGTCACTTTCATTTCATTCACAGGCCTATGTGTGCCACATACATCATAAGAAATTAATACATTCAACATCATATTTTTTCCACAATAACGGAGTGTGGAATTCATACATGTATTTACCTATTAAAATAATTATATATGTATAATCAAAAATAAAATATATAGAAAATGGGTATGGTATTCACTACACATTTATTTTGACATAGAAAACCATGGTTAAATGTTGGCAGCATAACGACATCACATAAAAATTATAAAATGGGTTGATGAGAGAGATATAGGTATATAAACAATAATACTTTAAATGGATAGTAATAGGGTAATGTAATGTCATTTCTAACCTTATGGAATTGTAAATATAGTGTATAAGAAATTAAAGAATCTCTTAATATGTAAAATAAAAGAAAAAACCCTAACATTTAGGGTATTCTACCTTAAGGATGAAAGGGGATTCATGAGAGATTTTTTGATCCTTGGGATGAATCTAGAGAGTGGAATTCTGATTATGGATGTACCCAAAATAGTTTCAGGCCAATTATATAAGTTCTTGGGTGGGTATATATAGGAAAATATGGTGATTTCTTAATTGTTTAGGTTTTGGCCTCTGTATAATTAATTAACCAAAACCACAAACCTTACCATGGATTTTCACATGATATCTTACATATTTGAGTTCTTATCATTATTTTATAAGTTCAATGTATGAAAATAAGAAATAAAAATTCTATTTCTTATTCAGAGGTGATTCATACTCTTGATGAAATGATATTAAACCCCTAAATTATATTAATGGATTTTGTGGATTCAAGATGGATTTATAAAATTAATCATATAATATTAAAATAGAATTATTATAAATGTAAAAGTAAATTTTGTTTTGGACGACTTTTATAGTATTTATTATATCATTTTTGGGACATTTGTATCTCATTATACAAAATTTATATTTATTCGGTATTTAATTTTTATAGAAAGTTCGACTATCTCATAAAATTATTAAAAAATCAGTATTTGGTACTTTTTGAAGATCAGATTCCAAAAAAATTATTCATTTTTTCAAAAGAGAAAATATATATTTGAATGTAAATTTTAAAATATAAATAAAATTCATTATGAGATATTTGGATTTTTTATAATAACAGCTTTCAAAACCATATAAAATAGCATTTAACTTCGTAAAAATTATAAGATCATATAAATTTAATAAAAAATAATTAAAAAAAATATTTTATTAATATATTATTTCTTTTATAAGTCCACTAATTCATCAATTAAATATCTAATTTTATTTGAATATTACCCAAAAATATTGTTTGTGTATTAATATTTCTAAAAATAATAATTTATAAATATTAAATAATAGGACAAAAATATATACATTATTCTAAAAATAATAATTAACATACTAATAATTATATAGTTTGGATACATATTATTTTAATAATATCTAAAATTACCTTGGAGTAAGGTGCACAATGGTGAGACATTCATTAGGTGGTTTTTCATAGATGGTTAGGTTCCTATTCTCAATAAGTGTGAACTTATCACTAAAACAGTTTTTATCATGCATATGTTTTTGGAACACAAATTGGGATATGTCATGGATAAATAACATTGATTATATCTACCTTGGAATCTATGATAAATGGTATTAGTAGGGTGAAATCATATTGATTTATCTCGTCACTTACTTTGTCATGGTCAACATTATTTTTTAAAACACTTTATCTAAACTAATCATAGGATCTTTAATCAATGACAATATTATCAATGGAAATTAATATTATTGGTCAATTAAATCGTATAGGATATAAAAAAACCAATGATGTGAATTTTTTTATATAACCATATATCATAGTGTATCATTTAAATAAATTGAATGTTTAATTTTTTTATAAATTTTTAGGTGGTTACAATATACCTTTCACATCTTTTCACGAGCCCTTGGTCTTTAGAGGTTGAATTGATGTTGTTGAGGCTCAAGCCCTAGTTATGGTCGGGCCATGATTGATTACTTTTAATTTTACATTCTCCAGCTTGTTTCTTTTTTAGGAAAATATTTTTCACATTATGAAGTAATAGGAATTCAAAATTTTATGGTTATTCATTCCTTTTAAAAAATTAAAATTGTTTCACCCATACATTTAAGAACTATTATGGAACATTATTAGTATTAAATATATATGATGAAATAATTTTTATACAAGAAGCCTATGTACTATGTTTCGCTAGTGTTTTCCCTTTTTTAATCA
The DNA here is from genome assembly GCA_963277665.1 of Viscum album. NCBI lineage: Eukaryota > Viridiplantae > Streptophyta > Magnoliopsida > Santalales > Viscaceae > Viscum > Viscum album. The sequence goes on from OY728157.1 coordinate 537,496,230, forward strand.
ATTTAACTTTTCTAAGCATTTATATCATTCATTTATTAGTAATATTATCATAAAATTTAAACATTAGAGAAAAATAATGTAGTTGATTTTGCATTATCCATTTTGAAAAACATCGCATGAAATTTAAATTATTTTTCATTGATTTCTAACACCGTCTAAATTATATCATTACTCTCTTGGATTGATTTCCATTTTATTTCTAGTTTTTTTGGTGGTACACTAATTTATATAGACAATTTGGAAAAGTACATTTTGTGCAATTTATTTCCCCAAAATAATTATTTCCGCCTTATTGTTTTTATGCCATTGTCAACTATAATTATTTGACACATTTTGTGTAGTTATCTCAATTTCATTACTCTCTTTACTACTTATCAAAGACTTATCTTTATTTCAACATTTCCTCTTAATTTTTTGTAATTTTATATTTAAACATATGATATATAATGATTTATTTTATACCATCTATATTCTTAATGGTAACAAACTTTGTTATAATATTCAATTTTTTCTAACTTCTGGAATATATTATTGAATTAATGATTATTCATTTTCTAGGTTTTTTCTAAAAAACACTTTTATAAATTGAATTAACTTTTAGTCCCCCTATATTAAATACTTTAATAACACACATAGATTTATATTTATCACTAATAATGAGTGGACATATTCCAAATCTTCTATAAAAACTATAAATGAAACATATACTTCTTCTTTATTATTAAAAAGTAGTTTATCTGGATTTAAAATGTTGTACACATTGTTGTTTTTGTTTAACAATAAATTTTGATTGAGAATAATTTGGGTATATTATTTTTCAATAATTTACGAAATCCCCCTTGATATATTGGTGGGTTTATTAAATTTATTTCTCTCAAATGTTTCCATAATTGGATTTTTATCTTGTAATGGATGATGAAAATACATTTATAAAAACTAATTTAACTAAATTTTGGGTTACATATTTCCATTAAAATATAGTATACAGATCATTGGATTATCTCAATATATTATTTCCAACATGGAGAGTCCTTTTAATATAAAACATATCTATAGTTATATCCAAGGTGTGCCTTCTTTTTATTAAATATTTGGAAGACAAAGCTTTTGTAACATCCAAATTTCTCATTTTGACATCACGGTGAATACACATTAGGATGACCGTGTTCTTACCATTCCTAACTAATATTGAAATTTATTACCAACAACTTCTCGGATTATCAATTTTTCCTCATGTATATTTATACATAAATATATAAAATTATCAATTTCTTTGAATTTTCTAGAATTGACCTACAACTGTAAAACCTTAAAGCTAATAATATCTTTATGATATTCTTTAAAAGAATGAATTTTCTATTCACATGATTTTATAATTTTAAAATTCTCTATAATACAAAATTTCAATGTATATTCAATAATTGAGATTTTTTTTTAAATTTTTCAATAATAATTCATAGGATTTCAATTCTCTAGTTAGAGAGTTTAATTTATATAACAATCATTTGAATGAATTTTTTATTGCTTCAAAATCATCAATGTGCTTTTAATTTTTACCATATATGTTTAGAATGAATTAATATATATATATATATAAATCCAATAATGAAATTATTTAAATATCACTAAATCACTTTGTGGAGTTCTTCAATAGATTTAATACAGTTATATTCACATAACTAGAACATGATTCAATTTTGGAATCATTTTCATTATTTTTGTACAAAAAGTTCCGATTGGATTACCTAATCCTAGGGGTTAATCCTTGTAATCCTTATAAGATTTTATAAACTAATTTTTATAAAAAAATTTCTTATACTATTAATTTTTTGTCCAGAATGTCTCTATGAACATTGATAAAGAAAAAAATTAGATTTTCCAACCCAGGAACTTTTATGCTATCTTAAAAAATGCACATCATATAACTACTGATCAAAAAAATATGCCTATATAAAGGGACATATATCAAATTTAGGGGATGATTTTTTTGTATGGTCAACCTATAACCACATGAATAAAAAAATTATCAATATAGGGAAACTTATAGGCACATGAACCTATAACCAGGATATAAATGAATTTTGTTTCTCATCAACATAGTGAGAAATATATTTTTCGAGGGAAGAGGCATATAAAGAGTCCTATAGTCGTGTCCATTGAGTTACCATGTTAAAATAATCCTCCAAAAACCATTTTTTTCAAATGTAATTGGGCTCTCATTGATAAATTCTCCCATGTGAACCCTAGTATCCAGTGTCATAAGGTTCCATTGAAGACTGTCACCACTAATAACCCATATATTCCTAGTAATTGGTAGTTCATTGCTACAATATATTATAAATATCCCATTATCCAATACCATTGAACCCTTAAAAGCCTTACATAAGAAACCTTGAATCTAAAATCATCAGTTTCCCCTAGACACATCATACAGATTTGTAGTTATATACTATAATATTTATTATGGATTTTGGAACCATAGTGTACTGGAAAATCACACCGAGAAAACATCATATTTCGTATATTTGAATATGAACATCACATTATATTTAAATATCATTATTTTTTATACATATAGATTTATCTATATATTTATATTTACAAATGTAAAAATATAAGAGTTAAATATATTTTCATTTAATTTTTATGAGTCCATGGTTTGACTGTTTCAAAAAATTACATTTTCAGATATTGAATTATATAAATATATATATATAAAGTGTTGGAAGTTAATATAATTAAATTAAATTACAGGGAGTATAATTTATAATCTATGAATAATAGAAAGGCATGGTTTCAAATATTGTGAAGTTTTGTTTTTCAAAAAATATATATCCACAATTACCCAATAATATCTATATGTGTCCCTCATGGATAATGTTATAGCCACAAAACACATTCTCATGGATATATGCCCTTCATAAACATGGTTCCATGAGATACTAGATATAACCATGTGCAATTTCCAAGGTGTTGGTCCATTTCAATTTCAAAAAATTTATGTCCACAATAATGTTAGCCACATACACTAGGCTTGTGCATATAGTTTATAATAATGGGATGTAAGACTACCATTATAGAAATGTAGCATGGATATATATTTTTATACATTTTTCCAAATAAATAATCAAGTAAGGGAAAATATCAAATCCATCTATAATAATAAATTTTCTCTGATATTTATTGATATTCTTAATGGATCGTATGAATTCAATTTGGGGCGGGGGTTGGGGATTAATTATGAGTGATTGAATTATTAACAAATTATTTTCTACACAAAATTTTACTCATTCAAACCCCTAATAATATGTAATAAATATCATCAAATCTGATATAATTGAATATATTTATCTATAACACAAAATTAATGAAGCATGTGGAATATAAAATTTAATTTACATTGGGGACATGATTTTTTAAAATGTCATCTTTCCATATAGAGAACATTATCCTTATTGGGATCTGTTATTCCCCGTGATTCCTAGATTATACAAGACAATATGATTTTTATTATCATGGGTCTACTCATAATCCCATAATGGTTCTCAATCTCCCACAAAATACATTTTTACATTCATACAAATACAACATATCCCTAGATACACATCCTTTCACTATTAGTTATAAGTACTTCCCTTCAGTATGGATGAATATCCTAATGGTTTTTATATTTCAATGCATAAAAATGAATAAATATCCATAATAAAAAATATATTCTTAGTATAAATTAATTTTAATACATGATAAATTAATATTTATATCGATAAATAGAATAGTTTCCGAATTTTTTTTATTTGATCACTACATTGTCTCAAATTATCCATTAACCATCATAGATATAAATAGTTAACTAAAAACTATTAAATACTAGTTATCATAGGATATAGTATTAGTATAATTATCAACTAAATCATATTACTATTATTTAATAATATTAAATTAATTGGATAAAATTCAGAAAAATATCATTGTCTTCTACATCTTCAGATACCCATAGGTTTCATCTTCAAGAACACTGTACTTTGTAATCTCAATCTCAACATACATTTTTTCCCTATATTATTCTATCCTATTATATTCTAGGATTAACATAATATTATTTCAACATATTTAATATATTTATATAATCATTTTTAGTCACATATTAAATTTGTCCTTCTGATTTTATTAAATCGATCACATGGGTGAGCTCCCACAATCACCAAATATTCATTATTAGTAAACTTCTTTTTTCGAACTAAAATTTTAGGAATACCCATCGCTAAATTTAATCACATTTTATCCTAGTTAAAAAATTAACAACATAATTTTTCAGTAGTCTCAAGAATATCTTTATTAAATTAATTCCACAAATAACCCAAATATAAATAAATCAAAAACACTTTAAGAAAATATATCAATAATATGTTACAGTATATAAAATATTATCATGGTTTTATAGTCTCTGATTTTAACAAATTATATTAGTCTTAATTATTTCCTATTATATTATTATCATTTTTATCATATTATCCAATATATTATATTCATAATATTTTCATTCAGCTTTAGAAATATTATTACTTGTTATGTTTAATTCACTGGATATTAATTCTCATATTTCCACATTAAATATTTATATTATTATTTTCATTTGAAATCAAATAAAGTAATTTATCAAAAATATTATATTTTACTTTATGTTTTGGACTCATATATTTATCAATATTTTTCTTATATAAAACAATGAGTTGTTTTTTCCTTTATGAACATTTTTTCAGTGAATGATTTATCATATAACATTGTATATAATAAGAAAACCCTACAATTATAGGAATTTATTTTATTTTGTTACACTAATTGATATTTAATATAACTTAGTTTGTCTTATGATATCATCCATGTCACTTATAGTCTCATTATAATATCAAATTATGAATATGTATAAATTATTATCATTTGAAAAAGGATTAAAATGTGACAAATACAAGAAATCAAACAAGGTATTCTATTCTATGATAAAATAATTCACTCAACTAGAGATGGCATGCATGGTGTTTCCTTTTAAAAACCACATGTAAATAAAAATTATAATTTTTTTTTCAAAAAATGTTATAGAATCTTACAAAGTCTATCCTAAAATAATCATACAAAATTTTATCATATGTATCTTTAAATTACCTGAAATATTATGAAATTCAATTAGTTATTATTAAATCATTAAAAATACTACAAAATTAAATGTGATATATAGTTTTCTTCTTAAATTTTCTATATTGGAAACAAAAACTTGATGTATTCTTTACTATGGATTCATAAATTTTTCAAATTTTCGCATCAAAAAAGAATTTCAAAACTTATACCAAACTTCGCAAAACATCCGGATGGATTTCCATGCGATCCCAAATCAACACAAAATGACATTACAAACATTTCAATGTATTATAATTATATAAATAATTTAAAACATTTAAAAATTATTTTAAAATTATTATTTAATCAAGATAAAAAAATTCAAAATAAATTCAATTCCACATTACATATTTTTCAAATAATAATTTTAGAAAACATATTTATGATATGTTTTCGTTATATTTAATAATTAATATGGAATAAAATCCATGAACGTTTTCTTAATATTATATAATGTTTTTAACTCTTTTAATAGTAGCTCTTAATGTTTCTCTCTCACCCTGCTCTTTAATTGTCACGTAATGAATTTTTTTGTATGTTTATACATATCTTATCATCACATGGAATTGAATCTTTAAAATCAATCTAAAAATAATAATATTTAAAGGCTTGTTTCCAATAATGAATGTCACTCTTCATTACCCATCCATACAAGAGTATCATATTTATCTTCATTGTTGTGATATTCTTATATTATCCAACACACATATTTATAATATAATTTATGAAATAACATAAAAAAAACTAATATATTTAAACTATATAGTATAAATCCCTTACCCATTATGGTAAAATTTGTACTCTACTCTAAGAAAATGAACTTAAAATATTAAACAAAAATTTCAAGGGTTTTGATTCATGTTTCTAATTTATGAGAATGATGAAAAAATAAGGTTCAATTTGTATATCAAAACACCATTATTGTCTCATTTCCCCCTCGACAAGTGGTATCAAGAATATATGACCGGTCATCTTATGCGATGAACCTAAAAAACCAAAAAGCTTATGTAAAGAGCCTGATTTTTTTCTTTATGGAAAGCCTATAGAATATTTTTTCATATAAGTCATAATACCAAATTGAATAAAATAATGTATATTTTCTAATAGATGGGATGGGTGAAAATATTATACATATTCTATAGTCCATCTAATAATTTTATTATTTATATTCCACATTTTATTATATTACCCAAGAAATTAAACTATTTAAAAGGATTCATATATCCTTGAACTCAAAAAGATCTACTGTGATCCTTGTTATAAGACCTTAAAAGGTGAAACATATCTCATTAAATAAAACGTAATTGTGGGGATTTTGAATTAATTCAGTTGGATGTGTTTGAATCACCATAATTGGGACCATTTGAAATTCAAAATAACTAATGACTCTTTTAAAAGAAACCCAAAATATATTTAAAAAAGTATATATTGTAGAGCCCCAACCTATATGGATCATAATTATAGAGTATTAAAATACATTATTCAAATAGGGGACAATATATTTACCTTATATAGTTTCCTCTCAAATTCAAGTTGTTAGTCAATCAATATCATAATGGTTAGTGGTAATCTTACATCGAAGGAATCACAGAAATGTAATAATATTTAACATATTACTATAATATGAAATAATAACCACTAAGGGATTATTTGACCTTCAATTCTATTAGGAATTCACAATCCAATGTGTTGCTTGTATGTCCTAGTTACTTCTTACCTATAGAAATATGGTTTGTACTGACTCAAAATATATAGCAATATAGACTAATTTTAAATAGTAACTCCATCAATAACCTATATATGTAATTGATATATTAATTCCACATTAAAAAAAGAATAATATTCCCAAAAAAGAGGTGGCGTTTTATATTTTACAAATTGAAGTCCACATAATTGTTTTGGGTGAGTTTTACATGTCATCATGCTCCACTTCCATACTCTATAATCATGGTGAGTACTGTATTTTCTTTAATAGCAATGCATTACAATAATAAATAAATTTTTTATTGAATAAATATATATGAATTAAATTTGGTAAATAAATTCTATTACCAAAACATATATTTGTATCCAATGAATGAATACACTCTCAAAATAGATAGAAATATATTGAGTGATTTTTCCTTGGTTTAGGATCTAAATCACAAAAAACAATTTTAGTACCAAATGGTTTTCACACTATCACATCCCCATTCTGGACTCTGGGTGTGATGGTCACTCTTTTGGATAATAAATATAGGTTAATTGTAAAATTATAGGGTATAAATATTTTGGAAAAAAATATATGTTTATATATATTTATATATACATGATTTGAATTTAATGACTAATGCCTTTCACTGGTGTGAATGTGTATGTATAATATTTCACTATAATTACATATTATATTCTAATATGGTAGAGTATTAAATTATATTCCAACCACAAATTTACCTATAATGTGTCGATAACCATTAGGTCATGTACCATGACTTCTAGTTTTTCAATATGCACTAATGATATGAAATCTTACACTTTGTTTCAAAACTTATCGGCATAACTAATTGGTTACCACATATGGTTTATGAAATAGATTCTACAAGTATACTTATGGTATATTAAATATCTGTCAAGTGATAATTCACGAATTGTAACAATAACATGAATATGGGTGGAAATATTTCAAACATTATTGTATTTTATCTATAAAATCATTATAATATTATCTTTATTCAATGGATTCCTAATTATCTTCTTCTAATCAAAAACCATTTTATATCATCCTCTATACCCTTATGGGTAAAGGATTGAAGGGTTTCAAAGTGATGAAAATAATTAAAAATATAATTGAAATAAATATCAAACCCTGAAAACATTTATAATAAATCTATATATTAGGAATTTATAATGAAATGATGATAGAATGTTGTTTCTTTAAAATGATGATCTAGAATGTACATGGTTATTACATGTGTTCGATCATGATCAATGAGGATCATTATGGGGTTAATTCTGTTATAGTATCCATCAGCTACTTAAATATCGTAATACTTTGGAAGTATTCTACCTTTTACATGATCTTCTAGAACATTATTGATAAAGAATAAGACCGAAATATTGAAAGTGAGAGCATTAGAAGAGGGTTTCAAATAATCACAACCAATTAATGAGGATTGAACTGATTTATATATGAATCAAAAAATATATCATTTAGTCATATATTTATCTAACGTTTCACATAAAAATTTTGAAATATATTCTCACGTTAAATTTGTATATTGACTACTGAACTAAATGACTAATCTGTAAACATTCATGTTATAAAATTAAACAAATGAAAATTACTATCCTATGATTAAAACCAAATATTATTTAATTTGGTATAATAAATGAATATATCATTATTGAATCAAATTAAACTCTAATAAATATTCTAGGTTCCCTAGAATAGTGACCTTTACTATTGTTGAGAAAATTTTCAGACTAAAAAAATACACTACGTCAGGATTTTTCCTATTTTAGTATATATATAATTTAATCTCCTGCTTCAACTGAAATCACATTGGAATAGCATACCTTTTCCATTTCTCAAATGAATAAATATGTGAAACCATCTATAAAAAACATGTATATTTATTCTAAAAATTTATTTGGATGTTTATAATATATACATTCACCTTATACTACATTATATTTACAAAATTTCGAAAAGATATCAAAAACATCATCTAGATTTTATCTATAACATTTATAGGATATCTTTATTTGTTTTATAATCGTCATTCTCCTTAGAATTTTTTGGACCTCAAGGGCCTTTTTATACAAGATGGTAACTATGATTTCCTAAATCCGTAAATGTATGATAAAATCATCATCTAGAATACCATCAATACTACAAAGGCTATATATTTATATCGAATAATTTCAATAAAAAAATATAATAATATTTATTTTCACATAACAAATCATGTATAATTATGCATAATAGTATAAGACATTTTCCTATATATTGAGTGACCATGAGACATAGAGACAATAAATATTTTAAAACCACTAATTTTTTCCCAAATATCTACGTATTCACTTAAAATGTTATTGAATACATAACATTTTATTCATAAATGTGGATTAGAAGATCACATGATCCACACCCATGTATATTATAAAATAAAATTTATTTTATTTTGTTATGGAAGAAAATATAACAATTCATTCTCTCTTGAGGTCTAAGATGTAATACCCATGAAATGACTAGAAAAATCATATATGTTTTAAGACTCAACTACTGAATCATCAACATCATTTTTAACCATCCTAGACTAACTAATAACCATGTATTTTATAATAAATGTAGTAATGGGTAATGGTTGTAATGCTAACTTTCTTTCCAAACTCAGATATAAGGATCCAATATGAAGCATTAACCCAAAGTAAAAAAATAGTGTATAACACTTAATTATATATACATTATGGGTGATTCAATAAAAAAATTACATACATCATGATCATATTATATATGCACATATAAAATCCTCCACACACTATCCTTAATATTTGATCCCAAAAAATAATTATTATTTTTGAACATCAATTACAGAAAACATAAAAGACATGTTTTTTATGTCAATAATAATTTCACTTAATGAAAAATATGTATCAAATATTACATAATTAAACTATGGGGAAAAATATTTCTATGACATATTATATTTTATATTAATAAAATATATTAAGAATACATTTAAAAAATACAGATGGAATGATATTATAATAACTTATATGATATACATTATTACAGGTATAATGTTTTCTACTATTTTCATGTTTAGATGAATTAATTACATCTCTATGTAATTATTATCAAATTTCGTTCTGATTATATGATAAATCCTCTCTATAAAATCCTTTTCTATTTAAAATATATGTAGAATTATTTTTTGAATAATGGTGAGAAAAATATTTTTTTCCCAATTTTGAACTCCCTCAACATAGTATTCAAAAACATATACATTACAAATTAAATGTTATTATGTTAATATTTTTTTTAATAAACATCATTTAAAGGTCTATATAATTATCACTCATTAATTGTTTCCCAAAATTTTTATAGAAATTAGTTTTTTTTAAAACACATTAAATTGATATAATTTCAAACATTTACTAAATTCAATTAATAATATAAAGTGGAATTTAATATTTTATGGTGAATAAATTTAAATATTCAAATATATCATTTTTCATATATCCTAAACTCATTGTGAAATTTTTTTAATATTTACATTTAATTTTAAATAATTTTACATTTTATATTTTATAATTTCATCTTCTCTAACTCATAAAATACTCCCACTCTCATCTTAAAGACAATTTTATCTCTACAATGTCATGAAAAGATACAAAAATTCTTTTTACTAAAGAAAAATTACACTCATTGACTCCAATGGTGATGTTGAAAAAGTAAACTAATAATAACCATATATCTCATGTTATTATATTTTGTTAGATCAAATTTAATACATGATATTGTTCTTCAAAATATTCCATTTTATGGAGGTGGGAACTCTTTCCATTATATATTTAAAACTCACTCAGAAAAACACTTTAAAAATATATTAAACAAATTTTATATGTATCATATTTGAATGAATATTATAGTGTTTTTTAAATTATAAACCATTTGTATCATATCATTTATCAAAATATCAAAATATATAATATATAAAGTATCTTATAATATAATAGAAATAAGATGAATAATACATAGTGTATATTCTGATTCATCCACACTGAAAAATATTTCTATTTTATTAAACCATATAATTCAATAACCATCTGATTCATCATCTGAATAAACTCTACCAACATCATCAATTAATTCTATGATTTCATAGTCTTGTATTTTTTTATGATTTTTATATTTTTAAATTTGGTATCATATACCGTCAAAATTAAAAGTCATGACATCTACGTCACTAATAGTTAACAAGGATAATATATGGATATTATTTAACTCTATAAGATTGTATAGAAAATTTCATCTTACAGAAACAATTTCCTTCATTAATTAATTTTTTTAGTTTTCATTCATTTTAAAAATATTATCCAAGTATTTTAGTTTTCATAAGTAAATTCTATTTTTCTATTTTTTAATTTTGGAAACCTTGACTCTCATTATAAAAAAAACATGACATGCCATAGATAACATTATTATCCTCAATACATTGAGAAGCTTAGGTAAGCATTGTTTACATTAATTCAAATTGTGAAAATAATTACAATTATAAATAAATAATGATTTCCACAGACAAAACCATACCTAATAGAAAACTCTATTATCACAAAGTCCATAACACATCCTATAATACTGAATATATGAAATTGGATAGTTATAAAATCATTTATAATATATCTAATGACTTCAAAACGTAAATTTATATCATTTGTGCTTCAATTAAAATATATTTGATCCACAGGATAAAAAAATATTCCTATTTACACTGTACGGTGTTTCAGTAACACATAAAATTTTCATAATTTATAAAATATGATTCTTATATTTAATATTGGTCAAAGATATTTCAACTAATTAGACTTTTTATTACTAAAGGATTGATATCAAATTCTTATTTTATGATAATGATGTCATTTATCTAAAATTTATTATTTAAAAAAATATATATCATTCCTTAATATGTAATATGTAATATCCTAAACATTAATAAATTAGAATATATTGTTGAATGAATTAATGAATTATCATGTAATCTTGTTATAGAAAATATATGAACTAATATAATTACTTTGGATTGTTATATATTGTTGAATTTTAAATAATTTTAATATTTATAACCATTGATAACATAACAATTGTATAATGAAAATTATGATTAAGAAATTTAATTGTTATGATGAAGTCTAGTTGATAAATATGGGAGAAGTTATGGAAATTACCATTAGAAGTGCACAATATGAATCCAATTTATTAAAGAATTTTAGGTAGATATATTAAATTGTAATTTCTCATTTATATTCCTACATTGATAAAATACTATTGTATTAGTGAAATCATTCCATGGACAAATTCAATTTCATGGAGATCAAAACCCATACCATATTTGTTGAAACACCTCAATGAATCATCACTATTTCACACATTAGCCTTATTTAATTTACTCGTGTAATAAATGGCTATGTATTCAGACCCCACTAGTATAGATTTAAATATTTCATTATTAATAAAAATATATATTTATCGATTTCTAATATTAGATTTCAGAGTAATTCATTAATGAGTCAGATAATAAATATATTTTGATATGATTAATCACAAATAATTTTTTGAGAAATATATAGTTTACATTAATAAATATATTAATGTATTTATGAAATATTGAAATAATTTATATTATAATAAAATATTATAATAGAAAAATATATTTAAAATAATAAATTATAACATAATTTTATAAAGGACAAAATAATATTTATAGTGTTCAAAATAACTATTGTAAAAAAACTCGTATTTTATAATAAATATAGATTTTTGATCTAAAACTATAAATTATCATACTTAGATAAGTATTTAAATAAAATATACATTATTTTTTACATCATCCCATTTATATTATCCAATTGAAAATTTTAATATTATTTGTTGATAGTTGAATATTTGGGTCAAATTTGAATATGTATAAATATATGAGGTGTATTATATTATTATGATAATCCATAAGAGGTGTAATAAAATCCAAAAAAGGTATCCAAGGCCAAAAAAATATTTAACCTCAAAAATTATTATTATTTTGATTATTTTTTTAAATTTATAAAACCTTAATGAATCCTTCAAAACAAATATTACTATTTATGGTTTTAAAACATATTCTTTATAAAAATGGCTCAGTTCTACATCCCCAGTTGTATAATTTTAATATATTATGTTCCTCGACATATAAAATAACTAAAAAAACTGCTATTTCAAAACAAAATTGTAATAACCCTTGGTAACATTTTCGGTGTTGATTATATAATCATATCTAGTCTAAAACATTTGTTTTGAAATTGATAAATAACTCATCTATTTTTTCATTATAATCCAACAAAACTCCCTCTTAATCTACATTAAAACCCAATGAAGAATAAAATTACCCATACTTTCCATATCTAGAGAACTCACAAGGTTCCTGAATGATTTTTAATATTCTCCTCCCATGATAGTTGAATAATATTATACATGCAAGGGATCATCTCCTTCTCATATTTATTCAAGAAAATTCATTATATTATTACTTTTAATTTCCTATTATTCATTTTGGGATATGTTCATAAAATTACCTCTGAATTTAATTATGATTTACCTGTGATGGGTTAGCCATTTCCCTTTCATTAATCCTCATTATGAATCATTATGTACCCCATTATTCTCTAGAAATTATCCAACAATTTTTCCATTTTAATCATTTGGGTGAAGAATACACATCCCATTTTTGTTAAATTTATTCTACCTAGATGTACATATCTTTCATTTAATGGTGACTCCCATCCATTTAACATAATCTCCTTAATAATTTAATTAAATTTGGTGATATATTATAATATGTTTAATGATCTATGTGGCACACTTATACATGTACACAATATAAATGTAATGGGTTGTCCCATAATCATATAGGTAATGTACATTTTTTTATGTTTCAACACATTATTTCATATCATAATTATTTTTTAGAACTACTAAAACACCAACTCAAAACATGGATTATTTGTTATTTGTGAAAAATAAAAATGGTATGATTTATTCACCACAATTATATAATACATAATCATTTTGAATTTGTATAATTAATTTCATATAAAAATATTTTCGACATAAATTAGTTGATTTCGATGATATGGTGGGAATGGATTGGATATTCTTGTAATGTGACAAAATAAAATTTCAGAGAAGTAAATAAACAATTGTATTGAAACTAACCCTATGATTATATACAATTTAATGGAATATGTTGAATATTTATTCGTAAAAAAATCAAATGAATGGGTATTATTTCATTGAGGTAATGTGTATCATGAATAAAATATTGAGACGTACGAAATGATAATCCATGAAGAAATGACCATTGTTACGGAATTCACTAATGTGTTTCGTGAACAATTCCATTTATTTCTCCAAGTCATGAAACTGATTTTACAATAATAATCAAAATCAATAAATTATCAATATTAAATAATATATATAAATTGAATTTTTTTTTTGGAATTTATGGGCTGAAAAAACAATTATAATATAATAGGATAATAGGTTTATTAACCCATTTACTTCTCCATTGATTTCACATATCAATTTTGTAAAGAAAAAATATTGGTTAATGAACCTTATCATTGACTATCATGGTGTTGAAATGATCATGGTAAAGAACAATTATTCTCTACTATGGATAGATAACTTGTTTGATCCACTATATGGAGCACAATAAATCTTTATGATGAATCTATTATGAGTATTTCACTAGATAATGTTTAAGGAGTATATCCCCATGAAATATTTTCATAAAAGGTACTATAACTATTATTTAATTGTGAATCATTTTTGGATCAATAATTCTCTATCAATAATCATGTACATAGTTAATAAAACCATTTTTTACAACCTAAACAAATTAGGGGTAGTATTTAAAATTGATATTCTTATCAACTCACAACAAAAGAGGGAACATGAGGAAAATTTAAATACAATATTGAAAACCATGGATAAGGATATAATATAGGAAAATTAAAATAAATTTGAGAATTTGTTTTCATAAAGAACAATTCATGGAAAATGTAATCACAAAAATTGGATATTAATGGATCCATCAAATAAAATATGCATCAAATCATGACCAAAAAAAAATATGAAATAAATATGATGTATTCATAGTTGTTTTTGACAAAATTCATTTATCTATAAGAAATTTTTCTTGATTTTCAATCTCACTAATGATGTTTAATTAAAAGGGAGTCAGGATTTTCAAGATGGATGAATAAAAATATTTATTTTAAAAGATAAATAAAATGATAATCACTACTCGTATTCTCACATTACCCACCAGTGGGGAAGGATCTATGCTCAATAGTGATGCATCGAAATATTTCATGATTTCTGCAGTCATGAATGATGAATTATTTCTAACATATAACAACAACCAATTAATGATCTATGTGTATAACTACCCAACACTTGATCTAGAATTGGCAGTAGTGATCTTCAAAATAATGAATTTTTTAAATTATTTTTTAAGAGTAAAATTTTACATAAAAATGAATCACAAAATTGTAAAGTATATATTTTAAAAAATGATATTTATATTCACCAATGAATGTGGTTATATCTAATCAAGGATTATGATTTTTCAATCCATTATAATCAATGGAAGGAAAACAATGTGGTTTGAAGATTTGAGTATAAATTATTCCAAAACCCTCTCTATATTGGGTATTAAAATTGATTCAATATTCATGGACATTACAAGGAATGATATAGGAATTATAGAAGTCTATTAATCATACCTTGATAAAATAACTTCTCATTCCTCAATTATATATAGGTTAAATGAGGCATAGAAAAATGTTGAGTTTCTACAGAAAATGGTATACAATATTATGTAGTTCAACATTTTATAATTTTGATTTATGAAGTATTGAACCGAGATATATATACCATAAAATTTATAACTAATGAGGGATCTTCTATATGGTGTTCATATATCATCATTATCAATTAATCAAATAATCACTATGATGCATATTTAATTTATGAAAAACATATGACTGGATAATATGATGAGGGAGACTTTGGAATTTCTATATTAATTGATATTAAAATAAGTCAAGTTGGGACAAGAAAATTACACGGTTTTGTTGAATCTATTACCTATATTAGTATTCAAATCGGAAAATAAAACCATAGATTTCATTATAGGTCTCCCCGACCCCCTTAATGTAAATAACACCATCTTATAATTTAATGATCTCTTTACCTTTTGAATTTATTTCATATCATTCAAAGAATATTTGTTTCTTCAAAAACACTCCACAATATACCTATGGGAATTCATAAGACTATTTTGAGATTCACTCCCTATTGTATCATTTTGATATTTTGTTTTATCTCAAGGTTATGGATAAGCCATTATAAATCAATGGACATAGAACTGAGATTAAACACCGTTTATCGCCTAGAAATATATGTTCTATCTTAAAGGACCATTCAAAAAATTGGATGATATGATAGGATCATAAACAATGGGTATCCATGTATTTGGATTCCAATTACACTCACATAAAGGTGTTATTGTATTAGAAAATATTTCATTATCACATTGAAATGAAACATTAGGAGGCACTACATTGGGAGAGTTGTCAGACTCTAGCATGCTATGATTAAGATGGAGATTATAAGATAATGGGACCTAATACTATCAAATGTATGACCTTGATTAAAAAAATTTAGTTTCATATCAAATCTGTACAAAATCAATATAAACTACAAGCCTGAAATCATTGATTTGAACTAGAGTTTGAGGATGGAGGAAATTGTTTCGTTCATATATTACTATGGAAGAAATAAATGAAAATTTTTAAGAAGAGAACTCATCTTCCTAAATAAAATTTCCCCTTTGATATCCATGATCTCACTAAAGTGGTTTCCTACATACTGGTAATCCTACTCAAGATATCTCATGTACATGATGTGTTACCTATATCCCTCAATAGAAAATACATAGTAGACTCTCCACCTGGTCAAATTGATTTCGCAGAACCATACGTTTGGGTAAGGAACATGGAATTTAGAAGAGGTGATGATAATGAATTACCCTCATTTTCATTTGTTTATTGAATGAAAATATCCAATGATATACTTTTCAATGGGTGATGAATTTAATAAAATACACTTTTATAAATAAAAATCAATTTTTAAATTAATTAATTCATTATAAAGTATTATAATTGTAGAAAATTCATGCCCTACATTGGTTATTTTCATTGTGATATACTATTGGATATAAAATACACTTAATCAATATAACAATTAATAATATATCCACCTTAATGTGACCATTAAGATTAGTATAGTAAGGGTTATCATGATTTCTAATTGACCTAGGAAGAAGTGATTCTATTTACCATTAGGATCAACCCAATGGATCTAATTTATCTACGAATTCATGGGAGGAAGATTCATTCAGATTTTCATTAGCCAAGACATAGTTAATATTCAACAACTGTATCACAAGAAAAAATAATTATGGGAGAAGTTCAAGCTCACCAAGATCAAAGTCCAAACAATGTTTATCAAACCACCATATGAAAATATCATCATATCACACCTTACCCATATAGAATTCACTTGAGTATTAATGGATTATAAATCTAGGAACTAGCATTATAAATTTTTCTGTTATAATTTTAATTGTACAATGATTATATTTTTAAATTTTTAATGTTATATTTTGAAATTACTAAATATTTATCTTGATGAAAATTAGATTTTGATATGATGAAACTATTTTTTTATTTAATATATCGCTTTAACCAATACACACTTCTTAATGAATTCAATATTTTTTAAAAAAATATATTTTAATAAAATATTATTATTAAATTATATTTATTAAATATGAATGATAATATATTTAGTAATTTCTGGTAATTTCCATTTAATATTTTTAATTATATTAGTGTATTTTGATATGAGACGCAATAAGAGTTTATAATGCTGAGGATGGGTGAGGCCAGAATTGAATTTGGACTTTTTTAAGTTCATTTAAGTAAAAATTCACCCGGGGGTTTATATCATTTTAAATGATGATTGAATAAAAAATATTTGGGAACCATTGTTCAAAAAATGGCAGTATTCTCTTAGAATGGATGTAACTTCCACTGGCAAGGTCGACCAAAAAAGATAGTTC
The DNA here is from genome assembly GCA_963277665.1 of Viscum album. Lineage (NCBI taxonomy): Eukaryota > Viridiplantae > Streptophyta > Magnoliopsida > Santalales > Viscaceae > Viscum > Viscum album. The sequence continues at coordinate 537,514,328 of OY728157.1, forward strand.
TCAAAAAATTTAACAAATAATAAAATAACATAAAGAGTTATTTTATTTTCATTTATCACTATTGAGTGGTGACACACTCGCACTATGGTGTTGTGAGGATCCCCATTAATAATACTCCTTAACAGAAATGAAACAGACACACTGTTTCATTAATGAAATAATTTAAAGTCATGGCGACGCAGCGTAACAGAAACGATGCGATGTAATTCTATATTAATTAAGTAACACATTGGGGATTCAAACAGGTAATTCCTATGATGATCCTACCATAAAAATACTATCCAAGGATGGATGGATCATGATAGGGAATCTCTATAGATTTCAATGAACCTTGAAGAAAGGGATCGAAGGTCAATTGATGACGATGGATTTGAATGGAATTTGAATCCTCGCAGGTAGATCACTTCAACAACGAGAACTTTTAAGGTCGGTGGTTATGGTTTTTGAAATAAAAATATCACAGTTTATTTATTAAGAATGAATACTAATCAACCCATGAATGGTTTGATCCATGGATCATGTATTCTTTTGGGGTGGGGGTTTTTTTTATGGGGGTTTTCACCAGGATTGATTATTATATGATGGAACTTTAATCCCAACCTCCTCTAATTTTAAAACTCTTAAAAGGAGGGAGAAGTCTGACACAATGAAGGAACAAACCCTTCCACATTTTTGTTCTTAATGGATGCATCCTAAAAATGGAGTCAAAGTGAATATGAGGACTTTTCAGGGATGATAGAATCCCTCAGTGGCTATATGACAAATAGATGAAAAGAATGGACCACCATTGCAGTCCCGGTGGTCTGTGGAAGAACCAACTAGGGACGGTGATCACTAGTAGTGGAATTTAGTGGTGTTTCATGACTGTGTTTTGGAAGATCACTGTAGACATCTTGGGACATGGCAGTGTGGCATGAGCCGCCAGCCTTTGTGCCGATGGCGGGCAGACACAGACACTCGGCCATACTGGTGCACCGCAACTTCAGCACTACACCATGTTACCCACAATATGTTGCAGTATACTAATTGAGGAAGAGGTACTCGGCTCCTGGAAAACCTACAGGGAAAGGGTGAGTTGACATAGCTTCAAGCTGCTTCCCGACCAGGAGAAGCTTGGTTCGTCTATGGCAGGTTGGGCATGGAATTGGTTAGGCAGGGCATGGGCTGCCCTATCAGGCCCGAACCACGATCCAATGGGCCGAACTAGTTGAGACACATGCTATTCTAGATCTGGGATGGGTCTGAAGACATGAGTCAGGTCGGGTCGGACCGACCGGGTTGGATTAGACCCATACCCCACCAACCCTTTTTTGGAAAAAACACCTATATCATTCAAACTTAGAGTCTGATAGATGTGATTTTTGATGTATCAGAACCCTCATGACATGGTAGATATTTTTGTATACCATATGAAGGGTTTTATGGGAGTTGATATTCGATGAATGACTTGAGGGGTGTTTCTCCCAGAATTGAGTGGACTATGTGTTGAAACATTATTGTTGTGTGATACCTAAAGACTGATGACAAGAGACCCTGTGTGGACTAGCTATGATTTCCAAGATGGATGTGGCTACTGTGTAACCTAGAAGGACCATGGTGGATAGCATCTCTGTGTGAGCCTATAGACCCATGATATAGGATAGGAGGAGTTCATCATTAAAAACAAGGTGGAAGTTCTTCATTGTGACCCAGCATGCCCATGGTGGAGAGAATCTTCTATGTGACCCAAAATTCCCACAATAATCAATAGGGATGAGTACCACAACTATCTAAAGATAGTGGGAAGCATCTTCTGTGGGACCTGGCAGGCCCACAGTACTCATTGAGGAGGAGCTCTCCAACATCCCACAGTGTTCGATTATTTTTATGATGGTATTACTTTCATAGTCTAGATTATACATTGGGTTAATTTTTATACTTCATGACAATGGTTCATGTTTTTCTATGATTACTTATTCTTGGTCTTTCCATTAAGGTTTGGGGACCCTATGGAGTATATTGTTACTCACCCATGCCTGGGATTCACCCATAAATATTGTTTCTAGGGCAGGCAACTGCCTCTTTGATGGGGGACTTGGTGGCATAGGACTAGTGTTGCCCAGTGAGACAGGGCCAGAAGGGTGTACTCATACGTCTTCTAAAAAATACTCTACCCTTAAAAATCTGGTGGGATTTTTTGTAGACGATTTTCATAATTTTCCAAATAGTTTCATATTTTCAATTTATCTTTTTTTGGGTTTGTATACTGGCCATGTTTCCCCTCAGTTTTTACATTTACTCAGTGGTTGTTTAATGGAATGCTTATTTAAATTTTTAGCATTAGACATGGTTATGTGTGCATGTGTATAGATAATCCAGAAAAGGGCTACCACTTTCAGTTTGATTCCATAAACACTAGTTTCAAACCCCTATTTTTCAAGATGTAGGCCTGGGTTATGTCACGACACAACCCCTAGTGGATGGTTCAAGACAACGTGGTATTAGATGTGCTCGTTTCTACCTTAATGATCGGGTTTTTTTTTAGAAACAATATTAAATGTTTATAGTTCAAATTTCAGTTTCAGAGAGTCTAGTGTTGGTGCGGCATCCAACATATCCATATAACCGGACCATGAAATCTTCCATTCGACTCTATACATAAAAACAGTAGTTGTATGAATCATATACGAATTGAGTGTTTCCTTATGTTCTTCATGAATAAGAGTCAGCTCACCATTTATAATCTATAAATTGTGGTACATCATGATCTATATCATGATGCCTCCAAGAAGAAGACCCATAAGAATTCAGATGCACAACTCTGAGGGAAGCCCACCTAGCGATGATGCATTAGTTCAAGGACTAGTGCTAGAGATGGCCCCCCCAGGTGGTGCTCCAGTATTACCACCAACCGTTGAAAATCAGTTATTACCAGCATTACAGGTAGAGGACATGCTCCATATCAGAGCCTTGAACAAGTTTCATAGACAGAGACCTCCCATGTTCATGGGAGAGATAGATCCTATGGTCTTTGAGGTCTACATGGAAACCATGATGTGGGTATTCGTCAAATTGGGGACTCTATTTGATCCGATGGTAATCTTATCTACAATCCTTATTCATGTATCGATAGGGATATTGTGTTGTTTGATGATTCAGACTCAGGATGGGGTGACCCTCTCTTCAGATGATTTCGAGCAGATTTCTAGGAGATGTTATTCCTCATGACCTTTCTCTTAGTGCACATACATGCACTATAACATCTACAACATGGTAGAATGTAAGTGTAAAAGTACACTGTGAGTTTCATAGACCTCTCTAGATACTCTACGAACATTGTGTGTGACCCTTTCATTAGAGATAAGACGATGGAGTAGAGACTTAGATGGGAGATCAGGGCGTCCATGGTGTCTCTCAATATCCCATCTCTGGATGAGATACTGAAGCGAGCCCTTCTTGTATAGATTTTTTGAGTAGAGTAGGAACCGATTGTAGGAGCCAAAAGTAGGCATCAGATGATAGTGTCTTTAATAGTGAGAAGCTTCCAATCGACACGGGGACCCCAGAATGTCATATTATTCAGCGAATGACTCCATATCTTAGGGTCTGTAGTGAGGGTCTCCCAGAGCAGAGGGAGTCAGCCCAGATCCAGGATCTACTTCATGTGCGGTGGGCAGGGACCCAGGATTGGGACTACCCGACCCACCGCACAGAAGATCAACTGATGATCAAGGGACCTCCAAGTATGAGGCATAGGTTCGAGTGAGGAGGACCCCATGGCTGTGGATTTTGTGGGGAAGCTAGCTAAGCTGCTATTGGTGGACAACTGTTCGAGGTAATACCACCACCACCCTCGTGTGTTCCACCACGGGCTCAGGGTGCCATCGAACATGGGTGAGGCTAGCTTCAGAAAATAGAGTCTTGTGATCATGGTTCTCTAGAGATGTTATAGGTATGATATTTTTACACTCCACCATATATGTAGTTTTTATAGACACATGTACTAGTCACGTATTCCTTTGAATGGACCTCATTTGAGTCTTTAATATTATGGTGGTGTTTCTGGATGGATCTTTACAATTAGAAACTCCAATGAGAGGGGGATTCGATGATTACACACTAGGGATGGAAGTGTGAGCATACACTAGGAGGTCAGAGTTTTGACTATGATATCTAAGTGGTGTCATCAAGGCCTTATGAATTCATCTTCGGTATGGACCAGCTACCGACATTCCATGCTTACATAGATTGTATTAGGTAGAATGTGAAGTGTGTTCGTGAATATTGGACATGGATTTCCATCACCGGTAAGAATAGAATTTGTGCAGCACATGACACACATTCTCGGAGGAGTGTGAAGTCGATCACTAATCAGTTGGCGTGCCTCACCAACGGTGTAGTGTACCAGAGGATTATCATATTTCCATTTTTTGTGAATGAGTATTTGGATGACTTTGCTAATGATTTTTTTGGACTACCAACTCACAGGGAGGAATACTTCAGCATCAACACATACCCCATGAAGAAACTGATATCCACAATGACATATCGGATGGCACATGTAGAGCATCATTAGTTGGGGGTAAAATTGAAGGACTTACAAGATAAGGGCTTATTGAGTCTCATATTTTCACTATGGTCAACCCCATTGTTGTTATACAAGAAAGAAGATGGGATATATAAGATATGTGGGGACTTCCATCACTTGAACCAGGTGAACATGAATCACATGAATCCACTACCATGGATTGATGACCTCTTTGATCACCTGAATGGAGTAATGTGGTTCTCAAAGATGGACTTCAGATCAGTCTATCACCAACTTCTATTACTTGATTAGGATGTAAAAAAGAAAACCTTTAATGTCGGTAGGGCCACAATGAGTTTTTGGTGATGCCTTTCTGCATAACCATTTCCATAGTAGTGATCATGGGACTCAGGGAAAAAATATTCCAGTCGTACCTGGAACTGCTTGCCATAGTCATCATTGATTACATCATGGTGAACTCGACGTAAGAGGAGGATCAGGCTACACACCTATAGATAGTCACAGATCTGCCCCCAGAGCACCAGCATTATGGTAAGTTCATGAAGATCCAGTTTTGGATTCGGGATGTCCACTTTCTAGGACACACCATCTGATAGGCTGGAGTTGCAGTGTATCTGATGAAGATAGATGTAGTACTTTTTTGGGAGCCACATAAAGGCATGACTAAGGTGCGAATTAATTTGGGGTTGGATGGATACTACTAGAGGGTTATGCCTGACTTTTCCAGGGTTGCATCACCTTTATCTACAATGACTCGTACAAGACTACCCTTCATTTAGATGTATAAGTGACACTAGTGATTCCAAGAAGTGAGGCAGAGACTAAAGAGTTACCCTATATTGAGACTGCCAAAAGAGGTGGATTGGCATGTAGTATTTTGTGATGAATTATGGATCAGACTGGGTTGGGTCTCGATGCAGGAGTGAGCAGTGATCCCCTACGGATTATGACTTTTGAAGAAGTATGAGCAGAACTATGATACCCAAGAACTATATTAAGAAGTTGTGGTCTTTTCCAGGAAGATGTGGTGGCACTACTTGATGGGTTAATGTTTTTATGTCTACTCCCACCACAACTATCTCAGGTATATCTTATCAAAGAAGTACTTGGATGTGAGGTAGTGGGGATGGCTGGAGTTACTATTAGACAATGAATTTGAGAGATTATATTCTCATGGGAAGGAGGATGTGGAGGAAGATGCACAAAGATGGAGGTCAGGTTTATAACTACTGGGGGAGGCGATGGAGTAGCTATCTGTGATGCATATATCCTTCACGGATGACAATGGATCAGCTTACCTTCAATTGATGATTTGCACCCCTCCACTCTTATTGAGATTCATGGAAGCACAACTTGTCGATGTTGACTGCGAGGCCTGACGTGCTCATTTATACTCAAGATATCCTCCTTGTGTATTTTCAGTCATTGGGGATCACTTCATCCTTTTCAGAGGCTGAACCATAGTACCAGTGACATTTCGAGAGGAGGTCTTGTTGGAGTTTCATACATCCCATTTGGTTGTAAATCTTGGTGTAGAAAAGATGTATTCAGAACTCTGACATAGGTACTGGTGGCCAGGGATGAAGAATGTGGTGTTAGAGTTTGATTCATGATACCTCACTTTTGAGAATGTTAAAGTTAAGAATCATGCTCTAACAGGATTGGCCTAGCCACTCATGGTACCAGAGATGAAATGGGATTGTGTCTTGATAGACATTATGATGGGATTAACACGGACTTCCACATGACATAATTCTATCTGGGTGATCAGGGAATGAATCATCAATATTGATCATTTCCTACCTATACAAGATCATGGATCAGTATAGGCCATGCGAATCATCTCTGACTAAGAGACAATGAAGCTACACATGGTTCATTCGACCCTCTCCTCAGACTGTGACACTCAAATTAAATCCTAGTTATTGAAGGTATTGCAGGATCCATTTTAGACATAGTTGTGCTTGTACACAGCCATTCAACCTCAAACATATGGTCAAATGAAGCATAAAATACAGACCTTGGAGTAAACGATTTTTACTTGTATTCTATATTTTGGTTGCTGTTTGGATAACCGCATACCACTAGTGGAGTTTGCATACAACAATAGAAATCATTCAACCACTGGAATGGAACCATTTGGGGAACTGTACTAGTGTCCATGCACATCACCACTATGCTATATAGTACCAGGGGAGTCAGCAGTCATGGGTCTAGAGTTGGTACGGGCTACCACTGAGAAGCTGCAAATCATCCAAGAGAGGATGAGTACATCATAGATCCGGAAGAAATCATATGATGATAGGTGGGGGAGGCCCCTGGATCATGAGGAGGGATACAATGTTTTTCATCAGGTCTCATGCCGATGGGGATTGCAGAGATTTGGTCGGGGTGGGAAGTTATCATCGAGGTTCATTTGACCATTTTGGATTTTGGGTAGAGTTGGAGAGGTGGTGTACCACATCTCTCTTCCCCCACAAATGCACTAGGTGAATGATGTTTTCCTATTGTCATAGATAATGATGCATGTTCATGATCCATCACATTTCATCAACAAGGGATGGTTGTACATTGATGATGGGGTGACATTTCCATTGTTCTTGACGAAGATAAATGATCGAGGGGAGTGGGTCCTTAATGGATGGTTGATTCCTCTGATTCACATTTTATGGCGGCACAAGAATCTCCAGGATATCACATGGGAGTGGGAGGCTCAGATTTGTTCTCAATACACCCATTTGTTTTTTATACTTGTTTTGGCTTACAAGGAGTGAAGCCGGAAAATGGTGAAGTAATTTAATTTCTTGGAAATTCAGTGTATTTGTTTAATTATATGGAATTATATTGTGACCATATTCCTTGGTAGCACCTGATTCCAAGACCCAATGATCCTAGAATATAAATATGAACTTATTTTAATTCCATTTAAATTAAAATGCGAGATGGTTTTTCTAACATCTAAAGTAGTTCTTGAACCAAAAATCCTAGGGAAATGTTGATCTCAGAATAACTAGATTCGCCTCGAATGGAAAAAATATCGACCGACAAGGGTCGACCAGAAAAAATAATTTTTAATCATTTTAGAAAATAATAAAATAACATAAAAAGTTATTTAATTATCTTTTCTCACCATTGAGCGGTGGAACGAAAGCACTGCGGTTCGGTGATGAGGTGAAGAGGAGCCCAATTAATGAGACATCGTGACATAAGCAAAACAGACATGCTATTTCTATAATGAAACAATGTCATGACATGGGAACGCAATGTAACAGAAATTATATAACATGTTTCACTATTAATGAGATTACATGGTAGTGAATAAAATGGGGAATTTCTCTGATGAACCTATGGAAGAAATCCTCTCCAATGATGGAGGATGAACGTTAGTGAATTTTTAATGACTTCAACACACCTCGAAGAAAGGGACTGAAGGGTGACGAACGCCATCAGATTTTAAGGGAACATGAATCCATACAAGTAGAGCACATAAATGAATAACACTATTGAGTTAGGGGTGTAATTTTTTTGAATTACAAATATCCCATTATTATTTCTAAAAATTGGATGTGGATTAACCGATGAAAAGGTTGATCTGTGGATCATGTTTTCAGGTGGGAGAGTATGTTTCTGGGGTTGTTCCACCAAGATGGATTAATTTATGTTGGAACTATAATCCAAACCACCTCTCATTTTTAAAAATCTAACACGGAGGGTGGGGGCTGACACAAACAAGTTCGAACACCCTTCCATTGTGTGTTCTTCATGACTACATACGTAAAAAAGAGACAAGGAGGATCTGAGCCTTTCAAGGGAAGAGGGAATCCACTAGAGGCCTTAGGTGTATTAATCATGATGAACAAATGACTAGAGTAGACCTAGTGGTCCGTGAATTGAGCCATTGGTGCACCAGAAGAGCATCGAGACTGGATCAGTTCACGGTAGTGCACCAAGAGTCGTCAGCCTCCGTGTCGGTAGCTAGTGGAGGGTGAAAGCATACACCCAGGAACATTAGTGAATGACGGATGCATCACCACACCACTTCACACGTCGAAGGCCAGAGTCAACTGAATGTGGTGGATGTGTTGGCCCTATACATGACCCACTGGGTGAGGGGAGAAGAGGTGGCTTCCCGCCGCATCCCAACCAGAAGAAGGCTGGTCCACCTATGGAGGAATGGGCATGATGTGGGCCGCCCTAGCAGGCCAGACCAGATAGAACTCATGTCAAGCAAGGTCTAGGCCAGGTCGGCCGACCTAGGATCGGTTGGTCTGACCGAGTCAGACCAGACCCGAACCCAACTTGCATGTTTTTTTGGAAAAAATTCCATTATGTTTCAAACATGGCATCTGATTGACAAGACTTATGTGGTGTTGGAGCCCCCAGGATGAGGCTAATCTTTTGTAATAATCACTGGTAGATTTAATGGAAGTGTATTAATGATGAATGTATTAATGAGATGTTCCACAAGAATTAAGGACACTACGTTGGAAAACCCTACAGTTGGCTGAGACCTAAAGACTACTGTAAGGAGACCCTATGTGGATCTACAATGATTGCCTAGTGGAATTTTGTATCTATGTGACCTGGAAAGCACATGGTGGGGACTAGTTCTGTGGGACCTGACAAGCCCATAAGACATGACAGGAGGAGTACCTCAGTATGGACATGGTGGGAATAAGTTTCTTTGTGACCATGAATAATCACTGTGGGGAGCGGCTTCTGTGTGACCCAGAATACCCATAGTACTCATTAGGGATGAGTACCAAATTTTTAAAATTTTTGTGGCCAATGGATTTTTTCTGACCCAAAAGGACTACTATACTCATTGAGGATGAGTTCTCGAGCAACACAAGGTGTTCGTTGATATGACTGAGGGTCTTACTTTCCAACTTTATATTATAGTTTGAGTGAGCTATCTTACTTCTTTATCATGTTTCATAGTTGTATTTTTGGATTTATATATGGTATTTCCTTTGTATTTCGGGGTCCCTATTGTGTTTATTTTTTATCACCCCTACAAGAGATTTACCCAGACATGTGGTGTATAGTGAAGACAACCGCCACCTTGACATGGGGCTTATTGGCCCATGATTTGGTGGTGACCAGTGAGACCAAGCATTCAGGAGATACTCCTACGGCTTCAAAAAACTACTGTTCACATACCCCTCATGTCAGGATTTCTGTTGAATGTTTCCAAATTATTCCTTATACATTCCTATTTTTAATTTTTCTTTTTTTGGGTTTTTGTTTTGGCCCATTTGACCTATAGTTTGTAATTTTTCTTCAATGGATATTTAGATGTGTGCATGTTTACATTTATAACTTTGTAATGTGGTTGTGTGTGCATGCGTATAGGTAATTAGGATAATACCCCCCACTAGTATGTTGAACCTTTTGGGAATAGTCTCCAACCCCTAGCTTTTGGGAAGCGGGCATGGGGTATATCAAGGGACGGGCCCTAAGGGGTGTATTGTGAAATATTTTTATGACGTTAAAGAAAATTTTCATAATGCTCAGAGATGTAATATTATAAAAAACCAATATTTTTCAATAAATATAGATATTTGATCTAAAAACATATATTCCCATAAATTTAGAATCATTTTGACGAAATAAAAACTATTTTATAAATCAACACATAAAAAATTAACAAATTAGGTTTTTTTCATAAATTTCGGAAATAATTTAATTTTTTAGTAAAAATTAAATACATTATAAATATACTATGTGTATTATTACATTATATTGACCAAAAAATGATGTAATATAATCCATAAATGTAATATAAAACCAATTAAATTCTTCCTATTAAATATAATATTTTATATATGATATTTTATTAATTTTATAATCCCTTAATGAATCCTTTAACACAAAAATTATATTTTATGATTTTATTATCAACTATTTATAACATAGAGAAAATCCACATCAAAAATATAATTATTTTTTTAAGGAGTCAAAACATATTAAAAAAGAATACCACAAAACATAGGAATAAACTATGGGAAAATAAATGGTATGGTCTGTCGTTTTGACTACATTGTCATTTTGAGTTCAAAACCTATGCATGGAAATTAATAATGAAAATTCCTCCATATTTCTATATAACCCATAAAAACCACCTTATAATATTATGTCAAAACCCTTGAAGAAATTACTCTTCTATTCCCTTAATAGATCCATACAATGTTTCCCCCATGGTATTAAAAATCTATTTGTAATATTTTAGAGGCATCAACTCATGGAAAAGGACTCTCTTCTTATCCTATGTATTCAATCGCATTATTTACATTATACACAATTAGTTTACAATTTATCCTTTTGGGATATGTTTTAAAACACCACTCATACATTTAAATGACATATATGTGGTGAGAGACTGCTTTTACTCTCATTAGTCTATTATATGAATCATTATATACCCCAATTATACTACCGAAATTATCATCTAATTTATCTATTCTGGTCCTTTTTGTAGTGAATACCCATCCAATTAACTCAAAATGGTATTTTTAAAAATTTATCTATATATCATTGATGGGGTAATCTCATGTATATTACCCACACTTGTTAATTATGGGATTAAATGTGATCAGATATGATCTTATGTTTAATGATATATTTGGAAGACTTATCCATGTACATAATATGAATGTATCTTGTGGGTCCAACATTATATAGCCCTTAAGAATAGTGGATATTGTTTTTATCTTGTGGTAATAAATATATGGTGCATTAAAGGTTATCCAAATAACTCTATATTATATTTTCTTGGTATTTATCCTCGAATTATGTTTATATTGTCAGGTTTTAAGTTATTTCAATAATCTAAGGTTGCGTTTATGTTATCATATTACGAAACAAATCATTATTCAAGATTATAAATCTTTCCCTATTATATTACATTGATAGAACTCTTTTCTCACATGTTCATATATACCATTTTCTTTATTTTTTCATTTATTGTGATTCTTTGAACCTCAAGAAATTCATATGTACATCACTAGTTTATCCAATGTAGTTTTAGAAGATCCATGTAGTATAAATGAATGTTTCATAGTATTTAATTTACATTATCTTCATTATTATTTATGTTTTTATGTAACTTGAAAATTTACCCAAATACAGTAGGCTTTAATATATTATAGAGTGACTTTTTGGGAATATTTATGAAATAAATATTAAAATATAAATTTTTTAATTTTTTTTGTCATAGTTAAACACATCATTATTCATCTGGTGTCCCTCCTAAGGTTTTCTCAACTATGTGTAACACAAATAAAATTCCAAAACAGCGGAACCTAATACTTATTATCACCAATATAATTTCTTCCTCTATAAAATATAATCCAAGTAAACCTAGTAATAGACTTAACATCATGATTTGATGATAGATTAAATGGAAATTATATGGATTGTATGAAATATAACACTTTTATATTAAACGGTATTTAATAGAGCCATATTATATTATTTAGTCACTTTAAATATATGGATGATTTAAAAAATTATTATGGAACCCTTATTCCTTTATCTAAATTAATATTATTTAACATTTTCAATGAGTACAACCAAACATAACAATAAATATGTGATAAAAAAATACAAATACATTTACCCATATATAAATGTATCCCATTTATAAGTCATACGAATCAAAATAATTCAATGTTTTATAAATTTATTAAATAATTAATCCCAATAATAAAAAACATGGTGTGACATATTGTAAGAAATATTCTTTTCCTATGAATGTATTTCTATGAGTTTTATGTTACACATATTCAACTAGGGTTTACATTTTATTTTATTCTTCTTGGTCTATTCTTGATCATAGATGGGGATCCTATGTTGGTGAAAATGTCCAAATGTTTAGGGATGCATGTTTGGGTGAATTAATGGATTTTGGGTATAAAATTGTTAAATGGGATTATTATAGTTCCAAGTGTGTTTTTAAAGATTTATTAGTGGTTTTAAAACATTCAAAAAATAATGTGTGAAAACTAACAATAGACAATTGCACCTTGTGTATATATTAAACAACCCTTTACTATCAGTAGATATAGGTCACGAATCTATTCATGGCATGATGTGGTTAAGCTTGATTAATCCTATTTCACACCATTTAAATTGTAGTCAAGATAAATATTAAACTTTGGAAATGAGTTTTTTAGTTCACCCATTTTTTTATAAATACACAATGTTTAAATTAATTACATGATTTTAAATTCCCATTATCATCACTCTTATGTAAGATCATATGCATATTTCTCATTCAATAGTTTTAGTTTTCCCTTCTATCAAGACCTAGGAAACTACTAGTGATTGTGATGTAATTTTATCACCTAAAGACATTGTGGTTTTTCTTTTGATCCATGGTTGGTATCTTTTATTTGGTCTTCTTACCCATTTCTAATTCTTTCATCGAAGTGGTGTTTTATTTTTATATCCACCGTAATATTGTGTTGATATTATTTCTATGTGATATATATTTCTTCATATGAGCATATGAATCATAGTTCTTATCAGATATTCATATTGGAAGTGTTGATAAATCACTGGATAGAGGAAGGGGTTAAAAAACAAAACCCTAGGATTTGATTAATTTTCATGTCTGTGTTACATTGAGGTTTCCCTAACGACACATACATAACAGTAAATATATTGATTGATAGTATTTTTTATATTGGATAGACTTGAGTGCAATTGATTTTGAACGATAATTTTGATACTTATTGGGTGATAGAATCATAATGAAATTATGCTTTAGATATTGGATTAAAGTATGTTTATAATGACATGAGTTTTAGGGTATTTATAGATATAGATTCACCTTTGAAGTTTGTTTTTTAATGGATAGTTTGTTAATGGATAATGACTTAGTTTATAAATTAAATATAAAATTGAGTTATTAATGGTAATATAACGAATCAACCATTGATCAATATGTTGTGATATAATGATATCCGTTTTGTTGTGACATGTGTTATGGTTCATGATGTAATGAATATATTGAGTGGGCATTTACATATCCCATGATGTAATGATTATATTGAGAAGGCTCTTCGAAATCCAATATTTTAATGAATATATAGATTGGGATCTTTCCATTAACATTTTCTTATGGTTATATTGAGTAGGTTTCACCCTATCCAATGATAAAAGGATTATATTGAGTGGGCTCTATCTAGTACGATTATGAAATCATTATATAATGGGAGTAGCGAAGACCTTATTGACTACACAATGGGTATATTGTCATTAGATGGCAAGGATTTTCTACATACTTATAGATATTATTCATTGCGCAAAAGAAAATTTATTATAATATTGTATTAATTGAATAATTAATACACCTGTAGATCAATTTATTTTATATAAATTTTATCATTATTGTTTTGTTTATAAAGGTCGTGTCGACCAACATAGTTTTTCTCACACCCAATCCGGGCTACCATATGGTACCCAAGAATATTACATTGATGCATGTTAGGATGACTACAAGGGACCTTACTACTAATTTGTTGCCTGATAGATAGATTGCGGTTTTAAGATGGGTCTGACATTTGGTTCTGGACCAGAACCTTTTGAGAATATATGATTTCAACAAATTATTTTATTGTATTTTATTAAATTTTTTATTTAAATACTTCTCAACCAATCCATAAATAATCTATTGTAATTGGTTTATTGGTTTCTCCTACACTTCTTAGTTATAAGGGATATTTTTTTCACTATGTAAATTACTCTTATTATGATTATATATAATGTTTTCACCTACTCTATTAATACATATAATAGGAATAGTAAACCCACTATATCATCAAACCCTCACTACTAGTCGATATCCACAAGAATAATGGGAGGCACACATGGGGTCTTATAACCAAAACAGTCTAGCCACATGAAAAATTGCATACAAAGATGTATGAGAGGCATGATTGTTTTAATTTTCACTTAATTTTATATTTTTGAATTATAGAAAGGATACTTTTAATTTTCAAGATATGGTAATGAGATTCTACCTACAAGTGGATAATCGATGTATGGGTGAAAATCTTAGTGGCCATGGGTGTGATTTATATTTATGACGGTCACTTATTATGGTTCAGTTTATCTTAAATTTGGGTGATTCACTTGTTTTGTGATGTTTTTTTCATAATATATATACTTATGGATTAATATTCTGTGAGAAGACTATGAACGAATCATTATAGGCATATATGGATATATATTGACATGAATTTTTTATAATAACAACATATCTATTTTATTTTTCAGATGATTTTTTTATGAAATGTGAAATTAAATACTTGTTATATGTGATAAATGAAATTAACGGACTATTTTTTCATGTTTCAAAACATTTAATCTATGTTTAGAGATACTAGGGGTAGTGGTTCCTTGTTTTCATCACTGGTAGAGGTTGACCTTATTATTCTAGATAGTGTTCTATCGAATGTGTTTATCATGAAGAGAAAATGAATCTATATCATCATTGAGTTGAGATTTAGGGTATTAGAAGATAGTACTTTCCAAATACAGCTGACGTATACCTTATTATAGATGTTGTTGATTAAATAGATTTTAAACTTATGTGATATCTTCCTAAGGTTCATGCGATCACTAGAATGGGATACTATTCACACCGGACCTTCAATGTTTGAGATGAAGAGAGAGTTTTAGTTGTAGCATTTTTCTACATTCACTGGCCATGGAGGACCTGATGAAGCTGATTTATATTTTGAGTCAGTTGAGATAATCATTATGTATCTCGAAGCACCTATATATTAGAAGAAAAATATTTCTCCATATATTCTCTATTTCACTTCCAAGAATTGGTGGGATATTATTGAGGAGGATAAAATGTAGGAGGAGTTATCATAGAAATACACAGAGTTGAAGTTCATGAGATAGTTCTATAAAGATATTTTTAGGGATAATAAGGGTCTCATTTACATGAATCAGATGTAGAACTGTAAGTCATTGATCGATTATGTCAAACATTTCACCAACTTACAATGTGTTCTTAAATAATTAGAATCCTATGAGATAGATATGGTGATATTAATATAGTACGGGCTTCATTATGGGATCATGTAACATGTGAACAAGTTTCATCTAAGTATCTTTTCATATGTGGTGTATTAGACACTCAACGTGGAAGGGAATGTGAGATATTCCCTATATATTGGTAGGATTCATCCATAATTTATATTGAGAGTGGTTATTCATGTCAAAGGAAGCACCATTATGATGGTCATCACTATGGAAATAAAATAATGATTTATCAGCTCTGTTTCCATCCATATCAGAACCATGTTCTTTTGTAGTGCTATTAGTGTTGCATGTTGGGACACATGTAGACTCAATGTCCACAACCCACATTGGAGTTTCATCCTTATAGAATTATGGGGCATGTTAGGTGGGTTTTAGGGGATTTTAGTTGAAGAGAAGTGTAAGGGGATCAAGAATTTTTTTTGAGTCTTGGGAGGACAAAACTACTCCTCACTTGACTAGTAGTTGAAGTAACACTGGACGTTCAGGTTGAGGCAGGGGACTTCATAACCAAGTGAGAGAGTTTCATTTTTAGGAAGAGTTAATAGATCTATAGTGTCAGTATGCTCCCTATGGAAGAGGGTTTGGTCAGCTTCACATTATGATTACTACTCTGACTACTGTGGATGCATGACATGCTACCATTATAGGTATGCTTATTATATCATTAACTCGTGATTTTGTTTTTGGTTCTATAGAGAATAAAATTCATTTTTATTTTATATTTTTTAAAATTATGTGGTCTTTGATGTGGAAATATTCAATGGGGTTTTTACCATTGAAATCTGTTTCATGAGTGTTCAGAGGATATAAAAATTTTCAGGTCATTTTCCCTAGAAATGAGTGGTTATAGTTTTTATTGGGAACTATTTTTTGTGTGAAATTATAGTTTTAGATTTTATTAGTGGTTTGGATTGAATATATTTGTTCCAAGAGAATATAAAATTATTTGGGGGAATATTTACCATTCTATCTGATGAAGGATGAATCAATTCTCAATAGGTTGAGAGGGATCATTACGATAGTCATGTAGGACCAATTAAATACAGAATGGACTCTCTCGTGGATCATATAGCCTGGATAGTTCTAGATGATGGAGAAATTGAATTAGATTTATTTCTTCTTATTGAATACCATTTTAGGATATCTTTTTTAATGACTTTTATACATTACCACCTTATAAAAAGATACATTTTAGCATTGAGTTATTTCTAGGAAGAGATCCAATTTTTATTCTACCTTTTAGACTAGAACTTTTAGAGAATAATGAGTAGACTATTTTTTTGAAATATATAGAAGCTGATGATTTCATAAAACATTTTACATGTTCATGAGATTTTTTAGTTATTTATTATAATAAGTATGATGGGAACTTTCTCTTAAGTGTGGATTATTAGAGATTGAAACTGATTAATGTGAAGAATTTCTATCCCCATAAACATATCAATGATATCTTTGATCAGCTATGAGGAGATCATATCCTCCCCAAGATCAAGTTGAGATCATGATACCTACAGTTTACGATGAGATCATTAACCAACACTCAGATTTGTTTTAGGAGTATTTATGTCTTGTATGAGTAAATTGTAATGTTGATTGGGTTAATGAACTCACAATTGTTATTTAAAGACACGACGAATCTAATCATTAATCCATTTTATAAAATTTTTGGGGTGGTTGTTTTCATTGATATCTTAGTGCACTCCCAATCATTAGATGATCCTACCAAACATCTTGATATCATATAGAGTACATTGACATAACATTGGATTTATACCAAGCTAACCAAATGTAGTTTACTGATGGTTAAAATTCACTTCATAGGTCATGAAATCTCAGAGGTAAGACTGTTAGTGGACAATTATAAGGTTGAATTATTTGTATTTAAGGATAATCTGAAATATGTTATTCTTGATTTATTGCCTTTTGCATATATCATGTCATTATTATTATTTTCTATGTCTTCTATTTTCTAGAATCACTAAAATCATAGATGACCAAGAAGGGAGTAATTTATTTTTGGTTAGACACTTGACAAGGACATTTTTAGTAGATGAAAGGAAGAAAAACAATATAATCTATCCTCACTTGACGTGGTATGGGTAATATAAATAATATGTACTGTGACACATCTAGAGATTATCTTATATCAGTTTTGATGAAATATGTTCCATTGGTTTCTTATTGCTCGAGACAGATAAGTCTCAATAAGAGGAATTACAATAATCATGATCTGTATTTAGGTTTTGTGGAACAATACCTAACAGATTGTATGAGTTATAATATGGGATATATAATTTTAGTGTTCATAGATCACAAGGTTATCTGGTATATATTTTCTCAGTGGGACTTAATCCTTTGATATAGGTGGTGGGTCGAGTATCTAACATATTTTGTCAATGTGTTCTATTATACCTCGTTAAATAGAAATGTAATTTTTAAATGCATTGAGAAATAATATGTACATATTGGCCACACTAGGGAATAATATTTATATGTGGATGATTTAACATTTATTTGACATTTATTCTGATGATCAGGAGTCACCTAGACGGGTATCATAGACTTTGACATCAATTATTCCTATTATTTTAGGGAAAAAATTAATGAGAAATTATACACTCATAATGTCTTCATTCCAAGAGGTAGCTTATATGGCTGGGAGACACCATCAGTATAGTATCTAATAAGTGGAAATGCTATTATTTTTCATGGCTGAGTACGGGTTCTTATATGAATTCATGGGGAGTTGATAAGAGATTTTCATGATTCTAGATAGTATGTACATGATGGATTCATAAAAAAGTATAGTCATATCCATTTACATTACTAGTGGCCAGGAATGAATAATGGGGTAATTCTAATTTTGTAATATGTTTAACCTATCAACAAGTGAATGTCCAGAATAGAAGTCCAACTGGGATGTTGTAGCATCTTCCCATTCCAATTTATGAATGTGATAATGTCACTATAGTAATATTGATAGGATTACATTGGATAACCCATAATAATGATATTTTATGGTTGATCGTGGATCGACTGAAGAAGGTATACCACTTCTTTACTAAATGGTAGAATGTCATTGCTTATGCTCAATGTAGAATATATGGGTACTAGGTAGATCAATAACATGGTGTTGTAAAGAGTATCATTTTTTATTGTGATCTTTGATTGATGTCATTATTCTGGAAAGGTATTCAAAATGCTTTGGGATCAAAATTTCTTCTTAATATAGTCATCCATCCTCAATATGGCAGTTAATACAAGTGGAATATTTTTGTTCTTGATTTTATGATTGGAGCCTAGGATTAAGATATTATTTTTTAATTGGAGAAACAAATGGAAGTCATGTATTTTTAATAACAAAATATTCAATGAATCAATAAATATGACAGTTTATGAGGATTTTTATGAATGGTCATTTAATTTAACTCATTTTTTGTTATTATTTGGTGGTTCATAATTAGATATACCATGTATCTTTCAAGAAACATCTGAGAAGTTCCCCCTGATCAGGTGGTAGTTATTATCCATACAGTATAGAGTCCCTCACTTTCAATACATTAATATTTCAAAACTTTTTTAGAATACTGCAAAAAAAATATTCAATAAAATGACCAAAGACCATATTAGTCTAGTGACTTTGAAAAAATGGAATCATAAACATAGGTACATAAATGATATACATCATCTTTCACTAGGTTTTTCTTGACTATCACCCCTCTTAGACACATCAGACATAATACATATCTTCATAAGATTGAGAAAAATAATAATGAAAACTTGTGGGACCAAATGCTCATTAAGAATAAACATGGGAGATATGTAATAATAATAATGAGCATAAGGGTATTAAAAATTTAGCATGAAAATAGAATTATATTATAAATTCCCAACCTTATAAATTATATAATCTTGAATTAAATTATTAATTCACATTGTGGATCATTTCAGGTGTAGAGTTTTAAAGAATTAGGCCATAACTATTAAAATACATATCAAATATTACATGGTAGAAACTTATACATTGTGTCCATTTTTTCATATAATAAAAATTCTTATAAGAAAAAAATAATTCTGTTCATGATATTAATCATCTTGAATTCTTCATTTCCCTTACCCAACCTTATAACCTGTGAAAAATTTTCAAAAACTAAGGATGAGCATTAGAAGATCAGTAAGGGTTAAAAAATAAAGAAAGAAAAAATTTGTTCATAAAAACCTAAAAACATATTATCTTTGACATACCTCATGAAATCATAAGATGTATTTATAACACATAGTAATCAAAAATCAGAAAGGTAACTTGTGGCATCCATAACATACTTACATTTTAAATATCATGTTTACATAGGGAGTTACATTTGGAAAACTCATCATAGTATATTCCCTAAATCACTTAGGTGAAACATTAATTTTTACCATTATCACATTATCAAATGATTTGAAGAGCAATCTCAGGCACACCCACACTAGGTTTATCACTACACCACCCACATACATAATCAATGCCCTGGAACCATAAAATATTCATGAAACATAAAACAAGCATGAAGGACATAAAAAATTTCCACATTTCAATCAAAATATACCATTTCATGATACTAAATATATAAATGTTTTCTAAAAACCATTTTCAATAACAAAATACATAAAATGATTATTTGGTATTTATTTTCTTGTTATGAACATTTGGATTGGTAATGAATCCAAATATGAAATAATGCCCGCTGTGGAGGAATGGTCATTATCGTTGGGTACATGTAAAAGAAACATTCATTTTTTTCATTTAGTAAAATGCTTCGTAGAAAAATGAATCTCTTTTAGTGAATGTAAACTTGAAATGGGTTTATTATAAAGCATAAAAAATTTTAATAAATAGAAATATGTCTCATTGAATGGAAATTGAGATGAAGTCCCTTTCCTCATGTCTGACATGACTCGTTTGGTATTTAATCTCTTTAATATTAAAATAAATTTAATTTTAAATTTCTTAAGAACATTTTTCATGTTTATTATTCATTTTATATCACTTATTACCACACTTTATCCTTATAAAATCATTTATGTTAATAATTTTCCTTTTGTCGATATTTGGTACATGAGCCAAAAATGAACTTCTTATAATTACATGTTGTCCATGCGGACAAATTCCATTATCTTGAAAATTATATTAATGATTTAGATATACTATATATCATATATATCCATTATATATCCATTATATATATGTATTTATAATATCATATTACATTTGTAAATATGAAATGAAATGCACCGTTCAAGGAGATGGTAAGTCGTACATACGCATAAACGCTACATTCATTTCTATTTAATATTTCATGGAATGAAAACATAATGATAAATTAGTATATAATAATTTTAGTATAATATCATATTTAATTTCACTAGCACTATCCTTTATAAATTCCATGTATGGAATGAACGAGTCCTATCACTTTGCGGGGCAGTAGTCTGCACTTCCTCAAATGAAATTATCGTGTTTACCCATTATGGACACCATAAAGGTATGATATAAATAAATAATAAAGAAGTATGGAGACAATATAAATATAATATATATCACATATAAATAGTGTGACATCCTAATGGCTAAAATGAGAGGTGGTATAAGATATTTGAACAATCATCGTTTTAATGAGGTAGGAGTTCACCATCCACAAAAATAGAATGATCATATCCATTAGATGAAGGTGTGTGGAAGTGTTGTTCTAATAATCCTCATAATATAATCCTAGTATATTTATGATACTGGAGTTGTTAATAAATAATATAATAAATGGAGTTTAGTGGTTTGGAGAAGGAAAAGAAATGAAAACAACTAGAGAGAAGATGTTACCTTTAAATTGGGTATCACCCTTAGAACTGAACAAAAAGGATTTCTTAAATTTTCTTCTTCATAGAGGAAGGATTATAGGAGGATGAGGGTGATTTTGGGTTATTATTTTAAAATAAGGTAGATGGCCTAAGGGGCTTGAGATGTGTGAGTAATGGGTTAGAGGTGATGGCATTTTATAAGGGGAGGAGTGGCTCTTTAGGAAAGATTGACTGTATTATTTTATTATAAAATTATATTAAATTTAAAAAGGACCAAACCTTATTTATTTATATGATAAGGTACATATATTTCGAAATAAAATTATCTAATAATAATTGGATAGATTCTCGATATTTTTTTAATCCTTATCTTTTTTATTTAACCTAATGGTAACTAATTTAACATTTACCATGTCCTCTTATATATTCATACTATATGGTTAATATATTAACAATAAAATTCCAAGAGACAAAAAAATGGATCCTTAATGAAATTTGTAACATGATATATGTCATTTTCCGTAATTATATATATTTTTTGATTATTTTATAATTTAATAAAATAGTATTAATATTAAAAACTCAATTATTACAATTTATAAACTATTCATATGAATACATTCAAAAATTAAATATCAACTTGATTATTTTAAAATCCTATATTATTTTACATATAAAATTTTATAATCATCCATAAAATTTTGGGATTTCATAAATATTTTCAGTTTTAATTTATTTTAATATTTATAATCAAATTTATTTAAAAAATTCATTAATGAGGTAATCATTACATCATCATTGTGTCATAAATTAATTTTTTTATGTTATGTCTAAAAATAATAAATAAAATACCATGATTTATGAAATATTTTTATCTTTCTAATGACTATTTATAGTAGAACATATCACATATATAAATAATTATAATTATTGTTTTACTGAGAGATATGTGTTTATGTTATATTTTCCTTAACATTAAATTAATTTTTATAAAGTGTTATTTTCACATACTGGTGGATCCATGGGGTACTAAAATCTACCCAAAGATACCCATGGTCGGACATGTATCTTCCAATAGTATTATAATACATATTAAGATAATTTAATATTTTTAAAATATTATTTTTTACCATTATTTACTAGATTTACCCTTTAACTATGGTAAATAAAATATTTACTGGAGTTACTATTCATAATGTCTAAAAATCAAAATTACCCATTTACACAATATAGACCTCCAAATTCAAAATATGGAATCCATTTTCCCAAATTGAAAACATAGATGTTGCAAAAAATAATTTAAAACTATTTCACGTTATCAAAACCAAAATGCAGGTTTTTAAGAAACAATGGCTATAAAAAGATTGGAATTTAATTGTGTATTATTTCAAATTGAAATTACTTCCAATAACCAATAATGAATTAAATTATAAATATAAAATATAAATATACTCTAAAATAAATTAAATAGATAATGTAACTATATAAATAAATTCGATTAAAATGCAGTTTCAAATTTAATTGCAGTATTTTTCATTATTCTTAAAAAAAGAACATTATCAAAAAAATAGAAAAACATCATCAAATGTAAATTTTGATGTCCCAATTCTAAAAAAGAATCTCATTTTATCCAATATAACATATAAAAGCGAATAAAACTATATTTTAAAAGGGATCTCCATAAAAAGGTGATTGGTCATCCTTTTATAGAATATTAGATTATTTATGCATTAAATTGGATTCATTCACATTTCAAGACTATAAATTTAATTCGATAAAGGTAAAGAAAACATAAAATAATGTATAATCATATTCTAGTTAGTTATGTTCATTTTCATCATTACAAAAACTATGTGTTAACTACCATTTGAAATAATCTTATATTATTATTTTTAATATGACTTATCATTTCGTGCAACATGAGATTTCTGATAAACCAATTTTTTCATGTCGGGTATTCCATCCAACATATCACTCCCTTTAAAGTTAAATTAATATTTAATTCAAAAATTTTAATAAATATGAAAATATCATATCTATTATTAACATGTGATGTTAAATTCTTCCCTCCTTTTGGAAATTGCATCCTCATAATTTTATTCACTTATCTTATAAGTGGGGGTATTTTCCCTTATAGAATTTTCAGATTCCCATGTTTCCTATTCAACGGTCAGGGTTTTTCACAAAACCATTAACTAAGGAAATACGATATTCTATAACACTGTATATCCTCAGTCAAGAATTTGGATTGATTCTTCCTCAAAAGAAATAATGGATTGCAATTGATCAACCTCTAGAATCGAAACATGATATGGATCCATCATATACATTCTCAAAAATGAAACTTGAAAAACATTGTGTAACTGAGATAAAATTGGAGGTAAATCCACTAGGTACAAAACTGGTCCAACTTTCTCCAGGATTTAATTGGTTTTAATGATCCTTGGACTAAGCTTTCCCTTCTTACCAAAATTCATCCCAATTTTCCATGGAGAAAAATTGAAAAGAGATATGATCACAAACCCCAAAATAATGATCCTTCCTCTAGTTAACTGCATTACTTTCCAACCTACTCTAATCTATTCTCATGTGATTCTCAACTAATTGAACTTTTTTACAATCTCTATACCAATTCTGGTCCTATCATAATCTTTTCACCGACTTCATACCGAAAATCTGGAGTTCAACGCTACATTCCTTGTAATGAATCAAATGGAGACATCTGTTTATTTGAATGAATATTTATATTATTTTAAAAATCAACCAATGAATTAGTTTTGTCCCAAATTCCTTGGTAATTGATTGAGAAGCATGTAGCATTTCATATAATGTCTTTATTGTGAATTCTGACTTCCCATAAGATTGTGGTTGAAAAGATGTACAAAAATTCAATTTAGTGCCTAATGTCTTATGAAGGCCTTTACAAAATCTAGAAGTAAACCTCAGATTACAATCATATACAATAGAAGGGGTAACTCCATGTAACCTGACTATCTCTTTTACATATAACTGAGAATGTTTATCTAGAGACAAAGTGTCTCAAATAAGAACGAAATGAGATGATTTAGTCAATCAATAAACAACAAAACATATTATATCATTTTCTTTAAAAGTATTTTGTAATCACACAGTGAATTCCATGAACACATTTTCCAATTTATACTCTAGCACCGGTAAAGGCTGAAGCATCCCTTTCTGTAACGGTCACTCTACATTAACCTGTGGAAAAGGAAAATAATTCACAATAAATTCCGTAATATCTCTTTTAATTCCATCACAATAGTATAACTCTTGATGATCTCGGTACATCTTAGACTACAAGGAAGAACTGAAAGTGGAGAACTGTAAGCTTCACATAACAACTAAATCTTCATCTGTGAATCATGTGGCACAAATAATCTATTACCGAATCTCAAAATACAATTATTATAACTGTTAAAATCAGGTAACATACCCTTTTGAACCAACTCATCGTTTTTATATAAATCATTTTCTTCCTTTGGAGCATCATTAATTCCATCTGATAGAGATGATTTCACTGACCCCTGATACAAAACATAGGAATTTCTTGCACCAAAATTTTGTTTTCCAATGTTTTAAAAATATTTAACCTAATTATATTTTTCTAAATATACCATGATTAATATATCATTAATTTTTTGACTCAAACCTTCATCTACTTTATTTTCCATTCCCTATTGGTAATGGATCATGAAATAATAATTCTTGATTAATTCCATCAATATCCTTTGTCTTCGGTTCAATTATTTCTGGGTGAATATATACTTCAAACTTATTTGGTCAGTATATATTTCATAATTTACACCATTCAGATGATTCCTTCAAAATTTTAAAGAAAAAACAACAATATCAACATCCAAATAATGTGTAGTGTAATTTAACTGATGAGGTTTCAAATGAAGTGAAGAATATGAAATTGCCTTATAATTCTTCATTATGACAAAACCAAGTCCTTTCAACGAAGAATCAATGTAGATAATAATTTCACCATCCCTATAAGGATGTGCTAGAACTGAATCATTCACCAATATTCTATTAAATTATTGAAAACAATCATCAAATTCTTTTGTCTAGTGGAACATAAAACCATTTTGAGTTAACATAGTCAGTGGTCTAGATAACCATGAATATTTTTCAACAAACCACCGGTATTAACTAGTTAAATCAAGAAAACTATAGATATTGGCTATATTTATGGGTCTTTGACACTCATCAAAAACAATTGTTTCAATAGGATCAAGATTTATTCCATTATTCAAACAATGTGACCATGGAATGAAATTTTTGTAACCAAAACTCACACTTTATTAATTTCCCATATAGTTTTTTTCTTTTAATTTCTGCAAGAAAACCCTTAATTGACTTTAAAATTCCCCTTTACTTTTGGAATAAACTGAAATATCGTCAATAAATAGTACCTCAAAAATATCCAAGAACTCACGAGAAATTATATTTATAAGATCCATGATACAAGAGGTGAATTGGTTAACGCAAAAGGAATAACTTCAAAGTCATAAGGGAAATACCTAGTAAAATACGTTGTCTTTTTAATGTCTTCTTATTTTAATTTCTACTGATATTACTCCAACCTCAAATTAATCATTGATAAATACTCTGCTCCCTGAAGCTAACCAAACACATCATCGATATGAGTAAAATGATAATTTTTCATAACAGTGTTGTTATTTAATGTACCGTAATCAATGCAAAGTCTCATTGAACAATCATTTCTTTTAACAAACAATATAGGATCACCCCATGGTGATGTGCAAGGTTGAATAAAACCATTATATAATAACTCCTGAAATTTTATTCTTTAACTCTAAATGCAAAATTTTATCCATTTATTAAGGGTGTTTTGAATTTGACTTAGCATCAGGAACTATGAAAACAGTAAATTCAACATCCTGAACAAGTATTATCCCATGAAACACATTAGAAAAAACATCAATATACACATTTACTACTGGATCATCAATAATCTAAAAATTTCCTTTGATTTAAACAACATGGGAAAGGAAACAATCCTTTTAATCTTTTTATACTTTCTCATCTTTCTGATATGATCTCAAAAAGAGGGGTTCATTCACATACTTAAAATGAAAGTATTTCTGAAAAAAATACTTTTTAGCTCTGTAGTTAATCATAACATGATAAATGAAAATCCAATATATAGCCAAAATAACATCTAAATAGACTAGTGGAAAAACAATAAGTTTTCCACGAAGATTCATTTTGTACACAAGGACATGAAAGTTCATATATAGTTTATTTTTGTCCCAAAATTTCCTCCCGGTGTTTTTATCATAAGTTCATGATTCATATCATGATATGGAAGTCTCAATTTAATTGAAACTTTCTTATAAATTATCTAATGTGTATACCCTGAATCAAACAACATGTTAGAATAATCTGAATCAAAAAACAGTGTACCTAATACAACTTCATTTTATGTCCCAACAACTATTGAAGTAGTTGCAATGGATTTCACCACCACTTTCTTCTGGTTGTCTGGATTCTTTCCCTCCGTTGAGTTCATAGTGGGACACTTATTTTCATAATAACCCATTTCATTTAAATTAAATTATTTTAATGACTATAAATCATATTATTTCTTACCATAACCCAGATCCTTTTCAGGGCAATTACGAGCCTTATAACCAATTTTACCACATCGGTAGCACTTACAAGAATTCAGAAGACCTTTCCCATCATTATTTTTTCCAAAATTTTATCAAAATGTAATATTAAGTTTATTACAATGATAATTTTTTGATGATTTATTCCCTTTCATTTTCCACTATGACCTTTTATTTTGTTGTTTTTCAAAGAACACATGATAATCAGCAAAACGCTATTTCAACCATATCCCCATATCGAACAAGTTTTTCATAACCATTTAACTCACGAGGAGAGAAGGCCCTTTGATACTTGGCCTTTAATCCGGATTACAAATTGTTTATTTTTAGATCAGGTTCTTAATTGAAATTTTGAGCATACCTTTCCAGTCAAGTGAATTTAATATCATAAGTAGCCACTAATTCAACCGCCTGCCTCAATTCAAGGAATTGGTTTTCTATCCTCTGATGAACCACACGAGGAAAATATTTCTGAGGAAACATACCTTTCAATTCATTCCAATCAAAAGAATAAATCTCTTCATTGTCCATGATATTTTTCACCATTGACATCAATTGATCAAATTCACCATCCAAATGGTATACAGAAATACTAACCTGTTGATGTAATGAAAACCCCATGACATCAAAAATCTTCACAACTGTTTTCATCCTCCCTTTTCATAGAACATGGTATGATGATCCTTTGAATTAAGGAGGGTGTTTCATTATGAAATGCTCCTCTAATTAAATGTTCTTATGTGGTTTATATGGATGATCTGATTCATGGATACCACCACCAGTTGTAGCCTCCTCCAATTATTCCATCACTGAAACAACTGTTCATTTATGATTCTGACCATCTCAAGTTGCAGATTTGGATGATTGTTTTCCTCTTGATGTCATCCCATAAATGATTTCATGTTTCCTCTAAGGATAACCATTCTGAACACAAAAATATTTTAGGTGAATAAACGTGTTAATATTTAAATTCTATACCATTTCAATCATAACATAAATTAATTTAACAATATCCTTAATCCTAATGTTGTCTAAACTGACCATTGATACCAAATATAAAGCCACATCCTTAAACATTATATAATCTTGGATTAAGTTTATATTTCACATTGAGGATATATTTTGGTTTATAGTTATAGAAAATTAGGTCATAACTATTATATTACACCTCAAATATTCCATTGTACACTCTTCTACTCAGTATCCATATTTTTCATAAAAAAAATCCTAAAATAAAACATGAATTCCATTCATGATATAAATCTTCTTGAAGTCTTCTTTTCTATTACCCTTACTTATACTATTTAAAAAACATTTCAAAAACTTCAGATGAACATAAGAATCTCAGTAAGGGTTATAAAATAAAGAAGGAAACCACTATTTTATTAGTACAAACAAAACATAATCCCATTAACATACCTCGTGAAATCATAATAATTATGAATAAAACATTATAATAAAAATTCATAATGGTATCTTGTGGAATCCATAACATACATATATTGTAGCATTCAATGTAATATAGTGAATATATTTGGAGTACACATCACAATATATCCCCTAATTCTCTTAGGAGATTCAAAATCATTTACCTCTATCATGTTACAAAATTAATTTCATAGATATATCAATCTCACCCGCCCTATGTTTATCATAGAACCACCCATATACATAATCAATTCCCATGAACCATAACATATTCATATCACATTAAATAAAAATAAAGGAATGATAACATTTATAAATTTCAGTAACAATATACAATTTCAAGATATTGAAACAATCCATGTTTTCTCAAAAGCCTATTCAATTCCATAATATAAAAAATATTTTATGGTATCTATAAATTCATTTTAAAATCATTATATCTTATTAATGAAGCCAAATATGAAATAATACTCCCGTAGAACGAAAGGTCATTTTCATTGTGTACATATAAAACATTATTTTTATCATTTAGTAAAACACATCATAGAAAAAAGATTATATTTGAATGAATGTAAATGTAAAAGGGGGGTTTTTAGACAGTGTATAAAAGAAATTCTAGTATAAATCGAACCATTCCTCATTGAATGGAGATTGTGACGAAGTCCCTTACCTCATGTCCGACTTGACTTGTTCGTTCTTTATTCTCCTGAATAATAAACTAATGTTAATTTATAATTTCTTAAGATACATTTTCATATTTATTATTTCTTTTATATCACTTATTACAACATTATAAACATTAAAAAATCATTTAAGTTAACAACAGTCATTTTGTCGATATTTATTACTTGAGTCAAAAATAAACACATTATAATTACATGCTATCCATGTGGTCAAAATTACATTATCTCCAAAATAATATTAATTATTTAGATATCATATATATAATTTATATCTAGTAAATGAATTTATTTATAATAGTACATAACATTTGTAGATAAGAGATGAAATTCCCCCTTCATGGAGACGGTATGTCAGACGTACGGGTGAACACTAATTTCATTTCAATATCATATTTAATGGAATGAAAACATAATGACATATTGGTAAATATTAATCCCAGTATAATATCATATATTATTTCACCAACTCCAACCTATATACATTCCACGTATGGCATGAACATGTCAAATAACATTGACAGGGCGGTAGTCCGCATTTCCTCAATTTAAATTATTGCATTTACCAAATATGGAATCCATATAGGTATGATGTTAATGAAAAATATAAAAGTATAGAGACAATATAAATATAATATATATCACATATAAATATATTTATATCACATTTTCCCCCATGATATGCGATAGATGATATTTGAACAAGAATCGTTTCATGAGGCAGTAGTCAGTCATCCACCGAAACATTATTTTCACATCTATTTGATTTAGGTGTGTGGTTGTGTAGTTAGAATCCTCCACATTATAATATCCTATTATATATTAAGGAAACTATTTTTTTAATATAATAGAATAATGGGTTTAGGGTTTGGAGAGGTATTACCAATGAAAAGAACTTGAAAGAATATGTTACCATTAAATCGGATAACTCCCTTTGGTTTAAACAAATAGTGTTTTTTGAATTTCCTTCATCCCAGGGTAAGTATTCTAGAAGGAATAGAGGAATGTTGGGAGATTATTGGAGAATATTTTTTATGATCCAAGGGGATTTAGAGGTGTGAATAAAAACACTTCGCGAATCAAATACTAGATTTAAAAAGGGTTCTCCATTAAAAGGCAGTAAATCAACCTTTAAAAGAATATTAGAGTATTAAAGCATAAAATTTGATTTATTCACATTTAAATCCTATAGATTTTTTTGGATAAAGGTAAAGTCATTTAAAAATCATGTATAATCATATTGAAGTTACATATGTTCATTTTTGATAATACAATATCTATGACTTTACTACCATTGAAAATAATATTATATCAAAAAATTTCAGTATGACTCAGCCTTGTGTGCAACATGAGATTTCAGAAAAACCCTTTGTTGTGTGTCAGTTAAGCCATGAAATATAGCATAAAATTTAAATGAAAATTAATATTTAATTCACAAATATAAATATATAAGAAAATATCATTTTCATTGTTTACTTAGGATTTTACATACATAGCCTACTTATCAAATATCAAATGCATGAAACATGGTATAAATCATTGTAGTGCATAAGACATTAATCATAATGAACTAAAAAACACAATCCAAGAAATCATAACATATGAATAAAACATGGAATTAAGGAAGACAGAAAATCATGTCATATGATTTCCAAAATAGCCGAGATATCACTTCCATGACCATCTTAATAGTATAGGTTCACTTGACATACCATGTTAGGAGTCATGGTTCACTCCCACAACCATCATAGTAGCATGAGATAGCAATTCATACAATTTTGGAATCATGGTTTACTCCCATGGAGATCATAGTAGTTATGTTTCATTCGTAAGAAAATATTATTATATCTCATGAGATATAAAATCTGTACATAATTCATTTTGGGGAGATATTTGTCCCACAATTCTCATTATTAAACCATACATACATGTTCCACAATATCGTAAACAATCATATCATAAACTATGAAATGAAATTGAAAAAACACACATGAAATCATATCAAAATATATGGAAGAAGATATGTTACTTAATCATTTGATCACAAACATAACATGTGAAAAGAAAAGGGTTTAAAATGCATATAATACATGGAAGAGAAACATGTTTCATTCAAAATCATGCCATAAAATTAAATTACAATCAAATAATGAATATAAATATAAATAATAAATAATTTCCCCATAAAAGAAAGAGAAACACCAAAATATGTAATCATAGATGGGAAACAATATTGAGATATCATGGAAAACATTTCTTGATAAAAATTAATTTTATGTACTGAAAATTTATTTTCTAAACATGAAACATCTTCAAAAAAATTTCTTTGATGATTTATTTGAAAAAATATTAAAGAATATTTGAAAACCATAAAAAAATTAAAATAATTTTTTCTTGAATATTTTTTCATTTTTTATTTGAAAAAAATTATGAAACAATTTTTAAATAATCATTTTTTTAATGAAACTTATTTCCAAATGAAGAGAGAGAGATACTGTCATAGTTTTTCTAAAAACATTATCATATTTATTTTTAGTATGAAATAGTAGAACATACTACTAATACATAAAGATATCATGAATAAAAAGAGTAGAATAAGATTCCTGAGGGTTCTTGAGATATGGATTATAATACTTTAATAAAGGAAGCATAATAATAAACAATATAGATAAACAAAGAGATTGATTCAATAAATTCTTTGCACACTGTAACTTTGTATCATAATGAGAATGTAAGAAAATGAAATAAAATAAATATTATAATATCATTAAATAAAAATATTTAATATATAACATTTCAAATGGAATTAAAAACAAATCAAAAAAGATTTAAGGTGCATAGAAAAACATTGGTCTCAAAGAAGGAAAATTAGGACAAAACTATAATATGGATTTCCTATTTTTTAAAACATTAACCCAATGAAATAAATATAAATGAATGGAACTTAATATAAATAAAATCGGATGTATAATAATCATTTAATACATACATTGGAAGTATGATCACCACTCAAAAGGAATGGGTGGTGAATAAAGCATGTATCTCACAAAAATAAATAGTTAGATGAAATCATTATACCTTGTTTCTTACCTCTCTTCACAGTCATACATGATTATTTTATATTAAATTATTTTTTATTATAAATCATTTACATAATATAATTCTTATATTGAATACCATTAAGGGTTTTATTCCTACCATATATTGCCGATATTTTTAAAAAATATATGTTAATGGTTCTCTTCAGGTAATATCCGCTTGTTATTCACATCATTATAAATTTGTTATATTGTTATCCTTTATAAGTTTATAATAATTTAAATAATTTAAAAAGAGATATAAATATCATTTATATTCAATATATGTGTACTATAAAAATATATAGAATATTTAATTATGAAATTGAGTACACCGTTCTGGGATGAGGTAAGATGTACCTATGTATGAACGTTGTCTCCAATTTTTAATGTATTTAATGAAAGAAGGAAACTGAAATAAAATTATATTCTTATATATTATAATTAAATTATAATTATAATTTATTATATATATATAATAATATTTCACTAAATTCATCCTTAATACATTCCATGTAATCTGTGAATGAATTATATCTCTTTGTGGGGGTAGAATTGCACACTTCCTCAAATGATATTCTTGTATTTACACCAAATAGAAGGTATACATAAATGTGTTATAATATGGTAAAAAGAAGAATAATGATATAATAAATAATATATATATATATATATATATTTAAAACATAGTTTCCCCCATAATTATTTCCATGGGATGTGGTAAAATAAAAATGAACAATCATTATTTCATGAGGAGATAGATCGAATTACATGAAAGTCTTATGTTTGTTAACCAATAGATAAAGGTGTGAGTAATTGTAGGTAAAATCAATATCATAAAAATATCATATTATATTGAGGATAATTATGTTGTTATACAATCACGGAATTATGTGATTAGAGGAGGCAGATAATGAAAAATAAAATAAAGGTGGGTTTGAAAAGAAATTTCATATTAATTGGGAAACACATTTTGGTTTATTCCAAAAGGATTTTGTGTAATTATTTATTCCTAAGGAATGGATAATATGTAGAAGGTAGAGATTTTTGGATAAATATTGGGAAAAAATGTTTGAACCTAAATGGTTTGGGATGTGTAAAGAAGAGGGATAGTTGGTGGCATTTTATAGGGAAGGGAATGGAAAACATGTAATTATTGTAAAAACAATTAGTTCTACATATTTTTTGAAAAAACAAATTCATAAAAATCCAACCAAAGTGGATAATATATGGTTAATGGTCGAATAATGACCATATAATGGGCGTTTATTATTATTTTTTCTTTTAAGGTCTTAAATTTCAGGTTTTGTACCTTTTAACCTGATTTTTCTCTAAATTATTGTAATTAATTTTAATCAATATCTCTAAAATTTTTGATAAAAAACAATTTTTACTAAATAGAAATTATAAATTATATTGATTCAAAATATTTAATCCATTTTTACACATTCAAATTAATGATGTGGTATGAAATAATTTCAAATAAACCCCGTTGATGGAATGTGATTACAAGTTTTAAAGTAAAAACATCCAAATGTTTTCTAGGGTTTTATACACATTTTAAAAGTGAAAATGATTCCAATGACCCAAATTTGGTTAATCCATAATATTTTTATCTAATTTAACTAAAAAATAATTAAATTAAAATTTTAACATAAAAATAGATTTGATAAAAAGGCTGTTTGGAATTAAATTCTTGTATTTTTTACACTTCATAAAAAACGAAGTTTCTCCAAAAAATCCCAAAAATCCTCCTCTGATAATTTAATAATTATTAAAATAAAAAAAAATTAATTTATAAAATTAAATTTTGAAACTTTTATAATATTAATTTCATTATTTTTCATTGAAGGGCCATAAATGTCGTTCATTCGAAAAAAATTTATTTTTAAACATATACGGACGTTTCCAAAAATATAATCTTTCATTATGAATATAATTTACATATATAAAACCATAATAAATAATATTTTAAATGTATTTATTAATATTAATGTATAAAATTTCAATGGTTTGGTTACAAATATCCCATTTAAATAATAATAACAATAAAATCATTTTTCATTGAAACTTCGGGGTTTCATATAACGTATGCTATGTTGGTATTTGTGTGTAACATAATATAAGTACATTATTAATGTAATGTAAACCATGGAAATTTTAGGTGAAATTAATTTTTTAGTTAGTCCATTTCATGATATAAATGAATATTTATTTTATTCAAAAAAAAGTTCTTAAAAATTGAAGATATTAAATTCCATCCCCATTAAAATGAATAAATTCCATGAAAATAATCACTATATTGAAAAAATGAGGAAATTTTTCTTCATTATATTATAATGTTCTCATTTGTATTTCTCTAGATGGTGATTTCTCCACAAAAATTAAACAAGGTGAGTGGTCTTGTTTGCATTAATTTACATTGACCGGTAAGGAATTTAAAAAAGTTT
Organism: Viscum album; assembly: GCA_963277665.1. Classification (NCBI taxonomy): domain Eukaryota; kingdom Viridiplantae; phylum Streptophyta; class Magnoliopsida; order Santalales; family Viscaceae; genus Viscum; species Viscum album. The sequence continues at coordinate 537,549,050 of OY728157.1, forward strand.
TACTTCAGAAGAAAGATCATGCTCTAGATGTATGCCCTATGAGTTCAGTACATTTTATGGTTAATTTATATAGTTTATTAGGATAGTTACATTAAATACATCATAGACTAGAGAGATATTGGCAGGAAGATCCAAGTGATAGGCTACCATCCAGATAAGATCAAAAATCTAAAAGGGACCGATTTACCTATGTCTTATTTCCCTTTCATTCCAAACATCAAAAAAAATTTATAGACTGAGATTCATAGAAAAAACGTTTACAAAATCATATTCAAGATCAAGCATCTGTTACCAACATAACTTTTATAAAAACTTCAAGCCACCTTGATTTTCTACTGAATAGTTATAACCTTCTCGACCAATTCTTCAGTGATATCAAGTCCCAATATCTTTTTTTCTCGAATGATATCCCATCATGCAAGAGATATAAATTACATAAAAAATAGGAATTCATATTGTTCCAGATGAATTCTTGGATGAAAGGTATTGTTGTAAGAAAACTCAAGTAGAGGAAGTTGTTGACCCCAACCTCCATTGAAATCCAAAGAAAATTATCTTAACATATCCTCTAGGGTTTGAATTTTTCTTTTAGACTATCCAGATGTCTGAATGTGATAAGAAGTGTTGAAACTCAATTATATTTCATGTTATTTTGGAATACATCACTATAACGTTGAGTAGAACCATGGTTCTTAATCAGATACAATTGAATGTTGAAGTCCATGAAACCTTACCACTTACGTAATGTATATCCTATAAATATGATCCTGAGAGAATTTTCACTAATAGTGGTGATGTTTAATAACATAGTAATGGGATAAAATAAAACTCATATAGAATTAAACCCATTAGAGGTTTAGGGTCATCTAGAAAAAAAATACAATAGTAATTTTCTGTCATTTCCATTATGGTATGGGTAATGTATGCAATATCACCTTTGATTATTCTTCATTCAACCTTAACATATTGGAATGATAAACATAGAGATACCAACTCAGTGATATCTCTATTCATTCCATCTCCCAAGAATTATTCATCAATGTCCCTATACATCTTTGTACTTCCATGATGAATAAGGAATGAAGAACTGTGATCTTCTCCTAATAGATCCTTCATCAAATATGGTATGGAATGAACTCAAACATGGTTCATGAACAATTTCATTCTATCATGACTAAGGTTTAAACCATGAAAATTTATAATATTCTTTTTCATCTCTACAACTTCATTATACAACTTCTTAATATACACATGTATAGATGGTATATTATTCATTTGAGAAATAAATGATTTTAACCTTCCTTTATAGTTTATAAACCCATACATTGTAAATTAAAAAATCATGAATCTTTTGGGATCCTCCTCATAGATAAGAATGTATTATCATTCCAACATAATGCATTAGTCACTATGTTATCTTTCTTAGTGTGGTAATGAATTAAATAGTCATAATCACTTATCACCTCTAACCACCTTCTTTCATGAATGTTCAACTCCTTTTCTGTTAATATATATTTTATATTTTATGTTTGGTATATATATCCCAATTTTATTTTTAAAGATAACTCATCTATATCTTTAATGAAAATATTTCCTCTACTATCTTCATATCATGAGTTGGTACATTTTCTGATGAATATTCAACATCTATGACACATAAGTGATAACCATGTTTTTCTTTATAAGAACACATCCCAAGTCATTACTGTATGTATCACTATATATTAAAAACCCTTTACTGCTACATTGTATGTAATCTATGGTTCATCGACTAACCATCCCTTCCATTCCATGAAATTTTCATCAAATTCATCTATATATAAAGACTTCACAACCTTTTTAGATAGCTAAATCAGATGATTATATAGTCCGGATAAAATATCCATAATCCATAGATAATTACATGCTAAACCACAAAATCTGTGGATCTCAGTAACCAAGTTTTGTCTAGGCTATCAATCAACATCCTCTATGATTAATGGATATACTGTTGTAACATCTCTTTAAATAATGTATTCAAAAAAGGAAACCTTCGGCAGTAGAAATTCACACTTTGTAAATTATTCATATAGTTTATAATTTTAAGGGTCTCTAGTACAATTATCAAGAGATAAACATTCTCTACCTTTATCTATGAATATATATGATTGTCATATATAGATAATACCACCAAATAATCTATGTAATCTATAAAGACCATATTAATTAAATCCATGAGGATAGAAGGGTAATTAGTATGAAAAAAAGGCATCACTATATATTCATAGAATCTATACCTTTTACAGAATGTTTTATTGGGTATATACTCCTTCATAACCATAAATAAATGATATACATAGTAAATTTAAATCATAGAAATGTATTGGGCTCGACAAAATTTTTCAAACAAATCATCAAAATGGGGATGAAGATACTTGTTCTTGATTGTGATATTTCTTAAATTCTCAATAATCAATGCAGAGTCATATTGATTTATCTTTTTTTCTCAAAAATAATTGGTGCACCCTAAGGTAACACACTTTTCCAAATTAATCCTTTATCAAATATTACATGATGTTTCTTCATTAATTCCACCAACTCAATGAAGTCCATTCTAAATGAAGACTTTTAAATTGGGGTGGAATGAGGTATGAGTACTTTTGAGAACTCTACTTCACATTTTGGTGGAAGGATATGATGGTCATCCTGAAATACGTCCACAAATTTCTCAACAATAAGAATATCATCAATTCCAATATTCTCCCAAGCCATTTGAGATAAACACCACTTTCGAATGGAAATTGAAACCCACACACTGGATGTAATCTCCACATGATGTTTATAATTTTCATATCATGGACGGATGATCATAGGAGGGTTTATAATATCATTTGAAACTTTTATTCCTTGATAATTGATGTGTTATTTGTGACGAGTAATACTATAAATGCATAAGAAGACATAAAATTCAACAAAATAATGAATCTATAGATTTGGAGGAAGATCATTCCAACAAAATTCAACCTAGAAAAAAACCATATACTTGGTATAATATCATAATTCCAATAGTTATTTTCTCTAATAATTCGAAATAAAATGGTTTTGGTGAAATATTAAGACACATAGAATTTTTTTTGATATGAAAGAGTGTGTATATATAGTATATAATATAACATTTTCTGTTATAGATTGGATGGTATACCAATAAGGGTATTTTCTACTAATTATACATCTAATAGTTTTCGTGGAATATTATCACACTTAGAAAATTTAATATAAAAGAAATAGTGTGTGGATATAGTATATAATATAACATTATTCGTTCTAGAGTAGATGTTATGTGTATATCTCATCACATCACAATCACATCCCTTATCTGAAATAGGTATTTCATGATATTTCCCCAATTTCATTAGTATTGGAGGTTTTTTACATTGATCATTATCACCAGGACATGGGTTTGGAAGTTGTCTTAAAAATTATCATTCATCTTATACTTATAGCACTAAATCTTAGGAGTGCATTATGTGTGGCCTTTTCCCTATAAGAATTTTGAACTATCTTCTTCCCATCACATTCTAAATCAAATACCAGATAGCCCCCCCTTCCACACATAAAACAATTATTATACCCCTCACCGAAATTTCTTCCATGATTATTCCCACACATAAAGCATAAAAAAATCTCATATTATTCTATTTATGGTTTTTAAATTTTATGTTATACTCCATCATCCTTTTCCTTTCAAAACTATGTGGTTGATACATGACTCCAACCTCAATTTCACCCTTTATTTAACAAGGAAAAATCACTTAATAGATGGTGAAGTATCTTACGAAGAACAACCTTATGAGAATTGGAATTAAGACACCGTAGAATCTATCAAGATTACTTTTAGGTAAGATGATAATTATGGAAATGTACCTCACATGATTCTTGAAATAATCCTCATACAAACCAATAGATTCATCATACTCTTTCATAAAATAAGTAATTATTTATCAATCTTGCTACATATAATCCAAGTAAATTACCTTATGAGAAATAAGTTCTTCAACTCATCCAAATCCATGGATTCAAACCCATCAAGAATCCTCATATTTTTTATTACTGTTCACCATTGGTCTGCATTTCAAACAAACTTGTAAATAGATAGAATTAATTTCTCATGCTTTAAAAACTGATGAATGGAGAATATCATTATATAAGTGCTAATCCATTTTACGAAAAAATTGTATCAAAAGACCCTTTAAAAGAAGGTAAATTTTTCCGTAAGAATGACTCAACAGAATGTTGTTCCCTCTAATACTCATTTGTAAGTAGACTATGGTGAACATCTTTATAAAGTTGTTTGAGCATAGAAATGAGGTTTTTAATTCCATCACCCATTGAATTTTGCTTCTTAGGAGTACAATCATTTCCTTTTATATCACACTCACCATTAACATATTTTTTTTTGGGTTCTATCCATTGACTAAAACCAGAGGCATAAAGTAAGAAAAAATTATCATATTGATGAGCCACATAATCATTAAAAGTTAGTTATGGATTCCTTAATTATGAAACCATACATAATATGTGAAACCTAAGGTTTATCATAGGTTATTTTATGTTAACTGCTATTCCAATCCTTCCTGATTATTTGTGAATAGTTATTTAATTTCCAAATCATATCCCCTATGATTGTCAAACTATGTTTCTAGTAATGTCCATTATTGTGTACCAAATTACCTTGAGTCAGGATTAAAATATCTTTTCAGAGTTGTCACCCCTAGGTATATCTATTCTATAGGAACATCACCCTGTAGTATATAAAGGGGGATGTATTAGTTGGAAACCACTCACTCAACCCTTTACCAAAATTATAGTAAAATTTGTTATACTTTTTTTTACCCTTAGACATGTAACCAAACATGTCCTTAGGGTTCTCCCGAAGGATTTATTACCATAGATTCCAAAGGATAACCAAACCTTTGATATAATACAAACTATTGAGACCCTGTTTTTTCATACATTAACATTACATATCATTTTTAGAACACAAAAAACATTATATAAACTGATTCCCAAAGACCATATTATTCTAGTTCCATTGGAAACATTGAAAAGATAAAAACTGGTATATAAATGAGCTAAATCATCTCACACATGGTACTCCATGACTAGAACCACTTTTAAACACATTAGATATAATACATATCTTCATAAAATTGGGACAACAATATAAAAAGGGTTAATCTCTAATGATTGAAAAGGGTAACCAAGGGAGATATGTTATCATTATCACAAGCATAAGTGTATGAGTACATTATCATGATTATAGAAGGTCATACCCAAAATATAAATGATCATATGTATGAAAAATGGTATAAGGCTTTCTAGTTCAAATAAAATGAATAATAATGAAATAAAAACATATTCCATGAAATCATAACATGTGAATAAAATATCAAATTGTGGTAAACAATTATGAATATAATAATATTACCTTAATATCCAAGGCATCACTGCCAAGAACATCATTTTATTATGGTTTTACTCCACATACCATATTGGTATTAATTATTTACTCCCATGGCCATATTAGTAGTCAAGGATTATTCACAAGGAATTCATAGTCTATCTCATGAGATATATCGATTTACTAAATTCATTTGATATAGATATACATACCACCCATCTCATAATGAATACGTAAAACTTCCACAAGATTATAAAAAAAACTCATCATAACCCATGAAATGAAACTAGTATTAGAAAAATGTAATCATGTCATAAAATTTGGAAAAAAATGATTCATATTCATTTCATTATAAACATAACCCATTAAAAGAAGCAGGTGTCAAAATCATACAACATGTGAATGAGAAATGGGTTTCACAAACATTATGCCATCAAAATATAATCCATTTAGTGAAATAATTTAAATTTTATCATTAAATATTATCCCTAAAAATGTATGATTAACCACAACTATTATTTTTGTAATATGGTAAATAAATTTTAGTGAACATTAAAAATATTTATTCAGGAAAATACGATTTCATCCTTGAAAAAAAATTTAAAACATGAAATATTTTCAAATAGAATTTTTTTTCAAAAATGTATTTTAAGAGTCATAAACTAATATTTTAAGTCTATAAATATCATTAAAAATACCCTTTTCATTAAAATTTTATTAAAATATAATTTAAAAAAAATTAGATATTATTATTTCCTGAAATTAAATTGTTTTCTGACGAAAGAAATGTATAAAGTCAGATATTTGTTAAAAAAATTACTTATATTATATAAAAAAAGAGGAAAATGGTAATGATACATAGAGATATCATGAATAACCATATCAAAATAAAATTCATTTGTGATTTTGAGAGATGTATCAAAATATTAATATTTAGGAATCATAATAAAAAACAATCTCTATAAACGATGAGGCTGTATCCAAAAACTAATACCAGATGGTGAATTTGGATCATATCCTCTATGTACAAAAATGAAATAGATGGAAGAATAAAATAAAACGAAATGAAATATAATAAAGATATTAAATTTCAAATTGAATTACAAAAAACATGATAAATAATGAAGGTACATAGAAAAACATGTTTCTCAAAGAAGAAAAATTGAGACATAACTATCTTACCGATTTGGTAACATTTAAAAATTTCCAAACATGCTTTAAATATTAATGAATGGATATTAAAATTACAATAAATATAAGTGTAATAATATTTTATCACTTTCATATTATGTATACACACCCCACAAAATGAATGGGTGTTGAGTATATCATGTATCTCATGGAAATAAAAAGTGATATGAAATCTGCATACCTTATGTTTTGACTGTCTTTGTACAGAAATATAATTTTGATATAATAAATGTACGATTAATAAAAATAATTTGTATTATTATATTCTTATATATAATACCATATGTGGTTTTATTATTACCTAATATTACCCTCTTGTAAAAAATGTAATGTTACGGTTTCACCTCAGGTAATATCTTCTTTGTTATTCACATGTGTCTTATTTTGATATATATTTTATGTATATAATTATAACATGATTTACCAAATTTAAAACATGATATAAATATAAATTATATAAATTATATATATTTTATAATAATACATGTAATATATAATTATTAAATTGAATACATCATTCATGGAGATGGTACATTGTACATACACATGAATGATGTTTCATTTATTCTTTTGTATTGATAGATTGAAGGAAATTTAATAATATGTATTTAAATATATGTCTTATAATTCATATAAAGCTAATATTTCATATATATCATATAATTTAACTAAACTAATCTCCAATATATTCTATGTAGTTTGTGAGAAAATTGTATCGCATTGATGGAGCGGTAGTCCACACATCGTTAAATGAAATTATCAAGATTAGACAAAATAAAATGTATAAATATAGGTGTTTTTAAAATGTTTAAATAATCAAAAATACATAATAAATATAATATATAAAATATACAAACAGAATTTCCATAACGATTTCCAACAAGATATTCCATAAAAGAAAAAATTATAAATCCATAGTTCTTGGGGCGGTAGATCAACATAGAGATAAACAGTAAGTTCGTTACACATAAGATCAATGTGTGTGAAAGTATAAGTAGAAAAAATTTCATAAGAATATACTAGGGTATTTATCATTATTATTTTGTTATGTTACAATGGAATAAATATTGTTTAGTGGTGGAGAATGAAAATAAAAGAATGGAACTAGAGAGAAGATGTTAACTCTTAATTAGGTATCTCTTTTGGTTTGTACCAAAAGGCATCTGTTGATTGATTTATATAAAAATGATGGATTTTATATGTATGGGAGGGATTTTGGGAATATTATTAGGAATATATTTTTTTATCCTCTGTGGTTTTAGATGTGTGGTGAAGAGGGAGAGGAGGTGTCTATTTATAGGGATGGGAAATGACACACTTGGAATTTCTGAAATCAACTAAGGTGTAACCACGTTTTTAACAAACAAAAGTAATAAAAAATAAAAAAACTCAACAATGTATGTTTAATGGCTTCTAAACCACCATTAATGTTGTTTTTTGGAATGTTTATAGGTCATTTTTGTCTAAAATATATGGTTTTGTAAATTTTAAACCTAATTTTACTCTTAATTATTGTAAATAATTATAATAAATTTTACAGGTATTTTCAATAAAAAATAATAATTTGACCATATTAGAAATTAGAAATTATTATGTTACCAAATATGGAATTCATTTTATCAAATACTAATAATATAAGTTGAATAAATCAATTTAAAATTAATCACAATGAATGGAAGTCACTACATGTTTTTAATGTAAAAACGTCTAACAGATTTTTATGTTTTTATAAAAAATATCTAAGTGAAATGATTCAAACGACCTAAATATGATTAATTTATATAATTATGATATTATTAAACTTTTAAACAAAATTAAAATATAATTTAACATTAAAATCAAATTAAATGAAAATTTTATTTTAAACTAAAATCCATTATTTTTCATTGTACATCCAAAAATTTTGTTACTTATAAAAATACCAAAAAACTATCCCTAAAATAATTTTTTTATTATAAATTAAAATATGAATATTTCTTTATAAAATTAGTTTTTAAAATGTATCTGACATTAATTTTATTATTTTTAAAATAAGTACATTAAAAGAGTTCATTTGAGAAAATATAATTTATAAACACATAAGGACCTTAAAAAATATATCTTTCATTATAAATATGTTTTATGTATATAAAAAAATATAAAAAATGTTGGAAAGAAAATATTACAATTCATTTAATTGTGTTCAATGACTAGGTTATAATTAACCTATTTAAAAAATTATTACAATAAAATGATTTTTTGTAGAAATATCGGGGTTGCATGTAAGGTACACCAATTTAGTATTGAATGTTACACATACCAATTCAGTGTTCTATGTAACATACCCCACATTGATTCCATGTGAATGTATTTTTTTACTTAGTTCATTGTAAGGAAAAAATGAAATTTTAATTTATTCATAAAAAAAGGACCCTAAAAACATGAGGTGTTACATGCAGGGTAGAGGGAAATCATTCCGTAAACATTATAGGTTACCTAGGGAGTTCATGTATAGTCATAGTATTTTAATAAATGTGTCAAATATTTTGGGTAAGTTCCATATTAGTATTAAATAAAATCTAATTCAGATATATTTCAGTCTGTTTAGGATAATGGAATGGTTCAATCAAGTGGTGTACCAATTAACCCTTCTATAGGTATATAGTTACATGCATTAAGAATTTCATGTGTAATTGTTTCAGAGATATTACCATGAACCTTTTCATTTGGTAAACATCATATATGTTGATCATTGTACTACTGATTCCTTTGGGTAGAATCTGATACATATTATAAACCATTTTGAGAAGTATCTCCAGGGTAGAAAAATACCTCCTCTACGAGTGTTGTGGTCGCATGGGAATTTTCAAAGGAATTCATGTTAGAGGAAGTATGATATGTGAGTATAGAGGATAAAATTATTCATCAATACCCCCACAATGATTCATTAATCCACATAGGGACTAGATTACTTATTGTTGGGTGTTTTTAAGATGAAATATTTTTGATGGTATGTGCCCATTTTAGTTTATCATTGAAAACATTTTGTTAGGATTACTTATATCAGTGAACCAAAGTATAAAGTATTTTTCAAAGATAGGGATACTTTGATGGGGAAATGACATCATGTTTAGTAATTTATGATTGTTATAACTAATTGATTTAGGGTATCAACATGTTAAATGGGATTACATAGGTTCCTAATGGGTTTGAAAGGCTTTATAGGTGTTTCAGAAACATTCCCAAAATATGGGATGAGAACTATTTCTGGACAATTAGACACCATGTATATAATACAAGACATGTTACTACCACAAGACATGAGTAGTGAACTAATAATGAAGTGACATGATTACACATCCGGGACCCAATTGTTATTAGATAAATGTCAACTAAGATAAATATTTACCCATGTTTGTGGGTTTTTGGAATATCCCTTTATTTAGAAATACACAACATGTAAATGGAGTACACGTCATCTATTAATATAAATCATTCATTTTTTGTATTTATATTCACCTTTTTTTCATCCCAATATCTTTCCAAGCCCTCATCTCAAGACCTTGGTGAATCTGTTTGATTCTATGGTGATTTCATCACATCCAGGAATCCTGTTTTGGTGTTTGATCCTAAGAAAGTTTCTTTATTTTTTATCTTCTTCCCCATTCTACATTCTTCCATCAAATTAGTCATTTACATAAATATTGGGATAATGTTGATCTAATTATTGTGTGATCTAGATTCCCTATTTGGAACTTCTACACCTCCATTATTATTACTGATTCTTGTTAGAGGTGTTTTTAAATCACCATATAAAAGAAGGGTGTTTAAAAAATAACCCTATACTGTGATTAATTTTAATGTATGTGAAATATTGTGAAAACACCAATTTAACATTAAAATTAATTATTTAAATGAAGAACTGTATTTTTCCTTAGATCCATCTTGGTTCAGTTGACCATGACCTAGCTTTTGGAAACCCATTGGGTGAGTGAACACTAAATAACTTTATTTGGATAATAAAAATAATTTTGTTATCATGAAAAGTGTTTTAGGAGATTGCATGAAATGTATAAACCTTGGTTTTGTATTTTTTTATTGAATGTCGATCAAGTTAATTTTTGAAGTCCAAATATATTATTGAAATGTGAAATTGAACAATTAATTATAATTTTATCAATTAATTGTTGATCGATATGTTGTAATATTGAGATATAGAGGTTTATTTGATAAGTGTGGTGATTATTTCTAAATTAGTTATATTGAGTGGGGTCTTCCCATTTATTTATTGTAATGATTATATTGAGAGGGATATACCCAATACTGTTATGTAACACTGATATTGAGTAGAATCCTCTTGGTTTCTTTATCTAATTATTTTATTATGTGGGTTATACCCAGTCCCCTATAATAATGCATATATTGAACGAGTTCAATCAATTCCCATAATGAAATTATTATATAGAGAGTTTGGACATGATTTATTTTATTCTTCTATGAATATATGGTTATTGGTTATAATTTTAAGGCTTCATTCTTAGCTACAATCCAGTATGGTTCTGATGTAGGTCGATTGTTGTACTACATTAGTTGACTAGTTAATACATATATTTTTCCCTTTATTATATAGACATATTACTATTATGGTCTTATTTAGGTATGGGGGTGTCAAACTACTATGTTTCATTCACACCATATTTGAGATATTTTTTGATACATGAGAATATTACATGGGCATAGGTTTTGACATGGTCTAGGGACACTGTAATTGATTTATTAATTTCAAGATGTCATGGATTTTGTAGAGGGGTATGACATGGTGTTTGGGACTAGAGTATTTTGAGATTATATTGTATTATATGATTCTTTTTTTTGTATTTTTTTTAGTTATACTTTTAAATACATATATTCCTATCATTCTAGGATTCATTGTTAATGGATTATTTGTTTCATATTTTCTTCGTTGATAAAATATATACATTTTTTGTATTAGAATATTATCAGTGTGTAAGAAGATAAAATAATAATATCATACAAAAGAAAAAATTTAATATAAATCATCATTCAAGAAATAATGATTTGGGGAAAATTTAATTTTTGAGTTATAAGAGTGTAGAACAAGATTCAGTACCAATGATCCAAGATAATATTGCATAGGTGTAGTGTATAAAAAGTGATTTGGAATATAAAAAAAGACACATTTAAAAGTATATAAAATAATTTCTCATTTCTGGGATCCCTTCCAATATTACCATTACATAGTTATCAGACTCCAATAGTACATAGGTTTCACATGCCATTACCATATACATAGTGGATAGAGTTCAATACTAGATTGGTTCCACTACCCAAAACCTTACACATATCATCATGACATATAAATATTTTACCAATGCAGTGGAGGGATATTTAATTATGGTTCCAACCATAACATATTAAAAATCACACATATTAGTTCCACATGAACATAAAACCATTAATATTCCTATAATTATATAATTATCCAATATTAATGAAATATATTTCATGAATTTATCATTACATCGTGATCATGAGAGATAATGATGCATATGGTAGATTATATCATGAGTGTATGTAACCATGGAATATTAAGAAACCTTGGTTAATATTGACAATCATTAGAAAATTACTTGAAAAAATAATAAGAAATATCATTTATATTTTTAATAACATTTATATTAATAGAAATAATTTATAAAAAAATGTTTTTTTTAGAAAATCTAGGAAACATTAATAGGAAACATCATACATATAACTGAATAAATCGACATGATGATCCCAATATGTGTAAATGATAAAAATATATATCATTCATGAAATTATTAATAAAGTCATATTGAATAGAAAATGCAATAAGAAATCGTAGAATTATAGAGAATCGCATATTAATAACATGATAACAAAATTTTCACTATAGGAGAAGTAAATAGAGAGTATTTTTGAATGAAGTAACATGAAATTCCTCGAATTATGAATATTGAAGTTGAAAATCATGAATTGAAAATGAGATTACAAAAGAAACTTGTACATTAGAAATACGCTTGGTTGGGTGAACTCTAACTCTATGTTAAAGAATTTATGTTTATGATTCATATATTTATGATACTAATATATATATATATATATATTAAAAAATACCATTAATTTATTATTAGTTATTACCAACATATTAATAGTTTTTTCTTAAATTAATATTTTGCTATCATCTTTTACATTTTCCAATTATTCTACTATTTTAAACATTGTTCTTTACACCTTAATCATGCATCAATATCATCTAAAATTTTAAATTTTTCGTATTTCACATATATCTATAGTACCCTATCAATTTCATGGAACATAGGATTACATATTCCATGAAACAATTAGAAATACCACTTTTATTGATTATTTAATTCAAAAGGTATTGATTTTGTTTGTTTGTGTATGTTGGAATATTAGAGTTATGAATTTTATTAAACAAAATAAATTAATTATTATTATATATATATACCAAAATTTATGTATTCTTAGTCATTCATGATATAAATGTTAAACCATGATTCATATAATCAGTAAAACCACACCAAACAATAACATGTTATAATGATTTAATGATTAAGAAAGCTACTTTATAGTAATAATAAAATGTATATAGAAGAATAATGATTTCAAAATCATGTTACTAAAGTGATAAATCATATTTAATAATATTTGGATAATGATGATAATGAATAATGATTAAGTCAAGGATGACACTAATATTGAGGACTCAAACCTCCTCGTAGAGTACCACTTCTAAATGAGGGATTTTGGATTTAATCATTTGAAATGTGGTAATGAAACATGGGATAGTATTGTTAAGATGAAAATTTGGGTAGGTATTGAACATTATTATGATGGAAATGTTTTTTTTTGATTTAGATAAATGAGGGAACCCTTTAATGTTGGGATTCACTGTAATTTTATCAAATACTAATTTCTCCAAGTGTAAAGAATGTATTTTTAAACTAGAAGTGGATAAAAAATGTAAAAATATAATAGTTTAGACAATGTGATTTCATTTATTATGTAACACCCGAGACTTTTATGTTATATAAATCATAAAAGTAATCTTTTTCTACACAACACTTGCTTGGCTTGCTTTACACGCAATCACGACCTTCCTCGATAGCTTACGTCGTACGCAATACCGTGTTTCACTAAACAACAATATGATATTAAAACTAGCCGTTATGAATAGTAATATCCACTTTTTGAAATTTTATAAATTTTATTTTTCAAAATGGACTTCATTTTTGGACTCAGAATATCGAAATTAGCCTAGGGTGAAATTTTGGTATTTTTCTGAAAACTTTCAATTTTTGATGAATAGTGAAACCACTAAGTGGTAGGTTAAAAACTGAATTTTGCATAAACCATAATTTTACCGCTTCTGTGAATGGAATTTCAAAAATCCGACAGACACGGTTGATATCAGTAAGTAAAATGTGGTTCAATGAGATAAAAATATTTTTTTGGTGAATAGTAACTTTTTACTATTTTTACCGCGGTTAATAGTAAATAGGGTGACTAAGGGTGAATATGATATCAATATTACCCTAACACATGTCCTAATTCTATTGGAAAAGTTTAATTCGACCAAAAACAAACTTAGGAATAAAATATGACCATTTAGGCCCACTAGGATTAGATTAGGACATTTATTATTAATTTATTTAAAGAAAGGTTAAAATAGTTAAAATTAAAGTTTAATAAGTAAATCATTTTTAATATGGGGTTATACATAAGATAAATTCGATTGTAAATATTCATTAGAAAGATAAAAATATTTCATACATGATGGTATTTTATTTGTAATTTTTAGACATCATATAATTTAATTTATTTATGACACAAAGATGATGCAGTAATTATCTTATTAATGAAATATTGACATAATTGATAATATAAATACCAAAATAAATGTAATTTAAGACTTTTAATGAATTCCACTAATTTTAGAGGTTACTATGATATATTAGTGTTGATTTAATCAACTTGGTTTGAACATATAATTCTGTTTTGACTTTTACAAAAATCATATATCAAATAGTGTCAAAATTGACACAAAATAGTTTTTAAATCAAATATTATATTATTAATTGTTATTTTATTCCTAAAAATCTATGGTTCGGACAAATGACTTAGATAAGGATATATATATTAATAATAAACAATTTGGGGTTCGTTTGGCATGTTATAGTAAGTGTATTAACCATATAGTGAAAGAAAACAAAAAGACATGGTAAAAGTTAAATTATTTAACTTAGAGTTAAATCTAATTGATAAGGTTAAAATAATACCCTAAACTTGTCTAAATCCTATTGGTTGATAGTATTTCGACCCTTACCTACTTTATCTTCGAAATAATACCCTTTGGAACCATAATAAACCGATTTTGACTTTAATATAAAATAATATTTTGAGATATTCCTAAGGTGCCCCTCTCCTCCCTTATAAAAGGGCACCTCCTCCCCCTCCTCCTCACACCAATTTGAGCACTCAAGCTCGGCCAACCCCTGCCATTTTCTCCTCTCCACTTCCCTAGAATAATCCTAGAGGTCCTGGTCTTCTCCAAAGACCAATCTTAGTTCCTTAAGTGGAGGATTCAAAGAGGCGTTCCAAAGAAGAGGTAATATCCATTACCGATCTTTTCAATTTCATTCTTCTTCAACTTCTTCTTCTTTAGTTGTTTCATGATAAAGTAATAACATCAGTATTACTTACATACTGATATGTTATTATAAATATGAAACAACCCTAATTCACCTTCTATCCATCCTACGGAAAAATGAAATCACCGCGCGTGCGTACGTACGGAATACCGTCTCCACGCCGTGGTGTAATCTATTTTCCACCATCACCTTACAAGGATGGTTATAATGGTGTAATGAGTAACTATATATGATTATTATGAAGTAATATTGATACTGGAATAATATATATATACTCCAATACAATTCCACGATCATAGGAACGATATCATCACTCGTGCGTACGTACGGAATACCGTCTCCACGATGTGATGCGATTCGTTCTACATGATCTTCATTTCATAATGATTATATAAATGAATTGAATGAATGAATATGGTATATACTACACTAATACCATTCTGGAAATGAATTATCTATAACCTAAATATAAGAATAAGAATTTATTCGACAAAACACGCATAAGAACAAAAAGTTATAAAGACCCGAGTAACAAGTAACAATGAAATATTACTAACAAGAAGCTAATAATATGACCATATATGATATCATATCAATATGTATGATTCTGGAATAAGTCAATAACATTATTTAAACCATTATACAGGAGCTTTGGACACGTACAAAGCAAATCGGACCTAAGGTAAGGGAAATATCACAATCTCATTTTTATCCGAGATTGTTTATTCGTAAGTATTTACTGGGGTGTATTTTATCATCCACATCCATGTTTCATCAATATGTAATATTATTTCCATCCACCTACAATTGTTTAAATCCATTTTTACCCTTCAGTGAGTTTTTAGTAATATCTATGAAAGGAATCTTTTGTCGTACGAGGTACTTTTTGACTTTTCCGACAAAAGTACGAAGAATGTTTTTTTAACTTATACGGCATGAATGGATTTTTTAAAACATCAAATCCAAGAAGCTTCCTTTACAAGTTTTCAAGTTTATTTTTAATCAACTTCTTTTATTTTAATGTCGTATGACATGTTATGAAAGAAAAAATGTTTTTGAAGAAGAAAGGATATTTTCCTCAAGAATGGAGTTCAAGTGTTTTATCAAAATTATTTTCCATCTAAGATAATAAAGGGTTATGTTTTTATCCCTATTATTACATTGATTTGATCATGTTGTGATGGAATTATTTTTATGAATTCCTTTATCTTATATGAATTGATTTATGATGTCATGATGTTTCAAGAATCCCATTTTTGTTACATGTGTTATGCGATGATGTATGATTATGTGGCACACATAAGAAAGGATTCATTATAAGATGGGTGGGACCTATATCTCCCTCCAATGCATTGGGTAAAGATTTTATATCTCATGAGATAGACATGGCTGGAATGGAAGGTTATTTCGGTTCAGTGATATAGGACTGAAATGAGGAGTGAACTCGGTTCAGAAAGGGACTTTGTCCACTAAGATAGTCTTGGCAATGACTCATGACTAACAAGAAATGATTTTCCATGATTATGTGTGCATGCCACAAAGTTTCATGTTTTATGTTATGATTATGCGGATCTCATTTTCACTTCTATGATTTATTCCATGTTAAGATATTATGATCTCTTTTGCAGGTTTTGATTTTCAAAAAGATATGATATGATTTTTATTTCCTTTATTTGCCTTGCTGAGAATTTGAGCTCACCCTTTTATGTTTTCTTTTCCCCAGGTCAGGAAGGTGGATATTAAGTAGAATATGCTAAAAGGGGACCCTAGATATGATGAAATAAATGGGAGACACTCTAGAAGATTTATGAACCAGTTGTTTATGTTTCCCAGTTTCTAAAGACACTATACCTATACGGTCCTTTGTGGTTTTGTCATATGTTGTAATAAGTGTGCTTCAATTTTGAAGTATTAACAATTTATGTAAAGTATGGGTCGTTATAGTTGGTATCAGAGGAAAGGTATAGTCAACCTTTGGAAACTAGGATGTGAAAGCCTTAGTAAGAACCCTAAGGATAAGTCTAAGCATAGAACACAATCTTAGTGTTTTAGAAATGTCCTTGAATAACCTAGGATAAGACCTTAAGCATTAAAATTTTATTCTTGAATTATGTGGTTTTCCTATTATAATTAGTGTTGCTCACACTATTCTTCTTGGTTTTAGTCAATGGCTGGAAACCGAAAGAACCGTGTTAATGCGGAATGCGATGGGAAATGCAATGATTGTCCCCCTGAGCATCCAAACGATATGGGAGCTGGAATGCAAAATCTTGTAGCAATGCTCACACAACTTTCTCAAGCTATGAATCAGGCAGGACTTCCAAACGAGCAAAGGAAGGAGCAACATTCTGTTGAATCCTTCATGAGGCAGCGTCCACCTTCTTTCAGTGGGTCTACTGATCCATTAGTTGCTGAACAATGGATTAGTACTACTGAAAAGATATTTTCAGTTCTTCAATGTTCTGAACTTGATAAAGTCATCCTAGCAGTGTATCGTTTGGAAGGAGATGCTGATCAATGGTGGAATCTTATTAAGAATACGAGGCAAAGAGATGAAATTGAGTCTATGTAATGGGACGAGTTCAAGAACTTATTTTTCAATAAGTACTTCCCTCGTATTCTCCGAACAAAGATGGAGAAAGAGTTCCTTGAACTGAAGCAAAGGGATGATGAATCTGTTAGTACCTATGAAGCAAATTTTACAAGACTTGCAAGGTACGCTTCTGGTATTATTATCCAACCTGAGAGTAAGATTGATCGATTATTTAGTGGCTTAAAACCAAGTCTTCGAAGGGCGTTAGCCATAAGGGACTTCAATAGCTACGAGGAAATCGTTCGATGTGCTCTCAAAGTCGAGAAGGAGATTGGAGTAACCCATCAGTCGCATGGGTTCGATAAGAAGAGGAAGATGGAATTCAAAGGAAACTCTAAAGAGCACACTGAAAAGAAGATGAACTTTCCCTTATGCTCAAAGTGTGGAAAGAAACATAAAGGGAGTTGTCTTAAAGGGACAAGTAAATGTTTTAAATGTGGAAAGGAAGGTTATCGGGCATTTGAATGCCGCGATAATGGGAAGAAGATGTCTAATGATGCAAACAAAGGAAGGGATACACAGAATGAACCTACTACACATCAATGTTTCAAGTGAAAGGAGATGGGGCATTATTCCAATCAATGCCCAAATCCACGGGTTGATGATGATGGTCGACGTCAATAAAATCTTAAGGCTAAAGACAAAGGAAAGTCGCATGCAATTTCTATCAGCGATGTGGAGTACGATAACGAAGTGGTGAAAGGTACACTTACCATCCACTCTAAAGTAGCAAATGTTTTATTTGATTCTGGATCCACCCACTCTTTTATTTCTAAAGAATTTTCTAAGGGTATCACCATATTACATCAACAATTAGATGTTGAGTTAGCTGTGACAACACCTAATGGCACAACAGTCGCATCAAAAGTTTATAATTCTTCTCCGATCGAAGTTTGTGGGAAAGTGCTTCCTGCAAATCTTGTGATCCTTCCTTTCGTGGAATTTGATGTGATTCTTGGCATGGATTGGCTTTCTCTACATGGAGCTCATATCAATTGCCAAAGAAGGGAAGTCACATTTCATATTCCAGATCAATCTACGATCGTATATCAATGCAAGGATGAACATAATCTTCCAGTGGAAATTTCTTCCATATTATGGGTATTGATTCCACTAAATGAAGGTTATTTATCTCAAATGGTTGGTGAGAAACTCACGATTAAGAATATGCCCATTGTACGGGAGTTTGATGATGTCTTTCCGGAGGAATTACCGGGTCTTCCACCAAATCGTGAAGTTGAGTTTTCAATAGAACTCGTACCGGGCGCTTTGCCAATTTCAAAGACACCTTATAGAATGGCCCCAATTGAGTTGCAGAAATTGAAGAAGCAACTCCAAGAGAATCTTGATAAGGGATTCATACGCCCTAGTGCGTCACCTTGGGGAGCACCTGTTCTATTTGTTAAGAAGAAAGATGGATCAATGAGACTCTGCATTGATTATCGAGAACTTAACAAGATCACTATCAAGAACAAATATCCTCTCCCACGCATTGATGACTTATTTGACCAACTACGTGGAGCTCAATACTTTTCCAAGATTGATCTTTGTTCAGGGTATCATCAATTAAGGGTCAAAAGGGAGGATATACCAAAGACGGCTTTCCGTACAAGGTATGGACACTATGAATTTATAGTGATGCCATTTGGTCTTACTAATGTCCCTGCTATCTTCATGGATCTAATGAATAGAGTCTTTAGAGACTATCTTGATCAATTTGTGGTAGTCTTTATAGACGATATTCTTGTCTATTCAAAGAGAAAGGAAGAGCATGAAGATCACTTGAGAATTATATTGAAGACCCTGAAAAAGGAGAAGCTTTATGCCAAATTTACCAAGTGTGAATTTTGGCTTCAAAAAGTTGCATTTTTGGGTCACATAATCTCAAAAGAGGGGATATCTGTGGATCCAGCAAAAACAGAGGTTATCGAAAGATGGTCGAGACCAACAACAGTAACTGAGATTCGAAGTTTTCTTGGTTTGGCTGGATATTATCGACGTTTTGTAAAATATTTTTCACGATTATCTAATCCACTCACCATGTTGACTCGGAAAGGAGTTAAGTTTGTCTGGACAGAGGAATGTGAAGAGAATTTCAAGGAGTTGAAAAGAAGGTTATCCAGTGCACCTGTGCTCACACTGCCTTGTAGTGGAGAAAGGTTTGTGATCTACAGTGATGCATCCAAGAAGGGATTGGGGTGTGTTATTATGCAAAATGATATGGTGATAGCTTATGCCTCACGACAGTTGAAAATCCATGAGCAAAATTACCCAACACATGATTTGGAGTTGGCTGCGGTAATCTTTGCATTAAAGATTTGGAGGCATTACCTTTATGGTGAAAGGTGTGAAATTTATACTGATCATAAAAGTTTAAAGTATATTTTCACACAAAAGGAGTTGAATATGCATCAAAGAAGATGGTTGGAGCTGATTAAGGATTATGACTGCTCAATCCATTACCACCCTGGGAAAGCAGACAAGGTGCCAGATGCATTAAGTCGACAAGACCATGCTATTTTATCCATGATGAGGATCACAAAAGATCCAATATTTATGGATTTACAAAGGATGGATCTTGGAATTATAATGGAAGGGGAAAAATCTTATCTTTCTCAAATGAATTTTCAACCATATATACATGTGAAGATTAAAGAGGCACAGAAAAGAAGATGTAGAGTTACAAAAGAAGGTGAGAAATGTTCCTGAATTCAACCTTGATTGTGATGGGATAATAAAGTTCAGGAATCGGGTTTGTATTCCTCCCATCCCCGAATTAAAGAAGGAGCTGCTGGATGAGGCTCATAGTTCTTCATTCTCTATTCATCCTGGAAGCACGAAGATGTATAGGGACCTGAAAGAGTACTTCTGGTGGGATGGAATGAAAAGAGATGTTGCTGAATATGTCTCTCGATGCTTGGTTTGTCAACAAGTTAAAGCTGAGAGACAGAAGTCAAAGGGGATGTTACAACCATTACCCATACCCGAATGGAAATGAGAAAACATCACTATGGACTTTGTCACAGGACTTCCTAAAACATCCAAAGGCAATAATGCTATCTGGGTCATAGTTGATCGTCTTACAAAGTCTGCACACTTCATTCCTATTAGAGAGGATTTCTCTCTAGATCAGCTTGCCATGATATATGTAAAGGAAGTGGTAAGATTGCATGGAGTACCACTTTATATTATATCTGATCGGGATCCGAGATTTACCTCGAAGTTCTGGCGAAGTCTTCAGCATACTCTGGATACAGAGTTGAGTTTCAGCACTGCTTATCATCCCCAGACAGACGGTCAGTCTGAGAGAACAATTCAAACCCTAGAAGATATGTTGAGAGCTTGCTCTATTTATTTCAAAGGAGGTTGGGATCAACACCTACCTTTGGTGGAATTTTCTTATAATAATAGCTTTCACTCCAGTATTGAGATGGCTCCTTATGAAGCTCTCCATGGAAAGAAATGCAAGACTCCAACTTGCTGGGATGAAGTTGGGGAAAGAAAGCTATTAGGACCTGATCTCGTTGATGAAATGGCAGAAAAGGTCAGATCTATTCAACAACACATAAGCGCAGCTCAGAGTCGACAGAAAAGTTATGCCGACAACCGAAGAAAAGACCTAGAGTTTGAAGTGGGTGATAAAGTGTTCTTACGAATATCTCCCTGGAAGAGGGTTATGAGATTTGGAAAGAAGGGGAAGTTGAGCCCTAGATATATCGGTCCTTTCGAAATACTGGATCGTGTTGGAAAGGTAGCTTACCGATTGGCGCTTCCACCGAATCTCTCTCAAGTTCACGATGTGTTCCATGTATCTCTCCTGAGAAAGTACATACCAGATCCTTCACATGTACTCAGCTCAGAAGTTGTACCGCTGGAGCAAGATCTTTCTTATGAAGAACAGCCGATAGAGATTCTGGATCGTAGAAAAAAATTCCTACGAAACAAGACCACTCGATTGGTGAAAGTTTTATGGAGGAACCACCAACTTGAAGAAGCTACATTGGAGCTTGAGGATATGATGAGGGAGAAGTATCCACATCTGTTTGTTACAAAGTGACGAATTTCGAGGGCGAAATTCTTTTTAAGGGGGGTAGAATGTAACACCCGAGACTTTTATGTTATATAAATCATCAAAGGAATCTTTTTCTACACAACACTTGCTTGGCTTGCTTTACACGCAATCGCGACCTTCCTCGATAGCTTACGTCGTACGCAATACCGTGTTTCACTAAACAACAATATGATATTAAAACTAGCCGTTATGAATAGTAATAACCACTTTTTGAAATTTTATATATTTTATTTTTCAAAATGGACTTCATTTTTGGACTCAGAATATCGAAATTAGCCTAGGGTGAAATTTTGGTATTTTTCTGAAAACTTTCAATTTTTGATGAATAGTGAAACCACTAAGTGGTAGGTTAAAAACTGAATTTTGCATAAAACTTAATTTTACCGCTTTTGTGAATGGAATTTAAAAAATCCGACAGACACGGTTGATATCAGTAAGTAAAATGTGGTTCAATGAGATAAAAATATTTTTTTGGTGAATAGTAACTTTTTACTATTTTTACCGCGGTTAATAGTAAATAGGGTAACTAAGGGTAAATATGATATCAATATTACCCTAACACATGTCCTAATTCTATTGGACAAGTGTAATTCGACCAAAAACAAACTTAGGAATAAAATATGACCATTTAGGCCCACTTGGATTAGATTAGGACATTTATTATTAATTTATTTAAAGAAGGTTAAAATAGTTAAAATTAAAGTTTAATAAGTAAATCATTTTTAATATGGGGTTATACATAAGATAAATTCGATTGTAAATATTCATTAAGAAGCTAAAAAGATTTCCTACATGATGGTAGTTTATTTGTAATTTTTAGACATCAAATAATTTAATTTATTTATGACACAAAGATGATGCAGTAATTATCTTATTAATGAAATATTGACATAATTGATAATATAAATACCAAAATAAATGTAATTTAAGACTTTTTATGAATTCCACTAATTTTCTAGGTTACTATGATATAATAGGGTTTCTTTAATCAACTTGTTTAGAACATATAATTCTGTTATGACTTTTACAAAAATCATATATCAAATAGTGTCAAAATTGACACAAAATAGTTTTTAAATCAAATATTATATTATTAATTGTTATTTTATTCCTAAAAATCTAGGGTTCGGCCAAATGACTTCGATAAGGATATATATATTAATAATAAACAATTTGGGGTTTGTTTGGCATGTTATAGTAAGTGTATTAACCATATAGTGAAAGAAAACAAAAAGACATGGTAAAAGTTAAATTATTTAACTTAGAGTTAAATCTAATTGATAAGGTTAAAATAATACCCTAAACTTGTCTAAATCCTATTGTTTTATAGTATTTCGACCCTTACCCACTTTATCTTCGAAATAATACCCTTTGGAACCATTATAAACCGATTTTGACTTTAATATAAAATAATATTTTGAGATATTCCTAAGGTGCCCCTCTCCTCCCTTATAAAAGGGCACCTCCTCCCCCTCCTCCTCACACAAATTTGAGCACTCAAGCTCGGCCAACCCATGACATTTTCTCCTCTCCACTTCCCTAGAATAATCCTAGAGGTCCTGGTCTTCTCCAAAGACCAATCTTAGTTCCTTAAGTGGAGGATTCAAAGAGGCGTTCCAAAGAAGAGGTAATATCCATTACCGATCTTTTCAATTTCTTTCTTCTTCAACTTCTTCTTCTTTAGTTGTTTCATGATAAAGTAATAACATCAGTATTACTTACATACTGATATGTTATTATAAATATGAAACAACCCTAATTCACCTTCTATCCATCCTACGGAAAAATGAAATCACCGCGCGTGCGTACGTACGGAATACCGTCTCCACGCCGTGGTGTAATCTATTTTCCACCATCACCTTACAAGGATGGGTATAATGGTGTAATGAGTAACTATATATGATTATTATGAAGTAATATTGATACTGAAATAATATATATATACTCCAATACAATTTCACGATCATAGGAACGATATCATCACTCGTGTGTACGTACGGAATACCGTCTCCACGATGTGATGCGATTCGTTCTACATGATCTTCATTTCATAATGATTATATAAATGAATTGAATGAATGAATATGGTATATACTGCACTAATACCATTCTGGAAATGAATTATCTATAACCTAAAGATAAGAATAAGACTTTATTCGACAAAACACGCATAAGAACAAAAAGTTATAAAGACCCGAGTAACAAGTAACAATGAAATATTACTAACAAGAAGCTAATAATATGACCATATATGATATCATATGAATATGTATGATTCTGGAATAAGTCAATAACATTATTTAAACCATTATACAGGAGCTTCGGACATGTACAAAGCAAATCGGACCTAAGGTAAGGGAAATATCACAATCTCATTTTTATCCGAGATTGTTTATTCGTAAGTATTTACTGGGGTGTATTTTATCATCCACATCCATGTTTCATCAATATGTAATATTATTTCCATCCACCTACAATTGTTTAAATCCATTTTTACCCTTCGGTGAGTTTTTAGTAATATCTATGAAAGGAATCTTTTGTCGTACGAGGTACTTTTTGACTTTTCCGACAAAAGTACGAAGAATGTTTTTTTTAACTTATACGGCATGAATGGATTTTTTAAAACATTAAATCCAAGAAGCTTCCTTTACAATTTTTCAAGTTTATTTTTAATCAACTTCTTTTATTTTAAAGTTGTATGACATGTTATGAAAGGAAAAAAATTTTTGAAGAAGAAAGGATATTTTCCTCAAGAATGGAGTTCAAGTGTTTTATCAAAATTATTTTCCATCTAAGATAATAAAGGGTTATGTTTTTATCCCTATTATTACATTGATTTGATCATGTTGTGATGGAATTATTTTTATGAATTCCTTTATCTTATATGAATTTATTTATGATGTCATGATGTTTCAAGAATCCCATTTTTGTTACTTGTGTTATGCGATGATGTATGATTATGTGGCACACATAAGAAATGATTCATTATAAGATGGGTGGGACCTATATCTCCCTCCAATGCATTGGGTAAATATTTTATATCTCATGAGATAGACATGGCTGGAACGGAAGGTTATTTCGGTTCAGTGATACAGGACTGAAACGAGGAGTGAACTCGGTTCAGAAAGGGACTTTGTCTACTAAGATAGTCTTGGCAATGAGTCATGACTAACAAGAAATGATTTTACATGATTATGTGTGCATGCCACAAAGTTTCATGTTTTATGTTATGATTATGGGGATCTCATTTTCACTTCTATGATTTATTCCATGTTAAGATATTATGATCTCTTTTGCAGGTTTTGATTTTCAAAAAGATATGATATGATTTTTATTTCCTTTATTTGCCTTGCTGAGCATTTGAGCTCACCCTTTTATGTTTTCTTTTCCCCAGGTCAAGAAGATGGATATTAAGTATAATATGCTAAAAGGGGACCCTAGATATGATGAAATAAATGGGAGACACTGTAGAAGATTTATGAACCAGTTGTTTATGTTTCCGAGTTTCTAAAGACACTATACCTATACGGTCCTTTGTGGTTTTGTCATATGTTGTAATAAGTGTGCTTCAATTTTGAAGTATTAACAATGTATGTAAAGTATGGGTCGTTATATATTACATTATAAAATAATGTATATATTACTTTTTATGATATCTAATGTATTTAGTCCATAATAAAACTATTTCCCCCTTCTTTAGAATTTACATGAGTGACTAACTTTTACATTTGTAAATTATTTTTATAACTAAAAATGAAATAATATTTATTACTAAATATAAATAATATTATTTAAATTTTATATTAAATATCATATAATATAATTTACAAAATTTGAAATTTAACATTCAAATAGGGACAAATAGTATATATATATAAACTAATTTTTTTTTTGAAAACAGTTATTTTTAATTATTTAGTGTTCTAAATATAATAATTTATAAATTATTAATTAAATGATAATAAATGAAATAGTTTATGTATAGAAATATAAAATTTTTTCTAAAATAATCAATTAATAGTGATTGATATAATTTAATAAATAAAATTTCACAATGCATAACTTTTTTTAAATATATCACATTTTTGAATTAAATAATTATAATCAGGTCGTATAAAAACTAATTATTCTATTTTAAATGTTTAGTTATATCATTGAATTGGTATTATAATAATAATTTTAACAAAATTAAATCATTGATTTTAAATTATAAGAGTAAAAATAAATGTATTTTAATAATAATACATTATCATTGTATATTATTCCATAAATATTTAATACATGTGAATTATATTATTTTAAATATTTTATTTATAATTACATAATATCAATGTACCTATATTGTAAAATTATATCCAATGACAACACTATGTTAAACAACCATCAAACCAATTACTATATAATAAATGAGTATATATTTAAGAGTAATATTACATTCTTATATATAACAATACACACATCTCAAAAATCATTTATATTAGTATTCAACTTCACTACCTTTATATTTATCTTTTTTACAACATGTTATCTTTTTTATATAGTTATCATCGGCAGTGTGATATTTTGGGAATATTTTGATGATTTTAATTTCAATTGTGTAGTATATTAATTTAATTGTGGTTTAATTAAATTATTATTTTTACTAATTATGTTTATTTTGGCAATATTTTAATATATTTAATTTAGTACTATAATATAATACCATAATAAAATAATTAATTTTCTAATTAGTCTTGTGTACTATGTATTACATGAAAAAAAACAAATATAAATTATTTAATGGAATATACATTCAAAATCATGTGGTGTTACATTTTATCCCCTTTAAAGAATTTCTCCCAAAAAAATTATTACTCTTACAATATAATTTGTGTAATTTTTCCTCATTATATTATACAGTTACAATATTATGTTCTTAATGATATTATATCCCTAGAGAATAATAACCAAGTTATTTTTCTGGTTTCATTGAAATTTATCTATATAATCCAACATTTATATTGATTGTTCCTTATAAGAGAGATATTGTTATATCTTCTTAAAAATTATGTTATATATGATTAACGAATGAGGTATTTACATCCTCAAAAGAGATATGTGGAATTCAACCTATACTAGGAAGTTTTTTGAAAAACGTGATTGCTAATAATCCCTCATACCCATATGATTCGAGATTTATAGAGGGTCAATGTATATTGAGATCAACATTCCCTACTTCCTAAAGCTCATAATCCTCTTCCATGGTGATATTCCAATGAAAAACTTGTCATTAAACTCAATCTAAACATATCTTTAACTATTATAACTATATATAATATATTAAAAAAATTTAGATTTAATATACTAGTAGATAATTTTAAACATCTCAGACAAATTTTAACAATGATATAGTCACAAGATTTTATTCTCATCAACATTATCCCAAAATGTTGGTGTTATTCAACAGTTACAAAATATAGAATCATATGGTTCCATTTATAAAATAGAATATAGGTTATTATTATATGAAAAATTAATTAGGTTATTGGTTGATTCCTACCTCATTTTACATTCATTAAAGATTATATCTTTATATATTTTAGTATTTGAATGTCTATTTAAATTTTCTATCGATTTAAACCTAATAAGTGATTTTAAATATCATGTTTATATTCAATTCATGTTGAATACATATCATGAAATTCATGGTAAACCTCATATCAATATTTGATATAATCAAAAATGACCCCCATGTAACCTTACATCTTTTTCTATGTATATCAGGTAATGTATATTAATTGTGAATATTTTTTTGAATATAAATGGATTTTTTCAAATTCATAAATTGATCAAATACATATAAAATTGTTTTTTAACCATTAAATTTTTAATGAGTTCCTAAATAAAATCCACTATGATTTTATATCGTTTTCATATAGATATTGATAATTTTTTCAACATCCTTATAATTGTTTTTTCTTTCTTACAAAACTTTATTTCATATCACGAATCATGATATAAACTCTTCAGTTTTCCTCTTAACCTTTTCGCACATTAAATGATTCATGAGATATTTATACACCTTTGAAATTCTAGGATGGATAGTGAATGATAATCTATGTGTGTTATCCAATATATTATTTTTCAGTTATATTATTTATGTGAGTGATATTTATTTCTAAAATCTAATAATTCCCTAATTGTCAGGGTTTAACTCTATAATATTAATATTATTATTTTAATGATATGTATCCTCATTTGGGATTCCTTGATATTCACATGGATTCTTACTTAAAAAATTATTATGGAATGATATGGTATCATCCCTTGCCTTATGAATTCATGGTCCAAACCTTGTAAATTAATGAACATTGGGTCACTTTTAATAAGCATTAGCATTTATTTTTCACGTTGATTCTCATTCAGAGAAATATCCACCCTGTTCCCCTTTATGGGGTTATACTATACAGAATATTCATATTTATTTATCTATTGTAACTATGTATTTTGGTAAAAATTCATCTCCTTATGTTTCAATTGATAAATTATTATATTTTTGTTATTATATATGTCTCAATATTATCCATATAGATAATTCATATGTGTCATTAATTGAAACAATACTTGTACTATATCCAGAGAACATTTCACAAAATGTTATTCATGGAATGATAATTAATGCATGAAATATTCTACCACCATATCATATTTAGAGAATAAACATCTCAATACCTTATATTATGCATCATTTTACACCACAAAGCCTTCTCAAAGCCTTTGTACTCTATGTAAATATGTTTTGACAAACCTTCTCTTAAGACCCTAAAATGTTTCTTCATATTTAATTATCCATGGGAACATAAAACCCATCTGATTTAACATTATTATTTTATTTTAAAATCCCAAGATATTTTTATCATGATAAAATATTATCATAACCATCCAGTTAAACTATGATATTTAGTTTTAATTGTTGGAATGATCCATTATTCATTTACCTTTATCATATAAATAATGATATATATACCCTTGGTTGTAATTTTGCTAAAAAATAATGACACGTTTTAATAAAAAAATCAATCCTTCTTAATTTGGTATAAATTTACTCCTTTCACATTATCTTCATAAATAACACGAAAATAATCTAAATTCTCAACATTTTTATTGTATTATATGATAATATCATCTATAATGGAAAATTTTTCATGATGTAATATCAAAATAATCAATTCAACAGATCTCTGAAAACTATGAGGGACATTAGTTGTCTGAAAGGAATCACTATGAATTCAAAGTTTCCATATTTTCGAAGAAATGATAACATAGGTGCATTCTATATTCCCTATCATAATTGTTGATTTCCAAGCTGGATGTTTATTTTCAAGATTTATTGATATCCTCATAATTAATCAAAAAAGTTATTAATACAATGTTTAGGATACTTGTTCACTATCTCAATCTTATTATGTTCACAATAATAAATTTAGTGACTCATATATCCATATATAAAAATAAAAAACTCAATTTTTTCATCATATGGTGAAGCACATTTCAATATAAAACACTTATCTATTTTATTTTAGAGTTCTTCTTCTGTTACAAAAATTCGATTAGGGTTATTTTATAAAAATTGAATGATATAGGCATAGAATGATGTGTAAATTTTTTTAAAAACTATACCCCATGATATAGGGGAAGAGCATAAAAATATTTTAGAAATAAATAAATATTTTCCATATATATATATACATATATTTGTGTGTGTGGGTAATATTTCCCCTACCTATAGAGCTATTTACCCCTCATTATTAGATATTAAGACCCATATAAAGGAAGTAAATTCCATATAGAGTTCATAGCCTAACATGAACTAATATATGATATTAGATTTATTTTAAATATTAATTTGGATTCCCTTATTATAACAATTGATATTGTATCTACGAATATACATCTAATACATGCTCAACATGAAATAAAATTTTACTAAATAATGAATAATAATATTAAAAAAATAACATTGGAAACAATTTTATTATATAATGTTTGTAGAATTGTGACACAATCATCCCCCCATAAAGAATTTCTCTAATAATATATCTTCTCATAATTTGGGTAGTGATTTTATATACATAAAAAAACTAGATACAATAGAGGGGATAAAAATAAAATATAAAATCTAAACTTCTCGACTGAATGATGACTTAATTTTTACAAATTTCACCATTAACAAGTTCTATAGTTTTGATTTCATTTTAATTTCATTCCTATAATGGATTTGGGAGTTGATAACATGTATTTCCATTATTAAAACATGGATTGGTGTAATAGTTTTTATTGTATTAAAAAACATTACAATTGAAGCATTGAACTGTTGTTGGTGTGTTATCCACTTCATAAATTACATATGTATATTTGATTATCCACTCCATATCTCTTTGATATTCATGTGTTATATATCATTATATTCCAACCATTGTGAATTTAGTTAGGACATCGAGATAGTTCTCCCTTAATTCTTCCCACATTTACGGAATTTAAGAAGGCGAATCATTTATCATCCATTTATTTAATCATATATGTTTATGAAACTCAATTTTCATCATTATATCACACAATCCATGAGAATAATGTGAGACTCTAATTAAATTTCAACCATGATATCAAATAAAAATATTTATTCGTAGCTACCAAAGTACCTTATATAATACACTTTTTAGAGACACGGTTTTAAACTACTAAAGAAATATTAAAATTTTTGGGTAATGATAATACATTAATTCCACATTAAATATATTAGGATTTTCATTAT
This sequence comes from Viscum album, assembly GCA_963277665.1. Taxonomy (NCBI): domain Eukaryota; kingdom Viridiplantae; phylum Streptophyta; class Magnoliopsida; order Santalales; family Viscaceae; genus Viscum; species Viscum album. The sequence continues at coordinate 537,579,833 of OY728157.1, forward strand.
AGTTTTAAATTGTTCTATCCTGATTTCCTTTTAGATAATATAATTACCACTCCATTTTAGTGAAATTATTTTGAGGAATGTAATTATATAAAAATATATTTTGAAACACCACTTATTCCATGATTTTAATTTATTATTCCTACATCTTGTTCCTAATTAATTCCTATCATTGATCTATCTAACAATATAAATAATAAATGATTTACATAACCTACTAATAGTCTCAGAACTAGATAAAATAAAATATATTTTCTATTTTCAAAACACAATTCGAAAATATTTCTGGATCAGATGAACCACTAATGGCAGTTTAACATTATTACATTGTGGGCCCAATAGAGAGTTATTCATTTGTAATTTAAAAGTCGAAAATGATATGGTTTATTGTTCATATATTGAGAAAGGTGGGTGATCATCAAAATTGCATTTCTCACTAAATCTCTTATCCATTTATGTATCTCATTAGGGATATCAATTATTTACTATGGCAGTCATTATTTTCATGGTTCCCAATGGTTAAAGATATTGTATATGAAAAGGATGGTGTTAGTGTCTAGAAATATGTTCAGAGTAAGAAATCATATGATAAGTAAAATTATTCCAAATATTTCATTAATTTTGAAACATTTATTTCAACCTAGAGAATTTTATATTCATCCTACATCAATTTTGGTTGTGTATAGGTAGATTTAGGTTCCATAATTTTAGACAAAGTAACCTAATCCCAAAATCTATCTAAAAACAACTCTAATAAAAAATATTGAAACCCAATCAGAACAAAAAAATATGGAATAATTTTCAGGAATATTCATTACATTACATACTATATCATACCCCAAAACATATTGATTTAGTCTCTTTTTATAATAAATAGATAACAAAATTATATTACATTTATTAAAAAAATTAATAAATAATCCTAATAATTTATTACATTTAATAAAATTCATATATAATAATGTTTATTATATATTCGATAATGGAAATAAAAATAAGGGTGAGACCAAATAATTGCTAAAATGTGAATAAAAGAATGATTCATAATTGAAGACCATTAGAGAGAATATGATGAATATGAGAGTATGAGATATAGTCATGGATCAAGAATAAAATAGCATGAAGTCATACTAAATCAATCATTAACCTTAAACCATGATTGATGATATATGTCTTTGGATTTAATATAATTTACGAGTCATTGGTGTGTGGAAAAATGATTATGTAATCATGATCCATGAGAACATGACATCAGTATACTGTATAACACTGATATGCAGTATTATAATTTGTAGCATACTGAAATTCAATCAATATTTTCTTATCTCAAGACGTAATAACTCATATGGTATACAGTGCACCAGAGTGGATTGGGTTCAATAATCATTCCCATTAACATAGTAGAAATATTTTGATAGTGTATTGGGTTCAATCATCAACCCCTTACAAAAATTATCAGGAGCTATAAATCTTTTACGAATTAATTAGAGTTAATTGTTCTCAAACAACCCATTACATGACTAAAACCATACATATGTGTACCACATTAAAATGAAAACATAATAATTCTATCTTAACATAATTAAATCATCATAAATAAATAGGTTTTAGTGAATCTTAAAATGAAAATATCATGAATCAACCAAAGAGAGAGTATGGGTGTTAACATTAGAATGTTTTCTTAATGATGCCGGGAAATCATTAATGGATACTAATATAGAAGAAAACACTTCTTAAGTCAATTATTATATACATTTAAAATTAAAAGTTAATACCATTAATATTTTTAATAACATTTATTTTAAGGGAAATAATTTTTAAGACAATGAGAATAAAATTAATCTTTTTTTACATGGAAACATTCATAGAACAATTCATAAATATAATCAAAGAGATATAGTTTATGATGAAACTATTTAAAAATTATTTCTTTCACTATTTTGTAAAATTGTAAAAGTTAATATATAATAAAATTAACAAATAATATGAGTATGGAGAATGAAATACACATAATATTATTAATATTGTAATCATGGAGGAGAAAAAATATATCTATTTTTATAAATATTAGATACGTAGTTTATCCAATAAATAATTTATACATACATAATCCTAAACTCAAAGTGATATTGAAAAATAAATCCTTACCTCATAACATTTATTTATCTAGAGTGATGTTAATTCTAGTGCAAAAAGTTTTGTTATATTATTAGTATGTATAATAACCTAATTAATATATATTATAAAAAATCTCAATAATTTATTATTATCTATTACTCATATATTAATTGATTATTGTTAAAATTTAAATCTGTGTGGTAGTAATTCAATTTTCAACACATATTTAAATTTGTTTTTCTTAGTAATTATTTTTTTTATTTTTTGAGTCCAATGTTCAATTAAAATATTTTATAAAGATACTTCTCAATTAGTTTCTGCAAATATAATTTTTAGCGATTATTAATTTTAGTTAAAAATTTAATTATTTTATGAATATACATTGGAATATCATCATCCTATAATTTTGTAAACTTTTCAAATTAAACATTATAAAATAATATTATCATTTTTAGTCATTCTTATTCATTCATGAAATAAGCATAATAACACCATTTATGTATATAGTACTAACAACCCAAATAAGAGAATACTATTTAGTTAAATTAGCACGAAATGTTAGTATATACAAATTATACAAATTTTATATATGGTTTTTGATTTTTAAAAAATATTATCAATAATATATAAATATTTAATAATATATTAATAAATATGTTATATATGAATTTTTATAGGGTGGATAAATATTATTTCAATAATTGAGTATACTCTTATAGAGACTCTAGGAAATAAAGGATTTATGAATTTTCTTACTTACAATATTATAACAATATTTAAGTGATTTTTAGTTAGATAATTTGGATAATGATTAATTATATATGTTAATTAATATTATATGTTTAGTAAAACATATAATTAAAGATTTAATAGGTGACCATGAGTGTAATTTTCACAAATTCCCATTCCTCAATGTGAAATTAATTTTTTTTATTAAAAATATATTTATTGAGACAGACTATAGGGATAGGATAATGGTAGGTCAATTATTTTCTATACACAAATTTAAATATAATTTAGTATGATAAATTATCTCTTACCCCATAATTAAACCCCTTTACATTGTTTTAGCTCATACTGAGGTGACAAACTAATAACTTGGTAACATATTTTTATGTATGAAAATGAAATTAACATGCTTAAAAAATTTCTATATGATTATTTAATGTTTGTAATATAGTTAATATAATTTAGTAGAAAAATACAATAGATTTATATTTTAAATGAAAATATAATTATATTGAAAATGTTTTTTTATAAAATTGTTTAATTATTATGTGATCTTAATATTATCTGATATATATTACTAAATTTTTTAGTATAAATTTTTAGTTTATGCATTTAAGAATTACAATTCACTTGAATTATCCTTCATCAGTGATCAATGTAATTTTTTAAAACCAAAATACCGAGTTCGTAAATGAAATTCATTGAAAATTATAAATTTTTAAAATTAAATGATTCTAATAAAATTATATTAAATATAATTATTTTTATTCAAATCAATAAATAATATTAATCAATATTTATATTTATAATTACTTGAAGAAATAATTAAACCATACATTAAAAATAATAACAGTAAAAAATAAATTATTTTGAATTATTAATTATTATAATTTTACTTCATTTGAAAATGGTTTAGTATATAAGAAATATATTATTTTTCATTATTTATAAAAATTATAAAACATCAATGTGACTTTTAGATACAAGTATATGTAATGAAAATATATTAAACATTTGTATAACCAATGACAATATAATGAATGACTACATATATAATAGGAATATTAAATTCATATATATAATGTTACGTACAGATATACAATTATACATACACGTATATTGTTTCATAGTTAATAATTTTACAATATTTCCAACACATTTTATAATTTCAATTGTTTTAATTGGTGATATGATCTTCATGGATAATTATGATGATGATAGTCTAAACCATGAAGTAATTTTATTTAATTATGGTTTCATTAATTTAGAAATTTTCAAAATTATTTTTCATTTAGTTATATCCTAATGTATTAATTTTCTATATTTCAATATTTTACAATAATTAAATAGAAAATATCCCATTTTTTTAGAGTTACACATACCACCAACATTCAGACATATGATAATTGTTTAAATGGAAATAAATAGTAAAACCGTGGGGTGCTAAACGTATTCAACTCATTATTCATACAATAAATAAAATTCAATTTTTTTAAAATAAATTAATTTATATTTATATGTTATATAATATATTATATTATATTTTAAAATTCTGTAAAAATATTCATGAATCACACCCCCATATTTTAATTTTCCATTCTATTTACAAAATGACTATAAATAATTTAGAAACATTCAAAAAATTTAATCAATTATTAAATAAATATTCAACTTATTTTAATTATAAAATATTCAATAACATCTCAATATTAACATAAAATAACTTTTTAATTAACTTATATTTAGGCTCTTCATCCCACATACGATTTTTACAAACATTAAATCATCACTAGATGATTGGATTTGATAAATTCATTTTCCCCTTGTTTATTCATGTTTTGTATTCATATTCTATTTCATCTACCTCTTTATCAGATAACTAATTCAAAAAATATTATTTAATCATTTTATATTCATAACATGAATTTAATTTATTATATAAGTTAATTTTTTAGGCACGTAGACACTATGATTTGAAAATTTTGTAGGACATCCATTTAGATCATAATGACTAAAACTTATCCAATTAAATTTAATTTATCCGATTGGTTATATTGTCATTATTCTACAAAATAAAAAATTTTAATAGTGATTAACAATAAATCATGATCATATTTCAAGTTTATGCTTATGAATTTTTGACCCACTAATTTTTTTTCCAATTATTATTCATTACACTATTTTGAAAAAATTGGATTATCATATTTTTTCAAAATGAGTTTTGTATCGTGTATAACTCATTGATAAGATGCATCCTTGTTCAAAGAGTCATTCAATAATATTTTATTAAAATAATAATTCTGAATGAAATTAAAACACACAGAAAACCTACAAATGGTTTTAAAATCCCTTATATTTTAAATTTACTACCCAAATATAGAGATAAAAACAAAAATTCAAGGATAATGAAAAACAAGTGGATAGGTAAATAAAAAATTGTTAATCAATATCCTTTCCACTTGTTTTCAAAAACCATATAAGAAAAAATAGAACATGATACATATTTATTCTATGAAAATTAAAATAAGAAATATGAATTGAAATTATATATTTGTCTCACCCTAATGCTTTTATTTTTTGTTTTGTTTCCTCTAATTCATAAGTTTGAGTATATTATCCAAAATCCAAAGTCAGATGGGGTTTCTGTGATAAAATCCACAAAAATTACACATGTCATTGATTAAAAACAAATACAGGTAAACCCTTAGAGAAAGTAAAATATAATCAACCCAAAGAATGAGATGATATATATATATATATATGAGATCATAGTGTGTGAACAAAGATAACATATTGATACTGATAATTTTCCAAACTGGTTTCTTCCTCTAGTTGTTATTTCAATTGATGCAAAAAAGTTGGTCACTCCACCATATTCCTCTTTGGATCTTCTTATTCAATTTCCACCTCTATGGTGGTGTATTCATAAAATTTACACTACAATTAATCCACATTGGGTGGTATTTTCCTTTTAATTCATCATTTATGGAGTAATTAAATACTAATAAAACATAAATAAATGGTATGAGGTATTATTTTTAATATAAATTTAAAAAACGATAAAAAAAGAATTTCTAATGATTTATCATCTCATTTTAAAATTGTTTTTGGATTCACTCATTCTTTGTACCATTCTTATAGAATATTCATATACTTGTGTTAGAGTGGTTGGTTGTTTAATTTTGTGTTGACTTATATAATATAACCATTAATGGTTTGTGGGAATAGATTTTGTGGTGTCACATATACATTTGTATTTACTATCAAGGTGTAACATAGGTGTTCTTAAATACCATTTTACAAGAATTATATAATTGGAATTTGGAAGTTTTATTAAAGTTCCTTGATGAGAACCATTAATTCCACATATACATAGTTGGATATTCTCAGCCACAAAATCCTCATTATGAATAGAAAGATAGATTACCTAATTATAACATCTCAGATAAACAATGATTCAATTTTTTAAATTTGATAATTTTTATCATTATTTTAAATATATATTGAGTGATAATAACATTAAGATAAATATCATTGGGAGCTAAATAAAGTCACCCCACTTATCTATATTTAAATAGTTACTCATAATTCTAATTTACATATTTCCATTTTTTTTCTTTTTAGTAATGGGGATCAGGAATGACGAAGTAGTATTGACATAGAAAAAAAATTTAAACAAATTAAGAAACCTACAAAACTTTTATCATGAATGTTGAATGATATTGTGGTCTCTAGGAGTTTATTTAATCTATTCATCCCGTTTTTTATATTTAATAAAATAACATACTAAATTTAGTTCATTGAATCCTCATATTTTACCATTGTTATAGGGGTATACAAAACCAATATATTACCCATGTCTAGCATGCTCGTCCATTAAAATAATGTAAAGGATGTGCACATATTAGTTAAGAGTTGAAAAAGTATATGCATCCAAATCCATTGTATGTTTTTCATCCCTAAAACAAAGATAAGTCCATTATACGAAATGAGTGAAGTGTGGGGGAAGATGAGGTGGATTGGAGAGAAAGATCAATATATATGATAATTTTAAATGAAAATTTCCAAAATGTTGCCCATTAGCTCACATCCCAATTTTAAAAAGAATAAAAAATAAATATATTTAAAACAAATCAAGTGAACCGTATATTTTTCAATGGACTATTCATTTGGTTTCGAAACCAACCTCAAGGATTTACAGAATAATAGTAAGAGAGAATGGTGAGTAAAATGGGGAATGATAATAGAAATGGGATAATTTAAAAAAATAACATAATGATCTTTTAGTGAATATAAAATCCAAATATTATCTATTCAATGGTGAAAATACAAGTTTATGATTATTTAAAATGGAGGTGGTGAGATGTATTGATATGCAGCAGGGGTACATTGATGGGTAATTGATATAGGAAACAACTATATAGAAACGTTTGTATTTCCTCTATATTTTTTAATCAAATATCATTCCTGTTGTTATTTTTCATTAATATTATCCCATCCTCTATTATCTTCTCATTAGATATATTCAGTGGATGTATATTTGGATTATATACTTATTTGGCTGAAAATAATTTCTAGAATTAAAGCCTCATATACGACCTTTCATTCATTAATGACATGAGTGATGAATATGGATTTACTATAATTATATGATACCAAATAATGTAATTTATGTGACCAAAAATGATCCAAATCCATTTCTAATTTTTACAATTCAGGTTAACATGTTCAAATTATATAAAAAACATTAATTGGTGAGTTAAATATTTATTGTGGATGAGATGTCATTGAAGTTAGTTCAAATTCTAATATTCCATGTCTATAATACATTGTCTCACCAAAATAAATTTTTTGGAATATTGATCTTTTGTTGGGATAACATGAACCAATTATCCACGGTGGATTACATTCCCAAAAAAATCATCAAAACAATAATTAAATTACAATGGGAAGATATTATGTGTCTCAACCTGAGGACTTGTTGACAATTAACATAGCAATTTGATGAACCTTGATGTTATGTAGACATTAATAATGCATGTGGGGTTCAACAAGGGAGTATATTAGGGACTTTTCATAGAATTGGATCATCCTTTATATGGAGTTGGTGATTGATACCTTCATGATCTTTTTAGTGGGACAATATTGGTGCATTTGATTACACCAATAGTGATTCCATGTGATTGTTTTAATATACAAATGTACACTACGTCCACCAGTTTTCCTTGAAAAATAAACTTATCATTTTGATCATTAATTCCATAATGCACATAAAAATAATATTACCACTAATAAATATCATTTATGTAATTTTTATATTGAGATCAACATTTTTAAAATAAAAAAAAATTCATGTATTTATATAACACTAATGTTAAATATTTATTAAATATAATATATTATAGATTAAATATATATGAATATTTTACTGAATCAAGAACACAACGTGTTTAGTCAAAATGTATTAAAACATACCACTTTCATTTATGGTATGAATCCATGATTTCTAGAAAAAATATATACCATCCCTATTAAATATTTTATTATCCTGGGACCCACTACCAATGTTATGAAAACTAGTGATTTAATCATGGTGAAATAGTTTATGGATCTCTCATTTTCATGATATTCATTCTATTAAATAATGAATATTTCACATGCTATTTGGAATGGATGTATTACTTTATTAAAGTACATGGTTAATTTACATAATCATTGTGTCACAATACATAAATTTTAAGAACTAAAATTAGGGTTTCATCATTGAAATTTACTGGTTTTTTAAATATCCTTTTTATTATTCTACATTCAATCAAACATCAATAAAAACATTAAGATATTTGGATTAGTTACAATATAAGGGTATTTGATCAGTTATACCCATCCTAAATTTATGCGAAACAACAACACAACAAAAAATTAGTTTCTGTCATTACATTTGGAAGAATAATAAAACAATAAATCATTGATAATCTTTTTACCAATTTATATAGTCTAAAAAATCATACCCCATTATAATTCTCAATGATCACAAAGGGGAAAACAATGTTTTACACCATATGGGCATATAAATGTTATTATTGTATCTTGTAATTCATGGGATTGATCCCCCTTATCAATAGTATGATGTAAAGATAATGATAATGAAAAATTGGGTGGGAGAGTAAGTAAGAGCTTTGAATAAGGTATTTCTAACCATTTCAAAGAACAAGTGTTGAATGAAAAATTTATTTAGGAACTGTAGAGTAAAAATAAAGTCATATATTGATTGAAAATTACACAAAACATTAAAATATTCTGAATATCTTGATTCATTTATTTTAATCCCCAGCATGATTTCTTTTCATTTAATCATTCATTATATGAATTTAAACTCCCCATAATCATCATAATATCATGATAAAAATATTATATCTAGTTTTTTGAAGAAATAATGATATCATCACACTAGTACATTACATGATAATTAATATTTCAGGCATCGTTATATAGTGGCCTCACCATAAAGAATTATCACACATAACATGATATGCACTATATAATGGTCTATGATATTTTAGTGCATAAATCCTTCTAAGATCATAATTGTAATAATGTTGAAACAATATATATAGAAAATTAATATGAATGCAGACCACTATAGAGTTATTTTCATCATTGATGTCTAATAGAGACTTCTTATATAAAAAGTCATAAAATTCCTTAAAGGGAAACCCATTAGTCATTGATGAAAATAAAAAATATCAAATAATCTTATAGGTGAAAATACATAAAAATATATAATTTGAAGGAATATATTAATATTTTTCCTCGTTATAAGAGGGTGGGTTATGTTCCTTAAATTTAAAAATTAGTCCCAACCTATCACTTTAAACCAGGTCGTTTCCAAACTATATTTTAGAATATTTCCTTCATTTGGGATCATATTTCATTATATTTTCCATTCTAATTTATAGATAAGGTTGTGATTGCTGATATATCATATAGGTTGGGTATCCAACCGTGGAGATTATGTTTTTGGGTCTAATATTGGTTTATATCTCTTTCATGGTGGATTTGAAATATCTAACCCAATACACCAACCCTTAAAAAATGGAAAAATAGTAATATAATATCCATTCATAAGTATATTCGTGTTAAAATACAGTCTTATTATCTACAATGGATATTAAATTTTAGAAATGTGTATATTACATATTCATTATTCATGAAAAATATTCTTCCACAATATTGTGATTATTTATATTCACCACTGAATATAGTTCTTGAGTGTACATTTTCATTTAATGAAATTTATGAGAAAATGTGTATGGGATAAATAATTCCCAGTATACTTCACTAGTGATACAAACTGATAAGATATTGTCTCTTAAGACCATATTGAATGATTGATCCTTATAATATGTGAACTTTTCCTTGATAATTACATTGGTCAAGATCTCCCCAAGTGTAATGAAATTAAAAATGGAATAAAACCAATGAGTTTTATTTACATATACATCATTATATGGTAGTTCCCAATCTCTTGATCTTCCTCGAATATATAATCATAATCATAATTTTGGAATATTAATGGTATTTTGTAACTCATATATGTGGATGTCTATAACCACCCAACCCCACTACACTTGGAAGAATAAAATTATATTGAAAGGAAATTACTTTGATATCTATGATGTAAAAAACTAATAAATATTATCCCGCGTTATAAATTCCAAAAGGATTATTTTACTTACTCCAATTCATGTATCTAAACATAATGTTTTGGAAACACACTATTGTGGGAGTCATGTATGGAAAATAAATTTCCAATTTTATATTTGGGTAAAATCATACAATACATAAATGGGGTTCGAGTCTAATAATTATCTTCAAACCCAATTACTTATATAGTGCCTATTGAAATTTATCTAACATGTACTCAAGGATTCTCTTTTATAAATTATGGGGAATTTCATAGGGATTTTTTGTTTTCAAACCCCTTATATCCTCTTTTATTAATATAACCATCTATATATCACAGATTATATCACTACATGGTTTATACATCATACCCATGGAAGTATAATATTGTCTCTATAATGTCCCATAAATAAGAGATGCCCACTATATTTTGTTCTTAGAAACCATCGATTGAAGGAACTCATTGTATATCTCCCCATGTTTAGTAGATTGACCTATCATATATGAATCCCATATATTGATCCAAACGTCTATATGTGATAGATTAAATATATTTGTTCATGTCCCCTAGTAGATCAATACACCAAGAATGAATTTCACATCATTATAAACATATATCATAGAATCTGAGGTAGCTCAATAAATCATGAAGGCTTTAAGATTGACATCAAATTCATAAAAATATTTCATAACCTAGTATTTCCACATCCACTTTGACTATAATATCATATAAATCCAAAATAATGTTTCATCCATAGAGTTTAGTAGTTGAATATTTGTAAATTGAAGAGTAATTATGAGTCCTAGAATATATCTTATATTAATGAATATCTACTATGTATGTTCTGTACCATATTAAATAATAATTCAATGAAAATATTTCATTAATGTACAATACCTAAATTGAAATATCTTCCCACTCCAACTATGATGAATGGGTGAACCATGAACCAAAAATATTGTGGTCTCAAAATAGAATCATTATGCCTAGAAAAAGAATAGGGATATACCTAAAAATCTATTATGATGATAGAGAATTTTGAAGATGATCTAAGAGGTTCTATTAAAGATCATGAATGTGTATTAATCCTTTATGATAATTCCCCAACATAAAATTTTATTCATTTCATTTATTTAATATGTCGGAGATTCATAAAAATTTATCGTTGATGATTGGGTAATTTAATATAAATAACTCAAAACAATTGTGTAAAATATTGGTGAAAAAAGGTATTATTCATGAGGTTGATGATAAATATTATATATAATAAAAGATTTTGAATAATTTCAAATGTATAAATTTTCACTAAAAACACTTTCTTTAGCTAATTTTTTCCTACTCATTGCACCTAGTGTGGTACACCCCATATCATTTTACCGACAAGACATGCCCAATCATGCATGCCCAATATGTCCGACCCATCCATATAGATATATCGACCCACTAATTGTTATGTAAATGGAATTTTTATAGTACGATTATGTTATGTTTGATATCCAAATTATATAATATTCCCCAATGTATGAATTTTCTTCCGTTTCGGTCCACTTTTTTGTAAAGGATGACCTTGATTCCCTGAATCCTATGCCAACACATATATAATAACATCATTCATTCCCTTTTTTGAAATAATATCAAATTTTTTTTGTATTAACTAGGCTATGTGAACTTCTACATGAATGAAAAAGAATTTTTCTTCCTCAAAGTTTAATCCTTTTCATCCTATATAGATTCTTTCTTAAATGAGATATTTTTTGCTATGAAATTTTGTTAATTAAATAATGGTAAGTTTGGATGGTTGATTATTAAAATTTAGGATGAAACGTTGAAAAAATGTTCCTAGTGAATCCCTACCCATTAAATCTGCTGAATATAATGTATAACCTTATTCTAACAACTGTATGTGGACTTTTTTAGGGATATGTTCCAAAGGTGGTTACCATGAGACCCAGGTTCCCAAATGAGTCATTCATATAATAGTACATCTAAAACCACTATTCATGAAGACATATATAGAATTATCATCTTAACACAAAAAGCTCTAATATTCATGTCTCGTATTTCCATGCAATCTAATCAGTTTTTTCTAAATCAAAGGATACAGTAAATCGATGAATAAGTGTTACAGTTTTACATTTGGGTTTCATACATAGAACCATTGTAAAAGAACACTTCACATAAATATAAATATATACTAGGATAAAGGAACACATTAAAGGGATTTCCAATAGAAAATAGGAAGAAAAGTCAGTTTTGGGGTCCCTCTAACATAGACAGGTCATGTCCAAGGTAGAATGGAGAAGTACATAGCCCCACTCACTAAGGTATCCACCCAAGAGAATGGCTCACTATTCACCCTAATCGATTATAGGTTGTTTCTAATACCATTTTACCATGTTCAATACCTTAAAAATTAGACGTTATAAATGGTAATATATAAGTTCTTTAATAACTATATTACGAGATGATTTTCAATTTTTGATATAGCCCTAGAAATGGTGTATTTCTCTGATTTTGGTAATCACAACTCTTGTACTTTATTTTCCAATAATTTTCTTCATTAATCATGATTTCTCGGAGTTAAATCTATTATGTATTACATTAATAATAAAGACCCTTCTTTTCAAAAAATAGTGGGATCTCTCTAAGACCATAGCAGAAATCGTACTAGCCCCAAATTATTATCTATTCTTTTGGGTATAATAATTGAGTAAGAGATATAAATGGGATACCATTATTGTGTAATTACCCCTATATAATCTCATAACTAATCAACAATGATATGATAGAAATGAATGATCAGGAATAATTTCCAAAATAATTCATTTTTATGAGTACGTCACCAAGTGGTGCTTGTCATATGATTATAAACCGAAGGACACAATATAAAATTAAAATAATATACATATAAATTTCAATAGGGTTCGCATACACCATTTACTTTGGTTAGTGGATGATTATGATCATAATGGTCATCCAAAACGATCTTCTATTTGAAGTGTATCCATGGATTCCACTGAATCACACAAACGTTTTATGTAAGACCCTTCATATTTCCAGACATTATAGTATCATAGAAAAAAAATATTTAATATGAATGTTGATTAAAAATAAATCATATATATACTTCATTTGAAATTCACTATACACATTAATAAAAAAAAGTACATGAATATTTCATTTAAGATAATTTATTATAGATTATAACATATAATTTAAAAATATAGTGAAAAAATATTATACACCTGACATCTAAAACATTGTTAAATCAGAATAGAAATTTCAATATAAAATAAACTACTAGTTATGATGTGGTTAAAAATAATATCATTGATGTTAATTATTAATGATATATGTTTATTATAACATCACTGTAATTAGACTAAGGGTGAGAGGAATGTATTTTTCTTAAGTTATAAAAATATTGAAATCATTATTTCTTGAATAAATACATTATCATTTCTATGGTTTTTTATTACTTTTCTTATTTTAAATGTGTTTACAATTAGATTCAATGTGTGAGGATTAATTGTGAAATCTATTTTTTATATATATTTTTCATTTCATAGGATATTTTATATTTAGGAGATTCCCCAACTACATATCTAGGTTACATCCAATTTTTATAATCTACATGATAATTGGTTGTAACATGAAATTTGATTAATAATGTATACAATGTTAAATAAATGGATTCCATAAAAGAAAACCTATTCAGTGTTCACCCCGGATAATTAATTTGGAATTAAAGAAACTCCGTTTACTAAATTTGAATATCCTTGAATTTATGGTATATCTATGTGCTTTGTGTTTTAGGGGGACATAGCCTTTGTAGGTTGTGGGTACAAGGGTGGAAAAGGGAGTTCGTTCAATTGGGAGGGGGTGGTATGTGTGTGCAGTGGGAATGTGGTAGAATGTTAGTAGATTAGGGCCATGTATGGGGAGGTATAAAGGGTGTGTTGGTATCCTAGTTTCACAGACCGATTGATTGCTGAATATATGTACTTATAGTTAGTAGAACATCCACTATTTGTGTTGTGGCCATCAAATTAAATTTTGTAGTGGGACTAAAATGTGGTTATAAAATTGTTATGCAGTTCGACTACATCACGAATTTTCCTGAAGGTGTAGTATAAATATGAATAATGATAGCCCACAATGGATGAATGAGGGATTCTAGTTCGACTCCAAATCTGTTTTTGTTGTCGTTTTATAGTGGGGATGTAGCTTGGGTTCCTTGATGTTTTGATATTATTTTAGTAGGTAGTTTCCCAATAGTATTCAAATAAATTAAATTTAATCCCTTAAATAATAAAATGGGAAATGGTTAAATGAAGAAAGGGATGGGTTTATTCATTAGTATTTTCTACTGTGTGGTTGTCTATATAGGGGTAGTAGTAGAAGTGGTACTGGTGGGATGGTTTGGTTGTGTTTTTTAATCTCATAGGTTTGGATGAGGGTTTTGATAACTATTTTTATAAAATTTAGGTCATTATTATTTCAATAAACATCCCACCTTTATTGAGAACCATGGGATGAGCAGCTCTATCTCATGTGGAGGGTGTCTTTCCCAAGATCCCCATGGGAAGACGGATTGTTGGGTACTAACATTCTCCCTTGCACCCCCTTCTATGTTCATACCACTCAAGAATATCTTGGACGACTCTAATGGATTCAGGCTTAACATAGTCATTGATCTATTAGGAAGGATCGTTTGGGACGAGGGGCCCTGGTGTTTGGCGGTTAGGTTTTTATCTCATGTTTCCTCGAGATGAGGAGAATGTTTCTTTGAGAGACAGATGTGGTTATTAAGGACAATGTGTTTGCAGGCGGGATGCATGGGGTGGTTTGAGTCCTGGGTGTTTACGGTAAGGTTGGGGATGTGGGACTGTGTATGTGGTAGCATCATGAAGTTATCAATTAATAATGAGAATCTAACCTATTTGAATGTTGTACGGGGTACCCATATATCATTTTTCTTATACTATTACCTTACTGGACTAACATAACAAAGTGAGTGTCCCATTGTGTGGCTTGGCAGGTTAGTATTCCTTTATAGGGGCTAGAGTTTCTACTGTTTTCTCACAGGATCATTAGTATGTTCCACCTATTGGGAATGGATAGATATATTTTTCCTACTCGGTGTACTTGTACACTCACACTCTGTCAATAAAACTGTTTTTGAGGTTTCCAGGAGAACATTAAGGATCGTTCTAGTCTTTACAAGCTCAAGTATTGGGATAGATGTTATGTTTTTGCTTAGTCTCATTTATTTTGGAACTTTATTTTGGGGGGTTTTGAACATTTTATCACCCTTTCTTTTGAACATGAATCTGGGAATGGATTTTGTCCTTACATTTACCGTTAATATTTAATGTTTCTTGTGATTTACTATCATATCTATTGAACATGTTTTCATTTAAATGGGTAATTCCTTCAATTTAGTTGAGATTATAATCCTTAATGCTAGTCACCACTCCAGGGACTACAGAAGGTGGGACTCAGGGGCCATTATCTCTCATTAATCTAGAAGAAGGAAGGGTGTAAAACTTTTTTGTCCCTTCCCTCGTCTTATGGAAGGTGGGTCGTGACATATCCACATATCCAATATTATATCCCCTTGGAAATATATTCATTGGCTATTCCTATAGATCATCGATAATTATAGAAATATTTTCCCGAGTATATGATACAAAACTCCATAATATCTCTTTTTATATGCACACCTAGAATCTATCCACATTACATAAACCCAGGAAACAAGAATTTTTTCACACAATCATGTATAAAAATTCATATGAGATTGTATTAACGGGACCACCTACCATTGAAAATGAGTTACCACTAATTCCAAATTGTACACTCTATCTTCTAAAACCATCCATTTCTCTATCCAAACCCACACAACATCTCAATATCATATGACACATAATATGTAAAAACTAATTTATTTTAAATAAATATAATTAATTATTTAATTTAATCACATGAATCACAGTCGATTGAAAGTAGATTAGTCATCACTGATATATCAAAAACATACAAAACATAAATTCATCCTCCTAGGGTCCTCCCCAAAAAATTTTGGGAAAAATCACAAATACTTCTAGATGATTTATATATGGTATGATGAAATATTATCTACAAACATATCATGGTTCAAAAAAAATTGTGATTAAGAAAAGAACAGAAAATACAATGGGAAATAATAGAATAAAACATAATAAATTGCATCCAAAATGTTATAACATTAATAATAAAACATTAAGGGGTAAATGGAATAAACAAAGGTTGAGGGTATAAATAAATAGAACATTGTAAATTCATGGTTTTCATGAAAAGTAATTAGGTATTGATCCAAATAGAATGGTCCCACCACTAATTAAAATACAAATTCAGGACCCATTCATGATGTTTGTAGGGGATCATGGTAGAAATGATTTCTTCAACTGACATTCTCAATTCTGATCAAGGGATTTAGTGAAATCACCCATATATATAAACATATTCAAAGAGACTTTTGACCTTTGGGATGAAAATAATCATTCCCAACACCCTTCAGAGTATAAAGGCCATTTTTATCTAGTCAAAGTCTTACATCCACAATTCATAATAAAGAAAACTAGTATAAGGATTATTATATTAAAAAAACATCCTTCATGGAATGACCTTTCCATGATTCATTGAAAAGTGCTTCAATAGATGAAACTCTAGTTGTTATCCAGGCTGACCCATATTGGAAGTCCGCATGAGTTCCTAGAACAAAAACCAATCCTCATTATAGGTATAAAAATAATTTTATAAATTTTACTAACTATCAAATTTGAGATATAATTCTCACTTCCAGGAACATACCCTACATGACATCAAATATTTAATTTCCCTACCAAAATAATTTACTATAATATATTAGATTTTATAAAATACCACTATAAGGATATTAATCCCCATGTATCCATTGTAATTGTACAACTATAAATTTTTAAATACCACATCCATCCACTAATTGAGGACTCAATGTTTTATCCTCTAAAACAATAAACATGATACCCTTGTATAACTCCAAACAAAATGAGGAACTATTCTAATGAATTGAATCCACTATAACATCATCAATTCCAATGCTGAAATTATTGTCAAAACACTCACATATTTCAAGAAACCATGGTGCCTTCAAATGATTTTTCTAGAAGATTATGATGATCATTACTATTAACATTTTGTTCAAATGTCTAGTTATAAACCATGGTGATCCCCAACAGGTGACTATCCTAGAAAAATTATTATTCTGTTTCCCATCGACCCACTAACCATATTTCAAATAGTTATTTTGATGTGATTTCATGTTACAACATCTGATTCCATTAATGAATAATAGTTAATCATCCTACCAATGACTTTTCACAAAAAATTTAGTCTACCCCCACTAATAAGCTTTTTAAAAAGCACTTGACATTATCAGAATTCATTTACCACTATATGAATGATAAAATCATTCAAAATAATAATAAATATAAACTCAACTCACTATATATCTCCATAAAAATTTTACCAAATGTCCTTTCATGGCATCAAGCTCTCACCCTGATCACTGGTTCTCCTATGAAATTAATATATCTTAATTCACAATAAAATTCCACAAAACTAATGGAAAAAATAAAATCAATAAAAAAACCATATGATTCATCAAAATAACATTTACTAAGGAAATAGAAAAAAATTTCATTCCAAACAACATCATATTTATGTCATGTCAATCATCCATCAACTAGACCAACTGTACCCATGAAGCATATTAAAATAAATCTATTTCCCAAAAACCACTATAACTCTCCTCACTATAGGAGTATCCTTATCATGACCTTAATGAAAATGACACCCATTATCAATGTCCAGTGATCGATCCATTACAGAATATAATGATTGTATGGGATTGTCACATTAATACCCATGTTCCATAAAAATATAAAAATGATCCACGAACATGTATTGTAAGTTACACTATCCTTGTGATTAAAATATTTACTCAAGATAAGGATAACATCCCCTAACAGAAACTAGTTCATTCTCCAAAAAGTGATTTCCCTTGTACCACTCATTAAGAACTATCCCAAGTGGCTCTCACCAATGCGCCTCTTGTTAAATACCCACATCAAGGACCAAAAACCCAATACACCATTCCACTAATCATATCACCACCTCACTACCAGCACAACACTATTTAGGTTCACCCACAACTATACTTTTCCCAATAGATAAAATCATTTCCCAATAACTGATTAGAAACACAATTGGGTAATGTGTTTAACTATAAGACACCTAGCCCCATACATTGATATTTTTCAAAAAAATACATGCCAACACCCACTCTCCACCTCCACTAATAATGAGATCCACTAAGAACCTTTTTAATGTATCTCTCCACCCATATTCCAAAATCTCGGTACAAATGAATGATTAAATTTTCTTATACAACATGATCAAAAATCATGGCTCACATTCCCATCAGTTAAATCTCATCTAATATCACATGCCTAAACAACTATCCATGCTCCACTACAAGTTATCTTTACTTAAAATACAATGAAGTTTTTCTCATTCCATGGATAACCACAAGATCCCTCTTTAAATCGGTGTCATTCGAAAGACATGAGAGATTACACATACATTAACAGTACAACCAAAATAATGCCTATGGATTATCTGTAATAACCCATGTCTTCATTTCCTGTATGGATGTTGTTTTTGGGTTGTTTTGTTGTAAAAAGAAGAAATGGGATTTTTCTTTGAGCACTTCATGTACTTATGAATAAATTTCGTGTACCTGGGTATCCCGTATAGCCGCGTATAGGCTGTGTAACGACCAAGTACATGGTCGTTTGGTGACTGGGATGACTGCCTAATGTTGGAGCCGATTATTTCTACTACACGACATATACCTTAAATGAACATGGTGTGTACATTTTATTTTATTTTCTAAATTGGATCTAGGTCAGATCTCATATTTGGAAACACTTTCTTCTTCTTTAAATTTTTACAAGAGAGTGACAAAACAATAGAAAACTATGAGCCCCTATAGATTCTCTATCCGAGCTCCGATTGAGACAGTATCAGGTGCGTGGGATTCCCACTGGTGAGTTCCCAATTCCCATAAAGTCATTCATCTAATTCATTTTCTCTCATGAGTTAATCAAGGTAGAACAGTTTTCCTCCATTTTTAGATATATTCCATTCAATGTTGATTCAAGAACATTTTTCCTCCATTTTACCCTATTATTTACCTACTATTTATTAATTGATTAAAAATGGGTTGTTACAAATACGTATGTAATATTTGTTTTTTACTGTACACCCCATGGGTGTGTTACCCTTGTTTGTTTGTTCATGGTTGTTTGGCATATGTTTCCTATGAGGTGTACAATGTTTCCAAACCTTGAACTATTTTCGATCGATATGGATTTATTATGTGAATTTAATGTGTTATAAATCAATAAAATTTCATGTAGTCATTATTGATTAGATTTGTTTCCTTGTTACAATATGCACATTGTTTTTCCAATGGATCAGGAGAGCCTTGGACCATTAAAAATGGGGGGGGGGGTTCCATGTTTATTAACATAGGACCATGATATCCACGGTGTAGACATTGACCCATGGATATTCCTCGTGAGAGCTATCCAATAGGTCATTTATAAGTTTTTTATGCTATGTTGACCCAGGGGGTATTAATCATGAGATCTACCTAAAAGTCATTTATAATTATTTGATGGCGTGTGAACCAAGGGGTATTTACTATGAGAGATTCTTAGGTGGTTTTATTTGATGTCGTGTGAACCAAGGGGTATTTACTGTGAGAGATTCTCATGTGGGTATTTACTGTGAGGCATTCTCATGCGGTTGTAGAGATTTTTTGAGTTTCCCGTGAAATACAACCCTTTCTGGATACGTTCTAGTAGAGACGGCTCTGGAATAGATGTACGTAGGTGTAAAACCCGAAAACACCGCTTTGAGCTAGACTCGAACGGGAACTGGGGCACGACAACAGGCCTTATTGCACTCTTGGTTACGACACTCCTAGGGGATATTCTTAGGATTATTATCATTTTAATTAAAAACCATTATGAAGGGTTTATGAGTATATACATCCTCAATGAAAACATTTTTATTATTATGGATTATATCCATAAACTGTTGAATATATGTCAAGTGTTTTGCATGTTTGAAATTTTTTATTTCTATTCATAAACTAATCTAGTTTATAACATTGTTTAGAAATGGCGCCTAGTGGAAGGAATGGATATTGTATCAATGCAGGAACTTCATGTAGGGATTTTCCTTCTACTCAAGATAATTATACTATAGCTAGTGATGCAACTGGTGTTGACAGCTAATCACCATACTGGGACAACTCACTCATGTTATGAATAATAACCTTACCCGTATGGAGCACCCTGATCCATAGCATGGAGGATCAATGATAGATCGCTTCATGAGGCAACAACCACCAAAATTCAATGGGAGTACAAATCCCTTGGTAGCTGAGCAATGGATAAATTCTTTAGGGAAAGTATTCCATGCCTTGGGGAGTAGTGAAAGGGAAAAAGTTCTCATGGAAGTTTACCGCCTCACTGATGATGCTGATCAATGGTGGTCATTGATACAAAACACGGAGAAGATGATGAAATATCAGATATAGAATGGAGGGAGTTCAAAGAGATGTTCTTAGAAATATACTTTCCTCAAGACCATCGAGAAGATATAGAAAGGCAATTTCCGAGTCTGAGGAAGAAGGAGGACGAGAATGTCGCAATGTATGAGGCTAACATTACAAGGTTAGCGAGGTATGCTGCAGATTATATATGTAACCCAAGAAGTACGATTTATCATTTCTTTTATGGGTCAAAACCATTTCACCATAGAGCATTAGTCTCAAAAACCTTCTCGTCGTACGAAGATATTGTCTCATGTGCTATCAAGAAAGAAAAGGAATTTTCTAAGTCTTATGACTTTAAAGCAAAGATAGAGAAGAAGAGATATGTTGATCAATATGGAAATGGAAATAAGGGGAAGAAGGGAAAGGTTGAAAATCCATCCTGCAGTAAATGTGTGAAGAAACACCCCGGTAATTGCTTAAAAGGAATGGGAGTTAGTAACAAGTGTGGTGAAAAAGGCCACCAAACTCCTGATTTCAAGGGAAAGAGGGTTGATGTCAATGGGGAATTATATAATTGTAGAGATATGGGACATTATGCAAATGAATGTCCTAAGAATCAGGGGAACATACCTCAGAGAAGGACAAGTGATCAAGGACACACTTATGTTATCTGTCACGACCCGTCCTCGGGCCTGTGCCGTGACTACCCCATGCCCGCCTTCTATAGGCCAGGGGCTGGAGACTAGAACCAAGGCTTAAATCTCGACAAAAAGGGAAGGAATTGCCTTTATTAAGTAAAAAAACACATAGAGTAAGCAAGAAGAAGTAAACACTATGTAAAACTGGGTACAATAGTAAGTGCGGAAAAGTAAGTGGCCCATAATACAAACCCAAACTGAAAGTAAAATACAACTGTAAAAGAAGTATAGCAACTGAAAAGTAAAGACGCAACGTCGAGCCGTCCACTGGAAGTCCCACCTGAATGGTGGGTACAGATAGTCTCCACAGCTCTACGAGTCCATTAGTCCACTCTGTGTACGTCCCGCCCTGTGGTCTACCTCCAGGTACCGTCTCGCTTCACGATCCTCAACCGCGATCAGCGCTGTCCTTCGTCTGCATCCAACACAACGTAGTGTGGGCATTGCCCGTGCCGGGGAGAGTATACTCTACTTAGTAGAGACCCCGAGACCCCCGAAGGTCTCCTAGAATCCAAAAAGGATAATCCACAAAGGAATGACACAATCACGAAGTAACATTCGACATTATTTAAGTATATTCCCATACATATACCTAATTCATCAATTTCAGTTCGGATCCAACATCCGACCCCAAGTACAACCCAGTCCACACTGGAAAACATAACCCATTCCACATAGGAATTCGCAACCCAATCCACACAGGAAATCAAGTAAATCTTTACGAAGATAAGATTGGAATTCAAGACTCAGCTCACACAGGTATACTTCTTCATAAGACGATAGAGATGATCAGTTGTAGCCACTGATTCATCTAAGCCGTCGGACCCACACATGATCGATAGGTACTAACCCCTGCAATGACCCACACAGGATCTGACCCACACAAGATCGGTATGCATTGGCCCACACAGGACCTTTGAGCGCTGACCCACACAAGATCAGTAGGCACTAATCCACATATGATCGCCAAGTGCTGTAGTCGTTGCTGTTGAATCCACGAAGGATTTTTGTATAGTATTCATCGTCGTCGCAGTCGCAGCCAGCTCTAGGGTTCTCGCACACAGCAAGCTCGTTTCAGGAGGGTCCGCTCCATGAGCCAAGGGGCTGATACATCAACTGACACGAATTCCGGATTTGATGTATCCCAAAGTTCGTTATCATCAAAAGGAACTCAACGTGACAGACGACATGTCAATAGGAAGCCCGGTCTGAGAGTTATTGGCTTTTTCGTTCCGGGGGCCCGGTTTATTTTTAAGTCAAAACCAACCCGACCGCACTCCAACTGTGTCTAAACCTCGAGAAGAGTAAGCCAAACGGTCTGTCTCACTAAGAGGAATCCAAAAAAGTCGACGGTACGTCAATCGGACGTCCAGATCTCAAGTTATAAGCGTTTTGCGCTCCAAGGGCCCACATGGTTTCGCGTTAAAACAAACTCGGACGTACCCATTGTTCTATGAAACCTTGAGTGTAATATACCGAAACAATCGTCTCGATCCAAGGATCGCATCACAGCTGACAGTGCATTGATCGGAGGTCTGTTTCCCATGTTATGGGCGTTTGAACAGATCTGTCAGAAAATAAGAGGTTCGGGCCCGGTCCGACCCTGCCTGATACCCCCCCCCCCCCGGGTCGACCCGAACAGGGTCCGGGTCTGGCTCATTAGGGCGCGGCCCGGCCCGGGTGGCGCGGCCCGGCAGATTGGCGCGCTCGGGCGGCCCGCGTGGCCAGCTCGGTTGGCCGAGCTGAGCGGAACAGGGGGGCGCGTTGCCCCCCGGAATGATGAACTGCGGCCCCCACGTGGGGGGCCGCTCCTTCAGCCATCCAGGGGTTATGACCCCCGACCTTCATGGTAACGGGCCATCTTGTCTGGCCAGGGAGTCACCACGGGACCCCCCTGTGGGTCCCGCCCTCCTTGCTCCGGCGGCCGGTGGTTCCAGCTGCCACTCCCCACACCACCGCAGCCATAGGCCGCGACCTTGTCCGATCGGCGGGGCGTGACGGCGCTGTGCCCCTCCGCTGCGGCCCCACTCTGTCCGCGGCCTCTTCGAGGTTCTCCGGCATGGCGCGAAGGCGCCGCGGCTTGTTCGACTTCAATGGCGCGGCGCGACGACGCTGCGCTTCTTCTCCCATTCTTCATTGTTTCTGCACAGTGCAACAGTACCGCGCTGCCTTTGATCATGCCGCAACAAGTTCAAACATCATGGGGGAGGAGAGTTGGCCATGTTCATGGGATCCGACCACCTCTTGTTATTGCGATAACAGGCATCCCAATTTAGAAAATGATGAACGGTGATGAAAGTATTCACTAACAAAAACAATTAATCCCCTACCTCGAGCGTTGTTGAACGAAGGTTCGTCGTGGGGAAGGGACGTCGCAGAAGGAGGATCGTTGGTGTCGTGGAGAATAGAATAATTGGCGTCGCAGTACACGGAGTCGCGTCTTCAATCTCCGAGGATGGCGTATCTCACCGTCTGCAGAGAGGGAAGAAGACGGTACGATGAACTCCCCTTTTTGGTGATAGAGTTCTTCATCGAAGGCTCGACGTTCTTCGCGTTCTTCAACAAGGAAGAAGAACTTCAAGACTTAGAGATTTATTCCACCAATCCTCTCTCAACATTCTAACCAAATTAAAATAAAGTCTCCCCTTAATTTAATTGTTTATTCCATGCTTTTGAAAATTATAAAAATCAAAAACGAAACCACTTAATTAATTAAACTTATGTTGACAAATTAAATGGAGAGTTAAGGGAGTTAAGTAATATGAAGGGGTGGGGTTCATGTAGGCCCCACATCACTAATATCCTACCTAGGAGTTAGGTTATCAGTGGGCCCCACTCCTACTCCCTTTCATAGGATATAACCACTTATTAAAAAGAAATAAAATTGTAGCGCAATTTTATTTTACTTTTCATCTAATCCACATTTTTTAACAACTCCTCCCGAGAAAACAGAACCCCAGTAAGGGTCTTCTTAAGCAATTACCAGTGTTGCAGTTCCATCGGTGTCCTCAGATTTCGATTCCGAGCACTGCTTCAAATGTTCGGAAATCCTGCTCGTTCGTTCACTGAACGTACCTGAACTAAACTTCGGAAAATTATTCCGAGCTCAACGAGCCTCGGAATCAGGTTCCGTCAGAAACTGCGTTCTTGTAAAAGCCCAAAAAAATTAAGAAAAAATTTCCATTGAATTTTACGGGTCTTTACATTACTCCCACTTCAGGGCTTTACGTCCCCTTAAAGATACATCATAATATAGGGAAACAAATGTGGGTACAGAGCACGCATTTGAGCCTCCTGCTCCCAAGTGCTCTCACGGAGGTTCACGTGCTGCCATATGATGCACACTATGGGAATCGACAGTCCACATAGGAGCCATTCTTGTCGATCGTCGATATCCACCGGGACCTCTGAAAAATTCTCCCTATCATCAATGTCCAGCTCCCCATGGTCGATGATATGTGTCGGGTCGTGCGCGTATCTCCTCAGTTGAGATACGTTAAAGACGTCGTGCACCCGGTGCAACTGAGATGGTAGAGCCAGGCGATATGCCACCTCGCCAATCCTGCTGGGGACCTGGAATGGTCCAATTAAGCATGGAGACAACTTTCCACCTTGGCCAAATCTCCGTAATCCCCATCGAGTTGAGACCTGCAAGAAGACATGGTCGCCATCCTCGAACTCTAGTGGTGTCCGCCTCCTGTCAGCATAAGACTTCTGCCAGATCTGAGCTATCCTCATCTAATCCTGGATGACCTGGACCTTCTTCATCGTGGCCTAGACCATCTCCGGTCCCACATGTGTAGACTCCCCATGTTCTGTCCAGCACAGCGGTGATATGAATGGTCGATCTTACAACACCTTGTATGGTTCCATCCCGATGGTGGAGTGGTATTTGTTGTTGTACGCGAACTCTACCAAGGGTAGGTGATCCTACCAGCTGTGACCGAAGTGTAGGACCCCGGGACACCCTGAGAGGGGAGGGGTGAATCAGGGTGGCAACTTTTTCTTCTTAAAGTTGTGGATCTTGTTCCCACATTGGTAGGAACTACTTAAACCTGTATGATGGATATGATCAGCAATTAAACATTCACATGCAGAGACAGATGACACAGCTATTTTTACTTGGTTCACCACTGAGGGCTACATCCAAGGAGTATACGCCGACAGGTTGCCGGCCGTACCTAAATCCACTATGCTTCACTAGCTGCGGATACAAATGTTCGGGTACAGACACTCTGTCCCAGGCTTACTGCCTTTACAATTGTTCAGGGATAGCTCACTGCGTCCCTCGGGTCACTCCCGTTGACTCCCCCTGGCTCACTGCCGTTGGTGAAGTCTCACTCAGTTTATAGACGTGAAGGTCTCTTCAATAGATATGCATTGAAGTCTTTGTCTCCTGTTCAGCATGAGACTTTGCTTGCATCAGAGTCCTGAGTTGATGCTCTTTTGAAATCAATATTCTACTTCAGTGCAATACCTGAATGCACTAAATCTCCATCTCTTCCTTCAATTCTCAGTTCTGACACCTGAGTGTATCGATATATTTCTCTCTCTGTGCAGATCAGATTTTGGTTGCACGATCGTTCTTCTTCTCTTCACAAAGCAGATTTGAGAGTGCTAAGCACCTGTCAAAAGGCCTGCGGGACCCCCAAATTTTCCGCGCACCCTTCCCGGGGGCTTGCGCGTAAAATTCAAACCTTGCGCGTAAAAATAACTTTTGTCGCGTAAAAGGCTTTTCGCGCTACTCTTCTTTTTCGCGCAAAACTTCCATTTTTCGCGCAATGCCTTCTTTTTGGCGCAACCCTCTGTACCTTAATTTTTCCGCGCGCCGGAGCTCAGGATTTGTCTAAGTGTCGAGCCTCTCCGAATGAGAGGGGTTCACCTCATATTTATAGACGATTTTTATCCTGCGCGTAAAACCCTCTTTCTTGCGCGTAAAACTGTCTCTCAGTTCTTTGAATTACGCGCACCTTCCCATTTTTCCGCGCACAGCTCTGGTTTTTCGCGCAACCCATGCCTTTACCATTTTTCAACGTTCTGATTCTGAAACATCATTTGCGCGAAAAACTATTTCGCGCATCCCGCTGTTTTCCGCGGCCAACTTAAGTATTTCGTGCACATCCCTGATTTTCCGCGCAGCCCATGCCTTTGCCATTTTTCACCTCTCTGATTTCAAAACACTGTTTGCGCGAAAAACTATTTCGCGCATCCCGCTGTTTTTCGCGCCTAACTTAAGTATTTCGCACAGGCCTCTTATATTTCGCGCACCACTTCCTTTTTGTGCGAACCTCCTTTTGCAGACAATCCATGTCTTCATTTTCCGATTTTGAGGCCCAAAAATTTGGCAAACACTGGAAAACGGCGCCACCTTGTATCTGCTCTTTTAGTCCGCCTCCAGATCATCCATTCCTTTGTCGACGTTCCTTGAATAAAAACATGGATCATTATTCCACAGTCCTCGAACTCGACCTGCCTCCATAGAAACTCTTTTTCCAACAAATTTGTATGTCGTTTGTTTGCTTTGTCGACAAGGACGATCACCTCAACAGCGCTTCATCTTGGTGATCTGTATACTTCAACAACTCTTCTTCTTTTATCACAACCTCCACTATTGTGATATGTAGTCTTTGAAGGAACAGCTTTAGCATCATCATCTTCTATGACAATGTGATGTTCATGACTATCTCAGAAGTCCAATCTTTGCGCATTGTCTTCTTCATCAACCGGTATGATGTACTTCATGCAAACCGATTCAATTCATCAGGAAGTCTCTTGCATGGTTCTCATGCAATCATGAGTAATTGCATGGACTTCATCCAAAGACCTCATTCTTCTTTAATCATCCTTGGATGGATTATACCTCACATTCTGTATTGTTGTAAACAATGTATCACCTTTGACACATGTTCTTTGAACTTCCGATCAGTACAACAATCGTCTGAATCACCACTCCTCTACTTCATCGGAGTACTTCATGATCTCCTTCATTTTGATATTCCATTGACAACTATTGACAACAAATAAAAACCTATACACAACGTGGTTCCAACAATCTCCCCCTTTGTATTTTGTTGTCAA
The DNA here is from genome assembly GCA_963277665.1 of Viscum album. Taxonomy (NCBI): domain Eukaryota; kingdom Viridiplantae; phylum Streptophyta; class Magnoliopsida; order Santalales; family Viscaceae; genus Viscum; species Viscum album. Next base: position 537,607,791 of record OY728157.1, read on the forward strand.
TACCTTAAACATCTTCTGAAATGAATCCGTCAATGTCAAAATGAGAATCTTCTGCATTTCACTTTCTCTCCCCCTTATTGACATGAAATACAAAGCGCATGGTAGGGAGGGTATCAATCCTCAATTAAGCAAAGTTTCATTAATCATTTCACTCTATGTCTACTTGAGCAGTGCTTGAAGTAGAAAACAAGAGGATTTGATTAAGTCAACAAGGCTGTCCATTATCCACAGATCATGATACCAACATGAGATGAGAACTCATGTATCTTGTCTTCAAGGGTTTACCACTTTTATTTCAGGCTTAAGAAAAATCACTATGATAGAGAAAAACCAACCTGAAACTCCTGCACTCACAACAGCATGTGGATCAAAAATATTCATGTGCAATCGGCAGAGAAAAAAATGACCTTGGGGCACTTCCAATTTTTTGTTATGTCACTGATCAATTCAGTTACTCCCCCTTTGTAGAATGATCTTTGATTTGAGTAACCAAGGGATAGAGATTAAGAAATGGCATACCTTCTCCATTGGCGTGAAATTCATAGAATAACTGCTTTTGAGTCCAGCTGGAGTTGATATTGATCGAAACAGTGATTATTGAAGCTTTTTCATTTTTCTCCCCCTCAAGGGAAACACTCCTCATAATCTTCATCAAGAGTGATCCTTCATCATCATAATCTTTGAATATCAATTGAAGAATCTACTTAGGATGGAAACTTCTTCAGCTTGGCTATCAAGAGTTGACAGCATTCACTACTTCTCAGGTTCTCCCCCTGAGAGCATGCTTCACCTTCAATTCCCTGCATTATTAGCACAAATACAATACACAAATGATTATGGGAATAAGGTGGTTTCTTCTTGCTTCATCAAGAAGACTTGATTGGTTGAGGTTCTTTTCTCAACCAAGTTCCTCTGTTCACTCCAGTCTTCATGCCTGCACATTTGAACATGTGTTCTGACATCTGTCGGTGTGGCATGGCTCTATTCACATTCTCTTCTGCTTTGTGTGGAGAATTGTTTTGCTTAGCAGCCATCATGAACGATACATTCTTACTCCTCTTAAGGACTGCTTCTTGCTCTGGTATTAAGGTTAGGCAACCTTTTGCAATGTGACCAGATTTCTTGCATCTCTCACACAAAACTTCTTTGACACGTGTGTTTCTCTTTGTTTGCAATCTCTCCTCCACTGTGTCTTCATCATGTGAAAGTTTTCCTTTTCCTTTGTCACCAGCCTTGGCCTTCTCATCTTCAAATTTCCTTATTCTTTTCAAATCTTCTGGCCAGATGACCAATATGTCATGTGGGACTTTTGCAGCTAGTTTAGGTCTTCCACATGGGTTCATCCGAGATTCATCCCACTTAGTGTTTCTTTTGGATGAATGACCCTTCAATTTCATGGATCTAAAATCCTGGGTCTTCTCAGCTTGCCAACTTGATATCTTCTTGGGGAGTGATGTGTTCGCCATATTCTTCTAATTTCGTCCCAAGGTACTTTCTTCATACTTAGATGGATTGTGTGGTCTTCTGTTCTTATCAGCTCTGGATATCTGTTGACCTAGGCATGCACCATTCTTATGACCACTGCCGTTGCATACATCACAGATGTTATCAAGCATTCCAAATCTGTTTGCTGTAAATAGATGCTTCTGGACCTGTGGATGTTGCTTCTTCTTCTCTGCCTTCCTCCCCTTTGATATAGGCTTTCCCTGTGCTTTTCCATGAAAGGGATTATAAAAACAATCCAGTGCACAGTGCCCAAATCTATTGCAGCACCAACATTGGCCCACAAATCTTTTCTTCTTTGTTTCTTCAGTATTATGTTGTTGGGCCATCTGCTTAATCGTTTGTGCTCTATTTGAGGAAGAATCTTCCTCCTTTTTCTTCCTATCCACCCTAGTCATGGTGGTAGGTTTATTCTTCTCACCTATCCTCATCCATACTTGTTTAGAGCTTTTCTTCCCACCTGCACTGATTGTCGGAGTGTATTTAGAAACATGAGTACAAGATGGTCTGGATGGTACCTTCACTTTCTCAGTTGCCTGTGATAGATCAATGAGCGAAGTCATGATCTTCTTATCACATGTTGGAGGTCTTTTGACAATAGAATACTCCATTGAGCATTGAGTACCGGCAGCAACTGATTCTTGATGTGGATAATCAAGAGTTGTCATAATCTTCTTGTCACATGTTGGAGGCATTTCAGCTTTAGACTCCTCCAACGAACATTGAGTGCAAGCATCACTCATTTCATTCTTTTGTGAAGTCTCAATATGTGTGTTCTCAATCATGGTCAATTGAGCTTCCAATTTTTGACCCACAATATTGAGGATGATCTTCTGATCTTCAATCGTGATCATCTTCTCTTCACAATTCTTCTTCAACCTTTGAACCTCATCTTCATGCATCTTAACTTTGTTTTGTAACAAAGAGTCAAGTTCCCTGAATTTAATGGACGTTTCTTCCAAACAAAAATTCTTGACTTCATTGTTCTTCTTCAGCTCATCTTCAAGTGCATGGATCCGTTCTTCTAGAGTATTGCTGACTTCACCTTTTTCATCAAGGGCTTTCTCCCGTTTGGTGAGTTTCATACTTTCCATAATTTTTCCTTCCAGCCCCTTTTCCATATTGTCCGCTTCCCTTTCAAGTCTAGTGATCTCAACCTGCATAGATTGAAATAGGCTACAGATAATAACAACCCTTTCTTCTGGAATATCATGCAGATATGTTTTGAGTTTTTCTTGAAAGCATGAATTGGGGGTGTCATCCTTTCCTCTGGAAGAATTCTGAGTCACCTGCTCGATACTTTCCATGCCTGATGTTTCTTCATTTTTTGAATGGCATGGAGAAAAAGACATTGCATCTTCTTTGGATATGAGGGACTTCTTCAGCTGCTTTTTCTCTTTCTTTTTCCTGTTTGTCATGGTCTTGCTAGATGCAGACGTCTGCTCAGAAACTTCATCAAGACTGCTCTTCATTGTTGACTTTAGGAAAGAAACTCAAATCCTCTTCTCAATAGAATTACTGGAGAATATCCAACATACGTTAACCTCGCTCTGATACCACTTGTAGGACCCCGGGACACCCTGAGAGGGGAGGGGTGAATCAGGGTGGCAACTTTTTCTTCTTAAAGTTGTGGATCTTGTTCCCACATTGGTAGGAACTACTTAAACCTGTATGATGGATATGATCAGCAATTAAACATTCACATGCAGAGACAGATGACACAGCTATTTTTACTTGGTTCACCACTGAGGGCTACATCCAAGGAGTATACGCCGACAGGTTGCCGGCCGTACCTAAATCCACTATGCTTCACTAGATGCGGATACAAATGTTCGGGTACAGACACTCTGTCCCAGGCTTACTGCCTTTACAATTGTTCAGGGATAGCTCACTGCGTCCCTCGGGTCACTCCCGTTGACTCCCCCTGGCTCACTGCCGTTGGTGAAGTCTCACTCAGTTTATAGACATGAAGGTCTCTTCAATAGATATGCATTGAAGTCTTTGTCTCCTGTTCAGCATGAGACTTTGCTTGCATCAGAGTCCTGAGTTGATGCTCTTTTGAAATCAATATTCTACTTCAGTGCAATACCTGAATGCACTAAATCTCCATCTCTTCCTTCAATTCCCAGTTCTGACACCTGAGTGTATCGATATATTTCTCTCTCTGTGCAGATCAGATTTTGGTTGCACGATCGTTCTTCTTCTCTTCGCAAAGCAGATTTGAGAGTGCTAAGCACCTGTCAAAAGGCCTGCGGGACCCCCAAATTTTCCGCGCACCCTTCCCGGGGGCTTGCGCGTAAAATTCAAACCTTGCGCGTAAAAATAACTTTTGTCGCGTAAAAGGCTTTTCGCGCTACTCTTCTTTTTCACGCAAAACTTCCATTTTTCGCGCAATGCCTTCTTTTTCGCGCAACCCTCTGTACCTTAATTTTTCCGCGCTCCGGAGCTCAGGATTTGTCTAAGTGTCGAGCCTCTCCGAATAAGAGGGGTTCACCTCATATTTATAGACGATTTTTATCCTGCGCGTAAAACCCTCTTTCTTGCGCGTAAAACTGTCTCTCAGTTCTTTGAATTACGCGCACCTTCCCATTTTTCCGCGCACAGCTCTGGTTTTTCGCGCAACCCATGCCTTTACCATTTTTCAACGTTCTGATTCTGAAACATCATTTGCGCGAAAAACTATTTCGCGCATCCCGCTGTTTTCCGCGGCCAACTTAAGTATTTCGTGCACATCCCTGATTTTCCGCGCAGCCCATGCCTTTGCCATTTTTCACCTCTCTGATTTCAAAACACTGTTTGCGCGAAAAACTATTTCGCGCATCCCGCTGTTTTTCGCGCCTAACTTAAGTATTTCGCACAGGCCTCTTATATTTCGCGCACCACTTCCTTTTTGTGCGAACCTCCTTTTGCAGACAATCCATGTCTTCATTTTCCGATTTTGAGGCCCAAAAATTTGGCAAACACTGGAAAACGGCGCCACCTTGTATCTGCTCTTTTAGTCCGCCTCCAGATCATCCATTCCTTTGTCGACGTTCCTTGAATAAAAACATGGATCATTATTCCACAGTCCTCGAACTCGACCTGCCTCCATAGAAACTCTTTTTCCAACAAATTTGTATGTCGTTTGTTTGCTTTGTCGACAAGGACGATCACCTCAACAGCGCTTCATCTTGGTGATCTGTATACTTCAACAACTCTTCTTCTTTTATCACAACCTCCACTATTGTGATATGTAGTCTTTGAAGGAACAGCTTTAGCATCATCATCTTCTATGACAATGTGATGTTCATGACTATCTCAGAAGTCCAATCTTTGCACATTGTCTTCTTCATCAACCGGTATGATGTACTTCATGCAAACCGATTCAATTCATCAGGAAGTCTCTTGCATGGTTCTCATGCAATCATGAGTAATTGCATGGACTTCATCCAAAGACCTCATTCTTCTTTAATCATCCTTGGATGGATTATACCTCACATTCTGTATTGTTGTAAACAATGTATCACCTTTGACACATGTTCTTTGAACTTCCGATCAGTACAACAATCGTCTGAATCACCACTCCTCTACTTCATCGGAGTACTTCATGATCTCCTTCATTTTGATATTCCATTGACAACTATTGACAACAAATACAAACCTATACACAACGTGGTTCCAACAATCTCCCCCTTTGTATTTTGTTGTCAATACCTTAAACATCTTCTGAAATGAATCCGTCAATGTCAAAATGAGAATCTTCTGCATTTCACTTTCTCTCCCCCTTATTGACATGAAATACAAAGCGCATGGTAGGGAGGGTATCAATCCTCAATTAAGCAAAGTTTCATTAATCATTTCACTCTATGTCTACTTGAGCAGTGCTTGAAGTAGAAAACAAGAGGATTTGATTAAGTCAACAAGGCTGTCCATTATCCACAGATCATGATACCAACATGAGATGAGAACTCATGTATCTTGTCTTCAAGGGTTTACCACTTTTATTTCAGGCTTAAGAAAAATCACTATGATAGAGAAAAACCAACCTGAAACTCCTGCACTCACAACAGCATGTGGATCAAAAATATTCATGTGCAATCGGCAGAGAAAAAAATGACCTTGGGGCACTTCCAATTTTTTGTTATGTCACTGATCAATTCAGTTACTCCCCCTTTGTAGAATGATCTTTGATTTGAGTAACCAAGGGATAGAGATTAAGAAATGGCTTACCTTCTCCATTGGCGTGAAATTCATAGAATAACTGCTTTTGAGTCCAGCTGTAGTTGATATTGATCGAAACAGTGATTATTGAAGCTTTTTCATTTTTCTCCCCCTCAAGGGAAACACTCCTCATCATCTTCATCAAGAGTGATCCTTCATCATCATAATCTTTGAATATAAATTGAAGAATCTACTTAGGATGGAAACTTCTTCAGCTTGGCTATCAAGAGTTTACAGCATTCACTACTTCTCAGGTTCTCCCCCTGAGAGCATGCTTCACCTTCAATTCCCGGCATTATTAGCACAAATACAATACACAAATGATTATGGGAATAAGGTGGTTTCTTCTTGATTCATCAAGAAGACTTGATTGGTTGAGGTTCTTTTCTCAACCAAGTTCCTCTGTTTACTCCAGTCTTCATGCCTACACATTTGAACATGTGTTCTGACATCTGTCGGTGTGGCATGGCTCTATTCACATTCTCTTCTGCTTTGTGTGGAGAATTGTTTTGCTTAGCAGCCATCATGAACGATACATTCTTACTCCTCTTAAGGACTGCTTCTGGCTCTGGTATTAAGGTTAGGCAACCTTTTGCAATGTGACCAGATTTCTTGCATCTCTCACACAGAACTTCTTTGACACGTGTGTTTCTCTTTGTTTGCAATCTCTCCTCCACTGTGTCTTCATCATGTGAAAGTTTTCCTTTTCCTTTGTCACCAGCCTTGGCCTTCTCATCTTCAAATTTCCTTATTCTTTTCAAATCTTCTGGCCAGATGACCAATATGTCATGTGGGACTTTTGCAGCTAGTTTAGGTATTCCACATGGGTTCATCCGAGATTCATCCCACTTAGTGTTTCTTTTGGATGAATGACCCTTCAATTTCATGGATCTAAAATCCTGGGTCTTCTCAGCTTGCCAACTTGATATCTTCTTGGGGAGTGATGTGTTCGCCATATTCTTCTAATTTCGTCCCAAGGTACTTTCTTCATACTTAGATGGATTGTGTGGTATTCTGTTCTTATCAGCTCTGGATATCTGTTGACCTAGGCATGCACCATTCTTATGACCACTGCCGTTGCATACATCACAGATGTTATCAAGCATTCCAAATCTGTTTGCTGTAAATAGATGCTTCTGGACCTGTGGATGTTGCTTCTTCTTCTCTGCCTTCCTCCCCTTTGATATAGGCTTTCCCTGTGCTTTTCCATGAAAGGGATTATAAAAACAATCCAGTGCACAGTGCCCAAATCTATTGCAGCACCAAAATTGGCCCACAAATCTTTTCTTCTTTGTTTCTTCAGTATTAAGTTGTTGGGCCATCTGCTTAATCGTTTGTGCTCTATTTGAGGAAGAATCTTCCTCCTTTTTCTTCCTATCCACCCTAGTCATGGTGGTAGGTTTATTCTTCTCACCTATCCTCATCCATACTTGTTTAGAGCTTTTCTTCCCACCTGCACTGATTGTCGGAGTGTATTTAGAAACATGAGTACAAGATGGTCTGGATGGTACCTTCACTTTCTCAGTTGCCTGTGATAGATCAATGAGCGAAGTCATGATCTTCTTATCACATGTTGGAGGTCTTTTGACAATAGAATACTCCATTGAGCATTGAGTACCGGCAGCAACTGATTCTTGATGTGGATAATCAAGAGTTGTCATAATCTTCTTGTCACATGTTGGAGGCATTTCAGCTTTAGACTCCTCCAACGAACATTGAGTGCAAGCATCACTCATTTCATTCTTTTGTGAAGTCTCAATATGTGTGTTCTCAATCTTGGTCAATTGAGCTTCCAATTTTTGACCCACAATATTGAGGATGATCTTCTGATCTTCAATCGTGATCATCTTCTCTTCACAATTCTTCTTCAACCTTTGAACCTCATCTTCATGCATCTTAACTTTGTTTTGTAACAAAGAGTCAAGTTCCCTGAATTTAATGGACGTTTCTTCCAGACAAAAATTCTTGACTTCATTGTTCTTCTTCAGCTCATCTTCAAGTGCATGGATCCGTTCTTCTAGAGTATTGCTGAATTCACCTTTTTCTTCAAGGGCTTTCACCCGTTTGGTGAGTTTCATACTTTCCATAATTTTTCCTTCCAGCCCCTTTTCCATATTGTCCGCTTCCCTTTCAAGTCTAGTGATCTCAACCTGCATAGATTGAAATAGGCTATAGATAATAACAACCCTTTCTTCTGGAATATCATGAAGATATGTTTTGAGTTTTTCTTGAAAGCATGAATTGGGGGTGTCATCCTTTCCTCTGGAAGAATTCTGAGTCACCTGCTCGATACTTTCCATGCCTGATGTTTCTCCATTTTTTGAATGGCATGGAGAAAAAGACATTGCATCTTCTTTGGATATGAGGGACTTCTTCAGCTGCTTTTTCTCTTTCTTTTTCCTGTTTGTCATGGTCTTGCTAGATGCAGACGTCTGCTCAGAAACTTCATCAAGACTGCTCTTCATTGTTGACTTTAGGAAAGAAACTCAAATCCTCTTCTCAATAGAATTACTGGAGAATATCCAACATACGTTAACCTCGCTCTGATACCACTTGTAGGACCCCGGGACACCCTGAGAGGGGAGGGGTGAATCAGGGTGGCAACTTTTTCTTCTTAAAGTTGTGGATCTTGTTCCCACATTGGTAGGAACTCCTTAAACCTGTATGATGGATATGATCAGCAATTAAACATTCACATGCAGAGACAGATGACACAGCTATTTTTACTTGGTTCACCACTGAGGGCTACATCCAAGGAGTATACGCCGACAGGTTGCCGGCCGTACCTAAATCCACTATGCTTCACTAGCTGCGGATACAAATGTTCGGGTACAGACACTCTGTCCCAGGCTTACTGCCTTTACAATTGTTCAGGGATAGCTCACTGCGTCCCTCGGGTCACTCCCGTTGACTCCCCCTGGCTCACTGCCGTTGGTGAAGTCTCACTCAGTTTATAGACGTGAAGGTCTCTTCAATAGATATGCATTGAAGTCTTTGTCTCCTGTTCAGCATGAGACTTTGCTTGCATCAGAGTCCTGAGTTGATGCTCTTTTGAAATCAATATTCTACTTCAGTGCAATACCTGAATGCACTAAATCTCCATCTCTTCCTTCAATTCCCAGTTCTGACACCTGAGTGTATCGATATATTTCTCTCTATGTGCAGATCAGATTTTGGTTGCACGATCGTTCTTCTTCTCTTCGCAAAGCAGATTTGAGAGTGCTAAGCACCTGTCAAAAGGCCTGCGGGACCCCCAAATTTTCCGCGCACCCTTCCCGGGGGCTTGCGCGTAAAATTCAAACCTTGCGCGTAAAAATAACTTTTGTCGCGTAAAAGGCTTTTCGCGCTACTCTTCTTTTTCGCGCAAAACTTCCATTTTTCGCGCAATGCCTTCTTTTTCGCGCAACCCTCTGTACCTTAATTTTTCTGCGCGCCGGAGCTCAGGATTTGTCTAAGTGTCGAGCCTCTCCGAATGAGAGGGGTTCACCTCATATTTATAGACGATTTTTATCCTGCGCGTAAAACCCTCTTTCTTGCGCGTAAAACTGTCTCTCAGTTCTTTGAATTACGCGCACCTTCCCATTTTTCCGCGCACAGCTCTGGTTTTTCGCACAACCCATGCCTTTACCATTTTTCAACGTTCTGATTCTGAAACATCATTTGCGCGAAAAACTATTTCGCGCATCCCGCTGTTTTCCGCGCCCAACTTAAGTATTTCGCGCACATCCCTGATTTTCCGCGCAGCCCATGCCTTTTCCATTTTTCACCTCTCTGATTTCGAAACACTGTTTGCGCGAAAAACTATTTCGCGCATCCCGCTGTTTTTCGCGCCTAACTTAAGTATTTCGCGCAGGCCTCTTATATTTCGCGCACCACTTCCTTTTTGTGCGAACCTCCTTTTGCAGACAATCCATGTCTTCATTTTCCGATTTTGAGGCTCAAAAATTTGGCAAACACTGGAAAACGGCGCCACCTTGTATCTGCTCTTTTAGTCCGCCTCTAGATCATCCATTCCTTTGTCGACGTTCCTTGAATAAAAACATGGATCATTATTCCACAGTCCTCGAACTCGACCTGCCTCCATAGAAACTCTTTTTCCAACAAATTTTTATGTCGTTTGTTTGCTTTGTCGACAAGGACGATCACCTCAACAGCGCTTCATCTTGGTGATCTGTATACTTCAACAACTCTTCTGCTTTTATCACAACCTCCACTATTGTGATATGTAGTCTTTGAAGGAACAGCTTTAGCATCATCATCTTCTATGACAATGTGATGTTCATGACTATCTCAGAAGTCCAATCTTTGCACATTGTCTTCTTCATCAACCGGTATGATGTACTTCATGCAAACCGATTCAATTCATCAGGAAGTCTCTTGCATGGTTCTCATGCAATCATGAGTAATTGCATGGACTTCATCCAAAGACCTCATTCTTCTTTAATCATCCTTGGATGGATTATACCTCACATTCTGTATTGTTGTAAACAATGTATCACCTTTGACACATGTTCTTTGAACTTCCGATCAGTACAACAATCGTCTGAATCACCACTCCTCTACTTCATCGGATTACTTCATGATCTCCTTCATTTTGATATTCCATTGACAACTATTGACAACAAATACAAACCTATACACAACGTGGTTCCAACACGAAGTCTAGGACACATGAACGGAGCATGTCCTCGAGAGTCTGAATGGTCCTCTCCATCTGACCATCCGTTTGAGGGTGAAAGGTTATGCTCAGACGTAGCTTCATCCCAAACACCTCCTACAACCCATTCTAAAGCCGAGAAGTAAAGCGAGAATCTAGATCAGAGATGATTGTTGATGGAACACCATGAAGCCGTACAATCTCTTCAATGTAGAGGCATCCCAGGCTCTCTACTGAGCCCTGCTCTCTGATGGGTAAGAAGTGGGCCGACTTGGTGACTCGGTCGACAATCACCCAAATGGAGTCGTGACCTCTGGATGTATGTGGAAGTACAGTCATGAAATCTATAGATATCTCTCCCCACCTCCACTCCGGGACCTCCAAAGGCTGTACAAAGTCTGCTGGTACTTTGTGCTCTACCTTCACCTGCTGGAAGGGGAGGCATCGAAAAACGAACTCTGCTATAGCCTTCTTCGTACCCGGCCACCAGTGCTGTCGTCTGAGGTCCTGGTACATCTTCACCACTCCTGGATTTACCTCTACAGGGGAAGTGTGGAACTCCCTCAGCACCTCCACTTGTAAAGAATCCAGTACCGTGGTACGTCCCACGAAAATGATGATGTTCTCTCCTCCCACTGAGAATCCATCAGGTACCTATCCTGAGGATATCTGTGCACGCCACATCTCACAGTCATCATCCTCATGATGTGCCTCTCTGACCCGCTGAAGAAGTGGAAGAGTTACTATGAGTTACTGAAGAAAGGCTGCTCCATCACTATCCATGAAGGATATCTCTAAAGCTGCTAGCTGCTCGGTCTCCTCCCCAAGTATCTAAATGATCTTCCTCCTACTAAGAGCATCGGCTACTACGTTCCCCTTTCCAGGAGTATAAGTGATCTCAATGTCATAGTCCTAGAGGAACTCGAGACATCGCCATTATCTCAGGTTCAGTTCCTTCTGCGAGAAGATGTATTTGAGACTCTGGTGGTCAGAATAGACTGTAAAGCGCTCGCCCATCAGATAGTGTCGCCACATCTTCAGAGTAAAGACCAATACTGCTAACTCCAGGTCATGGGTATCCTATTTCTGCTCATGTTTCCTCAACTGACGTGATCCATAGGTGATCATTTCCCACTCCTTCATTAGGACACATCCAATTCCGGTCCCTGATGCATCGTAGTAAAATACGTACCCAACTCCCTCCTCTGGTAGCCCCATGATAGGTGCACTGGTCAATCTCTGTCTCAGCTCCTGGAAGCTCTGCTGACATCTGTATGACCACACGAAGGGTTTCCCCTTCTTTTTCAAAGATAAAAGTGGTGCTGCAACTCTGGAAAAGTATGGCACAAATCTCCGGTAGTAACCAGCTAGTCCCAAGAAACTCCGCACCTCCGTCACGCTCCTGGGTGGCTCCCAAGCCAGCACTGCCTCGATCATCGCAGGATCCACTGTAACACCCGCCTCAGAGATGACGTGTCCTAATAAGTGGACCTCACGTTTCCAGAACTGACACTTCGAGAGCTTACCATAAAGCTGGTGCTCTCGGAGTGTGTCCAGTACAACCCGCAAGTGGTAGTCGTGCTCCTCCTCAGTCATCAAGTATATCAATATTTAGTCAATGAACACCATGACAAATCGATCGAGGTAAGGCTGAAAGATCCAATTCATGAGGACCATGAACACTGTTGGAGAATTTTTTAATCTGAATGGCATAACCAGGAACTCATTGTGGCCATAACGACATCTGAAGGACATCTTCTGCACATCCACGTCCCGAACTCGGAGCTGATGATAGCCTAACCTGAGATCTATCATTGAGAACCACCATGCTCCCTTGAGCTGATGGAATAGGTCATCAATACTCAGTAGTGGATACTTGTTCCTCATGGTCACCTGGTTCAGGCGACGGTAATCGACACACAGTCGGAAGCTCCTGTCTGCCTTCTTGGCGAACAAATCCGGGGATGCCCAGGGTGAAACACTAGGTCAGATGAATCTTTTGCCCTGCAAGTCCTCCAACTGTACCTGTATCTTTCGAAGCTTGGCCAGAGCCATTCGATATATTGGGGTGGATATCGGGGATGTCCCAGGGTACAAGTAGATATAAAAGTCAACCTCTCTACGAGGAGGTAGTCCTGGAACGTCGTTGGGAAAAACGTCTGCATACTGATCCACCGCTGCAGGTAAGCTCAGACTCCGCACATCAATTGCTCCTAAGATGAGGCTGGCCAACTGATTAGTGATGGGTTGTCCTCTCCTCTGTGTGAGACCATCCTGTGCTGCAAAGCCTCTCTTCTCACCGGTGAAGGTGAACCTGCTCCCATCAGTGTGAACACATCACACCTTGCGCCTAATGCAGTCGATCTGGGCATGGACTTTAGATAACCAATCCATTCCCATGATGACGTTGTACGGCCTTGAAGCCACTACAAGAAGATCCCAGCTGAAGCTCTCTTCTCCTAGAGTAAGCTCACACTATCGGCACCAGTGTGTAATCGCCGAGTTTGCTCCCGTAGGAGTATCTAGCAGTAAGGATCGAGCCAACGGCTCTGTCGGAATCTCCGAGCTCCAAACAAGGGCAGAGGAAATGAAATAATGACTCAATACTATGTCTATAAGAACTGGTGCAAGGGTGGAGTAGACACATATAGTACCTCAAATCAGCTCGAGCGCGTCGTGGTTGTAGGCCTCCGTTGCATGAAGCTGTGCCTACCTCTAGCCGCCAGCTCCCTGTGGTCGGGGTGGACCTCCTGGTGGTGGTGGTGGTGGTAGAGCCTCAAAGAATCACCCACCACCTGCTGCTCAGCCAGATCCTCTGCCTCGTCCGCCTGCTTTCGGCAAACCGCCACGGTCGACCCTCTACCTCTTCCTGGGTGGTCCCTCAACCGTCCGTTGTTCCTTTGCACGATGGATCGGGTAGTCACGGGCCATGTGACCCTGCCCACCGCATGCATAGCATTATCTACCTCTCGAAAGACTGGCTCTGCGCTGTGTGCCCCAGACCTCTGATCCAGTGTCCTGAGGTCGTCCGCCTGAGGGTCTGGTCCGCCTGGACCCTTGTGTCATTCATCGACTGCTAGCTGTAGAAGACTCTGCTACGTGCCGCCCTGCATTAGGTCTTGCTGCTGATGTAAGTTCATCAAGAATGGTCTCAATGAGAAGGGATCACTCCAGTACCCCTACCTGCGTCCGAATGCTGAGGGAGATCAACGATGCCCTAATCTCATGCCTCAATCCCTCCTCGAAGGTCTGGGCCCGGAAGAATGGGTCCCATACCATTTCCGTCGAATAGCGCGAGAGTTCGGTAAATCTCACCGAGTACTGGGCGACCGTCATGCTGCCCTTCCGTAGCTGTAGAAGCTCATGGATGTGCACCGCAAAGAGGATGGCTGGGACGAACTCCGATAGGAAGAGACTCTCAAAGTCCATCCAGAGGATTGATGCCTCTTCGTGCACCTAGAGCATCAAGCCCCACCATTTTCCTGCTTCTGCGTGCAGGAGGATCGCTGCAAGGATCACCATGAGATCAGCTGGTGTCCCCACTAACCTGAAAACTCGCACAACAACCTCCAGCCAATCCTTGGATGCCTGAGGGTCCGTCTCCCCATGGAAGCTGGGCGGTCTCTAACGCTGAAACCCGTGAATTGTACCAAGGAAACGTGCACTCTCAGTGGCTGGGGCAGGTAGCGTCGGTGGCTCAGTGGGTAGTGGTAACGCCGGTGCCTCCGCAGTAATAGGGCCCTGCACCGAGGCCTCATTGCTCGGTGGGCTGTCATCAAGTATAAAACTCCGAACCCTAGCTGGTTTCCATCGCGGGGCCATCCTAATAAGAAATAGGTGTTCCACGGTTAATATAGTATACCTGGTGAGCTGAAACAATGTAATCACAATGACAATTTGAAACACACATGCAATAAATGTTTTCGTGCAAAAAGTTGGAAATCAGATGTCATGGTCCTAGTGTACGGATGTGTCGGCCGCCGCATCAACACTGGACTCCCTGGACTGATAACCACACTCAATACTCTTATCATTATTGCTTCACATATAAAAAGATCAGAGTCCTGAGTTCTGCGGTAGAACCGAACTCCTCTGATACCAATTTTTCACGACCCGTCCTCGGGCCCATGCCGTGACTATCCCAAGCCTGCCATCCATAGGCCAGGGGATGGTGACTAGAACCAAGGTGTAAATCCCGATAGAAAGGGAAGGCATTTCCTTTATTAAGTAAAATGACACACATAGTAACCAAGAAAAAGTAAACATTAAATAAAACAGGGTACAATAGTACATGTGGAAAAGTATGTGGGCCAGAATACAAACCCAAACTGAACGTGAAATACAACTGGAAAAGAAGTACAGCAACTAAAAATTAAAGCCGCAACGTCGAGCCATCCACTGGGAGTCCCACCTGAAGGGTGGGTACAGGTAGTCTCCATAGCTATACGGGTCCAGCCGTCCGCTCTGTGTATGTCCCGCCTTATGGTCCACCTCCAGGTACCATCTCACTTCACGAGCCACAACCGTGATCAGCGCTGTCCATCGTCTGCATCCATCACAACGTAGTGATGGCATTGCCCATGCAGCGGTGAGTATATGCTACTCAGTAAGGACCCCGAGACACCCGAAGGTCTCCCAGAATCCACAAAGGATAATCCACAATGGAAATATACAATAACGAAGTAACATCCGACATTTCTTAGGTATGTGCCCATTCATATACCTAATTCATCCATTCTAGTTCAGCTCCAACATCTGAGCCCATGTATAACCCATTCCACACAGAAAAAATTAACCCATTCCACAATGGAATTAGCAACCCAACCCACATAGGAAATCCAGTCAATCTTATCAAAGATAATATTGGAAGTCAAGACTCAGCTCACACATGTATACTTCTTTGTAAGAAGATTGAGATGATCAGTTGTAGCCACGGATTCATCTAAGACATCGGACCCACAAAAGATCGATAGGTACTAACCCCCGCAATGACCCACACAGGATCTGACCCACACAGGATCTGTATGCGCTGGCCCACATAGAACCGTTGAGCGCTGACCCACACAGGATCAGTAAGCACGGATCCACATAGGATCGCTAAGTGTTGTATTCATCGCTGTCAACCCCACGGAGGATTTGTTTACAGTCTTTATCGTCGTTGTAGTCGCAGCCATCTCTAGGGTTCCCGCAGACAACAAGCTCATTTCGGGAGGGTCCACTCCACAAGTTGAGGGGATGATACATAAACTAACACAATGTCCGGAGATGATGTATACCAATGTTCCGTATCATCAAAAGGAACTCAACGTGACAGACGGCGCGTCAATCGGACGCCCGGTCTGAGAGTTATTGGCTTTTTCGTTCAGGGGGGCAGGTTGATTTTTAAGTCAAAACCAACCCGACCGCACTCCAACTACATCCAAAACTCGAGTGGAGAAAGACAAAAGGTCCGCCTCACAATGAGGAATCCAAAAAAGTTGATAGTACGTCAATCGGACGTCCGGAGATCAAGTTATAAGCGTTTCGGATAGGAGGGCCCGGTTGGTTTCGTGTTCGAACAGACCCGGGCATACACAAAGTTCTCCAAAACATTGATTGTAATATACCAAAAGGACCGTCTCGATAGAAGGAACGCATCTCAGCTGACGGTGCATCGATCTGAGTTCCGTAGCCCATGTTATGGGCGTTTGAACAGATCTGCCCGAAAACAGGGTGTTTGGGCCCAGTCCGACCCTGCCCGATACCCCCCCTAGTCGACCCGAACTAGGTCTGGCCCATTAGGGAGCAGCCCGGCCCAGCCTGGGTGGCCTAGCGCGCTCAGGAGGCCCGCATGGCCATCTCGGCTGGTCGAGCTGAGCATAACAGGGGGCGCGCTGCCCCCCCCCCCCCCACCCTGATTGATGAACCGCGGCCCCCATGTGGGGGGCTGCTCCTTCGGCCAGCCGGGGGTTACGACCCCTGGAATTCACGGTAACCGGCTGGATTCGCCGGCTGGTGAGTCCCCGCAGGACCCCCCTACGGGTCCCTCCCACCGTGCTACGGTGGCCATCAGTTCCGGCCGCCGTGCCCCACAGCACCGCGGCCATAGGCCGCTGCCTTGTCCGATCGGTGCGGTGTGATGGCGTCGCGCCCCTTCGCTACAGCCCCGCTCCGGCCACGGCCTCTTCTAGGTTCTCTGGCACTGCGCGACGGTGCCGCGGCTTGTTCGACTTCAACGGCGCAGCGCGATGGCTCCACGGTTCCTCGCCCAATCTTCATTGTTTCTGCGCGGTGAAACGGCACCGCGCTGCCTTTGCTCGTGCCGCAACAAGTTCAAACATCAAGGTGGGAGGAGAGCCGGCCATGTTCATACTATCCGACCTCCTCCTGTTATTGCGATAACAGGCGGCCCAATTTAGACAATGATGAACGTCGACGAAATTATTCACGAACAAAAACAATTAATCCCCTACCTCGAGCGTTGTTGAATGAAGGTTCGTCACGGGGAAGGGACATCGCAAAAGACGTCGTCGTGGAAGGAGGATCGTCGGCATCTCAGAGAAGAGAATCGTTGGCGTCACAGTACACGGCGTCGTGTCGTCGATCTCCAAGGATGGCGTCTCTCACCAGCTACGGAGAGGGAAGATGACAGTACGACGAACTCCCCTTTGCGGTGACGGAGTTCTTCATCGAAGGCTCGACGTTCATCGCTTTCTTCGACGAGGAAGAAGAACTTCAAGACTCATAGCTTTCTTCCCCCAATCCTCTCTCAACAGGCTAACCAAATTGAAATAAGCTCACCCCTTATTTTAATTGCTTATGACATGCTTTTTAAAATTACAAAATTCAAAAACGAAACCACTTAATTAATTAAACCTATGTTGAAAAATTAAATGGAGTGTTAAGGGAGTTATGGAATATGAAGGAGTGGAGTTCGTGTGGGCCCCACCTCACTAATATCCTACATATGAGTTTGGTTAGCAGTGGGTCCCACTCTAACTCCCTTTTATAGGATATAACCACTTTGTAAAAAGAAATAAAATTTTAGCTCAATTTTATTTTACATTTCATATATTCCACAATTTTTAACAACTCCTCCCGAGGAAACGTAACCCCAGTAAAGGACTTCATAAGAAATTACCAGTGTTGTGGTTCCATCGGTGTCCACGGATTTCGATTCCGAGCACTGGTTCAAAAGTTAGGAAATCCCGCTTGTTCGTTCATTGAACGTACCTGACCTAAACTTCGGAAAATTATTCCGGGCTCACAGGGCCTCAGAATCATGTGCCGTCAGAAACTACGTTCTTGTAAAATCCCAAAGAAAATTAATAAAAAAATTTCCTTGAATTTTACAGGTCTTTATATTATCACTACAACATAGTTGGATGTTTTTAAAGACATGGTGGCAGGTAATATAATGGTTTTATCATGTTTAGCAAATGCTTTATCTGATTCTGGATTATCACATTATTTCATTTCTTCCCAGTTTTCTATGAAAATTAGATATTTACATTTTGATTTAACAAAGGAGTTGTCAGTTAAAACACCAAATGGAAGTATCATTGCAACCATGTTATTTGAATTAGTCCCCATTAGAGAACATAAATGTTCTTTATCCGATGATCTCATTGTCATACCTATGATTGAGTTTGATATAATCCTCGGAATGGATTGTATTTCGGACTATCATGCGAATATTTATTGTAAGAAGAAGGAGGTTAATTTTTTTGATGATGATGATAAGGAACAACTTATTTTTATAGCAGAATCTTCACCACCTAATTCTTATATAGATCCTCCCCCAGTAGCTCAACTAAATTCAATTATCGGGGAGGAGGAGAATGAAATAACTATGGTTGAGGAAAGGAATGTTCAAATATAGGATGTACCTATTGTGAAAGAATATGTAGATGTGTTTCCTGTAGATTTACCTGTACATACTCTAGAATGAGAAGTTGAGTTTTCAATTGATTTAATTCCTGGATCAAGGACTATATCGAAGACCCCTTATAGAATGGCCACTGTGGAATTAGTTGAACTAATGAAACAACTTGAGGAATTGAGTAATAAGGGATTTATTCTCTCCAGTGTTTCTCCATGGGGATCCCCTGTTATTTATGTTAAAAATAATGATGGATCTATGAGGTTATGTATCGACTATAGTGAGATGAATGCTATAACAATAAAGAAAAAGTATCCCCTACATCGCATTGATGATTTATTTGACTAAATGCATGGGGCTCAATAATTTTCAATGATTGACCTTCGATTGGGATTCCATCAGTTGTGTGTAAATAATGTATAAATTCCAAAGACAACATTTTGAACAAGGTACGTGCATTATGAGTTTAAAGTAATTCCTTTTGGATTGACTAATGCACCCTCTGTATTCAAAGATCTAATGAATAGGGTTTTCCAAGAATATCTCGATGATTTTATGGTGGTGTTTATTTTTGATATCTTGGTATACTCCAAAAGATACAAAGATCATGAAAATCACTTGCGCATTATATTGAAGACACTGAGAAGACATGAATTATATGGGAAGTTTAGTAAGTGTGAATTCTGGCTTCAAGAGATTTCTTTTCATGGCCATATTGTCTCTAAGGATGGAATTTCCTTTGATCCTTCTATGACCAAGGAAACCCAAGAATGGCCAGCACCGACGAGTATAACTGAGGTACACAGTTTTATTGGTTTGGCAGGTTATTATCGATGTTTCACCCAAAATTCTTCTCGATTTGCTATCCCATTAACGAAGATCACACGTAAAGGGGTCAAATTTGTCTAGACAAAAGAGTGTAAAGAATGTTTTGAAGAACTGAAGAGAATATTATTCAATTCTCCTATATTGACTCTACCATCGGGGAATGTTGGGTTAGTTATTTATAGTGATGCATCAATTAAAGGACTTGGTTGTGTCCTTATGCAGAATGACGGAATTATTTCCTATGAATCAAGACAGCTGAAAATTCAAGTGCAAACCTATCCTACTCATGATCTTGAGTTAGATGGTGTAATATTTTCTTTGAAGATATAGAGGCATTATCTCTATGGTGAGAAATGTGATATTTATACTGATCACAAGTGTTTGACGTATATTTTCTCACAGGAAGAACTCAACATGAGGCAAAGGAGATGGCTTAAACTACTCACGGATTATGATGGCACGATACACTACCACTCGGGGAAGGAAAATAAGGTGGCAGATGCTTTGAGTATAAAAGATCATGGAGCTTTGAACAGGATGAGAGTGGAAAGGGGTCCAATTTTCATGGATCTAGTAAAGATAGATATGGGAATCACCAGGGAAGGAGAAACATCAATGTTTTTCAAATGCTTGCCAAACCATATTTACTAGAAAGGATAAAGAGTTCTCAGACTGGTGATGGAGAGTTACAAAGGAAGATTGAATCTGTGAATGATGGGAAATTGAGTGACGTTGTGTATGAAGATGGAACTTTGAAGTTTGAGAAGAAACATTGTGTTCCAAATATACCTGATAGAAACAGAGAATTATTGGATGATGCTCATAGTTCCAATTTCTCTGTACACCCTGGGAGAACCAAAATGTATAGAGATTTGAAGGAACATTTTGGGTTGGACAACATATGACAACCCTGCTTTTATTACAAACTTAAACATGATTTATTAAATAAAACTTCACATGATACAACAAATAATATCGAAAAGTTTAGTGTTATTAGGGATTAGGATCATTACATAAAAACATAAAACATGAAATAAAACATCTTTATTGAAAACCTCCTTTACATGACCACTACATTCCCACGTACTTAGCATTGCATGGGATAACCTGAGGACATGCATAAGAAAAGGGTGAGCTATAATGCCCAGTAAGGGAGTACACATGGAATAACATGAAGAGTACAATACATGTTAGAAAATTGGCATATAAATAGATCATAAAATAAACATGAAAATAAAGGCATGATAAAGCATGATAATCAAAACATGGAAATATGGCAACAACACTTCATATGGAATTAGCATGATCCAAGTCTCATTGCACATGGAGTATGAGTAAATACTCATTGCACATAATTCATGAGTAAAACCTCATTTCACTTGAATTAGCATGAGTCAACAGTCATTGCACATGACATATCATGATACTATACTTTACCCAATGCATTGGAGCGCTATAAGGGCGCACCCTTCTTAATCATTTCATTTCATGTATAAGTGTGCCACATGGATCATAAAACATGGATTAATAAAACGTAATCATTTATTCCATGATAAAGGAATGTGGAATTCATAAATTAAAAATTATAATCATTAAGTAAATGTGCTTAAAGTTGAATACCCTTGATGGAGAATTGGGTATGATATTCACTACACAATGGCATTGGCTTTGAAAATCAGTGCGATTTCGGCAGTGTAACGGTGTGACATAAGAATTCATAAAAATGGTTGATGAGAAAGATAGGGGTTCCTCATTATATCTACATGTAATGGACAGTAAGGAGGTCATACAGATTCATTTTCCAACAATTTTAATGGTATTTAGATTCATGATACAAAAGTATTTCTTTAATGTAAAAGAGGAGAGAGAAGTTCCTTTCGGAATTTCGGCATTGTAACAAGTGTAAATGAGAGGCATTTAATGAGATGGAAAGGGGTATCACATCATTCAAACATAAAGAGGGAATTATGATGGAGGTGCGAAACCTGACCCCAACATTCATAACTAAAATTAAAATGGAAAAACAATTTAAAGAAAATTGGCAATAAATGAGAAAGGAAGAAAAAACCCTTCCATGGAAGTATGCTTCCAAAGGATAGAGAGAGGCTTCTGAGAGACTTATTGGGAGATTGGGGAAACATGGGAGGATTCTAAAGAGAGTAGGGCCGAGTTTGGACGAACTCCAAGGGCATTGACTGAGGATGATGTTGGAGCTTGGGTGGGTTTATATAGGAAAGGTGAGGGAATTCTTTATTATTTATGTTTGTTTCCCCTTACATTAAATTAATCTAAACCACAAACCATCACATGGTTCTTGCCCATGGTTTTTGGAAAATGGAAGAGGAAAAAAATATTTTATGAGGCCAAATTCCGAACTTATTATAATATTAGGGTTGCTTATGTGGAAGTGAGTCACACTCCCATGGAAATTAATTTTAAAAGGAAAGGTGTTGAATAAGTCTTGAGGGGTCCATTAATGCATTGAAAAATAAGTCAAACAAACCCAAAATCACATTATTTTAATGTTAAAACATATATTGGCCAAAGATAACGATTATAGTATTTTATTACCTCACAATTGGGTCATTATGATGTCATAAAAAACATTATATATTTAACGGTATTTAATTTTTACCCAAAAATTTGACTGTCTCAGAAAATTAAGAAAAATTCACCATTGGATAATTTCAACATCCTGATTCCAGAAATAACATTTACTTTGACTAAATATTTTTCGACATATTTTTATTTTCACTTCTAAAATAAAAACCGGCATTTATCAAAAATTCACGGGTTTTGACAGAAATGGCTTTCAAACCTTAATAAAAATTTTAATTGCATTCATAAAATTATAATATCATTTATATTTAATAAAAATTAATTTAATAATAATATTATTATTTTATTAAAATATTATTTAATTCAAAAATCCCATATTTAAATAAAATATATTTCTTAATTAAATAACACCTAAAAACACCATTTGTACTTTAAAAACTATTTACAATGTATCAAAAATGACTAGAAAATATATTCATTATTGTATTAAAAACTAATGTACATGAACATAGTACTACTTATTTGTTACATAACCCCTTAAACAGCCGCATAATGCCTAAGGGTAAGGTGTAAAATGGTGACATACTCTTGGGGTGGCTCGGATAACATCACTCGAGTGGTAATTTCATCCAACTTCCACTTTTCCCATAGACGGTCACGTTCGAGCTTGACATGATGAAGCTCAGCTTGGTCTTGGTCAAGGGAGAAGACCAAAGATGCCACCTCTTTTCCGAGCTCCGACAAATGGGCTTCGTATTGGGAAATTCTACTGGATGAGGCCATCACTTACTTTGTATGAGTAAATTGGATTTGTTAAAGTACTATATTTATTCTAATCATGTGATCACTATTCAACGGCTATATTAGCAACAGTCAAAATTCTTAACATAAAACCAATGAATTTGACATTTTATATAAACATAAAGAGACATTTAATTAGATCAATTGCAATTTCCATTAATGAAACTTTGTGTTGTTACAATATTCCCCCTTAAGAAATTTCACCCTCGAAATTTTTCTTTTTCCCAAACTAAAACAAATGTGGGTATCTCAGCTTCCTCATATCCTCCGATTCCCAAGTCGCTTCTTCAAACATATGGTTTCTCCACAACACCTTGACGAGGGGAATTGTCTTATTTCATAGACCTTTTTCTCTACGATCTAAGATCTTCACTGGTTGCTCCTCATAAGAAAGATCATCTTCCAATTTTACCACCTCGGAAGAGAGTACATGTGAAGGGTCCGGTAGGTACTTCCTTAAGAGGGATACATGAAGACATCATGTACTTTGGCCATGGCAGGTGGAAGTGCTAGTCGATAGGCCACAGCCCCGCCATGATCAAAAATCTTGAAGTGGACGATGTACCTTGGGCTTAACTTCACATTCCTTCCAAACCTCATGACCTTGTTCCACGGAGATTTGCGTAGAAACACCATGTCTCATCCTTTAAATGCAAGGTCTCGTCGATGATTATCTTCTTAACTCTTCTATTGACTCTGGGATTCCTTGATATGCTGCTGAATGGTTTTCACCTTCTCCACCATTTCTTCGACCATTTCTGGTCCAAGCTGCTTACGTTCACCGACCTCAACCCAACATGCCAGTGTTCTGAACCTATTCCCATAGAGGGCTTCATATGGTGCCATTTGGATGATCGAGTGGAAGTTGTTATTATAAGAGAACTCAACTAGAGGAAGATGTTGATCCCATCCTACTTTAAAGTCCATTGAGAACGCTCTCAATATATCCTCAAGTGTTTGGATTGTCCGCTCAGATTGGCCATCAGTTTGAGGATTATAGGTCATACTGAAGTTCAGTTCAATATTCAAAGCATGTTGAAGACTCTTCCAAAACATAGAGATGAATCTTGGATCTCGGTCAGACACAATAGATAGTGGAACTCCATGCAACCTTTCCACTTCTCTAATATATATCTGTGCTAGTTGATCCAAAGAGAAATCCTCCCGAATAGTTATGAAGCCTACAGTCTTTGTAAGACGATCCACAACAACTCAGATTGCATTGTTGCCTTTGGATGTCCTTGGATGTCTAGTGACAAAGTCCATGGTGATGTTCTCCCATTTCCATTCTAGTATGGGCAATGTTTGCATCATCAACATAAACATCTGCCTCTCTAAATTCACTTGTTGATACACCAGGCACTTTGATGTATATTCAGCGCTCTCCTGCTTCATACTATCCCACCAAAAGTTTTCTCGGACATCTCGATACATCTTTGTGCCTCCTGGGTGAATAGAGAAATATGAACTGTGTGCATCATAGAAAAGTTCCTTCTTTAGATCTAGACTTGATGGAACACATAGTCTTTTCCCAAACCACAAAATTCCTTCTTCATTAACATTAAACTATGAGGATTTCCCCTTTTTGATAGCTTCCACTTTTTCATGAATTCCCACATCATCCTTTTGAGCATCCTTTAACGTTTCCAAAAGAGATGGTTGAGCAATTATTTGTGAAAGGATTGATGATGTTCCCTTCTTTATGATTCCCACTTCCATATTCATCAAGTATAAGAAGATTCGATCCTTCTCAATTCTCATCATTGATAGAATTGTTGGGTCCTTTCTACTTAGGGAATCTTCCACCTTGTTCACCTTCCCAGGGTGGTAATATATTGAACAGTCATAATCCTTGATGAGCTCTATCCATCTTCTCTAGCACGTATTAAGCTCTTTCTATGTGAATATATATTTAATAATCTTGTGGTCAGTATATATCTCACATTTCTCTCCATAGAGATAATGCCGCCAGATTTTCAAGGCAATGACCAACGCCGCCAAATCTAGATCATGCGTTGGATGGTTTCGCTCATGGATTTTCAACTGCCTTGAGGCATAGGATATAAATTTATCATTCTGCATCAGCACACAGCCTAATCCCTTCTCTGAAGCATCAATAAAAACAACAAAAAATTCCCCACTTGTGGGTAAAGTGAGAACGAGCATAGTGATAAGCCTCCTTAACTCCATGAATCTTTTTTCGCATTCATCACTCCAAGAAAACATTACGACCTTTCGAGTTATCTTGGTAAGGGGGTTGGACAATCGTGATATATTTCTCACAAATCGTCGATAATATCCAACTAACCCTAAGAAGCTACGAATATCCATTACCGATGTTGGCCTCAGCCATCCCTCAATTGCATCTATTTTGGAGGGGTCCATAGATATCCCATTGATTGTGATGATATAACCCAATAATGAGACCTTTTTCAACCAGAACTCACACATTCTATACTTTTCACAGAGCTTCTCCCCGTGCAAAGTCTCTAGTACAGTTTTTAATTACTCCTCATGATCCTCCTTGGTTTTGGAGTATATTAGAATATCATCTATAAAGACTACCAAAAATTTGTCAAGGTAATCTCTAAAGACTCTATTCATCAAGTCCATCAATATTGATGGATCATTAGTGAGTCTGAAAGACATTACTATGAATTCATAGTGCATGTATCTTGTACGAAAAGCAGTCTTGGGGACATCTTCGTTCTTCACCCTTACTTGATAATATCGCGACCGCAAATCAACCATGGAGAAGTATTTTTCTCCACGCAGCTGATAAAAAAAGTCATCTATTCTTGGGAGAGGATACTTTTTCTTTATCATTATTTTGTTAAGTTCACGATAATTAATGCAAATCCACATTGACCCATCCTTCTTCTTGACGAAGAGGACTGGTTCACCCCATGGTGAAGCACTTGGGCGTATAAACCCTTTATCCAAATTCTCTTGTAGTTGTTTCTTCAGCTCTTCAAGTTCAACAACAGCCATTCTATATGGAGTCTTGGATATTGGTAGCGCCCCAAGTATTAGTTCAATTGAGAACTCAACATCTCTTCTAGGAGGAAGACTAGGCAGTTCCTCGGGAAACACATCAGCAAATTCCTTCACAATATGCATTTCTTCAAGGATGGTTTCTTCCTTGGACTCAATCATATAATCCAGATACGCATGCTCATATGGCATTAATGTCCATTCTTGAGATGATAGAGCTAAAGTAGATTCATCTTCCTCCTGACACTTGTAATGAATCGGGGGTCGATTCTCCATATGCATGGTGATTTCCCTCTCCCGACAATTTATGTTGGCTCTATATAAGGAAAGCCAATCCATGCCAAGAATTCCTTCAAATTCCACCTGAGGGAGTATGACGAGGTTCGCCGGGAAGTTAAATCCATATATTATAATATGGGAGGACTTATATTCATGGGATGCAATGATTTCCCCATTTTCCATACTCACCGAAATCTTTACTTCCATGATTTGTGGTAGTGCTGTGATTGTTCTACTAAACTTTTGAGATATAAAAGAATGCGTAGAACCTGAATCAAAAATTATGTTCTCCATTCGTGAATGAATAACTAGCATACCTGTCCCGACTTCATTGTCGGGGTTCACTTCGGCAGAAGTGATGGAAAAAGCTCTTCCTTGCTGCCTTGGAGGTTGTTGGTTGTCTCAAAAAACACTTAGATTAGGGAATTGATTTGCCAAATGACCCGGTTCTTTGAATTTGTGGTATTGAACAATGTGTTGAGGTTCGAAGGGAGCATTCCTCTCCTCTGTCGTAGTGGCGGGTCTTTCTTGCCGACGGTTAACAGCTAGGTGCCCTTTTCTTCCACACCTAAAGCATTTTCTCGTCCCCTTAAGGCAATTTCCAAGGTGCTTCATTCCACACTTTTGGCAAGTGGGGTGCTAGATCTTCATAGCACCATTGGATTTATCTATCGGAACACCAGCATTGAAGTCCACCTTACGCTTCTTGTCCCCATGAAACCCATGTGATTCCCCGATCTCCATTTCGACCTTGAGGGCACATCAGACAGTTTCCTCATAGCTATCGAAGTCACGGATCGCTAATGCTTTCCACAAGCTTGGATTCAGACCACCAAAGAAGTGGTCAACCTTGCATTCGGGGGTAATGACAAAGCTGACAGCGTATCCTGCAAGCCTTTTGATGTTTGCCTCGTACGCTCCAACAGATTCATCATCTTCTTTCATGAGGGAAAGGATGTCCCTTTCCAACTTAAGCCAGAGGGTGTGCGAAAAATATTTATCGAAAAACATCTTCCAGAAATCCTTCCATTCCAACGCCTCAATATCCTCCTCAAGCGTCATATTTTTGATCAACATACACCATTGATCATATTCACCCTCCATACGTTAAGACTCTAAGAGAACTTTCTCTTGATCAGAACCTTGGAAGATGGAGAATATCTTTTCAAAGTATTTGATCCATTGTTTAGCGATCGTGGGATTAGATGATCCACTAAAAGTAAGAGGCCATTGTCTCATAAAGCTCTCGATAGTGAATTTTTCATTCTTGGGGGGGGGGGGGGGGTTGAACATTCCCCTTGACCCATGTTTCTATTCAAAAAATGAGTTAGTTGAGAGAGATGCGTGACAAAGTTCGCAATTCCCGCTCCCATTGGATTGGGAGTCTCATTAGTACAGTCATCACACTAATCTTCACCACGGTTGTTAGCCCGAGTCCTTCTATTATAGGCCATTGGCTGAAATAAATGGAAAGTAATGGGTAACACATAAAGGGTAATCCAAAGACAAAAGTTGATGACTTATAAATAAACGTTTATTTCCTTAACTCATGAGTCTATATGCTTCAATCTAGGATTTTCATGATCTACTTTCTAACATATATTCTTTGGGGAATTTTTTAATTCCCTTAATAAGGGTTCATACTAAGCTTTTGAATTTATCAAAACATATCCCCCAGGAGTGTTGTAACCAAGAGTGTAGCAAGGCCCGTTGTCGTGCACCAGTTCCCGTTTGGGTCTACCACAAAGCGGTGTTTTCGCGGTTTACCCCTAGCATACATATGTGCTAGAGCCGCCTATTCCTGCTCGTATCCAGACAGGAATGTATTTGTTTGATAAACCACTTACTTAGTACTTACCCAACCTTAGGGATGTTTTTATTATACTTAATCTTGTATCAAAGGCTTTAATAGGGTTTCCTAATCCAAAAAATAACTAAACCTGTCCTCTGATACCAACTATGACAACACGGATTTTATTACAAACATAAACATGATTTATTACATAAAACATCACTTGATACAAAAAATAAGATCATCAGGTTTATTGTCTTTGAGGCATAGGATCATTACATAAAAACTTAAAACATGAAATACAACATCTTTATTGAAAACGTTCTTTACATGACCACTATATTCCCTCACACTTAGCATTGCATGGGATAACCTGAGGACATGCATAATAAAAGGGTGAGCTATAAAGCCCATTAAGGGAGTACAAATGGAATAAAATGGAGATTACAATACATGTTAGACAATAGGCATATCAATTGATCATAAAAGAAACATGAACATAAAGGCATGATAAAGCATGATAATCATAACATGGAAATGTGGAAACAACACTTAACATGGAATTAGCATGAGCCAAGGCTCATTGCACATGGAGCATGAGTAAATCCTCATTGCACATAAAGCACGATTAAACCCTTGTTTCACTTGAATTATCATGAGTCAACACTCATTCCAAATGACGTATCATGATACTATAATTTACCCAATGCATTGGAGCGCTATAAGGGTGCACCCTTCTTAAACATTTCATTTCATGCATAAGTGTGCCAGATGGATCATAAAACATGGATTCATAAAACATAATCATTTATTCCACGATAAAGGAAAGTGGAATTCATACATGAAATATTATAATAAATAAGTAAATTTTCTTACATTTCAATACCCTTGATGGAGAAATGGGTATGGTATTCACTACACAATGGCGTTGGCTTAGAAAATCAGTGCGATTTCGGCAACGTAACGGTGTGACATAAGATTTCATAAAAATTGTTGATGAGAGAGAAAGGGGTTAATCATCATATCTACATGTATTGGACATTAAGGAGGTCATATAGATACATGTCCCAACAATTTTAATGGGATTTTGATTCATGATACAAAATTATTGGTTGAATGTAAAAGAGGAGAGGGAAGTTCCTTACAGAATTTCGGCATAGTAACGGGTGTACATGGGAGGAATTTAATGATAGAGAATGGGGTCTCCCGTCTTTCAAACATAAATAGGAATGTATTTGGGAGGTGAGAAACCATACCCCAACATTCATAATTGAAATTTAAAGTTCAAAAAAACTTAATGAAAATTGGCAAAAAATTAGAACGGAAGAAAAAACCCTTACTTGGAAGTATGCCTTCAAAGGCTAGAGAGAGGCTTGTGAGAGGCTTCATGGGATCTTGGGGAACCTTGGGAGGATTCTAGAGAGAGTAGGTCAGAGTTTGGACAATCTCCAAATGATTTGAGTGAGGAGGAAGTGGGAGCTTGGGTGGGTTTTTATAGGAAAGGTGAGGGAATTTTCTATTATTTAGATTTGGGTCCCCTTACATTAAATTTATCTAAACCACAAACCATCCCATGTGTTTTGCCCCTGGTTTTTGGCAAAGGGAAGAGTAAAAAAATATTTTATAATTCCAAAGTCGGAACATCTTAATATATTAGGGTTTTTTATGTGGAGGTGAGTCACACTCCCATGGAATTAATTTAAAAAGTCAAGGTGTTGAATAAGTCTTGAGGGGTCCATTAATTCATTGAAAAGTAAGTCAAACAAACCCAAAATCACATTATTTTAATGGTAAAACATATATGGGACGAACATAAAGATTGTAGTATTATATTACATCACTATTAAGTCATTATGATGTCATAAAACACATTATATATTTAATGGTATTTAACTTTTACCCAAAAATTTGACTGTCTCAGAAAATTATGAAAAATTCACCATTGGATAAATTAGATGTCCTGATTCCAGAAATAAAATTTATATTATCTAAATAATTTTTTAAATATTTTAATTTTAACTTTGAAAATATAAACTGACATTTATAAAAAATTCACGGGTTTTGACAGAAATGGCTTTCAAACCTTAATAAAAATTTTAATTGCATTAATAGAATCACAAGATCATTTATATTTAATAAAAATTAATTTAATAATATTATTATTATTTTATTAAATTATTATTTAATTCAAATATCCATTAATTTAATAAAAATATATTTCTTAATTAAATAATAACTAAAAACACCATTTGTACTTTAAAAACAATTTACAATGTATCAAAAATGACTAGAAATTATATTCATTATTATATAAATAAATAATGTACATGAACATAGTACTAATTATTTGTTACATAACCCCTTAAAACAACCGCATAAGACCTAAGGGTAAGGTGTGAGAATGTAACACCCGAGATTTTTATGAGTAATATTTTGTTCAAAGGAATCTTTCACTACACATTTGCTTGGCTTACTTTACACGGAATCGCGACCTTCCTCGATAGCTTGTGTCGTACGCAATACCGAGTTTAACTAAACAATGATATGATATTAAAATATTATTAAAACTAGCCGTTATGAATAGTAATAACCACTTTTTGAAATTTTATAAATTTTATCTTTCAAAATGGACTTCATTTTTGGATTCGGAATACCGAAATTAGCCTAGGGTGAAATTTTGGTATTTTTCTGAAAACATTCAAATTTTGATGAATAGTGAAACCACTAATTGGTAGGTTAAAAACTGAATTTTGCATAAAACTTAATTTTACCGCTTCTGTGAATGGAATTTCGAAAATCCGACAGACACGGTTGACATCAGTAAGTAAAATGTGGTTCAATGAGATAAAAATAATTTTTTGGTGAATAGTAACATTTTACTTTTTTTTACCGCGGTTAATAGTAAATAGGGTAACTAAGGGTAAATATGATATTAATATTACTCTAACACATGTCCTCATTCTATTGGATAAGTGTAATTAGACCAAAAACAAACTTAGGAATAAAATATGACCATTTAGGCCCACTTGGGTTAGATTAGGACATTTATTATTAATTTATTTAAAGAAGGGTTAAAATAGTTAAAATCAAAGTTTAATAAGTAAATAATTTTTAATATGGGGTTATATATAAGATAAATTCGACTATAAATAATCATTAGAAATATAAAAAGATTTCCTACATAATGGTATTTTATTTATAATTTGTAGACATTAAATAATTTAATTTATTTATGACACAATGATGATGCAGTAATTATATTTTTAATAAAATATTGACATAATTGATGTTATAAACACCAAAATAAATGTAATTTGAGACTGTTTATGAATTCCACTAATTTTCTAGGTTACTATGATATATTTTTGTTTATTTAATCTACTTGGTTCGAACATATAATTCTGTTATGACTTTCACAAAAATCATATATCAAATAGTGTCAAAATTGACACAAAATAGTTTTTAAATCAAATATTATATTATTAATTGTTATTTTATTCCTAAAAATCTAAGGTTCGGCCAAATGACTTAGATAAGGATATATATATTAATAATAAACAATTTGGGGTTCGTTTGGCATGTTATAGTAAGTGTATTAACCATATAGTGAAAGAAAACAAAAAGACATGGTAAAAGTTAAATTATTTAACTTAGAGTTAAATCTAATTGATAAGGTTAAAATAATACTCTAAACTTGTCTAAATCCTATTGGTGGATATGATTTCTACCCATCCCCACTTTAGATTCGAAATAAGACCCTTTGGAACCATTATAAACTGATTTTGACTTTAATATAAAATAATATTTTGAGATATTCCTAAGGTGCCCCTCTCCTCCCTTATAAAAGGGCACCTCCTCCCCCTCCTCCTCACACCAATTTGAGCACTCAAGCTCGGCCAACACCTGTCATTTTCTCCTCTCCGCTTCCCTAGAATAATCCTAGAGGTCCTGGGAATCTTCAAAGACCAATCTTAGTTCCCTAAGTGGAGTATTCAAAGAGGCGTTCCAAAGAAGAGGTAATATCCATTACCGATCTTTTCAATTTCATTCTTCTTCAACTTCTTCTTCTTTAGTTTTTTCATTATAAAGTAATAACATAAGTATTACTTAAATACTGATATGTTATTATAAATATTAAAAAACCCTAATTAACCTTCTATCCATCCTACAGAAAAATGAAATCACCGCGCGTGCGTACGTACGGAATACCGTCTCCACGCCGTAGTGTAGTCTATTTTCCACCACCACCTTACAAGGATGGGTATAACGGTGTAATGAGAAACTATTTATTATTATTATAAATTAATATTGATACTGAAATAATATATATATACTCCAATAAAATTCCACGATCATAGGAACGATATCATCACTCGTGCGTACGTACGGAATACCGTCTCCACGATGTGATGCGACTCGTTCTACATGATCATCATTACATAGTAATTATATAAATGAATTGAATGAATAAATATGATATATGTTACACTAATACCATTCTGGATATAAGGTATATATAACTTTAAATGAAGAATAAGAATTTATTCGGCAAAACACGCATAAGAACAAAAGGCAATAAAGACCCGAGTAACAAGTAACAATGAAATATTACTAACAAGAAGCTAAGAATATGACCATATATGATATAATATCAATATGTATGATTCTGGAATAAGTTAATAACATTATTAGAACCATTATACAGGAGCTTCGGACACGTACAAATCAAATCGGACCTAAGGTAAGGGAAATATCACAATCTCATTTTTATCCGAGATTGGTTATACTTTGGTATTTACTGGGGTGTATTTTATCATCCACATCCATGTTTCTTCAATATGTAATATTATTTCCATCCAACTAATATTTTTTAAATCCAATTTTACCCTTCATTGAGTTATTAGTAAAAGATGTGAAAGGAATCTTTTGTCGTTTTTCATACGAGGTACTTTTTGACTTTTCCGACAAAAGTACGAAGAAAGTTTTTTTTTACTTATACGACATGAATGGATTTTTAAAAAATTATTTCCAAGAAGCTTCCTTTACATGTTTTCAAGTTTATTTTTAATCAACTTCTTTTAGTTTAGAATTGTATGACATGTTAAGAAAGGAAAAGTGTTTTTGAAGTAGAAAGGATATTTTCCTCAAGAATGGAGTTCAAGTGTTTTATCAAAGTTATTTTCCATATAAGATAATAAAGGGTTCTGTTTCTATAACTATTATTACATGGATTTGATTATGTTGTAATGGAAATATTTTTATTAATTCCTTTATCTTATATGAATTTTTTTATGATGTCATGTTGTTTAAGAATCCCATTTTTATTACATGGGTTATGCTATGGTGTATGGTTTATGATTTTTTGGCACACATAAGAATGGTATCATTATGAGATGAGTGGGACCTATATCTCCATCAAATGCATTGGGTAAAGATTTTATATCTCATGAGATAGACATGGCTGGAATGGTAGGTTATACCGGTTCAGTGAAACAGGACTGAAACGAGGGTGACTCGGTTCAGAAAGGGACTTTGTCCACTAAGATAGTCTTGGCAATGAGTCTTGACTAACAAGAAATGATTCTATATGATTATCTGTGTATGACACAAAGTTTCATGTTTTATGTTATGATTATTGTGATTACATTTCACTGCCATGATTTATCCCATGTTTTGAAATTATGATCTTTTTTGCAGGTGAAGATTTTCAAAAGTTATGTGCTTGTGTATACGATGTGATTGATATTTCTTCTGTTTAACCTTACTGAGAATTTGAGCTCACCCTTTTATGTTTTATTTTCCCCAGGATATAAAGAAAGGTTTTAGGTATAAAAAAAGGAAGATATTTATGGGAGATGTTGAATATCTTTCACCCGGATTAGAAGATTATATTCCGAGTTTCCAAAGACACTAAACTATTACGATCCTTGTGTGTGTGTTTTTGTTATATACTAGGTATTCCGCAAATGTAATGTAATGTCAATGTACGTCAAGCTTCGGGTCTTTACAGTTGGTATCAGAGGAAAGGTATAGTCATCCTTTGGAAACTTGGATGTGAAATCCTTAGTAAGAACCCTAAGGATAAGTCTAAGCATAGAACACAATCTTAGTGTTTTAGAAATGGCCATGAATACCCTTGGATAAGACCTTAAGTGTGAAATTTTATCCTTGATTATTTGGTTTTCCTATTATAATTAGTGTTGCTCATGCTATTCTTCTTGGTTTTAGTCAATGTCTAAAACTCGAAGGAACCGTGTTAATGCGGAATGCGATGGGAAATGCAATGATTGTCCCCCTGAGCAACCAAACGATATGGGAGCTGGAATGCAAAATCTTGTAGCCATGCTCACACAACTTTCTCAAGCTATGAATCATGCAGGACTTCCAAACGAGCAAAGGAAGGAGCAACATTCTGTTGAATCCTTCATGAGGCAGCGTCCACCTTCTTTCAGTGGGTATACTGATCCATTAGTTGCTGAACAATGGATTAGTACTACTGAAAAGATATTTTCAGTTCTTCAATGTTCTGAACATGATAAAGTCATCCTAGTAGTGTATCGTTTGGAAGGAGATGCTGATCAATGGTGGAATATTATTAAGAATACGAGGCAAAGGGATGAAATTGAGTCTATGGAATGGGACGAGTTCAAGAACTTATTTTTTAATAAGTACTTCCCTCGTATTCTCCGAACAAAGATGGAGAAAGAGTTTCTTGAACTGAAGCAAATGGATGATGAATCTGTTGGTACCTATGAAGAAAATTTTACAATACTTGCAATGTACTCTTCTGGTATTATTATCCAACCTGAGAGTAAGATTGATCGATTCTTTAGTGGCTTAAAACCAAGTCTTCGAACGGAGTTAGCCATAAGGTACTTCAATAGCTACGAGGAAATCGTTCGATGTGCTCTCAAAGTCGAGATGGAGATTGGAGTAACCCATCAGTCACATGGGTTTGATAAGAAGAGGAAGATGGAATTCAAAGGAAAATCTAAAGAGCACACTGAAAAAAAGATGAGCTTTCCCTTATGCTCAAAGTGTGGAAAAAAACATGGAGGGAGTTGTCTTAAAGGGACAAGTAAATGTTTTAAATGTGGAAAGGAAGGTCATCGGGCATTTGAATGCCGCGATAATGGGAAGAAGATGTCTAATGATGCAAACAAAGGAAGGGATACACAAAATGAACCTACTACAATTCAATGTTTCAAGTGCAAGGAGATGGGGCATTATGCCAATCAATGCCCAAATCCAAGGGTTATTGATGATGGTCGACGTCAACAAAATCTTAAGGCTAATGACAAAGGAAAGTCACATGCAATTTCTATCAGCGATGTGGAGTACGATAACGAAGTGGTGAAAGGTACACTTACCATCCACTCTAAAGTAGCAAATGTTTTATTTGATTCTGGATCCACCCACAATTTTATTTATGAAAAATTTTATAAGGGTATCACCGTACTACCTCAACAATTAGATGTTGAGTTAGCTGTGACAACACCTAATGGCACAATAGTCGCATCAAAAGTTTATAATTCTTCTCCGATCAAAGTTTGTGGGAAAGTGCTTCCTGTAAATCTTGTGATCCTTCTTTTAGTGGAATTTGATGTGAATCTTGGCATGGATTGGCTTTATCTACATGGAGCTCATATCAATTGCCAAAGAAGGGAAGTCACATTTCATATTCCAGATAAATCTACGATCGTCTATCGATGCAAGGATGAATATAACCTTCCAGTGGAAATTCCTTCCATCTTATGGGTCTTGATTCCACTAAATTAAGGTTATTTATCTCAAATGGTTGGTGAGAAACTTACGATTAAGAATATGCCCATCGTACTAGAGTTTGATGATGTCTTTCTAGAGGAATTACCAGGTCTTCCACCAAATTGTGATGTTGAGTTTTCAATAGAACTCGTACCGGGTGCTTTGCCATTTTTCAAAGACACCTTATAGAATGGCTCCAATTGAGTTGCAAGAATTGAAGAAGCAACTCCAAGAGAATCTTGATAAGGGATTCATATGCCCTAGTGCGTCACCTTGGGGAGCACCTGTTCTATTTGTTAAGAAGAAAGATGGATCAATGAGACTCTGCATTGATTATCGATAACTTAATAAGATCACTATCAAGAAAAAATATCCTCTCCCACGCATTGACGACTTATTTGACCAACTACGCAGTGCTCAATACTTTTCCAAGATTGATCTTCGTTCAGGGTATCATCAATTAAGGGTCAAAAGGGAGGATATACCAAATACGGCTTTCCGTACAAGTTATGGACATTATGAATTTATAGTGATGCCATTTGGTCTTACTAATGCCCCTGCTATCTTCATGGATCTAATGAATAGAGTCTTTAGATACTATCTTGATCAATTTGTGGTAGTCTTTATAGATGATATTCTTGTCTATTCAAAGAGCTAGGAAGAGCATGAAGATCACTTGAGAATTATATTGAAGACCCTGAGAAAGGAGAACCTTTATGCCAAATTTACCAAGTGTGAATTTTGGCTTCAAAAAGTTGCATTTTTGGGTCACATAATCTCAAAAGAGGGGATATTTGTGGATCCAGCAAAAACAGAGGTTATCGAAAGATGGTCAAGACCAACAACAGTAACTGAGATCCAAAGTTTTCTTGGTTTGGCTAGATATTATTGACGTTTTGTAAAAGATTTTTCACGATTATCTAATCCACTCACCAAGTTGACTCGGAAAGGAGTTAAGTTTGTTTGGACAGAGGAATGTGAAGAGAATTTGAAGGAGTTGAAAAGAAGGTTA
Organism: Viscum album; assembly: GCA_963277665.1. Classification (NCBI taxonomy): domain Eukaryota; kingdom Viridiplantae; phylum Streptophyta; class Magnoliopsida; order Santalales; family Viscaceae; genus Viscum; species Viscum album. The sequence goes on from OY728157.1 coordinate 537,644,041, forward strand.
TCCAGTGCACCTGTGCTCACACTTCCTTGTGGTGGAGAAAGGATTGTGATCTACAGTGATGCATCCAAGAAGAGATTGGGGTGTGTTCTTATGCAAAATGATATGGTGATAGCTTATGCCTCACGACAGTTGAAAATCCATGAGCAAAATTACCCAACACATGATTTGGAGTTGGCTGCGGTAATCTTTGCATTAAAGATTTGGAGGCATTATCTTTATGGTGAAAGGTGTGACATTTATATTGATAATAAAAGTTGAAAGTATATTTTCACACAAAAGGAGTTGAATATGCGTCAAAGAAGATGGTTGGAGCTGATTATGGATTACGACTGCTCAATCCATTACCACCCTGGGAAAGCAAACAAGGTGGAAGATGCATTAAGTCGACAAGACCATGCTAGTTTATCCATGATGAGGATCACAAAAGATCCAATATTTATGGATTTACAAAGGATGGATCTTGGAATTATAATGGAAGAGGAAAAATCTTATCTTTATCAAATGAATGTTCAACCATCTATACATGTGAAGATTAAAGAGGCACAGAAAGAAGATGTCGAGTTACAAAAAAAGGTGAGAAATGTTCCTGAATTTAACCTTGATTGTGATGGGATAATAAAGTTCAGGAATCGGGTTTGTGTTCCTCCCATCCCCGAATTAAAGAAGGAGCTGATGGATGAGGCTCATAGTTCATCATTCTCTATTCATCCTGGAAGCACGAAGATGTATAGGTACTAGAAAGAGTAGTTCTGGTGGGATGGCATGAAAAGAGATGTTGCTAAATATGTCTCTCGATGCTTGGTTTGTCAACAAGTTAAAGCTGAGAGACAGAAGTCTAAGGGGATGTTACAACCATTACCCATACCCAAATGGAAATGGGAAAACATCACTATGGACTTTGTCATAGGACTTCCTAAAACATCCAAAGGAAATAATGCTATTTGGGTCATAGTTGATCGTCTTACAAATTCTGCACACTTCATTGCTATTAGAGAGGATTTCTCTCTAGATCAGCTTGCCAGGATATATGTAAAGGAAGTGGTAAGATTGCATGGAGTACCACTTTCTATTATATCTGATCGGGATCCGATATTTACCTCGAAGTTATGGCGAAGTCTTCAGCATACTCTGGATACAGAGTTGAGTTTCAGCACTGCTTATCATCCCCAGACAGACGGTCAGTCTGAGAGAACAATTCAAACCCTAGAAGATATGTTGAGAGCTTTCTCTATGGATTTCAAAGGAGGTTGGGATCAACACCTACCTTTGGTATAATTTTCTTATAATAATAGCTTTCACTCCAGTATTTAGATGGGTCCTTATGAATCTCTCTATGGAAAGAAATGCAGGACTCCAACATGCTGGGATGAAGTTGGGGAAAGAAAGCTATTAGGACCTGATCTCGTTGATGAAATGGCAGAAAAGGTCAGATCTATTCAACAACACATAAGAGCAGCTCAGAGTCAACAAAAAAGTTATGCCGACAACCGAAGAAAAGACCTAGAGTTTGAAGTGGGTGATAAAGTGTTCTTACGAATATCTCCCTGGAAGAGGGTTATGAGATTTGGAAAGAAGGGGAAGTTGAGCCCTAGATATATCTGTCCTTTCGAAATACTGGATTGTGTTGGAAAGGTAGCTTACCGATTGGCGCTTCCACCGAATCTCTCTCAAGTTCACGATGTGTTCCATGTATCTCTCCTGAGAAAGTACATACCTGATCCTTCACATGTACTCAGCTCAGAAGATGTACCGCTGGAGCAAGATCTTTCTTATGAAGAACAACCGATAGAGATTCTGGATCATAGCGAAAAAGTCCTACGAAACAAGACCACTCGATTGGTGAAAGTTTTATGGAGGAACCACCAATTAGAAGAAGCTACATGGGTGCTTGAGGATATGATGAGGGAGAAGTATCCTCATCTGTTTGTTACAAAGTGACGAATTTCGAGGGCGAAATTATTTTTAAGGGGGGTAGAATGTAACACCCGATATTTTTATGAGTAATATTTTGTTCAAAGTAATATTTCACTACAACTTTCTTGGCTTACTTTACACCCAATCGCGACCTTCCTCGATAGCTTGCGTCGTACGCAATACCGAGTTTCACTAAACCACGATATGCTATTAAAATATTATTAAAACTAGCCGTTATGAATAGTAATAACCAATTTTTGAAATTTTATAAATTTTATCTTTCAAAATGGACTTCATTGTTGGATTCGGAATATCGAAATTAGCCTAGGGTGAAATTTTGGTATTTTTCTGAAAACTTTCAAATTTTGATGAATAGTGAAACCACTAAGTGGTAGGTTAAAAACTGAATTTTGCATAAAACTTAATTTTACCGCTTCTGTGAATGGAATTTCAAAAATCCGACAGACACGGTTGATATCAGTAAGTAAAATGTGGTTCAATGAGATAAAAATAATTTTTTGGTGAATAGTAATTTTTTACTTTTTTTTACCGCGGTTAATAGTAAATAGGGTAACTAAGGGTAAATATGATATTACTATTACCCTAACACATGTCCTAATTCTATTGGATAAGTTTACTTCGACCAAAAACAAACTTAGGAATAAAATATGACCATTTAGGCCCACTTGGGTTAGATTTGGACATTTATTATTAATTTATTTAAAGAAGGGTTAAAATAGTTAAAATCAATGTTTAATAAGTAAATCATTTTTAATATGGGGTTATACATAAGATAAATTCGACTATAAATATTCATTAGAAATATAAAAATATTTCCTACATAATGGTATTTTATTTATAATTTTTAGACATTAAATAATTTAATTTATATATGACACAATGATGATGCAATAATTATCTTATTAATAAAATATTGACATAATTGATGTTATAAACCCCAAAATAAATGTAATTTGAGACTTTTTATGAATTCCACTAATTTTCTAGGTTACTATGATATATTAGTGTTGATTTAATCAACTTGGTTCGAACATATAATTCTGTTATGACTTTCACAAAAATCATATATCAAATAGTGTCAAAATTGACACAAAATAGTTTTTAAATCAAATATTATATTATTAATTGTTATTTTATTCATAAAAATCTGAGGTTCGGACAAATGACTTAGATAATGATATATATATTAATAATAAACAATTTGGGGTTCGTTTGGCATGTTATAGTAAGTGTATTAACCATATAGTGAAAGAAAACAAAAAGACATGGTAAAAGTTAAATTATTTAACTTAGAGTTAAATCTAATTGATAAGGTTAAAATAATACCCTAAACTTGTATAAATCCTATTGGTTGATATGATTTCTACCCCTCCCCACTTTATCTTCGAAATAAGACCCTTTGGAACCATTATAAACCGATTTTGACTTTAATATAAAATAATATTTTGAGATATTCCTTAGGTGCCCCTCTCCTCCTTTATAAAAGGGAACCACCTCCCCCTCCTCCTCACACCAATTTGAGCACTCAAGCTCGGCCAACCCCTGCCATTTTATCCTCTCCACTTCCCTAGAATAATCCTAGAGGTCCTGGGCTTCTTCAAAGACCAATCTTAGTTCCCTAAGTGGAGGATTTAAAGAGGCGTTCCAAAGAAGAGGTAATATCCATTACCGATCTTTTCAATATCTTTATTCTTCAACTTCTTCTTCTTTAGTTGTTTCATGATAAAGTAATAAGATAAGTATTACTTAAATACTTATATGTTATTATAAATTTTAAACAACCCTAATTCAACTTCTATCCATCCTACGGAAAAATTAAATCACCGTGCGTGCGTACGTACGGAATACCGTCTCCACACCGTGGTGTAATCTATTTTCCCCCACCACCTTACAAGGATGGTTATGACGGTGTAATGAGAAACTATTTATGATTATTATAAAGTAATATTGATACTGAAATAATATTTATATACTCCAATACCATTCCACGATCATAGGAACGATATCATCACTCGTGCGTATGTACAGAATACCGTCTCCACGATGTGATGCGGCTCGTTCTACATGATCATCATTACATAGTAATTATATAAATGAATTGAATGAATAAATATGATATATGTTACACTAATACCATTCTGGATATAAGGTATCTATAACCTTAAAATAAGAATTTGAGTTTATTCGGAAAAGCAGGCATAAGAACAAAAGGCAATAAATACCCGAGTAACAAGTAACAATGAAATATTACTAACAAGAAGCTAAGAATATGACCATATATGATATAATATCAATATGTATGATTCTGGAATAAGTCAATAACATTATTCAAACCATTATACAGGAGCTTCGGACACGTACAAAGCAAATCAGACCTAAGGTAAGGGAAATATCACAATCTCATTTTTATCTGAGATTGTTTATACTTTGGTATTTACTGGGGTGTATTTTATCATCCACATCCATGTTTCCTCAATATGTAATATTATTTCCATCTAACTAATATTGTTTAAATCCAATTTTACCCTTCATTGAGTTTTTAGTAAAAGATATGAAAGGAATCTTTTGTCGTTTTTCATACGAGGTACTTTTTGACTTTTCCGACAAAAGTACGAAGAATGTTTTTTTAACTTATACGGCATGAATGGATTTTTAAAACATTATTTCCAAGAAGCTTCCTTTACAAGTTTTCAAGTTTATTTTTAATCAACTTCTTTTAGTTTAGAATTGTATGACATGTTATGAAAGGAAAAGTGTTTTTGATGTAGAAAGGATATTTTCCTCAAGAATGGAGTTCAAGTGTTTTATCAAAGTTATTTTCCATCTATGATAATAAAGGGTTCTGTTTCTATAACTATTATTACATGGATTTGATTATGTTGTAATGTAAATATTTTTATTAATTCTTTTATCTTATATGAATTGTTTTATGATGTCATGTTGTTTAAGAATCCCATTTTTATTACATGGGTTATGCTATGATGTATGGTTTATGATTTTTTGGCACACATAAGAATGGTATCATTATGAGATTGGTGGGACCTATATCTCCCTCAAATTCATTGGGTAAAAGTTTTATATCTCATGAGATAGACATGGCTGGAATGGTAGGTTATACCGGTTCAGTGAAACAGGACTGAAACGAGGGTGACTCAGTTCAGAAAGGGACATTGTCCACTAAGATAGTCTTGGCAATGAGTCTTGACTAACAAGAAATGATTCTATATGATTATGTGTGTATGCCACAAAGTTTCATGTTTTAAGTTATGATTATTTTGATTACATTTCACTGCCATGATTTATCCCATGTTATGAAATTAGGATCTTTTTTGCAGGTGAATATTTTCAAAAGTTATGTGCTTGTGTATACGATGCGATTGATATTTCTTCTGTTTACCCTTACTGAGCATTTGAGCTCACCCTTTTATGTTTTATTTTCCCCAGGATATAAAGAAAGGTTTTAGGTATAAAAAAAGGAAGATCTTTATGGGAGATGTTGGAGATCTTTCACCAGGATAAGAAGATTATATTCTGAGTTTCCAAAGACACTAAACTATTACGATCCTTGTTTGTGTGTTTTTTGTTATGTACTAAGTATTCCGAAAATTTAATGTAATGTCAATGTACGTCAAGATTCGGGTCTTTACAGAGAAGGTGACAAACTCTTGGGGTGGCTAGGATAACATCTCTCAAGTGGTAATTTCAATCAACTTCTACTTTTCCTGTAGACAGTCATGTTCGAGCTTGACATGATGAAGCTCAACTTGGGCTTGGTCAAGGGTGAAGCCCAATGACACCACCTCTTTTCCATGATCCGACAAATGGGCTTCGTATGGGGAAATTCTAATGGATGAGGCCATCGCTTCTTTTGTCTGAGTAAATTGGATTTGTTAATGTCCTTTATTTATACTAATCATATGATCACTGTTCAACGGCTATATTAGCAACGGTCAGAATTCTTAACATAAAACAAATAAAGTTAACATTTTATATAAACATAAAGATACATTTTATTAGATCAAGAGGGATTTCCATTAATGAAACATTGGGTCGTTACACAACATGAAGAGGGAGATTGCTGATTTTGTGTCAAGATGTATGGTTTGTCAATAAGTGAAAGCTGGAAGAAAACTGCCTGGAGGAGTATTGCAACATCTTCCCATACCTGAGTGGAAATGGGATAATATCACGATGGACTTTATCATGGGACTACCAAAGACTCCTATTAATAATGATGCAATATGGGTCATTATTGATCATCTTACCAAGTTAGCACATTTTCTTTCTATAAGGGAGGATTTACCACTTGAACTTCTAGAAATACTATATATTAATGAAATTATGGGACTTCATGGATTACCGCAATCGATTTTTTCGGATCGTGATCCCCATTTTACTTCATGATTCTTGAAGAGTCTTTAGAAGGCCTTGGATACTGAACTTTGTTTGAGCACTTCTTACCACCCTAAAAAAGATGGACAATCAGAACGAACAATTCAAACCTTAGAAGACATGTTGAGATCACGCTCACATGACATTCAGGGTATGTGGGATCAATATTTACCTTTGGTAGAATTTTCCTATAACAATAACTTCCATTAAAGTAATCGGATGAAACCATATGAAGCGTTATACAGACAGAGATGTCGCACACCAACCTGTTGGGATGATGTTGGTGAAAGAAAATTTGTAGGCCCAGAACTGGTGGAGGAAAAGATGGAAAAGGTAAAGGTAATCCAAAACCACATCAAAGCAGCTCAAAGTAGGCAGAAGAGCTATGCCGATAACCGAAGGAAGGATTTAGAATTTCAGGTGGGAGATCATGTTTTCTTGATGGTATCTCCAGGGAAGGGAGTTATACATTTTGGTAAGAAGGGTTAATTGAGTCCCAGGTACATCGGACCTTTTGAAATTCTAGAACGAATTGGGGCTATAGCATACCATTTGGAAATGCCTCCAAATCACTCCAAAGTTCACGATGTGTTCCATGTATCACTGTTGAGAAAATACATGCCTAACCCAATGCATGTACTCACCTATGAGGAATTATGAAGTGGAACACGATCTGTCTTATTTCGAAAAGCCCGTCGGGATTCATGATACAAGAGAACAAGTGTTGAGAAATCGAACGACTCATCTGGTAAACGTTCTATGGAGAAACCATAAGATGGAAGAGGCAACGTGGGAACCTGAGAAACTTCTGATGAAAAATAACCCTAGTCTTTTTATGCCGTAATATTATAAAAAAATTTGAGGACGAAATTATTTGAAGGATGGGAGAATGTAACACCCCAAGATTCAATGGTATGCTTCTCTTTGAATAGAATAGTAGCGTGTGTTTTATGCAACTTCAAGTTCTAACACACACCACAACCAATCAAACTAGCCGTTATGAATAGTAATACCTAATTTTTGAAATTTTATAAAATTTTCCTCTCTAAATGGTCTTCATTTTTGGATTCATAATATTGAATTTATACTCAGGTGAAATTTTGGTACTTTTCGGATAACTTTAATAATTTGATGAATAATGAAAATTACTAAATTTTAATTAAAAACAACTTTTTTAATCAAAATAATTAATAGTGATAAATTTTGAATCTGTGTGGTTTTAAAGAATAATTAAAATATATTTAAACCATTTAATACAATTTTGTTCATTGGACATAAAATCACAATTAAACAGGACATAAACAAGTGTTAATCTTTTGATAGTTATTATATCTTAAAAACACGGTTTTTGTTTTGACAGCAAGAATTAATTTAATTTAATTTATACCATTTATGTGTTTTGAATTTGGAAAAATGGATTCCATATTTGGAATCAGGATTTTCAAATTGTTTAAATACGTAACTTTTATTTTTAGACATTTTTGAATAATTGCGTCGGTAAATATTTTATTTACCATGGTTAACGGGTAAATCCGATAAATAAGGGTAAACAAAATAATATTATAATAATAATAAATTACCCTAAAACGTGTCCTAAACTTATTGGAGGATACATTTACAACCATGGGCATCTTTGGGACTATTTTGGGACCCCATGGAGCCACATGTAGGTGATAGGGACACTTTATATTAGTTAAGTTAAAGTAAATACAAAAATTCCATATGCTTATAGCTTTTACCAAAACAATTTTTACATAGGGTTATATATGTTATATTTTCGATTATAAATATTTAATAGAAATCAAAAACGATTTTCTACATAATGGTATTTTATTTATAATTGTTAGACTTTTAAAAAGTAAAAATATATATGACACAATAATGATGTAGTATTTTCCTTAATAATGAGAGAATCAAATAATTGGTATTATAAATGTTAAAATAAATATAATTTGAAAGTATTGATGACATAAACAAATTTTATTGTTTTATATTACATGATAGGATTTCACAAATGATTTTTTTTCGAATCAATAAAGTTGTTAAGACTTTAAAAAAATCAATTATTGAGTAGTGTCATAATTGACATAAATGAGTTTTAAAAAACAAATATTATATTATTAATTTATATTCAATTCCTAAAAATATAAGGTTCGGACAAGAGACTTATATCATGATAGGTGTATTATTAATGGACCACTTGGGGGTCTATTGGAGGTATATAGTATGTTTATTAACAATATAATATAAAAATACAAAGTGACATGGTAAGTGTGAAACTAATTAACGAATAGTTAAAACTAAAAGATAAGTTTAATATAATCACCCAAACAATTCTAAATTCTATTGTTTGAGTGATTTTCGACCCATAACAACCTTAATCTCTAAATAATCCACTTTATATCCATTAGAAACCGAATATGAATTTAATATAAAATAATCTTTCTAGATTTTCCTAAGGTGCCCCTCCTCCCCCTTATAAAAGAACACCACTTCTAAAAAATTCCTCACAACTTCAAAGCCTTTTGGTTCGTCCAACCCCTGACAAAATACTCCCTAAAAATTCCTCAATTCATCCTAGAGGCTTTATTTTGATCAGAAATCCAACCTACAGAGCCCTTTTAATCAAATCAAAAGGAAAAACCCGAAGAAGAGGTAACATCTTCACCACCCTCTTTAAAGTTCCTTTCTTCTTCAACTTCTTCTTCCTTTGTTATTCCAATTATAAAATAATAACTCCAGTATCTTATATATAATATGATGATATTATAAATATGGTATAACCATATTCATTATCCTATCCATTCCTTGAATGACATGTCACCATACATGCATACGTTCGGCCTACCGTCTCCGCTTTGTGGTGTAATTGTTGTTCAATATATTATTATTTACATGGTTATAATAATGATGTATAAATCATGTAAATAATAAATATAACATGATAATAATTCTTTCTATATGATATACAATCCAATTATATATTATTTTAATATCAAAATAATGATATTGTCGCTCGTGCGTACGTATAGACTACCTTATCCGCGAACGCGATGAGATTCATTACACATCGTATCCATTCAAGAATAATTCTCATTTTCAGAATAAAATTAATTTTTAAGAACATTATATCATTCTGGATATGAGTAAGGTACAACCTATCCATAACAAACACGACTTATGTAACAAACCATATAAAATAAAACGAGTAAGTTAACACCTAAAACGAAGATAATACAAAAGTATTATTAACAAAGAATTAATAACATATCATATATGATATCATATATGATATCATTATTATGTATATGGTTGATGTATAATTTAATGACAATGTTTTAACTATTATACAGGAGGTTAACATACCATCGACTGTGGAAAAGTTCAAGGTAAGGGTTTATTTCACAATCTCTTCATTATTTGAGGTTGTTTATACATGATTATCTACTGGGACCTCTTTATCATCCACATCCTTGTTTCTTAAAAATGTATTTCAAAACATTCTTACTATTTTACAGAATATGTGTTAGAGTCATTTATACCCTTTTATTACTTTTTATAAGAAGTTTATAATGGAATCTTTCCGTCGTTTTCCAAACAAGGTCCTTTTTAACCATTTCGACAGAATTAAGGTAAAAATGTATTTATTTAACTTATAAGGTGGATGCAGCTATTTTACGGCATTATAAAATCATAGAATCTTCCCATAAAATATTATAAGGATATTTTCAATGTAAATGTTTTATTTTATAATTATGTGACTTTTAAATGATTTCAAAAAAAGATATTTCTCTCAAATAGTTTTGATTTCATCTATGTTAACATCCATTGATGGATTTTAGGCTTATTTGAAGTTGATATATTATGATACAATACTTCCGTATTGTATTGAAGGTTTTGTGATATGTTTGACTGTGGATGTGTTATTTTTATACCATTCATGGTATATGGAGAAAGTATTGACATTTCTTATTCTAGTTTTAATACGAAAGTTTATGTTAAGTTTAAACCTGTTCATATGAGAAATGCATTAGACTTAATAAGTTACTGGTGGAGACTGCTATAGCTCTCCGATGCATTGTTAGGTCTCATGAGACAAACTAGTGTCTTGGCACGAGGCCTTGAAAAAATCTTATTTGAAGTATTGGCACGAGGCCTTGGCTACGTGGTGATGATAGTATGGAATTATGCATTCCATCATTATGAAAGTGGTTATCGATATTGCATGTGATAATTCGACTAGTATAATATCTATGTGAATAAGAAAATGTCATTATTTCATTTTATCTTTTCCATATTATGCTGAAGTTCTTGTTTAAAACGATTTTTTAGGTATACATTGTCATAAATGTCTATGCTTATGTATGAATGTTTCTGCTATATTGTTATCCTTATTGAGCATCGGAGCTCACCCATTTCAATGTTTTATTTTTCCTAGGATATGAAGAAGTAATTTATGAAAGACCTGTAGGGATAATATGAGGGGATATGAAGAAAATATGTTGTAGTATTAGTTTTCACTTTATGGTGTAGTGTAAACTTTATGAATATATCTAGTGTTTACAAGGCTACTAAACTAATCGGTTTTTAGAGACTTGATCTTTCTTGTGATCCTGCCAATGTTATGTAATAATGAACCGAATCTGGGTAACTGTAGTCGGGGCATTACATTATCACACTGTGGTCCTTGTTTATAGTCAGATGTCTCTAGAAATTTGGGAAATGTGCTTGAGGTCATGTGACCAACCTGATTCGGGGCACCATTGTTTGGAACCCGAAACCATGAATTTACAAAGATGTATCAAATGTGTTTTTCTATTTTTCTTTATATTACAATTTGGATCCAATACACTAGTATTGGAAGGAACATGTAATTTTTAATTAGTTGTGTCTGGGATTAGCTAACTCGTGTATTAGGAAAAACCATGTTTCCTCAAATATTGAAATTGTTTCAATTTTGTAATTGTTACAGTTGATTTTATTTATTCAGTTAGTGACAAACATGTTTAGTGATGTTATTATATATATCATTATGGTTATATTTATTTTTTTAAAAATAGATGAGATGAGGGTATGCCATCTCATGAATCATATAGGAACATTCTAGAGATCATATGTCATGCATTTATGTCATGCCATTTAGGGTGCGTTACTGATTGCATGATGTCGTGGTATATGTTGTTCTAGATAAAAATGATGTTGTGATAGATGACATGATTTAGATACTTACTACTTCGACAGAGTATTGGAATATTTATTGTTTCATGTGGATGGATGCCAAACTTTAGTCCTAGAGGTGTTTTGGGCTCAATTGGATCGGATTATGGTGGATCATGTTGAAGTGTTAGTTATATTCTATTAAAGAATGATATGAAATAGGATTCATAACATTGATTCTTGCGGGGGGGGGGGGTGTTGTCTCTCAATGATGAGAACATGTCATGCCTTGGAAAAAAATTATGTTTGTAAAGGGGAGATGTCTCGGAGGCTTATAGTCTAGAAAACCAGACAACATGACATGTGATGTTATGAACACATGCCTTGTGTTTTTTTGTTCAGTAGGAATTAAATTTTTGATGTACACATTTAGTACTAGGAGTACAAGCCATTTAGTTTTTGATCTTGAAACATAATGTCTGAGGAGAGATATGGGTCAATTAAATTCATGTGGTACACATCGTGTCATTCTTTTACATGTCGTGTGACAATCGATCATGTATCTGGTTGTGTGACTAATGACATGGGTGGATAGAACATAATTAGTACACATTATTTCTAGGTATAACATGTCTTTATGTGTTACCCCATAAGAACTATGTGGCTTGGGTCATGAAGAAGTTATTGCTTATGATGTAAAATTATACGACACACCATGTATCAAGAGGAACACACCATGTGTAGGGGTTTTAAATGACCAAGAATGGAATAGATACACTCTCACGTTAAAGGCTTAAGGTAACATTCCATGTAATCCTATTTTATAAAACATGAATGATTTCATTACCTTATTCCATTCGTTCAATTTTATGTTGTTGTTCTTGATAATTTTTTTACTGAGGTGTGTGTTTATCCTTGGAGAGTCATGAAACCAGGACATCCTCCAGTTGTTTGCTTGGTACTAGGTAATGAGCAGACATTGAAAATTGTATATTAGAGACCACCATCATTTCCAAATGTCATGTTGATCATGTAACCATATATTATAATAGAAAGAAGTGCTAATTCAATGTTCCATGAATGATTTATAAGGATGATTCAAATTGTTTATGGAGCATTGAATCCTTCCCCAACTATAGTAGTGTTAACACCGGTGTTCCAACAACAACATCCTACAAAATTTTAAAGGGATGAGTACCACATGCCACATAGTATGGTTTGGGGGACATTATTTCGATCTTCGAACATCTAGAGATGCCTCTTGAGAGTAGGTTAAAGCCCGTGACATACAAGCTGCATGATTCGGCCAAGATATTGTGGGATGTTATCTCACAAGAGGGTTGTCATCAGGATATTGCATGGGAAGTGTTTAAGAGGAAAATATATGAATACTTCTTCCATATGACATTGAGGGTCGATTGAACCATATAGTTTATGCATTCAGAGTAGGGAACTCATTTAGTGATGGATTATACTTCTCACTTTACAGAGCTTCAGTGCATCGTAACTATTTTGGGTGGTGAAGAGATATATATAGCCATGTGGTTTCAGGATTTTCTTAGGAATTACATATGATAATATGTGAATGTTTTCATGTTATCTATGGTGATTGATATCATAAATTAGGCTATGATTAACGAGTGCAATTTGAGGGAGTTTGGAGCTATGATCCAGGGCAGTTTGACATCTAGGGCTAGTACAAATTCATTTGATAGTAGGAAGATCCATAAAGAGCCTTTAGGTGGTGACTCCAATAGCATGGATGTATCTCCAAATATCTAGGTTAGGTGCTACTACTACGGGAAGAGTGGGAACACAAGACCATAGTGCCCGAGATACCCAGTTGTGTGCTGATCCTGTAGAATATTGTACATCTTCAGCATTTTTTCTGGGTTTTCTCCAAAGTAGTAAGTTATAGTGGATTAGTTATGACTCAAAGTATAGTATTAGGACATCCAGTTTCTCATCTAATAGGGAATTGGAGTCCATCAGGCTGTATAGAAAATGGAGGTGGTCATGGTCGAGGTAGCCAACCAACATGTTTTTTTCGAAAGTAGGGTGGACCAGCTTAGGGTAACCATATAGGGTAATATGTCCTCTTTATAGTTTAGACTTTGGAGAAGTAGTAGACCTTGTAAAATCAAGATCGCAGATCCTCTATGGTTATTGGTAGGATTCTAGTTTTCTAATATTTAGCATTATATCTTTTTGATACTGGGATTCTCATAGCTTTATATCTATTGCAGTTGTGGATAGACTTGAGCTCTACATCTTCACATATAATGATATTATGAGTCTAGAAAATTCATTGGGGATTAGGATGACTAGTGCACATCAGTTCAAGGAGTGACCTCTTGAGGTTTGTTGGTGTCACTTCTTGTTGGACCTCTATGTCTTAGAGATGGAAGGTTACGATTTCATCCTTGGAATGGAATGGTTTTTCTCTTTTCAAGCCTTTGATGACTTGTCATGACCCCCTCCCCACAAAGTGTACCCCTCCTGGGTCGGCAAAGTGAGAAGAGAGATAATGACCCCTGAGTCCTGCCTCTAGTAGGCCCCATGTTGGTGACTAGCACCGTGGGTATAATAAGCACAGAAATGGGAGGCATTACCCTCTAAGAGAACACATGCAGAAGAGAGAGATAATATAGACCCCAAACATCCCCAACTCGGAACTGAAATATAAAATGAACCCAAGTACATATATGAAATGCCATGAAAAAGTACTAAAACTGAAATGGAAAACTAAAACTATCCAAAATAAAGTAAAATGGCAGCGACCACAAGCCCAAACAGCTCCACCAACCACAAGCTTGTAGTAACCAGCTTGATCTCCAACTTGCTCCATGTGACCTGAAAAAAACAGTTTATATATACATAGGGTGATTATAACAGTATACTTAGTAGGATCCTCCCCAAGACTCTCATGAAAAAGTAATGATAGCATGCTAAAGCCCAGTGAACAACAGGTGAAACTAACTCGTCACCTAAACAGGTATACTAAGTTCCCAACCTCACCATGGATACTCTCACCAAGTAATGCATACAAGAATATATCATATAATGAAAACTATCAAGGGTACCCCGCTACTACTTCCCCACTGGTTTTCCGGTTTGCCCCAATGACATACGTCTTGTGCATCTCTCTCCAAAGGCTTTCCCACAAACCCCTGGGCTAAGCACCATAATCAGCACCTTTGTGCACCACAAAGGCTTTCCCACAGACACCTGGGAGAAGCACCACACCATCTTCATAACCAAAAGAAACTGGGTAAGTTCTGGGAGCCACCACAGCCCGCATAACGTGTATCATACATCATGTATTATACCTCAAGACATTATAGCTCATACACCGATTAGGGATCCTCAAGAAATCACAGCCTATACACGTTACACCTATAGTAGTCTATAGGAAACTATATCCAGAATATATATTTTTGTGAAATAACCACAAGACATTACATCCCTCTACATATATATGGGTAAAAATAACCACTGTGACTACCAGCACACAGATCTACCAAGAGAAGAGAGCGAGGTCAAAGGGGCAGTCGACCATTCAACCTCCCCTCATAATGTTAGGGAAAGCACACCCCCTAGGGCTCAAGAACCCCTGGGTGTCAGTTTCCCTTACCGACAGGGTGGAGTAGCGTATAGAAACACAAAAAGTACAGAATATATATATATATATAACTCACATCTACACTATGGGCATTACATAGTCCTAGATACAACTGCAGCTAACGTCTCTCAGACTCCAGGCCACTAATTCTAAGGCTATGTATCCTATAAGAACACAAACATTTGGAGAGAATTATTAGATTACTCCATTCTCATTTTATCAGTTCCACTATACGTTAATTAATTCGTTAAACATTAATTAACCATAAATAATTTTACATTAAACTTCATTATCATCACACCTAATATCAACTGATCCTTTTAAGATTCACATCACCTTTAAATTCCAGTATCTCCATCCCTGTGGATTATCACCATTTAATCAAACATTCATTACAGAATTACATTCCCATATTCCTAGGCATTCCAGAAAAACATCATATACCACTAAACACAAAGGAGGCTCAACATGGTGGGTAGATATACTATCCGTCGAGTCTTTGCCGCCTATAGAAAGAGAATAGACCCATTCTACCTAGAGTGGCTAAACACGGAAATCACGTGGCATACCCCACGTGTCTTCGCCTCCTTCGGAAGAAGGGTAAGCAAGAAAAACTTCCTTGAGAAGTGTGGAAAAGTAAAGAAGATAAACATTCAACGAATCCACAAGCATCAAGCAACCACATCCATCCCATTCCATCACCCATGCTGTCCTCCCCGACACCCACATGCATAAACTAATGCATCTCGCCACACTAGGTGTTGTCCTCTTCCACAACCACAAGGCCTCCGTGCCTCCACATATCACAACACCCCTCCAGGGTCACATCACAGCACAAGAATCATGAAAACAACAATCACAACCATGGGATCTTGGACCTTTAACAAATAAGAGGGTAACTCAGAACCCTTTTAGAAATTATCAAACAAGAGATTCGTCAATCCATAGTGAATTAACAGATTCAATCCATAGGTTCCAATTTCAGAAAAACTAATTAGTAAGCTATCACAAAGATTTAACATGCTTACTATGCCAATTCGATAATCATCAAATTAGATCAACTACAACAATGGAAACAACCAGATTCATTTACATGCCTCTTTATCTTTAGCCAATTAATTAACAATTAATTCGGGCTTTACATTCATTATCAATATCCATCATGAACGAACAACTAATCAATGAAAACATAGATATCACTCTATCTAGCAAAACATGAGGCAAACCATTATCACGGTACAAAGAAAAAACATGTGATCAACTAATTTTTTTAATCCGTTTAATGTATTTAATTACCTCAATTTCATTGTGATTCAAAGGGCTAAATCATTATAATTCTATGATTGGACATATAAAATTAGAGAAGCCATGAATCCCCTACCTCGAAGAGTTCTTGACGTCCTTTATCCACACAACGGGTCACAATCATCCTCTCACGACAACTGCATCCACCAGAGGATTCCACAGTACGAGAGTACCAACAAACCCCAAGAAAAACCCATTAGAATCATGGTAATTACATGGTATAATATGGAAGGTAGAATCAATAGAAGATGATCCCAAAAGGAATGATGAAAAAACATACCTTATTGGGAAGATTGATTGACACAGCTCGGTTTCATCCAAAATAGAGCGGAACCAATCGAAGGATTAGGATTTGATTGTGAAACTCCTACACGAATGATTGAAAGTTTATAATGTCTCTTAGCTGAGAACAAGGAGTAAGAACAAGGTAGAATGATATCTCGTCCCTTTTTGAAGATTTAATGGGGCGACGGTTTAAGAATCGGTTAATTATCCATTAAAAACAGATCGCATTAACCCATGTGGTTTGACCAAGTAAATACATCCCGGCTTTAGGAATAATTAATATAAGATTTATGGCATTTGAATCGTCCTTAAGAGTCCTTAAAACAAGGTTTTAAATTTATTTTACAACAATGGAAACGTCAAAGGGGAAAAACTGTAGGAAGCTGGAAACACTGTTCAAGTCCACCGTTAGAAGGTTACCGTTATGGAAACACCGTTCAAGTCTATCGTTAGAAGGTCACCAGTAGAACATTACCATTCTGGAAACACTCTTCAAGTCCACCATTAGAAGGTTACCATTCTGGAAACACTGTTCAAGTCTATCGTTAGAAGTTCACCGTTAAAAGGTTTCCATTCTGGAAACACTGTTCAAGTCTACCATTAGAAGGACACCGTTAGAAGTTTACCGTTTTGGAAACACTGTTCAAGTCCACCGTTAGAAGGTCACCGTTAGAAGGTTACCGTTCTAGAAACACTGTTCAAGTATAATGTTTTAAGGTCACCGTTAGAAGGTTACAGTTCAGGAAACACTGTTCAAGTCTAGCGTTACATGGTCACCATTTGAAGTTTACCATTCTGGAATCACTGTTCAATCTATCATTATAAGTCCACTGATAGAACCTAACTGATAGAAACACTGTTCAAGTCTACTAATAGAATTCCACCGATAGAACCTCACATATAGAAACACTGTTCACTGAACCTCACTGATAGAAACACTGTTCACCTACCGATACTGTTCATAAAACTGGAAACACTGTTCACAGAACTGGAAATTTGGGAAAGTGTTTGTGGATAAGTCACCTTGACCTCCCGAAACACCTCCAACCCCACATTTTCATAATGTAATGGACCGGAGAGGTCCGTAACATTTCATTAGATACCTCTCAAAACATTCTCATCCTTGAGATTTAGAAACCAACCCATAAGAAAAGAGGGGTCCGAACAACCACCCAATAAGATACCTCTCAGGGGAAAACCACCACGAGTTGTTCGAAAGCTGGAACAAAACTACGACATCTGAGAGTATGGGAACAAACAATCCATATCTAAACAATTCAATCATAACATTACATCAATGGTACATAAATAAAACATGAAAGGTCTAACCACAAAGGAAACATCATTACATGAAAGGATTTAACCATTAAACAACTCTAGGTACTGAGCACGTATATGTGACTCACGCTCCCAGGTAATCTCCTCCATGCCACCATGTTTCCACAAGACACAAACTAAGGGTATAGAACGCCCATGAAACACCTTCTCCTGGCGGTATTGGATCTCCACATGTCGCTCCTCAAAGGTTGCATCATCATCAATATCATTCTCTCCCCAATCGATAACAAGAGATTCATCACGCAGATAATGATGGAGCTGTGATACATGGAAAACATCATGTATCTGACTCATCTAGGGGGGAAGTGATACTTGATACGCCACATCTCTAACACGAGCTAACACATTGAAAGACCTAATAAACCAGGGAGAAATATTACTTCCACGACCAAACCATCGCTGCCCACGATGGGGAGTCACCTTCAGAAACACATGATCCACATCATTAAACTCTAAGGGTCTCCTTCTTTGATCAGCATATGATTTCTGACGATCTTGCGTTGTCTTCATCCTCTCATAGATCACTTGAATCATCTTTGTTGTATTCTTCACTAGTTCCGGTCCGAGGATTGCTGACTCTCTGACCCCAGTCCAGCACAACGGAGAACAGTATGGCCGGCCATACAAGGCATCAAACGGCGCCATACTGATGGTAGAGTGAAAACTATTATTGTAAGTAAACTCTACCAAGGGTAAGTGCTTCATCCATGAACTTCCATAATCATGAACACAAGAACGCAACATGTCTTCAAGATTCTGGATGGTTCGCTCTGTCTGACCATCCGTTTGGGGATGAAAAGCAGCGCTAAGGCACAGTTGAGAGCCAAAAGCATGCTGGAGGCCTCTCCAAACCCTGGAGGTAAAACGAGGATCTCGATCAGAAATTATCGTCCTAGGTACTCCATGAAGTCTCACCACCTCCTCTAGATATTGCCTCAACAAAACTTCCACTGATCTCGACTCCTTGATCACTATGAAGTGGTCTGATTTTGTTAGACGATCCACTACCACCCATATAGCATCATGTCCTCCCGGAGCTCGAGGTAATCTAGTAACAAAGTCCATTGAGATGTCCTCCCACTTCCACTGAGGAATTTATAATTGCTGGAGAAGACCACCCGGAACACGGTGTTTGGCCTTCACCTTCTGGGAGACTAAACATCGAGACACACACTCTGCAACCGCACGCTTAAGCCCAGGACACAAAACTGACTCCTCAAGGATCGGTGCATCTTTGTCACACCAGGATGTACTGCCAATGGTGAACTATGGAACTCTTAGAGAACCGTCTTGCGCATCGCCAAGGGAACAAAAATATTACCATGATACAAGACTCGGTGTTGTTCATCCTCTGACCAACCACTAGGGGCCTCACCACAAACAACTCTGTCTCTCCAAACATCCACCTCTAGATCACCCAACTGAGACTCTACCACCTTCTGCGTTAGGGACTACTTCACCGTCATCTAGAAAAGAAAAATTCTACCTCCAACCTCTTCCATATCAAGATACAAAGCTGACAGTTCCTCCATTACTCTCCAGGAAACACCAGATTCATGCACAACATCATTACGCGACTTTAGGCTCAGTGAATCAGCTACAACATTCCCTTTTCAAGGTGTATACGATATTTCAAAGTCGTATTCCTACAAGAACTCCATCCATCGATGCTGCCTCGAGTTCAAGTCACATTGGGAGAAAACATACCTCAAACTCTTATGATCGGTGAAAACCACAAAGTGCTCACCAATGAGGTAATGTCTCCACAATTTCAAAGCAAACACCATGACTGCCAACTCAAGATCATGGGTGGCATAGTTTCATTCATGGGGACGCCACTGCCAAGACCCATAAGAAATAACTGACCTCTATTGCATGAGAACACAACCTAGCCCCAGATGTGAAGCATCACATAAAACATCAAACTGGACTCCCTCCGCTGGAAGACAAAGGACTGGAGAACTTACCAAATTCTCCTTTAGATACTCGAAAGCTGCCTGACACTGATCAGTCCATATGAACGCTTGATCCTTCCTGGTCAAAGCTTTCAGAGGAGTCACAACTCCGTAGAAATTGGCTAAAAAACTTTTATAATAGCCTGCAAGACCAATGAAACTTTTCACCTGTGACACGGTCTTGGGGGATTCCCAAGACACCACTACTTCTATCTTCAATGGATCCACAACTACTCCCTGTTGGGACACATAATTCCCCAATAAATGAACTTCTCGAGCCCAAAAATCACACTTCGACAACTTCCCAAACAAGTGATGTTGGCGAAGAACTCAAAAAATGGCTCGTAGATGCTCTGCAAGATCCTCTTCAGATGTGGAGTACACAAGGATGTCGTCGATGAAAACCACAAATAACATGTCCAGGAATTCATGGAACACATCATTCATCAACCCCATGAAAATAGATGGATCATTCGTCACACCGAATGGAATTACAACAAACTCATAATGCACATGACAACAACAGAAAGCAGTCTTCGAGATATCCTCATCCTTTACACGCATTTGATGATATCATAATTGCAAGTCGATCTTTGAGAACCAACTTGCAACCTTCAGTTGATAAAATAATTCATTAATTTGTGGGAGAGGATAGACGTTATTTATTGTCACTTTGTTTAATTGACTATAATCGACACACAACCGCAAACTGTCATCAGCCGTTTTCACAAACAAAATAGGTGCACCCCACGGTGACACACTTGGTCGAACACAACCGCACTGCAACAGACCATCAAGCCGAATACGTAGCTCTCATTACTTAGAAGGGGCCATCCTATACGGATACATAGATATAGAAAATTCTCCTGGCTGTTGCTCGCTCCCAAACTCGATCTCTCGTCGATGGGGTAAGGCTACAACCACTTCTGGGAAGACGTCAGGGTACTCCTCTACGACCCTATGAAACACCAACTGCTGAACCTATGAAGAACATTGCATCGTCTCAGCCATTATGGATGATAAGGATGGAACTCGTCTATGACCCATCCGACGATCTCTCTCACCATCAAACACCACTTTCTCTCCATCTGCATCAAAGAAAATGACCTTCTTCCTATAGAAATCCACAATAGCCTGCACCGAATACAACCAATCCATGCCGAGTATGACATCATATGGTTGTATTAGTAAACATAGGAAATCTCCCAAGAGAGGTGTTTCCCCAACACTAGCTCACAATCTCTACATACTTCAAACAAGTCTACTCGACCTCCAACTGGCGTAGTCAACACCAAGGGCACTGGAAGCCTCTCTACCTCAAGTCCCAAAGCAAGGACAAGAGTAGGTGATATGAAGGAGTATGTTGCTCCGAAATCAAACAAGGCATACACCAATGTAGAATACAAGAAAATGGTACCTCAAACGACATCTGGCTCGCCTAGGGCTGGCAACGCTGGAGCATGAGGTTGACCACGACCTCCTCTACGACCTCTTTAACCCTGATGACGACCACCACCATGTTCGTGCTCTGCTCTCTGAGGATTGGGAGCATCATGGGGCTGTCCTCTGCCTGCTCCATCTACCCTATGGTTATCTAAAGCTGGTGCAACCTACTGCTGCTGCCTCGGCTGGAACTGCCTCAAATGAGGAACCTGGAGTGGAGTGCCCAGTGCACGATGAATGCTCTAAAAATTCAGGCACTCCTGCTGCTGATAACCACGACCACCACAAGAAAAACAAGATCCTGATCCATTGGCATAGGCTTGAGAGTTGATGCCTCCGGAGAAACGAGATGGGACGGGCTGGGACTTACCCCTAGGTGAACAGAAACTCTTCTGCCCTGAAAAACGGGATCCCTGAACCACAGCTTTGCATCGTGAGGAATCATGACGATTCCCATCTCTTGATGATCCGGTCCTAGACAAAGTCCTCTCAACAACCTCTACCCTCTCTAGAACCACAAGATATGTCTTTAGCATAAATGGGGTCACCTGGCGCTAGATCTCTAGATGCAAAGCCTCCTCGAAATGACTTGCCCTGGCCACGTCATCTGGTAACAGGTCTAAATCATATCGTAGAAGGTTCCTGAAACATATTCCAAAGTCTCGAACACTGGAGCTCCCCTGTCAAAGGGTAATATGCTCCTGGATACTGGACGCCTTCGCAGTCGAAGAAAGAAACTCGACTCTAAACCTGTCTCGAAACTCCTCCCATGAGATCGCTGACTCATCACATTCCCCGAGGAACAAGAACCACCACTACCTTGCTTGTCCATGCATCAACGTCACAACCAAGGACACCCATTATTCCTTTCGAACACGAATCGAACTAAAGCCTATCTCGACCTCCTCCAACCAGTCTTCTGTGACTGTATCTTAAAGGGATCCCTTGTACTTCTGTAGACTCTAACGCTGAAACTCTCGGAGTGTCTTCCTTCAAGTTTCATCGTCATCAACCCCTACCCGACGACGATCTATAGGAACAACCTGCTAGACATCTTCTACACAAACTTGACGAGGACGTTGACCTAGACCCATACCTATAAAATAACAAATGTTAGAGCTCCTAAGCCAGGAATATGGATAACTCAACATTAATAAATTAATTGTTTTCATTTATTAATTTAAGGTTAACCTACCCCAAGGTCTACCCATTCAAACAGAGGCACAAATAAGAATGATGCATGATCCTTTACTAGGTCTCTACCCTGCAAAAAGTATCACTTTGTTTAGTAGCCATCATAAACTTAAAGGTCCGTGAAATAGATAATAGGGGGCCCTAAACGACTATTTCTCTGCTGGTATCTGGTGTTTTCCCAACTTTCTATACATGAGTGACACCATTGCCCTATGATCCCATGCATCCTCACCTATGCCTAACTCCAAACTCCATCCTATCCCTCAACCAGACCTCTGATACCACTCTGTCACAACCCCCTCCCCACAAAGTGTACCCCTCCTAGGCCAGAAATGTGAGAAGAGTGATAATGACCCCCAAGTCCTGCCTCCAGTAGGCCCTGGGTTGGTGACTAGCACCGAGGGTATAATAAACACACAAATGGGGGGAATTACCCTCTATGAGAACACATACAGAATAGAGAGATAAGATAGACACCAACCAACTCCAACTCGGAACTGAAATAAAAAAGGAACCCAAGTACATATATGAAATTCCATTCAAAAGTACTACAACTGAAAGGGAAAAATAAAAGTACCCAAAAGAAAGTAAAACAGCAACGAACACAAGCCCGATCGACTCCTCCAACCACAAGCTAGTAGTAACCAGTTTGATCTCCAACTTTCTTCAAGTGACCTGAAAAAAACTGTTTATATAAACATAGGGTGCGTATAATAGTATACTCAGTAGGATCCTCCCCATGCCTCTTGTGAAGAAGTAAAGAAAGCATGATAAAGCCCAGTGAACAACAAGTGAAACTAACTCATCACCTAAATAGGTATACTAAGTTCCCAACCACACCATGGTTACTCTCACCAAGTAACTCATACAAGAATATAGAATATAATGAAAATATAAAGGGTACCCCGCTACTACTTCCCCACTGGTTTTCCGCTTTTCCCCAACGACATACTTTCTGTGCATCTCTCTCCAAAGGCTTTCCCACAGACACCTGGTCTAAGCTCAACAATCTGCTCCTCGTGCACCACAAAGGCTTTCCCACAGACACCTGGGCGAAGCACCACACTATCCTCATAACCAAAAGCAACCGGGTAAGTTCCGGGAGCCACCACAACCCGCATAACGTGTATCATACATCGAGTGTTATAACTCAAGCCATTATAGCCCATACACCATGTAGGGATCCTTAATCCATCATAGCCAATACACGTTACACCTATAGTAGTCTATAGGATACTATATCTAGAATATATATGTGTGTGAAATAACCACAAGACATTACAGCCCTCTACACACATATATGGGTAAAAATAACCATTATGCCTACCAGCACAAAGATCTACCAAGAGAAGAAAGTGGGGTAAAAGGGGGTAGTCAGCCATTCAACCTCCCATCAGAATGTCGGGGAAAACACCCCCCAGGGCTCAGAATCCCCGTGGTGTCAGTTTCCCTTACCGACAGGGTGGAGTAGCCTATAGAAACACAAAAAGTACAGAATATATATATACCTCACATCCACAATATGGGCATTACCTAGTCATAGATACAACTACAGCTAACATCTCTCAGACTCCAGGCTCCTACTTCTAAGACTAGGTATCCTATAAGCACACAAATATATGGAGGGAATTATTAGATTACTCCATTCTCATTTTATCAGTTCCACTGTACATTAATTAATTATTTAAACAATAATTGTCCATAAATAATTTAACATTAAACTTCATTAGCATCACACCCAAAATGAATTGCTCCTTTTAAGATTCACATCACCATTAAATTCCAGTATCTCCATCCCCATGGATTATCACCATTTAATCAAACGTTCATTATATAATTACTTTCCCATATTCCTAGGCATTATAGAAAAACATCATATGCCACTAAACACAAAGGAGGCTCAACACGACGAGTAGATATACAACCCGTCGAGTCTTTGACACCTATCGAAAGAGAATAGACACATTCTCCCTTGAGAGGCTAAACACGGAAAGGAGGTGGCATACCCCGCGTGTCTTTTCCTCCTTCAGAAGAAGGGTAAGAAAGACCAGATACCTCCAGTAGTAGGGAAAAGCAAAGCAGATAAACATTCAAAGAATCCACAAGCATCCAGTAACCACATCCATCCCATTCCATCACCCCTGGTGTCCTCCCCAACACCCACATGCATAAACTGATGAATCTCGCCACTCTAGGCATCATCTGCTGCCACAACCACAAGGCCTCCATGCCTCCACATATCACAACACCCCTCCAGGGTCACATCACAGCACATGTAGCAGGAAAACAACAATCACAACCATGGGATCTTGGCCCTTTAACAAACAAGAGGGTAACTCAGAACCCTTTTAGAAATTATCAAACAATAGATTCTTTAATCCATATTGAATTAACAGATTCAATCCGTAGGTTTTTGTAAAACCTAATCAGTAAGCTATCACAAAGATTTAACATGATTACTATTCCAATTCGATTATCATCAAATTAGATCAACTACAACAACAGAAACAACTGGATTCATTTACATGCCGCTTTATCTTTATCCAATTAATTAAAAATTAATTCCGGCTTTACGTACATTATCAATTTCCATCAATAATGAAAAACTAATCAAAGAAAACATAGATATCACTCTATCTAGAAAAACATGAGGAAAACTGTTATCATGGTACAAAGTAAAAACATGCGATCAACCAATTCTTTTAATCCAGTTCAAGTATTTAATTACATTAATTTCATTGTGATCCAATGGACTAAATAATGATAATTCTAAGATTTAACATATACAATTAGAGAATCCAGGAAGCCCCTACCTTGAATAGTTATTGACGTCCTTTATCCACACAACGGGTCACAATCCTCCTCTCACGACAACTGCATCCACCAGAGGATGCCACCGTATGAGAGTACCAACCAACCCCAAAAAAACCCATTAGAATCTTGGAAATTACATGGTATAATATTGAAGGGAGAAACAAGAGAAGTTGATCCCCAAAGGAACGATGATAAAACATACCTTATTTGGAATATTGACGGACACAACTCGGTTGCATCCAAAATAGAGCGGAACCAATAGGAGGATTAGGATTTAATTGTGAAACTCCTATGGGAATGATTGAAAGTTTATAGTGTCTCTTAGCCGAGAACAAGGAGGAAGAACAAAAGAGAATGGTATCTCGTCCATTTTTGATGATTTAATGTGGTAACGGTTTAAGATCTGGTTAATTATCCATTAAAAAATGATCTCATTAACCCACGCGGTTTGACCAAGTAAATACATCCCGGACATATGAATAATTAATATAGGATTTATGGCATTTGAATCGGCCTTAAGAGTCCTTAAAACATGGATTTAAATGTATTTCACATCAATAGAAACATCAACGGGTCGAAACTGTAGGAAGCTGGAAACACTGTTCAATTCCACCGTTAGAAGGACACCGTTAGAAAGTTACCATTATGGAAAAACTATTCATGTCCACCGTTAGAAGGTCACCATTAGAAGGTTACCATTCTGGAAACACTATTCATGTCCACCATTAGAAGGTCACTGTAAGAAGGTAACCGTTCTGGAAACAGTGTTCATGTCTACTGTTAGAAGGTTACCGTTCTAGAAACACTATTCAAGTCTATTGTTATAAGGTCACCGTTAGAAGCTTACCATTCTGGAAACAATGTTCAGGTCCACCGTTAGAGGGTTACCGTTAGAAGGTTACAGTTCTGGAAACAATGTTTATGTCTACCGTTGTAAGGTCATCGTTAGAAGGTTACCGTTCTGGAAACACTGTTCATGTCTACCGTTTTAAGGTCACCGTTAGAAGGTTACCATTCTAGAAACAATGTTCAAGTCTACCGTTAGAAGTCCACCGATAGAACCTCACCAATAGAAAAATTGTTCAAGTCTACCGATAGAAGTCCACCGATAGAACCTCACCAATAGAAACACTGTTCACTGAACCTCACTGATAGGAACACTGTTCACCTACCGATACTGTTCATAAAACTGGGAACTCTGTTCACAGAATTGGAAATTTGGAAAAGTGTTGGGGATAAGTCACCGTGACCTCCCAGAACACCTCCAACACCACATTTTCACAAAGTAATGGATCGGAGAGGTCCGGGCCATTACATGACTACTATCATAGCATGGTGAGATTCACATAACCAGAGGGTGGATATTTTTCCTCACAAGGGTGAATGGGATGTGAAGGTGAGTACAGCTGGACTAGAGAATCATCCGTTGGGAGGAATTACATCCCAAATTTCTAGTTTATATCAGAATGACCAAGGGACTCCAAATATGGACTTTCCTCCAACGGTGGATTGGTTTAGATATGTCTTTCTAGGTGATTTTCATTTTTACCTCTGGAGAGAGATGTATATTACTCTATTGAACATATCACAGGAGCAGAACAAGTGTCCATTCTTCCATAAAGGATAGCTACACCAAGGTTACAGGATCTCAAGAAGCATTTGGAGGAGTTATAGACAAAGGGATTAATCTGACCCAATACTACTAATTGGGGATCCCCTATCCATTTTGTGATGATGGAAAACTATACTATCAGAATTTGTGTGGATTACCAAAAGCTAAACTAGTAGATAGTTAAGAACTGAAATCCCTTACCAAGGATTGATGATCTCTTTGATCTGTTTGGAGGAGCCTAGGTGTTCTCAAAGATTGACATTAGATTTAGTTCACATCAATTTCACGTTATACCATCAGATATACCTCTTATAACCATTAAATGTAGGTATTATCTACAAGATTATTTGTTTATGCCATTAACTCTCATGAACACACCAAATTTTTTAATGGAACCAATTAACTGAGTATTCCATATTTGCAGGGATTATTTTTTGGTAGTATTCATGGATGATATATTGATGCAATATCACACTTGACATGATCATGCCATCCATCCTAAGATCGCATTGAGTACACTTAATGAGCATCAGTTACATGATAAGCTAACGAAATATGACTTTTTGATGGACCGTATTCACATTTTTATCATGGTATCTTAGATATTGGAGTATAAGTAGACTTAGGGAATGTGGAAGTAGTAGTTTCATGGGGGTAAAAGAAGAAAATATTTGAGGTACAATGTTTTATGGGGCTGGATGGTTACTAAAACCATTGTCTTCAATAATTTTATTACTTAGAAGCTGCACTGAAGGGCTTGACTGTGAAGTGTTGAAAGTATATATGGACAGATTCGTGTGATTCCAATTTTTTAGAGCCGAAAGGGAGGTTGAATTTTTCACTGAAACTAGTTTTTCTAGAGTAGGGAAATAATTACACAATTCACTATGACGATTTAGGGATCATGGTGAGATATATTCTTATGATAAAATAAGGATTCGTTCTATATGGGTCTCTATAGTTGAGGCCACATTATTGGAATTACCTGACATATGATCTCAAGATTTTTGTTGTTGTTCATGTCGTACGATCTTGGATACATTATCTATAGGGAGTGGGTTTTTCAGTATAAACTAACCCAAAAGACTCATGTATATACTTACTTAGTGTTATCTGAATTTCAGATAGATATGTTTGGTAGAGTACCTTCAGTCAGTTGACTTTGAGGTTTCCTACTCTTACGGGAATGAAAGTATATTTGCTGATGCATTGAGAAGGAGGACATAGATACATGATGTTTAAGATTATATCAATTAGTGGAAGCTTATGGCTCTGTTCTCCGAGATGCATTTGGATTTTAATGATAGATAGAGGCAGACAATTCATTCTTCTATGGATATTACTGCTACTCTACGAGACCGAGTCTGAATGAGGTATCTATTAGATTACGATGGCCATGACCTACATGATAGTGTTTCATGATAGGAAAATACATCAGGGTGGAAAATAGGAAACAATGAGTAATTGAATTTTCTTGGACATGTATGGGTGTCATCGGACATGCGTGATGAGCTCTTGTGTGATTTTCATGCCTCTGTATAGGGAATTCATCCTAGTGTCCCAATGATGTATCGAGATCAACTTTATTAGTATTGGAGGCCATGAATGAGGAGGGATGATGATGGTTTTATTATGATATGTTCCTTCTATAGGAAGGTGATGGCATAACATCTATGACCATCATATATTTTACAGTAGTTTCCAATTTTTGACTGGATGTGGTACAATGTCGCTATGGATTTTGTGACGGGTTTACTGAGGTCCAATCAGGGGAATGGGGTGGTTATGTTTGTTATTTATAGACTCACAAAGGTTCCAAAATTCATATCATTTAGTAATCTATTATGGTCGATGAGAGTGAAATGTTGTACATGTAATAGATTGTACATTTCATGGGGTTGCATACTCTATAGTTATTGTTAGAGACACCATGTTTACTACTTGTGTCTGATAAGGACTATTGAAGAATTTTGGCACAAATGTACTTCTGAGTACAACATACCATCCATAGACATATGGCTAGTTCGAGTGTATGACTCAAGTGTAGGAGGACATGCTATACTCTTGAATCCTATATTTTTGGGGCTCTTTGGAGAGACACATACCCCTAGTGCAGTTTTCCTACAATAACATTTTTCATGAAACAATTCATATGGAACCTTGTGAGGATTTGTACATTAGGACATGCCGATCACACCAATTTCTGCAGGAGGTAGGAGATGGAACCATGTTGTGACCTCGTCTTTTCATGGAGGCCATGGAGCAGGTGGAGTTGATTTAGAAAAGTACGGCTACTGCATAGTCTTGGAAGAAATATTATGTTGATTGACGGAGATGACTTATGGAGTTAGAGGTAAATGATCGGTTTTTCATACATGTCATGTTGAGGTTGTGACACAGACGTATTAGAAGACAGGGAAGGCCTTTACTGACATACTTGGTCGTTTTATGTTTTCGAGGGAGTCGGTCTGGTTTCCTATCCGTTGTACATACCTTAGAGGTACCTGTCTTTTCATGACATCTTTCATGTTTCTCAGCTACGATGATACTTTTATGACCTGTCTCATGTTTTTCAACCAAAGGAGGATGAGTTGTAGGTGGATGCATAATTCAATAAAGAGCTTGTTCGGGTTCTGGATCACAACACGAAGGTTCTCTGTGACTTGTATGTTCCTTTGTTTGGGTGATATGGCCAAAATGGAAAGTACATGATGAGACATTGGAGAGGGAGGCTAGAGTACGATCATAGTGGCAAAATTTGTTTGATATTTCATCTAAACCACCGTTGGAAGTGAAATTTGGGGATGAATTGCATTATGGGGGATGCTTGTAAGAATCTGAAACATCATTTCCAATATGGATCTTTTTTTCCGGTTGTTATTGTGTAAAATGGATGAAATTGTTATTTTTTATGTATAAAACACGTACTTATGAGTACATGTTGTGTGCCTGTGTATCTGGTACTACTGTGTACTGGCCTTGTAACGGCCAAATACATGGTCATGGGGAGACCTTCCAGACCGCCTAAAGAAGTGTCCTATTAAGTCATCTACATGGAGTGTAACATAAATCAATATGCCATGTAATTGTATTTGGAAAATCAGAGTAGGGTTTCTTCTCATCGTCAGTAACACTTTCTTTTTCCCTCGGTTCGTACAAGAGAGAAATGGAACGACTGCAAAATTCATGGCCCTCCTGGTTCTTTATCTGAGCTCCGATTGAGGTGTTGGTAGGTGCGTTGGAATCTCACTGCTGAGTTCTCAATTCCCATTGGGAATTTCTTCCTAATTCATCCTAACTCATGATTAATTCAATGCTGAACGTTTTTTTACCTTTTGTGGATCCATTAAATGGGATGATGTTCAAGAGTATTGATCGTACGACACTAGGTTTGGTGGTTTGTTCCTTCAATCCTACGTTTTGGGATTATATATGCTGAAAGTACTAAATAAACATGTTTGGTGTATTTATTGATTGGGAGTTTAACCCTATTATTTACTAGTTTTGGATTAATTTATTAAAAAGGGTTTGTAGAATATGTGAAATGTAAAACTCATATTTTTATGGGACACCACATGGGTGAGTTTCCTTAAATTGGATTTTTTATGGTCATTTGTCTGAGGGTTCCTAGAAGGCGTAACTTGTTTCCGTTCCATAAACACTTTCATACCGAGATTGATTTTTATGTGAATTTTATGTGTTATTCTTGTGAATTTTATCTATATAGTAGGTATAGATTACATGTGCTGGCTTGTAATGATATTCCTATTGTTTTTACAACGGACCATGAGAGTCTTGTACTAGGAAACTTGTGGTGGATTCCATGTATATTTACATAGGACCATGATAAATGTGGTGTAGACTTTGACATAGTTGTATTGATTGTGAGAGATACCATGTAGGTCATTTATATATTTTTATGCTATGCTGGACTAGGGTGTATTAACTGTGAGAGTTACCCGGTGGTCGTTTATAATTTAGAGAGGCCATGTTGAACAAGGGGTGTTTACCATGAGAGCTACCTAGGTGGTCATTATTTAATGAATTGGTTCTATGTTAACCAAAAGGGGTCTAGCCATGATAGCTTTACCATAGGGTTGTTTATGATTTATTGAATGATTGTGAGGATTCTCACAAGCCAATTCAAAAGCTTGGACTAGGTCTTACTTGATTTTCTAGATGTTTTTCTGAGTTGTCTTTTGTTTATTATTATACTGGTGGATATATATTTTAGGACAGATCCTGAAGTTACATTATTAAATGGATTTAATAATTAATAAATTCTAATGAATGAAATTGGAAACTGAATGATTGTTTACTTTAGAGTACTTCCTACTTTATTTCATCATTTCATCATATTACTTGCTATAAATATTAACTAATTGTTAAGAACATATCTTTTTCTTTATTCATACTGGGATTCATCTCAAACCTTATTTGGGTCGTGTTTTGGACCCAAAAAAATTATATTATTATAAGTTTAGACAAGTCAATGTGTTTTTCCTCATAAGGTATATGTTTTTTGTTCGAGATGGAGAGCATAAGACCAAGCTGAGGCTTTTGATGATATTGGATTTTACAAAAAAAAAATTTACTTTTGTTTTAGTATGGTATTTTCGTCTTTGTTAATTGATTGGATGCTTTACTAGAAACTCATGACATGCATCATTTATATATATATGCATAAGTTGTTATAGGACTATTAGTCATCCACTGTTTATTTTATTATATAGTATTACTGCTTCAATTATTGTTTACTATTTGTTGTATACTCTTCCAATGTGGGAATAATTTCCACATTATCACACTGTGGCCCATTCTTCTAGTTGGATGCCTCTGGCATTTTGGGAAATTCTCTGGAGGTCATGTCACCAACAAGTTTTGGGTCACCGTTGGGTGGATCCAAAAACCAGGATTTTACAATATCATACCAAATATCCTCTGAATCATACCCTATAAGTTCTTATAGGATACCATAAAAACTACATACATTACACATCACAAATTACCAGTGAATTTGACAAGAAATTACTGAACCTTTAGTTGGGATACATACAACCCATACTCAGACTATTCATTGGTAATTGAATTATGGTGCAGATTATACTATATTTCCATTTCTATGGAATAACATGCCTTAAACTAACTCATAAGCTTCCCCATAAATACATAATATAAGATACCTTATAACCTTCATTAGAAAATGTCTGAAAAAAGGATCCAAACATCCTTATCTCAATAAAAACTCCAGTTTTAAAACAGTATAATCACACCCACACTTTATGTTGTATAATTCCATATATGTTTCTTTAGATATTTTGAATTTCTCAACCCTAATAAAAAATAGAATAATTGATAAAAATGTGATTTTAATATGAGTTCTACCTGATCAATATGAATCATTTACATGAGACTCTTTATTCCAATCCACAAACCTAAAAAATAATCAACAACCTCCCTTAAATTCAGCATATTTTGTAAATATATTAATAATAATAGTGAAAAACATGAACATAAAACTCGTAAACCTTGTAATAACGAAAACCTTTGAGAAAGTTTTTCTTGATGAACAATTATGGTCACCATAAAAATATCTAAAAAATTATTATAACACAAGTATACTATTTCTGAACACTATAATATATGAATAGAATCTGATACTATTTCCTAATTCCACATACTATAATGTTTTGAGGAGGTGAAGTTCCATGTTACCTCAAGGGAGCCTCCCCACTAACTTGAGGATAATAATTATTAGTTATTGATTAATATATAAAATGAGGAGACTTTATATTTAATCATATTCAAACGATATAGTGAAAGTCAGTATAACAACCCACAATATAACCATAGTTTGAAAACAAAAATAATAATAAATTTTTATGATTGAAATATTTTCATGTAGTCTCATAGTAAAATATTAAACAAAAATTAATTTTCCACTAGTCCGATCACATATATAAATAAACAAAATAAAAACATTGAAACTCTTCCTAGCATTGGGATAAATTTCACAACTAGTTATCTTATCCGGTTGAGCTACTTCTACCCAATCGACTGCACATGATATGTTCCTATAGAAATTAGAAATAAGGATTTAACAAGAATCGAGAAGCCCATATATGGAGAGAGAAATATATATCAATAGGGTTTAAATAAGTTCCCCTAAAATATCCCATCATATATTGTTATAAATGAGGAAAATAAATATTTTACACATGTTCCTTTGGAATCTTGTTCTAAGTAGGCCACCATGACTCCCTTCTCATCCTATCCTTATATTCCAACCAATACACTATTACACCGAATAAAACGGACTCTAAATCCAGGATAGAATCAAATCATTATACCACCTCCTGAAATCACACCTTTTACGTTAATCGTACCCTAAGACCTATTTTTTGTGTTGTCCGTATACTATATCTTACTCCCATAGAGGAAGGTCTTTTACTACATATCCCTACCCAGATTACTTTTAGATATGTTAATACATATTATTTTTGACCAATACCTCCTCGTTTAATGTCAGGTCTATCCATTACATGCAACAAAATATGGATCTCATCTCACTCAATCAGGTCTAATTATTCAATCCCATATCATAATTAATTCAATACCTTATCCCACTCATTTTGGTCCAACCACTTCTATCTCAGTCATGGTATATACTGACCATCCAATCCCTCATAGTGAGATTATATAAGAACCCACATCAACCATGTCACTCATGATTAGTCCATACTTTTTAAATAATGTTGACTACATCTCACTCACATATATCTTTCCAGCTTTATCTAAACCATAGGAGGACACCAAATTGTGATCTATCACCGACTCCAAATTCCATTTCCCATCACAAGAACAAGAAAAAAAGCATAAAAATATAATTTCTTAGCCCATCAAATAGTTCACCAAATCAAGACACCCAGTTTGTTCCACTTTTAGCTTATCACAACATGATAAATCAAATATCCTTGGTCAATGAACCCACTAGGGTCCTCTAGACATTTTCTAATCACTCATTGATGATACCAACCCTTCATTGTAACCTCTTTTGTGACTCTAATGGATGTAGGTGAGGAGACTGAAATAGTACAAATATAAATTTTACATCATTTTATACTAATATTCCATATATCTCATAAAAATACACACCATAAAACTGAATGGTTTTAGCATCATTTAATACTATATAAATCAAAATACTTTTTCCTGAATGAACATCAAAGTCTCTCTAAAATTTCTTATCACATTATACATTTCATAGATGTATTCTATATAAAACCATTATGGACAACCTAGGTATATAAAAAACAAAAATTTTTGTGTACCGATGATGATTAAGTAAAAACATCGATGATATCCATCAATGATAATATGCTAGAGTAACATTAGTTTATGGATATTAAAATATGTCTTTAATTTTTAAAAATTACAGCAAAAAAATAATAAAACATAGTATTGGAATAAGGATTTGGTAGTTTATAATAAATTAGTTATAAAATAATCTATGATCATGATCCATAAGTTAGTATCAAAATCATAATAACATGGAAAATACACTGACATAATAAAGTGTGCACTAATTGAAATAAAATAATTCATATTTCAAGGATACTGTAAAAGACATTCATTACATGCTTTTCTTGGGGTAAACACTAGTATACCTTCTTAATGTTGTGGTTAAACAATTTTGTACAATATATTGGGCATGGTATAACCACATGTGTACCCTTTGAGGTTATATAATAGTAGTATTTGTCAATAATATCATAAAATTATTTATCATTACATAATATATTATCTAATGGAAAATAAAATGGCCTTCATCAAGATTACATAATCATACTATATAACTGTATAGAGCAATAAAAAGGATTGTATCACATTATCATATCCCCAATGAACCATAAGTAAATTTAATTGATGTTATCTTTTATTAAAATAACTGTAAAAATCACTAGAACCTATAATGAGGTTTTCTAAATTTTTCTTTTGAAATACATTTTTAGAATATTATTTTTTTACAATATTAGGTATAAAATTCATTGAAATGAACCATGAAAACATTTAATGAAATTACAAAATAAAGATGGATTCATATCAATGGGTAACTCTATTCCTTTGATATATGATAAAATAATTATTATGTTAACACCTTTGTTAATTTGAGATTATTTTGAAATAAATTATAATACTTATAAAAAATTTAATTAAAACCTAAAAATGTGTAAAAATTACTTTAATTAATTATTTTGAAATATAAATAACATTCTAAAAAACATTTAAAATGAAATGAAGACTTTGAATAAAAATATTCTCAACTGAAGAGAAAAAATGACATCTATTTTCCAGGGAAATTTACATTTAGACAAATGAGTACTTAGCGGAAAATAAAGGGAAAACATATTAAATCTAGAAATTTATAGAGTACACGAAAACAAATTCTATTTTTAATAGTCATATTATGTAATATATTCATCATAAATTAATGAATACACAATCTCAGTATAAAGTGAGATTATAAAATAAAACACTTAGCACTTTAGTAATATGTGAATCATAACCCCATGAATGAAATAATATAAAATTTAAATCTAAATACCTCTCATATATATAAATTCCTAATATATCATAACAAATCGTAGTATATACACTACTTAAAAGTAAAAAATGGTGAATATATCATATGTCACACTAGAACAAAAGTGATATGACAAACCCTTACGTCAAGACAAAAATATAATTGTTTATTGGTTTTAGCCACACGTATAAAAAAATTAAATTTATAATATTTTATAACATAATAATATTCATACATATTATTGCATACATGTTTTACTTATATCATATTACGAATTTTCTATTAATAATATTTTATTATCATCAGTATGTTCGGTGGAAAAAACTTTCGTTTTCATGTGTCTTCTGATTGAGTAGTTGTAGTTAATTCATATTCATCCTGATTAAATTATTTCCAAAATTTAAATAATGTTATAAATATAATAAATATACATTATATAGCTACTTATAACTATATATAAAATCATTTTATAGAAAAATGTATAACTCCTTTTAAAAAGATAGTATTCCATATGTACAAATGAACATTGTATTCATTTTAAAAAAATAAAAGAATGATAAATAATATTTTATCATTATAGAATCATAATTGGTTTATAAATATCATATATATTTATAAAATAAAAAATTATATCCTTCATTATGAGTTGGTGATGAAAAATTATACATATAGCTGTGTGGAGGTCATAGTTTGCATGTATGCACATATGACACTTTAATTTACCATTTTTTTAGAAGGAGGTTGAAAATGATTTTCAAATATTAATTATAACATCTATGTGTATTTTGGATAAAGTATTAATTATGTTATAATGTATAAAATATATGAAGTGAATATAAAAAAATAAATTATTAAATAGTATGTAAATCTGATTACCTATTGTTTGAGTGACATTGTTTTAATTATCACATATGCCCTCTTAGGATGGTATTAAGAGAACAATAAAATATCATGAACGAAAAAAATTCTAGGATGGTTATATTAAGGGATTTGGATAATATAGAGTGATAAAATTGTTTTAAAATTTGTGGATAATAGGTTACCTTTTGATGTGAGGGGAGAGACACACATTGGATCACATAAAATATTGAAGAAAATAAAAATTCATGCAGTTGTAAAAGTGTCACTAAAAAATAAATAAATTTTAATTCGGATAATATAAAGTCATAATATTTTATATGAATTATATTTAATTGGTACAATTTTTCAATGAAATTAATTTATTATTATACTCTTGTAAAATAAGTTTAGAAGTGACCCTATGTAGAACCATCAAAACACTAACAGTGTGTGTTAATTTTTATGAAAACTATGCTTCTTATGATCAGTATAGATATAATACCACCTTCATTATTTATATTGTAACTTGTCTCATTTTTTTAAAACTGTGAATCATAACTTCTAACACCATATAGTTCTCTCACCACATACAGTCACCATAGGGACCATGTTACCATTTCCACGGTAAGCATCTGGAAATTTCTATGAATTTCTCTCCCTATGCCTAAAACCCCCTCCCACTATTAGTATACTGTCCATGAAATACATTTCACCTTTCCTTGAGATCTTCCCTTTGACACCTTAATAAGTTACCATACACAACCTCTTCTCCACCCTACATGAGAACCACCGTCACATGCAGTCTTGCTACTGAGGAGGATGTTGAACAACAGAAGCCCCACCACACTCCCATATCTATGATCTTTTTGGATACAACTATTATAGGTTTCCATTTTCTACCACATTAATTTCATTCAAAGTCCATAAGGTCTAAACCATTCCTTCTAATAAATATTAACTGATATACGCCAGCACTGGCCTCCGTGAACTCCACACCAATCCAGATCATATGATGTTATGACTATATGACTAGAGGATGATTACAAAATTACACCACATATAATTCAATGAAGTTCCAATCACAACCATACCCTTCATCCACCTTTGAAGATACCACATACCATAATGAACGAAACCAACCAAATAAAATTATTTTAAGGAAGTTAATACCAAGATACAACACTTATTTGTTAAAGGTCGTATCTCCCATGATAAGCTTCATTTTGAACAAATCATAAAAAATATTCACTGCTTTAACCCATAGAGATATTGATAAGATCAATTGATTGTCACCTTCATCCTTTTGGAGAAAAATCTGTGGATATTTTAATAATCAGCTGACCAACTCATAAGAATACCAAATAAATAAAATAAAAAACAATTAGAATATATTTATATATAATTATTAATAATAAAAAGTATAAATATATCTCTATATATATTATAATTATTTTGTAAAATTATTAAATGTAGTTTTTTCCAATATAACTTATATCCTGGCCCAATATCAGTCCACCAACTTATTCAATAAATGTGATGCTCCACATACCATGTCGAGATGAAATCCAAATTAAGAAACACAACATTAACATTTTTTCAAAACTCATAAATTATTATTATTAATATTTAAAATATGCCATGTCGGTCTAAATTAGTGGTCCATTAGGCTAGCCTTGATAATGAAACCCTAACCTTCTAGACTAAGGTGCAAAAATAAATGATGGGGAGCTCTTAGGTAGGATTGGATGACATGAAATCATCAACATTATTACCTTCGCAAAATGAATGAAAGATCTCAATATATTTGGGGAGGAGAGAATTCCACATACAAATAAAATATTTTATTTTAAAAGGATTAAACAAATCACATCTTAAAGATATATAAATAATTTTGGAGTCTATTTCAAAAGTTGATAGGGTTATATTATTTCAGTTGCACAGAATAAGGTCATGGAGCATGGCCATTGCCTCTTCCATAAGTGACTCACCAATACCGTTAATAGTACTAATGGAGAAGAGAATATATCTGTAAGAATCACAAACCAAAACCCCTAACATATTTCATTACTATCATGAACCATATATGTTAAGCCTGATACCATTGATCGGAGGGGACCAATATAACAAATGGCTTGTCTGCATGAGTATGGGGGGAGAGAAGAGACTGTGATGGAAGAAATATCCGAGGGAGGATACCTACTCTCGGTGCTTCAGAATACATTCCACATCAACCTCAAGACACATTACCCTCCCCACTAGAGAAATATCAGATAAGAAGGGACCATTATTCCATGCCTAGTTGTTTGCCTTCCATAATTCACTAGCATCTACCCACCAAGTGGATTGTCTAAGACATATACTCTTTCTTATTCTCATTATATACATGAAACTAGTAATAAAATAATTCATTAAATAATTCCTCTACTCAATATGTAACCATGAAATATCCCATACCTTTCCAAATCATGCCTACCAACTGACATTGAAAAACAATGGTGCAGTATGGACTCCACTGTGGATAGAGGGTTATATGTATTTATAAGCGAGATTTAATCCCTTATGTTTAAAATATGTATCTATTGGAATTTCATTAACATAGATTCAAAAAATTAGAAATCTAATTTTTTTATGTAATTGAACAA
The DNA here is from genome assembly GCA_963277665.1 of Viscum album. Classification (NCBI taxonomy): domain Eukaryota; kingdom Viridiplantae; phylum Streptophyta; class Magnoliopsida; order Santalales; family Viscaceae; genus Viscum; species Viscum album. The sequence continues at coordinate 537,683,159 of OY728157.1, forward strand.
TATATAGATACCCCATGGTTTTATTATTTGGTGACAAAGCAGTGTCTACTTGTAGAACTAGGTTGTGAGCCTACTAGAAGTGAACCCAATGAAATTTCATTAAATAATGTTTTTATCCATCCTAATATAGTAAAATTTAGAATACTAGATGGGGTTACAGATCACATATATATGGTATGGGTGAGGTAAAGCCTCTTTAATGGTCAGTTCTAGCGCTGGACAACCTAAGAATCCCTATAGCCCACCCCCTATTACACTACCAAAAGGTAATGTCATCCTGGCCCAGGATCCCATGAGAATAATCCGAAAGCACTGGAATGTGGATGCAAAGACAGTTCCATATGGGGTAGTGGGTTCATCTATTCAATATTATAGAAAATCAATAAATCCCATTAATGAAATTTATCCACAATGATCCACCCTCAATCACCTTATATACTAGAATTCCCTTTATGTAACACATAACATGACCCTTGTCCCTTATAATAGTACCCCAAGCTCAATCAGTCTTGAAAGTCTTATCGAAGAGGTCCATAGAAATCTCCCCTCAACTTTGGAATCCTATGTAAAGTAATATATGATACCTTAAATCAATTGTATTATTGTACTGGTAATTTTTATAATAGATAGGATATACATAGAGATTTAGAGAAACATATTGTTGACAATGTTGATACTTCAACCAAAATGTACAAAATAGGTTTTCAAATTATAAATATAGTTAGCAATATTTATAACCATACCATTAATGTGCCTTACTAGGATCCATACAAGGGTAATGGGGAACCCAAATAGACCATGCAGATGTTCTTCCTACAAATAGTAAATATGGATTCAATGTTATCGCTCTACCTATCGGAATATGAGGGTGGAAGGAAGACCCCACTATTATCCTAAATGAGGATTTTCCAACTCCAAAAATTATACTCTTCCCTGATATTGATGAAACCCTATATATGAGAGCTTCAACAATTGATTAAGAATATTATGTAATTAGTAAAAAGAATGTTTTAATCGCTAATGATGGGAGCCTCAAAATTGTAATGGAGGATGTGGTAACATTGTATGTGGGATTGAAAAAGTTTTCATAATTAATATGGAACAGTGATAAAAATATCAGGAGAGAGAGGCTCACCTAGTCTTGTCTATCAAAACAGTTTTAGGAATCCATCCTACCTCCCAATAATTACTATTTTGAACTGGAGATAACTATAACACAAAAATATCATATTGATGATCCATTTAAAAAATCATTACATCTCATGTACCTACTGATGAATCCCAACTCAATAAGGTCGTTGAAATTTCTCATATCGACCCTAATAATAATGTTAAATCCACTCACCTTGTTGTTAATTTCACCAACCATCTCTTTATAAATTCACATTATACCTTGAATAAAATTTCCAGGGATAAATACATGCTTCTAATCTAAAATCCGTCAAATCATAATATCCTTATACTAGTGATGGACTCAATATATATATTTGAACATGGGGATAAAGAGTTATTGATATAAGGAGGATGTATATATCACATTAGGGATGATAATCATTGTATTGGCACGATCAACCTGAGGAATAACACCCCCACTATAGATTTCCCAGATTATAGAAACTAGATCATCGTTAATCAATGTCCATTCACTAAGAAATAAATACATTGGGATACAACCAAGGCTAGGTGAACTTTAATGATTCAAGGAGGTAATATAATACCACACATAATTTCCCTCCAATTAATTTAATGTGGGGAAATATCCCTGATATGATATAATTATTAGAATCACATTGAATATGTCATCTTGTTCTTGAGGGTATCCATTTTGCTAGAGAGGGGTATGAGTACATAGTAACGTTATTAAATAATAACCAACCTTGTCGCCTATCAGAGCCAGATCACTTGTATATGATCCATATTGGATTTTAATATTCAGATCCTAACTACACATATTTTCCTTCAAAAGGTCATTGAAAAATTTCATGTGGTGATCAACCTCTCTAATCTATGTAAATAGTAATCTTTTATGGAGGAACATCTCTTACACCAAAAGCATATCATTAAATTACTGATTTTTGAGAACAAGGTAGGCAATGATATCATCATCCCAAGACTCTTCCAGTATTATCTCTACATTCTCAATGTCCCCCACCTAGTAATATATTCAACAACTTTTTACCATCATTTTAATTTCCTTCTAATTGTTATTTATAAATTTTAATTTTAATTTTAATTCTATTCTTCAACTATTAATTATGGGTTCTTCTTTTGTTACACAGTTATCAATGAATTTCTAAAATCTATGTTCCATGTTCGTAATGTGATCTACTAAAATAAACTCATCAATAACAATCATGAGGGATATATCCCCAATGGGGAGATCACACAATCAATTTTTTCACTAATTATTTATGGGTTTCATCCCTGATGAAATAAATGGAAGGTAGAATATTAATGATATTCATATACATATTCCAATTAAATTTTACATCCATGAAACTATACAATCATATTTATATCCATCTATCAATTCATTGTGTGTACCAATAAATCTTTGTGGATTAGGGGATTACAAAAAGAAAATAGAAATGGGTTTAGATAGTGAATTCCTTGGTCGAGTGTGTTCATTTCATCTTCATTATCGAGACTAAATAACAAAAAATTACATTGTATATTTCTATTTTGTATATAAATAACTATAAATTAGATTTTCAGGAGAAATGAAATAATGATATTGATTCCAATATCTGATGTGATCTAGGATAAAATGAATAACATCCATGAATGACCCTGGATCCAAATCATTTAATCATTTTCTGTATTTTATTTTTGTTTAATTTTTTTAATTCATAAAATTGAAATTAACAAAACCAATCATAAATTCTAGTTGATTAAAAATTTTAAATAAGAAATATACATTGATTACATGATAGTGAGACACTTAAACCCTAATACTTGAGTGATGAATTTGGTCATACACTTGGATACATTAGGTGTAAAATAGAAATTTTGTTCAACCAATTCCCAAGAGAAAAATATTGATCAAAATGGACCCATTACATGATAGAAAGGTTGAGTTCCCACTATCATTAACATTAATATAAATATTTTTATTCATTTTCTACTGTGTCTTATTTATATTTATCAATCCAGTAAAATAATATTAGTGTGACCGTTATTTAATTTACCTTATTCAATATACCCAATTCACATTATCAGAAGAATACCATGACATAATATTTCAATGGAAGTGAAAATAAAAACCTTCATTATAGCAAAATGGGTGGGACGATGAAAACTATTACATTCAAAATAATAACTACCATAATAAATACATGCCCCCAAACCATAAAAAGTATAACTTATAAAAGAGAAAATTCTCGGATGAAAAACTAATCGGAATTATATCCAAGTGAAATATAACCCTCAATTAGTGTAATGTCTAGAAATTATTAAGGAGTTGAGTAAAATGATTCAACAATTTCCAATGCCATCAAAGACATTGCGTAGAAAAGGAAAAAACAAGATGATGGAGAGTTTAAAACATTATTTTATTCAAATAAATATATTCTAGTGGAGAAGTGATATTTTTTATATTTAGATACTCTTATACTATTTACTCATGAAAACATCTAATCAGAACTACTGTATTGGGAAAAGAAACACAAAGATAAAATTATTTTCAGAGATTTTATTTCCAAAATTAATTTCACTATTATTTTTTGAAACCAATAGTCTTATAATATAACTCATGTTGTTAATGAAATAATAGAATTTTATAAAAAATTAAAACCCTATAGATGATATATATGTAGTGGACGTGGTCAAATTTTACTAGAAAATTGATTTATTTCTACTACCCCATCTATACAAGAAAACCTCAAAGAAGTATTATACCTCAAAATTTATCTATATGATAAAACATGTGAGGGAGATACCAATTTAATTAACTCAATTCATTTGATGTGTTCTAAAAAATAATTTTTTATTCAAACCCATATTTTAATTTTTTTAGATTTATCCCAATAAATTCTAATGTTGGATGTAGAAGCATAATAATCTGGTAAAGAAACCCTTGATGAGAAATAAGTGCTGGAAATAGTATAAGGGAATGTAGATCTACTAGAATTTAATGTTAAAACTTTCCATGATAGTTATCAAGTGGTTCTTGAGTAATACTGCATTGATAGATTTCATGAATCTTCTTTGGTTGAATTAAAAAATTATTCCATTAAAAAATGGATTTTCAATATGAATAAGTCCATTGAACAAATGGTGTAAACAATAAAACCTCATTATTATAATGAGAATAAATCATAGAGAGGCATGATAGTCAAATAATAATCACTAGTGGTAACTCATAAAGTAATATAAATGCATGTTGTAATATATGAAGTGGGATATCTTTACTTGATCTCACAATGTTATGATATTTTATGTACTTAATACTACCCATTTATTTGAATCTACATAAGTTCAAGAATTGGAGGAATCATAGGAAGAAGAATCCAAATAATTTGTGGAAGAAAACATGGAGGACCCATACCTAATCATAAAATAACTTCATTTGAACTCGTTGTTATTTATGGAGGGGATATACATTCTAGACTCTGTATTGGAATATATTCATCAGGAACTCAAGAAGTAAATTTTACTAGGAATAAAAGGAACCAAATATGGTAGTTCTGATCACAAAAACCCCAATCAAACATGAGGATTTTGGATGCCCTCAAGGTTAGTTAGACATAGATAGACTATATAAATCCCATCATTATAGAGAAACCCACATGACTCTAACATCCTCACCTATTATTACATTTTATTTAGTTCACTTTTGACTAAATTATTATCATTTTATCTTCATATTATAGTATTTAATTTTGAGGAATGCATTTTGTAGGGGATGTCAATTGTATACATAGATAAATTGGGGATAACTCAAGCCAAACATATAGGATAAATAAATAGATAGTTTTGTATATTATTTTTTAGTGTTTATTCACATAAATTTGGTGTATTTTACTGGTATATTAATGAAAATTTCCAAAAATAATCTTGTTTGAGGATAAATAAAACATTTGGAAGAATTTTTATAATTACGAGTAGTTAATTTCATGGAATTTATTAATCATTTATTCTCACTATTATCTAATTTGTTTGGAAAATTATAAAAAAATTAAAAATGAAAAATATAAAAAAATAATTGTTTTCTTATATTTGTAAATATTGTAAATACCATATTTATATTTTAAATATATATTATTTTTAAAAAAAATACACTATTTAAAAATAAATAAAATATAATTATGTAGGAATATTTATATTGTTTTTGTAGGTTTCTGTTCTACATTATTAAATGTTTTGATAATATAATTCGATAAATTTTTCTTTTGTACTAATTTATATTTTATTCAAGTATTTATTGATCTTCAATTTTTCATACCTTATTTTAATATACTAATAAATTATTTGAATAATTCATTTATTTTGATTGTGTATGAATTTCATTGATTTCAGAGTGAGTTTGTAACTATATTCATGGATATTTAGTCATATAAATAAGAGATGGAGTGTGAGTGAAAATATTTTTGGGGAATAAATTTTATAAAAAAATTAATCAAAATATAGAACATTATATAAGCTAAAATTATTTCTATAAGAATGGTAACCATAATAATCTATCTTAAATGAATATTATATATGTCCTCTCATCCTATAATAAAAATGTGTAATTGGAATCCCATGGTTAGTCTCTAAGATAAGTCAACTGGGTGAATTTCAAAAATTAAATGATTCCAATTTCAATTTCTATAAGTCATTTTTTGTAGTGAAATTCACATATAGTACATTGAATATAAAAAATAAAAAATAAAATAAAAATATTTTCTGACAAAAAATAATTAATTTTGCTGAGGTGATATTATACCTGGGAAGGGGAAATTTTATTTATAATACATGTTATTACTAAAATTTGATGAATTTATATTTTGTTTCCTTATAGATATTAAATTTAAATATAGATAAGATGACATTCATTATCTTTCCATTTAAAATAAATGAAATTTAGTGATACTCTTAACTTGGAGAGAAATTGTTTATGTGTAGGGGAGTCATGTAAATTGTTATTTTCAATAATTATTTTGTCTGTTAATATTTCATAATCCCATCATTAAATTAAATTATCTTGTAAAATATTGTCATTTTGTATATTTTAATACTACAAAAGTTAATTTATAATTGAGTAAAATCATTGTTTTTAATGATTTATTTAGTTTTTAAATATATTGAGAATACATACATTGAACAACATTGATTGTGATCTGAAATTTAACTATGAATTTATTCTATTATAGAATCTTTTAATTAAAAGGATCTAACTTTTTGTGTTTAAACATTACTAATCATCATTGAATATAATGAAAATCTAATGGGATGTTAAATTTTTAAAAATATACATAAATTTTAACTTTTAATGGAAGTAATTGTTTTTCTTTTTGGAATATATAATTATATAATTTAATTTGAAAAATTATGCTTTGAAATAAAATCTATATTTTTATGGTGGTTGAAAATATGAATTGGCTGGAATTTATCAAACCATTAATTATCCTCACACCTAACGTGTTTGTTGTGTTTTTTGTTGACCATTCTCCCCAATAGTCGTATAGTTACTATGATACCATCAATTTATCTAATATTACTCCCATCATGGTCAATACATTGACTATGATAACTTCCAACACCCTTATATTCTCTTCCTTATATTATCACTATAGTTATCGTGCACCCATTTTCACTGTAACCACCAGGGTCCTAATGTGACTTTCACCATCTCTTCCTATAACAAACTCTCAAGTTAACTGTACTAATAATGATCCCCATAACACCTTATAGTGATATGTATACATTGTCACCTCCATAGTAGTCCATACAAAACTTCATTTCCACCCTAATTGATCGCCACCTTCACATGAAGAAACATGACCACGTATGACAGAAAACCATTGAAGAAACCTGGAACTACCAAATTTCAATCTTCATCAACTTGTATTTTTGAATGCCTCTAATTTAAACGTTGTTTTAGGAAAGTATCCACTACAAAGACCAAACCATAATCTTCGACAAAGATCACAGAGTTGTGTCACTTCTTTCTTCCTTGAACTTCACCACCATTCTAGATGTGAGGATATCATGCCTACGTGATCGAAGGATAAAAACCATGGATCCTCTTGTTCAGCCACATTCAAATCTAGTATCCACCATTCCTGTTACTCTTATTTTAATATCCCTTAGTCAATGAAAAATTAACACCACCAAATCCCACCATGAGTATGAAGGTGAAGCATTTCCACCTCGCCAATATGTTTCTTGTTCAATCTCCCTAGAAGAGAATTATTATGAATGTGGTGAGCTGAATCTTTGTCTACTAAAATAATAGATATCTGGAGAAGAATAATTGAGTTCTTACCTCTATTAATGATAACTCCCTGGAGAATAGGTCGATCATATGACACCATAATGAGAAGAACATAAAATAAAAAAACAAATAATATATATATATAATAATAATAATAACAAGTATAATTATTGATATACGTAACAAGAAAAAAAATTATATAATATAAATGTATTCTAAAATTATTTAATGTATTTTTGTTTTCAAATAGGAATTATATCCTCATCTCAAGTCCATTCCACCATCTTTTTCGAATAATATCCATGAACACTTCTAAAGGCCCGATGAAATCGAAAATTTATAGCCCAATATTTTCATTGAGAATATAATAACATCTATTTCACTATGATTTATAGATCATTGCTACTATCAAAATAAATTAATCATGATCTTGGGAAGAGATGCTTCAGATATAATTTATCATAACCATTGAGGTTGGACATGTCTAACTAATAGACAGAAATTTGAAACTGGCCACGAACTGAAATTTTAGGATGAATATTCTTTCTCTTATAAATATTTTTTCTATCACTCCCATTAATTAATTTATAATCCAGTAATCATAGTTGTAACTTCCATCCAGAATTTATTTCTTCATTTTAATTGCAATTTTTATTCTATTAGTCATCTATTCTCTATGTCATATTATAATATTCACTAAATATGTTTGGTTTTTCTCAAATATTCATGTTGTGTTCATAATGATTTCTACATGACTCTTACTCATTGAGAACTAACCCGAGGGCTAGGTCCCAGGGGTATATCAGACATAATAATTTTTATTTAGTTATTTTTGGTATCATCCTTGATGAAGTAGTAAAATGTAATGATGAAGATCAATTATATTCGACTTTTATTTTATACAAGATATTACAACCTTGAATATTTTAAATCATCTATCCCTCCATATCATTTCTCATAGTTTATATCAATGGAGCACTATAGAGCGAGGGATGAATAGCGTATGATGGAGCTAGGAATTGAGAGAACTAATGTCTTAATTAATTGTTCTCATTTTCTCTTAATTATGGAAGAGGTATAACTGGATTTACCTAAGGATATTTATCTTATATATAATAAAAAATTTAAATTAAATAGCTATGAGTAATTGAAGAATAATATTGATTCCATTTTTGAATTACAACATAATTATTGATACAAGAGACATTTTTTACTTTCCCTGGTTCCATCCCATTTAACCCATTCGTGGGATGAATTTTTCATTTATATTTATTTGATAAATACAAAAACAAAAAGAAAAAAATCATAAGTTATATATTTTTTAATTGAGAAATAATAGTATCCAAACATTACTAATAGGATAGTGGGACTACCAAACTACTATCTATTATACATAACCCAGGTTATCCTATATGATAAAAAAGGAGTAAAATAGAAATTCTATTTTACCATGTCATAATAAAAATGTGTGATCATAACCCCTTAATATGAATTTAGACATTAACATTTTATTACTTTGTTGAAAAAATTGGGATATATATTCTTCACCACATTTTGAGTGTTCGAACAATTTTTCTACAATTTATAAATCCCCAAAAAAATATTAACCAGTTGAGTAATCTTGTTCATTATAACATCATCTCTTTGAGCCCATATTTTAACTAGTTGTTCATAATAGTAAATATCATGATATATTATTATAACATAATATTTCATCACATTCTATGTATTAGTTATGTACATTCTCAATATATAAATATGGAAATTATCATGAACATGAGGGATGTTTGGTGTTTTTCCATGTGATAGTCTAACATCTTTCCTCGATTTTAAATCCCAAAGGGGATAATTTTCCTAATTTCTATATTTAGCATATTTATAAATTTCATAATATTCTTCCATATTGAAATTCAGAGTAATTCTTATTCTGAATCATTGAATTATATGTTTCACGGATGTTGTTAGTATATATCCAATATAAACATTGATCTTTCATAATGTTCTACATATTGGGTATTCCCTTCCTTTAAAATTCCATATATAGTTTAGTGAAAATAACATTCATTATACAACATCATCTTATCATATTAGAGTTATTTAACTTATTTCATATGTATATTCACAAGTGAAAATATTATTTCATGACAAACATCTATTTTTATAAGATAATTTGGATTAGAAATGAAATCAATAGAGGTATATCTTATAATAAATTCAAGGGTTCTAATAGATCTCTCTAACTATCCATTTCCCTACGGATAAAAGGAAGTACTAGAAAAATTATTTATCTAGATCGTTATAATAGATTTATAGAACATGTAGGTAAATCATAAATATTGATTATATACGATTGAATATAGAATTCAATGAAACTTTACCACATCATTCATGTATATATTGGACAACTGATCAAGAAAGAAATATTTTATATAGTAATGAAATGTGCTGACTTGGTATAGAGGTCAACCATAACACAAATCTCATTATGGAATTTACATATCATTGGGAGTCCAGTGATGATTTACATTGTCACATTTTCTCATTTTTATTCATATTTGGGTAATGGTTTTGGCAAAATCATATAGTTTTTCCACTCTTCCATGTCATGTTGTCTTACTAATAACCATGATACAAAATAGAAAATATATTTATTCATTTTATCACAATATAAATGAATGATATATTATTTTTAAATCTTCAATCACACATGGTTAATATAGAATGATGAGCTATGATCATCATAAAATAGATCCTTATTTAAATCATGTATAATAGGGGCACACAATTTTTTACTGAACCATATCCTCCCATAAGAATCATGATTAGTCTTTAGGAAATTTCAGTCATTACATTGTAGATCTTGATCTTTCTATTGTGTATATTTAATGTTCATATGGACCAATTTTTGAGCACTCATTTAAGAAGTATATAATTTCATCCTGTTAATCAAAAATTAAATCCTTATCCATCTAAAATCCATAAATATTTCTTCTTTTTTGATCCTCACCATAGATAATCTTGTATGATCATTTCAAATCAAAGCATCATAAACTTTGTTTTTTATCTTATGGTTGATATTTATTGAGTGATCATACACTTTAATCAAATATGAATACCTTTTTGGTGAATATTCAACATTTTTTAATGTATATATATTTTAAAATTTCATGATAAATATATATTTCACAAATTTATCTAATAATATATTACCTCTATATAATTATTTGAAATGTTATCGCTGCTAATTCCAATTCACGGGTTGGGTAATTCTACTAATTTCCCTTAAATAAAGAGTAGAATAAACTATCAGAATGTAATTATTTATAATAACCCATCCAATTCCATTATTATATGCATCACTACAGATCACGAACAAGTTTATACATCATTATATTAATAGTGTAGATGAACTGACCAACATTTCTTTATCTATGTGAAATTTTCATTACATTCATCCATCCAAAGAAACATAACTCCCTTGCATGTTATCGGGTTGATTAGATTAGACATCCATGATAAATTATTCACTAAGAGTCAATAATATTTATCCAATATATGAAAATTGTGGATATAAGTCAGAGTATTTTTTTTGGGTCAATGCTCATTAATTTCTATCTTAGAAGCATCTACTCATATACAGTCACTTATGATCATATGTCCCAATAATGATACTGTATTTAACCAAAATTCACATTTTTTGAATTTTGTATTTAATTTATACTTCCTTACAATTTTCAACAAAAATTGTCTAGTGATATTCATTATCTTTTATTCCCCTAGAGTATATGTGAATATATCTAAGAAAGATAACCATAAATTGATCATGTTAGTCCCTAAGAGCTCTATATATGATATCCTTAATCATATTGGTGTTATTAGTGATTCCAAATGACATGACTATAAATTCCCATAGCATATAACTTTTAAAAAATATTCTTATGTATTAATTCACTTTTATGCCTCAGTTGACAGAATCCAAAATTGAAGTCAATATTTGACTAGAATTGAGCTCATACTAGTTGATCCAATAAATCAACAATTTTTAGTGTATGATAAATATTCATGAGAATGAAAATAAGATACTAATAGTCAGTATAGAGTCACATAGATTCATATTAATTTATAAAAAATGTTTATGTGCTCCGATGACGATGCACATGGCTAAATGAATCCCATATAAAAATTCTCTTAATGTTACTTCTTCATTTCATATAGCTAAATTGGGAAAATTATATATGGAGTATTTAGAAAAGCTGTTCCACCATCTATGAAATCCATTAAAAACTAAAAATCATTATTAAAAGGATGAATAGAAAAATCGTCCTTAAATACATCATCATATTACTATATTAATAGAATATCATTAATGTTTAGTTTCCCCCAATCCATCGATCATAAATAACCATTGGAATAGAAATCAATACCTATAAAATCGATTTAATTTCCATCAATTGTTCATGTTCATCATCACACCTATAGATTATCTTTGGTTGATTTAGAAAATCAAATATGATTTCCTTATTCTAAAATTTAATAACGGATATATATAGTGAGATATAATCATTTTTCAATAACAAATATAATTCAACTAAATGAAGAATAATAATATTTTCATGAGGAATATTCTTAAAACCAATAACATGGAATACCCAAATATATAGAGTAGGATAATTATTCCTTATCCGTTATGATCCAGTTGAATGATTGACATTACATTTCCATTTTCTTGGTCAATGAGTGTTCCCTTCTGTTATTCCATTGACTTGTATGATTTACAAGTTCCTCACATATAATTAGTTGAACTATAAATGATTATTTAGGGTATAATTTATATATATCTGTAAAAATATTACTATTTACGCACAAATTACATGATCTATTCCATAATTTTACACACATAAAATACTTATCTTTCTATTAATAAATTTACATGGGTGACTTTTCTCACTTTTTTAAGATGTATGAATATAAATATTTTTCATATCTTATCCTTTATCAACTCAAATTTCCTGAAACTCCATTTTCTCCTCATATGGATAATTTACAATTTCACTTATTTTTATGTAGTTAATTATAAGATGAGATATATGGTTAGGAATAATTAATAGTTTTTATATTCTATATACCAAAATATTCAGTTTCTCATGAGGAAACTAATTTCATTTTTCACCACTATTAGTTTTAACAGGATACTCATAGTCCTATCCTTTGAGTAAAATCAAAAATAATACTGTGAGAAACAATAATCATAGAGATAAGTCATATAACCATGAAATATCAGTCATATTCTTTATAAATCCGGAAAAAGCATTTTCAATATATGATCTTGATGATTAAACTAGGACATCCCCAGTTGTTATATATTCAAATAGTTTATAATGGTTTGAAAATATAATATGGATTTACCCCTACATATTCCCTGAGTGTGTCTAACCATGTATAAAAACATAGACCCACTAATCATGCCCATTTGATCAAGTTAATACATAATTCACACTTTAATTATTGTCATCTCTTTTGTGTATATGTTATATAGACACATCATATTTTAGGTATGCTAATGAGACTATATATTTTAGGAAAACTGCACTCTATTCATCGCCATTATTTTGAATGTTTTTAAATACATTGGATTATCCTAGGGATTTACACTAAATATTAATTATCATAATATCCAAAAATAACTAAACCATGTATTTATACCCAATATGATTCCCGAAATATTATATAGAATATTATTAAATTATTTTAGAAGAATATTCAATATATCTCATAATAATAAATTCTTCATAACAATAAATATTTACGGTATTTAGAGACTATATATATAAACATTTTATTTCACAACATATCATCAACATATCAAGAATGCACTTCCCACAAAAATCATTTATTAGAAATTACTGACACAAAAAAAATTCATAACATGGGGAAATGATACATACGAGAGGGTGAGGTATGATGTCTTATAAGGTTAAATATGGATAATATTATTCATTTATAATATCTAAGAAAAATAATAGCACAATAATATGATAATATGATATTAATAAAAAAAAATTATAACAAGAAATTCATATATCATAATTAGGTCATGTGGCATTGGTTATTCATAATACATGATCAATGGAATAATAAAAAATATTGATACATGAGATTAACTCATAATTATTACAACAAGTAACTAATATTGATATAAAAAGTCTTTCATAATCATAATAATATAATTCATATGTCAAGGACTCTAACCAATTCAATCATCACCTATAAGGATTAAGACATCCACCCTTGTAACTACTTTGAGCTTGGGATAACTGCATATATTCCCTGTTATCTCATAAAACATTATTATATATTCAATTAATTACATGGATATAGTGGATACACTCATTATGTAATCATAATCTATCTTATATATGAAAATTGATCATAAAAATATTGAGCATTCATTTATATATTTAATAGTAGAAAAACTCAGTTTTATCAATATTTCATCACAATAATCATTAATCATTTAGTGAATGAATAAGGATGATATCATTAGATCATATCCCCAATAAAGAGTTTGTATCATAAAATGATGTTGACATAGAATAATTTACCATTAAAAGAACTAAAATATTTATTACAAAAATACAATTATGATATTGAAAATACATATTTAATAACTAAATTTTTTCAAAATATTAGGAAAAATATTTTTATTAAAATGATCCATGGATTCTAATAAGCTATGTTTAAAATAACATATTAGTATTGATAGAGGGAAAAGAAATTTAGTCATTATATGATAAAATATACTATCATCACACCATTTGATAAAGGTAAATAATTCATCGAATAAAAACATTATTCCTTTAATTTTTTTTATATAAATTTAAACATTGGTAAAAATGAAATTGATAAATCATTTGGGAATTTCAACATATGATAGAATTTTTTTATAAATTATTATGGGCATAAAAGAAAAAAATTATCGGTGAAAGGTAAAATTATAGAGTACAATTCCCTTAAAAACATTATTTTAGAGTCTTGTGACCATAAATTGAGTAAAATGAATTGAAAATATTTTAATATGTTAAAATAATTATATATGAAGAAAATATGTATGTTTTTTGATAGGTAGATTATATAATTTCATCATCAGAAAATTAATGTAAGATACCAGGACATAAAAATAAACACTATTTATGATAATTTACAACATATGAAACACTTGGTTTAAAAGATCCCTAAAAATTATTATTTAAATATGATTTTACAAGATATACATTGAATTAGGGGGGTATTAATATGATTAAATGAATTATGAAATAAATATATAAATCATAATCAATATAAATTCATTTATTAAAGCATTGGAAATAATTTCTAATTTATATTAAAGTTATTTTATGTTTTAAAATTTTAATTTTATAAAAATGATTGTAACAATTTTTGTGATAAAATATTATAGTTATTTTATTAAATATTAAAAAAATATTTTATAAAAAATAATTAATTTTTGAATCATAATATCAACAATATATTATATTAAATATTCCTTTTTACGAAATGATTTCTTTTAAATTGAATAGTTAAAAACATTGATTTTCCATGAAAAATCATTTTTGTTACAAGCAACAAAAAATTAACATTGTGTTCGAAAATGCTTCCAAAATTAAGATATTTTAATTGATATTATTAATAATCTAAATAATTAAATTTGAATAAATTTATAGATTGAATTTTTTAATACAAAAAAATGCATTTTTCCTGAAAAATCAATTTCATCGGTTTTAATAGGCATAAAAATATTTTAAATATTTCCATTTATTTTAATTTAATTTTAAAAAATTAATAACATATTCAGAATCATTTGATAATAATTTGGTAAATATATCCCAATAATAATTATTATTATTAAGATTAACATTAATAATTTTTGTTACAATGGTAAATGTTAATTTTAGTAATTAAGGTTAACTATAAAATGATAAGAAAAAACGAACATAACATAAACATTAATTTTATTGGGTGATTATATTTAATTTAAAATCATCTAAATTGTTAATATATGGAATTTTATCAGATTGTCCAGGAATTTTACCATAATATTATTTTATACAAAGTAATGTCAAAAAGGAATTCCACTAGTTTGATTATCTGTAAATATTTTATATATGGATAAATAGAATATATACTAAGTTATAAATATTTATTTTTATTATAAATTATTATTTTTAAAATGTTAATTAATATTTATTTTTTTGTGATGCAATAATTAACATAAATTCATTATAAAATCTAACATATCACTTATAAATGTATTAAAAATAAATAAAATGTTTCTTAAAATGTATTAATCTTTTTTGCTGGGTGTTTTTTCTTCAATTATATGATTTATTAAATAAACACTACTTTTTATAATATAGTCAATGAATTTTATCCGAATTCAACTACTGTCTTGCAGTATTGAAATAAAAATTAAGTGAATAGTTCCAAAATTGAAATTATTTTTATTTTATAATAAATAATATATTATTTAAATGTTTAAAATTCCTAAAAATATTATTTGTATATTTTTTATCTGTTTTATTTAATTATCCACTGTGATTTTATATGTTTTTTATTTTTATGGTTCATAAATTAACCCCATACGAGTAAATGCAATTATGTCATCATAAATTCAAAAAGAGTTGATGGAGGGTTAGAACATAAAGATAAGGGTAAATTTGTGATCTAATATAGTCTGAATTACATTAGATGAAATTATTTATACTGTTACTCAACATAATTTTGAATATCATCAATAATGAGACCTTCAGAATTGAGACATTATTTTTTTTAATTTAATATTATTTAAAAATCCAAAAGATCTCATACCCTATCATATAAAAGGAAAACTGTTATCCTAATTTTTTACACATTGAAATCTATTTGTGTCCTGAAATAACCTATGTAAAACCCAATATGTTCCCTATATCTGTCCCACAAGAAGGTCTTCCTTATCCACTCAAGATATAAATTAGTGTTGGGAATCAAGCAGAACACAACATGGGATTGATTTATCCCATGTAACAATAAGAAAATAAATAAATAATAATAAATAAAACTATACATGAAGATAAAAAAGAAGTAAAACATGGCATTCTATTATGTTACATCACATATCACCACCAGCCATGAATCCATACCAACCTTTTATGAGAACTTGAGTTGGGTGACCTGGAACTAAAAAATGGAACAGACAATATATAAGAGCATCTAAAATTCCCAAAAAATTTACAAAATACATTATATTACACACTAATATAAATAAATTCCTATTATGATAGTATGAAAATATGTTATATAAAAATTGGGTTATCTACTAATTTTTTAATAATATATAATAAACATCAGTTTTAAGGAAACATATTTCAATCATATATAAAAAAAACTTTCAGAACTTGAAATAAATTGGATAATAAATCATTTTAAGATTTAATTTACTCTAAAAGAAGGTTCACATTTTAGAAACATAAAAAAATAAATATTTAAAATATTTCAATTGAAAATAGGAGTAATGTGAAATAAATCCCTATGGAAACCCCCTATATCGATAATTTAGTTGGGTTCCTAGTATCCTCTTACTCAAATTTATCAAACCATGTAAACCCCTCTCATGAATGGGGATACAGAGATGATGAAACCAATAATCTTGTGATCCTAAAAACATCATCTTGTTGATTAGTTATTGTTATAGCATAATCTTAGCAGGGGCTTGTGTGCGATACCAACTAACTTTTATAGTATATTAGACCTCATTCCACTTGCCAAGGAATATAGGATTGCAATGATTTTTTATTAAATGGAGGTGAGTTTTTATCAATATATAATATATCTAAATATAATAGAATTGACCAAAAAATAATATATTGACTTTATCAACTCTGAATATCCAACTTATGTGTAGCCCATATTTAATTCATATAAACAATGAACAATCCCATTAACATAATCAAAATTAATAGGGCCCTTTTAAAAAACATGTTTCACATTTCCCTTTCATTGAGAATACTTTATGAGGTTTTAATAATCTTCTAAAATAAAAAATAGAGCATACTCGTCCTCATAAATTTATTATTTCAAAATAAATTGAGCCATGAATAATACATTAAAATTTAAAACATGGTCTAAATCTTATTTATTATGAAGAAACCATGTTATAATATTAGGTAAATTATGTAAAACAAATTAAAAATCATTTACATGTATTGTAACCAATTTTCATTCCGTATAAAACTAAATAATAATACTTTTTTTTAAAATACTCATATATTAAATAAATTTAAATTCAAGTCCTAAGCATATGGATCATACTCCAAAAAATTTCTCCTCTAATAATGGAATCCCAAATCCACTTATAACTGTTCCAGGGAAGAAAGAGATAAAAAAGGACTCTAGAGAATTAAAACCCTCCCTTTACACTTATACAAATATCCACATATATATATAAGTAACAATTGATTTATATACATATTAATAAAATCATGAGTGAATATGATTAAATAGGATATATATATGTATATATTTTACATAACCATGTATATAGGTGTATGTCTCCTATAGAAATCCATGATTTATTTTTATTATGAATTGTGGAAAAAAACAACCCTTAAAATATCAAATGTATAAATGAAAAATAATATAAATCAAGATATTACAAATCACAATTTAATTCTTTCCAAAATATGTAATGTACCACCCCGAGCTTCCACGATACGCTTCTCATTCAATAATGCAATAGCTTGCATTGTACGCAACTTCGAGTTCTAAAACACCGCGACTAATCAAAGTAGCTGTTATGAATAGTAATAACCACTTTTTAAAATTATAGAAATTTTATATTTCAAAATGGACTTCATTTTTGTATTCGTAATATCGAAATTAGCCTATGTTGAATTTTTGGTATTTTTCTGAGAACTTCTAATTTTTTATGAATTGTGAAAAATACTTAAAACAACTTTTTTAATCAAAATAATTTATAGTGATAAGTTATACTATTGAGTGGTTTTAAAGTATAATTAGAATATATTTTTACCATTTTGTCCAATGGTGGTCATTAGAATTAATTTAACATTGAAATTGGACATAAACAATTGCCAATCTTTTGATATAAATTATTTCTTAAAAACACGCTATTTGTTGTGACAACGGTAATTAATTATAAAATTAATTAATGAAACTTATATGTTTGGAATTTTTTAAAATAGACATAATTTTTGAATTCGGAATATCAAATATAGCTTAGGGTGAAATTTTGGCCTTGTTCTGAAAAACTTCAATTTTTGATGAATAGTGAAACCACTAAGTGGTAGTTAAATAACTGATTTTTCGTTTAAATGAAATATTACCACTTCTGTGATTTGATTTTCAAAAATCCAACATACATGGTTGTCATTAAGAAGTAAAATGTGGTTCAATGAGATCAAAATAATTTTTTGGTGAATAGTAACTTTTAATTTCTTAATCGCGATTAGAGGTAATTTGTGTAGTTTAAGGTAAAAATAATGTTTTAATAATATGATATGAGATTGACACTTGTCCTACTCCTATTGGATGAGTCATGGCCGACCATGACAACCCATGGGTCAACTTGGGGACCCCATGGAGCCACTTTAGTTGGAAAATGACATTAATATATATTTATTTAATGTTAAAATTAAATTGACACAAACATGAGTTGTTTTACTAAAACAGTTTTTAAGTGGGGTTACACAAGTCCAAATTTTGATTATAAATATTCATTAGAAATATAAAAAGATTTCCTACATCATAGTATTTTTTTTATATTTTTTAGACATTAAATAAATTAAATTATTTATGACATCATGATGATGCAGCGATGACCTCATTATTTAACGATTTAAATAAAAAGGGAAGATAATGAAAAATCCAAGGCTTACACTTGTCCAAAGCCAATTGGATGAGGAGATTTAGAACCCTTATCACCTTATCCTCGAATTATATAAGTGTGGGACCTTTAGAATCCTAAATGAACTGTGTAATAATGTAACATTTCAATCTTTCCAAAAGAGCCCCTCCTCTCCACTTATAAAAGGCCCCCACCTCTCCCACCGTATTCACACCTTAAAGCCATTTGGCTCGGCCATCCTCTGCCCAAATACTCTCCCAAATTCCCCCTCTTACTCCTATAATCCTCACTTTGGTCATAACTCTTCCCATGGAAGCCTTTGGCTCAAATCAAAAAGAGTTACCCGATTTTGAGGTAATGTCTTCTCTAATGTTGTTTTGTTTTATTTTTCTTCTCCAACCACCAAAACTCTTTTTATTCATTTATTTTGTAACAAAAACAGTATACTCAATATACTAGGATGTTTTTATAAGAAGGATTCGAGCTACACTTACACACACCTACATCTAATGGTTAAAGAACATACAGTTTCTGTGGATGGAGAATTTCTGCCTCACGAAACGATGATTGTTCAACACTCATATAACACCTTCAAAGGTGGCCATTAAGATGTAAATATTTTTATATATGATATATAATATGTTTATGCTTTACTTATGCTTCTTTATTTCTCATTTATGGAATACTTTATGATTTCTATTATGGGTAAAACGCGATAATTTCATTTTAGGAAGTGCGGACTACCGCCCCCTCAAAGTGATTTGAATCGTTAATGCCATATGTGGAATGTATAAAGGATGGAGTAAATGGTATTATACACTATATTATACTGGAATTATATTATGCATTTATATCATTATGATTTTGTTCCATTAAATATGAAATTGAAATGAAATTAGCATTCATGCGTACGTACGGCTTACCGTCTCCATGAATGGTGCATTTCATTTCTTACCTCTAAATGTTACGTAAAATTATAAATGAATTTATATACTGGATATATATGATATATATGACATCTAAATAATGAATATAATTCTGGAGATAATGGATATTCTACCACATAAACAACTTGTAATTATAAGAAGTTTATTGTTGATTCAAGTACCAAAGATCGACAAAACGACCGTTATTAACATAAATAATTACATAATGTTCATAACATGGTAATAAGTGATATAAATGGAATAATGAACATGAAAAAGGTTATTATGTAAATAGAAATTAACTCTAGTTTATTATTCAGGAGGTTAAAGAATGGTCGAGTCAGGACAAGATGCAAGGTAAGGGAATTTCATAACCCAACTTCCATTCTTTGGGTTAATCTCCTACATTCAAATTATGTCATGATATTATTATGTCGTATATTGTATTTATACTTTCTTTATGTGTACATATAGTGAATACACATAATAGATATATTTTATTTAAAAATGATCTTTTTAAGGGACTTCGTCTCAATCTCCATTCATTGAGGCATATTTTGTTTTATACAAAAATTTCTTTTGTACAGTGTATAAACCCCTTTGACTTTTACGTTTATTCAAAAGGAATATTTTTATACGAAGAGTTTTACTAAATGTCAAAAAGGGAATGTTTTTATTACCGTACATATACGGCGACAACGACTTCTCCGCCGCCGTGACCATTATTTGAGTTTCAGCTTCCTCTACAAGCCATAAGTTTTTTTTAAAAGAAAAATAAATACCATGTTTTAACTTTCTTTTATTTTGGTATTGAAAATTGTTTTGAAAGAGTTTTTATTATATCAATGTGTTGTATTGATATATTGTGATTGAAATGTGGAAATGTTATGTTTCCTTTATGAAAGTTTTATGTGATACGATTATGTTATGGTTTAAGATATGTTTAAACCTATTCATATGAGGAATGTATTGGACTTAATAAGTGACGGGTAGAGCCCGCTATAGCTCCTCGATGCATCGGTAGGTCTCATGAGACAACTAGACGTGGAATTGGCCGAGGCCCTTTCCCAATTTGATTTATGGTTTTGGCCGAGGCCTTAATCATTTTAGACGTCTTGGCCGAGGCCTTGACAAAATGTTTCAGAATGTCTGGCATTATACATTCCCTCATTATGAAAGTGGTTATTGATATTGCATGTGATTATTCGACCAGTAGAATATCCATGTGAGTAAGTAATGGCATTATATTATTTTATTTTTGCCATATTATGTTGAAGTTCAAGTTTAAAAAGGCTTTTGTTTTAGTTATACATTTCCTTAAATGTTTATGTTTATTTATGAAAGCTTCCGCAATATTGTTATCCTTACTGAGCATCTGAGCTCACCCCTTTCAATGTTTTAATATTTTCCAGGATGTGAAGAAGTATTTTATGAATGACCTGCAGGGATAGTCTGAAGAGGATAGAAGTGTGGAGTATGGAGACTATGTTATTATAGTTTTCACGTTGTGATGTAATGTAACATTTATGAATGTATCTAGTGTTTCCAAGGCAACTAAACTAATCGGTCTTTCGAGACTTGATCTTTTGTGATCATGCCAATGTTACGAAGTAATGCACCGACTCTGGGTAGCTGGGGTCGGGGCGTTATAGTTGGTATCAGAGGCAGTTTAGTACTAACCTTGGAAGCTTGATTTAGATAAACTCTGATTAGAGCACATAACCCGAAGATAGACTTTGAGGATTAGTATAGAAGAAATTCCTAGAATTTTTTTATTGTAGAGATTTTGTGAGTTTTCTGAGCAATACGTCCCTGTCTGGATACGAGCAAGTAGAGGCGGCTCTGGCACAGATGTACCTAGGGGTAAAACTCGAAAACACCGCTTTGAGCTAGACTCGAACGGGAACTGGTGCACGACAACGGGCCTTGCTGCACTCTTGGTTACGACACTCCCGGGGGATATGCTTAGGATAATTCTCGATTTCTTTACAAACCACTATGAACGGTTATGAGTATATACTTCCTCAAAGAAAACCTTTTTATAATTATGGATTATATCCATAATTAGTTCAATTTATGTTAAGTGTTTTACAAGTATGGAATTATGTATTTTGATTCATGAACTAATCTAGTTTATGGAATTGTATAGAAATGGCGCCCAGTAGAAGGAAGGTGAACTCCATCAATACGTATGATCCAAAGATTAAGAAGGATCATATCTTTCATGGTATTAAGCCAACATTTAGAAGGGAAATATTCTTCCATGTGTTATCAACATATGAAGAAATAGTATCATGTGTTAATAAGATAAGTAGATAATTCTCTGAGTCTTATGGATTTGAAGTGATGAAAGGGAAGAAAAGGATGGAAGATAGAATGATGGATAAAGGGATGAGGGAAAAGAAGAATTTTCCAATATGTGATAACTGTGGGAAGAAACACCTTGGAATTTGCCTGAAGGGAATGGGAGTTTGTTATAATTGTGGAGAAAAAGGACACCGAGTGCGTGACTGCAAGGGTAAGAAAAAGGTTTCAAATGTAAAATGCTTCATCTGCAAGGAGTGGGGACACTACGCAAACCAATGTTCAAATCATCAGAGTATGCCCCAAATGATGTTATTGGATAATAATCAAGTTATGATACTACCACAGATGAGGAGGAATGATTAGAGTTCTTATGTTGTTATTAAAGAATTTTGTAATTTGAGTGTTGTATCAATGATGTACTTGTTATAATAATTATGGAGTATATAATGATTGTACTGCAGTACTATTTCATCTAGGACTTGAGATTGTGTGGAACCAAGAAAAGTGACTCCACAGTAGGTTAAATTTTTGGAAAATATATGGTTGAGAGAAAGATAAACCATAATATGGTTCTGATACCAAAATAGTGATTTTGGAATAAGAAATGATTGATTTGGATATATTATGTTGGATATTCTTAACATCCTTGAAACTGATTAATGATTTGTATACATTTTTGGATAGAAGGAGTATATCTAGTTTTCTATAAGTAATAAGGGATCATGAATGTAATCAATAAGGATTTATGGTAATACAGTATGTTGTAGTGTTTTAAAAGAATACATGATGAAGGTGTTCACATGTTGTTACGCAGAAAAAAAGAGAGCTTCATTATGTTTACCTTCCTCATAAAATCTGGACTGTGAGTTGGACAAAAGTATTTTGGATAACTATAAAGGTTGGAATGGATTATATTTTACATTAGATACTATTGTTAAGGTTATTTTTGGATATTTATAAAAAGTAAAACACGCAGACTGAGTGACAACCCATCGCGTCGGATAAAGCTGTGGGAATCGAACCCACAACCATAGTGCGATTGGGATTAATCGCCTACCACTGGACTACGTGAAGTCCCTGGTTTTTACAAAATAGTTTTTCTAATCTAAATGGTATGTGTTAAAATTTGTAACCTTATACAATTAGGATAAGTATAATATTTTTGAGTTCTATTATCTTTTTGAGTGAAAGATGAGTTGAAGGTTGAAACTCTAATTGTCAAGCATAAATATATATATACCTATCTCTTTTTCAATGAATAAATTAATTCTTAAACTTTATTAAAGGGATATTAAATCAAAAAAATGTGTTATCCTAATACCTTATGTCTTGTTGAACTGATGATATTTTAAATCAACATAGATTGAAGGCTTTGAGGCCCTCAATTTGACAGTTGATTGTGAATGATGACCTCAATCACTCCCTACAAATATTTACGTTTTTCCTCCAATTATATGTCTCTAATTTCCACCAATGTTCTTTTATCGAGATCATAATTTGGTGGTGACTTTCTTATTTCCATTTCCCTCTTATTAAGACTAAATTTTATTAACCTTATTTCTGATGTGGGTTTTCCACAAAGGTATTTTCTATTTTCCAAGAAAAATTTCAAATTGCGAGGACGCAATTTATTGAAGGAGGGGAGAATGTAACACCCCGAGCTTCCACGATACGCTTCTCATTCAATAATGCAATAGCATGCATTGTACGCAACTTCGAGTTCTAAAACACCGCGACTAATCAAAGTAGCCATTATGAATAGTAATAACCACTTTTTAAAATTATAGAAATTTTATATTTCAAAATGGACTTCATTTTTTTATTCGTAATATCGAAATTAGCCTATGTTGACTTTTTGGTATTTTTCTGAGAACATCTAGTTTTTTATGAATTGTGAAAAATACTTAAAACAACTTTTTTAATCAAAATAATTTATAGTGATAAGTTATACTATTGAGTGGCTTTAAAGTATAATTAGAATATATTTTTACCATTTTATCCAATGGTGGTCATTAGAATTAATTTAACATTGAAATTGGACATAAACAATTGCCAATCTTTTGATATAAATTATTTCTTAAAAACACACTATTTGTTGTGACAATGGGAATTAATTATAAAATTAATTAATGCAACTTATATGTCTGTAATTTTTTAAAATAGACATCATTTTTGAATTCGGAATATCAAATATAGCTTAGGGTGAAATTTTGGCCTTGTTCTGAAAAACATCAATTTTTGATGAATAGTGAAACCACTAAGTGGTAGTTAAATAACTGATTTTTCGTTTAAATGAAATATTACCACTTCTGTGATTTGATTTTCAAAAATCCGACATACATGGTTGTCATTAAGAAGTAAAATGTGGTTCAATGAGATCAAAATAATTTTTTGGTGAATAGTAACTTTTAAGTTCTTAATCGCGATTAGAGGTAATTAGTGTAGTTTAAGGTAAAAATAATGTTTTAATAATGTGATATGAGCTTGACACTTGTCATACTCCTATTGGATGAGTCATGGCTGACCAAGACAACCCATGGGTCAACTTGGGGACCCCATGGAGCCACTTTAGTTGGAAAATGACATTAATATATATTTATTTAATGTTAAAATTAAATTGACACAAACATGAGTTGTTTTACTAAAACAGTTTTTAAGTGGGGTTAAACAAGTCCAAATTTTGATTATAAATATTCATTAGAAATATAAAAAGATTTCCTACATCATAGTATTTTTTTTATATTTTTTAGACATTAAATAAATTAAATTATTTATGACATCATGATGATGCAGCGATGACCTCATTATTTAACGATTTAAATAAAATGGGAAGATAATGAAACATCCAAGGCTTACACTTGTCCAAATCCAATTGGATGAGTATATTTAGAACCCTTATCACATTATCCTAGAATTATATAAGTGTGGGACCTTTAGAATCCGAAAAGCATTGTGTAATAATGTAACATTTCAATATTTCCAAAAGAGCCCCTCCTCTCCACTTATAAAAGGTCCCCACCTCTCCCACCTTATTCACACCATAAAGACATTTGGCTCGGCCATCCTCTGCCCAAATACTCTCCCAACTTCCCCCTCTTACTCCTAGAAGCCTCACTTTGGGCAGAACTCTTCCAAAGGAAGCCTTTGGCTCAAATCAAAAAGAGTTACCCGATTTTGAGGTAATGTCTTCTCTAATGTTGTTTTGTTTTATTTTTCTTCTCCAACCCCCTAAACTCTTTTTATTCATTTCTTTTGTAACAACAACAGTATCCTAAATATACTAGGATGTTTTTATAAGAAGTATTCGATCTACACTAACACACACCTACATCTAATGGTTAAAGAACATACAATTTCTGTGGATGGAAAATTTCTGCCTCACGAAACGATGATTGTTCAACACTCATATAACACCTTCAATGGTGGCCATTAAGATGTCACTGTTTTTATATATGATATATAATATTTTTATTCTTTACTTATTCTTCTGTATTTCTCATTTATGTCATACTTTATGATTTCCATTATGGGTAAAACGCGATAATTTCATTTTAGGAAGTGCGGACTACTGCCCCCTCAAAGTGATTTGAATCGTTAATGCCATATGTGGGATGTATAAAGGATGGAGTAAATGGTATTATACAATATATTATACTGGAATTATATTATAAATTTATATCATTATGATTTTGTTCCATTAAATATGAAATTGAAATGAAATTAGCGTTCATGTGTACGTACGACTTACCGTCTCCATGAATGGTGCATTTCATTTCTTACCTCTAAATGTTACGTAAAATTATAAATGAATGTATATACTGGATATATATGATATATATGACATCTAAATAATGAATATAATTCTTGAGATAATGGATATTCTACCACATAAACAACTTGTAATTATAAGAAGTTTATTGTTGATTCAAGTACCAAAGATCGACAAAACGGCCGTTATTAACATAAATAATTACATAATGTTCATAACATGGTAATAAGTGATATAAATGGAATAATGAACATGAAAAAGGTTCTTAAGTAAATAGAAATTAACTCTAGTTTATTATTCAGGAGGTTAAAGAACGGTCGAGTCAGGACAAGATGCAAGGTAAGGGAATTTCATAACCCAACTTCCATTCTTTGGGTTAATCTCCTACTTTCAAATTATGTCATGATATTATTATGTCGTATATTGTATTTATACTTTCTTTATGTGTACATATAGTGAATACACATAATAGATATATTTTATTTAAAAATTATCTTTTTAAGGGACTTCGTCTCAATCTCCATTCATTGAGGCATATTTTGTTTTATACAGAAATTTCTTTTGTACAGTGTATAAACCCCTTTGACTTTTACGTTTATTCATAAGGAATCTTTTTATACGAAGCGTTTTACTAAACGACAAAAAGGGAATGTTTTTATTACCATACATATACGGCGACAACGAATTCTCCGCCGCCGTGACCATTATTTGAGTTTCAGCTTCCTCTACAAGCCATACCTTTTTTTAAAAGAAAAATAAATACCATGTTTTAACATTCTTTTATTTTGGTATTGAAAATTGTTTTGAAAGTGTTTTTATTATCTCAATGTGTTGTATTAATAACTTTTGATTGAAATGTGGAAATGTTATGTTTCCTTTATGCAAGTTTTATGTGATACGATTATGTTATGGTTTAAGATATGTTTAAACCTATTCATATGAGGAATGTATTGGACTTAATAAGTGACGGGTGGAGCCCGATATAGCTCCTCGATGCATCGGTAGGTCTCATGAGACAAATAGTCGTGAAATTGGCTGAGGCCCTTTCCCAATTTGATTTATGGTTTTGGCCGAGGCCTTAATCATTTTAGACGTCTTGGTCGAGGCCTTGACAAAATGTTTCAGAATGTCTGGCATTATACATTCCCTCATTATGAAAGTGGTTATTGATATTCCATGTGATTATTCGACCAGTAGAATATCCATGTGAGTAAGTAATGGCATTATATTATTTTATTTTTTCCATATTATTCTGAAGTTCAAGTTTAAAAAGGCTTTTGTTTTAGTTATACATTACCTTAAATGTTTATGTTTATTTATGAAAGCTTCCGCAATATTGTTATCCTTTCTGAGAATCTGAGCTCACCCCTTTCAATGTTTTAATATTTTCCAGGATGTGAAGAATTATTTTATGAATGACCTGCAGGGATAGTCCGAAGAGGATAGAAGTGTGGACTATGGAGACTATGTTATTATAGTTTTCACTTTGTGATGTAATGTAACATTTATGAATGTATCTAGTGTTTCCAAGGCTACTAAACTAATCGGTCTTTTGAGACTTGATCTTTTTTGATCATGCCAATGTTACGAAGTAATGCACCGACTCTGGGTAGCTGGGGTCGGGGCGTTATATGTAAAATGGATGTAATCCATCAAAAAACCAATAAAGAACATTCTTTCATAAAAATCTGTCACTATATCCAATGTTAATTGAATATAATGAGCCCTAGGAACCAAAAACCATCATAAAATCCAAAATCATGTTGGGATTCGATCATATCACACAGACCGTAATATAGAAAATAAATGCAAGAAATATGTGGAATGGAAGAATGTGGATATGAGGAAAAAATAACAATGGGAGATCACATCAGAAATTGGGAGTTATAATGGATGTGTGAGGAAGTGGGATAGAGAAGGGGATGTGATGTTGAGGTGCCTTTGACTATGGGGTTTGATGCACACGGAAAGAGGAAGGGGGTGCGTCGCGACCTAAACATAATGGAGGAGGTGAGAAATATAAAAATAATAAAATTAAATCATTTTTTATGAATTAGATGTTTATATAATTTTTATGAAAAACATATCAAAATATTCACAAACCATGGGGTGACTCTCTCTAAGAAGGTGAGGAGGTCACATGGATATTTAGGTCCTATTACACAACCATGTTCATGAATGAATGGCCATGATATATCCATGGTCTATGGAAAATCCTATTTCCCTGGCTTTGACAGAATTTACAGTAACCATGTTTCAACCATAAACATCCCTCAGACCTTCCAAAATTCTGACTTTCAAGGGTAAAACAACCCAGAAAACCATAAAATGTTAATAAGATCAAAACTAAATAAAATAATAATGTGAGGTAGTGATAGAAATATAATAATATGACTATATAGAAGTGGTTTTCTATATGTATGCACATGTGATACTTTCATTTCTATTTGAAAGACGATTTATGAAAAATGGTAATCTAATAGTCATAATAACAACATGGTATATTAATCTAACTAGATTAATTATTTATTTTGAATAAAATAGATATATAGGAAATAAATGAAGAATTATTATTTAAAAAGTCAGATGATATGGTTATCTCTACCTAGAGATATCTCTATTGGATATCAAATATTTTATTTTTATGAGGGCCTTTGGAGAAAACCAGAATATCAAGAACAAATTTGACGAATATAGGAAAGTTTTGTTTGTAGGGAATGACTAATCTAGAGAGGTTATATTGGAATTGTCCCCAATAATTTTTTTGAAAACATGATTCCAAATATAAAAATAATGTTATCAAATTAAATTTTTATATGTGGGGAAAACAATTTTAAAATAAATTCATAGAGTTTATTGTTTTTTTATAAAATTAAAATTTTATTCACAAAAAATGTATTTACTTTCATTTCATTAATATTAAAAATAGTTAGTTAAATGATAATATATCTAATCAAATATATTTTTCAAAAATATAATTAACATTATTAATCATTATTGATTTATATATTTATAAATTTTTTCAAACTCGTTTAAAAAGTATTACTTTTTTAGAGGCATTAATTAATACATTTGACTTATGGAAAACATTAGTATATATATTTTGCAATATTCATAAACATATTCATAACCGTTAATCTAATAGATGGGTTTTAAATGTGATAATATATCATGTTTCATTTATAATCATTGTTTTATGTAATGAAATATATCAAATATAGAAACATTATTTGAAATGAAATTTATGTGTTCTATAATAAGACCATCAGGACACATTAACCAAGAGATGGAGCCATATTTTTTTATAGAGAAACACCCCAACCCAATACGGATAATTTGGGAAGTATCAAAAGTAATCTGTCTTCAAACCCCTTGGAAATATTATTCCATGTCCCTAGTCTAAACACATGACCCATGGTTTGGCCTCATCTCAGTTCCCCCACATGAGACAACTCTATCTTTCATCAGAACAAATGACCATTATGTCACATATATCTTGCCATGGATGGATTATAATATTAACAACAATTTAAAAGATACAATCCACCTTTGAGATGATGTCACTTATCATGTGTGAGATGTAAAACAAACCCAACCATCCTCAAATGGATTAATCTTCACACGATCTCCCTATTTATTATTGATAAAAGCATAGGATACCTATTTCATGGTTCATATCCTAAGGCCAACCAATATGTCTCATCTAATAAACTAAAACCACAATCTCATTGAACCATATTCACCAGAAAATATATAACCACTCATGGTTGAAAATAGAATATTACATAACACCTTCCTATCATTTTATCTGACAACATAAAATACCTATCCATTATACAAAAACCCTTGAAATTATAAATAATTCACACAAACATGAATAAACATGTATTTGAACCTATATTAAATGGATGAACTACCCATGAAATAGAGTCACCAATGGAGAACATATATTAATGGATTTGTAAAATCATGTTCATTATTTTTCCATACTCATACTGAAACATGAGCTCATATATAATTCTATACAACATGAATAAATTTTTTTAGAAAGTTTATATATGTCTAAAGAAAAATCCTCCTATAAAAAAACTAAAAAATATATGCTATATCAGTCTAAAGAATCGAACTATACATTTATACCTTTAATGTAGGGGTAATAGCTATTCAGTAAGGGATATATATAATGTGAAACCATCATAGTTTACACCATAATTTCATAGGGCATCATTATTTATGTTTGATTCATGATAATAATTTGTTACAAATTATTTATCATATGAAATATTTTCAGAACATTTAACCCATTTAGATTTCATTCTATGAGAGTTATCAATGTTTCCCATACAAAAAACATGTGTGATAGTGGAATAATAATAGTCATTATATTTGTTATTATAGATCTCTAGACATTTTCTCTACCATATATTATTCAGTCCCATAATTTCATCATTAAAATAAGGTTAAATTTCACATGAACTACTAGGGAATCCAAGAACCACTCCATTATGATCTCAAAAAATATCCTTATACCCCTTATGGTTATTATTTCCTCTAGAGGCTCCATAAGAATAGAATTTGTTCTACCCTATAATAGGTGAGTTCTAGGTGACCTCAAAATTACTATAAGGTGGATTAAAGATACCTTCAATTTTATATTGACATATAGTTGGTAAATCAATAATATGGTTTTCATAATTCCACAGTAGAAGAGAATTGTAGTTCTAAATTAGCATAAAAGATTTAATTATGGATTAATCAACGATTAAGTGCGATGACAAATGAAAATATTGATTTCTTCCAGGACATATGAAATATATTATCTCTACGCATGAAGTATTGAAAGGATTCATTATTTTTTGAGAGAAAAATATTTTAATGAATTATATGTGGGGATGTATTTTTGAATCTACACTCCATATTAATGGAAAAAAATATTGAGGACCACATTAAATAAGGTTGTGGAAGATAAAAATATAAGAAATATTTTATCCATTTCCCATATACGGTAGTTTCAAAGTACACATTTAAAGAAGAGAGATATACCTGCCACTATGAGATTACTTTCCACAGTAACATCCAAGAAGGTGAGCCTCCAAAGTAGAGTAAACCTATATATATACATCTATTTAGTCTGATATCCAATAAATATTTCCAGTACTTTTTTTCGTAAAAATAATAAAAAAATTAAATTGAGAATTTCTTTCAAATTGGTTTCCAGATAAAAAAATCATCCCTTTTAATGAAATCATAATTGATGATCAAACATCTAACATTTGTATGGATTTAGTGAATATAATATAATTGAACATTGATGTTAGTACATGTAAAATTCAATGTAAAAGATTAATAAATAATAATAAATATAGGAACCACATTCTAATTGTCATAAAAACACTTATAGGGGGATTATTATTACCCAACCAGTGTCATTTTTTTGATATTCTGTTAAAAATAACCATGAAGTAAGGATAAATTGAGTATCCAACCTAACAAGAATTAAAATATTTAATTATATCATATAATCTCTATTAGAGAATGGCCATGGAAGATGATTTATCATTCACATTTCTCTATATGAATTGATATTGAAATGAATAGATAATGAAGAAATGGTTTTTAATTCCATGTCCTTTGAGGGAATGTGTCTTGAAACATCGCTTCCAAGGGATAGTGACGATTCTTCTCTCAATCGTGGTTCCGGACCAAATAAAATATTAGTGGAGTTTTAATTATTATTATGTATGGAATAATTCCATTTATACACCATTATTAAATAAAGATGTTTTTAAACAATTATGTTCATCACAATGCATATTCTTCAAACCATAAAAGTGACATAGCATTCCAAGTGATAAATGTCCTTGGAATTTAGATAATAAAATTATTAAAATAACCATTCATTGAGCTTCCCTGAAACTGGGGAACGCTTATAATAATGAAATCAAAGGTTCTTTATTTGATACCTTGTTCATTCAAGATGTTTTTCTTTATATAAGCTTCAATTGTTTCCCAGAAATAAATTAAATATTTATTCTAGTTATTCACATGACCAGATACCTTTTCTAAATAAAGGAATTCCTCCTTCATTTTATTTATTTTTCAGTTGTCACCTAAGTTAATTGAAAAATTCCGTCATCGTATAATAAATATTATTCAATAACCAGTTATATAGTATCCCTAGTAGTCCTCAATTCAACCATGTGAACCATTTTTAGAAATAGTATTATAATATTGTCCTCCAAAATAGAAAATCAACGGATGATAAGGGATCACCCTACCTGATCTCTCTAGATAAAGTTAATTGTTCTTTTGGAGATCTGTTAATAATAATTTAAATATATATTAATACAAATAGAGACTCCATCTAATGAATTAATATCATGTCAAAACAAAATTCACCAAAAACCATACCAATTAAACCCCTATCTAGGGTGTCAAAAAAAAATTTACATTAATATTAATTGTATGTTTTCATAGCATTGTATTTTTTTGAGAATACTAAGTAATTCCATGGAATTAATAAGATAGTATTGAATTTTTATCAATTGGCTGAATGAAATTCTATCAATGTAAACTATTTAATCTGAGACAATGCAAATCATATTCACTAGTATTTTACCCAATATTTTATGTAAGGCATTAAAAAGGGAAAACAACATTAACTAACCAATATCATAAGAACTATGGAACTTAGTTTTAATAGTAAGTAACTAATCCTTAATTCCACTCATCACTAGATTAACCGTATAAAAAAATGGATGATAAGAATGTAAAAATCATGCTAAATAATATCCCAATAAACCTAAAATAAATTGTTGTTGAAGTCATCCAGTCCTAGATCACTCACAGAAGATAAGTAAACCCCCCCACCAATTATTTCTCACTAAAAAGAGACTAATATTAGAATGGTTTAATCCTCATGAATAACCAATTTGGGAACAATTACCTTCATCGAATCAAGATCTTTGTTAGATACATTAAAGAGATTTGTATAGTATGTGGAAACATGAGTGAAAATGTCTTTCATATCCTCTAAGATATGATCTCATTTTTTGAGAAGGGATACCGACATGTTCACAATTCTAATATTATTTATATAATTGATGATTTTATTATTTATTTACCAATAATTAACCCATTTGGTATTGAGGTAATTATTCAAGAGGTTCTCTATGTTAATTCAATTCTCATCGAACATGAAATAAATCATTGTTTCTTACTCATGTCCTTCAAAAAATTATGTCCAGGTAATGTAATCTTAAGAAACATGAATTGAATTTTGAAGAGACTAAATTTATCTATCAATAGATCAAAAATATTTTCTTCTCCATTCATTCATTCTTACCTTATGATGTTTTATTTAGAATATACATATCAAATGATCATCATTAAACTCCCTTAAATTCTAGATACCATGGGATATATTAACACATTTAGGATGTTTGATATAGGAATTATTAAATTTAAATGGTATTATATTATTACCTCATATATGATAAATATTCATGAAGATTTTATGGTGATAAGAGTTGGATTTATTAAAAGAGACGCATGAGATAGATCCCAAAGTAGTTAAAGAGGATTCATTAGAAAATGATCTATAAATTCTAGTGGAACCAATTATATTTATATATTTTCAAAATTATGTAAATTTATAGCCTAAATTATTTATCTCAGTCATCTTACCACCATTAATACGTGATCTAAAATGTATATTTGGCATATTGTCAGAGACGAGCTGAGGAATCTCAATGGGACTAAATGTGGAGATGAATTCTCTGATGATGATTCAAAGATCATTAATTCTATTAAAATGCATCCAATTTCAATAAATAAATCAAATCTTTCTAGATATTTATTAATTTCATAGGTCACAAAAAAATGTGGGGATCTCTTTCACAAAAACTATTCAAGTAATATGTTGTTCACTAGTGCGGAAAATGATTGGACCTTTAATGGAAGACTTCACAATGAGGAAAATACTATTCATGTTCGAGGGAGACTAATTGGTCATGTGCATGTAAATTACACTACTATAATGGGAGATAAATCTTGAAGATATTCCTTTTTTGGTTTAGAAAGAGAAATAGAAATAGTTTTGGGGTGTTTATGAAGCATTCTGAAGGACCTCCTTATGTCATGGAAGGAAAGCCCATGGATGTTTCATAATAATATTATCATTTTTTTTTGAACTTGGATGTGATATATCCCTTTTAATTTTCACTAAACATGTTGGTTATTTTCGATAATATTTTTGGACATGATTTCATGCTATTAGAAGCTTTGATGAGATTTATTCAATTAGTATTCAAGTTTTTATATTATGATATTTCAAAAAAATAAATTCCTCTTAGTGGAGTGACTAATGGGGATATAATCCCATTGTTGGAGGAGACTTTAGCTCCAACATTTCATAGATGGTATGTCCTAACATAACTCTATTCCATATGTTCCCATCTCATGTCTATATTCCTAAAGACTACATGAATGATCACATCAGTTTCATTTTCAATCTCTTGCAAGATTGAATCCTTAGATGTTATGGATTTTATAATTGATGAAATATAACGAGACAATTTAAGTATAAGATATATTCATTCTCCTATTAAAATTATCCAGTGTCATTAGAGACTATAAGATACATATAATGATATCATTCATGAGGGACAATGTATTTTTTATCTCTTTCTATTTACTCGACCATCATGGCCCATGGGGATTTTACACTTTGATTACTTTTATTTGTCCCATCATTATACATAGATGGTTAAACCATTTCTAACTCCACTACATTTTTTCTTCTTTGTTTAATTACCTCTTTCAATGTATTTAATCCTTGTTTAGGATTGATCTATTTTTAAATTAGAATAAATTTATATATCACATGTCCCACCATCTTATGAAAATGGAAAATGAAGAATATTGTCATATCCAATATTCACATCGAATTTTTCCTCATTGGATATAAGACTGAACAGTTCTGGGGTCTCGTCAACTTGTTAAGGGAAAGGAGAAATATCTCATATTTTCTAAAATCCCTAATCTGAATTCATTATTCAATTTTATGAGGAAACCCAATATCTGATGCCCATGCATTAAGATTTTTTTGGGTTCCTAAAGACCCATGGTAGTCCATATTAGCTTTCCCAGACATGGGTATTTGATTTCCATTAACTGAAGTGGATGAAATTCATATCCAATTTTGAAATTATATGAACACAATGTCTTATGTTTAATCTCACATTTTTACATAGTACGTATAGATCCTCCAGGGTTTCTAGAAGGATTTATAAATACCCTCAACCAATCTGGATTAGCCTCTAATTCATAATATTCTAGCAATCAGATATTCAAGAGTGGAGGTCCAAATCTGACCAGGGATTGTCACCCTTCCTGTAAGATATTCATTGAAAAAACAAGAATTTACATAAGTATAGTACTTACTAATGGGAGACCGCATCAACAAAAATATAGGAATATAAATCTTTTATTTTTTTGAATATAGGAGGCTTGAAAAGGTCATCATTGGATGAAGTAGTATCAAAAATATCTTCAGCAAATGATATACCATTGTGTGTAAATGGTGGCTCAACCCTCACACATTTCATTTCTTATGTGCATTCGGTTTCAAATCCTTGGATGGAATACAGATTTTACACTGTATCATCAGAATATATTACTTATTTATTTTGAAATTAATGCTTCATTAAATGTTAAATAAAAACGTGAAAATAATAAAAAAATTATGCATTTAATTAATGATTCATAATATATTGAAAAAAGGCATAAATGATTCACAAAAATAATATATGACCTAATGTTCCCATCCTATCAAATCCTCCTCTAGTAAATTTCGATAAATATAAATCAATTTGGGATTATTTCACCATTATTTTATTATATCATCACTGAAACCTTATCCAGGTTCAAAAAATATGTGAGATACTATGAGAAATATAAATCAATTAATAAATAAGGAAATTTTCATTAAAATCAACACTATAACACCCTAAAATCCACCACTACACGTGGAATCATTGTTGGGAAGAAATAAGATGGATGGTTTAATGGAAAGCATTGAATTCCCAGCATCACAAAAAATTAAGAAAGGTTCAACCCAAAAATTATGAATTTATCCCTGTGTAAAGATCAAAACATGGCCTTACAGAAATCATTAAATGTGGGATCATGTCACATGCAACCCCTATAAATAATAATCATAAATATTGACTATGTTTCATGAAATGAGTTCCAAAAAACAAAATACCATTTTGAAGGCCACTATCCCTTCAAATATTGAAACATCATACCCAATACCCTTTACAACAATATTTTTACATATTTAATTTTACTTATATTAGACTAAAATAATTTAAAGTGCACCTTACACCATTTAGGGTGTAAACAACTATAATAATGGTCATTTCATTAACCCAAATACCGTTTATGGTTCTAATTTATTCGGTCACTCCATATACTACTGAAATAATAAAAATATTAGTTTTTTTTCACCCAAAACATTTATAATAACAACAAAAATTCCCAAAACACCAAGAACACCTCAGTATATTTCCAAAAATATTTCTTCATTTTTTCGAAATCTATTATTCCAATTCCAAACCCTTACTCAGGTAATGAAACCTACTCTAGATCAAAATATCCAATATAATCTCCAAACACTAACCCAAAAATATAATGGTTATTATAATAGTTAAAAATTAATGTATTTTCATTTATTTTATATTATATTCAACCGTTTGAAAATTATAAATGGTTTTAAATTTTTGAATGGGTGAAATATTGGTTGTGTGGTATTATATACGTTTTTAAGGTGGTGATTTTTTCAATAACTTTTTTAACATTTTTTCCTTCAGTTTGGGATATTATTTATTTTTCCTATATTTTACATGAATGTTTAGTATCAAAATATGTTATGATATTTTTTCCTTTTAAATGTCTTTTAAACAATATATTTCCCAACATGTGATATTATTTTTGAATGGGGAAGATTTTTGAGTCAAAACACTTCTTCAATATAATTATTTTTTAAATAATATCAAAATTAATTGAAATTTATTTAACTAGAATAATACATTTAATTTATTTTTTTATAGATTATAATTTCGAATTGATGATATATGGTTGACTGAATATAGTTTATAAAATTACTAGAATATAGTAAAGTCACACTAAAAAGACCACTTAATCATGTAGTACAACTTCTAGTTATATTACAATTGATCCCAATAATCTTAGTTATTAAAACATGATGTTTGTTACGAATTCATTTAAAGGACATATTGAGTTTTACTGGACTAAAAAAATTTAAGATAAAAATATACTAGAAATTCTAAATCATAAAGATATGCATCATGTAAGTATTATGAATTCTTATGATTATAGGGCCTTTCAATGAGTTTACTAAGAGATTCCATGTGTTTGTAATTATTGAAAACGAAAATTTTTATTTATTTTTCATCATTTCATCAAATATATATAATAGATGAGATATTGAATCAAGAAATGTGGAATTATTTCAATATTCATGATCAATAATATTCAATGAACATTATCTTATTTTCATTTAAACATAGAGTTATAAAATGTTCAGGTGTCCAATTTTTATGGATCATTTTAGGCGACGTAGATATTATGGGTAGAGATTCTTGATACATATGTTTATCAGAGATGTTCATTGTATAAAAATTTTATATTTTGAATGAGAATATTTGAAAATTTATTAGAGTGTAACTGATATAAATTCTTTCTTGTTAAAAAATGTCCAGCTACTTTTGGATAAATGAGAATATTTTCCAGAATCAGAACTATTTTGGTAATAATATATATTTAAGTGTTTTTTAATTTTTGTATTAAAATACGAACTTAATGTTTTTAATTTTTTTTAATTTTTAGGTTTTTATCACATTTTATTTATTTTAATTTCTAAATGTTTAATTTATATTAAAACTTTCCTACTAATGTTATTGTTTTTTCCTGATATATTAATATATTATAACTTGTGAATAGTTTACATCCTATAGTGGGTGAAAAAATAAGATATTTCTTATGATCTAAATCACCACATGATTTATAGCATGCATACTTTTTATATATATGAGAACCAGAATTTTTAGTGGGAGATAGCTTCAACTAGAAGACTAATTAGGAAATTTACACCCCATTTAATGGGTATTACTTATTAATATAGACATTGTATTTTATCCCTAAATAAATGAATTTACTCATACATTTTATAAACTCACGAGTAAATGCATTCTATTACATGTCATGTAACTGTTGAACATAGAAACTCTCATTCATTTAATTTTAGGAAATTTTTATTCATGTATTTCTTATTTTAAATGATTATAGTGTCATATTGTTTAAAACCAATTTATTTTAGTAAATTATTGTATGGTTAAATTAATTATAACAAAATATACATGTGAGATTGACTCACCCAAATCATATAATATGACCAACCAAGGTTATATTTGATATACTTTTATTATATAATATAATGTCCAATAAAATATTAAATAAATTTATTTTTCTATATGTATTTCATATTTTTGACATTACATATCATAAAATATGATATCACAATTCTTTATATCATTATATATCATAAAATATGATATCAGATATCTTTAAGAAAAATTACATTCAAATCCCACTTGTACTAAATCCAAATAGACTTTTATACCATTTTATCTTATATATTATCATATTTGATATCATGTGAAACCATACATAAAAATATATTGAAAAAAATTCGAAAATATTTTTGAAAATATTTTATAAATTTTTCATTCTATCACATATTATGAAATACCATGTGAATATTTTTAAAAACCTCATTTTTGGATAAATTATAAAACATTTATAGAGAAAATATTTTAGTTTTATAAAATTCAATCCCCATTTAGTCCACCAAAATGTATAACAATAAATGAAATTTGATGAGTTGAAAAAATATGAATCACTACATCTATAAATATATGTAATGTCTGCCCACTAAAAAATAATCTATCACACTCAATCTCAAAAAGTATCTAACAAGAATTCCATCGAACACACATACCTCCTTACCTATGTCTACTAGTTGCATCATATGCATGCATATATTTTCTTCAAACCTCTATACATTTACATTTCACCAGTCATTAATAGAAGTTAATTTGAAAATATACATTAAAATTAATTCTTTTCAAAAAAATTGTTTTTTATTAATGAAATAATTTTATAAATATGTGTGAAATGTTGAAAAAGAGATTGTAAGAGTTAAAGGATAGTACATTTCATGTGAATTTCAAATTGTAAATGATTCTTTAACATCTTCATATGATTGATTTCTAATTTCAGATGAGTCCGTTATGAATTCAAATTACTAAAAAAGAATATTATATGAGTCATTTTAACTTTATATGCATCTGTTATGACTTTGGATGAGTATATTGTTATTCTATATGAGCTAATATACTGTTTTGATGTTTCATATTAATATTTTTAAGAGTATAAGTATTGTTTGTGTGATTAATATGTGATTTTTGTATTTTATTTGGACTTCAGTTTTGTTTATTTCCCATTTAGAATAGTAATTATATACATGGAGAAATATTGATGTTTGACCAGATTCCAAACTGAGTGATGGTTATTATTATCACTTATTTTATTCATAGTCATCTATGGTGTGTGTTATAGAATTGTGATTTTGAGAAAATGACAAAATATTTCTATATATACATTTTATCTCAAGATACAATATTCATATAATTTCTATGAACACATTATATTTTTTTAGATGCGTTGGATATGTTCTAAACTAAATTCCTTAATGTCTATTCTACATGTGTATAAAATCTATATTGTGTAGAGAGTATCTAGATCAGAATATGTATTTTTTATGATCCTTAATAAAAAGTCAATATAGGAATAATTAAAATGTTTGAATGATCTCTGTTTGGATGAAATAGGGAAAAATATATTTGATCATCATAAGGCTCTAATAGAAAAATTACGAAGATGGTATAATTAAGGTTCTACTGGGATAAATATAATAATAATCAATTTAAAGATCACTACTTAGATCATAAAATTCATTAATAATTATATTTCAATTTGATAAGGATGTATACAAATTATTTTTGACACTGAATGAGGAAGTAACAATAAAACAACATAATGAAAGAAAAAGAGACGGAATCTAATAATGATATCTGAAATGAATACTGAAGGACCAAAATATAATGAGCCCATTACTCATGGAACAAACTCTAATGCGAAATGAATTTTTAATCAAATTTAGGATAAAATTTGAAGCTCTATAATCATTTCATGTGCATGAAATAAATTCATATAGTTAAAAATGTAGTTTTGGAGGATATTTAATAAACATTAAATAACAAATCCTGATGATTTTTAAATATCATATCGGGGTGATGATTCTGATTATTTAAGGGAACATAAATTCCCAGAAATGTGGATGGAATATTTATTCTATTTTAGTGAATATATGAAAAATAAAACATAAATAATTTGTGTGCATTAATTAATTTCTATATTATCAAGGCGGAATATTATTTAGTGTTGTGAATATCCACACAAGGATGTGGTGAGAGGAATAAGATCACATTCTTTAATGTTCATTGCACCTCATTATTATTAATGGGCATATATCATCAAATATAAAATGATTCTTATTTTCAATAAGGGTTTGAGTATTTTACAATGGTTGCTTCTAATATTTTGTAGTTTTTAAAAGTTCATACACTTTTTCATAATGAGATTGAAAATAAAACAATGTATGGGCGAGATTCAAATAAAAATACTTTAAAATGGGAATATAGATATCCTTGAGAACATGAACCATGTTAATTGACATGTAATGATGCACATAAATATTCTTTTTTTATTCTGTGATATATCTTCTGAATAAGAAAACATGATCGTATATTTTTTAATGGAAATTAAAATCTCTGAATTAACCAACTCCCTATCACTCCCAGTGATAACCTTACCTATTTTGTTGTATTCCATTTGTATTAGGGAAAGCCTCTACATTTACGATCACTTATTTTTTAGGCATCGAACACCACAACAGAGTAAATCATAAACCATTTCATTCCTTTGGAGGGTAAATGATTTTACTTATTGAAGGTGTAGATGATTTTGTGTCTATAATCCATAGGAGTGGATGTTTTTTATTCTACTCTTTAAGGTTTCTTAGTGGAAAAGGATAATTTTTATGGAATCTAACATATTGTATATTTTTTGAAATTTATAGAATACACAATAATTATATAATCTCTTATTTTCCTAATAAATTGTTATCCATGTTTATGGGATGAAAACCTATACAATAAATATGGGAGAAATGTCAAATAATCTGGGAAGAAAATAAAAAAAATTAAGAAACACATTAAACATATTGACTGTTATTAATAGATATAATAATTTGGAAAAAATGGATCTATTAATTTATTTTCCTTAAGATTCAACATTATTTTCTGTTCAATAAAAGTTTCTTAATGAGAAACATAATGATTCCCCTATTTTTAAGAATATCTTTAGAATATTTCCTAAAATATTTAATAACAACACCTAATCATTGGAATATATATGTTCTTATTAATTTACTATTGGTGAAATATATATCCCTATAAGAGGTTATTAAATGTTAATATAAGATGTTATTAAATTTAAAGGAAAATAATTGAAAATTAAATTCACATATGGTTCTAAAAGAGTTGAATATAAAAGAAGAAGAAATCTATTCACATGGAGAATAAAATATAGAATATTGTACTAAGAATTTTTCTGTCATCTCATGAAATTTAACCATTGGACATGGAGAATTAAAGTTTGAAATTAAATTTTAAATCATATATGAATAAAAGACTTATCATTTCACTTCCAACTATCCCAAGAAGATTAAAATAATTTTTATTATGAGGAAACTGATAATGTTTCATCATATAATGAAATATCATTACATAGAAGTTAGTCACTATTGAAATGAAAGAAGAAACAAACTATAAAATTCATCAAATATAACATATTATCAATTAAAAAAATGTTTTTTTACATTTGTGATTATAATGATAATGAGGACATAAAATTGTAACATTCTCATAAGGATCTCATAAATTGAAAAATTGGTTAAAATAATTAATTAGATAATGATACAGATACTGAAAATGAATATATTTGTGAAGTAGGTGATCTGATGATAGTCCTATTTAATAAATGAAATAATTAAAACCATAAACTAATTAAAATATGTGTAACGGTGAGGATAGAACATCTACTATTATCCTTCGAGAAAATTAGACTAACATTTTGAATTTAGAAATTATTTAGTATAAATAGGAGGATGCGATGAATGATTATATATACCAAAAGAATACATAATTCATAGGTTAATTTCATAATAAAATAATGAATCAATATAAATATTAATGTTTAGGAATATATAATTAAAATCACTGATGATGTATATTTATATAAGGAACCCTTTATTTCGAAAGATATCAATAGAAAATAGAAATTTTTCTCATCCAAAAAATAAACAAAAATTAGACCACCCCAAATTAAATTTTGAATGATAAAGTTCCCATATCATCCACATATATAGATTGAAGATGTTCATAATATCATTTGATGAAAAAATGGAAACAAAGAGATAAAAATGATCAATGAAATAATTCAATACATGGTAAACCTTTTTAACAAAAAAAATTTCATGTATATTGGTGGTGTTGAGGTCTGACTGATTATAAAGAAAAAAACCCCTTTGTATAATATCCCTTTTACTAGCTTAATGATGTAGCATACCTCCTAGGGGTGCATCAGTAGTTTCTATAAAAGAATATTTGTAGCAATCAACTTCATGAAATTAATATTAATATCGAATATACCATTTAATTAATACAATAAACTTAAAAAAGTTGTGGTGAGGATATAAATATTTTAAATTACTGATGTAAATTTACTCCAAAATATTATCATAAACGTCTTATCAAAGGGATTTTTTATAAAAAAAATTAGAAATATTGTGTTATATAATTTCACATTAATTCAAGGATAAAAGGTAATACATGTATTTTGGATAGTAGATCACCATCACCCATGTTTATAGATCTAAAAAATCTAAATAACATAGTGAACTGTGAAGGTAGAGATATTACATTCGGTGATACCATCTCATTAAATGTTATAAGTAGTAATTTAAATAAATTTAAGACATTAATCA
This sequence comes from Viscum album, assembly GCA_963277665.1. Lineage (NCBI taxonomy): Eukaryota > Viridiplantae > Streptophyta > Magnoliopsida > Santalales > Viscaceae > Viscum > Viscum album. The sequence continues at coordinate 537,726,731 of OY728157.1, forward strand.
TATTTATATAATTCTATCATGAATTAGTGATTTTTGGAAATGAATTTTTTTTTAAGAGAAATTGATGCCTCATAAACTAACAAAAGGATGCAGTTGTAATATCACCGGGAGTAAGAAATCATGATAACCTGTTTCAAATATGAGATGTAAAATTAATTTTAATTTATTTATTATTATAAAAATAATATATGAAACCAAATATTCCTTCATATTGGTCATATTATATTATGTGATTTTTATAAAGAAAAAAATAGTGAGATACATTTTATTATTGAATGAAGACAACACTACAATTTTCAAAAACATTTAGGAAGGTAAAATGATGAAAAACTCATATAGGTGTTGATATTAATACAGAAAAATCATTCAAGTTGATGAAATATGATTCTTGTGATATAATTTCAAATTTATCACTAATAATAGATAGGTATTTCATCACATTAATTTTTGTCTTCAATATAATTACATGAATTATGATTTTATCACAGAACTCTGAATCCTTTTAATTAATTAATAGTTTTGGAATGTTGCATTAAAAGGAACCTGTATTTTCATCAAATAAATTATGATTAGACTATATTACATAATATTCCTATAAATTTTCTACAAAGCACCATGGGAAACACAGTAGGAAACATGAGTTAATTTTCCATATACCCCTCTATAAAATAGAGTAATTAAAAGGAAAAATAGAACCCTTGTTGATATAAAATGTGTTATATTCAATATTCATGGAACTTATTGATATTTTTTGTTATAGTAAATAAATTCATATAGAAACATTCAACAAAATATGCATCTTCTGGCCCAAATATAACATATAAACTAATGAAATATGGTTCTAGAATAATATTATTTTTAATCATTTCATAGTTGTTTGGTGTTTATTCATGATAAAGAGGAAGGGGAGAAAAATAGTCAAGTTTTATGAGAGAAAATATGAAGGGTTATTCGATCGATATAAATGAAATAGAAATTTCAAAATATTGTACAACAAATTTCAGAGAGAATATTTGACTATTATTATATTATTTCTTTAGTAATTAATATGTTAAGAATATTTAATGATAGATGTTATGTATTTATTTTTTTACTATAGAATTAAAAAGAAGTAAATTAACATACTACACAACATCAAGAATAAGAAAAAAAGTTCTACATATAATAGTGATGATGAAGGGATAAAAATATACTATTTTAGGTTTAGGGTTGAGGAAGTTGTGGATACTGAAAATATAATTGGTGATCAAAATATAGGCATGTATACTCAAATAAATGGATTGGGAACCTATCAGGTTGTGCTACTTTTTGAGTAAGAACCAAAATATGATTGAGAATACATTGATGTGTTGTTATGTATCCATACTATGAATTATGATTTTGATTAAATTGTGAATAATGGGATATGGGAACTTTACCCAAGACACATATGTAAAATACTATGGGAATAAATTGGTTGTTCGGGATGAAATTCAATGAGGTTATTTATTTTCCAATAAATAAATCCATACTTTTTGTAAGATATGTTATTAAGTTTAGGGGAAGGAAATGAAAAGACATTTTATTTGATTTATAGGATTTAATATATTGTGATTTTAAATTTAATTACAACTGAATGAAACATAAATTATCTTTAGATGGATGCAAAGAAATCATTTTTAATGATAATCTTAATGACAAAGCTTATATAGAAAAACTATAGGGAGTTAAAAATTACAATGATTGATGATGAATTTATAAACTAAAAAATATCTTTATATACAAAATAAATATTTTAGAGAATAGTGATTAAAATTAGGAAATCTCCTAAAAAGAAATTTGATCAAGAAGGAGAAGATATATATTTATTAGTACATAATGAATACGAACACTACATCACTCACTTTAATTTTTTATATTGATGGTATCATTTTTCCAATTAGTAAAAACATGTGTGCTGATATTTTAAAACCTAAATTAAGAAGAAAGTTGATTATTATTGAATATTAACTTATTCTAGAGTTTGCAAATAAACCATGATGTTAGACACCATTTCACAAATTATGAAATTTATGTAAAAAATATGTTGAATGTTTTTTTTGGAATGGTGTAAAAAATGTATGAATCCACCAATAAAATGGTTGGACTAAATTATAGTAATGATTAAAAACAAAAATTACTAAATGGTAATTAATTCAGATATCTTAATGGAATAATTTTAAAGCACCCACGGTATGAGGTATATAGCCTTTGTTTATACTTATTTAAGTGTTTAATGTTCATGCGATGAGTTGAGAAAATGTTTGAAGAGGTTGGAATGGTTTTGGATAAGTTTGGAGGATTCTTATAGTGAGCATAGTTTGAGCATGGTTAGAGGAAACCGAGCGGGTTCTCCAAGAAACTGTGCAGGGGTAGATTGTAGGCTTCGCACGGCCTGCACAAAATTTTCCAAACCCCAAAAGGCTACCATGCGGACCCCTTCTCTCAAGATAGAAGCATGTGCATGGTTAGCGCATGGTTTGAAGACCGTGCGGGCTAACCCTACGACCACTTAAATTTAGGGTTTTTTAATCTGGGCTGCCTTGGGTTTGCCTCATTCCTCTCCAATCTTCTCCCACTCAAGCATCACTCGGGATTTTGGGTTCTTAGGGGTTGATGGTGATCACCCATTTAATTTGGAAGCATATCGAAGGGTTTTTGTGGTGGTTTTAAGTTGGTTTCTCCTGGGTAAGTCTCTCCTCGTGTTTTATTTTTGATTTCCTCTAGATCTACATCTCTCTATCTATCAGTTTTCTAGATCTACCCCATGGTTTTGTAGATCTATGGTTGTTGTTTCCTTGGATGTTGATTTTAAAGCTTGTGGATGTTTGGGTAGGTGATATAGAGAGGTCTCGGTGGTGTGTTCGCCAGTTTTGAGAATTAGTTGCTTGTGGGTAATTCTCGCCCAAACCCTAAAGGTAGGTGGATTCTCTCTCGACTCCACTTCGTTAGAACTAGTGGTTTGGTTTCAATTAATTTATGTTTCTTAAAATTAATTATGTTGATTGATGTGTGAAATCGTATGGAAATCCCTTTCTTATGGTTTGTGGAGTTTTGGGAAAAAAGTCATGTCATGAAATGCTGTTGATGTGATTTTAAAATGAGATTTTAAAATGAGTTGTTTTGCTGGTTTGATTAAGATGAATTGAGAAAATGGTTTCCAATAAATGGGTTTGTTTTATTGAAATGGGGTTTGGAATGGAAAATGGTTAAATAGTGTTTTCAATAAACATTTGATTTATTGAAGTGGATTGGAAAGTAATGGAAATAGTTGAATGCATGTTGTTGTGTCCTTGATGGGTTATATGCTCTGTTATGTTGGCTTGTTTGAATGTTGTGTGGAAGTGGGCAGGAAGTACCACTATAAAAAAGGATGGTTAGTGGTCGTATGGGCCACCATTAATAGAAAGTGGGCGGGAAGTGCTACTTGGGTGGATAGGCAATGAAACTATTGGACATGAAGTGCCACCATGATATGTTGTGTGCTTGGTTGGTGATGTTTGTAGATTGGGCTTGTGAGTGAAATATGAAATGATTAAACATCTTGTGGCATGGTTGATTTGGATTTCTTGTGTTGCATGTTTGTCTTATGGCATGATTGTTTGGGCTTTCCCTAGGATTACCAGTTTTGGTAATGATTTCTTGGTAAGGGTGTTCTTGGATTATGTTAATGGATGCACATGTGATTATTTTATATAAACTGTTTTATATAAATTTGCTAACAGTTTTATCTTAGTGGCTTGTGTAGGGATGTCATTTGGGGAAAACCTACTGAGTATTTGTACTCACCCCCTGCTTTAGCACTTTGGTGTCTTTGCAGTTGTCGTGTAATGAGATATAGGTAATGAAAAGGCATCGCATTGCTAGTGGTTCATGGTGATGCTTGTGATGTATTGGTGGAGCAGGGAGCTAGAGCTTGGTGTGGAGCTGTGATGGGGTCATGGCTCGTGGATTTTTTTTTGTTGAGTTTCCGGTTTGTACTCTGATGATTTGTGGACATGTCTAGTTGAACATTTTTGGGGTAAGTGATGGAATTTCTAGTATCACATGGTTGCGTTTGATAGTGCATGCATCTTTAGTTGTTGGTTGGTTGAGTTGGGTTATCTCTTTAAGGGAAAACTGTTCCCAACTGTTCCTTGAAGCCCTTGGCATTTATTTCCAGCCTTTGGTTCCATGAGAACATAACTTAAGGCCAAGTAACCCTCACTACCTCCTCAAGCCAATGAGGTAGGGTCTGGGTGTTACAAGTGGTTTTAGTTTGTTCAGTCCTTATATTTCAAGTGAGAGTAGTTGTTCAATACTTGGTGTTGATCACATGTCTTGGTGTTGACATTTGTTACTGGCCTATTCCTTGAGTCTGGATGGTAGCAAGGCATAGGAATGTCAGAACATGGACTTTTTAGAATAAAATTATGTATCGAACCGTTTAATGTGGAACTTCAAGTTACCAGGGAGGGAGTTGAGTACATATGTTTTTGGAGACACATATAGGCATTGGATATCTCATTGTCATGGGTGTAGCCAATGAGATGAGGATGGCATGCGTGGTAGAAATGACATCCCACTAGGATGTGTATTTAATTAAGGAATAATTTTTTATGGTGTTTTATGAATATGTGAATATTGAAAATCTGAATTGGGTTTCAAAACAGAAGGATTTGTAACATTGAAACTGGTTGTATTTTGAAAATGGTTTGGTTTTCAAAATTGGCGAAACATGGAAAATGTTAAAAAGTTAGAAATCCTCATTGTGATTGTATTTTTTAATGCATTTCAAATGGGAATTATTGATGTCTACAGAAGTGATACACATGGTTCTTTGTTTTCTATATATAGAAATGGCACAAGGTAGGCGTCACTGAGACCAACCGGAAGTGGCCGATGGGAATGTGGTTTCACATGAGCCCTAATTGAACCATCAATTAGTCCAGAGCATAGTGAACGATTTCCATGAATTTGGAAGTATGAATAGAGCGGAAGCCCCAAAGAATGTTAAGTATGTGTCTTAGTTTAGATGGATGGATCCACCCGTCTTTAGGAGATATTCAGACCCGAAAAGGGAAGAGGCTTGGCTGTCCAGAATACACAGAATTTTCAATTTAGTGGGGTTGCCGATAAAGTTGAAAGTAAAGATAGAAACATATAAGCTAGAGTAACTTGCTCTTCATTGGTGGTTTTTGGTAGTCCACGCGGGGATGGACTAGGGTATGACATGAGAAGGCTTTGAATAATTGTTTAATATACCATTCTACCCATATACGTTCAGAATTCAGTGCATAATTGATTTCTTCAGTCTGAAGCAAGTGCATATGTCTGTGATGGAGTATGTAGCTATGTTTATGAGCATAGTGTGGTTTCCACCCGAGGTGGCGGGTAGCACGTCGTTGAAGTAAATGATCTTCAAAGTGGGGTTAAGGAAAAATATCCATTCAAAATTAGCAGTGTTGTGTATTGGCGATTACACAGAGATGGTGAATCGAGAATCGGTGGCTGAGAGGGATCTATTGAGAGCTCCGGGTGGAGGAAGCATGGTGGTACCAATGGGGAATAGTGGGATCTATAACACTGGGTTCATGAAGAGGAGTGACACTTATTCCCACAGTGGGACTGTGTCACATAATCCGATGGTAGGATCGGTAAATCTTTCTCTGAATCCCCAGAAAATGCCAGGATGTTTTCAGTGTGGCTCTATGACACACATCATGCTGGACTTTATGGCACAACCTCGAGCATGTCACAATTGTAAGAATATGGGGAAGCTATAGCATTGTTGTCAGAATGCTCTAAGTTCAGTTGTGCGTAGCACTCCTTATGGATCGAAGACATAGTATGCACCGATGGGATGGGGACAGTAGAATACCCCTCTTCAGTAGAGAAAAGACTGTTATGGTGATTCTTGGAACACAACAACTCCTCAGCAGGAAAATAAAGAGCAGAGTGTATAATCCAAGGTGTTTTTCGGATCCGAGCAGGTTGTGGTAGATGATTTGTCGAGACCAACCATGGTGAGAGGTACTATTCTTTGAAATTCTACCTTGATGCAACTGTTGTTTGATATGGGTGCATCACACTTTTTTATTGTTTCACATGTGGTTGAGTTGTTGGGTTTAAGTTTAGAAATGATGCCCTCGGTTATGAAATTACAAACTCCTCTGGGTCAAAGAGAGTGTCGAGCCTTCTTGTGTAGAGAATGTTGTATCATTGTGGGTGAGGTTGATCTAATGTGTCATTTCTCAGTGATTGAGACAGATGGGTATGATGTAATCTTGGGAATGCATTTCCTTGAGGCATTTAAGTCCCACATCGACTATAATGTCCTGACCGTGTATTTTTTGACAAATGATGGCTTTAGACATCTCTTTAGAGGTGAGAGGCATGAAAGGTAGGGTGCAACAGGTTTGTTGGAACTAGTAGTGGGCATGCTATCATATCAGTTGGTGGTGGTGTTGTTGGAATTGGTAGACGATGTTGATCTGAGTGTTCTTCCAGGAATGGTGGATCAGTTCACGGAAAATTTTCCTAAATAATTCTTTGGTTTACCTATCATAAAAGAGGTGAAGATTATGATTGATCTCTTTTTGGGGACCAATCCTATCACACTTTTGTCTTACCAGATGGAACCTATTGAATTGTGGGAATTGAGAGTCTAGTTGGTAGATTTAGAAAAAAAGTGTTTATCCAGACTAGCATGTCAATTTGGGGAGTGTTGGTGTTGTTTGTGAAAAAGGATTGTGGAGATTTGAGGCTTTGGGTTTGATTATCGTCGACTTATCCAAGTAATGATAATGAACATATATACACTTCCATGAATTGATGATTTGGTCAACCAGTTGAAGGGATACCAGTGGTTCTCCAAGGTTGACCTGAGGTGAGGATATCATTAATTGCAGTTAAGGAAGGATGATATTCCAAAAATAGATTTTAGAAGTAGATATGGCCATTAGGAACATGTGGTAATGCCCATTAGTCTTACGAATGCGCCAATGGTGTTCGTGGCATTAATGAATCAGATAGTTTAGTGATATATGAATTCATTTAGGGTGGTTTTTTTAGATGATATTCAGGTGTATTCAACGACAAGGGAGGACCATTATCAGCACTTGGCGACAATGTTGGGGATCTTGTGGGAAAATCAGTTTTATGCCAAATTGTCAAACTGTGAATTTTGGATACCAGAAGTCTGTTTTCTAGTCCATGTGATTTTTTAAAGGGGAATTTCAATGGATCCAGAATAGATAGAGGCTGGTATCTTGTGGAAACCTATGATGAATTTGTTTGAGGTACATAGTTTCCATGGTCTGGCTAGTTATTATTGGAGTTTTGTTTGTTATTTTTCACATTTGGCTTCACCGATGACAGATTTGACAATAAATAATGTTCCATTCCAGTGTAATGAATAGTGTCTACAATGTTTCGAAGAGTTAAAGGGTTCCCTTACATCAGCACCAATCTTGGTTTTTCAAGAACCATGAAAAGGGTACGTGGTGTATTGTGATGCATCAGGATCAGGGTTGGGGCGCGTTCTCATGAAAGCGAATCATGTGGTTGTGTATGGCTCATGGAAATTGACGGTGCATGATAATAACTACCCAAATCATGATTTGGAATTAACAGTAATGGTCCATGCATTGAAAGTGTGGCATCGTTATTTATTCTGATAGAAATTCACTATATATACAGATCATAAGATCCTAAAGCAAATTTTCTCACAAAGGGATTTGAACTTGAGGAAATGGAGATGAATGAAATATCTACAGAAGTTTGATTTTGACTTTATATACTCACTGGGTAAGGTAAATTCAATGACAGAAGCATTATGTATAAAATCATATGTTCAGGTGGTGAAATATGCATTGGACCTGTAGCAGTTGATGTCGGTTATAGAAAACATGGAGTTGGAAGGTGAGGACCAGGGAAATATAATAGTCTTCTTTCTGCTGTTTTTGATTCATATCTTGGTTGCACTGGTTAAAGAGGCACTGATATCTGATTCGGATTTTCTGACCATGTCATAGAAACCCAATGGTGGGGAGACCATTGACGGTGGGAAACTAAATAGAGATTCAGTTTTGTGCTTTTGGAATCATATGGTTGTACCAATTGCTTGACAGGAGGATATTCTCAGGACGCATCATCATTCATGGTGGTTTCTTCATCACAGAATTCAAAAAATGTATAAATCGTTGAAATCACAGTTCTGGCGGTCTAGTATGAAACGAAGTGTGGTTGAGTTTCTTTCAATATGCTATACTTTCCACCAGGTCAAGGAATAACATCATAGGACACCGAGAATGTTGCAGTCTCTACCAATCCCAGTTTGGAAGTGGGGGAATATAGCAATGGATTTTTTTCACTGGTCTCCCAAGCACGGTTAGTAAGCATGATGCCATTGGGGTGATCGTGGATCACCTAATGAAGTCGCCCAATTTCATCCAGATTTTTGAATCTCATATGGTGGAGGATCTGTCCAAAATCTATATCTGGGACGTGGTAAAGAGGCATGGTTTTCTATTTTCGATTGTATCAGATAGTGATCCGACGTTTACATCTCGTTTTTGGAAATCCTTGAAGATATCCATTGGGACACAGTAGACTATGAGCACGTCATATCTCCCTCAGATGGATAGTCAATCTGAGCGGATGATACAAACATTAGAGGATATGTTGCAGGCTTGTGTCATGGATTTTCGTGGTTCATGGAAGGAGAACATGTCATTGGTTGAGTAATACTACAACAACAGTTATCAGGAATCCAAACATATGGCTCCGTTTGAAGTATTGTATGGGCGGTCGTGTTGTTCTCCACTATGCTGGGTGGAAATGAGAGATTCCATGATGGTTGGACGGAGCCTTGTCCAGGAGACTACAGAGAAGATCAGGTTCATCAAGATGAGGACGGAGACGACTCATGGTCATTATAAATTGTAGGCGGGTCAACATCGATGGTCGTTGTTGTTCGAGATGAGTGATCATGTTTTCTTGAGGATCTATCCTAGGTTGGGAAATAGTCAGTTTGGGAAATAGAGAAAGATATATCCTAGGAATATTGTACCTTTTGAGATTATTGAGCCTAATGGTGAGGTGGCTTATCTTTTGGATTTTCAACGTAGGTTCAGTGCAGTGCAAAATGTGTTTCTTGTGTCGTAGTTGAAAAAGAATCTTCCGGATCTGGGCCCATTATTCGATGGGATCATGTTAAGTTAGAGTTGGATGCTTTGTTAGTGCATGTTCCAGAGCGGGTTGGCGTTAGGCAGGAGAAAGTCTTGCGGGGTAAAAGCATTGGTCTGGTTTAGGTTATGTGGCAGCATGGCTAGATCCAAGAGAAGTCATGGGAGAGGGAGAAAAATTTGGTCAAGCAATGGCCCAAGCTATTTCCTCAATATGTGGGTTCACTATTTTCCAATGATGGAAAGTCCTATGGTGGGGATATTTTAGCAAACCTGGTTTGAAGTATGTATCCGTTTCTTTATACATCATTATGTGATTAAAGTGAATGGGATGAGTTGAGAAGAGGTTAAGAGAGTCTGAAATTGATTTTAATAAGTTTGGAGGCTTTTCTGAGGGAGCACGTTCTGAGCATGGTTAGGGGAAACCGTTTGAGTTCTCTAGGAAACCGTGTAGGTGGAGATAGTATACTTCGCACGGCCTTCACAAAGTTTTCCAAAATGTGCGAGGCAACCATGCAGACCCCTTCTCTCGAGGCAGTAGCATGCGCACGGTTAGCGCACTATTTGAGAAACTTTGCGAGCTAACCGTGCGTCCACATAAAAGTAGGGTTTTAAAATATGGGCTCTCTTGGGATTGCCTCATTCCTCTCCAATCTTCTCCCACTAAAGCCCCACTTTGGATTTTGTGTTCTAAGGGGTTGAAGGTGATTTCCACTAATTTCAAAAGAAAATCAAAGTGTTTTTTTGGTGGTTTGAATGTGGTTTCTCCCGGGTAAGTCTCTCCTCTTGGTTTTATTGTGATTTTCTCTATATCTACATCTATTTATCTCTAGGATTTCTAGATCTACACCTGTAGTGTGTAGATATAGGGTATTGGTTTCCATGTTTGTTGATTTTAAGACTTTTGGACGTTAGGGAAAAAGATCTAGAGAGGTTTCGGTGTTGCGTTCACTGGTTTTGAGGAGTAGTTTCCTGTGGGTCTTTCTCGCCGAAACCCTGAAGGTAGGTGGATTCTCATTCGACTCCACTTGCTTAAAACTAGTTGTTTGGTTACAATTACTTTATGTATCTTTATGTAAATTGTGTTGATTGATGTGCGAAATCGGATGGAAATCCCTTTGGTATGGTTTGGGGATTTTTGGGAAAAAGAGCTTGTGGAGAAATGCACTCGATGAGATTTTAAAATGGGATTTTAAAATGATTTGTTCTGTTTGTTTGATTAAGATGAATTGAGAAGATGTTTGTTAATAAAAAGGGTTGTTTTGTTGAAATGGGGTATGTCATGGAAATTTGTTAAAGGGTGTTTTCAATAAATGTTTAATTTATTGAAGTGGTTTGGCATGTAATGGAAATGATTGATTGCATGTTTTTGTGTCCTTGATGGGTTATATGCTCGGTTATGCTGGCTTGTTTGAATGTAGTGTGGAAGTTGGCGGGAATAACCACCATGTGTTTAATATTATAATATATAAATTATTCAAGCTTTCATGAATAAGAAAATGTAAAAAAAATTTCAAAAGGATGCAAGTTAAAATGAAGATAGTTTTCAAGGGGGCTATTTTAAGAAATGAACACATTTAAATAAAATAAAAAATATACATAATTTTCCAAAAAAACACACCATATACAAATGGTGAGTATCATATTTTCAATGGAAACTTTTCATGGGAAAACACCTAGACACTAACATGCTCTGGTCCCCAGGTACCTCGTTTCTCAATGAAAAGTAACCATCATAAATATATGTTCTTGTGCATGAGCCACTTTTAAATAACATGCCCATATTCTAGTGGTCCCCAACATCATCATAATAGTTTAGTTAGTGTTTCATTAACAAACATTCAACAAGAATCGTGGATGAGACCACTTCGGATCACTAGCATACCTGTATACATCCACTCACCTAGATTCTAGAGTTTATCTCTTTGTTATCAATCATGTTCCACTTAAAATACAATTTTCAAATGAAAATCCGATTTCCAAAATACACACACAATATACTACCAAAAAGAATTCCACATAACACTATATTCATATTCAAATTCATTTAAACATCATACTCACACAAAACAGTCCATAAACATGTTTCACACCCTACTTATAATTTAATAAAACATTTAAAAAATTTATAAAATGTTCTAATCAATATTGACATCACCAATCATCATTTTCTCCTTCAAATACCAAATTTTAAAGCATAAAACCACCAAAACATTACATAATCAATCTTTTCACAATTTTTGTAACTCAATAAACCATTTAAAATTTTCTTAAAACACATCAATGATGAATAATAATGTTTTTCACATAAACCACATTAAAACCATATTAAAAGACCAAAATCACACCAAAACCCAAAAAAATCTATTTTTCATCTTAAGACACATTAATAAACCGTTTTTATATGTTATAAAATGACCTAAAATGATATCCATAGATTTACATAAGAAAAACACCCCATTTCAATCAAAATGTGTCTTTAAAATTAAACTCTCAACCAATTCCATCAAAAAATGACTTTTCATCACAAAAAACATACGCGGATCATGAAAAATAAGTCAATCAAGAAAGATAACTCATATGTGAATAATTAAACATGTAATCACATATCATTTATGTCAAAACCCCCAAATCATAGTATGTAACATCAATGCACCACCACCACTCCAAAAGGGTGTGAAAAATGAACTAAATCTATAATATTAGACCAAGAAACCCAAAATCAATCTGAATGTATCATACTATCTTTTCTAGACATTTGGAATATCATGAATGATGGGGGAAACCCTAAGGAAATGGATGTAACAAGATAAGAATTATCTTACATGAAAAACATTGATAAAATCACCCCAAGTACACACAAATTTAAATCTCCAAGCCTCCAAAATTGGAATGGTGGTTAGAATAAGGATGAGAAGGATGAGTGGGGACTTAAATGGGTGGAATAGAGTAATAAATGGATGATTTATAAAAGAATCAAGTTCCCTTTTCAAATCTAAGTGATATGAGAAACCATAAAAAAATTCACCATAATCAACGAAGACGATGAGCTCCAAGTAAAGAAAATGGAACATGGTGGTTCTCTAGCAGTTTGGGGGATCAATGGGAGTTGAAATGACCAAAAAAATTTAAAAACGAATGAGATATAAAATACATAAATAAGTTCCTTAAATCTAGAAATGATATGATAGGTTGTCCCAATGGCTGAATAAATCGCCCGAATCCATGATGATTATAAGTTCCTAAAGATACCAAATGAATATGGTGGTTTAAATAGGATAGGGAAGGCCATGTGGAAAGTGTAATGTGTGAATAATCATGAAAAAATATGGAGTTATAAATGAAACATTTTTTAATCTAGAAATTGGCTCACGGTTTGGACCAAATCATGATGAAACTACAATATTAAACATACCCCATGAGAGGATCCACTCGGAGTATCACAAATTAAAATCTAAGTCACCTCATTTTTATAACATCCCATTTAAAATAGATAAGGCCAAATACCATCCAATACTTATAATAATAATGATTTAGATCAATAACACTTGAGACCCCAAATCTAATCTTGGAACATCCAGAAACCAAGAGAAAACTAAGAACCAGAATATGACTAAAAAAATCATGGAATTGGAGATTTGGGTGTAAATATTATATGTATCATAAAGCATTCCACCCATGTGAAGCCACGGTAATTCCATATGCGAATCCAAAACCCAACTGATAGACCATGATGGACTCACTAGCCATGTTTTCCCACCCCACAAATGTTAAAGCACCACTATTTGATCAATCAATATAAGGGATACTCTCAATAACAAAAATTTACCCCACCTACATGAAATGATCAAAAATATTCAAACCATATCCCACTGGGAATGCTCTAGTCCCACATTTACCCGAGGAAGAAATTGGTGGCTAGATTTCTCTAAATGAGACTACCCACTTCCGTACCAATAGTAGAAACAGAATTGAATTACTGATATGGGAAGACCTGAACGGACTCCACACCATAAGAACCAACTTAATCACTAGAGATAGAACGAGTAAATCCAAAAGGGGAGACCAAAATTACTCCCCATCATAAGGTTAGATTAATATTAAACATAATTCAAATGAAACTGTATAAGACACATGGTAGGACTCCCAACTATTATAATAATCCATTTTTACCAACTAACCGGGGTCAACATGTATAATACCCCATAAGATCCAATCCCCACTATGGGGGGGGGGGGGTGGGTCGGTCAACGAAACTCATAACTAGCAATTACACTCCATGGTTCACCACTTCCACAGCCATCAAAATCCATGATAGATCCCTAACAAGAATGATATCAAAAAGAGTCTACCATGTTATTCAGACATGAAAAACTACACAAAGGGTTGCACCCACAAGTTTTCAAGTACTAGGTTTGAGGAAACAAAACATTCACACCCCCAAATAAAGGAGTGACTTATCTACCAACACAGATTGAAACCCCGATGGATAGGGTCCTCATGTCCCTTTCAACCATATGGGTCAACATGAAACTACACAAACACATCCAAACATAAATTTTTATCCACATACCACACCTATAATGGAAGTGGAACAAAGACCCCTTCCACCCCTAGAGATTTATTGACTATGTGAAAATCATAACTCAGAGGCCTATAGCTGGAGCCCAAATATTTGAATAATATTATTCTCCACAGTTAGGAGTAGATGATCATAAAACCTAATGAAAATCACACGCTCAAAAAACACACACATACCCATACAAAGTCATGGGTTATTCACATGTATCACCTCTTCATCCCAAACAATAAAATAGTATAATTAAAACACACAGAGGAAATCTGCACTAAGATCAAGTAATTCAAATTCTAAAAATTGAAACATGCTTTCACTTAAGCAGAAGCCCAAAAAAGGTTCTGCAACATCCACATATTCCTTCAAAATAATAAACAACACAACAATACACCACCGAACATGAACCTCTCAATATAGAGGGTCATTACTTAGAGTAAAGCCTATAACGGAGTTCCATGTAGCATTAGATTACCACAAGAAATCATAACAGTCTCAATTGAATCGATTTCTTAACACTGAATTTCCATCACAAACCCTTTCCATGATGGGACCGATGAAAGACCAAAAGTCCCCTCAGGACATCATTCTAAACCGATAAACCTATATTTTGTCACCTTCATCACAGGAATTCCCCTTCACCACTTCAAATAAAACTTGTATACAAAACGGTTTCAAATTGAAGCTATGATGATTTACGAAACTCTGTAAATATAAGGAACCAAGGATTATTTCAACCATCCATAACCACTCTCCATCCATGCAAGGATCCAATTTACTGAATATAAAAGGGGTAGAATAATTCATAATACCTAGGATGAGATCACAACCCTTGATCAACTGGAGGGCCTACCAACATCGAATATTCCATTGATTCACTTCAATCGTTCATTAAGTATTCTTAGAGACATACCCTAGCCAAAATAAAAATAAAAGGGCCTATAAAAGATGGTCCTTTTGTCAAAATGTACCACAATCTTGGCCCAAACCCATGAGGAGAGGAACCCCAAGGGATTTCAGAGACATTTGTCACAAAGGGCAACCAATCAACACTTTAACTCAACTTACCAACTAAAAAAACCAAAAACATCATTCTTTCAAGATGGGTTCTCAAACTAAATTCACCACAAAACAACATTCCCAAAACAATATAAGGTGCACCACCCAATATGTTCATCAAGGCATCAAATTTTCCTTCAAAATCATATCTTTGAACATAATGGAGTCAGCGGTTGGAACCTCCACAATTGGTACCCAATGCAACTCACACATGCATGTTTATGTGCCATACAAGGAATTCTCCTCATATCCATATCAGAACTCATCCTTCCATATCATTAACCATTTATCTTTCATTTTAAATCCATGAAAGTGGTTTCTCATAGAAATACTAATGTTTAAAACAAACATTCATTCCAATTTTCAAAAAAAACATAATTCAACCATCACATCGTTTTTCTAAAATCTACTAACAAAAAAATAAAAACACAATTCACATAACACACGTATTTTCAGAAAAAAAACTCATGATTTATTAAAACTCAATTTTAATTCACAGAAATTACATTCAAAACATCTCATCATATTTCAAAACACTTTTTATTTTATGTAAATCATAATTTGATCGACACCCATTTATTTTGAAACTCATTTATCCCCATTTAAAATTACTTCCCACAATCTCAAGAATAATATCCCAAGTCCACTAATTACAAAATAAAAATTCATCTTTAAACTCTAAAAATAAATATAAAAAAAATAAATTCCATTTAAATCACGTTTCAATAGCTCAGAATAGTCTATTTAAAATCAATTTTGAAAATCAAAATTAACAATAATTCACACTTTAAAATGAGGTGTAAGCACACTATTTACTCCATCATAACCATTCTAAAAATTTGTTTCTAACAATTAAATAGATCAAAAAATTTCCAATTTACTATAATATCACTTCACAAAAATTCACACTTCTTTAAAATCAAGTCAACATTTTTTTTGTTGAAACCACGTTTCCTAGACTACAAACATTAATGATAGAAGACAATGCAACGAGAGATAAGTACTAGCAGATGGATTAGAAATATGTTTGGAAGCCATAATATAGTCAAATCACCATCAAAGTGAGTTTTCTAGGGATATAACTATAGATCCACATTGATTTCCAAACCCTGCGAGATCACTGAGAACATTATCCCAACTCTCTTTTCATTTCCTCAATTATCGACGAACCATGCGAAAAAAGAACAGAAATAAAAATAAACATATCCTAGCGACAAAAATATAATCACACGGTATAATATCTAGGAACACTAATCATAATGTTAATTTCATGTCCTAAAACTCCTATATATGGTCTACCCAAACTCTTTCCCAAAAGAACATGAGTCAAAAAGAGAGACCTCCTCTGATACTATTTTTTCAGGAACCTGATCTCGTCTCCATAAAAAATAATGCCTCACCCAGTCCATGGTGAGGACAATGGAGTGTTACATATTCCCAAGGGCTGGAATAAGTACCTAGGTATCATAAACAATGTGTTTGGGAACTATTCACCATAATATAGAAGCACTAATTAACCAAAAAAAATAAATAGACCGAATCAGAAAATTTAATACGAACAAGTCTTCAATAAAATTTGAAACTAAAATACATGGTGTTGTAAACATACTATAATATCCCCAAATCAAATATATTTGAAAATATAACTCAAGGGCCCCCACATAGAAATCCTCCATCATCCCCAAGAATTTTTCACAATACTACTCCATGAATAGATGATAACATCCCGAACCTCCAGCACTGAAAGATTTTTCCATAACTATCAGAAATATCACCAAGTATATATACACCTAAGGGTGTAATTAGGGTGTGATCCCTAGACCAATAATATTCCCACCAAAATATTCAATGTGTGAAAAATTATAAGATAAAAATATTTTGTAATTTCATAATGAAGAAATGATAGCTCTAATTTTCTAAAGAACAAAAATTTATATGAAAAAATATTCAAGGGGTATTTTTGGGAATGAACACTTTTAATTAAAATAAAAAAACACTAAATTTCATTACGAAAAACACCATATACCAATAGGGAGTATCGTATAGTCAATGAGCACAAGTCAGATGAAGACCCTTAGACACTAAAAAGAAGTGGGCCCCAAGAACCTCGTCTCTCAAGGAAAAGTAACCATAATGAATTTATTTTTTCATGCATGAGACACTATTATGTAACATACACAAAACCAATTGTTCTCAAACATAATCATAATTTTTTAGTTTTTGTTTTCATCATCAAAATTTCTACGTGAAACAGGGACAAAACTACTCTAGATCTATACCATTCTTGTACACGTCCACCAACCAAGATACGCGAGTTTCCCTCTATAAGTTCAATCAAGTTCCACAACTCATAAAATAACTTGTTCACTTAAATAATCCATTTCAAAAATACTTACACATCAAACATCCAAAAATATTATCACATAACACACAATTACAATTCAAATTCATTTTAACATTGTACTCAATGAAAAAAACTTGTAAACATGTTTCACACCCTTCTTAAAATTTAAGAAAACATTTAAAAAGCTCAAAAAAAATTCTCAAAAAATTTAACAACACCAATAATAATTTCATCACTCAAAAAAACCATATTAATAACATAATACCACCATAATATCACCTAAACATCATTTTTAAACATTGTATAACTCAATAAACAATTTAAAATTTTCAAAAAACACTTCCAAGATGTATAACAATTTGTAGAAAATAAAAACAATTCCAAAACACTATTTCATGGCCAAAAGTTGTCCCAGACCCTATCAAACCAGATTTTTCATCCTCAACCACATTTAATAAACCAATGTCATATGTCATAAAATGACTTCAAATGATACCATAAGAGTTACGAAAAAAATCATTTCCAGAATTACATTAATGATAAAATTAAACTTTCAACCAATTCTATCAAAAATAGATTTCAAAACAAAACAAATATACAAGGAACATTAAAAATAAGTAAATTAATCAAGATAATTCAAAAAAGTATTCATAAACATGAAATAATCAACATTTTTTGTCACAACTGACATTTTTAGGAGAAACTTCAACCACACCACCACTGCACCAAAAGGGAGTGAAAACTAACCAAAATCAAAAAATATTGGGCCAAAAAATGAAAAATAAAACACTAGTAAGGAAACTCAAGATTCAGGAAATTTGGAAGTTCAAGATGGAGGTTAGTAACCCTACAAAAATAGAAGAAAAAAGATAGAAATTCACTTACTTGAAAAACATTGTATGAATATCCCTAATACATTGGTATTTGAATCATAAAGAATGTAAATTTCAAATTGAGGTTTGAATAAGGATGATGAGGTTCAGTGGGGAATGAAATGGGTGAAAAATAGTATAAAATGAATGATTTATGAACAAAAAAAATTTACATTGAAAATATGGATGATTTGAGAAACCTTTAGGAAGATTCCCAAATCCACGATGATGATGGGCTCCAAAGAGGAAAAATAATAAAATAAGGGGTGTGCCTAGGGTTTTTGGGCTAGAGTGATAGGTGGAATGACCAGATGTTGTTAAAAAATGAATGAGATATAAATGAAATAAAATATATCTTTAAATATAGTAATCTGTTCATGGGTTGGCCCAATTCCCAAATAAATAACCCAAATACACCAAGATTATGAGTTCCTAAGGGGTCCAAATGGATATGGTGGTTTGAATTGGTAATGAGAGTACATGTGGGAAGTGGGATGGGTGAAAAATGTGAAAAAATGAAATAGTTTTAAAAGAAACAAATTTTGTTTTTAAATATGAAAATGGACTCACAGTTTGGACCAAATCAAAAAGAAACCACCCAAATAAACATACCCTATAAAAGGTGCCACTAAGAGTGACACACAATCAATTACAAGACACATTATCTATATATTATACCATTAAAAAATAAAATGAAAAATACCATCCAAGGATTAAATGACTAATGACATAGATCAATAAACCCGAGATAACAAATCTAACCACAAAACACACAAGAAACAGTGCGAAAACTAGGATCCAAAATGCAATTCTTAACAAGACATGGAATTGTTGATCTAAGTGTGAAAAAATTTATAATTTGAATGAGTCATCCTGGTGTTTAGAAGATATAAAAATAATTCTGAAGAGTATACTTATATTTTAGAAGACTAATTATAGATTAGTTTAATGATATGTTTTCAATAATTTCAAAATGAGGTGATAGTGATTATGGATATCTACTTCATGAAATTATTTATATGGTAGGTGAGTATGTATTGGTAGTAATTATAATCAAATTCATGAGAATAATTATATAGATTCCTTTAATATTAGGAAACAATATTCAACTCCACTATATGAATTCCTTGGATGTGATGAGATGAGTTAAATAAGTATTGGGGATATAATTCTCAAAATCTAATTTGTGTAATCATAAATTATGATTTTTCTAAAAAAAAATATGAATCCAAATTATAATTGTTTAATTAATAAGAAATGTTATTGAATAAAAAGAATCTGGTAAATTGGTCAATAAATGTCCAAAATATCTCAGGGATATTACTCATAATTCGATATATAATGTTAGAGTATGTTTTGGATAACTTTGGTAAACAACACGGGGCTCTAAGATCCTTGAATTTTTAAAATGATTCATTATACTATTTATATGCAGTTGTATAGGAACCATTTATATAATAAATAAAATCCATAGATAATTATTCAAATATTGAGTGACTATTATCATAAATAGTCTCTAATGGAATTTATGTTGCCAAATTTTTTGAAATAACATACACATGATTTTATTTAATATATATGGAAAGAAAATAAATAATGTTTTGTATAAAATAATTTTATGATTAATATGTAATATTATTTCTGATTGTTCAAAACATTCACTCAAGGATGTGTTTATAAGATAAAGATATTATAATAATAAGTTCTCTATAGCTCATTATTTATACTGGTCAGTTATTTTTAAATATATAATATTCATTATTTTAAAAAGGATACTATATTTATTTTATAGGAACCCATTCCTATAAAAGGGTTAACGTGTGTGAGTGAGAAAAAAATCACCACACATTTTGGACATTGGAATCCTTATGGACACAAGCCTCAATAATAAATATGTTTTGCTCCTCATCATTATTATTATTTGTTTTTTGATAATATATATCCTTGATACGTTTAAGGGGATATAATATTTTCAAAGAAATTATTATAATCTATAATTCACTCCCTCTGATAGTTATAAAAACAATTTCTCAAACTCCTCAATCCCATTTGGTTGCTAAAATATGATTTTTGAGGTTTTCGGGGAGGGCATGATGACTCATTTCATCACTCTGCAAAAAAATTATTATTTTCAAAATTTATCTATGTCTATAATGGTAGTTCTTGAATGGTGATTCATCCTATTGTTTTTCAAATTTGTTGATTTTTGATTCATTTAAAATATCTTTTCAAATTTATAGAATGGTTAGTAATTTATAACAGTTTGTCAAAATTCCGGAATAGTGAGTCATTTCAAATAGTTTTCCAAATTTTCAGAATTGTGATTAATTTACAAAAGTATGTCAAATTTTTCGAATAGTGAGTTATTTCCAAGTATTTCCCAAATTTATATAATTTTGAGTCATTCACTATAGATTTTCAAATTTCTAGAATGGTGAGTCAACTAATAGATTGTCAAATTTCTCAAATGGCGAGTCATTTCCACCTGTTTGTCAAATTTACAGAACGGTGAGTCATTTTCAATTGTTTTACAAAATTCCCAAACCATGATTCATTTTAAATAGTTTTCCCAATTTTTATAATGGTGAGTAATATCCAACAGTTTTTCAAATTTCTAAAAGAGTGAGTCATTTCTAATAGTTTTCCAAATTTCAAAACTGTGATTCATTCCCAACAATTTTTCAAATTTCCAAAACTGGGAGTCATCTAACAGTTTGCCAATTTTCCAAAATGGTGATTCACTTTCTATTGTTTTTCAAATTTCTAGAATGGTGAGTCATCTAATAGTTTGTAAAATTTAATGAATGATGACTCATTTTGAACAGTTCTACAAATTTCTAGAATATTGAGTCAATTTCAAAAGTTTGTCACATTTCCAGAATGGTGAGTCATTTCCAACAATCAGTCAAATTTCCAGATTTTTCTAGATTTCATAGTTTTGACATTTGGACGTATTTATTTGATAAAAAATGAGTTAAATTCCATATTAAATTCGGTTTTAAGACTTTTCAAGGGATATAATTTATATAATTTATTTTCTAATAAACTAGAGACTTTTAATGTGCAGAACCACATTGTTTAATGTGATCTGTATTAATGGAAATCCTAATCCATTTTTAATTATGTTAGTCTGGGTTATTATCCTTCAATTTTGGGAAAATTCCCTTCCTCCATTACTCCTCATCTCTCTTGGTTTGAGGTTCCCTTTTAATTCCATCTTATAGGTGTGGTGTGGTCAAATAGTAATAATTAGATAGTATCCCTTGTAAGTTCCTTCCAGGTGCATGCACACTTCATTTCATGGTAAAACCAGGAAGTGCCTATATATCTATGATATAAGTCATTGTAGTTTATGTGATCATGATCTATTTTATTGTCATAATTTAATGAAAACAACATCATTAACCTTTTCAGTAAAGGGATTTATGGGTTCTCTATTATTCATAAGTCTAGTAGTAGAGTTAGCCTAATTTATCCAAATAAATAACTAAGAAATTAATATTATAAATATTTAAACGAGATTAACAATTTGTTTTAGATCATTTGTTTTTTCCTCTTGATTCTATAGATAGTGAGATTTCTATGAAATGATGTTTATCATGTTTTTCCTAATGGAAATTGGAAAAGAACATAATGCATGAATTAATTGTTAATTAATAGTCAAATGATAAAGAGTAACGCAAATGAATCATTTTGTTGTCATTATATTATGTTACTCTAATTAATATAGAGGAAAATGTTTAGTTGATTTGATTGTTATTCCTAAATCATGTTTATGAATGTTGATTAAGGGAATGAAATTTATTTGTTTAATTAATTTGTGATAACTATGTTGTCTTGTTTTTTAGGTTGCTCATAGTTGGAACCTACTAATAATGAATCAGTTAATTATAGATTTATTAAATAACTGGTCCTTTGATAAAAGATAATTCATCGTAGGGTTCTAAGTTACCCTATTTATTATAGATTATAAGATCCTTATTCTAGGGAGCTATGATTGATTGTTGTGTGTGATGGGTGGATGGCTTTCGTGGGGCTAAGAGCCCAATTTCATAGTTATTTGTTTCTTCCGGATTATGTTATGGTGTATTCCTAGAATAGTTGAGCCTCGAAGGATATTGTGATATATGGGGAAGGGAGGCCTAGTGGTCTTGGCCGAAATTGGTGCCTATAGTGAAAATATTCATTGGTTCATTAATGTGGGTACTGGAAAGGACACCATAAATGATAAAGGGTTATAGCTTGTCTTACATGATGATGTGAAAGTTGGATTCCTTTTTAATATTATTCATTATTATCTTCTTACCTTCCCCATTGCATTATAAATATGGTTTTATTACCCTCTTTCCAAAAGAGGAAAATATGTTTATAGTATGCCACGTGCTTCCCATGATTAGCTTCTCAATGATGGATGGGTTTTCCCTCATGATATTGGTGGAAAAGACTTGACATGCAGTTCATCTACTCATCATGTTGATCCCCTTGTGTTTGGTTTCTTAGAAATTTTTCATAGAATACCCTGAATTTTGGAATGGGTTAACACTATTATTAAATGATTGGATAAATGATGTTGACCCCATGGGGTTGGGTGTTGCTGTGATGCGATGATGGGGTTATTCTTTTGTGGAACTGTGGACATGGATTGGTTATTCCTAGAGGGAAGGAAACTCTATTGTGATGATAATGAAATTTAATGTTGAAAATTTTAATTGTGGTTTGTTGATTAAAAAATAATGTAACATAAAGTTAAATTTATGAAAGGGGATAATGTATCTCATTGTATCTCTTTAAATGGTTTTCTTCTTATGGGATATCTAGTATTAGCCGTTGTAGCTGAGTGTATGAGAGATGTTAGTTATAGTTGTTTCTATGACTAGGTCTTTCATATAGTGTGGTTGTGAAATATATTATTTCATGTACCTTTTGTTTTTTATATTCTATTACACCCTATCGATTAGGGAAACTAACCCCATGTATTTTGAGCCACAATGGATGTTTTTTCCAATATCGCGTCGGGACGATGGATGACTTACTACCCCATTTGGCCCCTTTCTCTTTTCATGGAAGTTACTTGGGTTGGTAGGAATCATGGTTAGTTTTCCATATATATGTGTGTAGAGGCTTGTAATGTATTCTATCTATCCACACACATATATTTTTGATATAATTCCCTACATAATACTATAGTTGTAACGCACATTGGTTGTGATGGATTGAGTATCTATACTCTCTGTATGGGTTGTAATGGATTGAGGTATAATACCTGATGTACGAAACATATTATGATATATGTTGTGTATTCATATAACTATCTAGTTATATTGGATACATTAACATGGGGCTTGTGTTATATGAGGTACATGTTGTGGTGCAACGCCCAGGTGTCTGGGGGAAAGCCTTTTTGGAGACAGATGCTTATGATGTGCGATATTGGAGAAAATTGGTATACCAGTGGGGAAGTTTTAGTGGGGGTACCCTCAAGAATCATTTATATATTATATATTTTTTTATTAGATACATGGTGATAATATCTGTAACACCCCGAGCTTCCACAATACGCTTCTCATTCAATAATGCAATAACATGCATTGTACGCAACTTCGAGTTCTAAAACACCGCGACTAATCAAAGTAGCCGTTATGAATAGTAATAACCACTTTTTAAAATTATAGAAATTTTATATTTCAAAATGGACTTCATTTTTGTATTCGTAATATCGAAATTATCCAAAGTTGAATTTTTTGTAATTTTCTGAGAACTTCCAATTTTTTATGAATAGTGAAAATTACTTAGAAACAACTTTTTTAATCAAAATAATATATAGTGATAAATTATACTATTTAGTGGTTTTAAAGTATAATTAGAATATATTTTTACCATTTTATCCAATGGTGGTCATTATAATTAATTTAACATTGAAATTGGACATAAACAATTGCCAATCTTTTGATATATATTGTTTCTTAAAAACACGCTATTGTTGTGACAGCGGGAATTAATTATAAAATTAATTAATGAAAATTATATGTTTGGAATTTTGTAAAATAGACATCATTTTTGAATTTGGAATATCAATTATAGCTTATGGTGGAATTTTGGCATTGTTCTGAAAAACTTCAATTTTTGATGAATAGTGAAACCACTAAGTGGTAGTTAAATAACTGATTTTTCATTTAAATGAAATATTACCGCTTCTGTGATTTTATTTTCAAAAATCCGACATACATGGTTGTCATTAATAAGTAAAATGTGGTTCAATGAGATTAAAATAATTTTTTGGTGAATAATAACTTTTAAGTTCTTAATCGCGATTAGAGATAATTAGTGTAGTTTAAGGTAAAAATAATGTTTTAATAATATGAGATGAGTTTGAAACTTATCCTACTTCTATTGGATGAGTCATGGACGACCAAAAAAACCCATGGGTCAACTTGGGGACCCCATGGATCCACTTTGGTTGGAAAATGACATTAATATATATTTATTTAATGTTAAAATTAAATTGACACAAACATGAGTTGATTTACTAAAACAGTTTTTAAGTGGGGTTACACAAGTCCAAATTTTGATTATAAATATTCATTAGAAATATAAAACTATTTCCTACATCATAGTATTTTTTATAATTTTTAGACATTAAATAAATTAAATTATTTATGACATCATGATGATGCCGCGATGACCTCATTATTTAACGATTTTAATAAAATGAAAAGATATTGTAAAATCCAAGGCATACACTTGTCCAAAGCCTATTGGATGAGTATATTTCGAACCCTTATCATATTATCCTCGAATTATATAAGTGTGGGACCTCTAAAATCCGAAACTCATTTTATAATAAAGTGACTTTTCTTTACATTCCAAGAATGCCCCTCCTCTCCACTTATAAAAGGCCCCCACCTCTCCCACCTTATTCACACATTCAAGCCATTTGGATCGGCCAAAATTTGCCCAAATACTCTCCCAACTTCCCCCTATTACACCTAGAAGCCTCACTTTGGGCAGAAATCTTCCCAAGGAAGCCTTTGGATGAAATCAAAATGAGTTACCAGATATTGAGGTAATGTCTTCTCTAATGTTGTTTTGTTTTATTTTTCTTCTCAAACCCCCTAAACTCTTTTTATTCATTTCTTTTGTAACAACACCAGTATAATCAATATACTAGGATGTTGTTATAAGAATTATTCGAGCTACACTTACACACACCTACATCTAATGGTTAAAGAACATACAGTTTCTGTGGATGGCGAATTTCTGCCTCACGAAACGATGCTTGTTCAACACTCATATAACACCTTCAAAGGTGGCCATTAAGATGTAAATATTTTTATATATGATATATAATATGTTTATGGTTTACTTATTCTTCTTTATTTCTCATTTATGGCATAATTTATGATTTCCATTATGGGTAAAACGCGATAATTTCATTTTAGGAAGTGCGGACTACCGCCCCCTCAAAGTGATTTGAATAGTTAATGCCATATGTTGGATGTATAAAGGATGGAGTAAACAGTATTATACACTATATTATACTGTAATTATATTATACATTTATATCATTATGATTTCGTTCCATAAAATATGAAATTGAAATGAAAGTAGCGTTCATGTGTACGTACGGCTTACCGTCTCCATGAACGGTGCATTTCATTTCTTATCTACTAATGTTACGTAATATTATAAATGAATGTATATACTGGATATATATGATATATATTTGACATATAAATCATGAATATAATTCTAGAGATAATGGATATTCTACCACATAAACAACTTGTAATTATAAGAAGTTTATTGTTGACTCAAGTACCAAAGATCGAAAAAATGACCGTTATTAACTTAAATAATTACATAATGTTCATAACATTGTAATAAGTGATATAAAAAGGATAATGAAATTGAAAATGGTTCTTAATAAGGTATATATTAACTCTAGTTTATTATTCAGTAGGTTAAAGAACGGTTGAGTCAAGTCAGACACGAGGTAAGGGAACTTCTTAACCCAATTTCCATTATTTGGGTTAATCTCCTAATTTCAAATTATGTCATGATATAATTATGTCCTATATTGTATTTTAACATTATTTATGTGTACTTATAGTGAATACACATTATAGGAGTACTTTATTAAAAAAAAGATCTTTTTAAGGACTTCGTCTCAATCCCCTTTCATTGAGGCATATTTGGTTTTATACACAACTTTCTTTTATACGGTGTATAAACCCCTTTTACTTTTACGTTTATTCAAAAGGAATTTTTTTTATACGAAGAATTTTGCTAAATGAAAAAAGGGAATGTTTTTCTTTCCATACATATGCGGCTACAACTACTTCTCCGCCGCCATGACCATTATTTGAGTTTCGCCTTCCTCTACAAGCCATCCTTTTTTTAATGATAAATAAATACAAAGTTTTAACTTTCTTTTATTTTTGTATTGAAAATGGTTTTGAAATCGTTTTTATTATATCAATGTGTTGTATTGATATCTTGTGATTGAAATTTGGAAATGTTATGTTTCCTTTATGCATGTTTTATGTGATACGATTATGTTATGGTTTATGATATGTTTAAACCTATTCATATGAGGAATGTATTGGACATAATAAGTGACGGGTGGAGCCCGCTATAGCTCCTCGATGCATCGGTAGGTCTCATGAGACAACTAGACGTGGAATTGGCCGAGGCACTTTCCCAATTGATTTATGGTTTTGGCTGAGGACTTAATCATTTTAGACGTCTTGGCCGAGGCCTTGACAAAATGTTTCAGAATGTCTGGCATTATACATTCCCTCATTATGAAAGTGGTTATTGATATTGCATGTGATTATTTGACCAGTAGAATATCCATGTGAATAAGTAAATGGCATTATCTCATTTTACTTTTTCCATATTATGTCGAAGTTCATGTTTAAAAGGATTTTGTTTTATTTATACACTACCTTAGTTGTTAATGTTTATTTATGAAAGCTTCCGCAATATTGTTATCCTTACAGAGCATCTGAGCTCACCCCTTTCAATGTTGTAATATTTTCCAGGATGTGAAGAAGTATTTTATGAATGACCTACAGGGATAGTCAGAAGAGGATATGAGTGTGGACTATGAAGAATTTGTTATTAGTTTTTCACTTTATGATATAATGTAAGACTTATGAATGTATCTAGTGTTTTCAAGGCTAATAAACTAATCGGTCTTTTGAGACTTGATCTTTTGTGATCATGCCAATGTTACGAAGTAATGCACCGACTCTGGGTAGCTGGGGTCGGGGCGTTACAATAGCCATAGTGAGGTTGGGAACACAGTATATCTATTTTGGCGACGAGTTAGTTCCACTAATTGTTCAATGTGAATTAGTATGCTTTCATTACCTTTTCACAAGTGGATATAGGGAGGATTCCACTATGTATACTTTTATACTCACCATATGTATATAATCATTTTTCAGGTCACATAGAGTTGGATAGAGATCATTCTCATTGCTATTATCTTAGGGGTTATAGGAGCTATTCATGCTTTGTGGTTGTCATCATTTTACATTATTTTGGTACATTCTATTGTCCATTTATGATGTATTATTTTTTTAATGAAATTATTTATACCTTCCTGGGGGGGTTATATTTTAGCCAAACCATGGGTTGGATGGTGTCTATATTATTTCTCAGTTCCACATGTATTCTCTTCGAGTGTAATTCCTCCCATTTGGGTGTTTACTGTACCCTTAGTTCTAGTCACCAACTGTGGGTCAACTATAGGTGGGACTCCGGGGGTCATTATCCCTCTTCTCACATTGTCATCCCTAGAAGGGTACACATTGTGGGGAGAGGGTCATTGTAGAGTGGTGTCAATGTTCTGGGTGAGGCCTAAGATATAGATTGGAGTTAGGAAATGGTCAGGATTCATGGTTTGTTAGGGAAATGTTGTCACCTGTGTTTATCCATCAAAGTAAACATGGGAGACCAACTAAGACAAATGAATTAAGGACCCTATATGGTCTGTTTCATGGACCTTTATGTTTACAGTGTCCAATAAATGAGGTGATACTAGTTGTAGCATGGAAACCTAGGAATTGATCATGCATCATTTTTCTTTCCACCTATGTTTTAATGGGTTTCCATTACAAATGGTTAACCTGAAATTGATAAAATAAAATAATTAATTAATTTTGATTCATCCATATTTCAGGTATATGAGATATAAATTTTTATTCTTTTCCATGTATGGATCCTTGGTGGAATCCAAGTTAGGTTCATGGAAAAGATGTCTAATAGGATATTTCAAAAACTCACTACAGTGAATAGCATGGTAAGGACAAAACATAGGAGAGTAAACTCCAAGAGTTTTAGTTCCAGAGTATATAGAAGTATGAAGGCTCCATTTCCGATACAATCATAGAAGACTTGTTGGAGGAGGTTGAGATATCCTTCATTTGGATCCTTTCATGGATGTAGCATTGGGTATCTTTGGTTCTGATGATTTTGTGTGGTACAGTGAGGTATTGGTTGTTATTTTACCTCAGAGATTGCCGGGGTCGATGATCTAGTGGAAGAAGACGTGAGAGATTATCATTGTTGAGTTTTTTTCTTTTTCCTTGAAGTCCGCCAGTGTCCAAGAGCTGCTTACCCTTCATCGAGGAAGCTACAGTGTGATGGAGTTTTGGATCTGTTTCTATAACCATATGTGATATGCTTCAAACATGTTTATAGATGAGGAATCCTAGGAGATTCAATTTTAGGAGGATTTTAATCAAAATATTTTTCCCTAGGACACACCATTTATGTTGAAGATATATATTGTGTTACTGGAAATGGTAGAGGTCATTGTGTAGAAATTATAAATAATTGGATCTTCATGATAGGGTAGTCATTTGGATTCTCCATAATGAGTTGTGGTACGAGGTTCACGATTTTCAAGTCAAAACATTTTCTATTCAGTCAGGGGTAGGTCCCAGCCCTCAACATCTTGTTTTTATCGGGAGATGGTTCTCATGTTTATGTTAATATATTATATTGTCTTTTATATTTTAGAGGCTATGGTCATCAATAGTGAGATTTCCCAGTCATTTAGAGTTGTTAGTGTGCAGTTTGTGTCCTACTCTAGGATCCTGCATTAAGATAGTTCTGGTAGAGGCATCAACAATATGTTGCACCATCTTTGGGTAAATATAGAGATGATGGGGCAGGAAGAAGATAGCCTTGGGATTATCCCCATCATCATAGAGTAGAGTGATGCCATTTTAATGGTCTTCAACTTGGTCAGATAGGTTGTAGAGTATGTCTTTTCTAGTTTCATTCTTTATCGTTACTAGCTCCAGGGGATCCAAACATCATTCATTATATCATTTTCTTGTTTTTTACTTTGGTTTATGCCTTGTTTGACTCATGCGCAACATACTCCTTCATATTACCTTATCTTTTTCCATACTTGGGGATGTTTCCTATGTTTTCAAATAAAACAATATGATGTCATCCTCATCTTGTATTGGTTGTATTCTATATAGGAAATTGTGGATTTCACTAGGAGGTAGGTGGTGTACAATAATATTGATGGGGATCCCATAGTATTTTCTTGGTGAGAGAAACCCTCAGATGGGTAAAAGGCATGATCCTTCCTAGTCATCCATGTAGCTATGTGGATGAAGATTTTGTTAGATGTTTAGCTGTCGGTGTTTCCCTGAGTTGTTGAAGATACCTTGAGGTATTTCTAGAAGATGTTTTAGAATTACAACTTAAATAAGATATTGAATTTAGGTTTGAGTTATACCTAGGATCATCTCCATTATCGATGTCTCCATAGAGAATGTGCCTTCTTAGTTGTGATAATTTCATATAAAACTTGATGGTCTGTTGTAGTACAGTTTTGATCGGCCATGTGTGTCACAGTTTGGTGCACCAATTTTTTTTGTGAAGAAGGACACTAACATTTTTCTGTTGTGTGTCAATTATCATCACATAAACAAAGTGAAAATAGGGAACCACTATCATCATCCAATGATTGTTGACATTTTTGATCAAATAAATGGTGCATCATGGTTCTCAAAGATTAAATTCTAGCATGGGTATCATCAGATGTGTGTGAATGATTATGATACCCTGAAGACTACTTTATGTTGTCGTCATGGGTGTTATGGGTTCATGGTGATGTTGTCATGTGTGGCGAATGATCCAAAATTGTTCATGGGGTTGATGAACATTGTGATTGTTGAGTTTATAATCAAGATTATGGTGTATTTCATTGATGGACTCTTATTGTACTCCGCGTCTAGGGAGGAGCAATGTAGAGCATCTTCATGGAAATTTTAGAGTTCTTCATTGACGTCAGCTATTTGTAATATTGTTGAGGTGTGTATTTTGAGGTAAAGATGTCTATTTATTATGGAATGTTTTATCCCAGTAGGAATTAGATATGGATCCATCCAAGATATAAGAATTTATTTCATGTGAATCCCTACATGATAGTGGTAGAAGTGATAATATTAATTGGTCATGCGGGATATAATAAGAGGGTTGTAGTAGATTTCTCTCAGGTTGCGAATCCTTAAACAACACTGACCTAAAAGGATCAGGTGTTCGAGTGTACTGAGCAGTGTCAGTTAGCGCATGATCCCCATAAATCCTGTGCCGATCATAGGAGGATTCCTTTGGAATTTGACTTTTGGGGTAATGTGTTTTTGAATATGACCCCCCCATCATGGACAGTGAAGGTTTGGTCATGGGAGTAAGCTTTCTCTCTATTTTTTTTGAACCTTTCGAGTTGTTGGATCATGTAGGAACCATGGATATCTTGTTGAACTTCCCTTACATATAATCTGAATACCTGATAGTTTTCATGGGTCGTGGCTCTGTCATTATCATCATGACGAAACTCAAATCATCAACAAGGGAAAATGGATGTAAACGATAAAGAGACCCTCTAAGAGTGGTCTGTAGTGATTCAAGACCATAAGGATAGTGTTTTTTATAGGTTTCTATCACCATAGTTTTTCTTTTTGGTGGCACAATAGTGTTGAGGAGAGTACATGGAAATTTGAGTCGCAGATACCTTCTCAATACCCGGATCTATTGGCTATTCACCTCTTTTATTTTAATGATGTTTTTTCATGGATACAGACCTTTTGTGTTTATGAGATGGATTCCTCTTGTTTATTGTTGTGTCTTACTCTCTTTTGAGTGGTATCCACCTAGATAGAGTGTTTAGGGTATAGTTGTATTTTTCTCATGGTTTCACATTGTTCCTTTGAGGAATCAATTGATCTCCTTTGGTGGAAAATTCCTTTAAAGGTATCTCGAAGGGTGGTCGTTCAGACCTTATTATTATTATTTTTCCACTCATAGATGGTTTTAGATTCTAGAGGATGATAATGTATTTAGAGGTATCTAATGTAATTCCTTAAACCCCACTAGTAAATTTGTTTGCTAAAAATATGATGTTTGAGGTCTTTGGGGACGTCAAGGTGACTCATTTACTCACTTTACAAAAATTTATAGTATTCAAACTTTTTCTATGTATGTAATGTTAGTTTAGGAATGATGATCCATCCAATATTTTGTCATATTTTCAGAATGGTGAGTCATTTACAATAGTATGTCAATTTTATGGAACAATGTGTCATTTCCAATGGTATTTCAAAATTCTAGAATGGTGAGTCAATTCAAAAAGTTTTCCAAATTCCCAGAATGATGATTCATTTCCAATAGTTTATCAAATTTTCAGAATGTTTATTAATTTTTAACCACATTCCAAATTTCCTAATCAATGATCATTACCAGCAGTTTTTCAGATTTCTAGATGTTGAGTTACCAAACATTTTATAAAATTTATACAATATGGAGTAATTTATGAAACTTTTTCAAATTTCATGAATTATGATTCATTTCAAACCATTTGTGAAAATTCTAGAATGGTGAGTCATTTCTAACATATTTCTAAATTTCTAAAATGGCGAGTCATTTATAGAATTTTATCAAATTCACATAATGGTGATTCCTTGACATCCTTTTTTCAAAATTTCCCAAATGGTTAGTAATTCCCAACAGTTTTTGAAATTTATAGAAGGGTGAGTCATCCAATAATTGGTTAAATTTAAATAACTCTGAGTCATTTCAAACTGTTTGTCAAATTTTCAGAATGGTAAGTCATTTCCAATATTTTTCCAAATATCTATAATGGTGATTCTTCCAACATTTTTTTCATATTTCTATAATAGTGATTCATTACCAATTGTTTTTCAAACATCAATAATTATGAGCCATTTTCAACAGTTTTTCAAATTTCTATAATGGTGAGTCATTTCCAACAATTTTCCAAATTTCCAAACATTTATATATTTTCTTGTATTTCGATTTTAATGTTTTTATTTGACATAAAATGAGTTAAATAACATATTTAAGTTGGTTTTAAGCCATTTCAATGGATATAAATGATATCTTTGATTTTATAAAACATTGGAGGCTTTTAATTAGTCGGACCATGTGGTTTAATATTATACACACTAATAGAAATATTAAGCAGTTCTAAATATCATTAGTCTCATATCTGATTCATCAAATAAGGAAAACTTCCCTTATATCATTCCTTCTCCATTCTCTTACTCTGAGGCACCATGACAATTCCTTCCCATTTGAGTGGTGTGATCGTACAGTAATCATTAGATCTTTTCCCTTGGAACATTCTTCCTACTTCATGTGCTGATATGTCTTGGTTCCACAAAAAGTATTGATCCATCATTGAAAAAAGTCATTGTGGGAGAGGTGATAGTGATCCGTTGTGGTCTCCCGTACATTTACAAAAAAACATCAATAACCTTTTGAGATAAGGGATCTATGACTGCTCTATTTTTCTTACATGAAGTAGTAGACATAGTATTAATTATCGCACTAAATAAGAAATAAATTTACATAATAAATATATGAACTAGATTAAATAATTGTTTTAAATAACATGTTGGTTCCTCTAGATTTTATAGATAGTGTGATATATATAAATTTCTATTTAGCATGTTGTTCTTAATGGAAATCAGTAATGAACATAAAGTGGAAATAAATTGTAAATTAATTGGCCAAAGACACAGTGGAATGTTAATGAATTAGATGGTTCTCATAATTTTATGTTAATCAATTTAATGGAAGGGATCAATTTTAATTGAAATGAATGATATTATAGAATCATGTTGATTCTTGATTATTAATGGCCTATCAATTAACGGTTAATTAATTCATGATTGTTTTCATGGATTTATATTCAGGATTATCAAATTTGGAACCTACTAATAATGAATCAAATTACTCAAATGGAGTAAAAAACTTTTCTTTTGACAATAGATACTTCTATTTAGGGTTCTATGTTACCCTCATTAATGTAACGGCCAAAATCCTTATTCTGTGGAGCTAAAAGTTATTCTTGTGTGTTAAGGGTTGATGCCTTTCATGGAGCCAAGAGCCCATTTGCATTGTTATTTATTTCATGTTTCTTATTTTATGGTATGATTCTAGGAAAGATGAACCTGGAAGGACGTAGTGATATTTGGGGCTAGGAGGACCAGTGGTTGTGGTAGTAGTTTTTTCTTGGTGTGGAGAGATGCATCAGTCCATGCATGTGGCTGTCGAGGAGGACACTAGAGAAGATAAAAAATGGTTGAAGCAGTGATTTTCTTATGATGTGAATATTGGATGCATATTGAATCTATTTCTTGTTTTTCTTATAACACTCCTCACTTCATAATGAATATGGTGTTTTTTACATTCCTTCTAAAAGTGGAGATGATGTGTGAGGTATGCCGCTTGAGTTCTGTGTTTAGCTTCTCAAGGAATGGTTGGGTATACCCTCAAAATATAGGATGAAATGACTCTATGGGTAATTCATCTACTCATCATGTTGAGATTGATGTGTTTGGTAGCATAGAATTTTTTATTAGAATACGTGTAACTATCAAAATGTTTTATCATTGTTATTAAATGATTAGATAAATTATGTTGAACCAATGGGGTTCGATATTTCTATGATATAATGATGAGGATATACTTCTAAGGAACCATAGACATTGTTTGGTTTTCCCTTAAGGGAATGGAAATATATTGTGATGCTAATGAAATGTAATATAGAAATTTCTTTTGGTTAATTGATGTTTAAAAAATAAAATAATGTAATATAAAATTAATGGTAATTGATAATGTAACATATTTTATTTCTTTAAATGGTTGTGTGATTATAGGATATCCAGTCTTACTAGTGGATGATGGGATTTTGAGATGTGTTAGTTGTAGTTGTGTCTGTGTCTAGGTTTTTCACATATTGTGGTTGTGAGCTACATTATATATTGTACATTTTTTTTCTATATGCTACTCCACCCCATCACATAGGGCAAATAACACCCTTGGGATTCTGAGCCCTGGGGGTGTTTTTTCCAATATTCTGAGGGGGGGATTGATAGATGACTACCCCATTTGGTCATGCTCTCATATCATGGTAGTTACTTATTCTTGTAGGAAAAGTGTATTGTTTTCCCAATATATCTGTGTATAGTGTTATAATGTATTAGGTTTATTCAGACACATATATTCTAGATATAGTTTAATATGTATTACTGTAGTTGTAAGTGAATAGGATGTGATGGGTTGTTGATGCTTACTCAGTGTATGGGCTTTAATGGATTGAGTTATAATACTCCATGTATGATATATCTTATGCGATCTATGGGGGATCCTAGAAACTAATTGGTTACTTTGGATACTAGGACGTGGTGGTTTTGTTGCATGACAAGCATGTTGGGGAGTTATGCCCAAGTGTCTACAGGAAATCCATTTTTGAGAGAGATGCTTAGGATGCGCGATATTGATGAAAATCTATAACTAGTGGGGAAGTGGTAGCTAGATACCCGTGAAACACTTTAATATATTTTATACTCTAATATGTGATTCTTTTTTAGAGTATTCATGGTGAGGTTTGGAACTTATTATACCATTATAGATCAAGAGTTTGTTTCACTTGGCGTTCATTGTACATTAAAATGCTTTTTTACATTAGAAAAATAGAATCTAGGGAGAATCTTACTATGTACACTATTAAACTCCCCCAATGTATATAAACTTATTTTTAGGTCACATAGATTAGTTTTGAGATTAATATGATTACTACTATCACGGGGTTTGTAGGAGCTTATCGGGTTTCATGGATGTTATCATTTTACATTCTTTTGGTACATGCAGTTTTCCCTTTCGGTTGTAGTACATAATTCATGAGAAGAAATATATGTTCTTGGGTTTACTATAACCTCAGTGATAGAATACAACCAGGGGTCTACATGAGGCGAGACTCGAGGGGTCATTATCTCTCTACTCACTTTGCTGACCTAGGAGGGGTACAATTTATGGGGAGGGGGTCATGAAACATAACATATATGTTCAATAATTATAATTTTTTTATATTAACCCTTTATACAAGACTAAATTTTCCCACAAGACAGGGATAATGTCAGTACTATATAGTCTCTTCATATATTCTAGATTCTCTGAGTATGTATTGACTATGTCAATGAGTACATCAAATTTCATTAATCTATAATGTGGGAACATCAAATTTCACTCACCCATTTTAGATGAGAACATCAAATGTTCCTTTAATATATGGACATAAATTTCATCATTTTTATCTCATTTAGGTTCCCAATTTTTATATTTATGAAATTATTGAATATACTATCTTTTTAGGGATCACTTGGAAGAAATGATCAACAATATTCCCTAGAATCCCTGATTAGTTTAACCATATGGATTGTTTAAGAAATGTATCAGTATATGAAAGATATCATTATAGTTTTCTCACTAACATTTGTAAGTGGGGACTCCATATATGAACTATTCACCAATAAAATATACAATACAATATGTATAACACAATATACAGTATACATAATAGGTTATCAGGATCATATAACTTGTTTTGTGCCTCATGAGAATATTTAATGTCCTTGTATGATAACAATATTCATGTTAACCATAAACTATAATAAACCATGATTATAATTGATTAATTATAATTCATATTGTTAATTTTAATGGTCTATTTTCATTTCATCTCTTGAAATTTATAACAATATATATAAATATCCAGCCAACGTGAAAAAATGATACGGAGAAAATTTTCTTTTCTTTTACTTGATACAATTTTCATTCTTAAAATTCTTTAATAATACATAATAAAAATAAATATAACTACCTATATAACTTGTCTAATATGATATAATACCACATTATTATTATTTTTTTTGTACTTCTTGGGGTTTCATTATACTTATTACATGATTATGTAATTTTTTTCACGATGTTTTTGTTACTACGTTATAAAACTACATGTAAAATATTATTCTATAACATATATGAAACACAATATTTTAATAATGGGTTTACTTGAATATAATATTTCTAATTTTCTACTCCATCATTATATTCTAAATAGATTAACTAAAAAAATATTCAATGGTAGAATAACAATAAAAAATGTTGTCTACATATAAATTTTACTAAGTGTATCATCATCATTCATGAATCCCCTTCCATCATTCATTTGGTGGAATTAATTTTAAAATTCAAATACATATTCAACTTATTATCTTTATAAAACATCTTATGAACCATTCATATATTAAGGGGAAACTAATTCATTATGCTAAATAAATATTATTCTTTAAATTTATCATTACAATAAAACCCTAAACACTTTATGATATCATAAAAAAATTTATATTGATGGTTATAATATTATATTTGATTACATTAAAATTATATATGTATATAACATAATCAAACCAATATCTTAGAGACAATATTTTCTTACAAATATCTTAAAAACAATCACATACTCAATAGTTGATAGAAAGTAACTATTATTTTATTTTTATAGAAATAATTAACAAATAAAATATTGTACCAATAATTATATATGGAACTAAATGTGTCTAGAACACATGTATAAATAATATTTTATTTTGTAATATACATAAATGATGGTTCTTAAATATAAATCATTTATATTTTAATAAACATCTAGATAAAACCACTAATATTAGGCAAAATATATATATTCATCTCAAAAAAATAATCAAATCCGATGATTCGTAATCCTTGTATGACATATTCTGTTACATATAACCACTATTTGTTAATAGTATGTGTCTGCCTTCATATAAAATAAATTTATATGAATAAAAACATACTTCCCTAAGTGTAAGAACCCATTTTTTCATTTAGGTATGGATCCATTAATTTTTAGTATAAATCATGAAATTGGATCTAATATAGATTATTAATGAGTTAGTAATGGTTTTGAGGGTGTTCAGGGAGGGCCTGTTCGGAGCTCATAGCACATTTTTTGGGAAAATAGGCCAAGTTTCACAGTTTGCGCACAGTTTGCACAAAGTTTTACTAACTGTGCGATTTGTGTTTTTTTCGTACAGTGGAACCTCTCACTATTGGCACACGACCATGCATCCACACCGTGTGAAAACCCCTTTTTCCTAGGTTTAGGTAGAACCTTCCCACACGATTTGTGCACGGATTGATAAACCATACAGACAAGCCATGAACTAGCTAAAAACATGTATAAAATGACCAAAACTCCCTTAATGATCTATTAATCCTTCTCCTTCATCCCTAATCATTGAACCTACATGATTTTCTTCCTTTTTCTTTTTTGAGCTTTTTGACTGCATATGGTAGGGTTCTGGAGGTCTCCTTCATTCGATATCAAATCAAGCTTCTGTTCATCACGTTGTATGTAAAATGGTATGTACTCAAGTCCTATTTTTCCATAGTACTCCTCTTTTAATCTCGACCTAGATAACACAATGTGATAATTTTTCACCATTTCATAGATCTACTATGATCAAAGGCAAATCAAGGGCTGATACCGGAGGAGATGTCTCGTACAACCCTATGTTGGGTGGTTTATAACTCATCCATATTGTTTGTTGTTTTTTGGAATTTTTGGGTGGGGCCCACCAGAACCCTTGGAAACCATTTCTTAAATTCTCATTCTATAAGTATACTCACCAGAATCGTCTGGTTAGGCTATTTCCAAATATGTGATTAGTTGTTTTTGGTTTCTCCCAAAACTGAATATGCCTCATTTCAATGGTTATGCAATAATTTATTTAGGTGTTGCGGCACGTTTGAGACATTGTTTAGGTGTTCTTTTTCTTTTACATTCTTAAGGTGAGACTCCTCAAAATAAATGGACTGTTGTTAATGATAATTGAATAATATCATGTACCATGAAGCCTCCCCCCTTGACCAGCCCATGGTATGTGATTATAAATGTTAATTAAATGTGAAATATGAAATTTAAAATGGAAAGTATACTAATTATATAACATGACATTATTAAAATATATTGAATAGAGGTTATCAGTCTATATCAACCCTTTCCATGTTGATGGAAGGTATCAGGGTGAACCTCAGTAATTGAACAAGTCTTAATGGCTAATTAAGACTTGATTATGTGATTGAATGCTATTTGGCCAATTCGCACTTTTGGAAGACAAGTATTGTAACAATAAATAAATGGTTTCAACTCTACTAGACCAATAAACACGACTGGAAGGGAAGAGTTGAACCAAATGATTTACACCTTTATTAGAATATCAAACTGTAATGGACTTACTCGAGCTCACCTTTGATTTGGAAAGGAGAATACTATGGGTCTTAGAAACTCCATTCCAATTCAAGGATATGGTTTTGTTATATTTATACCCACAAAGTCTTCGATTCTTATCTATTACTTAGAATATTGTTATACTACTGTTAGTTCCTTTTCATTATTACAAGATACCTTAGACACCCTCTCTGGATCACGCATATACAGGTAGGTGCCACTGTGAAAGCCCATAAGGCCCTATCATTGCTCATCCCTGTTGTCCCTCAGTCAATAACCATTGACTTGGTAGGTTCCTTATTATGCAATGACTTGAATCACAATCCTTGGATTATAATCTTACCATTTATCTAGACTCAAATACTTATGAGTTAAATTTCCATGAGTTTACATTACCTTGGTTTTTTACCCTTGAACTCCCTCAATAGATATCATATTACAGTTTCCTTGTTACGTATTAGGAACATCACTACATATATTATCATGAGGTGATGTTATTGTTGGCAATGACTCACATGACATATTAACATCAAATGGTAATTGATTAATTAATGAACTGGTAACATATTCAGACACTTGCTGAGGGATGATGTAGGCACTTGTTTTTATAGTTATATTGTACTAGTTGCTTACATTTTATATGAATTATTTCACAATGCTATATTCTGTTACACAGGTCAGATTTTATAGGCACCGTTGGTGGTGGCCCACTGAGATTTATCTCACACCTACATAGGGTGCCATTTCGTTCCCGAAGTAGATTACATGGTTGTAGGTATTGACAAAGTGAATCATGCATATTCCAATACTTTATTGTGTGATGATAGGATGAATCTTGATTGTAGATGAATGTGTAGAATCTTGGGATGCTTGAAGTTGACTTTTTTTCTTTTAACTTGAGAAACATTTTAAAATTTCTATCGTGTATCCATGATTTCCAATTTTCTAGTGACATGACATTACATCATAAATGTTCCAGTTGATAGAGTTATTGTTATTCTAGTTTATCTATTTCATAAGTTCACTTCTGATATTTATTTATATTAATTCTGCGGAATACTATTCCATTATATTATTTTAGATGTAATATACATCGGTAATTAGGGTATATTCTTCCCATAAAAACACACTATGACCTCACTGCTAGTCAGCAACCTCTAGCATTTGGGATGTTGCGTTTGAGTCCATGTGGCCCACCGGGCTTTGGGCCACCCATTAAGTGGCATCCAGTTTCTGGTCTTCACAAAGTGGTATCAAAGGTGGTTTATTTTCTTTTTTGACAATTTGGAGACGATATATTAGATAATTGGATTTCTTGGGACTTGGTCATAAGCTGTGTGTGGGCATCGTGAACACATTTTCAGTGTAAAATCCATGTTACCCAAAATGAAATTTTTGTTTTCTTGTGGATTATAGTTGATATTATTTCTCCATTAGGTGACACACATGATATGTGGTGGTTTTGATTGTTACTATGGTTGAGAATTTATTTCATCCATAGCCCGATGATATGAGGGAAAGGAGTATTGCTACATGTATCATTATAGAAACCTAGAATTTACGGGTCATGCATATTGCCATGCCAATAGGTATATTTTACTACATTGCATTTCTTGATAACCCATTGATTGTTCAGAGATGTTATGATAGTTTCATGTACTTTTATGACTCTGGGTTCGATTGAGTGATATCATGTCTCAATTCTTTAGGTGTATGGGCCCTCATTGGTTGGAATGAGTAATTTACCGAGTCAATCCGTTAAGTTAAAAGTAAATGGGTGTCATTTTTTTCATAGGTGTATTTGTAGTGATTCATCGTAAATGAAAATCCATTATAAAATGAATCCTGAAATAAAAAATTAATTGGATTCACATCTTTCTCCATCCTTGTCATGTTTAGGTATGGTAAAGGAGTGTACCTCATAAATAACTACAAAATGGCATAAAGTATATAATTGATAACTTACCGATACCTGGCCATCTAAATGAGTAGTTTGGTTATTATGCCTTCAGTAGTGAGTTTCCATATGATCTTTTTCTTCTAGTTTTTATATATCCTTGAATTTTTTATGTTTATAGGTTGTGAACAAGGAATTTTTATAACAATGCATCCATGACGTCCCCGAGTCATTCTCCAAGAGGGTGGTGACCACCATTCTTCAGACTTGGTGAACCCTAAGACGCTAGTATTACTTCTTGAAGTTCAACATGAGGCACCACATACTGTACATAATATAGACACAGATGCTTAAGATTGTGATATTTTTTTATGTATTATGTCGTCCATTATTGGTGCTACACAGGTTGCACCTACATTGGCTTGTATGACTAGCGATTTCCAAAAACATCATCCTTCTACTTTTCCAGGGGATGGCAGATCACATGTTGCTGAGTCTAGGATAGATTCCAGGCTGTCTATCATCGATTATCTAGAAAAGACTCTGGAGAGGTGATTCGTGCATTCTACGTACATGATTCAGGATTCAGGAAAGCATTGATGGGATGTCCTCAGCCAAGATGGATGTCATCAGGGAATGTTATGGGATGACTTCTAGACTGCCTTTTATGATCATTTATTTCTACATTCATTCATATCATCAAGTCCAGATAGTCTATGCATCTCGAGTAGGTTTCTATGTCAGTTATTTAATATTCATCATGTTTCAATGATTCACAGTGCTTTGCACTGCTTCTAGCGGGTGATGATCTTTTATGTTCTAGACGTTTGGAGGATGGGCTCCAGTACGCCATCCGAACTCATGTGAATTTCTTTTTCCTTTTTACCTTCTCTACAATAGTTGATCTGGAATTTATGACTGAGTGTAACATGAGGGATAGAGGGAGTACTAGGTTTAATAGATCAGTTTCACAGCAGGCTAGTAGTTCTCTCAGTGGAAGAAAACGATTCCCTGATGATTTTTATTAGGAAATTGACAGCTAGAGTATCCAATATGATAGCTCAATAGTGTTTCATCGGTGTGGATAATGAGTGCATAAGAAACCCCAGTGTGATAGAGACCATATATAGTGCTGGTATTGTGGTCAAATGGCTAATCTTCAGTCCTATTACAAGACCATTCCCCCAACTTATAGTGGAAATGGATCAGATTCAGCTCCACCTTTATGGGATATTTTTTTGCACCACATTAGGTGGGCTGTTGAAGTATCACAAGAAGGTCTTGTCGAGGTCGAGGTTGTTTCGACGGTACTTTGATCCATGATCACTAGTTTCACCAGCAGATCAGTCATGATCATGGTAGTCCATCTGTTTCAGAGGGCATTAGAACACATCGTTTTCATGACTTACAACTGATACCCAAGGATCATGTTGCGGGACTATATACAATAAGAGTACTATTTTAATAGACTCTACAATGGTCAATTGTTTATTTGATACAGGTCGAACAAACTCTTTCTGTAGATA
The DNA here is from genome assembly GCA_963277665.1 of Viscum album. Lineage (NCBI taxonomy): Eukaryota > Viridiplantae > Streptophyta > Magnoliopsida > Santalales > Viscaceae > Viscum > Viscum album. The sequence continues at coordinate 537,768,837 of OY728157.1, forward strand.
GTATGGTCTGTATGAGTATCTGGCTACGTTGTTCGGTGTTACAAACGCTCCTTCTATTTTCATGGTATCGGGGAATAGGATTTTCGATTTTTATTTTTACTATTTTGTCATGGTCTTTGTGGATGACATCTTGGAGTATTTGTTCACTTCTAACGACCATGCCAAATATCTTGAGATCATTGATAGTACATAGAGAGAGACTGTCATAATTATTCCAAGCTTGATAAATGTGACTTCTAGATATACAAATTCCACTTCATGGGTAATATTATTTTAGAATATAGAGTATCTAATGACCCTGAAAAGGTTATTGTAGTAGTTTTCTTAGAGAATACCAAGAATTTGTATGATATCAAGGGTATTTTTGTGATACCTAGATATGACAAGATTTTCATGAATGAATTTTAACATATTGATGCACATCGTACAAGTCATAACCCGCACCTCGGGGTATATGCCATGACTACCCTATGCCCACCTTCTGTAGGATAGGGGTTGGTAACTAGCACATGAAAAGCATATCCCTAATACGTGAAGGAATTTCCTTTTAACCTGTACGCACACAGTCTAGGTACACAACAAAAGTAATCGACGTAGTAAAATTGTTGACGTAATATCACAAAATGAAACTAAAGGGGCCTAGTATACAATCCCAACAGAAGGAGATAGTACAACAGAATTAATAAAAATGATTCTGAAATCATCTGACAAGGATCCTACTTGAAGGGTAGGTACAACTCGTCACATGGGCCCTCCACGTCAACATTTCACCTCCATGCACAGTCTAGTCTTGGGTCCCTAACCTCACTCAAAGAGGTATGTCTCCTTCACAAGACACAACAAATTGTGGGCGAAGCCCGTGCAAGGGTGAGTATAATAATACCCAGTTGGGACCTTGAGACCCAAAAAGGACACTCAGAATACCACCATTGAAAACAATAAATCATGATCCCAATCAAAAATCACATCTAAACACTCAACTAAACCAGGTATATAACATAAAATACAAGAATAGAATTTATTAGTAATAATGATAGATAATCATATTCTATTTAGAGGATTTTCTTCTAGAATGCACAAGGTCTCTAGGTGGGAACCCACAAAAGATCACTAGGTGTTGACCTACAGAGGATCTCTAATTATTCACCAACAAATGATCATTATGTGCGGACCCATGGAGGATATCTAGGTTCAGACCCACATAGGATATTTAGGTGCAGACCCACATAGTGTTACAAGGTTCAGACACACATAGGATTGGTATTTATAGACCGATATAGAATCATGAGTTGTGGAACCATAGATGATCAATAGGTGTGGACCCACAAAAGAAATCTTGCTGCATAACCACACATGATATCTAGGTGAAAACCCACCGAGGATCTCTAGTTCTAGACCCATAAAGGATAACTAGGTGCAGACCCACGAAGGATCACTAAGTGCAGACCCATAGAGGATCGCTATGTGCTGACCCCCATAGGATCACTGGGTTATGACCCACAAAAGATCGCTAGATGCAGACCCACAAAGGATCTCTAGATGTAGACCCATGAAGGATCTCTAGGTGAAGACCCACAGAATATCCCATGGTGTAGACCCACATAGGATCAATAGGTGAAGATCCATTGAGGATCAATAGTTGGATACCCATGGAGGATCCCTAAGTGCATACCCATAGAGAATTTCTAGTTGCATACCGATGAAAGATATATATGTGTAGAACAATAGAGAATCATTAGGTGAAAGCCCACACAGGATCGCTTGGTGCATTCCTATGAAGGATTTCTAGGTGCAGACCCATAGAGGATCGCTTGGTGGAAAACCACATAGGATCATTATTCTTTCATTATGTCATAACCAACCACTAGATTCCCAAACCTATTGTGCTTGTTTCAGGAGGATCTGTTTCACATAACATCAGTTGTATTTCATCATCCAAGAAGTCCCACAAAAAGTAACCTGAGGAACTGCTATGTCATAAGGGCTCCAAGGTTACATAAGGCGCATCAAACAGACGCTCGGTCTGCATGTTATAATCATTATATAGATGGAGGCCCGATAGGATTCATGTTCGAACTAACCCTATATTACTCCATATTTATCCAACACACATTTTGAGTATCTCAAAATTACCATCTCATCCTATGGGTTTTAGTGCCATAGATGATCAGTCAGACATATGTCTAGTTTAGGAGATATGCCCATTTAAGAAAACATAGGATGTAAGTGTGTAAAGGTCCGGTCCGACCCAATCAGACCGACCCGACCTAGCCCAAAGGGGCATGAAACGAACCTGATCGAATGGGCCATGTTTAGCTTGCAGAACAGCGAGCTCATCCCTTTAGGTTAGGGGCTCAATCCATCTGGTCGTAGGCAAGGCCCGACCCACTCGGCTTGGCTTAGCACACCGGACCGCTTGACAGCTTGATCCACTGGCATGTGCGGGGGTTCTCTCCCCACATAAAGAGAATGTCCATTCGGTTCCTTCAATCAGTGGAACCTGTTTTCACACCTCCACCTGTCCAGTCCACATGTATCAGTCATCTAAGGACCCGTGAGTGTGGGTATGCCTTCTGTCACATCTTTGAGTCACAACCCTCCTCCATGGCGTGCTTCCACTACATGCCATCCAACTTCAACATGGACATAAAAGGCTGGCCACCCCGATCCACCATGGTGCCTTTTGACAATGTCATCCCTTCGCGGCTGGTGGGATCCAGCCGACACCTCCTCTGGTCCCCAACGCCTCTGTGCCGAGGGACCTTCTTCGGGCCACCAATGAAGCTCTGGTGGTCCCATTTTATACCCATATACACCTACGACATTACTAGGATTGTTCCAAAAAATTTCAGCACTTGGTTTCACATTCCTTCGATATATTTCTGTCATCCATGAAGAATGAAAACAATTTCGATATGGGCAGAGGGTCTGGGCCTCGTTCATTCAGCTCATAGCCTCCACATTAACATTAAAACCTGGGATGAAATTCACGAATGAAAAAAATAAAATATTAAAAATGAAACCACCTACCTCAAATACATTGGTAGACAATAGGGATGAAAAAGATAGGTCCGCATTCGAATCATGTTCGTTGGAGTTCGTTGATCTCCAGATTGAATCCTCAAAGGTGTCAAACCTCCATTCTATGATGGTGGAAGATGTATCCAACACTTTGTTAAGAATTATCTAGTGGGTTCCCAAAATCCATACCATCCACTTGTTTAAATAAATGAAAGGGAGAGTTTAGCATGTCACAAAACTAATGTGGTTCATTAATGACATTAATTAATGAACTCATTAATCTCCTCATAGTGCGGTTACACAACCAAGTGTAACCAGCCATTAAATGATCTGACATCCCAGCGGTCCCACCACTATCACACATTGGTTACAAAGAAATAAATAAAATAACTCATTGAGGTTTTTTTTATTATTTTTATGTAAAGTCCAAAAATTATCTTTTTCATCCTACCATTGTCATTCAATGTTCTGATTTTCATAAGATAATCCTAGTGCTGAGAATTCAACAGTGCTATCAGATTTTTAATCTATGCACCGGTTTAAAAGATATAAAATTACAACTTCATGTTTTCTGAACATACCTTTAAAATAGTTCAAAAATTTGTTCTGGGCACATCAGGCATAGAATAACGTGCCGTTAATTTTCACATATTCATAATAATCCGAAATAATTTATAAATAAAAATTTTAAGGAAATTATACGTATTTAAATTCTCCCCACCTTATTAATTTGTCTCCCTGAAAGCCAAAACAAAACTAAGGAAACAAATGAAGACCCCAAAAATGTATCTGAGCCTCCCTCTCCCACGTTCTCAATTGGAGGTTCTCGTGATTCCACCGAACTCGCACCAGAAGAATCAACCACCCTTGAAGGACCCACTCTTGTCGGTCCTCTATCTCCACCGTGAACTCTACGTACGTCACCCCATCATCCATTTCCATCTCTCCCCAGTCAATAACATGCAATGGATCACGCACATACCTCCTCATCTGTTACACATGGAAAACATTATTCTCCCAGTGCATCTTTGAGGAATGAGATATACAATATTCCACCTCGCCTACACTACTGAGGATCTGGAATGGTTCGATGAACCTGAGAGATAACTATCTACCCCAGCCAAATATCCATTATCCTGTAAGAGGTGAGACTCGTAGGATGACATGGTCTCCCTCCATGAACACAAAGGGCCTCCATCTCATGCAAGTATAAGACTTCTACTAGCTCTGTGCAGTCTTCATTTTCTCATGGAAGATTGTATCCTTCTCAATGATAGCCCTACTAACTATGGACTCATAAGTGATGACTTCACAAGGTCTATCGATGATAGTGTTGATCTGCATGTTCGACCATAAAATGCCTCGAAAAGGGCCCTGATGATGGTGGAGTGATAACTGTTTTTGTATGAGAAATCCACCAATGGAAGGTTGTCCTCCCAACAAGAACCAATATCAAGGATTCAAGCATGATGCGTGTCCTTTTGTGTCTGTATGGTCTGCTCTGTTAGACCTTCTATATAAGGATTAAAGGTGGTGCTCAATAGTAGCTGACTGCCAAATGACATCTACAATCCCATCCCCAACTGAGATTTAAAATGATCATCATGATCTGAAACGATCATCAATCTCACCCTGTGTAGTCGTACAATCTCTTGTACATTGAGGTGTCTGAATCCCTTTACTGATCAATGCTCTCAGATGGGTAGCAAGTGGACCGACTTGGTGACTAAGTCATTGATCACCAAGATGAAATTGAGGCCATTAAACGTACGTGGTACACCTATAAAGAATTCTATATATATTTCATGCCACTTCCACTCCAGCATCTCAAGTGGTTGAGTCGAGCCTGTTGGAACTTAGTGCGAAACCTTCACATACTGACAAATGAGGCACCATGAAACAAACTCGACCACTATATTCTTCAACCCTATCCACCAGTACTGAGGCCAAAGGTCCTGGTACATATTCACCACACTATGATATACTGACAAATGGTATGTGTAGAACTCCATCAACACCTCCTCATGTAGTATCTATAGTACCATGGTGCATCCTCTGAATAGGATGACGTTCTACCCACCATCATAAAATTTTTCTTGAGCCCATCCTGATGTTGTTTTAGCACGTCGAGACTCAAAGTCAACGTCCCCAAGTTTTTCCTCCCAAAATGACTAAAGAAGTGGGGAATTAAATATCATAGACTAGAGGTAAGGTCACTATCACTTTCCACAAAATATAACTGCAACGTGGCTAAGAACTTTATCACCTCACTCAGCAACAGTAAACCAGACCTCTTACTGAGTGCGTTTTCCACCACATTCCCATTCCTACGAGTGCAGACTCTCTCAAATTCATAGTACTGGAGGAACTGCAGCCATCACCGCTATCTGAGATTCAGGTCCTTCTATGAGAAGATATACCTAAGACACTTCTGATAAAAGAATATAGTAAATCTTTCACCCATCAATTAGTGCTACCACATCTTCAATCCAAAGACCACTATTGGTAACTCCATGTCATGGGTTGTGATGTTCTACTCGTTTTACCTCCACTGTCAGGACCCATAAATGATAACTGCTCACTCCTCCCTCATAATACATCCTTGTCTGGTCCCTGATGTGTTGTAGTAGACTACATACACAAATCCCTCTTCTGGTAGCCTCAATATGGGTGAACTTGTCGGTATCCTCCTCAACTCCTCAAAACCTTGCTAGCATCTCTTTGTCTACAAGAGAGTTTGTTCCTTATATTTCAAAGCTGGTAATGGTACTCCTACTCTGTAAAAGTCATGTACGAATCTACGGTAGTCCCCAGCCAACCCCAGGGAACTCCGCACCTTTGTCACCCTCTAGGGTGCCTCCAAAGAAAGAAATGCCTCTATCTTCACTTGATCAACTGTAACTCCAGCCTCTGAGATAATGTGTCCCTGAAATATGACTTCTTGAATCCCGAACTGTCACTTCAAGAGCTTACCATAAAGTTGGTGCCCTCGAATAGTATCCAGAACTCTCTATATATGTGTAGTGTGCCCCTCCTCTGACAACGTGTGTATATAGATGTCATCCATGAAAACCAGCACGAAGTGATCGAGGTAAGGCTGGATGATTCTGTTAATGAGTCCCATGAGCACTGCCAGAGTGGTCGTCCCGCCAAAAGGAATCACCAAGAACATTTAGTGGGAATACCAACATCTGATGTCTATCTTTGGTACGTCCTCATCTAGTACCCTGAGCTGATGATAGTCTAAACTGAGGTATATCTTTGAAAACTACCGATCTCCCATTAGAAGATCGATGAGATCATTAATCCTCAAGAGTGGATACGTTTTATTCACATTCACCTAATTCACGTTATGATATTCTACAAAAATCCTCAATCTATTGTCTACCTTTTTGTGAACCAAATCGGGGTTGCCCATAGAGATTCACTATGCCTTATAAACAACTCACTCTACAAGCCCTCTAATTGTACCCTCAACTCACGAAGCTCTATAGGATTCAACTTTTATACTGGTGTAGATATCAGTGTCGTCATGTGGTAAATGTCGATGTAGAATTCATCATATATATGATGAGGTGGTCCGAGAACATTATCATGAAATACATCAGCATACTAGTCCACCAATACTTGATAACTTGGACTCCTCTCGTCATATGCTCCAAGTGTAAGGCTATCCAACTGATGAGTGATTTTATGAACCATCCTCCATGAAATTATATCTTTTACGTCAAAGGTATACTTCTCTTTAGTGAAAGAAAACATTGTCCCATCATCATGGTCACACCACTTGTTGCGCCTAAAATAGTCAATATGACCATGTACCATGGATAACCACTCCATATCAATGATGACATTGTAAAGCCTCGACGCTACTACTAGGAGAACCCAGCCAACTATATCTCCTACTAGATTATGCTCACACTACCTGAACTAGAGATTATTCATCGAATCCTATCCCGTATGAGTATCTAATCATAATAATCGAGCCAACGACGCCATCAGAATCTCCGATCTCCAAACGAGAGTTGTGGAACTAAAGGAGTGACTGACACCTGTGTCTATAAGTTCAATAGTTAGGGTGTAATAAACACATATCTTACATAGAATCATATCTATAGAAACATGATCATAGGAATCAATGTCTTGAATTTTTGCTCGTTCTTTTCCACATGTTCCCTTGGTCGGAGTGGACCTTCTAGAGGTGGGGGTCGAAGAACCTCTAATCACCACCCAATGCCTACTGCTCAGCCATCTCCCCTACCACATCTTTTGACCTTCCAACCTCATCACTTGAATATATGTCATTGTCTCAGTAGTCCCTCGACCATATGCTGATCATCTACATGGGGAGTCGGACTGTCACAAGCCATGTGCCCATATCCGCCTCATGAGAAACAAGATATAGTCCCCAGATGAGCTCCTCCACCTCACGAGCTCCACACCTCTGACCCTGTTTCATAGGGTCATCCATTGGAAGGTTTGGCCCACATGATCCTTTGTATAATATTTGTATATAATACTAAATATGACTCTTCTACCTATCATTTGGTTGTGTCACCTATTGGTGGTGTCTGCTCATCTAGGAAGCTCTCCACCAATAGCTCTCGCTCAAGCACTCCAGCCTGCATCAATATGTTGAGTGATATCATCAACGACGGGATCTCCCATCTAAGACTCTCCTCAAAGGTTTGGGGCAAGAATAATGGGTCACATACCATTTCAGTTGAGTAGTGAGAGTGATCAATGAATATTGCTGAGTACTGGGCCACTGTCAGGCTTCCCTGTTGTAAGTTTAGTACCTCCTAAATACAGACAGAGCATAGTGTCTCTATTATGAACTCCACCCTGAAGAGGCTCTTGAAGACAAACCAGGTGAGGGTCACCTAGTCATGTGTCTAGAGAATCAGGCTCCACCATATCCTTACAATTAATTAAAAGAGGCTTTCAGCTAAAATCACTATCTAGTCTACTGGTGTCTTGACCACAAGAAACTTCATTTGGAAGAGCCTCTATCCAGTCTTCAACCTCTGGAAGATCTATCTCACCTTAAAACTACATAGGTCTATATCTTTGAAACTCTTTAAACTCACATAGTCGGTGTTCATGGTATGCTGGTGGGGATGGTGGAATATGATTCTTTATAGGTAGTGGTGATGCTGGTACACCACTCGAAGGTACCATCATCGTAGGAGGGTGTTGCACCAAAACATCGTCACTCGGTGGTCCATCACCATGTACTCTCTCTGAAATCTTGGTTGTCTCTCTAAAATAAGGCATATTTTAATGAAATATGGGAGACATAGTCAGTAGGTTATACCTGGTGATATGACTCAAAATATTTCAAACAAAAAACATTTCAAAAACACATGTAGTCAATGTTTTTGTGTATCGAGTAGGAAATCTGAACTCAAGGTCCTAATGAATGGATAATTCGGCAGCCACACCCAAAATGGACTCCCCAAACTAAAAACCATACTCAAAACACTCATCACTATTTCCCAATTTAAAGGATTCGAGACATTTTTCGTTGGTAGAACAGACTCCTCCGATACCAATTTTTCATGAACCGTCCCCTGAAGCCTGTTTTTTGACTACCACAATATGGCCTTCCATAGGTTAGGGGTTGGTGACTAGACAGGGAAAGACTTATCCATAAAATGTGAAGGCATACACTTTTTACATATACAGACATAGAATTTGTACACAATAAATTTAGAAAACATAGTAAAACACTTGAAGAAATGGTGTGAACTGAATGTCAAGGGGAAAAATATACATGCCCAACAGGAAGAGATTGTACAACATAATTAGAAAATGGCTCCTAAGATCGTCCTCTAAGGATCCTAACTGAAGGGTAGATATTTCTATTAACTGGGGCTCTCTCTATCAACCAGCCACCTACGCGCACCATCTATTCCAGGAACCCTAACCAAAGCCAAAGCTATCCATTGTCTACACAGTACACAATAAGGAGCTAGAAAATCTTGTGCAGCAGTTAGTATAAAAATAACTAGTTGGGACCCCAAAACACCGATGGTCTCCCAAAATTCCTCAAAGTAAAAAACATAAAGCATGATCCCAATGAAAAACCACAAGTAAAGACTCATCACAACCAGTTATATAATATAATAAAAATAATATAGATGATTAGTCATAAAGCAATATCATCTTATTCAGTTGAGAGGCTTTGTTGCATGATCACATAGGGTGTCAAGGTGTAGACCCACCGAGGATCGCTATGTGTTGAAAAAGAATTTCTCGGTGAAGAACCATGTAGGATCCCTAGGTGCAGACTCATGGGGGATCCCTAGATGTAGACAGAAGAAGGATCGCTATGTGTAGACCCATGAAGGATTTCTAGGTGCAGATCCACAGAGGATATCTTGGTACAAAACCACGGAGGATTGTTAGGTGCAGACCCATGAAGGATCTCTAGTTATAGAACCACAAAGGATATCTAGGTGCAGAACCAAGAAGGATCTCTATGTGCAGAGCTAGAGAGGATCTCATGGTGTAGACACACATTAGATTTATAGGTGTATACCCACGGAGGATCGCTAGGTTCATACCCACAGAGGATCTCATGATGTGGAACCTTAGAGGATCACTAGATGCATACACTTACAGGATCGCTAGTTGAAAACAAAAGGAGGATTTCTAGGTGTACACCCATAGAGGATTGCTATGTGAATACCCACAAAGGATCGCTAGGTGAAAACCCATAATGGATTGCTAAGATAATACCCAAATAGGAGAGATAGGTGAAGAACCACAGAGGATCGCTAGGTGCAGACCCACAGAGGATCACCAGATGCATACACCCAAAGGATCACCAGGTGATGACCTATGAAATATCTCTAGGAACCGAACCACAAAGGATCTCTGGGTGAGGAACCATAGAGTACCACAATGTACTGACCCACTAAGGAAACCTATGTGCATACCCTTAGAGGATGAGTAGTTGCATAACCACAGTTGATCTCTTTTCATTCTTCACATCACAACTTTGAACTGGATTCCCACACTCTCTATTCACTTGATTCCAAAGGTTCCCCATCACAATACACTGACTGTATTACAAAAATAATGAATTATGATGAATTAGTAACCGGCTGAACATCCATGTAATAAGGGTTCCCAAACAATTGATGATGCATCAACTTGATGATTGGTCTGTAAGTTATAGACATTTTAGTGCCAGGGGAGAGGTTGGATTCATGTCTGATCCTACCCTACCATATTCCAACACTCTCCAAAATAGATGTGAAGAATATCAAATGGATTGTTTCAACCTATGGGTTTCAACATCGTAGTTGGTTCATCAAACAGAAGTTTTGTTTATGATATATGCCTATTTATGTGAAATTGGGACATAAGTGGGTTAAGGTCTGGTCCGACCCAATCAGACCAACCCGACCCGGGCCGCTAGGCCAGGCCGAAAGTGGCTGGGCTTGACCAAGTTTGACTAGGCCCGACATGGATGGTTGCATCGTGGACACGACCCGCTAGGCCTTGGGCTCATCCTGCATGTGCGGCCAGCCCACCCGCCTGCCCGCGGCCCACCGAGCCGTGGAACCATAAGGCCCAGCTTCACCTAGCCAGTCCACGTTGACTGGTCATCTGCGGACCCGCGGGCATAGGTCCACCATCCGCTGAAACTCATAGCTACATCCATCATCCACGATGTGCCGCCATAGAGCGCGACCCAGCTTTAACATAGCCAAAAGTTTTAGAGAACCCCAATCCTAGAAAGGCCACATTGGGCACCGCCATCTCTTCAAAACTAGTGGGAGTCGGCCACCAAATCCTCCGGTCATCGACATCACCATCCCTTCACAACCTGCGGGAGCCGGCCACCACCTCCTTCAGTCGTCGGCACCCCCGCACTAACAATGCATCTGCGGTCCATTGGTGAAGCTCTGGTGGACCATTTTCTTCTTGTTTGTACCTACGGCCATCTCGGGAAGACTTCTACACTATTTGGGCCCTCCGCATCAACATTATAAGATGGGATGAAATTGAAGAATGAAAAAAATTCTTTGTTAAACAAAAGAACCCTACCACAAAGACATTAGAAGATTGTACGGATGAGGATGATGTGTCTGCATTCGAAACATGTTAGTTTCTATTCATTGATCTCTAGATTTAATCATCTAAGTCATCAAAACTCCATTCTACAAAAGGGGAATACATCATCAGCACATCATCATGAATTATCCCATTGGATCCCAAAACCCACATCAAACACCTGTTTGAATAAAATAAAGGGGTAGTTTAACTTGTCAAAAAAATTATTGTGGTTCATTTATGAGTATAATTAATGAAACAACTAATCTCTCGAGGGTACATTTACACAGCCATGTGTAACTAAAAATTAAATGATCTGACAACCAAGTGGTCCCACCACCGTCACTCATCGGTTATAAGGAATGAAATAATATAAGATATCAAGTGAATTTTGTTTTGTAATGTCCAAAAATATACATTTTCATCTGAACCTTGTTGGTCAATGTTATTATTTTCCTAAGAGAGTTCGAGAACATTGAATTGAAATGTTTTCTCATGTTTTTAATCCGGGCACTGGTTAAAATTTTTCAAAATTTCACCCCATAGGTTTAATGAACATTCCTTAAAAGAAGTACAAAAATTCATTTCGGGCTCTCCGGGAATTAGAATTATGTGCAATAAATTTTATCAGACTTGTAATACTCTCATATAATTGTAAAAATATATATGTAAATACTGTGTCATTGCAATAATTGTCTTAAAAAGAAGGGTTTCAAGTTCACATTGTCAGAATAACATGATGAATATTTTAAGGAGCTAAAAGGGAGGCTTGTCTCAACACCAATACAAGTTATTCTAGATCCTGTTAAAGGAAATATATTCTTTTCTGATACATCAGGAATTCTGTTATTAGAAATGTTGATGAAGGAAGAAAAATTCATTGCATGAAGATCTTGGTAGTTGTGACCTCATAAGATAAATTACCTGATTCATGACCTAGTGCTAGCATTAGTTGTCCATGCCTAATGTTGCTGGAGACATTATCACTTGGGTGAGGGATTTGTAGTCTATAAAGATCACAATAGTCTCATGCATATCTTTTCTCAACATAATTTTAACCTCTTAAAGATAATATGGGTTGACTATTAAAAATAATTATATTTTGAGATTTCCAATATGCCTGGAAAAGGAAATGTGATTGTAGATGAACTGAGTCGGAGAACACAAATGTAGGTCATACATGAATCCATTGATGAATGGATGTTAACAGACCTTTTTTTGAAACTTTATCTTGAGTATCACGATTTTCACAAGCAGTCTTACTTATTAGCCTTAACAGTTACCTCTTCTCTCCAAGAGAAGTTGAATAGTAGGATGATTTATGATCTTGAGGGTTTGGTACTCCGTGGGATTATATCAACAGATAACCCACCTTTGGATAGGTCTGTGGACATAGATGATGTACAACATCTACGTGGATGTATACTGGTTCCTGTATATGTGAGAAAGGATTTGATGAAAGAGTACCATTCTTCTTTTAGGTGAGTTCATATAGGTATTTCAATAATGCATCAAGATATGTGACACCAGTGTTGGTGACATTGAATAAAACGTCAGATTGCAAGCTTTACCACTAGGGTATCCACCTGTTGGTAGGTGAAGGTAGATCCCCAGAGACCAGAAGGATTGTTACAGCCACTTCCAGTCTCAAAATAGAATTGGAAAGAAGGTATGATGCATTTGGTATTTGGCTTACCTAGGTCGCCGAGGGGTAGCAATTCTATCTGGGTAGTCATTGATAAACTAATGTAGTCTTTTAACTTTATTCATATTTACGAGACTTTCCCCGTTGATGAATAGGGAAGATTGTATGTCTGTGAGATCATATGACTATATGGAGTTCCACATACAATCATTTTGGATAGGGATGCTCGTTCCACTTCATGGTTCTGGTAGGTTTTGCAGAAAGCTATGGGAACCCAGGTGCTTCTAATCACAGCTTTGCACCCTCATACCGATAGACTATCGGAATGGACAATACATGTTTTGGAGGACATTCTCAGAGCATGCATCATTTATTATAGTTGTTATTAAGAGAAGAATATCCCTCTCATTAATTTTTCCTATAATAATAGTTTTCAGGTGATGATTTAGATGGATCCTTTTGAGGCATTATTTGTTATTCTGTGTTGTTCACCTTTTGCTGGCTAGATGTAGGTAACACATCCTTAATAGGACCTTGTCTTATTTAGGAGACTTCAGAGCATGTCCAGCTGGTCGAGAAACATATGACTACTTCTTAGTCTACAAAAAAATCTTATGATGATCTTCACCGTCAACCTCTTTAGTTCAAGGATGGGTATCATGTTTTTCTTTTGGTATAACCCATGATAGGACACAAATAACTAAGAAATCAAGGAAACTTGTCTTCTCATTACGTGGGGCCATTCAAGATTCTAGAGAGAGTCTAGACAGTAGCTTATCCGTTACTATTACCACCAAGGTACTGTTCCATTCACCACATCTTTCATGTCTCACAACCTCTCCAATTTCATGATGACATGTCTCATACCATTTATCCTGACGAAGTTGAGTAATATTTTGGTGCTACCATTGAGGAATATCTAGTACACATTGATTAAAATAGCATGAAAGATCTCTGAGAAAAGTATGTCCCTCTCGTATGGTTTCTTTGGAAGAATGGTCAAGTACAGGATGAGAGATGGGAGAGGGAATCCAATGTACATGCTCAGTGGTCAGTGTTGTTCTCACAAAATGTTTCTTTACCCTTGGAAAGAGAACTCAGGGGGGGGGGGTTCTTTGAAGGGGGAATATTGGAAGAACCCAGTATTTCAATTAGGTATGGATCCTTGAATTTTCAATCTAAATCTTGATTTTTTCACATAATAGAGATTATTAATGAGTTGGTAAGGGTTCTGAGGGTTTCTGGGTTTTTTTGGAGCCCATAACACCTTTTTTGGGAAAACAGGTCAAGTTTCATGGTTTACGAATGGCTAGTGCATGGTTTGACGAATAGTGCAATTTGTGATTTTTTTCATATAGTGTAACTTCGCATGGTTGGTGGACAACCATGCAGCCAAACCATGTAGAAAAACAATGTACATGATAAGAAATGTGTAAAATGACCCAAATTCCCTTAATGATATATTAATCCTTCCCATTCTTCCCTAATCTGAGAACCTGTAGGATTTACATACTTTTTCGTCTTTTTTTTTTCTTTTTGAAGGCCAAATCTAGGGATCAAGAAATATCATGCGTCTTACATCTGATCAATCTTCTGTTTATCACGTTGGATGTGTAGTGGTATGTAATCATGTCTTCTTTAGCCATACTTCTCCTCTTTCACAATCGACCAAGATATCTCCATGTAATCATTTTTCACCTTTTCTTAGATCTACTCTAATATGATGAATATCAAGGGTTGATACCAGAGGGGAATGATTGTACAAACCTAAGGTGGGTGGTCTATAACTCATCCCTGATGTTCCTTGTTTATTAAATTTCGTTTGGGGCCCAATAGTTCCTTTGGAAACTATTTCTTAAATTTTCATGCCAGTATTATACTCGTTAGAATCATATGGTTATGATATTTCCAAATATGTGATTAGTTGTTAGTGGTTTCACCCACAACTCAATCTTCCTCATGACGAAGGTTATGTCATAACTGTGTTTTAGTGTTTCAGCATGTTTGAGCCACCATTCGAGAGTCCCATTACATGAATTTATTATGGTGATACACCTCATAATAAATGGATTGTTCTTAACGAAAATTTCATAATGGAATATATGATGTATGCTAACAACTTGACCCACCTAAGGTAAGCGCTTACAAATGTTTTTCAAATGTGATATGTGATATTTGAAATTACAAGTATACTATGTATATAACTTTTCCATTTTAAAATATATTCAATTAAGGTTACATGTTCGTATCACCACATTCGATGTTGATGGAAGGTAGCAGAGTGAACCTCAATAATCGAATAAGCCCTAGTGGGTAATTTAGAATTTATTAAATGGTTGAAGAGCTACATGCACTATCATAAATAATGGAAGACAAGACATAGACCAATAAATAAATGTTTTCAACACTACTTGTCCTTTCCACACTATGGTAAGGGAAGTCTTGAACCAAATGAATTACTATATGATTACAATATCGAATATAAATGCACTGACTCAAGCAATCCTTGGATTACGAGAGGAGAATACCATGGGTCTCGAAAACCCCATTCTGATTCAAGGATACAGTTTGATTTGGTTCATACTGACCTAGAATTCAGTTCATTCCTATTCCATGGATTCCTAGTATACTATTGTTGGTCCCCTTTCATTATTACAGGATACCTTAGGTACACTCCATGGATCCATTATTGACTAGTAGCTGCCATTGTGAAACCCATAGGGCCCTGTCTTTTCTTATCCTTGTTTTACCTTGGTCGATAACCTTGGAATCGGTAGGCACCTTATTATAGAATTCCTTGGATTAAGCTACTTGGATTACACTCGTACCCTTAATAAAAGAATCAGAAACTACTGAATTAGCATTCTATGAGTAAATTTTACCTTGGGTTTTACCCAATAAATCCCTTATAGGATATCATTGTCATGTTTCCTTGCTATGTCGTGGGACCTTCACTACTTACACTATCACAAGGGGATGTAAGTGTTGGCTATGCCTCACGTGACCTATTAACATTAAATGCTAATTGTTTAATTAATGAACTTGTTACATGTTCAGACACCGGCCAAGGAATAAGGAAAGGACTTGGTTAATTTAGTGACATGGTAATTGTTTCTTACATTATATATGCATACCTTCACATTGATATATTCAGCTACACGTGTGGAATGTTTCATAATTTGTTAGTGGTGCTCCACCGAGATTTATCCCACACCCCCTATGGGAACTTTTTGGTACCCAAAGTAGATTACATGGTTACAGGTATAGACAAAGGGAAACATGGAGCTTCTAATATGTGATTGTGTTCTTATAGGATAATGCTTGATAGCAGATGACCGAGTAGGACCATAGGATAAATAGATTATATTCTACATTCTTTTACCTTGTGGAACATGCTATGATTATTTTATTGTATCCAAACATTCCAATTTTCTAGTGACATGACATTAAATCAGCAATGTTTAAGTTGATAAAGTTAATGTTATTCTATTTTATCTATGGCTTCAGATTTATTCCACTATTAATTTATATTTATTCCGATGTATATTATTCCATCATATTCCTTCTTATGTGCTATACTCTATAAATGAGGGCATAGTATTTCAAAATACACACCCTAGGCAATCACTACTAGTCAGCAGCCTCTTTCATTAGTGAAGAAGCGCTTGAGGCCAAGTGGCCCACCAGGTTTGGGGCACCCATTAAGTGGTATCCTGGTCCGGGTCATCACCCTAAGATACATATGAGCATAATATATTTCCTGGTATTTAATACAATGATCGTTCAAACCTTATATTCATTTTTTGAACAAAAAACAACATTATTTATAAATTCTTCCCA
The DNA here is from genome assembly GCA_963277665.1 of Viscum album. Classification (NCBI taxonomy): domain Eukaryota; kingdom Viridiplantae; phylum Streptophyta; class Magnoliopsida; order Santalales; family Viscaceae; genus Viscum; species Viscum album. The sequence goes on from OY728157.1 coordinate 537,785,410, forward strand.
TGGATTTAAATTCTTTTATACTAATCATTTCCATTGTAATAATTTGTTTTCATATACCCTTTTACTCATTGAATTAATACCTATAACATTGATACATAGAATCTAATGTTAATAGAGTTTCATTAATATCCATCATGTATATTTGGTGATTCAGTCCTATAGAATCATTACCCCACCTTATTTATAACACAATTAGGTTTCAATGAATTAGAATAGTTTCTTGATTATTTTTTATTTGTAATTATGACTATATTTTATTTTTTAGTTTTATCTTTGACACTCTTATACTCTCTATATATAAAAATAATCTTGAAATTAAATACTGTAGTTTGTATTTACTCAGAATTTTGGTAGAAATAGTATAAGTATTTTTTGAATTGATTAATATTTTAAATATATTTACAACAGTAATAATTACATAACATGGACATGACTTAATGAACACCCATGGTCTCACAAGGTCATTATAATAATGAGTGTTGAGTATTTTGGTGGAGACTGAAATTCATTATTTAATTCTTGAATACAATTGATCTTAAACCTTAATTTAATCATTATATTCTTCTTATAAGAATGTCAATTAACATATTGAACACCTTAAATATTTAGTTTACTTAGGAAGATATTATTCGAACTCGTATAAATTTCATCCCTTAAGATTTATTCTTATATTATAATCCTTTGGAATATTCCCAAATTTATCTTCTCAATGATACATGTCATTATGATGATTTTTTTTCTATAATAACATCTGTTATCAAATTTGTATCATGTTTTTCAAAAATTAATAAAGAAATTTATTCCATGTAATCACATTAGAAGAGTGACACCATTTTATCTCTAAATACATTTTAGTGGGAAAAAATACATATTTAATTAAACCATGATCTCACATAGTCATTCATCTCCCCATTTAAATACTTATGTTGTGAAGAAACTTGATCACATATATATGAATCATATATTGTTTATAATACAACACTTTTCCCAATCCATCATGTTGATAAACCGAGAATAATTACACAGGTAAGTTAACTCTTTGGGATTGAAAACTAATTATAACCCAACACCCATATATGGATATTGTTTCTATCACTTGTAGTTATCCATTTCCATTACATCTTAGAAAATATAATCCATGGATACCCATCATTTTAATAACCTGTTTAGTTGAATGATTGAGTTCTTGACATGTTTTTTCTTTGGATGGAATCTAAAAGATACTATTATTAAAATGATATTTAATATTAGTGTGCCAATATATATTTTAACAATACATATATTTCTATTTCTATTTATTTTTCTTAGAATACAATTCTTTTCAAAAATTAATATTTTCAAATGATATTTTTGTAAAAACATTTTTAAAATACATATCATGTGTCACTAACCAGAATGAAAATCGAACTATGTGCTTATAAATCCAAATTCATTTTATAAATTTGTTCATTTTAAAAATTTCATGTAGATCTGTATAATTATATGTAACGAATAAAACCCACATGAGAAATAAAAGAACCAATAATATCCAACCCTCGATTTTCATGACGATCCATAAGTCTCCATAAGAATGTGATGTCCTATAACACCAAGATATTTAAGTATATGTTTCCTTGTAAATAGAAATTTCATGTTATAAAACAAGTAATTAAAGATACAATGAACAAAAAAACTATGATTTATTTTATTTAGGTAAAATATTCTAATGGCATGTAATCAATAATACATAATCATAATAAAAATTGAACCATTTGAAAAAAAAGTATTGAAAAAACCACATGTAAATAAAACTACCATGAATATGAAATCAATTTACTCATGGATTTCATTGAATATCATATTTTTGATTAAATCTATGTAATCAGATAATAATATTAAAAAAATGTAGTTTTGTGAGTGATGTAAATGAATAGGAAGGATAATTCAGATAATGTATGTAAATAAATTTATATAATGTTAATATTCTCATTTGACATCTGAATATAGGAAAAATAGTCATTGTAAATGTGTTCAATGTATATATATAAAAATTGGAAGAAATTTCATTCTATATAACTGTGTCAAATATATACATTAAAGTATAGTAATTGTTAGTAAAAATTAAAAATTTAAATAATTCACAAATAATAAATTATTACAGAATTAAATATTAGGATATATTATTATTCAAATATTTTCATATTATTATTATTACAAAAAATTAAATTTCTTATATGTGTATATTATATATAATTAATGATCAAAATAAAGATTTATCGATTAAAATGAATGGACATTAGATAAATAATTATTTTTAATGGTATTTAATAAAATTTAATTAAAGATTAAGGATGTTATTTTTTGAAATATTATTTTTCTTAATTTCCATTTATTTTTATGTTAATAAACTAAATTGATAAATTATAAAGGACAAATCAAATAAAATGATTCATTTTATAAATAAATAGTAATATTCAATTAATCATTTAAATATTAAATAGAATTGTGAATAATTGATGGGAAATAATTTTTTTTCTATAAATATAGTTTTTATGTATAATTTATAATTTCATATAACTATTAAATTTTATATATTCATAAATTTAATTAGATTAAATATATTCCAATTTTTTTATAAAAATTTTCAACGTACATACAATGTTTTATTTCATGTTTAACCATAAAAATAAGTTACCTAGGTAACAAATGAGTTACCATATTAATCATAAAATGGGGTTTAAAAGGAGGAAAAGAATTAAATGCTCACAAATCATTATTTTAAAATGAGTAAATTAGGAAATTAATTACATTCCATATTCATTATTTATTATACATTCACCTATGTCCACTTTCCTAGTTAGAATTGAAACGTTATAAATTAAAATTTGGAATTTTTTAAGATGACACTGAAAATCATCTATAAGAAACTCATCCTATACCTTTTATAAAATAGTAATTATATTTTTTTATCCGAAATTTTGAACCATTTATTTATATTAATAATTAGAACACATTCTGGAACATTTGGTTTCTGATGGATGCATAAATACTTCATTATGAAAGAACTTGTTTTGAGAATGAGATAATTCATAAATTTATCATTTCAATAAATAATTAATTAAGTAAAATTGGATAACTTCCAAGAATATTCTGGTAATGATTAATATGGAGTCATATAATTAGTATCTACATCTCCACTATGAAACTTGTCTGAAACACTCAAAATTACAATCACATAGTGATGAAAATAAACAATTAAAAAAACAATATATGTGATATTATTGACAATTAGTGATGATTTTAAAAGTTTGTATTTATGAATAAGGTTATAATCAAGGGATTAATATTGATATATTTGTTATATAAATTTTAAATTTCCACTCATGGATGTCTGTAATAAAGGTAAGCATTTTATATCCAATCACAATTTTAAATGGAGATTTTATATATATGAACAAAAAAATTGGCATTTTTTTCACCCACACCAAATATATTATTTTATAATTTATATAATAAAAGTTATTACTTGTATTCATAGAATTTTACCGTTGTTATGTTCGTAATTCATGACAAATATACTACATAAATAAGGCCAACCTTATCACTTCTATTTGATTGGGAATCATTCAACTCTATGTTTGTATTTTTCATATTATCTTATTAATGTACCAATATATAGATTTTTTATGTTATCAGATAATTTTAAATAAAATACTAATTTCCCTAAAAGGGTTATAAATGAATGTTTTTAAATATTATTTGCACGGTACATTTTTTATTAACATGAAATTCTTTAGAAAATATTGAAGACAATCATCTTGTCATTATTCTTTTCATAAACAAAATTTCTTGTAATTTTTTTTATCTTCACATAAAATAATTAATCTACATGTTTTCTTTGATTTTGGATTGTAATTTCAATTCCAATTTTAAAAAAAATAATTTTTATTCAAAGTAATATTTATTAAAACTATGAAATACTTATTCTTATTTTTCAAATAAACATTCTTATGATAATAAAAATACATTTTAAATCTATGTAAACAAAAATTAATATTTCTAATTAGTCACTAGGTGTTTATCTAAATATAACATCCAAATTCCTTCTCTCTTTATCTTGTTATATTTTCATAAGGTGGTTTAACAATGTGAATTTATTATTAACATTCTAATTATGATATGATATAATTATGAATGATTTCATGTTCACATGAAACCCATATGTATTGTATATAATTATGGGATGTGTGGGATTTTTATAACTCTACAATTATATTGGTAAATAATTATATCATAAAATTATATAAAGTGGGGAAAAAATGAAATCCCATCATAGTCATTGTCAAATAAGTTATGTGTGAGAGTATTATATCCCTACAATGAATTGGGAAATGAATTATGTCAATAAAATATATGGAATATGGAGTTAAAAAACTAAATGGGACATGGTCCCCTAATTTATGGGAGGGGGAATTATATCTAACTACTATATTGGTTAAGGAAAAATTTCACATTTTTTAAAATTTAAGGGATAAAGGGTAAAGTCAATCCATTGTGTGACTTTATTTTCTATGTGCTGATAAATTTGGAAATAACCAATGAAATAGTAAATTACTGTATATGTTAATGTATATGAAACATTAATATAACATAATAGTTTTGTAATATATCATTTCATGGTTATGTTTTCATGGATCTTGTTTATTGGATCATTCTTCAAAACTAATATGATTTATGTCTTCTATTATACTAGAAACCTTATTCCTTGAATAATGATTTATGATATCTGGTATATTGGGTATGATGATCTTATGTTATCATCCTTCAACCTAACATTTTTCTAATAACCAAATACTTATATTAAACTCACTTATGATCTTCAGTTAATACCACTCTTATTTTCCTTTCTGATCATCTGGGCACACCCTTCCTTTTATTTCCATTTCGTCATGTTATAAAGAAAAGTATTATAAAGTAAATTTTTAAAATGGAATCATATTTGACAACTATTTTTAAGAAATTATGATTAATTTTGGTAATATAAGTTGGTTCTATATCTTATATATGAATATAATAACCATATAGGTTCCTGGTTGTGGATTAAATTGACATCTCATAAATATTAAAAAAAATTATGGAATATATTAGTATGTTAATTTTGGAATACCTAAACTACTATTAATGTGTGGTTTTGTTACTTTTTTGGATTATTATATGAGAAATAATTCAATATAATTTGAAATAAAATATTTATAAAAAATATATAATTCCATACGTTGAAATGAATACCACATAGTTTGTGACAATATATGGTTGATTTTACATATCACGTGATTTCATATTTCGGATATATTTTCTTCATTCACATACTATCATTTTTTGGTTTTAGTCAATTTTCGGTACATATAAGAATTTTGATAATACTGATTTCTATGTAAAATGAAATAATTTTCCTCATGGTAATCCAATTGAGATGGTAATTGCAATGAAAAATCTCATGGTTGGGATCATCTGTTTCTATAATGATATGAAAAATAATATAAATTATTCCAAACTCCTAAGACATCAAGGTAGAAAAAAATCTATATTTCTTTCATCATGTGGAAAAGTACACCTTCATTTTAGGGGTATTATATCCAACTAATTTGGTATAATTGTATTAATATAATGTAAATTATAATTTATATTCACCAGTTATAATAAAAAAATATTATTTTCTAAAATTTTAATATTATATGTGAGCTGGATTAGTGATGGAATATAATAAAGGAAATGAGGTATGAGGATGAAATTTATTATTTGGAATGGGAGGACATTATGAATATATTTTTCAATAAAAATTTCTTTTAACATATTTCCAATAATATGTATAGAGATTTCAGGTATTTGAAAGAGGATAAGTATGTATGCATTGGTACCACTATGAAAAATGTCACAATACAAGGAAGTTATTCATTTTCATTAATCATTATCCATAAAAAAATTTATCATTTGTTTTATTGAATAAAACTGTGTCTTTGAAAGGTATTTCCAATAAGATACTTTGATATCTATGAATATAATTTCTTATATACTCTAAAGAGTGAAATAGTTATTGGAGACTGTTATTATTCTCATAGTCGAAGAAATAAAAGGAGAAAAATAGAGTCTTCTAGATACAAAAATTATAAAAATCCATAGTTTAAATAGAATAAATATTTCTATATATGATAAATTCATTTAAAATAATAGGAAAATGATTCACGTGTAGAATATAATTCAATCATGAACATGAATATTGAAGAGATGTGGAGTGGGGATTAAATGAAATAGATAAAAATAAATCTCATTAAAATACACCAACCACACTCATACTCATAAATTATAATAATTATTGATATTATTTTAACTATTTCACAAATCCCTATGTTAATGAGGATAATAAATTTTAGAAACCACTTTGGATAACGATGAAAGGGAAGGATCGTTCCATCATAGATCCAAAAGTGAGTCATGATAATGATGTTCTAAAAGGTGAAATCATCATAAAAACAATAACTATATTTTAATTATTTTATTCTAAATCATCCCACTACATTATATCTGAAATGTATTCTTTGATAATCTAATATACACCCTAAAAATTAGGTATTTAATAATTGGTGGAAAATTATTGCACTGTTAAGGTAACATACCATATATGTAACAACTATTCAATATATGTACCAATTTATGTGAATCGTTAAATTTTTATTATTACCCATTTTAAAAAAAATTACATTCTTTCGGTAATATACCGGATCTCTCTAGGAATATTCAATAAATTTTTTTGGATAGGGAAGGGAAATTTCATATCTTGAATGAACCAATGATCACCTATCAGTGTTGGTATTACTATGAAATACATATAGAAATAAATTTTATTATATTTGTATTAATACAAAATCATAAGGGGTAATTGTCTCCAATAGTTAGGGAGAAACTCAATGTTAAGGATATACTAATTGTGAATAAACGAATTATTATTTTTCTAATGAGTTTTCTGGTAATTCCCTTGATAATTATGATGGGTTTCCCATAGAACATGTATATATTGTTATACATATATCAATGAATCCTTATAGAATGACCCTAATTAAATTGAAGTAATTGAAGATGTAGTTATAAAATAACTTGGGTAAGGATAGTATATGACAATTTGATTTACAAATGGATTCTCCATTCCTCATTGTTCAGAATGAATATGGATCAAATTATATTTGAAATTACTATCATGAACTTAATATGATCTCGATCAAGAACACGTATCTTATAATTTGTACAATGTAGATATAGATGAATTATGTAGGGCTATGTACATATCAATTATTGAACATTGATTTTCATATCATCAATTATGTGTCAAAATACATTATATTCTCAAGAAAACATTTTTTACAGGATATTTACACTATTAATTCATTGTTATTTATTGTAGACGAACAAATATCAATGATATATTCACTGATCTGATTAATATAAACATAAAACCATAAGTCAAAAAAATTTGTTTGAGTTATTATAGATGATATTATTATATATTACAGTAGGAAGGATTCTTATAAATATAATATTACATATTTTTGTCAAGTGCGTAGTAATTGAAAAAATTTATTACAAACTAATCATATGAGAATTATATATATATAATGTATCAATCATGGATGATGTGATCAAAAGTGAGGATAAATATGTGGATACTTAAAATATGTATGGGATTACATAATGGATTAAAAAAACCATTGAAATATAGATTTGAAGTTTTCTTATATTTAATAGGAATTTTCGATGCTTTCTGAGAAATTTCTTATAATATTCAAATCCAATAACATTATTAACTCATCAGGTAGTTCAGTTTATTTTAATGGATGAATGTGAAGAAATATTCTAGGAGGTAAATAGAAGGTAATTCCATATACCTATACACAAAAAATTATATAATAGAGTATGGGTTTTTATATAACGTGATGATTAAATGAATGAATTTTTATGATTATTTATAAAAAATTACAAGGAGAAAGCTTATTCGTTTAATCAATTAATGATATCTGAGCGAAAAATCCCAATGCAACTTTTGAAGATATTAGAGGTTTTATTTTTATTAATAACATGGTGTAATTATCTCAATGTTGAAAACCTATAATATATAATAATCAAAATTTGGTAAAGTAAATATTTACATAGAATGAGTTGAAATTTTACTAAAATAGATTGTTTAATTTGATAAAAAAAACTATGACAAATATAAGGCCCCAGCCTTAAACATTACTTAATATTGAGTTATTACAATTTTACACATTGAGAATATTTTCTGGTTTAGAGTTTTAGAGAATTATATCATAAATCATGCATTACATTCCACATTTAAAAAAACTGGTTACATAAAAGAGAGTATTAATTTTTTCCAATCAACGGAAACATATTTAAAAGAAAACATGGTTTCCTTCATGAAACTTCCTTAACCCTATCATCACATCATTTACCTCTCCCTTGACTTGTGAAAAACATTTCAAAAACATGGGATGAGCATAAAAAGCTTAGTAAGGGATATAAAAGTATGAAATGAAAACATTAGTACATGTATGAAATAATACATTACTCATAAAACATAATAATTTTAACATACCTCATCAAATCATGAATAAATCATATAAATCATAAGACTTAAAGGTAACTTGAGGAATTCATAAAAATCTTATGTAGGGAGTAACCATCATGGTTATATTTGGAATACCCATCACAACATATTCCTTAAATCTCTTCGGAGAAACCTTAATGTTTAGCCCCTTCGCATTACCCAATTCATTGGAGAGCTATATCAGGCTCACCCACAATTATTTTATCATGAAACCACCCGTATTCATAACAATGCCCAAGAACCATAACATAATCATATCACATAAAACATGAATAACGGAAACATAACATTTCCACATTTCAATCACAAGATATCAATAACACATTGATATAATAAAAACACTATCAAAACCATTTTCAAAACCAAAATAAAAGAAAATAAAATATGTTTTTCATTTTTCATTTTTAAAAATTTATGGCTTGTAGAGGAAGTCGAAACTCAAATAATGGTCACGGCGGTAGAGAAGTCGTTGTCACTGCTTACGTACGACAAAAACACTACCTTTTTTCTTTTAGTAATTTGTTTCATATAAAAAAGATTTCTTTTGAATAAACGTAAATGTCAAGGGGGTTTATACACCGTATAAAAGAAGGTTTTGTATAAAACAAAATATGCCTCAATGAAAGGAGATAGAGACGAAGTCCCATACCCCGGTTCCGACTTGACTCGATCATTCTTTAACGTCCTAAATAATAAAATTGAGTTAATTTCTACTTTCTTAATAACCTTTTTCATGTTCATTATTCTTTTTATATCACTTATTACCATTTTATGAACACTATGTAATTATTTAAGTTAATAATGGTCGTTTTGTCGATCATTGGAAATTGAGTAAAAATAAACTATTTATAATTACAAGTTGTTCATTTGGTAAAATATCCATTATATACATAATTATATAAATTATTTAGATATCATATATGTCATATATATCCAATATATACATGCATATACAATATTACATAACATTTAGAGGTAAGAAATGAAATGCACCATTCATGGAGACGGTAAGCCGTACGTATGCATGAACGCTACTTTCATTTCTATTTCATATTTTATGGAATGGAATCATAATGATATAAAAGTATATTATAATTCCAGTATAATATCATATATAATATCATTAATTCAAATTTTTATACGTCATACATATGGCATTAACGAATCAAATCACTTTGAGGGGGCGATAGTCCGCACTTCCTAAAATGAAGATATCGTGTATACCCATAATGGAAGCCATAAAGGTATTCCATAAATGAAAAATATTGAATCTTAAGGAAAAAATAAACATATCATATATCATATATAAATATAGTGGCATCTTAATGGCCACATTTGAAGGTGTTATAAGAATATTGAACAATCGTTGTTTCGTAAGGCAGAAATTCGCCATCCATGGAAACAGTATGTTCTTTAACCATTAGATGTAGGTGTGTGTAAGTGTAGCTAGAATAATTCTTATAAAAAATCCTAGTATATTGAACATACTAGTGTTTTTACAAAATATATTAATAAAAATATTTTAGGGGGTTGGAAAACCAAAATAAAACAAAAGAACATTAGAGAAGTCTTTACCTTTAAATCGGGTAACTCCTCTTGGTTAGAACCAAAAGGGTTTCTTTAAGAGAATTCAGCCAAAGGTAAGGCTTCTCGGAGAAATATAGGGGCGTGTAGAGATTAAATGAGCTGATCTTGGCTGAGAAAATGGCTTGAGAAGTGTGGGTAAAGAGGTTGAGTTGGGGGCCTTTTATAATAGGAGAGGAGGGGCACTCTTGGAATGGTATAAAATGATACTTTCTTTTCAGATGATTTTCGGATTTTAAAGGTCCCACATTGATGTATTTATAGGATAAGGTGATAAGTGTTCTAAATATACTCATCCAATAGGACTTTGACAAGTCTATTTCTTTGATTTTACATTTTCTTTTCTTTTTATTTAAATCGTTCATTAATGAAGTAATCGCTGCATCATCATGATGTGATAAATAAATTAATTTATTTATTGTCTAAAAATTATAAAAAAAATACTATGATGTAGGAAATCCTTTTAGATTTCCAATGAATATTTATAGTCTAAAATATCATTTATTTAGAAAAAATATAAAATGTTTTACTTAGAAGATGCATTCTTTCTAATATTTAACATTCTTTAAAAAATAAAAAGATAAAAAGTCATTATCACTCAAAATTGATTCCATGGGGTCCCCATGTTTGGCACAAGGAATACCATGGTCGGCCATGACACATAAAGTAGAATTAGGAAACATTTGGGGGTCATTTTTTATTATTATGATATTATTTTATTATCCTTAACTACCCGATTACTAATTAATCAAGATAATTAAAGATAATTACCGTCGTTACTATTCATAATGTCCAAAAACAAAATAGTAATTATTAAATAATTTATACATTCTGATTCAAAATATATAATCCATTTTACCAAATTCCAAACACAGAAATTGCAATAATTAATTTAATAATAATTCCCATTGTCAAAACAAATAACGGGTTTTTTAGAAACAATATATATGAAATGTTTGGCACTTGTTTATGCCCAATTCCAAAGGGAAATTAATCCTAATTACCACCATTGGATTAAATGGTAAAAAAAATTGTAATTACACTTTATGATCAATTAAAACGATAATCTTACCATATAATTAAATTAGATTAAAAAGCAGTTTTGATGTAAAATGCAGTATTTTTCACTATTCATTGAAAAATGAACATTGTCAGAAAAATACCAAAATATTATCCAATGTATATTTCAATTTCCCAATCCTAATGAATATGTTTATATTGAAAAATAGAGCTTATAAAATTGTCAAAATATTTATTTAAAAATGGTTTTCCATCAAAAGGCAGTAAAACAATCTTTTAAAAATATTAGTGTATTCCTTGCTTAAGATTGGATTTATTCTCATTTTAATCCTCTAAAACACTATCTAATTCATAAATAGACATAGATAAAAATATCTATTATTCATTAATTACTTGTTATGTTACATCCTTCCCCCCTTTAGAAAATTGTGTCCCTGCATTTTATTTACTTAACGAATAAGTGGGTGGTATTTATCCCTCATTGCATTTTCAGATTCCCATGTTGCCTCTTCACTCATGTGGTTTTTTCACAAAACCTTTAATTGATGAATCAACTTATTCTGCAACACTTGCTCCCTGTGGTCAAGAATCTGGATCAGTTTTTACTCATAAGATAGATTCTCGTCCAGCTGAACTACCTCTGGACTCAAAACATTAGATGGATCTGGCATGTACTTTCTTAACATTGATACATGAAAAAAATTGTGTACCTGAGATAAAATCAGAGGTAAAGCCACTCGGTATGCAACTAATCCAACTCTCTCCAAAATTTCGTATGGTCCGGTGAACCTTAGACTCAACATTCCATTCTTACCAAATCGCATCACACTTTTCCATGGCGAGACATTGAAAAAAACATGATCACCTACCTCAAAATAGAGATACTTCATCCTGTTGTCCACATAACTCTTCTTCCTACTCTGAGATGTTCTCATGTGTTTCTCTATCAGCTAAACTTTTTCTACCAACTCTTCTACCAATTATGGTCCCATCAACTTCTTTTCACCCACATCATCCCAGAAAGCTGGAGTCCGACACCGCTTCCCATATAATGCCTCAAATGGTTCCATCTGTATACTGGAATAAAAATTTTTATTATAAGAAAACTCATCCAAAGAAAGATGTTGGTCCCAACATCCCTAATAATCCATCGAACAAGAACATAGCATATCCTCCAATGACTGAATCGTTCGTTCTGACTACCCATCTAATTGAGGATGAAAATGTGTACTAAAATTTAATTCAGTACCCAACGACTTCTGAAGGCCTTTCCAAAAGATTGAAGGGAACCTGAGATCACGGTCATATACAATGGAGAGAGGAACTGCATGTAACCTGAATATCTATTTAAGATACAAACATGAAAGTTGTTCTAGGGAAAAATTATCTCATATCGAAAGGAAATGTGCATATTTAGTCAAGAGATAAACAATAACCCATATTTCATTATTACCTCGAGGTGTCTTCGGCAATCCCACAATGAAGCCCATGGATATATTCTCTGATTTCCACTATAGTACTAGTAAAGGATGAAGCATCCCTTTCAGTAACTACCACTATGCTTTAACCTATTTACAAGTCAAACACTTCATAGTAAAATCAGCAATATCCCTTTTCATTTCGTCCCACCAGTAACACTCCCGAAGATCACTATATATCTTAGTTCTTCCTCGATGAACTGAAAACGGTGAACTATGAGCTTCATATAACAAGTATCTCATCAACTGTGAATCACACGACACACACAATATCTTCCCAAATCTCAAAACACAATCATTATCAATGTTGAATTCAGGAAACATACCCTTCCGAGCTAGCCCTACCTTTTTCTGCAACTCGTTGTCTTGTTTCTGTTCTTGCTTAACTTTGTCTCATAGAGAAGATTTCAATGATACCTGAAACAAAACAGAATAACATCCTTCACTAACAACTTCTATGATAATTTTCATCAAATCCTTAACCAAAGATCATGTTCCAAACAAAACATTGTTAATGATGCATTACTTTATCGACTCAAAGCATCAGCCACTTTATTTGCTTTTCCAGGATGGTATGAATTGTACAATCATAATCCTTGATTAATTCTAGCCATCTCCTCTATCTCATGTTCAATTCATTCTGAGTGAATATATACTTTAAAATTTTTTGATTGGTATATAATTCACACTTTACTCCATACGAATGATGCCTCCATACATTTCAAGTGAAAACAACAGCAGCTAATTCCAAATCATCTGTAAGGTAATTTACCTCATGAGTTTTTTTACTGTAATGAAGCATAAGCAATTACCTGATCATTTTGCATTAGGACGCAACCATGTCCTTTAAATGAAGCATCACTGTAGATAACAAACTCACCATTCCTCGAATGTACTTCCAAAACTGGTGCATTCACCAACCTTCATTTCAATTCCTGAAAACAATCATCACATTATTTTTTCCAGATAAACATAAAACGCTTCTGAGTTAGCTTAGTCATTTGACTAGATAAACATGAAAAATTTCTAACAAACCTTCGGTAATAGCCTTCCAAACCAAGGAAGCTATGATTCATAGTTACATTTGTGGGTATTGGCCATTCTTCAACAACCTTTGTTTTTGCAGGATCAACAGTTATCCCATCTTTAGAAACAATATGACAAAGGAATGAAATTTGTTGCAACCAAAACTCACACTTGCTGAAATTCCCATAAAATTTCTATTCATTTATGGTTTGCAAAATAACCCATAAATGTCTTTCATGCTCCTCTTTACTTTTATAAAACACCAAAATATCATCAATGAAAACAACCACAAACATATCCATGAACTCATGGAAAATTCTATTTATAAGATCCATGAATACAACAGTTGTATTGGTTAGCCCAAAAGGCATAACAACAAATTCATAATGGCCATATCTAGTACGAAACATGGTCTTCAGAACATCTACTTCCTTTACCTTCAAATTATGGTACCCCGATCATAGGTCCATCTTTGAAAAAAACGGAGCTCCATAGAGCTGATCAAACAAATCATCGATATGAGGCAAATGATAATTTTTCTTAACAGTGATGTTATTCAAGGCTCTATAATCAATGCAACATCTCATAGAACCATCTTTCTTTTTAAAAAATAAAACAGGAGCACCCCATGGTGATGTTCTAGGTCGAATGAAACATTTCTCTAATAAATCTTGCAATTGCTCCTTCAACTCAAAAAGTGAAATTTGACCAATTTCATAAGGGGGTTTAGAAATTGTCTTAGCATTAGGCACTAAGTCAACAGTAAACTCAACTTCCCGCTATGGTATTATTCCAGGAAACTTATCAGGAAAAACATCAGGATACTCATTTACCATTGGTATATCATTAATCTGAACAGTTCCCTTATTTTCAACGATGTGTGCAAGGTAACATTAATTTCTATCTTTTACAAGTATCTCGGCCTCTTGATATGTTATCAACAGTAAGGGTTCATTCTTGTACACAATCTGAAATTATTTCTGAAAAGAAACTTCTTTAGCTCTACAGTCAATCTTAGCATGGTAAATAGAGAGCCAATCCATACCCAGGATAACATCAAACTCTACTAGAGGTAAAACAATAAGGTTTGCAAGTAGGTTCTTTCCAGGGATAAGGATAGGAAGATCCTTATAAATTCTTTTGCCCCCAAAATTTCCCCAGGTGTTTTTACCATAAGTTCAGGAGTCATTTTTTGAGATTTTATTACCATTTTACTAGAAATGTTTTCAAAGATGAAAGAATGTGTAGACCCCAAATCAAACAACACACTGGCATAATCTGAAAAAACAAACAATGTACCAGATAAAACTTCATTTGATGGCCTAACATCTGCTGAAGTAGTTTCAAAGGATTTCACTACCCCTTTTTTCTTGTATTCTAACTGCTTCCCATCACTCGAGCTCTTTGTCAAACACTTTTTTGCATAGTGACCCATCTTATTGCACTTAAAACTTTTCACTAACTATAAATAAAATTTGGTCTCTCCATCACCATGATCTTTTTCAGTGCAATAACGAGCCTTATGTACCATCTTACCACATCAGTAACATATTCCAGAATTCTGAAGACATTCCCCAGCATGCCTTTTACCCCATTTATCACAAACTAGAATATTAGTTTTGTTACCGTCAGTCCTTTTTGAATAATTCTTTCCTTTCTCCTTCCACCTCGGTATCCTCTTCTGATGGTTGTTATAGAACACTTGGGCATCAGAAAACTCCATTTCCACCATCTCAGCTCATCGAACAAGCTTTTCATAACTCTTGAACTAATGGGAAGCTAAATCCCTTCGATATTTTGGCTTTATTCCTGAGTAAAAACGATTGATTTTACTATCAAGGTCTCGGATAAAATTTGGTGCATAACTTGCCAACCGAGTGAACCTTTCGTCATAGGCAGCCACTGAGTCTTCCTCTTACCTCAGTTCCAGGAATTGTTTTTCCATCCTATGTCAAAAATCCTTAGGAAAATATTTCTCAAGAAACATACCTTTGAATTCATCCTAGCCGAGAGCATCAATCTCATCAGCATCCCTGATATTTTTAACCATCGACCTCCACTGATCTGCTTAACCATCCAAACATTAAATAGCATGACTAACCTTTTGATTGTCTGAACACCCCATGACATCGAAAATCTTCTCCAAGGCTTTAATGCACCCTTCTGCTAGAACAGTGTCAGATGATCGTTTGAATGATGGGGGATGTTGCCTCTTGAAATGTTCCACCACTCACATGTTACTCTACGGTTGATATGGCTGATCTCGTGCATGGATAACACCACCATTTATCGCTTGAGTCAACTGCACAATTACTGCAACAAACTATTCAGTTCCAATTCCAACCATCTCTGGATGCTGATTCGGAAGTTTATTTGATTCTGTATGCCTTCCTAGCCCTGCTTCCCTGTTTCCTCTGCAGAAAACCATTATGAAAAAAATGTCTTAGATGAAGCAACATGGTAATCTTAGAATGCTATATCATTTCAATTTGACCATAAAAAATATTTTTGGATAATCATTTAATAGAATTCTAACTCCTAATGTTATCTAAACCGACCTCTGATACCAACTATAAGGCCCCAGCCTTAAACATTACATAATCTGGAGTTATTTCAAGATTACACATTAAGGATATTTTCGGGTTTAGATTTTTATAGAATTATATCATAAATCTGGCATTACATCCAAATTTAAACAAAGTGGCTACATAAAAGATAGTCTTCATTTTTTCCCATCAACGGAAACATAGTTAAAACAAAACATGATTTTTTCATGACACTTCCTTGACCCTATCATCACATCATGTACCATTCCCTTGACCTATGAAAAACTTTTCAAAAACTTGGGATGAGTATAAAAATATCAGTAAGGGATATAAAAGTACGAAAAGAAAACATTATTCCTTCTGGGAAATCATACATTACTCATAAAACATTATAATTTTTACATACCTCATCAAATCATGAATAAATCATTGAAATCATAAGATTTAAAGGTAACTTGAGGCATTCATAACATTCATAAATAGGGAGTAACCCTCATGGTTACGTTTGGAATACCCATCAAAGTATATTCCCTAAATCTCTTCGGAGAAACCTTAACGTTTAACCCCTTCATGTTACCCAATGCATTGGAGAGCTATATCGGGCTCACCCGCCCTTAGTTTATCATGGAACCACCCGTCTTCATGACAATTCGCAAGAACCATAACATAATCGTATCACATAAAACATGCATAAAGGAAACATAACATTTCCACATTTCAATCAAAAGATATCAATAACACATTGATATAATAAAAACATTATCAAAATAATTTTCAATACAAAAATAAAAGAAAATAAAACATGTTATTTATTTTCATTTATAAAAATGTTATGGCTTGTAGAGGAATCCGAAACTCAAATAATGGTCACGGCGGTGGAGAAGTCATTGTCGCTGCATACGTATGAAAAAAACACTCCCTTTTGTCGTTTAGTAAAATGCATCGTATAAAAAATAATCATTTTGAATAAACGTAATAGTCAAAGGGGTTCATTCACCATATTAAAGAAGGTTCTTTATAAAACAAAATATGCCTCAATAAAAGGATATTGAGACGAAGTCCCATACCTCGGGTCTGACATGACTCGATCGTTCTTTAATGTCTTGAATAATAAACATGAGTTAATTTCTACTTGCTTAAGAACCTTTTTCAAGTTCAATATTCCTTTTATATCACTTATTACCATGTTATGAAGACTGTATAATTATTTAAATTAATAATGGTCGTTTTGTCGATCATTGGTACTTGAGTCAAAAATAAACTCTTTATAATTACAAGTTGTTCATGTGGTAAAATATCCATTATATCCAGAATTATATTCATGATTTAGATATCATATATGTCATATATGTCCAGTATATATATGAATTTACAATATTAAATAACATTTATAGGTATGAAATGAAATGCACCATTCTTGGAGACAGTAAGCCATACGTACGCATGAACGCTACTTTCATTTTTATATCGTATTTTATGGAATGGAATCATAATGATATAAAGCTATATTATACTTTCAGTATAATATAATATATAATATCATTAAATCCATCCTTTATACGTCCCACATATGGAATTAACGAATCAAATCACTTTGAGGGGCGGTAGTCCGCACTTCCTAAAATGAAAATATCACGTATACCAATAATGGAAGCCATAAAGGTATGCCATAAATGAAAAATGCAGAAGATTAAGGAAAAAATAAACACAGTATATATCATATATACACATAGTGAAATATTAATGGCCTCCTTTGATGGTTTTATAAGAATATTGAACAATCATCGTTTCGTGAGGCAGAAATTCACCATCCACAAAAACAGTATGTTCTTTAACCATTAGATGTAGCTGTGTGTAAGTGTAGCTCGAATAATTCCTATAACAACATTATATTATATTGAAAATACTGGTGTTGTTACAAAATAAATGAATAAAAAGATTTTAGGGGGATGGAAAAGAAAAATAAAACAAAATAACATTAGAGAAGTCTTTACCTTTAAATCGGGTAACTCCTCTTGGTTAGAACCTAAAGGGTTTCTTGAAGAGATTTATGCCTAAGGTAAGGCTTCTAGGATGAAGATAGGGGTTTGGAGAGACGAAATGAGCAGATCTTGTCCGAGCCAATGGCTTGAGAAGTGTGGGTATAGAGGTAGAGGTGGGGGCCTTTTATAAGAGGAGAGGAGGGGCACTCTTGGAAAGGTAAAAAAATTTACTTTATTTTCAAATGATTTTCGGATTTTAAAGGTCCGACATTGATATATTTAGAGGATAAGTGATAAGGGTTCTAAATATACTAATCCAATAGGTCTTTGACAAGTGTAAGTCTTATATTTTATGTTATCTTTTTATTTTATTTAAATCGTTCACTAATGAGGTAATCGTTGAATCATCATGATGTCAAAAATAATTTAATTTATTTTATGTCTAAAAATTATAAAAAAAATACTATGATGTAGGAAATATTTTTATCTTTCCAATGAATATTTATAGTCCAAAATATCAATTATGTAGAAAAAATAATTTTTTTTTACTCGGGTGATACATTCTTTGTAATATTTACCTTTCTTTAAAAAATAAAAAGATAAAAATTCTTTATCACACAAAAGTAATTCCATGGGGTCCCCAAGTTTTGCACAAGGCATCCCATGGTCAGCCTTGACACAAATAGTAGAATTAGGACACATTTTTGAGTCATTTGTTTTTATTATGATATTATTTCATTATCCTTAACTACCTAATTACTAATTAATCATGATAATTAAAGATAATTATCGTAGTTTGTATTCATAATGTCCAAGAAACAAAAGAGTCTTGATTATATAATTTGGGAATTATGCTTCAAAATATGTAATCCATTTTACCAAATTACAAACACATAAATTTCAATAATTAATTTAAAAATAATTCCCGTTGTCAAAACAAATAGCTGGTTTTTTAGAAAAAATATCTATGAAAAGTTTGGCACTTGTTTATACCCAATTCCAAAGTGAAATTATTCATAATGACCACCATTGGATTAAATGGCATAAAAAATATTCTAATTACACTTTACGACCAATTAAAAAGATAATATAACCATATAATTAAATTAGATGAAAAAGTAGTTTTGATGTAAAATGCAGTATTTCTCACTATTCATTAAAAAAATGAACATTGTCAGAAAAATACAAAAAATTATCCAATGTAAATTTCAATGTCGAAATCATTATGAATATGTTTATTTTGACAAATAGATCTTCCAAAATTTTCAGAAGTTTTATTTAAAATGGGTTTCCATCAAAATGCAGTAAAACAATCTTTTAAAAATATTAGTGTATTCCATGGTTAAGATTGGATTTATTCTCATTTTATGCCTCTAAAACATTATATAATTCATAAATAGACATAGATAAAAATATCTATTATTAATTACTTACTTGGGATGTTACAACTAATCAATAATTTGTCACCCTTGAAAGGTGAATAATGTTGTTGGTTCTATGAACAAGATGGAACATACTACATTATCAATTACAAGGATTATTATTTTACATCTACTCATCTGTTTCCAATTTATAGTTGATTAAATCATAAGGGAAGGGTAGAAATCATATCTTTTTAAAATCACCACTCATCCATCCATCCATGTGATGACTAAGGAGGATCATAAATAGGATATATATTTATTAAACAAGGAAGGACATATTTGTATTTTAAATTTGAGAATTTGGCAATTATAATAATTAAAAATTGAATTTGCTTTCCACTGATACTATTATTCAATAATGATATTTTGGACGATGAACATAGATCTCCATTCTTTTTTTTCATAGAAATAAAAAGATGAAAAATAATCACTAGGATCATTTATAGAGGTATAAAACGAATTTTAGGATTACATAGGATATATCTTAATACTAAATATGATAATAATTAAATTATAAATTTTAGGTGTATAAGAGTATGATTCATCCATTACCCATACCTATAAGTAAATTGGTGAACAAAACCATAGATTTAATTTTAGGTCTTCCTATGGATGTTAAAGGGAATAATTCCATTAGTATAATAGTTATCCACCTAATGAAGTTAGCACATTTTATTTATATTATAGAATATTCTTTATTAAATCCATATTCCATGATTTATATAAATTAAATTGTATGGATATATGGATTGATGCTATATATTTTATCTAGTCAATATATATGGTTGAAATCAAATATATGTAGGAATATTCAACAAACATTTGATATAGAGAATGGAATCATCACATCTTAGTGTCCTTAGAAATATGGTAATTCAGAGAGAACTATTCAGACACATGATGATATGCTTATATCTTTTTCTAAGGATTTCAATGGATTTTTGCAACAATAGCTCCCATTGTAGAGTTCTCATATAATAACTGTTTCTATTATAACATTTTAAAAGAAAAATATGTGGTTTTATGGAAATATTTTTAAAATTCTATCATTTTGGGATGATCCTACAGATAATAAGCCAATGGAATTTTATGAATCTTAATAAATTTTATAGAATATTTAAACTATTTAGTTATATTTTAAATTTTCCCATATTTGAAAAAATATCTAAAATGATAAATATTCATCAGAGTATGAAAATCAAGAGGGGGTGGGGGTGAATCAAGTTCCAATAAAATTTTAAATCACAAATATTAAATTAAAATTTAATCAAAATTTTTCAAATTTAGGAAAAACAATTCAGATAATCAAAGTAGTAGATTTATAAATGTATTCATTTTTCCAAAGATTTCTAAAAAAAATAGTTTTCTATTAAATTGATATAAATTATCATTATAACTTTTTTAATTAGTCGAGTAAAACAATATCTAATAAAAAAATATAATATGTAATATCAATAAAGAAGTTATGTTTTCTGAAATAATTACAAAAACAGTGAAAAACAATCATAAAAACACACAGTAGAAGTAAACAAGAGGTTCAGTTTCTAGATGAGACATAATCAACACAACATTATGATAACCTTCCACCAAGATGATTATATTAAACACACCTGATCCACAACTTTGATTGTGGTATAAAAAATATACAAATTGTCTAGGTCAACTAGACATCTTCCATATATTTTATTGACGTGTAAAAAAATATTTCACATGGGGAACTCTTCCAATATTATCAGTGGGAGTGTAAATGATAAGGTTTTTGAAGATGTCTACTTAAATTATAGTGTGTTTCAGGATTTAGTTTGTATTTAAAAAATATAGATACACATTTCTCAAAATGTAAATAAAGTACAAAATATGATATATATATGATAATAAGAGTTCATAATTTTTTGTGTGATGTTCTATAAATATAATAAACTCTATCAAGATAGTTGAAGTGAAGTTGGAGTCATATAATAGGATAAGATAACAAAACAGAGTGTTTTATTGGCTCATGGAATTTATTCCATGTGTGGTAAAAGATTACATGAACTTTTTATTGTCTTATAAGTTGTAGGTGTATAGATTTGTGGTCTTTTGATTCTTATTATATTCTTCGTGTATACTTAGTATTCAGATATATTTTTTTTGTCTATGGTGGATGAAAAGCTTAGTATGTATTTTTTCAGGTTTCCAATTACTTTCTATCATTCTTGTTGATCTAGATATTCCATTTATATAGACATGAATCAGTTTCTATGGTACCTTGTACCTCATACTGGTCACAAACACCATCAAACATTGTCTTCAAAAGACATAGATGATCATTAATATAATATAACACACTTAGATTCATAAATATTACAGTTAGAGTATTTTTTTAATTTTAGAGAAATATTACCAGTGAATCAGTCTTTCAAGAGGTCATATTATCGGTGACTCAAGCTGTCAGTGAGTATATCTATTAGTAGATCATTAAATTGGTACATCATGTGTTTCGGTAGATAATACTATTTGTGGATCATTCTACTATTAAGTCAACCATGAATTATTCAATTGATATAATATAATATGATGTGTCAAAAGATCAATTGTCGATAGGTTATACACGATTATTTTGGATTTCGGTAGCTCATATATTGAGAAAGATGAGTGTTGGTCAGTCACTCTGTCGATAAATCAACTGTTGGTAGGACAAACTTTTGTTAGTGGCTCACCATATCAATAGCTTATAATATTTGTATCCTACACTTATCAGTGTCTTACACTTAACCAAAATTTATAATTATCACTTATAATATAAACTCTAACCCTAGTGGATAAAATTATATTTGAAACTGATTAAATACTTTGTATCTTAGTAAATAATAATTATCATAGTTAAACATGATTTATGAGTATTAAAACTATATGAGTATAATAATTTTTCTTTTTTGGATGATACAAAATCATGGTATTATATAACACTATAATTTAATTGATTTAAGATGATCAGAGAAAAAAATATTCTTAAAATATTACAAAAAATATTGAGTTGAAATTTTAAAAGAAACACACATATGTGATACTTTTTAAATTGACATTATCAATTATTTATTCTATTTTAATCTTAGGCTTATTCTTATGATCCCCCCAAAAGAGACCACATATCATTTATTCCCATTTTAGGATAATCAAATAGGAAACATTTAATGAAAAATAAATAATAGATAAGGTAATAATAATAAAATAAAATCATTGAAGATATTCCATTAATTGTGTTTTATATGGGATATAAAAGAAATTTTATAACAAACATTGTACAAAAAATACATATAAAAATGTGATCCAACTACTTCTTGGTCACAACATAGTATATCGCTTCTTTTCCCTTATCAAATAAGTTGGAGGAAGGAGAATTTGGTTAAGTAGTATGATTGGTTGAATGCACATACTGGATATAGTGGGAATGAATAAGAACTACTATGGAAATAATAGGAGAAATTCTCGGTCTATAAGAGTAAGTAGGGCCTATGATTTTTTGTTTTATGACATGTCTAATATAATTGAGATCAATATCAAGGGTCATTGTGAATGGTGATAAATGAGTAGAAGAAGTGGAATAATAAGAAAGGAATGGTCGGAGAGGAGAAACTATTGGAGAAACAAGGGTTGTACTATTATGATAGATGTACGATTTGAGAATATTGATGAAGTCCCCCATAACATCACAACTGCATGTATTTTCCTTATCAAAGTCATCTTTATTCCTCATTAACTTCTCAATGGGGATATTAAAATCCCTAAACTAATTGGATTTATCCATAACATCTTGAGTCAATAGAGGTAATCTCAAATTCAACACTAAATACAGAAAATGGTTGGTTAAATTGGTTTTGGGGAAAATCCTATTAAAATTGAATTTTAATTTCTTGTTTATTTTTTCATGTGAATTAGTAGATTATTATGAGTATAATCTCATCATGTCAGGCACATGGTTAGAGATCCTAAAGATCTTACTGAGGCTGTATCGATTAGTGTCACCCATCATTGTATGTAGTTACTCTATAATCACATTTTTGACCATCTCAATATCTTGGGAATGAGAAACTAGAGAAGCTAAGCATGAGAAAAAATGCATTATATCTTGGATAGAAAACTCGACTACTTCACATTAAAACTAAGAGGGTGTGGATGACAATCAAAACTCCTTGAATTATCATCCTCAAAATTTTCACCAATTTATCCATGGATTTCCAATAATAAATTGTAATATTGTTTATAGGGGAAACCATTGCAGTCAACTGATTCATAATCTTTTGATGGTCTGAAACAACATCTTACACAAGATAAATCGGCCTTAGATGATCCTAAGATTCAACTCTCTTAGTGATTAAATCAATATATATTTCATTAATTCTTGGAACGGAAGCAAGTCAACTAGGAAGAAAATATCACATTGTAGATAATAGTTCCAAATTAAAAGCATTGAAATCTTCTTTTGTGACATACAAAACAAATTCTAGAGAATTCACATAAGTAGGATCAAGGGTTGGAGCAGGATCCCTATCCTTTGAATCATGGTTTTCCAAACCTAGAGTCACATATCGAGTATTTATCTTCAATATATGTACAACAATATCATCCAATAGAGACAATATATAATTCTTAGAACTTTATGTCAGTCTCTCCCCCTTAGATGGTGCCCTTTTCCTAGAGTAGGCTTATTGTATCACTAGAGTCACTAAGACTTCTCTATTATAAGGAAAATCTACATGAACAGGAGAATCTAGAGTCCTATCATCAAACCCAGCTGGTTCAACATGACCATCAGAAGCTACATGTGTTTCCAAAATTGATTTCGATTTCCCTACATGATAATTAGTATGAATCTCCAACTCAATAGGCTATAACGTAAGAATAATAGGCTCATCCCCATGACCTTTATGACAACTAGGATAATATGATTCAACATCAAATCCATAAATACCTTCATCTTCTCCATCACTTAATGTGTCTCTATCATATCCTTATTCTCTATCACTTCCATAAGATTCCCCATTATCCTTCATAACTCCATAACCATCCTTAGATTCATCTTATACACTATCATTTACATCTTTATTAACATATTCTTCTTCACTACCTACTTTACTGACATACTCTGCAATTTCATAGACTTAATTCTCTACACATTCATTCTCATTTTTATGTGGTTCTTCAGAATGTATATATCTAGGTGTAAATGCATGACAATAATTTATCCTTTCTGGATTATCATAAATGTTATGATCAGTCATGTCTTCTATAAGTGATTTAACTCATCGAACATCCTCTGGTACATCTTCCTTATCCGAATAAACATCCATTTCATTTGGACCAAGAATGAGGTCTATCATATTCCTTGGCCTTAAGTAATCATCAATAGGATTGAAATATTCATATAGAATATCATTATCTTCAATACATGTTTTCTTATAGGGCTTCCAATTAGTCATACCCCACTTGCGGAAAATATTTTTCAAACAGAAACCATTACATGATGAAATGGTCTCTTAAGTTTCTTTCAATAAACCCTTAACCTTCAAAATATTAGAGATAATTATAGCATAAAATATTTAATTGGTCATGTAAATGAGATTAATTAGCTCGCAAATATGAACAATAATGTTTCAGAAAAAATTTATATTATGAAATTTCTTTAATATGCATAGAATTTAAACATCCTGAAACATAAGAGATGAGAAATATGCTTTCCTAGGACATAATTGATTCTTCATGACATTGATCAAAATCCTACACACACTATCGAGCACTATAGTTAATGGCCCCATATGATCTATATTCCCTTTCAACTCAACAAATGATTTGTCATAACTAAATAGGTCTCTTATTCAAGTGTCACGACTCTTATGGTAATCAAAGATAACCTCATGGGGGGACTTTAGACATTTTTTGAAGTTATTAAATGAAAATGACACTCTCTATTGAGACATTATTAACTTTATCCAAAAACCTCAGATCCTCCTAATAGAAACAAAACATATATGAAAAACCCATGAACCAACCTCCGATAATATAGACTCTCATTGTTTGAGAACCACACCAATCTCCCATGGATTTTTAATACATTTAATATAAGGGAATTACTCAATAATAACTTTTCTGAATATAGTTCCTCCTCAGGTGTAACCACGTGATTTTTGGGTTCTGGATGAACATGCATCGGTTTTATTTGGATTCGTTCTCTTATATTCCACATCGAATAATGTGACTCATCCTAATATCGTTGATAGACACTATTTAAAATATCCATTTAGAGTGTTTCAACGAATCCAATTCAAGTGATAAGGGTAGAAACTTGAGATTGAAAGGTTCAAGGTTATGATTTTGTGAGTAATACTGTGAGAGTAAAAATAATTTAATAGACAATTAATTTTAACCATTTAGGGATTTGAAACCATAACATACTAAATTAAGTATAAAATAATAAAAAATATTTAAATTATTGTTGCTTAAAATTATATATAATGAAATAATTAAATATCTATTAGTGAGACACATTGGTGAGATACATCAGTTTATTACATTTAGTGAGTCCAATCAGTGAGACATCATCGATGAGTGACATTGGTGAGAGATCATCGGTGAGTCACATTAGTGAGACATAATTGGTGAGTGTGGTTGGTGAGACATAATCGACGGGTCATGTCAGAGAGAAATCATCATTGAGTCACATCAGTGAGACCTCATCGGTGTTTCAACATCAGTATGTTCTCAAAAATTGATAATCCCAAACTCATGTCTCATGTAAATCATCCTCTCATAATTTAATGGAATACTAAAAATATTAGCAAGTTGATGTTGTGTTATAAAGATTTTATGAGTTAAATCATATTTTTGATAATGATGTATCATAAAGTGATTTTTTACATCAATATGTTTTGATCAATAGTGAGACTCTTGATTTCTATAAATATTAATCATAATTTTGTTTCCACGATTTATAGGAAATTTCCTAATATGATATACATAATCCAGTAAATTGTGTTTCATCCCAAAAAACTAAACAAAAAACAACCAATAGCTATGTATTCATCTTCAAAAGAGGATAATAAAATAATATTTTTACTACTCCATTATTCTAGAGACCTATCCATAAAGTGACATGTTCTATAGGATCTTTTTATATCTAACTTAAATCAACCCAAATCATAATTAGAATAACTAACAAAATCAAAAGGATTTCATCTAAGATAGAAAAATCTAATACTTGTCGTGTACATTAGGTATTTGAAAAATATTTTAAAGTCAAATAAATGTGATTCTTTTTTGTTTTCCTGAAAATGTGCACACATACACACAGAAGAGTGAATATCATGCCAAATAGTAGTCAATTAGAGCAGAATTCTAATAATCCCTCTATCATTGGTTCGATCATGATATTATCGATTACCATCATGGACTAATTTACATTTGGTAATAATTAAAGTATCACTAATTCTTATAATTTTAAATCTAAACCATTTAAAAATATATTTACTGTACTAAAATTGATTTAAAATAATTCTTTCCCTATTTTGAAATTTTTTAAACCCATGATAGAATTTGATTTCACCCACATGGGTCCTTTCAAAATAATTTTTTATCCTTTTTGAAAAATCAATACTTAACAAATTTTTTGATGATCCAAAAAGATGTAATCAACATAGATTTTTAAAACTAAAAAAATCATAAGAAATACAACATATAAAAATATTAGGATCTAATTTTCATTTTGTATACTCTTTTAAAATAATAAAAGTGATTAGCATATCATAGAAAGCCCATAGAGACGTTCTTAAACCCTACAAAACTTTTCTTAATTTAAAGACGTGATTTGGAAAATGGGGGTTTGGAAAACGCTGATGTTAATAAAAAAACTTCATCTACTATATACTAATTTAGGAATTCATTTTTAAAGTCCATTTTATATAGTTTGAAATTGAGATGTAATGAATATGATTGAAAATTTAAAATGTCTTCATGTCTAGAAATATGTTAAATTATTTCTTCATAATCAATTCCTTATTATTGATTATAAACTAGTGAACCTAGTCTATCCCTGTTTATCAATAGGGTAACAGCTTCATCTAAATTATTTTTATACCCCCATTTTGTGCCTATAGTCACCTTTTTATTGGGTGTATTAATATGTATGAAGATATTATTTCACTAAATTTTAATCAAATCTTATTGCATTTCCATTACCCAACATTCATCATTGATTGTGTCATTAATTTTATTAGGTCCATGCTATCACAAAAGGTCTTGATGTCCAACGTAGTTCCACAGAGAGGATCTAGTCGGTGATCCCCTATCAGGGTCTCCAGCTATAATATCTAAGGGATGGATCATAAGGGTTCTAACAGATCTAGATAAATAAGGGCTTGTTATTTCAGGTTCTTCTACAAGTTCGTGTTCACTATGGTCAGAGTTTAGAAATTTTGAAGAAGAAGAAGAATTTTCGGCATTCTTAACTTTAGAGTAAGAGGGTTTAAAATTTTTGTCCACATTGGACAAATCATCCTTAATATTTTATAGAGATGTTTTAGGATCATGTGGATCTATTTGGTCACATTTGAAATTTAATGATTCATCCACACATTTGGTTCTTTTACTGAAGACCCAATAAAATTTTCTAGATACTGAATAACCTAAGAAAATTGATTCATCACTTTTGGAGGAAAACATGTCATGACTATCTTTTTTCATTAGGGAAAAATACTTTTCATCCAAAAAATTTATATAAATTAATAATAATCATCCTATTTTTTAACAAATCATATGGATTTTGTATTATTTTTGGTTTAATTAAAACTCGATTAATTATAAAACATGTCGTATTCCCAGCTTCTACCCAAAAATAAATAGGTAATTCATACTCATTAAGTATACTTCATGTGGTTTAATGTAATGTTATATTCCTTTATTATTTAACTTAGTTTTAATGTGGTTTCCTAGGGGAAGATATGTTTTGGATATATCCATTTTGAATGAAAATTGATTCAAATGTGTGGTTTTTTAAACTCATGTCAATGGTCACTTTATATGTTTTTAATTATATGACCACTTATTTTCTGATCAATTATAGAATACATGGTGAAGTAATATCATGCTTCACTCTTGTGACCTAAAAACAAGGCCCAAATATATCTAAAAAAGTCATATACTATAATCTAGACATGAATATTCCCATTTAAACTAGAAAATATAGATGGTGTCAACAAATCCATGTCAAAAAACTCAAGATGTTGAGAAGTGGAAACTTATTTCATTGATTTTAGTGATATTTTTTATATGTTTTCATTTTTGAGAAGGATTGTTGACTTTTCCATTTGAAAACACATTTTTTGATAGATAATTGACTAGTACATTCCAAGTAATCATTCTACGGGAGTGGTTTTTTTTAGTTTCCTAATCTCTAAAACCAGATCCAAGACTCATTTTACAAGGAACTTATGAAAGATACAGTTGTGAAACAAAATAATCTAAATTCACAGCATAAACATTTTAATATCTAAAAGTACTAAATAAGAAATCATCCAAAGAATTGAAAATGATAATATAATGATTTTTAAATTTAACATGAAATCCATCATCACAAAACATTGAGTTGGTATATAGATTATAAATAAGACCATCAATAAAAATAACATTAAAATTTAAAATTGAATCATTGTTATTGATTTAGATAAGCCCAAACATTTTCCTTGTTGTATTTCCACCAAATGTAACACACCCACCATCGTTATTGATAAGGTTATGGGAGCTCAAATAGTCTGATGTTTTATATACTGAACAAAAAACATCCATGTACCTTAAGATATTACATGAAATCTTGAAAAAAATATTCCTAAAACAATATATCAAACAATATATGATTTTTGTAGTAACACCATCCTGGTACTAGGAAAGTTAGTATATAATTATTTGGGAACCCATATATTCATTATGGGTTTTCTATAATCCATTTGTATGATATTATAAAAAACACTATTCACTCGGATAAAACTACAAAGTACAAATGATTATTTAGGGCTGGAATTTACAAAAGATTTTTCAAATTTATGAAAAAATCCAACTTTTCGAAATATTAAAATATTTTTTTTTGAAAAAAATTCCTTTTCATGGTTAAGAACTGATACTAGAAGTATATTTTTGGGCAACTAGTTATCCAATAATTTTATCAAAGGTATTTATTCCAATTTTGAATATCTCAAAATTTTTCATTAATTTCCCATTAGAAAATTTAAGGTCTTTATTATCATTGAGAAACTACAAATTTTTTTACTTTTTAAAAGTATTTTTACGTTTAACGGAAACAGTAAGATCATGTTGTTTCTTGAGGGATTTATACTTATCCTTTTCATCATTTCATGTATCCTCAACCATTATGTAGTATTCAAAAAATTATTCATTTATCATATTGTGGAAATTAGACTCATCTCCATAATAATAAGAATTATAAAAAGGATATTATTGGGTATCCTTAGATGTGTTTATAATGAAACACATATTGGATTTGTAATCCTTATCCTCATATGAATACTCTAACACACTGGGGTTATCCTCAGAAGAACTCTAGGTGGCCTTAATTGCATTTTTATATTTTCAATCTTTGTAGCTATACATATTTTTATAGTCTCACTTATGATAGTCATCTTTTACATGGACCCTTATATTACATTCATATATTACTATTTCATTACTATTTTCATTTTTATTCTTTTTTTATTTAGTTTCCAATGCAATCATACTTCCCATTATAAATAGGATTTATGATGAACATGTTTCTTGCATT
This sequence comes from Viscum album, assembly GCA_963277665.1. Classification (NCBI taxonomy): domain Eukaryota; kingdom Viridiplantae; phylum Streptophyta; class Magnoliopsida; order Santalales; family Viscaceae; genus Viscum; species Viscum album. The sequence continues at coordinate 537,815,909 of OY728157.1, forward strand.
AAACATCTTAAATATCTAGGATAACTAATCCATTTCCTCATCATTGTTACATTATAATTCTTCATTACTGGGACTTTCAACATGAACTTTCAATTCATCTTTTTTCTGGAGGAAGTGGTTTTAAAAGCCAGAAATTTCTATTTAGTTCATCAAATTCTTCTGTATGAACCTTCAACACTTCTCCATAAATCATTATCTTGAATATAAAATACATTATAGGTAATGTACTTATATAACATGATTAACTTATTGATAATGATTTTTATCTCAATATTTCAAGTAACCACATAAGAATTAACATTACTTGTTCCTTGGATGTTATTGTATTTCCCAAAGAGAACATCATATTTACTATCTCATTGAACATGAGATATATATCATAAATTGGTTCATCAGTATTAATATAGAAGTTATCATATTTAATTATTAATCCTCTAAGGAGAATGATAAAGAAATCATAACTTTAATGATATTATTGTAGGCATCCCTAGTGGCACAATCCAATGTTTTCCTATTAATAGTAGGAATCTTATTTTCATCAACAATTGAAGACCATATTTCAAAAACCATTATTTTCGAATGCATTTTCATTTTAATTTTCCACTGAAAATAAGTTGAGATAATGAAATAGGGAGGTCTGTTTGTAAAAAAACATTCCTGTCTATTTTATATTTAATTTTTTTAAAGAGAAAATTTTTTTGTAACAACGGAAATTTTGAGATAGTTAAATCAAATCTAAAATAAATTATTGGAAAATAATTTAATATTTCAAAACATTGAAAACATAATCTTGAAAAAAAACCTATTATACCAAATATTGTTTGGATTAATACACTTAAGAGGGGGTGAATTATGTTCCTATAAATATTTCAGTCAAAAAATATTATTTAATATTTATTCCAAAGATCAAAATTTTAAAATAAAACTACCTAATTAATCAAAGTAGAATATTTATAAATGTTATTTTTGTTATAATGATTTCTTCAAGATTTATTAATTATCTGGTAAAACAATATAATTTATTACCCGAAATTTTGAAAGTAGTCTACTAAAAAAAATTCACATATAAAAACAATATCAGATTAAACATCAATGTCGTGTTTAGTTTTATGAAATAATTACATAGAAAGCTAAAAAACATCAAACATAAATCCCTTTTAAATAAGAGGTTCACTATAATACCAAGGCGTAATTCACCTGTATTGGAAGTCACCTTTAACCAAGCTATTTATATTAAATAAACTACATTCACAACATAAAATATGTTAAAAATTGTATACAAACTGTTTGGGTGAACTAGAACTGTTCCACAATTTTCACACAGAGAAAAAAACATTCTATACAGGATCTATTCAACTGTTATCCATGGGAGAGTAAATGTGACAGTTTGTGAATATATCTATGTTTCTTCCACTTTATCTCCAGAGTTAGTGTGTGTTTATAAAACATATACACACACTGATTTAAATGTAAATAAATTACACATGAATTGATAGATGATAATATTAGGTAAAATTCTCTATGTGGTGTTCTTTCATGATTTTAGGCTCCTTCTAGATAGTAGAAGTGAAGTCGGAGGAATCTTGTAGAAACAGATAGAAAAATATAGAGATGTTTTTTATGTAATCTTTTATTCCAACTGTGGTACAAGATTTATCATAGTGTTTGTTTATTCAATGATGTTGCTGATGATATTTTAGGACTTTTGGTTCTTTTTAGAGTCTTTGTGTATTCACAATAGTAATCTCTTATGTTTTTCTATAATTTGAATGATCATATCAATATGTTTTCTTTTCAGGTCACATCTTTCTTGCTATCTTTCAAAACTATTATCTGGTACCTCATACCTAGTACTGGTATGTGCAATCCTTAAATATTGTCTAAAAAAGATGTGTAAGATAATTAATTTAATAATGAGTACTATGTTTCATTAATATGACCATTATATGTAATTATGAATTTTAGAAAAATATCATCGGTTACTCAGTCTGTCATAATGTAAAACTATCGATGACTCATGTCTTCGAACATTCAATCTGTCAGTAGATAATTCCATATCTAAATCATTTTTGTTAGTAGATCCGACTATTAGGTGACCAATATTCCAGTAGTTTGAACATGCATAGGTCAATTGTACCTTCGGTAGCTGATGTGTTAGTATCATGGATACCAGTAGGTGATGCATATATAGCTCAACTGTTGGTAGCTCATACATAGAGAAATTATCAGTGTCGTTCAGTCATTATATTAGTAGGTCGAGTGTCAGTAGGTATGGTGTTAGTAGGTCAAACATATAGTGGTGGATTAGATTATCAGTAGCTTATGTTACCAGTAACTTATAGTTATCAGTGTCCTATATTTATCCAAAGACATTAATTATCCCTTATAATGTAAACACTAACCCCCAAGGATAAAATTATAATTAAATGTGATTAAATACAATGAAACTTTTTTAATAATAATTGGTATAGTTAAAAATTATTTGTGAGCATTAAAACTCGAGGAGGAAAACAGAAACCATCGATAAGATCTAGAGTTTGGTGTTATAGATATTGGAATTATTCATATATCACCAGATACGAGGGATATGAGTTTTGGGTAAAATATGAAATTATTCTCTAGGGACATGGACCCCTTTAAATTATTCATCATGTGATGGTGTCTTATCATCTTGAACATCCGCAAAACCTCTTCCAAGTACTTGTTGTGTTTCATGTAGCACTTGTGAGGGAGTAAAAACCTAATCCATCAGATGTAATAAAATTATAGGTTATAACACTCGGGAATGATCTATCTTACATGGAACTACTTTTCAAAATAATAGATCATGGAGAGGGAGTACTATTATAGAAGACTACTCACCTAGTAAATGATCTATGGAAGTGAAATGTGTGTGAGGAAGAAATGAAGAATAATAAAGACATACTATATAGAAATTGGTCACTCTTTTCATTATAGTGAATACATTTTTATTGGGGAAAACTATTATGTAGGGTAGAATATAACATTCTATGATTTTTGAAATTATTTCAGTTTAATTATCATATATGTTTTGGATGTCTTGTAAATAAATCATCCTTATACTAAAATTTAATGTAATTTATTTTTTACATAAAATATAAAATATAAATATAAATTAATTATGATAATAAATTTTAAAAAATAATTGTGTAAAATATGTCAAGAATAAAACAGAAAATAAATAATAATACCATGAACAAATAATCATTTTCCTTATGGTTTTCTCTAAAGATCATACCTCTGATTATAACCAGCGAAAGAAGAAAAAATCATAGAAATAACATATATATATATATACATATACTGATATTGACCTATATAAAAAGGATTAATTATTTTATATTTGTATTTAATGTTATATATATGAATTTTTTATATTCATCAGATATATAGTCATTGGATATATTAGAAAGATATATATGGTAATTTGGTATATAGTCTATAGATATATATATATATATGAAAGTTTGATATATATTTATGTATATACAAGTATAAAATAGGTATGTATATGGTGTGTAATTTCTATAAAAGTATTTAAAAATTATATTAACAATAATAAATAAATCTTGAATGACCTGAGTTTTTTCCTTTTTTCATTTTTTAATTTTTTTTCTAAATTAAAATTATTAATTGAATAATAAAAATAAAATTATTCATTTATAAAATTATATAACTATTTTTAAAACTAATTTAATGATAAAATATAGTTTATAGAGGAAAAATAATAAATTTTTTGGGTTGTTTCTAAAATAATTTAATTTTAAAAGGGAATATTTTCAAATAAATGTCTATTTTTTAGTCTTCATTGTTATAATAAAAAAATAATTAATCAATTTTAATGGATTATTATCGTATATAATATGAATATATAAAAATATAGACTATTAATTATTTAATTATTAATTTTAATGCAATAATATTATGAACATTTTCATTTAAGAAGTCACATTTTTCTAATTATATTTTATATATATATATGAATATATATATATAAATATATTATATTTTCATTTAAATGTTAAATTTCTATTCTATGAAATTTAATTAGATTAAATTGAGTCCAAATTTTGAATCATAATATCAATGATAAAAAAATAGTCATTTTAATTTTATGACATAAAAACAAGTTTCTATGGAAATTAACCATGTTACAATGATAGAAGAAAAATTATGTTAAATTAAGTGGGGATGAAATAAAATATAACAAACTTATTTAATTAAATGGGTGGATGAAATAATTATCATAATTAACTCATGCATTATTTTTTTCATTTTTTCCCACATATGCTGTTAAAATGGAAACCATATACAATAATTATTGGTAATTTGTCAATATACCACTCAAATAAAAATATAAAAGGATCCCTTCTCTACAACTTCCATAAGATACATTTACTTATTCCCCATATTGAATAAGGAAAAAAGTTTCATCTTTGGTTTATTTATTTCATTATTTGGAACATCTAACATGTTCAATAAATAATAAATCATTAATTCAAATGGAATCCACTTTGAGAAAGAGATAATTCATAAATGGAAGTACCATGTTCACAACAACTTATGTTATTTCTATTATCATATCATTTCATAGTGAATACTATATTATTATATTATTATATTTTAATTAAATAATTACTCTTATAATAATTTTATATTATAGTTATATAACTATACTCATACTCATTAATGAGTATAACCTATTATTGTATGGGATTACTCAATTATCTAAAAAATGATCTTATATTATCATTAATACTTTAATTATAAATTATTATCAATAAATTAATAATGAAAATATATGGTATTAAGTATTAATTTATGATATTAAAATTTTCCTATAAGGGAGACACAAACAAATTTCATTGTATTGTGGCTAGTGGTTATCCATAAATTAATTTAAACATGTTCATTAAAAATTCTTTTATCAAAAACAATACCCAACAAATAATTAAAATGATAATGAGACTATATAAATCATTTAAGGAAAATTAATCCACTATTTTGAGTAATATTGTAATTATTAACTTCATATTACATAATAATGATCAACATCAGCATTGAAAATTATTTAAAAACAATCAAAATTGTTAACATTAGATGGTGAAAATAAATAATTTGTAAATATATTATATTGAAAGATTATAAATTAAGATTATAAAATATAATAGATATGTATAATAATCAATAATAATTTATTAATTTGGTTTATTTTTTTACATGGGAGGTTAATTTGATTTTAGATATGTTGGCTGTCATGGATATGCTTTCCTTTCCAATCTCATATTCAAATAATATTTTTCTATGTATGAACTATTATTTTTGAAATATTATATTCTCTCTCATAAAAACCATATATTTTCCTAACAAAAATATATTCTTGTTTTTTCATTTTATTCTATTATTTCACTTCACTTTTGTTCCTAATTAATCCAAAATAAAATTTTTAAATAGAACTGGTCTTTTCAATTATTCAATGTCGTGTTTCATTATCCTCATTCATCATGTTATTTATATTTTTTATGTATTTTATTATATATAATTAAATGATATTATACGTTCATTTTTAAATACGTATACATTATTTTATAGGTTTTTAATAAATATATTTAAATATTTTCTACACATATAATATTCTATAAACATGATTTCCTTTATTAAAGTGGTAGTTGAATATTCCGTTAAAATCCTTTTTAATGTGAAAATTATCCTATAATGTTATTTTATTCTATTAAAGAATAAATAAATCAAACAATTATGGGTTTTTAATGTAATGTATAATTAATTTATTTTATAAAATATTATTGATTAAATTAAATTTTTTCAAAAAAGGATATTTCTTCTTAATTTTCAAATAAATCATCGAATTAAATTATAAATGTTTTTTATATCTATGTAAACATCAGTTAATGTTTAATAAAATTTTATAGAGATATTATATAATGATACTTTAAAACATATATTTCTTTATCGATTATGATAATTGATTTATTAATATATCATAAAACTCATTTATATCCCATGGGTTAACTAATCTATGTTTGAATTATAAATTTTTTCATGTTGATAGGGCACAAAATTGTAATTATTATCAGTGTTTTATGGGTGTGTATATTTTATCCCTATATTGCATTTAGTTATTCATTATCACATGATATGATAGAGAATGGGGTTCAGTCCCAAACACATATGACAATTTTCCCCAAAGTAATTTGTGTAATGACCAGTATTATTACATGTTTTGAAATTTAGTAAAATATAGAATTTTTGTCCTATTGTAGGGTTGTTTTAAATAATTTTAATTTATATAAATATTATTATTATTCATAAATCTCATAAAAGTATTTTTATGATGTCTTTTGAGGCCTAGGGGTGTCTTAGGTGATTTGGTGATGGTCATATTTGGCAAAAGGTTTCCCTTAACAAAAATTTTAGCTTTTGGTATTGTTCACACAATGACTGAGAGATGATATAATATAATGAGTTCTCTCATAGAGACATCACATATGAATAAGGATGGTCATGTTATAAAACTAGTGGTCACATCAAAAAAAATTCGAGTTGGGGTTTTGAATCTCATCCTAGAAGGTGGTAACATCATAGCCTGATACTGTGCTCATTTTTATAATGTTGATGTTTTTTTTTGGATTTGTAATAAATAAAACCTAAATGTTATCTTATTCCAATACATATAATTCCCCGACCACAAATTCTAAGAGTAGGTGCATTATTTTAATAAATTTTTATGAATATGAGAAATCAAATCCCAATGAGCCGACCAGTTTAGATGTCTTGAAAAACAGATTACATAGATGAACTATTTATTACAATTCAAAACATAATATGCAACATAGTCCATTTAATGAGAATACCAATATTATCCTTGAATAACATTTCATACCAATTATTAAACACCTTGTGGAATCCTAGAAAAATAAATCATACTAAATGGGGAAGCTCAGATGCTCAGTATGGGTAAAATATATAGAACAAGTAATTATAAATTTGCATAAACATCTGAGGCAAGGTACAAAAATAAAATTAATCCCTTTTAAAAAAATCCACTTGATAATAGGACAAGAATAAATAAAATAATCTATGTTAAACATTCAAAAGAATATTATAATACTTGAATACTCATATGTAATATCAATAACTAATCACATAATAAGGGAATGCATAACACTGGACATTTGAAACTGAACATCATGGCTTCATGCTATGAATATAAAACTATAACAGCATCATACGAAGAAACTAATACATTGAAGGCTTAAATTTAGGAATCTAATAATTGGGTAAGGCCTTAGTGAAAATAATTTCTGTTTTTCTTGAAACTGACTAATACATCGAGGGGCTATAACTAGCACCACCCTTCAGATATTATGTATAAATGCATTATTTGTATGAAAATTGGTGAAAAAAATAACATAATAATTCGTATTAAAATCTAGTATTTGAAATATGAATACTTTACCCATAAACCATTAATGTTATCTAAAAAGAAGCCACACAATTATAAATGTAAACACTTCTTTTGAAAGTAAAATTGTACGATATCATGTACATATTCAAATAGTTAATGCATTTTTACATCAGAAAATAGCCTCTTTTGTCGTATAAGTTAACAAAACATATTTTACGTGATTTTTTGAAATAGTTATAATGTACCTCATTTGGAAAACGACTGAAAAATTACTTTAAAAATGATTTATTAAAAATAAAACATGGGTAAAATGACTCAAAAATATTCAATAATATATTGAATGGAATTTTTTTAATAAAACATTGACATGGATGATACAAATTCATATTAGATACATAATATAAACAACCTCAAATAATAATGAGATTATAAAATTAAACATTAAATTGTACTTTACATTAGTTAAGGATGAGTTAACAAACATTATAATGGATAAATAATTTTTTAAATTATACCAGGACTATATCCATATTTATAATATAATATATGATTCTATTATATGATTTTGATAATAATTTTTCAGTATTACCATTATTTAGGGTGTTAACTGCATTGTTTTCCTATGCATGTTTTGATATGTAAGTCATGTATTCAAATAATAGGATGTATTTTATTCATATATATAATTTAATTATATTCATAATTTTTATTTTTACTCACCATATAAATTTTACAATCATTCTTGAATAGTTAACACAGAGAATGAATATAACCTTGTCATGGAGACGGTTGAACATATGTACACATGAGGGACAATATCTTTATGTTGATGGTAAAATATTATAGAATTGGATGGTATATTAATTAGAAATAATAATTATAATGTTATATTACATATTTATGTATATTATACAAATAATTATACGAATAAAAATAAATTTGTGTTGAACAACAAATAACACCACAACGTGTAGACAGAAAGTTGTACGTATGCATACATGGTCATATTATTATTTGTATGAAGAATTAAATGACTAAATTGGTTTTCCAATGAATATAATAATATCTGACAACATGTACGATTCTATAGTTTTTTACTTTGACATGGAAATAACATATAAATAGTACGTAGAAGAAGAAAAAAACATTGAAAGTGGGGATAAAACTATTACCTCTAGTTCAGGTATATCTATTTGATTTGAAAAGAGGTAATCCATATGATGGATTTCTGCCCAATTTATGACAAATAGTATGTATTTAGGGATATAAGAAGTTGAAATGTGTAGGTTATGGTAGGTAAAAAGAACTATAGAGGTCTGAATTAAAGAGAATGAGAAGTTCTCTTTTGTATGTGAGGTGAGAGGCCTTTATGAAATCCATAAAATATAAAAATAAAATAAAATAATTTTCAATTGTAAATGGAACCAAAGTGAGTTTATTCTTGGTTAATATATGTATCGGTTTAAATTCCATCATATAATTAATTTTATGAATTTTTAGGTCAAAAATGTAACCTTTCATTTGGGTTTAACCCTCAGTTAAACTGTTTAACTCTTACCATGTCTACATAAAATTTTCTAATATAGGGTTAATATAGTTACTATTAAATGAAAAAAGAACCAAAATTGGATTATTATTTGCATTTTTAAAACAATCATACTTATTTGGATTGAGATGTGATTTTTAGTAATTTTATAACATTTATTAACATTTTATATCATTTTATTTTTTTAATTTATCAATTCGGTCAATTTTGAAACTATTCAATAATTTCAATTTTTAAAATGGAAAATGATCATGATAAAATTGAACGATTATTTCCAATATGTCACTAACATATTAATTTTATCAATAAAATTTTTATTTTAACTAATTAAGTCATATATTAATAGTTTTATAATTCCTAATATCATTAATTTGATATTTCTACTATTAAAGTAATATTTACTTCACTACTGTGTCATCATTAAAGGTAATTATTTAATCACTAAAAATACTAAATAAATTTATATAAGTTATTTAATTATATTATATTTCAATATAATATTTATATCTGATGTTATATCATGTATATCATTATACATAAATTACTATACTTATAGGAAATGAGAATGTGACATTTCTTCATATTCATTAATTTTAATAATAATCATGTAATATTAATCGATAAGGGTACATTAAAATATTTCATTTTTAAAAATAGGTGATAAATGTTTAATTTAGTCATAAATAAGGATTTTTATAGTTGTTAGGGTAATTTTATAGTATTATTTTTACCTTTAATTTCCAAATATAAACTTAACTCTAGTAATAATTATTTTACTAAAGTTATTATTCCTAATATAAAAAAATTAAAAGTTACCCATTACCATATTTCTGACCCATGGATTTCAAATATGGAATCCAATTTTAAAAATTAAAAACACAATTTATGTAGTAATAAAATTAAATTTATTCCCTATTGAAAAAATGAGATGACTATTTTTTCAAAAGTACAAACCATCAAAATATTGGCATGTGATTATGTCTAATTTTAATGTGAAAGTAATTAAAAAGAAATGATTTATATTAATTAATATATCATAATCTAAATATAATTTAAATAATTTTAAAATTATAATATAATAATATAAATAAATATGTTGAAAAATCAGTTTTGAATTAAAATGTTGTATTTTTCACTATTCATTACAATATGAAAGGTAATAGGAAAACACAAAAAATTTATCCCAGTAGAATTTTAATGTCCAAATCCAAAATAAGTTGTTTATTTTTTCAAATTAATTATATAAATATTTCAAATATTATATTAAAAAAATGGTTATTATTTTAATGTTTTAGAAATGTAGTTTTTCTAAAAATATTCTTTTATTCAAAAAATAATAATTTATTCATATATCATGGATAAGAAACAAAGAAGTTAATGTTTCAATTATATCGAATACTTAAAATTCCAAATTTATTAAATACTATTAATAAATACTATATTAATGGATATTTGAATAGATCATGGTGTGCTTAAACATGATATTATGTGCAACACAAGCTATTGAATTAAAAAATTGTATCATGGTATCTTGGGGAGTAACATTCTCCCCTCAATCAATAAATTTCGTCCGTCCAATTTTAAATTGTGACAAAAATTTAAGGGGTTTACTTTTCAATAACATTTTTGGAAATACCACACCGAAAAATGATTACGGAGATCTCCATTTTAAAATAAATACAGGGAAGTCTGAAGGTTATCAAAGATGAAAAATAATAGGGTTCCATATAGAAAAACATGGTCATGAATGAAAAATATATCCAAAATGTTCTGAAGGAGAGTGATTGTGAAAATGATGAGCAAAAATATAATAATATTAAAGCTTCAAATCAATGATGATTTAAGGGAAAATTTTATTCATCGCAGAATTTACATAGATAAAATATTTTGGTTTCAAGATAATTTCGTTAATGTTGTATAATTTATATAAATTATAGATGAAAAAAATAAGTGAAAAATATTTTTTTTACAATTATTGTTTCTTTGTTTAATAAATTTATACAACAAACACTACATTATCTCTATAATATAATAAATTTAAACAATATTATATTTATCATGATTGTTATGGTTTCTAAAAATGAAAATATAATTCATCCTCGATACCATTTAAATAATGAATTTTATCATATACTAACCAGTCCACCACATAGGCTTGTGGTGGGTGATCCACACTTTTATTCCTTTAATTGTGGTTTCATATCTCGTTGCCTTTGTAGATATGAAAGATTATTTCCCGACCTGAGGGTTGTCCTTTTTTTTAACTATATTATTATAACATTCTAAAAATTACCATTATAAATTTTTTAACCTGATGAAATATTATCCAATTCATTTCAAACTCGAGATGCATCCAAAATAATTTTTTCCAGTTTAATAGTCTTATAGGGTCTATGTCATTCAAAAATCTATCAGAATATAAAATTCCCAAAATAACATAATGTGGAACTCATTACCACATACCTAATATATGACCACCATAAAATGTAATATAATTTCAATGCTTCCAAATCCCTATAGAAAAATTAATGAAAAATAATCCTTATGTATATCAGAAATCATATTATCATAGAACTATTGATGTAATAATTATTGAATCGAAATTCAAAATAACCTTAAAACGTTCCATGTCACTCTTAAAAAACTAAATATTCTTAATAATATGATTTCTTAATAACTCATTCATTTAATTTCCACATTGAAACCCCATCATCATCAGCAGTATATCAATTGCATGTATAACCATGCCGATTCTAAACATTGAACAAAATTGAAAGAAAAAAGGGGGAAACACATATAATTGTGATATTCCTATGAATAATCATTTATATTATCTTTAAATGATTCCATATTCTTCTCAATTAATAAGTTCAAAGGATCAATGTAGTTTATCTATTAAAGAATATAATGGGTTATATTCTATACATAGACATATCTTAAAATTCATTCTATAGGTTAGGTTTTCTAAAAAAAATTTAATCAATATAATTTCTAAGGGGTTTGTTAAAAATTATCTGATACAAACTATAAAACCCCAACCCCATATGCCTAGAGACGGTGAATTATTTAAATACATTGGAATGATTACATGGAATAAAATCTAGAAATATAGATTAGATTAGAAGTCTTGGAAATAGATTACATACACAAACCATTTATTAAAATTCAAAACATAATATGAAACATAGTATATTCTTTGATTGCAACAATATTCTCCTATATTAACATTTCATATCAATCAAAAAAAACTTTTTGGAATCCTGTGAAAGTAAAAAAAATAAATGGGTACTCTCACATGATTAGTAGGGTTAAAAAATACAAAATACAATTTCATAAATGTGCATAATCTTTTTGGGAAAGGTATAAAATTGAAAAACAACCATTTTAAACAAAATCATTAGCATAAAATGGAAATAATAAATGAAATAATTTCATTTAAACATCCACATTGATAATTTACTAGACATATAACCACATGTCATATAAAAAACTAATATCATAATGAGGGAATTCACAATGCTGGAAATTTGAAACTGAACATCAATTCTTCATGCTAGGAATATAAGGTTTTAATGGATTCATGGAAATAATTTAATACTTTTAAGGATTCATGATAATAATCTAATAGATGGGAAAGGTGATAACTTAAACCCTACCTAATTTGTTTCATGGATCCTAATGATACATTGAGAATCTATAGTTGTCCTCAACTTTAACTTACTATGTCCAATACATTACACATTTTAAAATGATGAAGCAGCAACAATATAATAATTCCTCTTAAAATTTAGTTTTTAAATTTGAATTTTTTAACAAAAAATGAAGAGCAGTCTCTAAATAGCATATCCATAGCCAAATATATCATAAACCGTTGAATACAATATGTATTATTTTATCATAATAAATAAACCTTAATAAATCATAATATCCAACAAAATATATTGACATAGATGAAAATAATCTAATAAATTAATTTAAAATATTAGAGGAAAACATGCCATTTGTACTTGGGAATAATATACAATCTCTAAAACTATAAATGAAAACATATCATTTGAAAATTACTTTGTTACATTGTATATAAATATTCTAAAAGTTAAACCATCCTAATTGTGTAAAATACCCACCTGGGCTATATAAGTTAAAAAACACCATTTCGTTAATTTCTCAAAAATGTTATAAAGTACATCAGTTCGAAAATAATAAAAATATTCATTTCAAAATATTTTACTAAAATTGAAACATGGTTAAAAATGAAAATATAAAATTGACAATAATAATGTGAATTACATTTAGAATATATTGAACATGGTGAATAAATATGTCATAGTAGATACATACGTATAAACAACCTCAATTAACAATGATATAGTGAAATTAACCCTTACATTGTACATTCCTTTAGTCTAGGGTTAATTAAACTCCTATATTAATATTAAAAAAAGTTATTAGACTATAAAAACCCATATACATATTTATGATATCATACATGATCCCATTATATCATTTTGTTAATAATTTTTCTATATTACAATAATTTAAGGTGATAACTAAAACGCATTCAAGTGCATGTTGTTTTCTGTTAGTCACATTTTTTATTCATAGGATGTATTATATTTTTATATAGAATTAAATTATGTTCATAATTATTTATTTTAAAAATTATATAAATTTTATAACCATTATTAAACAGAAAGCATGAAGAATGAATCTCATCGAGTTGTGGAGATTTTAGGTTATACATACACATGAGCAATGATATCATTCACATGATGGTGAAATGGTATAGAATTGGATGATATATTAATTATTAGAATCAATAAACATAATATATATGTTATTTATATAAATTATACTCATCATTAAACCCATCCGAATAAAATAACACGGAACAACAAATTACACAGTGACACAGAGATGGTAAGACGTACAAACACACGCATTGTGTTAATGTAATTCGTATAATGGATAAAATAGGTAATATGGTTATACATTGACTATAATAACATATTAGTAAATTTATGATACCGTATTTATTACTTTGATATGGAAACAACATATAATGCGGAAGTAGAAGGAGAAGAAATTTTTTGAAAGAGGTGATCAAACAATTACCTCATTTTTGGGTATCTCTTTTTATTTAAAAAACGATTCTATTAGATGAATTTATTTTTACATTTACGGACACTATCATGTATTTATGGATTTTGGGAGACGAAATTGGAAGGGTTTTTCTGTGAAAAATGTCATTAGATGTGTGAATTGAAGTGAATGAGAAGTGCACTGTTATAAGAGAGGGGAGGGAAAATTTAAGAAACTCATAAAATACTAAAATGATTTAAATTATATTTCAATTAAAAAAAGATAAAATGTGATTTTATGAATGTATAATTTTATTTTGGGTTGAAATCACATAAACAAATGAATTTTAGCTATTTTTTTGTTACAAAATATAACTTTATCTTATGGGCTTAACCCTTAGTTAAAGTGTTTAACTCTTACAATGTATACTTGTATTTTAATACAGTACGATAATTATAGTATCTATAGAATTTAAAAAGAATCCAAACTAGATCATTATTGACATATTTAACATTTTCCTAGTTATTTTTCTAAAATTGACAATTTAATAAATTTTATAGAATTTAATAAAATATTATTTACTTTAATGTATCATTTATATCAATTTTGATATTATTCAATATTTTTATTTTTAAAAATATAAAACCACCATGATACAATTGAACCAATACTTCCAATATGTAAATAAGAAGTCTTTGTTATGTATAAAAAATCGCTATCTCATTAATTAAGTCAGATTATACATATTTTATTATTTTAAATAGAATTATTTTATATTTCTATTAATAAAATAATCTATACATCACTATTGTGTCCTTAGTAATTGTAATTTTTTAATCTCTAAAAATTGTAAATATATTTCAATGATTTATTTCATTAATTGAAATTTTCAATGTCTATTTATAATATTTTTAATCTTCTATATAGATATATATTAATTTTTAATACTTATATGAAATTAGTGTGATATTTTTTTACATTCAATAATTTTAATAATATTCATGTCTTATTTATAGACAATGGACCATTAATTGATTCTATTTTAAAACATAGGTGATACACATATAATTTATTCATCATTATGAATTATATATGTGTTAGTGCAATTTTATAATATTATTTTTACCTTTAATTTCACGATTTACCCATAACTGTTGTAATAAAAGATTACTAAAGTTACTATTTATAATATCCAAAAAATAATGAAACATATTAAAATAATTTTAAACAATGATTAAAAATATTTAAACTCCTTTTATAAATCATGAAACAGAGAATTTTAAATATCTAAATTTAAAATAATCAAAGTTGACAAAATGAGAGGAGGATTTTTTTCCTAAGTTAAAACCATCAAAATATAAGCATGTGTTTATGTCTAATTTTAATGTGAAAATAATTCTGATGACCTATGTTATATAAAATTGTTATCACACAATATAATTATAATTTTAAACTAATTTAAAGGATAAAAAATATAAATAAATAAATTAGACAACAAATATGTTTTGAATTAAAATGTTGTATTTTTCTCCATTTATTCATATATGAATGTTAACAGAAAAATATAAAAAAATACAAAACAATCTTTTTATTCCCACTTATAGAGAAAAATATTATTTTTAAAAATTTAATATATGAAAGTTTAAAATATTATATTTAAAAATTGTTCTCCATTATAATGTTGTAAAACTACATTTTTTAAAAGTACTTATTTTTTCGATTATTTGAAACTATTAATATAAAATGTATAAGAAAAACATATTATGAATGATATATTTATGTGGATTATCTAAAATTCATAATTTTGTGAATAATAGTCTTAACTACAATCTAAATGGATAGTTTAATAGGTCATGGTGTAGTCGCACTCGGTATTGTGTGTAACACAAACAATTGCATTAATGAAGCATATCATGGTATCATGGGGTATTACAAGACACATGAATAAAATGGTAGTTAGAAAAACATTCTACCTTACCCTCACATTTAATATATTTTATTTTGACTATCCCTCATTAATTTTTTAATCTCAATCAAGGTAAAATCCATCCCCATCAAAATGTTTCCACTTCTTTGTTTATCTTTGATTATAAGCCAGTCATCAAGGGTTTTGGGGAGATTATTTTTCAATACAATGGTTAAATCATCCATATTAATGGGGATATCGTGTGTATAATTTAATGAAAATCTGTAGAATAGATAATCAATCTATATTTCATTTTTTCCCATGTGTTATTTTCCTGATTAATTAATTTGGGTGTTTTAGCGATTCATTGTAAAATTAGAAATCAATTCAAGAATATAATTTTGAGAGAATCTATCATTGAGGTATATGTGTCTGTTAGTAGTGGAACATGCTTTATTTATATAGTATTTAGTGTTGGTATATCTCTTGGTTACTTGAAATCAATTATTATAATATTTTTTTAGATAATTTAAATAATTAATTTGACGGTGTCAGTTGATGATATTGGTTTTTTTGACATTGATGTTATCAGTTAGTTTATGTAATAGAATTATATATATTCACTTTAGGAAGTTTCCATTTACATTATATGTTTCACTTACTAAATTTTTATTTTTTACATTCAAACATAATCATTATTATATATGTATTAATGTTTCATGTCCTATGTAATATTTCTCTTAAATTGAAAGGTATCACGTTTGTATAATAATAAAAAGGTATTTTTTAACGTTTAGAATGGATTTATGGGCCCGCTCAGATCAAACAAGCTCATGTTGACCTCATTAATGCTTTAGAATGGCTTGAGTAAACCTTTATAAAGGAATATATTTTCAATGTATGGTGTTTTTTCAAAATGGTTTGAAATAAATTGGAATTTCAAGATAAAATTGGAGATTTGTTAAATGAGTTTTTAAATGTTATATACAAATGGATTTGGGGTTTTCCAATAATTTTTCTATGGTAATTTTCAGTGGTCCTTGAATGTGTTTGGTGGCATGTGATTCCTTTAAAAAAAGATATTAAAGTGGGTGTTTTACTTGGTTTATAAAAGATATATTGAAGGACTTGGTTTTTATATGGATTTTGTGTATTTGACCACATGAGGGTGTATTCCTACTTTCCAAATCTAATGTGATTTTTTTGATTCATAGTTGTAGTTTCCTGGGATATATTATTAATAAAATATGTTTCCTGTATTATGTGTTTTACAATGAAATTTTATTTTTACATGTAAATCACTAGTTTATTAGGATGGGTTTGATAAACTCCTATGATGGTTTAGACATGTATTGGTATATGGTAGGGGTGAGGGGATAGGAATTGTGGGGCCATCTCTCCAAAAAAACATAATGAGTTTTTATATGTGTTTCATGACCTATTTTTTTATTCTATTGTATTAATGGAGACATAATTATTATAGGTGATAAATTTTAGATTCGGATAGAATCCCAATCATTGGTTAACTATGATTTTGATAACAAGAGTATTACCACCTCAAGAGATCTTGGGTCTTATCTGTGCGTAAACTTCATGGGCCAACATTATGTGATAATTTATTATTGTAGATGGTATGTGAGACCTCTTTTGAGTGCTATGTTTTGGATGGGAAACATCACGTATTCCATTCCTTGGGTGACAAGTGTTTCCTAGATTCTTGAAATTGGACCTCCCATGATGAGGAGGGATGGATCTGGACTTCAAGATACCAATCCATACCACTTCACATGGTGGTAAGTGTTTTTTATCTATCCTTTGATCGAGAAGGTATGTCTTCGGACAAGTTAAAACTCTACCCTTTTTCATTAGGTAGTAGCTGGGATGTTGTATGACACCATACCCTAGATCTTATGATATGGCTCAAATTTTTTGTACCTCTCCCCCAAAATAATTCACATGTAGATAATGTTATAGTTTACGGTGACTTTCTTCCTTTCATAGGAGATATGAGGTAGGTATTATTCGGTTTCATGGTGGCCTATACCTCACACGTACACCTAAAAATGGTACTTTAATGTGCATGTTGTGTTTTATTTTTATTTTGGTGGGTTTCATGATCACAACAACACTTCTTATATATGAATTTCATGCACATCTACTTGATCATAGTTGTACTTAATGTTTTTGATACATTGGGGATTACAACAAGGTTTTTCAACTCACCCCTACCGATATACATAAAAAGGGTTTTGATGCACATGGGTAGCTTATTATGATCCCTCTCATGGAATAAGTACTACATAGAGTTAAACAGGTAATATTAGTCTAACATGTCATATAGGTTGAAGATTCAGTAGGAAATTTTTTAGAGTTTTTTTGATGGATAGTTTATTTGTTAATCATTATTTATAATATTCTTTCAAGTACATGATTATTTATTTGTATAATTATTACATTTTATCTAACTCTACTTAGTTATATTGGATTCATCATATAGATAGATGTATTTATATTTATTTCAGATTATGTGAATCCAGTTGACTAATTTTCTTATGTGTATATGTTTTTCTTAGGACCGTTGTATGGGAATTAAATATGAACTTTTATATATTGGTTCAAAAACATTAGTACTTATATATATTTTACTATTCACCCTATAGATATTTTAGTCCCTCGTCATTATTTAGCAAACATTGGCATACTAGACAGTGCTAGTGGGCCCGTGTGACAATCCTAACCTAGGCCTCATTTGTGATATCATGGATGGAATTTTATAAAATGGTATTATATTGTATTTTTGGATGTTTTAGTATATTTATTGGTATGTATATGTTATAAATACCTATGAGGAAGATCATGTGCATACGTAGGCCTCTTGACATTGTTTCAAACCCACATTCCTATTAATTATCGAGTAAATCTTGGTGGATAGAGGAGTTGGTTTGGATATAGAATGCCATTATAGTATGGATGTGACTCTTTTTGGGTAATTGGGATATGGTGGGAGATAGTTTTTTAGTCATGGATTATGACAATGTCCTATCTAATCCATTACCCAGGTTCCTATGAGCAGTATTATTTGACAGGTTGCCTCATTGTAAATCATTAATAACTGAGAAATTAATAATATAACAGATTTTTATATATTATATTATAATGGTTTATTGTATTAAAATAAATTATATGGGTACATTAAATTAATTATTACTATCATTGTTAAGACTCCATAGGGAAAATAGTATCAAGATGGTAGTTTCATGAGAGAAAAAACATGGTTTTCATGGAAAAAAATAAAATTTCATATCAAAAAATTCTGGTGTAACGATATATTGATTAAATTATATAATTTTAAAAAAATTCTTGATATATCGCATGGATTCAATTTTTTTAAAATGGGTTATGTTTTTTTCATTTTTAATTATTTTATTTACTCTTTTTAAGATTCAATTTCAAAATGGACTTCCAAATAAAAACTATTCTTGTGAATGAGATCAACTAGGAATCAGAGTTTAGAATTTTATTTAATTTATAACCCTTGTATTTTAATGGTCTTTTTTAATAATTCCTTATGTTTTGGTGTCTATAAAATAATTACATATGGTTTTGAAATTTATGATCATTATAAATTTAATCTTCACTGCCTGGATTTTAGTGATTTAAATTGCAGTGAATCAGTTCTTGAATTATGCTTTCTATTGAAATGTGGTATTGTTTTTTATCATAAAAGTTATCTTAGTGGGGTTAGACTTGTTTTGGGATTGTTGTTATGAAAAATAAAATGCCTCTTCTATATACCATTTCACATATGATTTAAGGATTGACCGATAGACACCCATTCGTCTCCTTATATATTCAGCAGATAGTCGTAGTTTGTTTTGAGAGATTCATGTATATTTGGTTTTTGGATAGATGTTTGTTTTTTGGGTAGAATATAAATATATTTCTTTTTACTAGGTCTTTGTTTGGAGCGAGCTAAATTGTGTATTCAGAAATCAATTTCCCTAGTGGGGATCACTGTTTGTTGGAAAAAACAATTTTCTATATTTTCTTATTTTGGAAGTATTATAAGACTTAGGAAAAATATTTTATTGTATTTCTAGATTTTTGGGTTGGTTGGTATCATAATGATATATGTAGATGTTTTTGTTTTGTGTTGTGGGATGGTTCTTAGGTATTAGAAAAGTGTTAATGTTCATTCATTATGTTTGTTAATGGCCAATCTATGTGTTGTGGAGGTTTGTGATTATTTTAGAAAATAAATTACCATATTACACGTTTAGTGGGAAAATTGTATTAGTCACAGATATATGAATCTTGTGGTAGAAGGGTTCATGGAATAGTCAAAATTGTTGTTGAATCATTTAGGTGATAAAAGTTTTCTAGTGATCATATCTAATTGATTGGTCATTTAGGTGTGCAGTTGGATAAATTCTATTTGTTTAAAACAAACCTTGGAAGGTAGTAGTTTGTTCTAAGTGTGAATTTTGATTGGGTGTGTTGGATACCATATATAGAGATGGAAAGTTAAATGGTATGATTAAGGATCTAATCAGGTATTTAAATAATGAGTTGGTCATTGACGGATGTGATGATGTGATGATGCATCTGTGGGAAAGGGTGGTCATTTTTTTGGAGAAGTCGATTAGGGGAAGTATAAATAGTGATTTAGAATATAAATGGGATCAATGAGGGGGAAACGATATCAAGAGTGATATTAGGACGTCTAAAACATTTTTTAAAATTAAATCATGATATTTTTATAAAATATGGTGTGTGTGGTAATGGTGATTGGAGTTTTACAGTGGAAGTGTTTTCAGTATTATGAGTTATACCATTGCTGGTGGAAAGTGAATCAGTGGTCATGGAAGGTTGAAGATTATATTTTGAAGAGTACCTCATATTTGTGAGAATTATAAATGAAATGGATTTTAGTTTTTAATGACATTTGACATTATAGGTTGTGAAACATACATAATGATTAAAATTATAGCATGCATTATGGGTTGTTTCAATTATTGGGAGTCATATAAGGATTTTAATGTTATTACATATTGAATTTATTTTTATGGATATAGCTAAAGGTCTAGGTGGATTATCAGCCACTCGTATGATGTTAAAGATAAAATTGTGTGATATTTAGATAAAATTTCATATATAGCTAGATGTCATTCCATGGCCTTGAGGGGTCAAAACCAGATGAATTATAGATAGTAGATATTCCATATTCCAATTAGAAAATGTTTTATTACTACAATGGCCACACCAAGAAACTGTATTATTGGGGATTTATAACCTTTCTTGGTGGAAATTCACTCCTAACCATCATCTTAATGCTAAACAAAATAATTTTATGTCATTTTTATAGTATATAATGTATTTTCCTGGGATTTCTAATTTAGAAACCCCTCTGAAATATTTCTTCCAGAACCTGTGAAAAATGAGGGGGATAAACCCACCCCATCCCCTTATTTTTTCCCTCCATTCAATATAGACTATTCTATAGGATTTTTTCACATTAAATCAAGGTAAGATCTTCACCTTTAGTCTCCCTATTCAATTTCTTCATTTACCATAATTTTGAGTTAGTAATTTAGGGGTTTGGGGATTTTATTTCACCTTCTCACATTCAAATCATCTTTCATTATAGATATTTATTGGGGTTATCATATAGGATGTTTTGGGTGGAGATAATCAGGTATTATTTAATTATATTCCTTTAGGTATATTTTCTTATGCGCTAATTAATGGTTTTCACAACTATGGGTTATATTGACTAATAACTCATGCGTCTAACTTCGGGATTTTATGTCTATTAGGTACATGTGTGTGTTAGGATTTGAGTTCTACCCATTATTATTGGATTATGAACCGTGAGGTTTATTTGTGGGTTAGTATTGATTATAATATGTTTTATGTTTTAATTTTAAAATTCATTAATTTGAGGGTGTTATTTCTGGTCATAGGTTCTTATGTACTCAAAGGAGGTCAATATGGGAATCAAATCAAATTATTGATTTGTGGTTGAGTTATGTAGAATTTTTTTTCATTGACTCGCATTCACATTTTTTATTTTTTGTTAATGTGAAATACTTTATATATTAGTTTCTAGGATGTATTAATTGTATGTTCTTGTCTATAAAATATAATGGTCTCAAATTGTCCTAATAGACCATATGTATCATATAACTTTTAAAATGGTTTGATTGTGGAATATTTTTCAAACACGTTTTAGTTTCCCTATATACGGTCTTCTTGAGGTGGATTTGTTTTCAAATTTCAACATATTTTTTATTTGGTAAAATATGTTTGTGGAAGAGCTTTTAAATGATTATTTCAATGGAATATGGGTGATTTGAATAGTAATTTTTAAAAATCTATTTAAAATATTATTGGTGTTTTCAAAAGAATTATTTGAGGGGATTTTACCCAGGACTATCATGAGTAAGGATTATTTTGATTATTATTTATAAATGAAATTAATGGTTTATTTTTTATTGGTTTATAATGGAAATCAAGGACATGGTTAGATTGTGTTCTAGGTATGTATGAACTAACGTGGGTGATACCCTATTTTCAAAATCAAATTTTTTTATTGTTTTTTTCAAGGTTGTGGTTTCTTAGTTTCTGTAACGGATTCGGGACAATGAACGTATTACATACTATCCTTTTACATATTCATTAGATATCCATGAAATGGGTTTGTCCATATGAGTGTGAAAGAAAACATAATGGGTTGAGATGGTTATTGGGAGTGGTTGATAAGAGGGTATGGGTTCCATGGCACTAGAACCCTATGAAGAGTTTGTTATTAATGAGATTGGTTTTGTCCCTCATTTATAGTTTCATGCATGTTCCTAATAATTTATGTAAAATAAGAGATAATATCATGTGTGGGAGAGTTTCATGAGACATATCCCCACGATGAGTGATATGTTCATGGTATGAATACAACCAGACCGACAAGGTTCTAATTGTGAATGATTTTATGGACCGAACTTCTGTGGCATGGTTAGGGTAGACATTATATGTGTTTCCTCCATTATGTGAAAAGGTTATTTCTATGGTTCTTGATGTGAGTTTCCTTTGAGTGATAAGGTTTGACATGGACGATTTGAACGAGACCTACCATAAGTGAAAATGGATGGGTGGGGCCAGAGGAACACATCCATGCACCCTTATGTAGTGTTTTGGTATACTAATTTGACCTCTCTTGAGTGAGAATGGATGGGATGAGATGTGAGGGCACTCTTCCATGTGTCTTCTAGTAGTTGAAAATATTCATTATGACACTGTATCCTACATATATGAGGATCTTGGCATCTTTCTATATCACTCTACCAATATTAGCATTTTCTTTGATGGGTTATAGTTTTTGGTGAATCTATTCCTTTTGACGTGATGTTGACGTAGGTGTAGTCATGTATTACGGTATTCATGTTAGTACCCAAAAACCAAACATGGATTCATTTATGTCCATTTTTATTCTTTTTGTTGGGTGTGTTTAACAGGTATCAATAAACAAATCATGTATTTATTTCATTCACATCATCATGATCAAAATTTCACTCAATATCATTTATTCATGATCTCTTCCTACTATGATGTTAGACTCATCCCCCACCTGCATACACGACTTAGGTTTTGATGTCCATTGGAAGACCATCATGAATGTTCTCAAAGAACATGTAATTTTTTGAGATATATAAATATTAAATTACTATGAGGTTATATAGGTCTTGAAACTATCAAGACAGTTGTGAGGGTTGGGATAAATCCTAGTTTATTTTTTGGTCATTGTTTAGCATATACTGGCATCAAGGGTATGATTATTTACATGAACATCAAATGATATTATATGTTCTCTATTATGTTTGTTTAATAATATATATAGATTTAAGACCTTTATTATGGATTGTGGGGTCCTATTAACTCTCTTTTTATATATCTAAAATTTTTATGCATGTTGTACATACTATTCCTGAGTAATTTTTGTTCGATTTTTCCATGATCCATGTGATTTGTAATAGATGTGATAATGTCAAAAATAAATTAATTTTTCCTCTCATCTATTTTTCTTCTTCATGAATTAAAGTATGTGAACCTATGATCAAATTATATGGACCACTCGATCACCTTTCTTCTGATCAAATCTGTCAAATTACAAAGTGTGTTCACATGAAACCTTATATGGATAGGGTGAAGCATTTTATCTTGAGATTTTAGGGAAATATGAGTAAAAATAAACCCCTAAAAGTTATTTTCCACTATGTGAATGGTGGTTATGTTATATCCCTCTAATTTATTTGGAAAATCAATATATCTCTTGAACTAACATGATTGGGATTTGGGATTAAACTATATCCATTAATGGAATTTGTCTATAATGTGGGGATGATATTTAAAATGAACCTAAATAAAAATATGAATTTCTATTATTATGTATATTTCGTATTATTATTTCATCAATCTATTATATGTGACATTAAAATGTTATGTTATCATTTCAAGTGTTTATTATATACTGATTCAAAACTCTGGTATATCATGGATTCTATTATATATAAAACCTTATGACATGACTCATGATTTTTATATATGTTTCATGAGGTATAATTTTATTTTTTTTATTCCTGGATCATTATTATGTTCTAATCATCACATTCTCATATTATTCTACCATATTTTCATGGATTATCACCTAGTATGTTTACCCTTTTTTAGATTTTTTTGCTCGCCATTTTTTATATTTATATTATACCATTTTTTATATTATTTTTAATGACAAGTCTAAAAAGGTTTAATGACTAAAGAATTCCTATGTGAGCTGTTTAAGGATGTTTTTAACATAATTAGGCTACATATTTGACCTCTAAACCCATTAATCCCATTAGTTATGAGTTGTGATTGATCTTGATTTTTATTATATAATAATGAAAAAAATATAATATGTGAGGGTATTTGAATGTTGGGTTGGATAATATTTAAGCTAATGTCCCTTTAAATAGGGAAACATTACTCATGAGATATTTTAATCCCATCAAAAGCAAATTTTCAAGTTTGTATATACTCTAATTTACAATTAAATTCAATCTGATAACCCAATACATTAAAAAGTTAATCTAGAATATAATAATACAAATATATTCATATTAGAAACAGTTAATATCTATGAATATTATAATATGGTATAATATACAAATTAATAAACAATTAATTAATTAAAACATTATAAAAAAATTTATTAAAAATCATTATTCATTAAATATAATTTTTTTTAAATTTATTCATGAGTTTTTGAAATTCTATAAATTAAATAAATATCAACAATACACATTGATTAACCCACATGAAATCCATTATATGATTTTTATATGTAATTTTACAATAAATGCATTATTTTTTATTATACATAATCATTTTATATTTCAATTTGAATTCCATAGTTATTTTACAAAATATAATTAACACATATTTAATATTATTTAAATCATTGATCAAATTATATGTAAAATTTCTTTTTTAAATGTTTCGGTTTTTTTAAATTCACCTAATTTTAAAATTTAAATTTATTTAATTATGAACAATTCATTTCTTCAATATAAATGCCTTTATATTTTTCTGTCTTTTATAATTAATGAATCTTTTATAAATTATACTTTCAATTTTAAAATGAACAATTTATATTTAAATTATAAATAAATTAATATAAATTTATTTTCTATTTCAGTATTAACTATTAATGTTATTGATGTTTATTTTAAAAATATTTAATAAAAATTTGATTATTAAATTTTAAAATATATATATTTATTTTACTTATAAATTTTTTATAAATTAATTTAATTCCGTATAATAACTTTTTTTGTATATAAACATTTTACAATCCATATAAACTAGTCTACTATTGAAATTTTCTATAATATAATTTTCCCCACATTAATATTTAATGATTCAAGGTAATTTATAAAATAACATAGGTAAGGTATTGGAATGTAAACCTTTTATGTTCAATTATCCTTATTTGACAAAATATATGCTTATCATTTCTTTGAATGGAAAATAGTGTTAAATTATTTTGTCCTTGTAGTTTATGACATTTGGATGACATTGGATCGAATCTATAATGTGGTCAAATCCATCTTATGTTATCACATAACATATTCTATGAAACCAGAAAGAGATTATGTTATCACATAATGTATGTTGTGGTACCAACCACATATTACATTAGTATATTAGTTAATGATGAGATAAAAACTCATATTGGTTAATCAAATAATATAAAATAAGGAGTTCGTTACAGATTCTACTATCATATAACATGATGTTAATATTATCATACTTATTTCATTATAATATAACGTAATGTCAACGTTAGTTCTATATTTGTGTTGTTTTTTTGATATATACCATATTTTATACATGATATGGGGCTTTGTTTCTAATGAAATATAAACTACATTAGTTTCAATTTGATTATGAGAATCTAAATACATGTAATGGGTCTAATTATTCCAAATAGTTTATAAGGAGTGACAAATAATTTTCCAATGAAGAAGTCAAAATATAAAGTATAAACCCATCAAATTTATGCCTTCGAAACAAAGATCATTTGAAACCAAAAATAGATAAGGTATATATTACATTGTTGTTCATTATTTCATTTTACATCGACTACTGCATGATAAATATCACAAAGGACAAACAAAAATGATCTCTTATCATTGGGTTATCTAAAATTTGTTCCAAATCACCCAATCTGTTTGGGAAGGACACTTTTAATTTCATGATATGCTAATATAATATATGTAATAAATGAATTAGGAAGAGATATTCAAGAGGGAGATATTTTATACAAGAATCATGTTTTCTTATTACACAACCCATTGAATGGGAAATTATTCTTTATATTTGTTATAGGGTCTCACACCCTAAAAATGAATTTACTCATACATTTTCTAAATTATTGAGTAAATTCCATCTAATACGACACATGCAACACTTGACCATTAATCGTGTTATATGTTTCATCTTTTGAAATAGATTAAGAATGATAGTGTACATGTAGAAGATTATAATGTAACTCATTAACACTACACTGACATTGCGGAATCATATTACTTACAACTAAATCATTCCATATGATTCATGGCACTAAAATTCTCTATTGTTTCATAATATGACTATTCCAGGATTTATATATGACATACAAATTTTTTAGAATAAGATATTCCATAAAGGTTTAAATATATGCATTTTTACATATGGGTTTTACACTATATGACATTCAAATTAATACTCTATGATATCACATCAATTTAGGGAATGTTAGCTTCACCTGGGTGCATGAATAAAAATGAACAACTATACCCTAGATTATTTCACCTTAAAATCACAAAACGGTAGTATATAATGAATTAATTTAAAATTAACACCCTTGGATATAGATGCAAAAAGGTTAAAGTGAAACCATTGTTCATTTCCACATCCTTTTAAAAGGTATGGCATAATTTTTCATATGGATATAAATATATAAGATTATATTCCATTCAAAGGGAAACATATAAATTACATACTCTAGGATAAATCCCTCCAACATAAAATCATCTAAATCCGTTAATATTTATAAATTATAGAGTTACAGACAATATGAAATTAAAATTTAGAGCAATTAATGATTAGAATCAAATGAGAGATATTATTATTACCTTTCTGTTTTTCTTCTAGAATATTTTTTTTGATCAATAACTTTCAAAAAATAGAGTTCCTAGTATTTTTTGTAGTATGTATTTAATAATTAATCATAAATATATAAGTGGGGAGGAAAATTGAAAACTAGATCCTCTATTAGATGATTTTACCGCTCATACTATTTATTCCTACATGCATCACCCAGAGAAGAAAACTATCATCTTTTCAAATATAATGTATAATAACAGATATTATTCAATCTTCCACTCACATGTACATGACAATTACCATGGTTTGGTGATGTCGGGTTAATGTTTCCATATTGTTGGAAACTAGAGATGGATTCTATGCCTCCAGTTATTTACGAAAATTATTTTTAGTAGGAATAATTCAAACTACATTGATAAATATTCATTGGACATTGTCGTCAAAATGTAAATTAATCATTAATATATTAGATCATTAAAAATGGTGATGTATTTTAATATATGATCAATGGAATTATATATAATCCCATAAAATTGTTAGTCATGAATAATTTTTGGATACAGTTCATCATTTGAAAAAATAAATTATCTTGAAATGTTCATGTGATTGGGTTAATTATTCACTAATATATCTTTTAATTCATCTTCTAAAATTGTATAACTATTTTTAGGACAAAATAAATGTTTTCATGTAGGATAGATATTTAATCTGCCATAATTGTTTTAAAAAATTGGTAGCTTCTCCTGAAGGACATTGAGAAAGAATCATGAGTAAATTCTTGTACTAGGATATATTTTCATCAAATTTCCAGGTATTTTGGTTGATATGAACAAATATATATGAAAAAGGAGGCAATTATTCTATGAGTTATCAAAAAACGATTAAATAATGATTTATTGTAATAAAATCTCACATTAGATATAATTTTTTATTCTATTTTTTTCTATACGCTAATAGTAATAATTATTAACAAGTTGATTTCCAATTATAATTAACATTATATATATTATCTCGCATCATACATTTTTCATGGTGTCATAAGGTGTATTTATTCACTATCAAAACTCTTCATCATATTTAGGTGGAGTCAAGTCTATTAATATAAGATATTATCTATAAATATAATTTATGTAAAACTATAACATACTATTAATCCTAAAAATAGATTATATTAATACACTAAGGTGTTTCAAACTACTATGTAATAATTAATATGTGAGAAGAGGCATCCAATGCCAACCATTAAATCTCTCATCACTTGGATTTCAATAAAAAACAATTCAAAAATATAACCAGACATTGTGATAATTGAATTGTTAGATTTATAAAATTGTTAAGGAAATGTTCTCAAAAATTTAATTATCGTTGCCTTTTCATGGTGAAGGGTTAATTTGTTGCTCTACTCTAGACAGAATTTCTACGATAACAGTTGGAGGTTTTATCTAATCTACCAAATAATACTCACAAGCCATTGGGGATTTCACCTATGTGTTTTTATATTTTATTACAACTATTTAATTTTATAAACTTATATTAGGAGTTTTTCTTTAAATGGATCTATTCACCACCATTGTATTTTATGGCTTAAATACATGGGCATATTCCCATGTATTAGTTATACCTTAAAATATATATCACTTAAAAAAATCGAAGAAATAACTATTTAAAAATTTATATTGGAATTTACCTAAAAATATAATTTTGAAGACTCATGCAATAAGACTACTAAATAAAGAGATAAATAATCATTATACCTTGATATATAGATGATTATCCTATTTTAAGGGTCTTATATTGGGGTCTACCAAAATAGGAATGAAAAATTCCCAATGTGGTGGATGATAATGCTTCCAAAATCCCTATCTTCATTGGTGTGGGATGTGTTTTATACCGTATCCTTATGTAATCTATATTATAATTTTTTGAATAGTTTTAATATTATATAGGAATAATTAGAATTTTTATTCCTCATTTTCCCTGTGAAAATATATCACATATAATCTATAGTGAATATATATGTATATGCCTTTGAAAATATGGGGTTACCTTTAGAGGGATTTCTTATAAATATTATAAGATATAGGAAAAATCACTTTATTCCACTTTCCCATAATAATTTTCATTATATATTGGTAATTTAGGGACTTCATTAAAAATATCAAGGTCCATATGTACTTGATTGCATTTATAAGGATGGTCCACAATATAATAGACCAATGCATCCAACTCAAATGCATATGCCTTTATTTGAAATGGTTAGTTTCAAAATAACGTTTAAAGGTATATTTAATATTTATATGTTATTTTAGAAGAATCCTATATTTGATGGAAAATCATTCATAATATGAGTATATGTATATTATATAGAACTATTTTACCTATATGACTTTTGAAAATAGATCCTTAGTTTAGGAAGGTAACCCCCATAATTAGCATTGGATTTTCCATCCCTCCTTAACCACAACATGGATCCTTCGCATACTTTTTGTAGCAAATTAAACCACCTTATTTTTTCTAGATTATGGTTACTTATTTTTTATAGTATACAAAGGACACATTAATCTCTTAAAAAAATATGATTAATCCTCTATGGTTGATACCTTATTCTTCAACCTCTGTATTGATTAAAATTTATCATTTCCTTTTATAGGTGGGCTTTTACTTGAATAACTAATTCTTTAAATTTGTTACTTGAATATGAAAACATGCATGACTCAATATATTATTCTTTATTAAAAAATATTGATTCCATCGACTGTTACATAATTTGGGAATTGTGATCCTCCCATGTCATCAATAGTATTAGAAATAGTACTACAATGTGTTGTTTCCCTCTGTGAGGATCGTTTAAGGGTTTATGGGTAAATTTTATATGGAATAATATTTATCAAGAAAAGTAGAATGATGGAATGGGTTTTTGAGTAAAGACTCTTTCAATCCATTTTATTACTACCCCAACCCAGAATTACAGGTTACATCTTTTATATTCAAAAATCAAATATCCTTAATTCATTAGAAATATAGTGGGGACCATTTTCTGTGGATATAATATAAAATAATAAATACTTCCTAATACCTTGGTTATGAAATTCTGTGCGATTTTTTGAAAACAAAATTAAGAAATAATCTAAATGAAATAACTTAATCTTGATTAAGTTATTTTGTATAGATGTTAATGTATATAAAAGACCGAACAATCTATACTCAATCCCTATATACTATTATATCGACATGAGATAAGATATGGTGAATCTCCTTAATAAATTATGATATGAAATTGGTCAATTGTGGACAATACTACAAATACATAATATTCAAATTTTTCCAACACCAGATATAATGATATAATAATAGTATCTGATCATTCTATTATATAAATTTCACACAAAAAATAGAAATATAATTACCTAAATATATGAAAACCCATCCAATTATGGTTTTGGGACCACTTCATGGATGATTATTCATTATTTCAATTGATAATGTTGGGATTGAATTTCACCCCAATACAATGGGTCTAATGAATAACAAATAACCTAGCTAGTTTCAATTCTGGATCTAAACCCATTCACCTTAATGGAAATATATTCATATGTATTAAAATGGATTCATATCCATGTTTGAGGTTCCATATTTATATTATATTTATGGTCCTTTAATAATATCTTTAAAATATTCAGGTTCTTCCTTACATTATTATATGATGTCACTAGGGGAAGGAATGTTACTTACATATACCAAGGGAACATATTCCACCTATTTGGTATATATTTTTGTTTTATATTGAAATTTCCTTTGTAGTAGGTTAAATGTGTTGTTATAGGGCATATGTGTACTAAGGAATTGAATGAAAATATACAAGTTCTTATATTCATATGACTGATATAAGAAACTAACTCATAAATTCCAATAACATTCAACTAGGATTCAATATCTATTAAAATCTATATATCATATAAATCAAAATCATCATCAATTCAATACCACTCTTGAGGTAAAATACCCAGTTGATGTTCCATCACTACCATGGATCTATAATATTCCATTTTTGAACTAATTTGTAACAATATAATTTATTTTATATGGTTTTTAGGTGTTATTAATTGGGAAAAATCATATACAATAAGATATAGTGATAATTTTTTAAGGATCATGGAAAACATGTTCAAAAAAGGAATGTCATTAGAATCCTCATTCCGAATAACACCATGTTATGAAATACTAAATTAATCTATAAGAAATGAAGATTTTATACCTTGAATCATAGTTATATAAGAAACCCAATTAAAAAAGTCAGATTGTGATTATAAATGGAACACCAAATTACTATTTACTTTGAGGTGTATCCACAGATTAAATTAATCCACCAACACCATTTTTGGATTCTAATTTCAGTCATGATAATATTGAAGTGAGTTCAGTATAATTTACAATAATATTTCATCACATAAAAAATAAAACATAATATATTATGTAATAATATATTACCTAGATCAATAAAGGTTTATTTTATTTCAATACTAGATACATAGTAATTTTATTTCATAAAATACATTCAAAATCTCCGCAATGATCTTCTCTTAATGTTTCCTTCATAAAAAATCAAACTTAGATCAATTATATCGTACCAGGGTAAAATGGAAATGAAAGTATGGGCATGATTAGATGAACCATGCAGGTAAACATCAGGGATATAAATGAAGAATCATATGAAATAATAAAAAAAGTACAACAGTATGTGATCATTATAGTAACATAAGATTAACATACCAAATATGTTAAAGATCCTAAATCCTAAGACTTGGAATAAATATATAGTATATTACAAGACATGAGTAATAAATGGAAATGAATCTACACTAATATGGAATGATCAGTGAGAGAATGTAATAAATGTAAGATAATGAATAAGTAATTTTTGAACAATCATAATCAATGAAGTTCAGTTCAATATTCCAGGCTCACTTCAAAGACCATCCAACCAATGTACAAAAATCCCCAAAATTGATTGGGCTTACTCTTGAAACTCCTTTCGTTATTTGAATGTGTTAACAACCCATAATCATTCATATTATTTCAATATAAATAAATAAATTCATAATTCACTTTGGGGGATTTAAAATACCAACACATCACATACTGAAAATAATTTATATGTTTTTCATAATATCATAATAAAATTCATATTTTCATCCTAGAAAAACCTATTGAAACGAAAGTGGTTTGATAAATATTTTAATATCACAAAATCATAATCAATCCTGATAAATTTCATGGATAGATTTAATATATCGTATCAAAAGGGAAACATAAAAAATATAAAATTATTTTAATATAGATGAAAAATTCCATTAGATTAATATTTAAACCATTCATTGAAAACATGGGAAAAGATATTTTTATATCGATAAAATCTACAATAACAATAACTCAAGTATTTGAGATATTATTTTCATTGAAAATAATCAAGGATTATTTTAAATTAATATTCAAATTAAAAATCTTCCATTATAGTGTTAAAATCTATTCATGTGATAATAAATTAAAATAAGTATTCTTTTAAATTTTTTTATAAAGTCGTAAATATTATTTTAGAAAAAACAATGTAAAAATTATTTTTTAAAACATTGAAAAGATATTGAAATATAAATAAAAGAATTTAAAATTCATAATATAATTTAATGTATCAATCTTCAATATATTTCAATTAATATGGTCCTAGATGAATATAGTCACCAACCAAAGTGGAAAAATGATTTAATTTGAAAAAAAACATTTTACTGATCATTATAAGTAGAAAAGAGGTGGGAAAAGAAAAATAGATTACCTAATAAGTAATTAAATTATAAGAAAATAGATGAATATTAACAAATAAATGATGTATAATTTTCCATAATATATTAGGAAAAACAATCCAAATTAAAAATTAAATTGAAACATAGACCCTTAACCAAAATCCTAATATTATTCATATGGGATCCAATGTTCACGAAAAATGAATTTATATTTGTTATTAATATATTAATGTACCATATTAACTTTTATAATGAAATATATAATTACATTATAATTTTATATCAATTTTTTTAAAAAAATCTTTATTATAATCAACATTCATGGGAAATTTTTTTTATTTTCCAGGAATATTTTGGTCTAAAAACCCATGTACTTATACATTTTTCATAATTTAATAATATAAAACACATTAATAATGTATTAAATACCATATTTCATCATGATATAAAAAATAATAATCATTTATATAATATTCAGATGAAATATTAGTTACATTCCCTCAATGAGATATTAGTTTTTACACAGGAAAGAGTAATATTTTCATTTTTGAATGAATGTATTGAATGAAAGACTTATAATAATTTATCATTAAAATTCCTAATAATATGTTTAAAATAATTTATATAAATTAAATCAATCTATATTTTCATCATTATCTAAAAAACGTGAAAAATTTATCACATCTCTTCATAGAGGTGGCTGTTCAGGTGTATTCTCAAATGAAATTATCAATTCTTATAGGATGGAAAAGTGGAATAAAATGGTTATAACTTTAACATGAAAAATTTTTAGTATAATATTGATAAATATTTCAGTATATTATCATTGTCATCACCAATTTAGAAAAGTTTAATGAATATATAAAATTGAAATAGATCATAAAATATAATTACCACTATAGTGATTAGTCCTTTGGGAAGACCAAATTCTCTTTGGAATTGGGATGGAAGTTAAGAAGATATTACTGTAGGTATTTTCTGGTATATAAATATAAAAAGGGTTAAATATGTTAATAGGAGAGGATTTATTTTAATAGTGACACGGATGGGATAATTAAAGAACATTAAAATACTGACTCTTAAAAAATTCATATTTATTTTAATGTGGCGCCAAGGGTACAAAGTTCCCTCATTACAAAATTATTACATGCCAATTCTAAATATGGTAAAAGTTTTTTGAAATTATATTTATTTAAGTGGTATAAATTAATAGTAATATAATCATTTAAAAATCAATTAATTTTTTAGAGAAATAATATTTTACTAATAAAACTACATTTATTATTATTCATTTCAAAGTAAAAAAATTAGTGAATGTTAATTTTTTTATTAAATATATAATATCAAGGTTATATTTAATAAATTATATGTGAAAACATATTTATTGTCTTAATAAATATAGATTTCACCAAAAACTAATGTTTTAAAAAACATCTATTTTTACATCAAATACTTCAGTTTTGATTTATAAACAATTAATTTATATTATTTATTTGTAAACAATATTTTACCAGAAAATTAAAACTCTAAAACAATTATTAAAGAGAATAAATAAGACAAAAATAACAATCATTTTTTTTCAAAACAATTAAACATGATGATTAGAATTTCCTATGTGAATTACAATTTATTTTCAATAATTATAATTTATTTAAAAACCTTATTATTTTATTCATTTTATAATGTATAATGATTAATTATATATTTTAATGGTTACTCTCATCTCAATATATTTTATATGTGTATTATTTAAATAAAACTACTTTATATCATTATGGGGTTCTACATTCTACCTCATTATAATAATGTCATATTCAAAATTTTATCACTCCAAAAAAAAATTTAGGATACATTGGCAATATCACATCATAAGATTCCTATGTTATGTTTTTGGATTTTTATTCATCCCAATAGAGATAAAAAGGTAAGTATTTGTATTCTGTACCACTTTATCTCAATGATCGAGAATTTATACCTATATTTTATCAAAAGAAATATCATGTCTCAATTTTATAACCTCAATGTTATATATATGTGAAGGATTTGGTAATTATATTCTCAAAAGAGGTACATGGAACATATCATTAACATGGATTATTTTTGGAATATGATCCAAGTGATATTTCATAATCATAATATTGTCAAGAATCTCATAGGGACCAATATATATGTCTTCTAATTACATTAATTCAAAAAAAATTTAACCATATTTAATGGAGACATTCGAATGAGTCCCTTATCATAAAAACATTGATCTCAAAGTCGTAATTATTGTTATCACCATGACTCTATTATCAACTATATATTTCTGAAATATGCCACTAAATGAGTATATCCAATTTTGTTTCCATTCGTACGTAAAATTTCATTTTTTGAGATCCCCGAAGATCATCCTAGTATTTTGGGTTTCGTAATTTTTTCCATAGTGGTCTATATAATGATCCATCTGATTGAATGAGAGAAATTAATTTATATATAAAAATTATACTATAAGTAGGTGTTAAATACAACCTCTTATTAAATCTACATAGTTATACACTAGAATATAATATGGGTTTTTAATATTCATTTGAAACTACCCCTCAACCTGAGTATGATATGCAGTGTTAATGATGATCATCATACACAAATTTTGAAAATAAATTCTCATGAACATTAAGGTAAACCATAGATCTCAATAAGACACATCTGAGTGCAATAATCAAAGAAATATTATTACTTCATTAAAATATTATATATAAATACATTCAAGAGACAAATATACTCTAATAATAATGAAATCTATTTATTTCATAATTCCATTAACTACACCTGAACGATATTTTTTTCCCTTTAGATGCCTAGGGGTGTAATAAAATGAAATCTATGTTTGCGTTTTCCAATTTCCATTTTGATATTTTTGATGTTACAAAATACCCTTATACGTTAATAAATTAGCCTTATTATAAAAAACACCATGATCTGATATACATAAACCCCCATATCTATCATTATTTTTCCCGACCAAAAAATTTATATATGATATATACACATTTTCATACATCCTTAGTTAATTGATAATGATGAACTATGAACACCATCTAATATATCCTTCATCTATTTTGGTATATATGAGAATCATATTCAATTCATAAACCTAATAATTCCATCCCTATCATGATTGAACTCATGAACATTCCTTGCATTATATTTCATCTCAAAATCGTCCTATAAAAACTCATTAATCTTCACAAGAATAGTTAGTGTAATATTCATCTAAGAATGTTTTGTAAATTATCCTTTAATTAGTCTATAAAGTAATAAATTATTAATATCTATATTTATTAGATCTTTATACATACTCATAATATAAACATTATTCGGTTCCTTCTGACTCGTTCTATCATCCACCTTGTCTGCCTTCTTTGGGTTGTAATGGATTTAGAAGTCATAATATTGAATTAGTTCCAACCATGTACTGTAATGCATATAAAAATATTCTTTTTTTATATGTAATTAATATTTTTTTATCCATATATTATTATGTCATTTAACCATAAATATAATTCGTCTTTATCTTTAATGTAAATAATTAATTTTGTATGTTCTAAATCCAGAGTTGAGTAATTTTTCTGATAAACATTCAACTAGCGTGAGGCAGAAGAAGAGACCATGTCATTCTAAAAAATAACACAAACCAATACCTTATTTTATACAACAATATTGATAAAAAACCATTATACACTATAAATTTGTGTGAAAAATGTTTTGTTGACCAACCATTTCTTTGGTTCCACAAATTTTGACTCACATTCATCTGTTTATAGGAACTTCGATCCCTTCTACATCTAATTTGTTATTAGATTTGATATCCATTATAAAATATTCCAAAAAATTAATCGTATTCATAAAACCCCAGAAAACTATGGATTTTGTTTTTCCGGGTTATTATAGTCTATTTTTCAACAACATATGTCTTTCAGTGATCCACTAAAATAACCACCCATGGAATTACACGGCCCAATAATGATACAATTATAACTAGAATTTCTATTTATTATATTTTACATATATCGTTTCTTTGCTAATGGTATTCAGTATAATCATTGCATTTTCATCATTGTATTCAGTTATCATAGAATATATATTAATTTTATGTTTAAATTATTCCACAATCATATTAGGTTATTATCTAAATACTCCATACATAAGATCTAATAGGATATACATGTAATTGAAAAGTCTAAACACGATAAAAATAAATTCATTATGTATATAACTCCTATTTATGGTCATCAAAGATATTCAATAATTTATTAACATCAAATTATTATATCCAAATCATATGTAAATCATTAATTATTATTGAGTACCTTTAAATTTTTAAATCATGTCATCAATATAGGGTAGTTGATACATGTTATTTATAATGATCCTGTTATGTTTTATATAATCAATTCAATTTTGTATAGTGCCATGTTTATTTTAGCTAAAAATAATAGTTGATCCCCAATAGTGATTATCTTCTTTTAATGAATACCTAATAAACATTTTCCATGAGTTTCTTATATAATTACAGTAACCCAATAGTGGTTATTTTATATATAGTCCTTGAAATAGGTGTAGCACCATGTGTGTGATTTGTTGAAACATATAATCTTTATTTGGGGAAATACTATAAAAAATATTTAGTAAATATATCAACTTATTACTATATAATAGAAATTCCTTAAATGTTGATTTTATCCAAAACCATTTTATAAAAAAACTCCTCCGGAATTGTTAGTAAGACACATATAATTTAATTAATCTCTATTAGATGTTAATATTCAGCCTCAAATTGACTAATATTCATTGGTTTATTTTGAATTTAAAATTTCACATTCCATTATTAGTAACTAATATGGTATGTATAATAAAGGTAAAACCATACCTAAAATAACATCAATATTGTCTAATTGTATACTCATTGGATTTTATAGAAAAAAATTCCCAAAAGCTTCTACCATTGATAAGATATAAACATGAGATGTGATCATTTTACACTTTGAATATTTTAATAAAAATTATTAAATTAATTATTGAGGTGGTTATGCAATGAACTTAGAAAACTGTGAAAATACAAAAGACTAGATGAAAATACATTTTTAGTTATATATCAGATTATAAGTTCATTTTTAACCTCATTTTCCTCATGATAAACATTGAATATTATGATCACATGACCTTTCACATTATTAATTGGATGAAGATTTTATCTATATTAATTTTCAAAATTAACCCCTAGACTTATGCATTGTTCGGATTAATTAATATAATCCATAATGTTGTAGAATTTATGCGTGGGTGGTTCATTCATTTGATCTCTCTCCATATTTATTTTAAATTATTTCCAATTTAAATATATTTGGAATTCACTTTATCAATGTCTTTACTGTCCACCCAAAAAACATTTACAACTATATTAGTTCTAATATCTCGCATGCTTTTTTTCCATGCTTCTAAAATAAAAGAAGAATCATTTTTATTTCACATGCATTTCATTGTTTGAATTTACATGGAAATTCATCATTCAATTCTTATAAAAACAATGGGATTGATAAGAATATAAACCCTCATATTATACTTTGGGATCACATCAAATTATTTCCCTATAGCTACTAAATTCTCTTATAGATAACTCTAATCAGATACTTTTATTTAAGAAACTAATGAACTAATAAATTTTAATTTCAATGTAGATTAAAAAAGAAAATTTTTACCATTAAAGTCATCTAAATTTCACCTCAATGGTAGTACTATAATTATTATCTTAATTAAAAATACAAATGAATTTATTTCCATTTTTTGAAAGGAATGTTAAGAATAAAAATATTAAAGAATACACTCTTAAACTCATCAAATTCCGGGGATTCAATTTGTTATATTATTATTATTAATGTAACATTTATCTTCTTCAACATATAAATGACACATAGAATGGAAAACCTTTTCATGCTTCAAGAATAATTGTATGGAAAATATATATTCAGTGGTACCAATCCACTAGCTAGTTAGTAGTAAATTAGTGAACCTAGTAAAATAAAATACATATATCCTCATTCATGAAACAATGGTGTAGTGTTCTATCATTTTCACATTTAGTTGATCAAAATTATTTTTGTCCTGATAAAGTTGTGTGTGCATAATAATTATATAATTTTTTATTCTAGCTCATATGCAATTCGTTTTCTCAATATAATTTCATTACAATGTTTAGTTCATTCCTTGTTAACATGATTCCGCAAAGATCCTGGGATTGAATAAAACCAAAAATAATTGGGTAAACACCAAGATATAATAGTCATAGTGATAATTTATATAATCATGAAAGCATTGAAAAAAAATCCTATATTTTGAATTTGTATTATCAACCAATGAAAATTTATGTTCACTATATATCAATTTTATTTTCTAATTTTTTTTATTTATATTCACATATTCTTCAAAACCTAATCCCCAATGATTACTAACTGAATCAATATGATATTATTTTCATACAAGTTTCACAATTATATAAAAAACATTATATATTACACAATAATAAACATCATAGAATATTAATGTTTTTTCTTTAATAATAAATATATTACAAACCTATATCAAATAATATATTCAGAATGACCCACAATATTTTCTCAACATTAGATTCTTAGATAAATCCTACTTAGAAACATTATTTATAACCATGTTAAAATTGAAACATAAAAATGGCTGATAAAAAATAATCTGTAAAGGTAAACATGGGAGATATCAATTGATTATAATATCCAAGAATAATATAAGAATAAGTATATTAGATAAGGATTAAATCATAAAATTTCATTCATAATCACTCCCAAATCATAAATCATGAGTATGAAATAATGTTTTATTGAAACATATAATGAAGAAAAAAGTAGAAATTTCTAAATCTATTAAAATAATTCCTAATGAAACTTCAATAATTAAATACATACCTAATATTTCTATTCATGATAATTGTTATATAAAAGGTATAAATGTATATATAAAATATAACACAGATTGAAAATTTAAAAAATTTTACGTAAATGATAATGATTTTAGAGAAAATTAAACCTTTATAAAATACAAAAATGGTATGGATTAGAATAATATTTTCATCATGTTATATTATATATTTTTTTAAAAAAAATTGAATGTATGTATTTTTAATCGTATAATTAAACAAGAGGATATGTGATAAATTGATTCCCCTTAAAGAATCCTCATTCATATAGAATAAAAAAATATTTAATGTGATTTTTTTATTATATATGAACACAAATGTGACTAATAATTTTTATGATTCATCTATATCATTACTAACCTTATAGATGTTATTCATAACATAGGAAATGATAAAATTTGATGTCTGAGCAATAATAGGATTTCTTCATATCATATAATATAAGATATAGAAAATAATAAATGATATCATGTGATTTGGGTACTACCACATTTTCAAAATTCTTTTTCATATATCATAATTACTTTATTTGATTTTTTATTTCTTGAAGACTCTGTTTAAATGATATAAATGTTAAACTCACATTATATATCAATAATCATATGTTATAGGTAGCATATTACTAATAGAGAAATTTATCATTTAATTTTTGTTCACCTTTATTGAATAATAGAATATTATATAAAGGATAAAATCCTTTATTGGGTAGGTTTGATGTATTTTTATTTCAATACTACAATTTATTTCTATACATTATCAAGTTTTATTCAATGGGGTTTTATAGAACCAATTTTGAATCTAAGGGGAATTCACATAGTGCATATTGACTCTAGTGGTTGTATATTTCCAATAAAAGGAAAGATCCATATAGTTGTTTCATGGAAATATTAATCAACAATAATTAATATTTATAGGAATGGTGAGAAATATTAGTGGATAAAATGATAAATAAATAATTTTTTTTTCAATTTACCTTTCTAATTTATCTATTTTGGATGGTTAATAATTAATCATCTGTTTTATTTATCTCTCATCCTTACTATAACATCAAAGGTAAATAAAAAATAAAAAATTATATTTTTAATTAATATTTTGTATTTTAAATATTAATTTTACCTTAAAGGGGTTATTATGTTCGATGGCTTACCCGAAATGAAACAACGGGTTTCTATGAAATCTTACGTTGCACAATAATAATTAAATATTGATATTTTAAATAGTAATTAAAGCCTAGTCATTGTATTAGAAAGAATGAATAGAAAATATTAAAATATGATTATACATGTTAGTTAATTTTTTTTACATTTATCCAATAAAAGATAAATGCTTAAAATGTGAATGAATCTAATATTAAACATAATTTATTTTAAAAAGATGATTTACCACAATTTTATGGATAACCCTCTTTAAATGTAGTTTTGTTTCAATTTTTTATGTTCTATCTGACCAAATAATATTATTCTTTAGAATAGAGGCATAAAAATTCACTTTGGATTAAATTTTGGTATTTTTCTGATAAAATTAAAATTTTGATGAATAGTGGAAAATACGTT
Organism: Viscum album; assembly: GCA_963277665.1. Taxonomy (NCBI): domain Eukaryota; kingdom Viridiplantae; phylum Streptophyta; class Magnoliopsida; order Santalales; family Viscaceae; genus Viscum; species Viscum album. Next base: position 537,857,905 of record OY728157.1, read on the forward strand.
ATTTTTATTCAAAACTGTCTTTTAATCTAATTTATTTATATGGTTAGATTATCTTTTTAGTTGATTTTAATGTTTAATTAGATTATATTTTTTCCTTTTATTCCAATGATGGTTATTTTAATTAATTTCACTTTTAAATTTGACATCAACAAGTGTCAATCATTTGATAGTTATTATTTCCTGAAAACATGACTTTAGTTTTGACAACGAGAATTAATTTTAAATTAATTTCTATCACTTATATATTTTTAATTTGAAAAAATTTATTCAATATTTGGAATAATGAGGTAAAAATTTTGTTAATAGGTAACTTTTTTTTAGACCTTATAAATATTTACTTCAGTAAATATTTTATTTACCACGGTTAAAGGGTAAATCTGGTAAATAAGTGTAAAAAATATTTTTATAACAATATTAAATTATCATAACATGTTTTATAATACTATTTTTGATACTATTCCAACCATTAGTATCATTGGGTATATTTTGGGACCCCATGGGGCCACATGATAGTGATAATGGCAGTTTATTTTAATTAACTTAAAGTAAAGAAAAAAATGACATAAACAAATATCTTTTAGTAAATTTATTTTTACATTGGGTTATATATGTTATATTTTTTACTATAAATATTCTCTATAAATATAATAATATTTCCTAAATCTTGGAATTTTTTTAAAAATTTTAGAAATGAAATAATTTAAATTATTTATGACACAATAATGATGTAGTGTTTACCTCAATAATAAATGATTTAAATAAATATGATTATAAAGACAAAAATAATATTCAAATCATATCCCATTATTATGGGATGATTTTATTTAGACCATGATTCATCTTATCTTCGAATTTAATAAGTTTTGGACCATTATCAACCGATAATCATTATGTAATGAAAAATATTTTCACACTTTCCTAAAGAGCCCCTCCTCCTCCTTACAAAAAGCCCTCACGTCTGACCCATTCCTCACACATCTCAAGCCCCTTTTCTAATCCAAAATATTCCCAATTAAGCCCCATAAATCCTTCTACACCCTGTATAGGGCTTAACATAGGCATAAGACACTTCAAAAAACCCGTTTTGGTTCAAACCAAAGGGAGTTACCTGATTTAAAGGTAACGTCTTATCATATGTTCTTTTGTTTTATTTTACTTCTCCAACCCCCTAAAATATTTTCATTAATTTATTTTATAGCAATACTTGTATCCTAAATATAAAATTATGTTGTTATGATAAATATTAAATCTACACTTACACACACCTCCATATAATGGGTAAAGAACATACAGTTTCTATGGATGGAAAACTAACGCCTCACGAAATGATGATTATTCAATTATCTCCTACAACCACTAATGGTGTCCATTATGTTGAAACTATATTTTTATATCATATATATTATGTTTATGTTTTCTATATTCTTCTGTATTTTTCATTTATAGATAACCATTATGGTTTCCAGTACGGGTAAAGGCGATAATTTCAATTGAGGATGTGCACACTACAACCCCCTAAAAGTGATATGACTCATTAATGCGATATATGAGACGTATAAAGTATGGAGTTAATAATATTATATATGATATTATAATGTAATTATAAAATAACTTTTTATAATTATTATTTAATTCCCTTAAAATAATAAATAGAAATGAAAGTTGCGTTCATGCGTACGTACAACTTACCTTCTCCATGAACGGTGCATCTCATTTCTTATCTCCAAATGTTATGTACTATTATAAATACATAAATAAACTGGATATATATTATATATATGATTTCTACATCATTAATATCATTATGGAGATAATATAATTTTGACCACATAGACAACATGTAAATACAAGCAGTTCATTTTTTACTCAAGTACCAAATATCGACAAAACTACCATTAGTAACTTAAATGATTTTATAATTTTTATAACATGGTAATATTTGATATAAAAGAAATTATAGAATTTAAAATTGTTCTTAAGAATTTAATAATTAACTTTAGTTTATTATTGAGGATATTAAAGAACGAAAGAGTCAAGTTGGACATGAGGTGAGGGACTTCATCTCAATCTCCTTTCATTGAGGCATATTTAGTTTTAATATAAGAATGTATTTTAGATGTTATATAAACCACATTGAATTTTCATTTATATCAATGGGTTCTTTTTCTATTAATCTTTTTACTAAATGAAACAAAAGAATGTTTTTTTCAAAGTACGTGGTGACAACGAACTTTCCGCCACCATGAGTTTTATTTGATCTATAGATTCCTTAACAAGACGTAATATTTTTAAAAGGAAAATAAATACAATATACTCTTTTTAATATTTTGGAAATGAAATTTTTTTTGATAATGGTTTTTTATGTCAACATATTTAAATGATATAATGTGATTGCAATGTAGAAATAGCATCTCTCCTTTATGTTTGTTTTATGTTCTATGAATATGTTTTGGTACCTGGGAATTATTTACATATACAGGTGGTTCCATGACAAACCTAGGGAAGGTGAGCCCAAGATTTCTCTATAATACATTGGGTAACGCGATAGAGGTAAACTTGAATGATTTGAATATGAAATTTATAGAATATACAATCATTGGTATTCCAAATGTAACTCTCTACATGGCGGTGATAACTACAATGTAAGTATGATATGGATGACACAAGTTACCATTATGAATTATGATTTCAATGTGTTATTCATAAAACTAATGATTTCATGTGGTATGAAAATGATCTTATGTTATGTATGTATTGATGAACTAATATTATCTTTCATTGTTTTATAACCCTTACTGAGCTTTTTATTCCCATCCCATGATTTGAAATGTTTTTCACAGGACATAAAGATGAATAGGGTCAAGGATGGGATCAAGGGAATGTCATGATGTCTAAAACATGGAACAATACATGACTCTTTTTTTCAAGAGTTTTTATTTTATGAAAAAAATTGAAACGGAGTAGAAGTGTCTACTTTGAAATTTTTTAGATGTAATTTAATTGTTATGACCTAACTCATTAAAACTATAAACCTGAAAGCATCCTCAATTTGAATTATTCATTTAATTCAATATTATGAATTGTTTTAAGGCTGGGAAATTATAGATGGTATCTGAGGATGGTTTAAATGACTTTATGAGTTAGTTTATTGCTAAATTAGTAACCATAAATTAAATTTTGTTAATATAGAAATGATATATCATTTATAGATTACAATGATTCTTTGCCTAAGATATTTATGTGTTTGGAATGGTTTTCCTATGAGAAGACAATGTAGATATATTGGGACAACATCAGGAGGAAGCCAACCTTCCAAATCAGCAACATAATATGGTCAAAATTGGAACTGATACGTTTTTTGTAGGTATGGAACAATTAACATAGGCTATAAATAGTGGTTCTATCCATTCATGAGATCAGCCAGATCAACCATAGAGGAACATGTATGTAGTGGATAATTTCATGAGGCAACATCCCCCATCATTTATAAGATCATCGAACCCAATTCTTGCATAAGGGTGGATTAAAGGACTATATAATATAAATGATGTTATGGGGTGTTATTAACATCAAAAGTTTAGTCTCGTTGTATACTGTTTTGAAGGTGAAGTTGATCGGTGGTGGTCGATGGTGAAAAAAATCAGTAAAAGTGAAGAGATTGAGGCTCTTTTTTGGGATGAATTCAAAGGAATGTTTCTTGAGAAATATTTCCCTAAGGTGGTTCACCTTAGTATTGAAAAAAATCCTGGAATTTAGGTGGGAGGATGAATCAATGGCTGCTTATGAAGTAAAATTCACTCGACCGGCATGGTATACTCCAAATTTCATAAGAGATCTTGATAGAAAATCAACCATTTTTTTAAACAGGATTAATTCCAATGTATCGATGATCATTAGATACTAGTGAATTCAAATATTTTGAAAAACTTGTACGATGTGTGGAGAAGGTGGAAAAGTGTTTTCCAATGATCCTGTCTTATTTTTCAAGCAATAGAATAATAGGTCAAGGTGGAAGTAGAAAAGGAAAAACTCTTCAAAAATCTCAGATGGAAAGAAACATAACATTACAGTTTATGAAAATTGTTGTAAAAATCATGATAGGGAATGTCTTTTGAATTATGTTAAGTGCTACCAATGTGGTAAAATGGGACATAAAGCTATTAATGCACAAAAAATGATTGGGGTAATGTTAAGGAAAAATCTGATTTTCATTCAGTAAATTTTTTTAAATACAATGAAATAGATCATTCTGAAATTGAGTGTCCAATGAAGAAGTAAATTGAGGGAATTAAAATAGAATACAAGAAGAAATGGATGTTTAAATCCTTTTCAATTACTTCCATAGATGTTGGGACACTAAACAAAGTAGTATCAGGTACACTAGTTGTCTATTCAGATTATACCAATGTGTTGTTTGATTCTGGGTCTACACATTTGTTCATTTCTGATAAGTTTTCTCATAAATTTGGAATTTCATCTCATGATATGAATCCTAAACATAAGGTAAAAACACATGGATAAAATTTTGAAATACAGATAAATTATATGAATCTTCATGTCCTTTTGTGCAGAAAGAATCTACCCACAATCCTTATTGATTTGTCTCCAGAAGAGTTTGATGTTATTTTGGGTATAGATTGGCTTCTGGTTTATCATGAAATGATTGATTGTATAGATAATAAGGTCTCTTTTTAGAAATATTTTCTATTTGTGTACAAGAATGAACCATTACATTTGATAACATATTAGAAAGTTGAGAAACAAGTAAAATAAGGAAATGAATGTTACCATCACATATTGTTGAAAATAGAGGAATTGTTCAAATTAATGATGTGCCAGTGGTATATGAGTATCTTGATGATTTTCCTAATGAGGATCCTCTTATTATACCAGATCAAGAAGTTATATTTACTGATTGTTTAATTCCTGATGCTATGCCAATTTCAAAACCACCTTATCGAATAGCTAAAATTGAACATTGAGAGTTAAAGAAGCAATTACATGAGTTATTGGATAAAGGTTTCATTCGAGATAAAACATCCCAATGGGGTTCCCCCGTCATATTTTTCAAAAATAATGATGGTTCAATGTGATTTTGAAATGATTATAGAGCATTTAATAATATCATTTTTAAGAAAAATTATCATATGCCTCATATTGATTATACTTTTGATTATCTCTTGGGAGATGAGTATTTTTCAAAGATTGACTTGAGGTCGGGGTACCATCAGTTGAAAGTAAAGAAAGCTGACATTCCAAAGACCAAATTTCGTACTAGATATAGCCATTATAAATTTGTAGTTAGGAATTTTGGTTTAACCAATGAACATATTGTATTCATGAATCTTATGAACATAATTTTCCATGAGATCTTGGATAAGTATGTGTTTGTGTTCATTGATGATATTTTTATTTGTTCTAAAAGAGAAGAGAACCATGAAAGTAATTTATGATTTTTCTTGAAAACTTTAAAAAAAGAAAATATTTGTGAAATTCCACAAGTGTGAGTTTTGGTTATAGAATATTTCATTCCCCGGTCACATTGTTTCAAAAAATTTCATAATTGTTGATGCTGCTAAAGAAAAAGTTGTTGAAGAGTGGCTGTGACCCACAAATATAATTGAGATCCATAGTTATCTTGGTTTGGTAGGTTATTACTAGAGGTTTGGTGAATTTTTTCATGGTTTTCTAGTCCATTGACTATGTTACTCAAAAAGGTGTTATGTTTTATTGGACAAATGAATGTGATGATTGCTTTCACGAATTGAAAAGAATATTGTCGAATGCTCCAGTTTTGGAACTGCCTTCCAGAAATGGTGAGTTTGTTATTTATATTGATTCTTTATTGAAAGAATATGGTTGTTTCCTTATGCAGAATGATCAGGTAATAGCTTTTGTTTTACATCAGTTATGACTTCATGAGTTCAATGACCCTACACATGATTTGGAATTTGTGGTTGTTTCTTTTTCATCAAAAATATTGAGGCATCATTTGTATGGAGTAATATGTGAAATATGTGAAATATATACTGACCAAAAATGTTTAAAGAATATATTCACTCAGATATAATTGAAAATGAGATAGTGGAGATGGATGGATTTAATCAAGGATTATGATTGCATAATCCTTCACTATCTAGGAAAAGAAAATAACGTGACTGATTCTTTGAGTTGAAAAAGTAACGCTTCATTGACCATTCTATGTTTGGAAGAAGATCCTATGGTTTTTAATTTGATGAACATTGTTATATAAGTTGTTGGTGCTGTAAATTCTTATGTTTTGTTTCATGTGTCAGTAAATTCATCTCTATTACAAAGAATAAATCAAGCACAAAAGGAAGAAAATGAGTTGCAGAAAAATGTTGAGTTGGTTTATATTGGTACGTTTCCTGATTTTAACATTGATAATGATTGTATTTTTAGGTTTGGGAAAATATTATGCATGCTTTGTGAATCATAGTTGATGAATGTGTTGTTAGGTAAAGGTCATAGTTCCTTGTTTTCAGTTCATCTTTATAGTACATAGATGTACTGAGATCATCAAGAGTATTACTGGTTGGATGGAATGAAATGAGATTTTGCAAATTTTACTATTAAGTGTTTGAATTTTCAGTAGGTTAAAGCAGAGTGGTTGTTACTGAAAGGGATGCTTCAATCTTTACTAGTTCCAGAGTGGAAATTTGAAAAATATACCAATGGCCTTTTTTGTGGGATTACCGCAGAAATATCAAGGTAATAATAAAATCTAGGTTATTGTTGATCGATTGACTAAATTTGCTCATTTCCTTCCTATTATAGATACCTTGTCTCTAGATCACCTTTCTCGGTTTTATGTTAATGATATAGTTAGTTTTCATAGTGTTCCCCTATCCATTTTATCTGATTGTGATCCAAGGTTTAATTATAAATTTTGGAAATGCCTTCAGAAGTCATTGGGTACTGAATTAAATTTAAGTACAACTTTTCATCCACAAGCAGATGCACATTCAGAACAAAACATTTAGACCTTTGAAGATATTCTATATGAACGTTCACTAGATTACTAGGAAAGTTGGGACAAACATATTTCTTTGGTTGAATTTTCATATAATAATAGTATTCATTCTTGATTATAGATGGATACATTTGAGTAATTATATGGGAAGAGGTGTCGAACTGTAACTATTTGGGATGATGACGGTGAAAGGAAGCTGATGGGACTATAATTGGTAGAATAGATGGACGAAAAATTTCAGTCGATTTAGAGGCATATGAGAACAGCTTATAGTAGGTAGAATATTTATGTGGATAATCAGATGAAGGAACTTTCTTTTAAGGTAGGTGATCCGGTCTTTCTCAATGTTTCTCAATGAAAAAGTGTGATGCATTTTGGTAAGAAGGGAAATTTGATTCTGAGGTTCATTGGACCTTATTAAATCATAGATAATGTTTGATCAATTTTGTACAGAGTGGCTTTAACTCCATGTTTATCCCAGGTACACAATATTTTTCATGTTTCAATGTTGAGAATGTATATGCTGAATCAATATCATGTGTTAAGTCTACTGATGGTTCAGTTAGAAGGGAATCTCTCTTATAAGGAACAGCCAGTCCAGATTCTTAACTGAAGAGAGAAAGTATTGCAGAATAAGGTAATTCACCAGGAAATGAATTTGTGGAAAAAAAATGGTTGAATAGGCAACGTTGGAATTAGAAAATTTAGTGAGGGATAAGTACCCCCATTTATTTGATAAGTGAATAAAATTGTGAAGATGCAATTTCCCAAAGGGAGGAAGGATGTAACATCTTAGGTAAATAATGAAATAATACATATTATGGTCAATTAATATATTGTGAATTAAATGTTAATTTTACCTTAATGGGGTTTCTATGTTCGATGGTATACCCAATACGAAAAATATGTTTCTTTGAAATCTTACATTGTACAACAATATTATAATATTATTATTATAAATTGTAGTTATCGCCTAGCCGTTGTATTAGAATAAATGAACAGAACTAACTACAATATTATTATAAATGTTTTTTATATGTTTTTACATTTACCCAATAAATGATAGAGGTTTAAAATGTGAATGATCATAATAATAATAATAATTTACTTTAAAAGGTTGATTTAACACCTTTTGATGGAATACCATCTTTAAATATAGTTTTGGTGAATATTATATGTTCTATTTGACCAAATATAAATTTTCATTATAATCGAGACATCAAAACTCACTTTAGTTAAAAAATTGATATTTTTCTGATAGAAGTCAATTTTTGTTGAATAGTGGAAGATATTGTAATTTAATTCAAAACTGATTTTTAATCTATTTTATTTATATTGTTATATTATCTTTTTAATTTTTTTATTGTTTAATTAAATTATATTTTTAGCATTTAATATAATATAGGTTATTGAAATTAATTTCACTTTGAATGTGGACATAATCGAGTCTCAATCTTTTGATAGTTATTATTTATTAAATACAAGCCTTATGTTTGGACATCGTTAATTACTTTTAAATTAAATTTTGTCACTTCTGTGTTTTGAATATTGAAATATTGATTCCATATTTGTAATTAAGTGGTCCTAATTGTGTAAATATGTAACATTTATTCTTAGACATTATAGATATTTACTTTAGTAAATATATTATTTATCATGGTTAAAGCGTAAATATCCTAAATAAGGGTAAAAAAATATTTTTATAATAATATAAAATTACTTTAACATGTGTCATAATTCTATTTTTTGATACAAATCCAACCATGATCATCCATGGGTCAATTTTGGGACCCCATGGGGCCACGTGGAAGTGATAATGACAATTAATTTTAATTATCATAAAGTAAAGGCAAAAATGACATAAACAAATATCTTTTAGTAAATTAATATTTCATTGGGTTATATAAGTTATCTTTGTTATTATAAATGTTCTTTATTAATCTAAAAATATTTCCTACATAATGGTATTTTTTATAAATTTTAGACATTAAATAAAATAAATTATTAATGACACAATAATTATGCATTGTTTACCTCATTAATAAATGATATAAATAAACAAGATTATAATGATAAAAATAATATTTAAAACATGTCCAATTCTTATTGGATGATTTTATTTTTACCATTAGTCATCTTATCTTCAACTTTTATATGTTCTTGTCATTTCAAAACTGAAAATCATTATGTAATAAAATAATATGTTTACACATTCCTAAAGAGCGCCCCCCCCCCCCTATAAAAATGCCTCAACTCTAACTCATTATTCACACCTCTCAAGCCCATTGTCTTGTCCAACATCTTCCCAATTAATACCCATATATCCATATCCTCCTCTTAGATGCATTAACATAGGCAGAAAGGGCTTCCACAAACCCTTTTGGATCAAACCCTATGGAGTTACCCAATTTAAAGGCAACGTCTTCTATTATGTTCATTTGTTTTATATTACTTCTACAACCACCTAAAGTATTTTTATTCATTTTTTTATAAAAAAAACCAATCTCCTAAATATATAATGATTTTTTATAATAAGTATTTGAACTAAACTTATACACACCTCTATATAATTGGTAAAGTATAGACTGTTTATGTGTATGGAAAACTAACGCCTCACGAAATGATGATTGTTCAATTATATCCTACTGCCTCTCATGGTGGCCATTATGATGGAACTATATTTATATATGATATATTTTATTTTTATTATTTTTTATGCCTCTGTATTTTGTATTTATGTCATTCCATTATGATTTCTATTATGGGAAAGCACGATAATTTCAGTTGATGAATTGTGGACTACTGCCCCCTCAATGTGATATGACTTGTTAATGCCATATGTGGGATGTATAAAGGATTTATTTAATGATATTATATATGATATTATACTGGAATTATAATATACTTATGTATAAACAAGTTTTAATTCCATTAAAATAATAAATTTTAATGAAGTAGTGTTCATGCGTACCTACGACTTACTGTCTCCATGAATAGTACAGTTCATTTATTATCTACAAATTCTATGTAAAATTATAAATACCTAAATATATTGGATATATTTGATATATATTATATTTACATATTTAATATCATTCTAGTGATAATGGACTTTTGAGCAGATAGAACTTGTAAATATAAGTAGTTCATTTTTTACTCATGTACCAAATATTGAAAAAACTAATATTATTAACAGAAAAGATATCACAATGTTTATCACATGGTAATATGTGATATAAAAGGATTAATAAACCGGAAAAATCTTATTAAGAAATTATAAATTAACTTTAGTTTATTATTCAGGAGGTTAGAGGACGAACATGTCTAGTTGGACACGATGTAAGGGTCTTCATCTCAATCTCCTTTCATTGAGTATTATTTTGTTTTAATACACGAATTTATTTTATATTATGTAAAAATATCATTGAATTTTCATTTCATTCAAAGGGAATATTTTTCGATGAATAATTTTACTAAACAAAATGAAAACGAATGTTTCTTCTTAACATATGCAGTGACAACAACCTTTCCACCCCCACGATTATTATTTGATCTATGACTTCCTTAACAAGATGTAATGTTTTTAAAAGAAAAAATAATACCATATACTCTTTTTCTTATTTTGGAATTGAAAATTGATTTGATAATGATTTTGTTTTGAAAATATATTTAAATGATATATTGTGTTTGTAATGTGGAAATACTATCTTTCTTTTATGTTTATTTTATGTGCTATGAATATGTTCTGGTTCTTGGGAATTATTTATGTATACAGGTGGTTCCATGATAAACCTAGTGTGGGTGAGCCTGAGATAGATCTCCAATGTGTTGGGTAAGTTGATGGAGGTAAACGTGAATGTTTCTCCTAAGATATTTAGGGAATATACTGTGATGGGTATTCCAAATGTAACTCCCTACGTAGCTGTGAAAGCTACAATGTATGTATGATATAGATTCCACCAGTTACCTTTATGATTTTTGATTTCAATGTCTTATTCATAAATCATATGATTTCACAAGGTTTTTTTAAAGAGCTTATGTTATGTATGTATTGATGAACTATTGTTTTATTTCTTTTTCTTATTACCCTTACTGAGCCTTTTAAGCTCATAACAAGTTTTTAAATGTTTTTTATAAGACATAAATATGAATTTGGTCAAGGATGGGATCATGGTAAAGTCATGTTTTCTATAACAAGGAACTGGAGTTGAATCCTTTTTTCAAGAGTATTTATTTTTTGAATAAAATTAAAACAGATAAGAAATGTCTACACTAAATTTTCTGATATGTAATGTAATATTTATAGCCTAACTATCTAAAAATCTAAACCTAAAAAGATCCTAAATGTAAATTATTCATTTAATTCAATATTATTTAATGTTTTGAGGTTGGGTCCTTATTCTTAAAATAGTTGAACTATAAAAAAATTTACGAACAAAAAAATATAAATGGTTTATCCTCAGTGCCACCTACTCCAATTGATTTATGATAACCATGATTATAAACTATGAATCCACATGAATACAATAAACATGTTGTATCCTGAAAATCTTGATGATAATTACCCATAATTTCCTAGCATAAAATCCCAAAAATTTATATACTCAAATTCCCCATAGAAACCACCAAACAATATGTTATTTATATAGTCAATAATAAAGTATAATCTTTCTCTAGTAAATATAAATGACACCTCTCAGTAGGGACTTTTAATAACTTTTGATAGTTATTCAAGGGTCCCCTAGATTCTCTGTTAAAATAGATCATTTAATATTTCAACTCTTAATATAGATAGCCAATATTTTCAATCTTCATGTTTTTATTGCCATACACTATGATTCATTATTCATATTTATCACATTCAGTATGATAATTAATCACCAAACTCCTCACAATGTTTTGTCTAGTTAATTATGTGATGACTAATATCTCATGAATGATGATAGGTTATCTCCTTTGATAAAAAATTAATTATTTGGTTTTAAATTTGGATATCACTCCCCCTTTATTTTTTATATACTCTATATAAACTTATATTTATTTTAAATACTAATTTCATTGGTTATTATGTAAACTCCTTGAGAAATGGTATTGAGATTTTAGCCTCATTATATTTATTCTGAACTATTTGAATGATTATTTAAAACATGATTCAATGTCATACATATAAACAATTTAATAATCTTCCATTTTAATCTGAAATTAAATCCTAAATTATATTATTTCAATTTCCTCAGAAAATAATATTTAAATAATATTGAAATCCGTGATTTGTATGGGAAATTTTAAATTCCAAGTGATATCCTTCCAATTGTGTAGAAATTTAAGTCTCCATATAATATTCTATATTATAACATGGATCATGATCATTTAATTTGACCATTATGTAAAAAATTAATAATATATCATAGACATCTTCTAGATTAAAATACTTGATGAAAACATGTTTTCTTACCCATTAATAAAATGAAAAAAATAATGACAAATCATATGTTGTACTCCAATGATGAAAAATTATTCTAGTATCATTAAAACACATGACATTCACCTTCATGTATAACATCAAAAATTTATCTTTATTTCCACATAAAAAATTTTCCACAACAAATTCTCCTTATGCATTTGAGTTTCATTTATGTCACATATAACATGATTCCATTGGTTATTCAAATTTTTAAGACCCTCATGGTGAATAAATATCTTGGGATAATATTTGGATAATAGTAACTTCATATCATATGAAATAAATTAATGCATGTAACACTACATTACTATACCATTATTTTGAATGCACATAAAAAATCAATAACCGTCAATTGAGATTTCAAAAATGATCAATTTTTAGGACATAAGTCTTCCTCCCAAAACATATCTCTAAGATCTCCATATTCCAAGGGTAGATATATAGAGGTCTTATACATTATTTTTTAAGACTTATCATCACATTAATGATACAATATCTTCCTAATAGAATACGTGGTTCAACACTGATGGATGAATCCATGTGGCTGGCATAGAATAATGACTGATACTCATGGAACACTTATTATCCTCCCTCATAGAAGATCTATGACACAATATCATAGACACAAAATATACATTAATATTTTCAATATCTAGACACTCAGTTATTCATGTGGATTATTCCTCATAAGTCATGATGTTAATACCAAATGATAACATGCAATTTAAATTCGGATTGAATATGTGGTCAATGAGCCAATAATGATAGAAAATCCGCAAAAAAGATTCAATAGATGGGAATTACTAGAAATAAGCATATAATACATTGAAGAATTAATATGGATTAGATTGATCTGATCAAATATAAATTAATCTTTATGTTTATTGTAATTAAAATTGAATAGTTACTTCTTGTTTGAATCCCATGTTAGATGTTTTATCAACCGTGTTCCACATACAAAAAAATCGTGTTCCTTTATCCCCTCAATGTATGTAACCAGGTATGATCCAATAGACCCTTAAATATCACCATCATTCTACCATGTATGATGGTAACACATTCATATCATACGTTTTCCCATGCCTACATCTTCAACTATTCTATACATCAAATCTGAAGTTCCTACCTATCATATCTCTGCAATGAAATTTTACCTAGTAAACTACCTCTATCTTTTTTAGGATGATGGTTTTCTTGGGGATGAATTCTATCCTTGGTAATTTTTTTTATAAATTATCATAAATCATTTCCAAAATTTCACTTGGAATCCTTTGTCATATCACGATGTTATAGACAATTTGAACTACTCAATAACCATTATCACATTTAATGATCTAAAAAATGGCTTAACAATTCTCTGATATGAAGTTTTACTGACTTTTTTCCCCAAGGTCATTACTTTAGAACATAAAATCATTCATTTATTAATTTCAATATGTAATTGAAGTAGCATAATCACACAGAAGAACATATTGAATTCTATTTTTAAAATAATGAAATATACATATAGGATCAATCATCTCTTTCTTTTTATTTATTTGAAATTCCATCAACCTTCCCTATCAATATATGTGACTTTTATTCTCACCCATATTTATATAAAAATGAAATGAATATATTCAGGGTAATCTCACTCATGTGTTTTATATTATCACCTTGAATAAATGGTTATCTTATTCTCTCATTTTTTCTAATTCTTCATCTAATGAACTTATAATGACAATGATGAAATCATATGTGATCTTAGTAATGATCCATTAATTAAACAACTTATGTAATGATGTGAAAATATACTATATAAAATATGATATTATAAATTTTAAATATATTTTGTCGATAATTATTATGCATGTTATACCCCAATAAAAATTATCATTTTAGGGGTTTTTTTGAAATACATATCCTTAAAACATCAATGTTTTTAATTCTATCTATAAATTATAGACTTTCTGAAAAGATATGATGAGATAGTATCTTCATTATTTTCTCCCTTTAACTCTATGAATTATTCTTTTTTAATCCATAACACTCAACTAACAAACTCAAATTCTTTTTCATATATTGGAATAGCCTATAAAGATATCCATCAATTCTATGTGAAAATAGGGAATTAGTTAGACATTTTTGTTTTTCTAATATGTCCCCTGGGATATGAATATTTTCTCAAACTAATATTAATATTAACTCCATTACCATCACATTAATTCTAGTTTAAAACCTCTATTTATTGTTATCTCATCCTTTTCTCTTTATGTATTTTGTTTCCAAATTCAGTTTTCACATTAGATGTTAGAGAATATTCATCACCATCTTGAAATAATATAATTCTAATAGTCTTGTAATTATATAGATAATTAATTAGTTATTTCTTATTAAAAATAAGTACATAATCTTTAGTGATATATTTTTTTCTTCCTTTCACATTAATATCTTGTCAATGTAATCACATGGACATTTTGGTATAAAAATTCTATCTTATAGAGGTGTTTCATCATTTTATAGACCTACTTAAATTAATTTTTGGTTTCCAAAACCATAATTCATGAGTGTATTATAAGAGTAAAATACTATATCATTATTTATATGAATTTTTCTAAACAGTTCATAGATCCATAAGAATCCCTTTAAACCTTTTTCCACTATTTTGGTTATTATTAATTTAAATATTTTAGTCTTATCCTCTTATATTTCATCAGTTTTCCCATATTATTAAGGGTTTATCTCTAAAAAAATTTATTTATCATAATTAATATATATGTAAACCTTTCAAAAAAATATTAATCATAAATAAATCTATATTGTACTTCTTATTTTTTTCCACTTAATAAAATATGTTCAATATAACATGTCATTTAGAAAATAATTTATCTTTTTCTTGGGGATATATTTATCTATAGACATATACAATTTCAAATGAATCTCATCCACATTAACATAATATTACATTATCATCTACATTGTTATTTTTGAATTAATTAATCTATAACTTTTTAATAAAATCTATTAATGTATGGAATTTAGTTTTATATTATGTTCGTTCTGGATCCTTATCCAATTCTACACTTTTAAGCATGGAATTTTTTATCTCATTTAAAAGATTACTTTAATCATAACACTAAATTTCATTCACCTTATAATGTGCATATACATCCATACTCATCTTTGTTTTTTCTAATGAAATATTACAATTTTTATCTCATCATATATTCAGTTTAACCTTATTCGTCATATTCTCTTAATTTATCTTCTCTCATTTTGTTATTAGAAATGATAACTAAGTTTTATTGACATGATGCAACATATTCTGACTCATATGATGATGTTGAATCAATAATTTCATTTTTACTCAACAAAATTATCCAAAATTTTTATTTAATGTTTCTTTTTTTATAAAGTGATGAATTTTTCTAGGGTTCCTTATAAAATGAACTTCATCATTTAACAAATTAATTTTCATCATATTTCTTATTAATGAAATTTATTTTTTTTCCCGAAACCACCCAAAGTAATTTATTTAATTGATAGAAAATAAATATAATTTTATCTTCTTCTTTTAATGTATTTTAAATAAGAGACATTATTCTATCACATTCCCTATGAACTTCACCTAATGTTCCTTAGTGTGCTTCAAAATTATTTTCCCTCATCTTATGAATTTTCATGGATTTAAATTCTATTAATTCCTTCAGTTTATTTTAATAAATTGGGCCTCATCTCATCTCATTGTTGATATGGGTTTTGTAATGATCATTAAATTATATATCTCTAATATATTGAAAAGAAAACATCATTGGATTAAATCTCTTTGGAAAATTCCTTATTATCATATTCACAGTACCATGTATGGTCCTTCTAGATTCCCAGGCCCATTTAATTTTTTTATATAGAAAGGAAAATAGCACGAAAACAAATATATGGTGACAAATATCAAATTTCAAACTAAAAACTATATTTAAAAAAGTTCTATATCATTTTGAAACCAATAAATAGAAGATCCCCAGTCATTATGAGGCTCTCATTCAGAATGTGAATTTTTTTACTGATTGAGAAGAAAAAAATACTTCTCTCAGAGCCTCTGATACTTGAAATTATGTTGATTCTTAGAATAATTTTTATTTTACATCCCCTATTGGTATCCACATTATTAGTTTTCTAATATTTAAAAGTGGACATGGTAAAAATATTTATTGTCTCATTGGAATAATCCTTCATCGACCTTCTCTTAAAGGGAAAAAATGAATCCATCTATATTAATCAACATTTTAATCTTTTGTAGGTTGATATCATAGACATAATATTTTTCAAAACACTAGGCCATATAAATATAGTTTTTATTCTTTTTATCATCATTAGTAACATTCTACCATATATAATAAATTTTAATAAAGTAATGAATTTTATAAATCTCATCCTAAAAATTATCTTTACGTACATCAGTTCCATGATCCACATCTCCGGGATCCTATATAAGAATATTTAAACAACTTGACTAAGAAAACATATTGCATAAAATATTATTTCATATTAGTATCCACCTAGACCAAATAATTTGAAATCTCTATAGAACCATAATCATCACAAACCCATAATTCATCCTAGAAATCAGTTTCATAACCTGGACATCCCAATCATCATCCCCAGTTTAAACATCCCTACCCATACCATTATCAACCCTCACATCAAAATGTGTGAAATCACCACTTAAATGAGAATAGAAATCACATGAAGAAATAACCGTATTCCAATTTTCAATAGTCTCATAAAAAACAAGAACACTCAAATAAAATTTTAATCTATCATATATATCTGTGAGTTTTGGAAAACACAATGTAACTTATATAGGCTTATGATATTCCTTGACAACATCTCATGAATTCATGGTATCAATAGGATCAAACCGAGGATCCTGTGACCCCCTTCGACTATCATATTTATTTCATGACATGAAATTCTAGATGACATCCTTGATTGAAGGAGACTTTATTAAGAACATAATCTATGGGGAAGACACCAACATTTGAATCATTCTTTCATAAGTTTTCATGCTTTTAAACCATCGATACTTGTCCTAAATTCATGAATGTCGAAAATAATTCATAGGAGGACTCTCATATAAAAGTATTCTTATAATGAAATTCATTTATTATAGGAATTTAATAGGATTCAACCAGTAGCTTCAATACATCCACATTAATAAAAATTCTAATTTAAATCAGAGGACACACAACACACATCGTACTATCCGAATAAAGGAAACAACCTTCATGATTTCCCAAATCACTATAGTTTATGAATCCTGCATTATATGGATGTGATGATAGAACTTAGTGTAGATGAAACGAGATCTATTTCAGATTTGAGAAAAAGGAAACCAAGTTACTACCTGATCCATTTTGAATGGTAATATAATCATTGAATGGTTAGCGTTAAGAAGAAACATGATGGTACAATCCTACAAACCCCATGATCCAAAAATATGTCAATCGAACAAACTAACCAATGACCGACATTACAATTCTCGAACAATTGGGCTAAGGGAATCATAAGGGAATGCAAGAAAGAAATCTGGAATTGAAAAATGATGGAAGGTAGAATAGAATGATGGCAAGGTAACCTATCCTAACATAGGGGGAGGTGTCAGCATGTTTTCCATTAGTGGCTATGCCATGCCGAATATAAAGAGGAGTGCTTTTATGAGAGCATTTTCTCGAGTAGTTTTGTATTCAATTACTTATTATGTAGAATAATATCTTCACAGTAGGTATTTATTAAATATATCACCAAATCCTTTAATATTTAATACACTCTCACTTTTTTGGGTAAAATACTCATCAATTTTTTCATCATCTATCATATAGATATTTTATTAAAATTCCCATAAAGAATTGAATCATGGATTCCATTATCTTCATTTTTTTATATATATTTTCAAATTTTTCCCACACATCCTTTGCAATTCTATGTCTTGTTACCTTTTTTATTTTTTTCAAATAGTTACAAATATTTTCAATCCCTTTATTTCCCATATATTACAATTTTAAAATTATCTTCATGAGATAGAGGAGAATCTAATCTTATTCAATTTAATCTCACTGTAACAACATCAAAAACCTTGAGGACATGAGAAGGAAGATATAATATAATTAGATTATTTTACCAATCAGTGTTTTTTTTTTCAAAAAAGAGTTAAAATCATATATTATTGACTATTCTCAATCATAATTATTTATTATTTCATATATCCAATCAAATGGAACCACTAATTATATGACGTGTAATTATTAGATTAGTTTAATCATTGAGAGTAAATTTGTAATCTTTGTTTTATTATATGAATTTATGTTTTTAATTTAACATTTATGGATGGTTAAATCATGGTACTCACTTTATTATATATCTTAGCCATATACAAGTGATTCAATTAATAAAGTCTAAAAAATAAATAATTATATGGTTTTCTCTCAGTGTGGCCATAATTTATGAAACAAATTATACAGCGGATTGTCTATTACAAATCAAATCAAATAAAAGATACCTACTATCTATGGAATATATTAATGAGTATTCACTTTAATATCCTAGTAAAAAATATCCTTAAATGAAAGGTATTCAAGTGCTCATTGAAGAAACATCTTTATATGTCATTTATAAAAGCCACCCTCTTATTTAATCTATCTATATAAATCTCTTCCAACACCACACGGTGGGGACTTTATACCACCTCCTACCTGATCATTTATGGTACTGCTGAATCCTTTTTTAAAAATGAATTTGAATCTAATGTCTTATTTGTTTGATTTTTACTTACCAATACTCACATTGACAGTAAAAATGAATCACAATGACTCCTTGTAATATTTTTCTTGTCAGTTCTATGATTATCAGGATCTCTTAAATGTTATCATGCTATATCCTTTTTTACATAGAAAAATAATCATAAGAATTTTTTAGTGGGATTTATATCCCCCATTTTTATTCATTTCTCACATATATTTATATTCATAAATTTATCAAGAATAATATTCCCATATAATTTTATGGGAACTCAATGAGATATGATAATAAGAATTTATATCCCTTAAATTCATTCAAATTTATTTGAATGTTTTTTCAACACATGAATCATGTTCATCGTTAAAAATATCGTTCAGACTCAACTATTTTAGTTACAGATGATATTTGAATTATCATATATATCTTCCATTGAATCCAATATTATAAATATTTCTAGAAACAAAATATATAATGAAATATGTTTCTACCACATTATATTCTTACTAGTGATATGAAAATTTAAATCACTATAGTGTATTAATTTCATCTCATAAGGATCGTAATCATTTCATTTGATCATGATATATAATAATTTAGTTGTATCTCACATGATACATCTAATTTAAAATAGTATAATAACATGGGGGACCATCTTAATTCATTATATAGATATAAAAATTCCCATAAAATCATTTTTAATTCACCATGACATCAACATTTTTATTCTCTAATTAAAACCAATTCATGAAAATTCAATTAATTCCAAAAAACAGGACATGGATTATCTTATCATGCATGATATTCAAAAATAACTATGAATTCCACCTTTTTAAATACCATTAAAATTTCTCTTGATACCAATAAGTTTAATGTTTTTTTCTTGCCATGTTATTTAATTAATAAATAGTATTTTCAAGGATTCTATAAGAAATGAACATATTTTGATGAAATATGGATATTGTTTCCTAAATGTCACATAACATAGATGAATTCAACTAACACTACATTAATTAATCATTATTTTATAATATTGAAAAATTATTTATCTGCATGATAATATAATATTTCTATATTGATATCTGAAAAATTTGTGACTGAAGCACCCCAAACATCTCCCATAATTTCTCAAAACTGGAATTATACAGGCAGTTCAAATTGAAGATTATTGAATACATATCATCATAATGAATATATGTGATCCTCCTCACAAATACAGATGTTTGGAACACAAAAAAAAAATTCTATGTGGTTCACATGGATCAATGTCCTAAAATTATGAAATTTATATTCTTCCCCCTCATAGAATACTCATTTAGTAATAAAATACACAAATAATAACTGTGCATATTTTAATTCCGATTAGAATATTAATTTTTCTTGAATAATACATATATAATGGATTGGTGTAATTTTTATCCTGAATAAGGGGTCTGAGAAGATTCCATGCTATAAACACAAATTCAAAAACGCTTCTACTATTGGGAATCGATGGGAGTGAGAAGGTTATACAAAGAGTATACCTGATGGAACTGATTGATTTTATTTGAAAAATCAGTTATTTGTATAAATATTAATATATTGTGAACAATACCCACTTGTTTAAAACCATATTCGAGGTTTTCATTACTATGATTCAATTAAAAAATAGTAATGCTTCTTTATCCTCTCGATGAGTGTAACCCCACATACCTTCATCATTTTACCATACAAATTGGAATCCCATGAACACAGTACGTGAAATCATTTCTTCTTCTACACAGGCTCTATACCACCATTATACACCTCTATCCTCAGGCAGGCCATTAAATGTCCATAGTGCAGGTTAAACGTCTCTCTCCCCCTTTGATACTATTTGATTTCTTGGTAAAATATCATATAATATGAATTTGTTGTTAAACTATCATAAAATATTAATAAAAAATTCCAATAGGAAACCTTACTCAAATTTTCATGTTTTAAATAATTCTTATTCCTCAAAAACCTTTAAAACATGTTATGACCACTTAGTAATCACCAAAAAAATAAAAAATATGATTTTTTATTGTATCTATTTTTTGAAGTTCTTAAAAAAACAACTTAAACTCATTTTTTTAATTTTAAGAACCCATTCTCATAGAAAAAATACTGAATTAATTATTGTAAAATCATCAGAACACACATAGGATCAACATACACAGACAAGTTCGGTCACACTAGACATGAGGTACACGTTATTATTTATAATGATCATTTTTATATTGATTCAAATATGGTATAACCAAACATTTAGTGGGTTAATTACATTTTATTCAGAATGATATAATCTAAAAATGTACATCAGTGGTATAAGGTCCCACTTTATAATAAAATAAACAACTATTCATTTTTTTTTGTAAAGAAAATTTATGTAATTAGATGTTAAAAGTTATTCTAAGGTACAACATGACATGAATTAATGTTAACCAATTGATAAATATGTCATTAATTACTATAATAATTATCGAAATTGTGATTAAATTTTTTTTATTTTCCAAAATGTTGTGGATAAATAATTTGTAACATAAATATCCTATTATTTTCTACTATTTCTTATTCAATGATAATCATTATTATAAGATATAATAGATAATAAGTAATTACAAAAAATATAGGGTCACATTGTAAAGGTAATATGTCATATATCATTAAAATGATTGGTCAACTATGGAAGTTCATGTCTTACACTATGATTTGAATGTGAATTACGATAGATATTAACTATCATAAAGTATAATATAAATAAAAATCTCGATAGATTCATATTTTTTGAATAATTATTAATTTTTATAAAATAATCCATAAAATATGAGTGTTACTCTTAAAAAAATGTATATTTTTTCATAAAATCAATAATGAAATATTAACGTTTCATATTAACATATCATTTTTTTTTGAAAATTAATATAATTATTATTTTTTTATCTATTAAAATATAAAATATTTATTTATATTAAATGTTTTTTTGATGAGAATATTGGGTATGTTTTAATTTATTTGATAAAATTATTCTAATAAAAACTTATTTCAAGGCATTACATGATTATTGAAATTAAATAATATTTAGTATTCTTCTACCTTGAATATGGTTTGTTTTGTTCTTATGAGATTTAATTATGTGTTTAAACATAATTTATAAATATTTGGTGATAAAGTTATGACATATTACCTCAAATTCATATGGATAAAAATATGACATATTACCTCAAATGCATTTCTTATAATATTTTTGTATAATGAAGATAACTTATGTATTAATAAGTTATAATATATGAATAATGTTTTTATCAAAAACAATATCATGAATGATGTGATATATTTTATATAATCTATATATATTATGTTTATAAGTACGACCCAGACAGTAATTATTTTTTAATTCTGAGGAATATCTTACTCCAAAAACATAATTTATATATATATATATATATATTTATTAGAATTGGAAAATTATAATTGTTTAGTAATGTGTTACATATAATAAAAGGGAAATATTATTTTTAAAAAAATTCAATTTAATATGTAATGAAATAAAATTATCATTCCCCCAACACAATTTGTAATATAATTTAGATAATTTTAATGTGTTGATTATTTTTGAATCTAATTCTGAATGGATAACTCAATAACTTCACCATGTTTTTAAAATGAGTATTGCATGCATCAATAACACAACATAGATTATAAAAATGTTGATTTAAAGATAGAATGTTCCACACCTTTTTTACCTTTACTATTTATCGTAATCATTAATGGAAAATAAATTCAATGGAGATATTTTTTAGAACATTTTTGTTATTTATTGAATTTTATAACCCAATCCCTCTATATCTATTTAAAAGTTAAAAAAATCTTAAAAAAATTACATTTCAATACAATCATGATCTTTAACGTAAAAACATATACATTTTATGTTGAGAAATTCTATGTGAATTTGAACTTTTTAAAAAAAATTGGAGTATATTTTTAAAACCAATAATTCGATTCAAATTCATTGAGTATGTTAATTTTTAGGACATGTTTATTTTAATTGTTTGAATTTCATGTTTCTCCTCAGGTCCAAAAGAGAGTATCATGTGATTTTTGTTGTATTTTGGGAGTCTCTAGATGATTCTTCATAGGGATAATTTTTTTGTGAGAATGGATAAGGGGAAACCATATAATAGCTTGATCCCGAGGAGGATTATAGTACATTATGTAAATTGAATGTTTTTATCACACATTTAACATTATTGATGTTTAACCATTATTTTCTATAATGATGTCTTGTGAGATAGATTAAACAAGGGGCTTGGTGCATGGTTGTCACATAGTTGTATAAAAACATTGAAAAATATTTAAAATCAAATTATATAGGGTTATGTAATGTTGGAGAGTGGTTTAGAAAACAATCTTACCAAACCATGCATGGTTAATGGCTTGAGGAATTTCTGGATGATTCAACTGAGAGTTATATTTTTGGTGAGTAGGGATTAGGGGTAAACATAGAACACCTTGAACGTGGGGAGGATTCATATACATTATCTGAATTGAATGGTTCTCTAAAACATTTCCCATGATTAAGGGTTAACCATAATATTATCTAAGGATTTAGTGTGATTCATATTGAACAAGGGGATTGGTGCATGATTGTCACACAGTTGTTGGAAATCCAGAAAAAATATTTTATATCGAATTATTTTGGGTTCCAGATGGATAGAAAATCATTTGGAAAATATACACTCAAAACCATGAATGGTGGATGAATTAAGGGAGTTTGATCTTCAAAATTAGCCTACAATTTAGAAAACTATATAACTAAATACCATACCTCCATAAACATGTATAATTATAAATTTTATCTCGATAAATTTTAAACTACAAAATCCTAATTCCCATAATCCCTCTCACATGCAGAGATGGACTCCAATATCACATTTTCCCTATTGATTCCCCCTCAATTTGGATTATTCTTTGGTTAAATCTTTAGTGATTCATGTTGTATTTCCTTAAATTCTAACTTCTTTTATAGTTCAACCTGTTTTATTGTAATTTAATATATTCATGACAAGTTTTTTGGTTCCCATTCCATCAATGAATGGTGGTGTCATCCGACAGTGATTGGTATTTCATATTTATTGGTTGTAGGATAACCTCATATGGTATATATATATTGGAAAATTTTATTTTGTTAGAGGTGTGTGTACATGTTTATTTTAAAATGTATACAAATAAAATTGGATAAAATAAAAAATTGACTCCAAAATGGTTGTTATGGATTTATATTCGGTATGTATTAGGTGTATTTCATCCCTGTTCATATGATGTATGTTACAAGGATTTCTGTTAATATTTTAATGTTACAAATAATTTAATTCAAACTGTTAAAAAAATTTAAATTATTAAAATCAATTAAATTATTTAATTGATAATATTTTTTTACTTCTTTATTCATTATTTAGTCATGAGTTTGGGAGTCAATAAATTTAGATAATCATAATTAGACATAGATAGATATATAAAATGGTCTTCTATGTTTTTAAAAATAAATATTATATGTTATGAGGTAGGTAGTTCTATATAGAAAACCATTGCATCTATTCATTTTTATGCTAGATTGTGATTTGATGTCATCCAACCATGTTTAGTAAAAGTACTAAAATTAAATTATTTATATAATTTAAATTAAATACCCATGTTTGACATGATAAAAATTATCAATCCACAAGGGACCTTGGGATTTGGCTTACTTCCCTCAACTGTGGATGGTTCTCAGCCTTATTAGTCTATAATTCATGATGTATGGACCCCCATTAGGTTCATATATGGTTTCAATGAATGTAGTAACCCAGAGAATAAAAATTATATACAAATCCATGTATAGAATACTATGGATAGAGAGTTACTATCCTATATAGGACATGTATGGTATTCGAGATAAACATGTGGTTAAAATACAAAATCCACTTAGTCTTGATGAGCTTTGATTAGTGGACACAAATGATATTGATGATTGGGATGGGAATTTATTCAAACATATAGTGACGTCTAAAGGGCAATTTATCGAGACTATATCCCTTATGAATCATTCCTAGGAGACTAGTGTTGCCTTAAAATGTTTTTGAGGATGTTGTTGTATGTTATTACCTCTGAGTGATAGGTGATATCCTATGAAAGGTATTGAGAAAAGGGGACCTTTATTTGATATTGTGATTTTAATAACACTTAAGGGACCTAGATGGTTTCCCAGTGATATGTTTACTTATGTGATGGGTGTTTCGATTTAGGTAGTGAGGATTTTAGTTTTCATTAAGAACCAAAATTGACCATTGATTATAGGTCATCAGGGAATCCTGGTTTAACATGGGATCTTGAAATAGATCCTAAAATAAATTCACATGATATATGGGTACACCTATGAATCATTCAAGAATAATGAGATACATTGTTAACTTATATCCTATATAATTAGTTGTTGTGTATAGAATAAATTTTTTTTATTTTCTAAATGATTGGTAATCAGTTATTGAGAGAATGAATTTCTATTTATTAGGATTCTATAAGATAGCTATAAAGGATAAATATAATATGTATTAGATTTACTATGAACCAAGGTAGTCATCTAGATGAGATATTCTTGATTACATTTCAGGGCATGAATAATTCATGATGAAAAAGGAACAATATTTCGTTTGATACTAGGGAATTGGTTGTTATGTCTAACACTCACACAATGGATTTTTTAGAATGCATTAGAAACATCCATGGAGCTAGATATTACTCGATTTCCTAGGAAATTTCGGATCTATTTATAACAATTACATACTTTTTTCTGAGTGTGTTCTCTATTAAATATTTATCCTTCATAATGTTAGTATGAATTGTTAACCATCATGATAAGAGACAATATGATTCTTGAAAATATAGGTATGGGTCAGGGAAAGGTTTTATGAAAAAGTTAATGATTGGAAGTGGAAGTTTTTTCACACTTTAACACAGTTACTATATTTATTTTTCATGATTTTTCCACTTACACAAATTAAATATATAGGTTATATATGGGAAAATATTGGTGGATCCGTATTGATTTGTACTCATACCATACATTGAAATCCATGAAACATAGTTGGTATTGGTGATTAATATAATGTGTGGCTAAGTTGTATTATATTTTCTTATGTAAAATATTTTTAATACTTGTTTTTAAATTGAAAAATAGTTCAGTCTCATCAGATAAGAGTGAGTTTGAATTATTTTACTCGTTCCAAATCGTTATTATTTTTATTATTCTTATTTTTCACTTTAGTGTGATTTTTTTGTCATTGCAATGTATTTTGTTTGGTCAATATATTTTTATTTCACACATTTTTATGATTTTACAGTCTCCCCATGGTGCTACCACAGATCATCCTTGCTAGTCAGAAGCCCCTACAATATTTATAGGTTCACATGAGGTCTTTTTAAATTTTATCTGTTATGAGAACCGATTAGTGTTCATGAGTGAGGGGAGGATAATAGAAAATTGAATTAGATCATCCATTTTGACTTAATATCTATGGTGATGGTATAAAAGTGACAAATGAATACTTTATTGTATGTGATGGATACCGAATTATTTCTTCAGAACACCTTTTTAAAAGGACTTCCATGTTAATTAGAAAATGTGATTATTATTCATATATGTAGATGACATAGTTGATGATTTTTTACTCATGTGAAAAATATAGTTATTTTTTATGGTTTATTATGGTTTTAAATATTATACTACTGGAAAGAGGCCATTGTTTAGGCATTATATTCTTCTTATAAGAACAACATGACATATATCAAAATGATAGTGATTGATACAACAGATGAAATTGGTTTCAAATATTTAAAATTTTAGTATAATGTTATGTCATGATTCTTATATAACATTAAATTGTATAATAATTATACAAATCATATTATATTTTATTCTACTGATTTTTAATGTGGAACTACTGTGAAATGTGTAATGATAATGGATTTTGAATCCCTCTATTAAAGGATGTAGAATGACCCAAGTTGTTTTGTTCCATAATTTTATTCCATGATGATAAACTCCATGTAGTGATCTTGAAATTGGTTCTAGATAAGAAGTGTAGTTCATTATTTAAATTTTTAGTAACAACCTATATGGTCATTTCCCATATAATTTGGAACTACAATTCTCCTTAACCAAAGAGTATTATAATGGTATGATAGAAATAAATACTAGTATAATGATAATATTATATATATAATTTCGTATAATGATATCTAATTCATGAATGAGTATCTCTCATGTGAAGAGGTTTGTAGGGATCAACATATGACTATAACTAAATGTTGGGGTAGTCTAGTATTCAGATTCCGTTTGATAATCCCAACCCTAATAGGTGGTGTTTTAGAAGGTGACATATTATATGGATACATGAAACCATAGACTATGTAGTTGAGTTTGTGAGAGATCTTGTGTAACCTAAGATAGAATATGAAATGTTCCACATGTAATAACTCAGGAACATATGATATTTTATTCATTCTGGAATGAAATTGTAAAATTATTCAAAAATAAATATTTAAAGAAGTTATATATATTTAAATAGGGAATATAAAATATAATAGTAACCTCATATATGAAATTAGAAAATATTTGTCTATATTATAAGTGAAAATATGATATATTTATATCATTGATATAGTAAATAACTTTTTTTAAATTGATAAATTATGTTTTAATATATTTGTGACACATAATTTTTTGTTCATAATTTTTGAATTCAGATAACTATTTAAAAGAAAATTAATCTTCTCAAAAATAGATTAAAAAATTAATATTTTTTTATGATTATATGTTTTTTTATCAGAATATAATTAATATTTTAATGTGTTATAAAAATAGTTATACATTAAAAATTAATATTTTTAGAATAAATTATGATTTAAATAAAAAATTACATTTATCATTACTAGAAAATTATTATCAAGACTTGGAGTTCATTTTTAAATTCTAAACATCAAAAAATCATTTTGGATCTTTTTGGAGATTTTTCTAAAATAGTCGATTTTTGTTTGTGAATAGTGAAATATTGTAATTTACGAGATATACCAAATTCATTAATTATTGATTCATATATGATTTATGACTATTTGAAGAAGAAAACTCGATCTATATATAATTATTTTAAAATATTTATTGAAAATTATCATATAATTTGTAGTCTTGATCCAAATTAAAAATGTAATGAATAAAATAATCAAAAAAAACTATTTTGTACTGTAAATACCACACATGGACACCTCTTCTCCTCACACCACAAATACATGTATCATGTTTATTTTATTTCCAATTAAATTCCCATGCCTCTACCATATGTCTATGTCTTACTTGTATCTCCCAAAGGCCTAAACCGGGTTCATTGAGGAGGTTCTCAAGGAGAAATATTCAATAGGTAAAATCCTCTTTCATTTTCCATTATTTTCATTTCATTTTCTTTTAGTTTCTCATTAACTCCTTGCATCACCTCATTAAATTGATATGATTACTCTAGTATGTTACATATATTTAATATTTATAATTTTATTGGAATATACATCATCAATCCTTTCCTCTTCTCTTATTATTCTTAAAAAATGAAAACATCATCCATGATGTGTCAATGTACCATCACTATGGATGATGTGTTTTAAATTACCTTTACATCGTTTATGGATTTTTATAATACCATTATTATTACTAAATCATATTTTAGTATAAAATATATATTTAATATAGTTTTTCGGAACCATTAAATAAAAATTATATTAAATAAAATAATATAAGTTATTGAAGGACATAAAAACTGAAAAAATAAATTAAATAATTTTTATTAATGATTTTTCTAATGAATCATACACATATCTAAAAATTAAAATATATATTATACCATTTAAAATTATAAAAATATATTAAAAAAATTTAATTCAAATTCAATAGTTTTTATTCCATTCAACAACAATATTCATAATGAAGCAACCATGGAAAACATGAAATAAAATCCCCCAAAACAATGAAAATAGAAAAATATTATTAATTAATGGGTGTAAAGATGATATAAATAGATCATATAAGTAATTTTAAATATTAATATGGTCCTATAATTTGTTAATAACACAGATTAAATCATTGTATTGGGATTCTTAATTAGATTCTGTATGACAAACCTAAGGTAATGGACTTTTCTTTAAAAAGTCACTATTATATATATATATATATATATATTTAAATTTTTTAAAAAGAATGTTATTATGATAAAAGAATTCATTTTTTTATTATATTATGATTATTTGGATTTTTATGATGATGGTAGAGATATGTACTTCCCTCTAATTCATTGCGTATGTTTATGTCGAATGATGATCGTAATGGTAATTCCATGTGTAACTGTGATTGTTACCTCATAAGGTAGCCTTGAGGGTTATATAATAAGTGATTGGTGGGGGAAACATTATAAGGTAGTAATTAAGTTAAAAAAATAATATGACCGAATTAGGGTTACAATATCATGTAATTTATTCTCTATTTTACCATAATGATTTTATTTGGATTTTCTTTGTTTTATATAAAAATCTTGATTTCAGAAGATATGTATTTCTTACATTATGCGTGAATTGTATGTTTTCCTGAAAATTATTTATTATGTTTATATGTGTTAATTGACTAATTATTTCCTTTCTATTATATCCCTGGATTAAAATTTGGTTCACATCCAATTTATTTGAAATTATTTTCACAGGGTTTTAGAAATGTAAGATAAAATAAGAAATGGAGATCAATGTTCTGATGATTTTTGATGAAATGATTTCAGGTTCCAATAAAAACTATTATATTATTAATGAAATTGATATTGTTTTAGTAGTAAACACATTTTATTATAGTGGTTTGATGTGTATTAATTATTTCTCAATTCATAAAAAATTTATACATAAAAGATATTTTGGAATGTATGAATGTTACATTTAGTTGAATTAGTAAAGATAGTAATGTTTATGGTTGGGTTTATATAGATGGTATTAGAGTACAATTGAGATAGAATTTTTGGTTACAATGATTTTAATTGAGTAACATAATTTATTTTTACCATATGGTTATGTTGAAATAATATTGAATTTAATTATGACTATGTCAATTCTTCTAATATATGTATGTTCAAAAATTATTACACAAAAGAAACTAGAAAGGTTAAGTGTGAAGGCACCGAGAAAATGATATATTTCTAAATCCACAACCAGGATTGGTGGAAATTAGAATTGAGTTATTTTTAAATGTAATGTATCAGTTGAATCTATTCATAAATGGTAGTGGAGTCCATACATGAGAATAAATAGATCTACCATAATGTAACATAACAATAGTGGGTCATTTTATAAGGAAAACCCATATTGATATCAGTGGATCTTTTGACTCCATTTTGGATGATGGGTGAATTAAATCCCTTAAAATATATTGTATATCCTAATGGGTTAAAATAATCCAAATGTTATACATTTATTTTATTGTTTAGAAGCTGAATATGACTAGTGGTGGGCAGTGGTAATGAATATTAGGGATTGAGAGGATATTAATGCCTTATAATGTGAGGAATTTAAGAATATTTTCCTTGAAAAAAATTTCTTATTGAGGTTATTCATAGGATGGAAAATAAATTTCTCGAATTTAAATAAAAGGATGAATATTCAATGTCTATGTTCGAAGAAAACTTCACATGATTTCCAATGTACGTTCCAAATAGAATTTGAGATCTTGTTAGTAAACTAGGTTATTTTTACTCCAGAACAATGTTAACATTATAAAGTAAATGGGCATCTTGTTATTTTAATGTTTTTGAGAAACAGGTATGATTTACTAATAGGGTTGAAATGGATATTTGTAATGATCACTTGTACATTGAAAACAAGAAAACAAAAAGGTATGGATCGAATGAAATGGGTAAGAATCAATAAAAAATATGAAAGTAAGAAAATATTGTTTAGAGTTTGTTAGATGTTTGGTGAAAAAACACCATGGGGAATTCCTTAAAAAATATTAGAATTGATTTCAATGTGGATTGTTCGGAAATATTGTCTAATATTTTGATGAAAATTATAATAATTTAAATTCTGATAAGAAAACTATATTGTTTTTTTATATGTGGTAAAATGAGGAATAATGCAAATACCTTCCAAAAGAATGATCTAAATTATGTAAACCATCGATGATTAAATGTATAAAGGTGCAATAAAATCCTTTGTGACTACTCCAGTCAATTTTGGACATTCGTAGGAAGTGTCATCAGGTACATTGTTTGTTAACTCATATTTTTCTAATGTCATATTTAATATAGGGTCTACACATTCCTTCATTTCTATGAATTTTCCTTCTAAATTATAAATTTCACTACATGGAATACAACAAAAAACTATAGTGACATTATTAGGGGAAATATTATTGTAAAATAGCTTTATAATAATCCTTCAATTATTTTTTTGGAATAAAATACACTGTAAACATTGTTGATCATCCCTTATTTAAGTATAATGTTATCCTTATAATGGAACTTATTTCCCATTATCATAATAAATTTGATTGCATAGATGAACATGTTTTGTTTAGAAATAAAAAATCAATTTTATATTATAGTGAATACATAATATTGACAACATATTGTGATACTATGAAACTATGAAAATAATGAAATTAAATTCATCTTCCACATATTTTTTAAAATAAGGAAAATATTCAGATTATTGATTTACCGAGTAAAAATAAATACCTCAATGTTTTTTTAATTATATTATTGATTTTATACTTGATAAATAAGTTGAATTTACTATTTTCTTAGTTCCTAATGATAATAAAATTTTAAAACCCCCATATTGAATTGGAGAAGTGGAATTTTTGGAATTTAAAATTTTGTTGCAAGAGATTGTTGGTAAAGGCTTCATTTATCCAAGAACTTCACCTTGGGATGGTCATGTTATTTTTGTTACAATGAAATACAGTTTAATGAGAATTTTAATTGATTATATTTCTTTGAATGAAATTACTATTATCAATATGTATCCACTAAATAAAATCAAATATTTGTTTCGTCAGCTCTAGAAAAATCAGCATTATTCAATGATGGTATGTGATTCTCTTACCATCAATTGAATGTGAAGGATGATGACCTTCCAAAAATAGAGTTCAAAATTAAATATGAGAATTGTGTGTTTGTTTTTTATTCCATTTGGTTTAAATATTCCTATTCTTTATTTATGGAAATCATGAATATAATATTTCATAAATATTTATATTATTTTATTTGTATTTTTATGGAGATGATATTTTGGTGATTTGAAATTTTTTGAAGATCTGGAAATTTTATTAAGGATTTTACATTAAAATATCGATGAAAATAAGTGGATTAGCAATATAGAAATTTTTTTTGGTTTAATTTTTTTCCACATTTTAAATAAATATGGTAAAACAGTTTATCATATAAATAACTGGTTGATGAATGGTTGACCTTCAAATGAAACAGTCATTTGAAGATTTCTTAGATCAATAAGATATTAATGGATTTTTTATGAACTTTAAATATTTATTTATTCTCTTAACTATGTTAACCCAAAATGGGAAACATTTATTTGTATTCAAGTCTATCAAGTTTGATTTTAGAAACAAAAAATAATATTTTTGAATGATCACTTTGTGGGTCTAACATCATAAAATGGAGAGTATTTCTACTACAATATTTCTCCATTGAGGGAATTGGTTGTGTTATTACGAACAATGATCTGGTAATAGATTATTAATTAAGAAAATGTAAACCTCGGGATTTAAATAATTCTACACATGATTTGGAAATAACATATGAAGTTTTTTCTTAAAAAATATGGAGACATAATTTATATGGATAAAAATGTGACATATAAACCAATCATTAATGTATGAAGTATATATTCAATCAGAAAAAATTGAACATGAGGCACAAAAGATGGAATAAATTCATAAAGGATTATAATTTCTTGATCAATTACCATCATGGAAAGGTGAACAATATGAAATATTCCTTTGGTTGAAAACATCATGAAACATTAAATATAACCACTTTATTAATGATTTGATGAATTTGGGAATGGAATTTGTTGGTTTGGGAAATTCCTTTATTTTGTTTAGAAGTCAGTATATTCCACTCTCTTAGACTGGATTAAGTAGGTGTAGAAGGTAGAACCCACAATATAGATAATGGTAGAATAGTTTATGTCCGGTATGTTTGTTGAATTTAGTATTGATAAGGATTGTTCCATGATATTGGGAATGAGATTATGTGGGGTTTTTGATTCTCATGTGATGAAAAAATTATTATGTGAAGAACGCAGTTCTCCAGTTTCAGTTGACCCTGAAATCACTATGATTGTTAAAGACATTCAAGAGTATTACTGGTGGGATAAAATTAAAATAGATATTGATGATTTTACCAAGAAATGATTGACTTTTCAAAAGGTTAAAGCAGAGTGAAAAATACTAATGAGGAAGCTTCCCCATTGAAATTACTGGAGTGAAAATTTTGAAAATATATCTTGGGACAATGGGGTTAGAAGAGTGAGGAATTATAAAGTTAAAAATGATATAGGGGTTATTGTTGATCAACTGTCTAAATCTGTAGGTTTCCTTCTTATTTGAGACACACATTTTCTAGACCGTTTTTTCAATTCTACCTCCATGAGAATATGAGGTTACCTGAATGTTGTATCTCCATTTTATATATGATCCCAGGTTCACTTCTATATTTTGGGAAGGCATTAATAACACATTGGGAACTGAATAAAATTTCATCTCATCCATTCTTCCTCAATATTATGGATAGACCAAGTGAATAATTCTGACATTGGAAGACACATTACATTCTTTTTTAATGGATTACTGGGGTTGTTGAGATCATCATCTTTCTTTATAATATTTTTCTTCTAAATACAGTTTTCATTCTAGTATATAGATTTCAACTTTTAGGATATTATATGGAAGTAGATATAAAACTCTATCATATTGGAATGATGTTAGGGAAATGAAGTTGATGGGACTATAAATAGTAGACGAAGTGGCTTAGACTATATATATGATCCAGAAACACGTTAATATAGATTCGAGAATCTGGAGAAGATATATATAAAACATGATGAAGGAATAATAATTCAAGGTAGGTGATCATGATTTCCAATAAATTTGTTATAGTCAAATCATTATATGTTTAGGTAATAAAGAAAATATATTATTAACGTTCATTGGACCCCATGAAATTTTGGAGAAATTTCAATGTGTTTCATCATGAGTTGATTTTTATCAATATTTATCTAAAGTAAAAAAAACGTTTTTCATGTTTTGCTGTTACAAAATTGTGTTCTTGATTTATATTATGTTTTAATACTAGAAATAGTTTAGCTGGAAAAGAACATTTCTTATCAGGATAAACCTATTCGGATTATTGATTGTAAAAAGAATGTATTGTGGAATAAGGTAATTCCCCTGGAAAAAGATTGGAAGAGAACCACATTGCTTAAGAATTAACATGGGAATCAGAATATTATATGTGGGAATTGTATCCTCACTTTTTTAGTAAGTGAATACAAATTTCAATGATGAAATTTCAATAAGGGGATATTGTAACTACACTAGTACATATAAAATAATTTTTTTCTTTCTCAGATTCAATTATAAATTTCATTATAAATGTATTATGAAAAAAGTGGCATTTTTTAAAAAATGTGGAATATAAAAAGGATTGGTAACATAACCTATGAATATATAAATAAAATATATCTATATTATAAGTGAATCTATAATATATTTATATAAATTAATATATAAACAACATTATTGAAAATGATAAATTAAGTGTTGGTATTTTTGTGACTCATGATTTTCTATTTAAAAATTTATATTTAGTAAAATGATTTATAATGTGTTTATCTTTATAAAATATGTTTATAAATTAATATTATCTTCGATATGATTATAAGTTAGTTTTATGAGTCCTTAAACAATTTTTAAAGCTGTTACAAAATATGTTATTATTTTAAAATCAATATTTTTACAATAAATGATTATTTTAAAGAAAAATTAAATGTTACAAATATATGAAATTATTTTCATATAATGGATCTCAACATGCAATTGTACATTTCTAAAAAACATTTGGGTGAATTATTTGTATTTTTATAAAATAATGGATTTTTATTGGAATTCTGAATCATGGTATGTTACTGTATTTAACATATTAAAAAATTATTTAGTCATATATGATGTATGGAATATGTAAGACCAAAATAATGAACCCTATTTAATTTTTGTAATATATTTAGTGATAATTATCAAACTACTCATAGTTTTTATTGAAAAAAATAAACTAATGTAAACAATAATAATAAAACACCCTCTCCTACACTATAAATATCTCCCCTCACCACCTATTCTAATCCCACATAAAAGCATGGTAACATCATTAATTTTTACCCAATTATCATACCAATGCTCTTACCTATGTCCCAGACCTAGAGGTCCAACAAAAAGGAAAAAATCTGGTTCCTTAAAGAGGCTTTCAAGGAGATGAATTTAGGAGGTAAAATCCTCTTTCATTTTCTGTAATTTTCTTTTAAATTAAAATTTTTTCATATTCTATTCTCAAATCCCCAAAAAATGTGACATGACAACTAAAATAAAATAAATATATTATAATTTTAATTAACAAGTTGAATAACCCTGATGGAACCTCTCCACATGTACTATTATTCTATAAAATGAAAACATCATCTGTGATGTGTTGATTTACCATCATCAAGGAAGATTTATTTTCATTTTCCATTACCATCGACATGGATATTCAAAAATTCCTTATTATGGTTAATAATATTTTTTTTATTAAAAATATAATAGATATAATGTTATGGAGCCTGAATATTAAAATGATATTAAATAAAATTATATATGTTCTTTTTTGTCATAAAAAACACCAAAATAAATTAATTTGTTTTCATTGATGTTTTATCTAATAAATAATCATATAGCATAAAAAATGATATATGGTATCATTTATAATTTTGGGCACATATTTATAAAATTTCCTTCTAATTCGGGATCTTTTCTTCTATTCTACATGAAACTCAATGATGATACAACTGGGGAATCAACAAAATAAAATCACCCAAAACAATGAAAATAACTAAATATTATTCATAAATGTGTGGTATGATGATATAAGAAGATCATATAATAAATTAAATGTATTAATATGACTCTTTAATATTATAATAACACTATTTAAATTATTATATAGTTTGGTTGATCATATTTTATGTAAAGAAAACATGAGTTAATTGTATTTTTTATTAATGTTATTTTTTAAATTTATATTTTTACGAAACTATAATGGATTGTTTTTATGATGACAGTATTTATATTTTATGATAATGTTTTGTTTTTTGGGATTTTTTAGGATGAATTGTGATACCTATAACTCCATTCAATGCATTGTTAATTTTCATGATGTTGGTTGACGTTAATGGGAATTCTTTGTGTCAATGTAATGGTTACACCATAATATAGTCATGAGGGTTACATCATAAGGTAGTCATGAGGATTACATTTAAAGGTAGTAGTGACGGTTAAAAATATATAGTTATCTATGGGGTTACAATATTTATTATGAAATTTTCCATGTTAAATTTTATGTTTTAATTTATGTTTTTAATGTTTTATTAAAATATATTTTTTTCACAAGTCATTTATTTTATATTTTATGGGTTATAAGTGTGCCTTTGTAAAAATTGAATCATATATTCATATGTATTCATTGAAGAAAACAATCCTTTTGCATATGCCCCTACTATTCTTATTTGTGATTATACTATTATGTAAAATATTTTTAATATGGTTTATAGATAGTTAAGACAAAATAAGAATCCAAGATGAATCTTGTTATGATATTTCAAGAAAAGATATAATGTTTTAGAAAAAATAATTTGTATTAGGGATTAAATGGTAATGTTTTAGTTCTAACCAGATTTTATGCTTGTGGGATGATTTGTATCAATTATGTTCTAAATAACATACAATATAAAATGAAAAGATTTTTTGAATATAAAAATGTTATTTTTTTAATAACTATGAATTTTATTTAATGATTAAGGTCTGGTCCTTATACTGTGTCTGTTTTGAATTATGGGATACGCGGCCTTTGAGATTAGTAAGAGAGGCTAGCGGTATTACACAATTGATTTGGCTATGAGTGAGCCTTGTTTTTTATAGGTGCTATTAGGTTATTATCGTTAATTTGTGTGATGGATTAGAGAAGTAAAGTGACTTCCATAGAATTGGAAAGTGTGGTTAAATTATTATGTTTTAGATCACTACATGTGAATTTCAACCAGGTATGTGGTATATGTTGGGTAATTCTATAGAGGATATTTAATGATAAATAACACAATTATTTTTTGTATCTATGATTTAATTTTAGGTTAATATTAGTTGGATACCTATCCATATGTATTTTTTATATTATTAAAGAACAATAAATGGAGAATCAATTCATTCTTTTCATTTTGGAATTATTCTCATATAGAGGGTTATCCTGAGATAGACTGTAAAATTGTAAGAATGGTTTTCTTGAAGTAGATTGTTAAGGGTGGTTCATGTCATGTTTGGTAGAAATATTGTGTATCATGGATAATTATTTAGGTTCGTGATCCTCGTTTTATGACGCATGACTCAAGCGACCATGAATCGAGATGTCAGACCTCCAGTTATAGGAGCATACAACAATTACATTTGGATGAGGACAACGAAGCAGGTATTATGTAGGCCTGGATCGCTTGGATTATAAATTACCGAGAGGGAACAATATGATTGTGATAATTTGGGTTTTTAATATTAGTGTTCATAGTTTTTCAACGATTTGGTGTAAATGATAAATGACCCTATATGGTATAGGGGATAACACAAACTGATCAATTGTGGCGTATCCGTCAATTTTGGATGATCCCAATAAAGTATTGATATAATGAATGATTTTGGACTTGGAAGAGAAAAATAAATTTGTTGATAAAGGACAATGAGGTGGACAATGAGTAGTAGAATAATGTAATCCACATGATGGGAAGCACATAACTAGTTTTGGATGGTGTTTCCATTATTAAATATGGAATTCAGAAAATTTTAAGAATGACGACCCCATGATTTCAAAAAAAGGCAAGATTAATATTTGATTTCATAAATCAGGTTTGAGTGAGGAGGTTAGAACCAATAATTACCTTCAATAATGTATGTTACCCAATATACATCGGTACTATCCTATCTAGGTTGGGTCTGGGTATGATGTGACTGGTTTAGATTGTTATTAAGGAATCATAGTTCTTATTAGTAGGTGAATCCAAATTATATATTCTTGTGTTAAATAACATATTTGGGATTTTTATATGAATTTGGATTTGGTTCATTAGTTTGTATTAGGCTTAAGGTAAAATTGACAGAATTAAAGCATCAGTCAGATCAGTGGTGTTTTTGTGCTCAGGTAAGAGCATGATGTGTGGAAAGAAAAAATAGTGATAACAAAATTGAAATAAATTGATACATGGGTTGGTAATTTAGTTGTGCTTATAGAATAACTTAGAATTCCTTTTAGTATCAGAAAATCATTATTAGATGATTAGGATGTGGGTTGACATGTTAAGCAGAGAATTTCATCAAATAGTCAAATATAGAAGATTCAACAAGATTTATTTTGTGATAATTGATTTTTGGAATTGTGAAATGAATTATACACCCAATATTGGGTATAATAATTAATATTTTAGTCTTGATCAGGTCTACTTGTGGAAAATTCATCATATGAGGGCCTTGTGAATAGGATATGGAGTCTAGAATGATTATTTTTGGGGTTGGTTTGAGGACTATTTCCATATTTTGATAAATGTTATTTTGGTTATTTTGTGGGAGTGATTTTAAAATCACACCAATAACATCATTATATTATTAAAAAATTTGTTCAGTGGGAATGTTAGATGAAAAGGATTATAATTGAAAATTTTTTATCCCAATGAGAATAATATTTCAGTGGGGAACATGAGGAGAAAGTTGATAAATTTTATAATAACAAATTAGTGTCTCTAGACATTTGGGAATGGGTTAGCATCATCTTAATTATACATACAGGTTTTTAAAACAATAATTCAATTATAGAATTAAAATTAAAGGTTTAGGTAGAGGGAACCTACCTCAACCTCAAGACACATTTCTTTTGACAATGACAAATCGAATCTTCCTTTTTTCCACTTGAACGCATATGAATATTCACATATATATAAGGACACATAGCCCTAATGTACATATTTTCATGGCCAAATATGCACATGGGGGTCTGTAGATATATGTTTATACTTGCATATACCCCTTTACACTTACAAATGTATGCATTTTTCATATCTATATATAAGCACTCCTAGCCCCAATATATTTATTCATACTGCCATGAGTGAATATATATAATGGGTGGACTTATATATGTATATTCCAACCTATGAATATACATGTAAGCCTTCGTCAATAATAACTCGAATCCACTTCAACGAAATCCAAAATGCACTACAAAAAAATAAGGAACCCAAAAATCAAAAAAGGCCTAATTAAAATTGGGGCAAAGAAATAAAATGGACTTTTTTACCCAAATCGGATGTTAAACTCACTGTCTTCGATGGTGGTGGATAGAACCGACCTCATCATAAGAAACCACATATAAGAAAATAGTGAGAAATAAAATTATATATTACAACTTCATATATATAATAATGGGATTGGTCCTCCACAATGTATTTATATCATTTAGGAAAATATTTTAATTCCATTATTGAATTAAGAAATTTATTAGGCATATATTTTCAGAAAGAGGTAACAAATATCATTTCAGCTATTAATATATTTGAAATAACATAAACTAGTGTTTGACATGAATTTCATATTATTTGAGAAATAAGGAAGGGAAGATATCATATTATATGCCACTTTATTTAATATAGTCATTATCATTTCCATACATACACTATTTATCAAATTTATAGAAAAAAAGGATAACACAACAACTACTGTAAAAAAAATATAACACACTTTCATAGAAAAACACAAGGCGTTAACAGGTATAAAACCAAATGTGATTATAGGCCCAAACAATAACTTCATTCTTCCTTAAGATTACCATGTTCTTATCTTCATTATGTTAATTATACTATTACCCAAATGATTAAATCATGTTAATTTCACACATTCACTTTATTCCGGGAGAAAGGTAATGGGTCTCCTACCACAACATCAGGACCACAATATTCAACAATTATAAAATAGAAAACCAAGAACTAAACCTTGATTAACTTTTTTGTGGGGAACTAATGATCCTTAAAACACTAGCCTAACAATGGTGTCTAGAAAAATATAATCTATGAATATACAATGAGCGGTGTAAAATTAAAATGATAAAGGAGATAAATAAAATACCAGGCCATTCATGGTTCACCATAAAAAATCCATCTAAAAAAACCATCTTCATCCTATACCAGAATAATTTTTAACATTTATTAATTATTATTAAATTGTAATATTATCTTGAAAACTGGGGTCATATATTGTAATACATACATAAGGGATGAATAACACCAATGAAATTTAGAACTGAATGATGGAAATAAGAATGTTCTCCATGAATGTGAATCATTGACCAAATTCAATTACATTCTTTAAACTAGAATACACATCATCAAATTAATTTAATTTCAAATTTTGGCCAATCCAAGGAATTTAACTTAGGTAACCTCAATATTAATTTAGTGCCCTAGAAAACCATCCCATACAAGTCTATCTAGTTTAATCCTCATAGGAATTCAAATATCATCAATGCATGTTATATTTTCATCGCATCATATGCTTGTATTTGGTAGTCCATATTTGGAACCCAAATGTCACTCAATGCATAATGTAATGCACTTCCCCCTAAGACCATCCTCAATATTCCATATAGGGAACCCAAGTGTCACATGTGGAATAATTTAAGACCACTCTCTATGTGATATAATCTAATTCATTCTACCTATGAATCCATATGTCGCTTACAACGTAATAAAATTCCATTTATAATTCATTTTATTTCAAAATATTGGTGATCGCATACATGATGTTTCATGTCAGAACACTTGTATCAACCTTTCCATGTCATGCTCGATGGTCATGGATAGTGGATCCCATAATATTTCAAAATTCCTTTTATTTCATTTGGGAATCTAATTTATAATGACAATTAAATCTATAAAAAATACGAACAAGGGCCTATGAATAGAGGCTTACCATTTTACCTTTTTCAGATTCACACTACAATTCAATAATAAGGGCCAAATAACAATCATCAGTTGGAGGTTCAATTTTAATTCAATTATATGTCTTAAGGGACATTACATTTGATTCTCCCTAAGTGGTGGCTCAAATCAAGATAAATAGTCTTAGATGACAAATTTAGGTTTCAAGGACTAACTAATGCAATGTGATAACAATTCACTTGATTATTTTTGAATTTTTGTTGTGTCACAAAGAAATTATTGTGTTTATAATGACAACACATAGTATAAAATTATTTCATTAATTGAAAAAGAACAAGACCATATACTATAGCTTCGTATTTCACTCCACATCTAGTATTAGTTTCAGATTCAATAAAGAACAGACGAAATAAGATAAATTTTCAAATACATTAATGATATGGCGTGGGGGGTGTTGACCTCAGCGTCTTGGGTGTTGAGGGTTGTGGGGGAGAGCCATTGGGAAGGAAGGGAGATGGTGGGGAGGCCGCTCAAAGTAGCTTCGCTAGAGGAGGAGGATCGTGGGGAGGAGGGTCATGGCGATGAGGTGTCATGGGTATTGAGGGATCTTGGCAAGGAGGTGTCAGGGAGGACGCATCAAGGAGGCATCAAGAAGGTAGAGATGAGGTGGGGAGGCTGCTCAGTGCAACTTCTCTGGATGAGGAGGGTCGTGATGAGGAGGTGTCGGGCTATTGAGGGGTTTCGTGGACGATGGATCGACTGGAAGGAATAAGAAATGAACGGGTTGGGGTATTCAGCCACAGAGCCATGGCTAATTGAGGTGGTGTAGCCACATATTTTTTTAATCTGTGGCTTTATAGGGGTGGATATAGATTAATTTCTAGTAGTGATGGTAAAATAACATTTTAACATGTAATTTTAGTGGAGGTGAATTGTTTTGTGGGTTATTCTAAGGAATTTGATTAAATTTTGTTATAATTAAAATTTAATAATTGTTATTTTTTGATGATTTTGAGTGCAGATGTGTGGGGAGAATTTCATAGGGTGTTGTCATCCCGTCAATTGTTGTTTATATATGATGAGGGAATCTAGTGATACTTCAGTGTTATTCCAAAATTAATTCAGATAGAAAATTAATTATAATTATTTAAAATTATTTTATTTAAATAATTAATTGTAAATAGTTTATAATTAATCATTATTATTTTGACATGATTTAGGGCCTCATGTGATTTAGTGATGGCCATTTGGCTTGGATGTGTCACGAGGAGGATTGAAAGGTGTTTTTTTTAAAAGGAAATGGATTAATTATTAGGTAAGATGGTTCCTCTTCATACCCAATTGGTATATGAGTTTTTTTATACTTGAATTTGATTTTATGTATTACCACTATTATATTTTTTATCATTTTTCAATGAAATATATTCTATAATTATAGTTAAATTCAATGATATGAGTTAAAAAGTATGGTTAACGCAACAATGGACATTTGGTGTAGGAGTATTATTTGGTCACTAATGGATGAGAGATTGGTTACAATGTATGACAGGAAATGTATACCCCCATGAGTGGTTAACTTTCATTATATGTATATATCAACCCTTGTAATAAATTCTTTTGAATCCTCTTTGTAAATGAGATCATATATGTGGTGGAACTGGTTTCTGTAGGCCATTTGTGATAATTGGAATGAATATGTGGGTGACATCCTCCCCAAATGAAATTTGATGGCTTGGTGCATAGACCCTAACAAAAACATTTCTGGAATATATGTTTGGAATAGGCTAGAGTGACATGGATTGGTTATGGTCGTGTGGCCATATCTATTGAATGCTTTTCAAAGAATGTTGGTGAGGCCTTAATGGTATTATAATGACATTGTGGGAAAATATTCCCTCCATGTGATGAGTACTGACTAAAGAAACCCATTATGTGAAGGGGAATCCTTATGGGGTGTTATAAATATGGTGATACCTATGGGTCCCAGGTGGGTGTCATAGTGATATATAAACCTTAATGATAGCGGGTTTCAGAATTGGGTAGTGATAGGTTATGATGGTATCTGAATCCTAAATTTATTGTTCAGTTTGGTAATTCATGGATACCTAATTACACATGTGATCCATAATTATAACCTAATAAACATTCATGGTATTTATAAGGATTACTAGAAACCATCCATAAGGAATAAAATACCATATTTCCTTATATTTGATGGATTATTTTTTAGATCCTAAATGACATACACAATATATTGTTTTACTAGGATATCTAGGAATTTTTAATTGACTATGATATAGTGGATTTCGAGGTATTCCAGGAATTATGATATGAGCCAAACTATAATTTGTGAAATATATAATATTATTCCCTCATATTTATTATATTATTTATACTTAAATTCCAATAAATCCCATGAATTTTCTTTGAGACTGGAGATACTATATTACATATGATATTAACCAAAAAAGAACAATATTTTATAATTATTTCAAAGATACAATGAGATGGTTTTCAAATGAATTCATTATACATGGTATTTTTTAATGATATTTAATAGATAGTGTGATTTATTACGCAATTATTTCATTTTTAAATCCTTATTTATTTATACTTTTTAAAACTGATCAAGAAAATTTAATTTGGATTAATAAATTGTATTTTAGATAAATATGAAATTATTATTCCTTTATAATTTTCCAAAAGATAATATGTTTTGTTAGATTATATTATTAGAATAATTTTTTACTACATTAGATTTTTTAAAATTGGTTTCTTTATTATTGAAATATGTTTATACATAACAAATATTGTTAATAAGGATGAAAAAAATTATATTTATGTAAATGGATATATAAATATAAATTGTGTTAGGAACATGTCTATAAAATATTTCATATATTGATTTATGT
The DNA here is from genome assembly GCA_963277665.1 of Viscum album. NCBI lineage: Eukaryota > Viridiplantae > Streptophyta > Magnoliopsida > Santalales > Viscaceae > Viscum > Viscum album. Next base: position 537,902,396 of record OY728157.1, read on the forward strand.
AATATAAATGTTCCTGGATAAACTATATCTTTTTAAATTACGTTTTATTTCTTATGCATCTATTATAATATAAATTCCCAAATATATTTTTATATTAAAACTAGTGTGGGGGTCATGGAAAGGATTTTTATTGTTATTATTTATTGACGGTAGTTTGATTAAATTAATTATGAAATGATATGGTTGATGTAGGGTAGGGGTTAAATCAAATTGTGATAATTTGAATCATCTGGATACCAATATTTAATTTCAATAATATTAATCATGATTTTTTATGCTTATTGATTATTCACTTAAATTTTGTTCATATTTATATTGTACTATCACTTGAAATAGATGAGTGTTTGTATCTGATATTATTTATTATTAATTATATGTTGTATTAATTGAAGGTGATTGTTTCTTAATTATTAAAATATGAATACATAAAATTAATAATGAAAGTATTATTAAAAAATAAAAGGATCATGGATAAGAATATAATATCAAAATTATTATCCATGGATTTATGTATAATATAATTATTATCCAATAATTGATGAAACAATATTATTATGTAGTTTTCAATTTAATATTTTCTATTGAACATATTAAATTTTGATTCATTTATGCCTATAAATATTTTTATTTCTAGTTCTTAGTGATGGATCCCGAGATATAATATGATAAATTATATTTTTATCATATATTTGATAGAATTTATATCCTCAAAATGGTTGTGTGATATATATCAATATTTATTATTATTTTTTAAATCCATCAACTGACGTAAATATAGAAAACCAATTCCTATATAAGTCCTTAGAAACTAGGTGTTTTTCAATATCTATGTTGTTTAGGTTTTTAATAATTGATTACTTCATTACACCAATATCAATTAAATACATCGAATTTACATATACATATCCAATCTATGGAGTCTTACTACTGTTGTTTATCTTTATACATGAGTTGTAATGAATCTTCTTTCTATAATACATGTTTATGTACACTCAGATAAAAAGAAGTTAAAGTATAATATATTTATTATAGGTTAACTTATGAACAAGTAGTAATGGCCTAAAGTAATGTGTATATTTATGTAGGCTTTAATGGATCTAGATTTTAATAAATGATTATTTGGATTTTATAGGATTTGGATGTGATATTTATTGATTGATGTGTAGTGTCATTTGTGGAGGTGATATGATGACAATATGTATGTAGTTTATGTTTAGGGAGATTTTTTATCTTGATAGTGGTGTCAATGTAGCATAGTTATGTATATTTTTTAATTAATATTTTATTATCCTCTATGTTATACCTATTGAGCGAGCCTTGGTGAGGATGGAAATATAGACTACCTATTTAGATGACTAGGTACGTTTTTTATTTATTCAAAGGAGATTTATTATGATTTTCAACATTTTTAGGAGGGGTTTTAGAGGATCATAATATGTATACTTTTATACTCACTAGTACACACACACACACATTAATTCATAAATAGGGTTTTTGTGATATATATAGGCATTATTATCTTAAACAGGATTGTGGTGATTTGAGGCTATTCATGGTTGTAGTTGTAATATATTATGTAGTTTATTTTATTTTTAGGTTTTCTATTTTATGAAATATCAAGTACAAGGATTTTGTTATTTTTTATTTTTTATAAATTATATTTTGGGGTTCTCAATCATTTTCATATATATAGAATTAAATGCCTCTCGTATGACTATATAATATACCCTCACGGATACTCATCATCTTGTGGTATAATGGAGACTTGATTTAGTGGTTAATCCCTTAGTACCTACACTAGAGGGGTACCGGTGGGGGAGTTTGTCACAATCTTGTATCAAATAATTTCAATGAGATATGTGATAGATATTGGGGGTATGTAATTGTGTGGATTTCATGGTTTATTAGTGATATAGTTTTAGTCAGACATGGTACATAATAAAAGAAAATAGAGAAGATATAACATAGGATTTTAGGGTAAACTTTGATCAAACACAATGAACAAATATCTAATAAGAATATTACGAGAAGAGATTCTGATGTGGGGTAGAGGCATAGATAAGGATCACACATCATTATTTTTGGTGCCTATGATTGAATTGTCTTGATGGTGGTATTTATGATGAATCCAAAAAAATTAATGTTTTGTATTTTATATTACTAAATTAATTAGTCCTTAACATTTCTATTTTGTAGGTATTTATCTTAATTTAAATTTCACGAAGATCATGTTGGTGAGGTTTAACAAGATACACCAGTAGATCATCATGGAGTTGATGTTCACAATGATTATTATTGCAGTAATTTGATTTGTGATTATTAATTTCAAGGAATACTAAATTTTGAGGGATCAATTTCAAATCTAAAGGTTGTTTTTTATTTATACGATATAGAGATTAAATTAATTTTGTTTAATACTATGAGAGTGAGCATGATTAAATATTTATTAGTATGTTGTTGGTATCTTCCTAAATGTGGTTTATTTTTTTCCTTTATGATAGTGAGGTTTCATAAATATAAAGGGATAAATTCTATAATTTTTTCTAGGCGTAGTTTCTCCCTTTAAAAAGATTGGTACATCACCATCCAAAAATTCAATCCCACCACTAGCGGTGTTCTAGCCACTAGAATAATTTTAATTATAGAATGATCATTTTTCAATATTGTTTAATTTTTTTACCTAATAATGGGATATATAAAACAATTTTGTAGAGGATTTACATATAGAAATATGGTTCTTGGTCACTGTATTTACATTTTTTTAGCTGGATGTGATATTGATGGTTTAATTTATTCAGAGGATACTGGATCATACTTAATAATCATTGTAAAAGTGTCTCCATATCTCTATGTTAGAAAAATATTTGGAAATATGTTCTTAGGATTTTATTGGTTTTAATTTCAAATATAAATGAAGTACTCTTTGTTCACTATTTCTTGTTTCACTAGTCTGATTATTTCTAAAAACCTTACAATATGATCAGTTACTTTTTCTATTTTAGTTGTTCTAAAGGCCATCAAAATCCCTTCATTAAAAATTATCAAGGATCTGGTAGTTTGTTATAGATTATATCATTATAACATTATCCTTTTATGGATTACAAAAACAAATTTAATAATAATAATAATAATAATATTTTACTATATGAATTTTTTATTGTTGTGGATATGTGGTGAATAGGGTAAAACGACATGATTTAACTATTCCATAGAGACCAAGAGTGGAGTGTGAGCATGTAGGTGATCATACTCTAGGCTATATATTCCATGGAGAAAGACATTTATAGATTAATGCCTTAGTATTCTTGATGGGAGATGAGCTACACATCATACAATGTATTTTAAATTTATTTTGATCCTGGGTAAATTATGTATTTTTTAAGAGATAAAAACTCTTTAATTATACTCGTGGCATCTTGTCATTAATACATGATGGAAAAACATTATACTTCTATTGATTTGTAATATATATATATTGGAAATTGAGTTAACATTTGCGATGTTTATACAAATTATGAGCAGACACTAGGGTGTGAACTCACTTTGGGATAAATCATATGTTAATGAGTAAAATCATATGATCTTATAATAGGCATAGAGAGATAGATTTTTCTATATTATTTTTAATAGATTTATATTTATCGATGTGTATTGTTATCATAACATGTTAAGTATTAGCTGAGGAATGTTTATGGGTAAGAGAAATGTTCATTCCCTAACTTCTATAATAACATATATGATTTTATGCAAATGGGTGGTATATCCAATGGAACTTCACTTTGTTGTGGAAGAGTACCATGATGTAGACATAGAATTGGTTATAAAACTACCACATTTTCTGAAAGATCATTTTTGGGATAATGTTGTAGTTAAGTGTATCTGCATTATCAATGTATTTGTATATGATGATTCCTTCTATATTATAGGTGATATGTATCCATACTGATAATGTCTAATAGAGTGTATTTATTCATCCATGAGTTTCAAAATAGGATGTTCTCGTATTTTTTAAGAAAAATATGAATGAGATATTATTATTTATTTTTTTATTACATTCTATTTAACTAATTGAATTCGAAGAAGTGTTATATTCATTTAATGATTAATGATTTAATAGATCAACTGAAGTGTTGAGCATGTTTTTATGTGAAATTTGACTTTAGGTATAATTATATATTAATAATGAAAATAATATATCTCATATCCTGCCTCAAAATTTTTTCATAGGAACTCTGAGTTTGTGTCTATACCATTCAGTGTTTCTAATGAACTAGCTAGTTTTATGAGACTCATAAACTCCAACATTTAGTAGATCATGGAAAAAATTCCATCTTCATTGATGATGCTATTGTATATTATGAGTATAATTGGGACTATGTTGTGGATTTATATTTCATTTTATATATTTTTTTGGTTCATTGGAATATTTTTATGCCATCAATATTTATGTTATAGGAATCGATCTCCTCTTAGTTGAGTATACAACCGAAAAACATCCCATATTTAAAATGTCCCATCCCGTTCCCCCATCTCCACCCTCTTCATATACATATTCATCACCTCATACACCACCGATCAACACATTTGTACATCATTCTAGATATTTCCCTTCATTTGTGCCTTTGAATCTAGAGCCTTCTTTGTCATATATATTGATTTAATCTATCCCCTAAATGAAATACGTTCTCCATTGCCTATACCTTCCTCAATCTGCTCATATTCCAATGATATCTGAGTTCCGGTTTGAGAAATATTCATCTTCATCTCTGGATTGTTCCCCAGTGATCAATTTTCAAATAGATTCATTCAATATTTGGATGGGTCATTATTTTTTGGGCCTTGGTGGCTTAGTTTTCGTCCAAATAACCCCCTTCATTGTTTCTATCATTTTGTTTCTTCATGGTTTTTAGATAATCATTCAAGGGGGATCAATCATTATGCATAAACCCTTTTTGCGTTCTAGTATCCCATGATGATTATTGAAAGTCATGGTATGATAGTCCTTTATAAATTGGTATGTTGATCTTTAATCTGTTATTATAGACAACAGAAGCTTATTTTTGACATGATTTCCCACAAGTGGTAAAATCGTTCAACCTACTCTGTCTCTACCAATATTTTAACAATTTTAATTATCTTCATGGAAATGGGTGTACAATTTCATAATTTCATTTATTGAAAAAATGACTTATATAGATTAAAAAGACACAAATAATGAATATATTCATTGATATGGACTTAATTTACCATCTTATGGATCAAATTATACTCAATGATTGTATCGATTTTTCATAGAGGTTGTCTTTTTTCATTCTTTCTCAAGCCCCATTCAACACTAGATACCATCTATAAGGAATCCTTCAATCTGTTTTTCGGAAGAACATGGATAAGACTACTAATTACTCTCTAGATAACCCCTAGTTAATAATTATTATTTATCTTAGTGAGTGAGAATTCATAGTAAATGTTTTAGTCACCCCGTAGTGGAAACATTACCTTATTCCCATTATACATATAACCTCCTCATAGTTTTTCCATTTAGGATGAAGGATCACATTCTAATGATAATGAGAAATCGTGTATGTACGACATTATTTCCTATCATCATTTTCCTCCAATACCATTCTATTATTGTTGCATAATGATTCTTCTGATTATCCCCAGTCTTCCTAATTTGAGTAGAAGGTCTCCATTTTTATGAACCTAATCATTTACCCTCGGTTTAAAATGACCCTTGATCATCTATATCCTCATCCTGGTGATCTAAACATGTCAGAATTTTTAATAACAATTTGAAGACCTATTATAGAATTATATAGGCACTTAGGTATCTTCAATCACCTATAAATAATTTAGGGGGAATGATTCTTATAATCATATATATTCTTTAAATGACTCAGTGTGTTCTTCTATGTTTGTTCTAATTAGACATTTTGGTTTCTCACGATCCCATTATGAAAAGTTGATATAAAAAAATGTGATTTTTATTATTATTACTTGTGAATTATGGTTTGGATGGCCTTGGGTTTTATCGTCCTCTTAGTGGTCCACACACCAAACCATGTGGTAAGCCTGATCTTGTCTTCTTATATTACCATGTAAATATTTTATTGACACTAGGATCCAAATCATGGTGTCTCTCATTTCAATCATCTATTGACTCCTTCTTAATGGTCGGGGACTTTGGTATCTTGAAAAAAATAACTTCTGACTTATCCGATACACAATTATATGTTTTCATTAGTGGTCGTTCTTGAACCAAAGGAGCATCACATTAATATACATGATATTTAATGGAATCATAATTTATGTCACCACATTCATGGTGATCTAGTCAAACTACACATCTTGAATTTTTGGAATCGTTATCTTTTGGTTAAAAAAATCCCAAATTATATCCATATTATTTCTACTAAGACCATTTTAGGGAATTTTAGTAGCATCATGTTATTTGGTTACACTAAATGTGATGGGAAGTAGTGAGAGTATCTTTTGCATGATCTTGGCCACTATATCGTAGGATATGTGGCTTGCATGTCCATGGGGATTATAATCCTAGTTCCTTTAGGGAATAATGGAGGTGTGACATATGGACTATAAGATCATTAATATTTATTAACTATTTCTTCCAGAAATGGGCTTCTAGACATGGGTTTCATGATGGATAAATTCAATTGGTGTGACAACAATAAAGGTAACTATCATACATGGTCTCTTTTGGATGGGTAATTTATTTAATATTCAATCTATATCATACATCCCATATTCAATTTTTGGTTATCTGTTCTATGTTATTTCTAGTAATTATTCTTTTCCCATACACCTTGTACATAGTGGTGCTTTTAGTGAGGGGTTATTCGGTCTTATTTGGCAGGTTATTGATCCATATTATTATCTCAGGATGCATGTGTCTGGGAGGGAAACATTGATGATGATTATTGGGTGTGAAAGAACAAAAAAACATTTTTATGAAATATGATATTTTATTTTGAGAGTCTATCAAGCCCCCCTGTTGTATTGTTATCAACCATATTATGACTAACATTTAGATGGGTGTACTCTAGATGTATTCTCATTTGGACGATGATTAGTTTAACAATGCAGTTTCTCTAAAGAACCACTTGGTTGAACATATTGGTCAATATGAAAGATCAACTAGAGAAATTTCTATGGTAACATTGTTTAACGTGGGTGGAAAAGAAGTGATGTATTCCATTATTGAATTATTGAGAAGAAGCATTCCAATTTCATGAATATATTTCTTGATCACTGTTTATTCAGTAATTATCCTAAAAATATTTATAGTATGGTGATATACCGTTTTCAATATCATCCTGATGAATTCAATCCTTTCATTCATGGTGGATACCCCATTCTTGAGAATGATATCTCGATAGTTTTCCCCACACGGTGTCTCATGATATTTACTATTTTTTGAGAAGATTCCATAACATGATGAGGTTTGTAATTTATTGTCTTTTAATAAATTTTGGGGTTCCCTCAATCCCTAAATGTTTCTAGTTTGGTTTTACATAGATTCGTCGGACCTCATTAATAATTATTTGGTTGGTATTATTCATGATGACATTTAGGGTGGAATCCTTCTAAGAGTCTCATGTTCCACATCATTGATTCTCAATTCGAATTTATATTATTCAACATCTATCAAACACTACATGCCTATTAAACTCTTCAACATCCATTATAATGTTCCCAAAAAATTTGAAAATAGTAGTCTCTCAGTAAACCATGTTATATAGATTTATGATGAACAACATGCCATTATTATCGGATGATCTACACAATCAACTACTGTTATTGCCAATGTGATGATCTGAGACATTATGAAGAAGACTACTATGTCAAAATTGTATTTAATTATGATATGGAAAATAAATTTTATAGGTTGGAGTAGATTATTATTTTTATAATAATGTGTTTCCATATATTTTATTAATGGGTTGTTGACATCTTATTCGTGTGATTTTTCTCACCTTGGATTATTGTTAACTTCGTAGGGAAATTTTATGGAATATTCATGTTTGTTAGAGGTATAAGTCATGGTGGACCCCTCTCCCCCATTACATTCATTCATGATCGAGACACTATCATAGAAAGCATCATATGAGAATCTACAATGGGTGCTTCAGACCAATCTGGATTAAGAAAAATTTAAATGGGGACTCTCACGTTTTAATTCTTGATGGCCTCATCCTTTTTACCAATTTTAGCAATAGATCCATTTATCAGATCAATTGTATCCTAAATGATTATAGCATGTCGATAGAAATATTTATCAATATTGAATAAAATAATGCTTTCTTAATAATTTATGGATTGAATAACATAGGAAAGAGAATAGATAACCAATTAGGGGTCTCGAGAACATCTTTACCAGTGGATTATCATGGTTCTCCAACATCACTATGAAATGTGAGGATACACCATTTTGATAGTCTATTTGGAAAAATCACCTACAACATTTATAATTGTAAAAACATGTTCCTATTTAGGGGTTTCTATTTCACATTTTAATAGTGTCCATTATCCTACATTCATGCATGTTTTTTGTCTACTAATTCTTCCAAGAAGGTGATCCAAAATATTTAGAACATTACTTATGTTATTATCTAGGATACATAGGCAGAATTAAAATTCCAAGGAGAATCACGACAGATGATGTCCCATGGCACAGAGGATTGAGGTTTTAATCGTTGAATAATTTCTCACTCTATGAACATATTTCTAGGTAGTTTGGACTTCAACATCTAGAAAAGATTTTATATTTGAAAAAAATGATCATATTAAAATATGGGACACATCCCAACAGTTTAAGGAGAAAACGATTCATTTATATGATTTTATAAGCTATTATCTACATACACTTGAACTTATCTCAATATGGATTGTGGGTGAGGTGCAATAAAAATTCAGAGAAACAACAATGTGGGTATTTTTGTTGGTATTCCATGTTTTTAGGTGTTATATATTTCATTATTGAGGCCATTAATTTCCCCTCTCACCAATAAAGTTCTCAATAATCATCAATAGGAGATAATTATAAGCATAAAGATAATAAATTATACAAAAAAATTGTTTTTACTAAATCCTCATCATATTTTTCTTCATCGATGGCCTAATAGAGTTTGTTACTGGGATTTTATAATCATGAGTCTAGGGGAATTGTTTTGCAGTGTCGTTATATTCTCACAAAATACATCTTTCTTAATTAGAATATTTTTAGTAAATATCATCCTTCTTATGATGGGGTGAATCACATGGGGATCACCATCATATCTAATTTCAATTTTTAAATCAAATAAATATTGGATTATTCTTCAAATATATTATTTAATAGAGATTTGGAGGCCTTGGTGTGGATTGTAATGTTTTTTTAGAGTGGTTGTGAGGTTTAGATAGAATCTGAGGATGCTTTTCTTCAATATGGGATTCGTGGTTCATATGAAAATTTCTATTCTTTCATAGCATGAATATTAATTTTGGAGGCCATATTTTGGAGTATCTGGTGCACTCTTAATAATTATAAGCAAAATCGGGTTCCCTTCAAGAATTTGGAAGGGGTGGTTCGATATTGGTTGTTGCTGGATAAAATTATTCATCTTCTATAAAATGGGACCTCTCTCCATATCTATAGATATTCACGAATAGTCACTATGTTATTTTATCATCCCCCAGAAATTATTAAATATGTAATATAGTTCTATGGACACCATTGGGGAATGGCCTCTACCTTAACATGTATAGTTATTTCTCCAATGGTAAAATTTAGGTGTGAGGTGCTATCTGAGATTAGTTCTACATTGAATTATTTTCATTCAGTACTTTATTAGGTCTAGGGGATTGTCTCATTTTTGATGTGTTGGCTATGGTAATTGTTGTATATTTTTTTCTCTCACATGGAATTTTTATCAGTTAGGTTGATATTGAATCCATTATTTTTCATTGGTCCATCCAAAAGGATGTCGATGTTCCTGGGTTTATAATTTATGTCATTCTAAGATGAATAATATTTTTCAACAGCCACATGGATCTCTATCAAACATAGAGAGAGGGTAATAAAGTAGCTTAATTCAATGAATCTCATGAATATCTAGGTAACCTACACATTACCATTAACATTATCAGACCCCCCCTTTTTTAGTTAAAGATGATTCTCGCTATTTTCACTACTTTGGACAACCTTGAGTAATTTTTTGGCCTCTTAGCTTTCATTAACATAAAATATATCTACATTTTATGCATGTAATTGTATGTTTTGGGTTCTTGATTTGACATTATTAGTATATTCCAAGTCTTATTGGGGATTAGTTATGCATCAATCAATTTTATAATTAGTTATATCATGGGTTTACCCCAAATATATTTTGATAGATCTGATTTTCCTTGAAAATTTATAATATTAAAAGGGATTAATTTCTAAATTATCATATATTGTTACCCCTATGATATCCCTTAGTATAAAGGATTAGATATTTTACTAGCCTACCTGATTGTAGTATTAATTCGATTATTTCATGGAGATGTTTCTAATGACCATAATATCTATTTTATATGAATCGTTTTGTGTTTTAGGATCATTTTTATTCCTTGGACCATGTATTAGGTTATATATTAATGAAATATGGAGAATTTATACAATACAAACCCGAGATAAAATAATAATATAGAAGTACCTATGATACCCAAGTTATAGAGCTTAATTTAATTATTTTTATTGAATAATACAGTGACATTATGTCCACAGTATGTGATTTATGGTACACAAAAGAAAAATGTTTCTATAATATATATTATCCAGCATTTATTTTAATATTAAAAAATTTGATGGATATATTTCATAGAAGATTTTAACATTGTAATTTCGTGTTCACTGGTGAATGATAATGTTGTTACCAATTCATTGAGAAAAAATTTATATAGACATTATATTAGAGAGCCTGAAGATTCAAGATGTGTTATAGAGAATCTTGTAGCATTTCACCTTCATATAGATGAATATTATTTTAGAGGGAATCTATATCAGATGAACATGAAACCATCCATGGTGAAATATATATAAGAACCTGTATTAGGGGATTCTATGGTGAATGTTTTTATGGATCATGTGGTTTTTTGGGATTCCCCTATGTTAATGTATTCGGATTATCAATATCAATTATAATATTTGGGGGATGATTTCAATTCCATTAGAGATGTGTAAGTTGGTTTTAATGTGTATTATATTTTATACTCTAAAATACATCATATAGTGGAAATGATTTATCAGGTCTAGAAGAATCAACACATGTGGTCTAGGATAAATATAATATTTCATAGATTATATGTAAATGTTTATTCATCCATAAGCTAAATCATAATAAACATAACCTTGGATGACTTCATTAGCTGTTAGATATTCCTCTGCAAAATTGGGAGGAAATTTCTAGTGATTTTAATTGCATTTCTTTATGATCTCTACATATACATAATGAAATCTAGTTAACAATGGAAAATTAAAGGAAATTGACTTACTTATTTTTGAATTTGTAGTTAAGATAAGTGTTTGTTTTTCTAGGATGTTTTTTCAAGAGATTTTGAGGCTCTAGGGGGTTCCACAGATGATCATATCTATTCTGGATAGTCTCTATATTCAAAGTGTATAGAGGTATCTAACATGATTTTGGATCTCATTTTCCCTTTTTTCCACTTTTCATCCATAAATTTATGGATTGCTAGAGTAGACAATCATGAATTTGGTAGAATTTTTTCACCATGTGTCTTGAGTTTTCGTGGTTTGTTGGTGAATCACATACATTTTAATAATTATTATTATAATAAAATCAAAAAAATAAAATTCGTTATGGAACTATTCAAATCATTTTATAGTCAAACAAAACGATCCAATTTTTTGGACTATTTATGGAGAGTATGATATTCTAAAACTGTAATTTGTGGAAAAACATTTTAAAGGGAGTTGGTGATACAGAAGTTGATAATGGTACCTCATGATCATTAGAAGAACAATGTTGAACATATTAAATAGCCAATTAATTTCAACATTGGAGTTCATGTGTTCTTAAATGTATCTCCACTTCATGGGAAGTTATGTTTTTCACATGAATTTTTTATTTCTCTGATATTTTGTGGTCCTTTTGAATTATTTCAGCATTTTAATGTAATTGTGTATCAATTTGAACTAACCCCATAGGTAAAGAAAATGAATGATTTTTCCATGTGTCAAAATATTATTAATATCATAAGGATGATTATTGTTTCATTTATTGGGTGTGTTGGATGTTGTGGGATGATTTGTTGTTTGAGGAATGACATGTTGTGATTCAACACCACTAGAATTAGGTATCATTGACTTGGGTGAGTTGGACATTAAGGTTGTTATGATGATTGAGGAATGAAATGTTGAAATTCAATACTATTAAAATAATATATTGTTATATTATGTTATTATGATGGTTTATTTATTTTGGTGGAAAATTCATTTAGAAGATAATACATTGGAAAGTGACAGTAACATGTGTTATCAATACACTCAGGTGATATGTTGATTGGTTAATTTAATTATATACATTATTTTAACTTTATATTTTTGAGGATTATTTCTATTTTACTCTTTATTGAATTTTATTACGGTTGGTTGTATAAAATAATATTATTTTAAGATCCATTTATTAGAGCTACATTACATGGTTTTTTATTTAGGTTTGTCTTTTCAAGTAACATTCCATAAAGAATATAATTTATTTTTCAATGACGATAATAATTTATGAGGTATATAATATATGGGTCTAGATATATCGAACCCTTCCTTTGTCATTTATTGGGTGTTAATGGATTTTAGACGTTTTTCTAAATTTGTTTCTGTGGATGGGGTACGTTTAACACTTTTATAAGTGACATTTGGAGTAATGATTGTATTTTTTTGGGTTTTAGATGAATCTTTGAAAAGTATCAAATAATAAATAATTATTTTAAAATAATTTAAATATAATTAAATTCCAAAATAAATAAATTTTAACTATTTATATTTTAAATATAATTTATAAAAATACTACTTATTGGTATTCAAAAAAATCATTGTAAATTATTTTTTGAATACATATAAAATAAAAATCTAATTCAAATACATAATATTAAATACATATTTAGAAAATAATGAAAAAATACACTTAATAGAAAATCTTATTCATGAAAAAAACCATATATATAGTTTTCCAATGAAATAAAAAACTTTATGTAATGATAAAAATGTAAAAAATTCCATATAATTTACTACATATTGATTTATAGTTTATTAAAAATAACATACATATAGATAAAATAGATTACTTAGGGAAATTTGATAAAATAGTTCATCTTTCAAATGATCTAATATATTATATTCTATCCATATATATAATTTATCGTAGGTAGGACCCCACCGTACCTGATTTTATGATACTAAAGTATATCCTACAGAAGAAATGTTAGCCGAAGCCTTTTGAATTTCATAGTAAAATTTTACCTAGTGATGAATTTATTTCATGAATATAAATTGATAACCTAATTTAAAATAAACAGAACTTGTTACATTGTTATATTAAATGATTCATTTCCCCTTTTATTATTGTCACCTTAATTTAGAGAGTATAAATGTTGTGATGATTAACATACCAAATTTTAATTTCACGACTATGGGATTTGGCCATGTTTCAAAAATGATAAATTTGTGCACTGTGGTCCTAAAACGATTTTTGTGTGAATGTATATAAAATTAAACAACCCATCCCTTTTAATTGATATTTGATATTTCTCTCAAAATCGACAACAAAAGACCATTCCCTCAAGATTTATAAGTCCTTTATTAGGATTTGATATATTTTTTAAACCTATCCAAATCTTTTTCTACCTACACAAAAAGATTCGCATCCATGTTATAATTCACCATGAAGATATTTAGGTCCCGAGAAACTCCCTCTCTCAACAAATGATATCATAGTGATCTCATGAGGCTTCTATCTGAGGAAGAGGATTCATATCTTTTCATATTTATTTTATTTAATAGTACATCCCTCATTATTCAGTTTCATTGCATAAATATTTGATATTATCCTAAATGAATACAATAATCTTGATTTATTTAAAATATATAATTGGATGGTTTTCATGATAATGTACTTCTCGTGGAATTTTTTCCTCAAATTTTCTAGATATTGTGATTTAGTATGTTTTGATTTCTCTATGCTCCAATATACATATAATAAATAAAAAATATCATAAGAAATGTATAGTTTTTTTAATAATGAATATAATGGATGAAATGAGTATATTATATCTTTATAAACAGTATATGATAATAAGAATTGTTTTTCTATATAATTAGAAAATTTGTCTCTATTTTAGCGCTGCAATAATATGTATCTTGATTTTTGAAATCTACTCAAAACTAATTGAAAAACATAATTTTGTAATACAAACCGAATTTTTAATAATTGAATATCTAAAAGATAACAGTTTCCAAAAAACGTTTCTAAAAGATTATACACATTGAATTATGAAATATTAATTAATATGAAAAATATAAGCGTCATAAATTTCTGTTTATATAATATATATATTAAAAAGATTACAAAATCACTTATTATGACTATATTATAAATATATTTTAGTTGGTATGGCCATGATTTATGTTAATATTATTTTGCGATAGAGGACTAATTTACTAAATGATGTAATGATAAAGATGATGTGAGAAGTGGTTGGAATTGATTTTTATATGATTTTGTCATGTTAAGAGCCATATTTAATATCTATAAAAAAATTCAAGATTTCGTATGATTTCTTCTTATTATTCTTTAATTGGGTATATTTTTATCATCTTAAATATTGGAATATATGTTTCTTAGTATTCAGAATTAAAAAATGTTGATTTAATGACATTAATTGATGAGGATATTTCCACAATAATTAAATGACAATGAAATAATAATAATAAATATAGAATGATTAAAATATAGAGGATGTATAGAGATATATTATTGAATTTAATCTTCATTGTTTTAGAATTAATATAATATTAATCATGTAATAGTTGTGGAATATTATTAATTTTTTTATTGATTACATATTAATGATTGAATTTAACTTATAGGAATATTTGATTAAGATTATATTTTCTTCCATGTTTTAGTAATGGATTTTTGGTTGTCATCTGGGATGCATGATTTTTATCGGATCTCGGATAAGTTAGTTTCCCTTATATTGTTTATGTTTTATATATCGTTGTTTTCAGCAATTTCTTATTCTCCACCAAATGAGTTGGTTGTGGTAACTGACAACAATATTTATCTTTAGGGTCCCCAAATTTCCAATCATTGTGGTTGATTATATGTTAGATGAATGACTATACAACCATACACTAATTATGTTCTAGATGCATAATTCACATAGTTATATTTGGGACCTAGTGGATTAATGTTATAGTGTACATTCCCATATGGTATGTGTTGGTTCTTAGTGATGGAATATATGGTTATATGGGATATATTATCTTATTTTTAGAGTATATACAAATTTATTATATTTATACATATACCTGGTATATAATTTCCTAATGTATAGTGTATATTTCAATGATTTATGATGGTACTTCATATTGATACATGATAATGGTGATGATATGGGATGTAAAAATTATATTTTTAAAATGATATGTTGTGGGACATTTTGAGGGGATTTTAGCACAATGATATATAAAGTTGGGGTTCAGAAAAACTATTTTAATAATAATGTGGTAGTGATTTAACCTTCATTAAAACATAATTCATTTTTTTTGTTTTTTCTCTAATGTACAATAATAAGTGACTAATATAAGGTGATGATATAATTATAGTTCTTTTGTTTTAGTGATGAGTTCATTAATCTATTAATTTAATAGTGTTTTCGTATACATCTTAAAAATGTAAAGTGGTGTTTTTAGGTGTATCCTAACTAGTTTACTTATATTCTCATCTTTAAATAAATATATATAAATCTTATATGATGGTTTTGGTGTATTATAAGGCCATTTAAATTCCCTAGTTGTTGTTTGTTAGTAAGGAAGTTGAAATTCCTTGGCTATAATTGGTTTTTATATTTTTATATGTAATTATGTATGTGGACCAATTAGTAATCAAGGAAATATTGGGAACATGTACTTTATATCATTTAAAAATGATTTCTATTATTATGAATCATTTTATCATGACATAAATGTTGGAAACATTTAAAAGTTCATAAAGATTTTCAAAAAATATTTCAATGATTTGGTATTCGTAATAAAATTCTCTAATCAAATTTGGGTGGTGACCACATGATCCTAGAATTATCATATCTGATAATTAACTTGTGTCATAACTCAATCCTCCTCTAACACCATAATGTATTGTTTTTATGAAGTAGGGAAGCATGATTTATTGGAAATGGTTAAATAAATTATCATAAAATATGAATTTATTTTATCATTCTATGTATATAATCTATAGAAAATATCTTCTATAATAAATTTTGATGCATCCAAAGACATCATAATGATACCATTTAGTACATTTAATTAAAAGTTTCACAATTTTCCTTTTATGATTATGTTTGGTTTTCAATCATAAACAAAAATATTTATCATTAATAAACACTTCCATAAACCAAATAATTTTTTTATCCCAAAGATACTATATGATACTTATCTTATATTCCTAATGAATTTGATTTATTTTTACCCATTATTGAATTTTCCTTCTGAAGGATCTAACTATTAATGTATATAGTGGAAGTATGTTTCAACTTGTAAAATTTCAAGATAAAAATAGAATAATTTTCTATGGTAGATGATAAACTAGACACAAAATGAATTGTAGAGGATAAAATGAATTAGGTAAATCAAAAACCTCATAAATTATTTGGTAAGATATTTGATGATATAAATATATATGGATTAATTATAAAAAATTATAACTAAGTCTTTAAAATATATAGTAAAACCAAAACCTACTTAATATCTACTTAGAGTTTATTATATTTGAAATACATAATATCTGGGTCATTTGAGGTGGGATCCATGTACACTAACAATGTTTTGACCATGATGGAGGAACTTTATAGGGTGAAACCGATATGGTGTATGTATATCTTATATAACCAAACTAAATTTAATTTAAAACTATTCATCCATTAATAACATATATTATAAAAATTATTCAAAATAATAATAATTATTGGCTATGGAGAATATTTTTCTCTAAATTTTATGAAAATTCCCAATCAAATATTCCATTTCATAGAAATTCATTTTTACAATGAGATATATCAATATATTTTAGGAACTCCTGCATTAAATGTATTTTAATGAGATACGACAAATTTTTTGTAAAGAAACATATTAGCGTTAAAATTTATTTACATTACAATGTATAATTTATAGATTAAAAATTATTCTTAGAGTTAGAATATAAATTTTACCAATATAATTAAATAATTTTGTTTTATAAATAATGATGATGGTTATTTTTTATTAAAGATTTTCAGTATGTATTTTGTTAAATTTTGAGTGATATATTTTGATGAAAAACTATTTCTGAGAAATGATTTCACATCATTAGAGACTATCACAATGTGGCTGGAAAATGATTCTCAATAAAATGCATGGGTGATGTAGATTACATACTGGGTATCTAGAGATAAATCACATTGGATTCATATTTTGGGTAATAATAAATATATTCTCAATTTTATGAACTGTATTGGAAAGGATAACACTAAGATGTGGTCGTCATCAATGGTTTATTTAAATAGATATTAGGAATATTTGGGATCCTCTTAGAGAGATATAAATGATGTATAATGTTATATATGTTTTATCCTCGTATATATCTGGTATATAATGTTTTTACACAACATGTGTCACATTTTACACTATGTTATCCCAATATCACTACATGTATATACCTATAATTTTCAAAAACAATATCATTTAATAGATCATTAGGTGGGGTGACACAAATACTATATCATATAGATATAGAAGATGGAATTTAGGATATACTACAAAAATGATTAATCTCAAACAAAAATTTAAGATTCATGTTTAATCTCTATGTATTAAATACATGTGATATTATAAATAATGGTTAAAAATAATTCATGGTTTAATAATATATGAATTATATATTTAAAATTTATTTATTTATATGTTATTTATTAAACATTAATAGTGGAATTATGAAACAACCTCCAATTATAACGTTTAGTTGTATCTAACATTTGATCATCATAAATTGTAATGGGTTATATTGATATATAAATATCATAATTTTAATATTTCTAATATATGATATAGAGTAGAATCAAGAGATAATAATTTCATACATATTTTC
Organism: Viscum album; assembly: GCA_963277665.1. Classification (NCBI taxonomy): domain Eukaryota; kingdom Viridiplantae; phylum Streptophyta; class Magnoliopsida; order Santalales; family Viscaceae; genus Viscum; species Viscum album. The sequence continues at coordinate 537,920,797 of OY728157.1, forward strand.
TATAATAGACCCTAAAAGGGTATCATCGGGAATTCCATAAAATTATTAATATACAAAAGGGGGAATAATTATAATCAATTTCATGTTATCCGAGGTTAAAAAATTGGAATGAGAGCCTGCATACTTTTATAATTTTTTTATTCCATCATTGAAGTTGAACAAATTATATGTGATGGTGTATTTCACTAAATATTTAATAATTTGAGTACAAACAAAATGATCTTTCTCAAAATATATAATCAAAAACTGTATTTAGGAATTTGGTAGATGCATTTATGAGATATGTGGTCATGATTACTTATGTGACATGTGATGTGATAATTTACTAATATGGTTGACAAGCCATGTGAATTTTTTTTATTATCAATAAAAATAAAAAATAAAAAATGTATGTGTTATAATATACTAGATTGATATGATTGATGTATATTGGCCACATAACATCATGGACCATGTGTTATATAAGTATACATATGATGTTTGTGATACACATTATGGTGGAAATGTTCGTATAGAAATATGAGTGTGTTTGTTAAATATCACTCCTAAATCATTTGTAGCATTAGTTGCTATTTTATTTTCTTATAGGATACTCTATTTATACATCAATGAATTTGGGGTTCCATATTTTTTAAACAATTAAAATACTAATAATGCTACATATTTTTCTCATAGAATAATGATTATATTTGGAATAAAAATTATTCCAAAATAAATAAATCATAAAACCATATATAATAGAGTTTGGAAGTATATATAAAGAGTTTTTAAAATTTAGATAATGTACTGATAGGATTTTAATGTAAGTGTGATATTTTTGGATTTCAATAAAATTGAGGTGAAATATATTTTATGATTCATCCATATTATAACATATAATATACATGTGATGAATCGACTTGATAATGATATATTTATATCTTTTGAGGAATAAGATACCTATATCATATTATAATACCTATGATATGGAAGAAAGTATATGGTATTGGGTGCTCTGGATATTGAAGAAGATTTTTCCTTTTTATTTAATACAGTTGTAGACGTAGTAGAGGACAACGCGTTTCCTTTTTCCCTATTAATGAAAACACTTCATATTCATTGTATTAGTTAATTCAAACAATTAAAAAGACCATAAGTTATTTAAATATTTTTCTTCTTATATTCAAAATGGTAAAAATATTTGTATAATATCAATCATGAATGTTCAAAGATTTTGAGTTTGAACCTTTTTAATCAAAATATTACTAAACATAAATTTCCATCACCATGAATATTAAAACAATATTAGGGGATTTAATAGAGAATATCACACCTCTTGAGAGAGAATAATCTATTTTGTGTGATTATAAAATTGATAAAAAAAATTATTGGGCAAGATGTTATAAATATTCTCTATTACAGTATAAATTAATATTCTAATTATCCAATTTTAACTAAAACACATTATTAATTCTAGAATATAAGGAAATCGAAATATGGTCAATTTAGAGATTTTTGAAGAAATTTATTTATCTTAAATTATAAAATATAACCTCACAATGATTAAATTGAAATATAACACATGAATTTAACTTGGATACTCCCAAAAAATTATGTCTTATTTTATGTTTAACAAATGATACATGTTGAGAAAGAAACATTTAATGTAGGATATAATGAAACTAGTTATTTTCTAAAATATATTTAAGAATTCATGCATTATTGAATTTATTTTTATGTAACATAAAAACCACCTTCTATTTCTAAAAATCATGTGTCCAGACTAAAAATATCATACATATATATAATAAAAATGTGTGTATCTAGAAGGATATATTCTATTATAAGTAAAAAATAATTATATTTTCCAAAAACTATATATTATGAATGAATTATCTTATTAACAATATAATCAGTGATGTTGGTCAACAAATCAAAACCATATTTTTCGTCTATAATGAAATTAAAAATATTGTTTTTTATCACAATTGGAAAATAAAATATCATTAGATTCCGTCAATAATGAAATTTTGATAATAGCTTGGTGATAAAAAAATCCACCAGTTTAAAGAGTATAAGGTATAGGATTTCATTAAATGTCATGATGAATTTTTTGTTACAGGAACTAAGCTAGAATTCCGAAATATATTTTAAAATAATGGAACTATAGTTCAGAAAAATTATAAACATATTTATAATGGTTTAAATCCTGAATAATGTGTTATTTAGGAAAAATACATCACATGATTAACACAAATTGAGTTTACTTGAACTATAATAGCACTCATATCACATAAAAATTTAATTGTTTTCAAATATAAATAATGATTTCCATCATATATTTCTCTATTTTAGAGGTTTTTAATATTATAAAATATTTGTGTGAATTCTCAATTAATAAAAAATTTCTATAAAAGTACCATGGTTATTTAGAAATTAATAAAATCGCTAATAAGAAGGTATATGTATTTTTAAAATTTTCTTATTATAATGTTTTTATATAATGTACTGAATGTAGAACTAATTAATTTTTAATGAGTTTGAATGTAATATAATTCCATGTAGATTATAATGTTTTCAAATCCACATTAGTATCTATTTTTTGAAAATTTTGGAAAAATTATTCTATTTTAATTTGATATGAGTAAGATGGTCGTAGTTACTCTTTTCATTTTCATATTTCAATTATTATAATGGAAAACCATAATCATAGAATTATTAACTCATATACATGTATAAATTAATTTATTTTTACAATACAATAGTTTTTTTACTATATTAAGTATTGCATGTATGATAGATCTTTATTAATCATGGAAAATGGTGGATCAAAGGATTTATTTCTGAATAATAAATTTTTTTCATTATTTAATATTAATTAGAATTAATATTATATTTTTAATTTTTTTTATAAATGTCATTTAAATTTTAAATAATATCACTCGAAATCTCTAATAAGTTTTTTCAAAACCTGAAGGGTACTTAAGAATGATTATTATTTAATACCATTGGAGGATACTATTTCTTTAAAAGTAAATCAAATACTTATATCAGAGAATGGGGAATGTATATAAAAGTTACGTATATAAAATTTCATTTAATAGTTGAATATTTAGTTTCTTTGTTTCGTAACAAGATATATTCTATAAAATGTTCCACCACCACATAATATAAATATGAAGCTATTGGATGTTGTTTCCCAAACAAATTTTAGGATTAGGTAAACACAAACTAATTTTATAGTTAATTTAACCTAAATGCAATTATTTTTATTGATATAAACAGAACTTTACTTTTTAATATTCTAACATATCAATATAAATAAATATATGTATGAAATAGTTTTCTTATAGAGCATGTATAATATGGGTATATATATCCTGAATTTTTCAAAAAAAAATTATTATATTATCATAAAATCACATAAATATGATATTTTTATGATCATTAAATAAAATAATATAATTTATAAAAATAAAAAATCATTTTCTATCATAGTTCAAAAAATAATTATAGTGAAAACTATTCATGAAATTAGTATAATATTTTTTGTTAAAATATTTCCACTTTTTATTGGAATCATTATTTGGAAGATAAATTTAACTATAAAATTTATTCACGGATTAATTATATTATAAAAATATAAAATTTATAATTAAATAGTTTTAATTAAATTCAATTTTTTTTTGATTTTAAATATTCATATAAGGCTAACAATTTTTATAGTTTTTAGGAAATATTTATAAAATACATTGATTCCACTTACATCATCATTATTTTATGTGATCAATTAGAATGTAAATTTTCACAAAAATTACAATATTGTATTCATTCAGTTCTCCTATATAATGGTTTACATGCCCCATAAAACTACTATAGTAAATTTTGTGTAATGTCCGACTAAATTCTCTCTAAAACCATCTATATTTATATGATACATTTAGATATTGTAACATCACTTAGTATCAATTATCCTTTAAATATTTTCCTATTATTTAGTACATTTATATTCAAGAATGATATGAAATAAAATTCTTACCAATATATAGTTAAATTTTGATAGGCCCATCACTGTGGTATATTATAAAAAATATAAATCTCCCCTAAAGGATGTCATCTAGATTAAATTGTAGATAATAATAGATCCTATAAATAATAGATATAATCTATTAGATACTTTTCTTCAATTTTTGTAATTGTTAATTGGGCTATGATATATTTGGTGGTGTCAATATAAAGAAATTTATTTAGAAGTTTAATATTTCTCAAGGAATCTAGAGTATCCTGAAAAAATAATAGTACTAGTGTTAGTATAAAAATCATTCCACATATCTCAATGAATTCAAGAAATATGAATTCCATAAAAAGGATAACTAATTTTTGTATATTTTAATCTAAATTGATGTTCAAGACTATGTTAATTCATGGTTCTATATAAGGTATTATATTTAAGAGGGTCACCAAGACACAAAACATAAATAAAAAATATTATGTTTACTAGGATTATACTACAACCCAACGTTTTTCATATTTCTAAGGAAAAAATTATAAAAAATTATTATTGATTAAACCATAAAAAATTTTAAAATGTATAAGGATGATACCAAATTTTTTTAGCAAATAATTATAATTCATCTACTAAAATAAATACCTAATTTGAGAAATTATGATCAACTAACAAAACAATGCGATGATTCCAAACCATCCCTGATCTCATGGATATGAAATATGTCATTGACTCCATTAATTATACTTAATGAAACTATATGTCTTATTTTTTCAGGATAGGTTAATACCATGGATTTTAATTGATCAAATGATTTTAAATTATGACTACCATCAATAATCAATAATTAATGGTTTTATTTAAAATATAAAATCATGAATGGTAATTATAAAAATGGTGATTTGATAAAAAAATTTGCCTCTTAAATTATATTATTATCAATAATAAATCATTAATATTCATATATATTAACATTTATATTTCATCAATATATTAATGCTACAAAATCAATCTTGAAATGGAAGGGTAATAGATGAGGAAAACATATTCCCATCATCAAACGTTTTAAATTATTTATTAAAGTCGAGGTACTCATTTTAAATTTATAGTTATGTTTGTATAAGATCATTAAGAAATGGTAATAATTAAAAAAATAGATAAAAACCATGAATTTCAGTTACCTTCTATTAATTAAAACATCAATTCTCTAGAATACATCAAATTACTCCAAATAGAATGATCATTATGTGGTTAATAAGTAAATAAGGGAGGATAATTAGAAAATATTCTTAAGAAAACATTTAATATATACCCAATCATACCATGGTACATTAAATTTTTTTAAATAATGCCTTTTATTAAATTAATAATAAAAAAATTTAGTATGTATCAAATAAAAGTCATTGTCTAGTTGCGGAATGAGTGCATGTAACATCCCGAGAAAATAAAGACTATTAAAATTTCATATTTATTATTATTTTTGAATTAAATATTAATTTTATTTTAAAGGTGATGCTATATTCAATGGTGTACCTGACACACAACATTGGGTTTCTCTAAAGTCTTGTGTTACACACAATGCTCATTCATACTAAATAATAATAATATAATATTATTTTAAATGGTAGTTAACACCTAGCTGTTATAATGGCCGAAATGAACAGAACTAACTAAAATATTATTTTACATGATAGTTAAGTGTTTTTACATTTATCCAATAAATGTTAGAGGGCTAAAATGGGAATAACTCTAATTTTAAGCATAAATACTCTAATATTCTATAAAAGGCTGATTTACCGCAATTTAATTGTTAACCATCATTAAATATATTTTTGGTTACTTTTATATGTTATATTTGACGAAATAAAATTTTTATTTAGAATTGGGACATAAAAATTAACTTCGGGAATATTTTTGGAATATTTCTGATAAAGGATATTTTTAAATTAATAGTGAAAAATACTGCATTTTAATTAAAAACAGCCTTATAATCTAATTTATTTATATGGATAAAATGTATTTTTAAATTCTTTTAAAGTTTAATTTTATTATATTTTAACAATTAATTACAATATAGGTAATTGGAAGGAATTTCACATTGATATTAGACATAAACTAATGTCAATCTTTTGATAGTTATTATTTCATAAAAGAACGTTTTTGGTTTTGACAACATAAAATAATATTAAATTAATAAATGGATCTTCTATTATTGAATTTTAAAAAATAGACATCATTTTTGAATTCGTAATATCAAATATAGCTTAGGATGCTTTTTTGTATTTTTCTGAAAACCTTAAATTTTTTATGAATAGTGAAAACACTGAGTAGTAGAAAATGAATTTTTCATTTAAATGAAATTTTACTGATTTTTTGAATTGAATATTGAATATCTGACAAATATGGTTGTTATCAGTAATGAAAGTATGATTCAATAAGATGAAAATTATTTCTGGTAAATAGTATTTTTTGACTTTTAAATACCACGGTTAAAGATGAATATTGTAATTCCATGTAAAAATAATATTATAATAAAAAAATTGCCTTAACACATGTCATAACCTTATTTAATGAATAATTTATGACCTAGAAAATCAATGGGTATGTCTTTTGGCCTTTGAATTCCATTTTCATAAGATAATGACATTAATAACTTTTTATTTAATGTAAAAATAAAAATATTAAAAACATGTATTGTATTACTAAAAAAATTTAACCTGGGGTTATATAATTGATATATTTGACTATAAGTATTCATTAGAAATCAAAAAATATTTCCTACTTCAAGTTAATTTATTTATAATTTTTAAACCTCAAATAAATAAAATTATTTATGACATAATAATGATGTAGTGTTTACATCATTAATGAATTATTCAAATAAACAAGATTAAAAAAATAAAACAATATTAAAAACCTTCCAATTATTATTTAATTATTTTATGATGAACAACAGTAATATTATCTTCTACTTTAATATTTTTTCTACCTTTATAAACCAAATATCATTATATAATAAAATAATATTTTCAAACATTCATAAAGAACCCCTCCTCCCCTTATAACAAAACCTTCACCTCTAACCCATTAATCACACCTCTCAAGATCCTTATCTCATCCAAAATCCACCCAAATATGATCTTAAGATCCCTCTATTACACCTGGAAGCCTTGCCTTTGGTATAAGGCACTTCGAATATTCTTTTGGTTCAATCCAATAGGAGTTACCTGATTTAATGGTAACGTATTTTCATGAGTTATTTTCTTTTATTTTACTTCTCCAACCCCTTAAAATCATTGTATTCCTATTATGACAACACCAGTATCATCAATAAAATAGGTTTTCATTATAAGAAGGATTTGGACTACAATTACACACATCTTCATCTAATTGGTAAAGAACATACTGTTTCTGTGGACGGTGAACTACTTTCTCATAAAACAATGATTGTTCAATTATCTCATTCCACCTATTATGGTGGCTATTAAAATGGAAATATATTTACATGTTATATATATTATATATATTTTCTATATACTTCTGTATTTTTCATTTATATCATAACTTTATGGGTTCCATAATGGGTAAATACAATATTTTTTTTGAGGAAGTGCGGACTACCACCACCTCAAAGTGATATGATTCGTTCATGCCAAATTTGGAACATATAAAAGATGGAGGTACTGAAATTATATATGATATTATATTGAATTATAATATACATATTTATCATTATGTTTTCATTATATTAATGATAAAATAGAAAGGAAAGTAGTGTTCAGGAGTACGTATGGATTACCATCTCAATGAACAATGCATTTAATTTCTTATCTACTAATGTAAAGTAAAATTATAAATATGTACATATATTGATATATATGATATCTAAATCATGAATATCATTCTGGAAAAAATGTACTTTTGACCACATGAATACCTTGTAATTAAAAGAAGTTCATTTTGACTCAAGTACTAAATATTGACAAAACAACTGTTATTAACTTAAATGATTTCATAATGTTCATAACATGAGAATAAGTTATATAAATTGAACAAAGAAACTTTGAAAACGTTCTTAAGAATGTATAAATTTACTTTGGTTTCTTATTCAATAGATTAAAGAATGAACAGTTCAAGTCGGACATGAGGTAATGGGTTTATAATCTCACTTTTAACTCCTTGAGATTTCCTTTTTTTGCCACTTTTTTATTGAATGTGGTGTATTGTGTACTTCCATTTGATATATATTATCATGATTCTATTTATATTCATGGTATGAAATGATTTATATTCTGGTTATTAACTTTTTTCATTCATATTGATTGTTTACAATTTCATAAGGGGTTTTCATGTATCTTTTTATTCTAGTGAGATTCATTCTATATTTACCACTATTTTCGTTTGTGTGGTTTATGTACATCCCATTAATGTATTAATTTTGTAATATACATTAATTTATTGTTATTTATATTTTCATTGTAATATATTTATATAATGCGGTGTAAGTTTCATAAGTTACCAAATCAGTAATGGAACCTTTCACCCTCCTCTTCTTGACAAAGAATTATTTTATATTATTTGTAAATTATCAAATGTTGGGATATGTTCATCTATATATTTATTACTGAACATTTTATTTCCATGTGATGTGAGACCATTTTCACTCTCATCAACACATTTTCCGAATTTTAATGCAACGTCGTTAGGCTGTCGAATTATTGTAAGGGAACTACCTTACCCAATTTCTATTCTTTGGGATAAACTTATACTTATAGATTATGTCAAGTTGTGAATATGTGTGAATGAAATATGATTTTTTTAAACAAAATATCCACCAATATTTGGTGTATTCATATTTTTCACTCATAATTATTTCATTGATTTTTTCATAATCTAAGGACATGAACATTGCATGGGACTTTGACTCAATTCACATTCCATTGAATCATATTTTTTTAATACACAAATTAACTTTTATATGGTGTATGTAATGCCCTTGGACATATTATATCATGAAACTCTCTATTCTAATGATATTATATGCTTTGATTAATGTTATTCATCAATTATTTGTGTTCTGGTGTCTCTTGTTTGGTTAGGAACTCTTTAACTAAAATATAATTTTAAAAGTTTTAATGATTTATTCTTATAAATCATTAACATTAATTCCCATGTTTTAAATTTTTTAAAGGATTTAATTATATGGACAAAAATATTTTAAAATGATAATTCCATTAAAATATTTAAAGTGGTATGGGACACTTTGATTTAAAAATCACTTTATTAAATGTTTAAAATGTTTTTTAAAAATGTTATGATAAAGAATTGATTATGTCAATGTCATGAAATGATATATTTTAATTGAAATATTGAAATTTTATCATTACTTTATGATTGTACTATATTTTATGAATATTTTATGGTTATTGGGAATTGTTTATGCATACGAGTGGTTCCGATATAATCTTAGGGCGGGTGAGGCCGAGATAACTCTCTAATGCATTGGGTAACATGATAGAGGTAAACATTAATGTTTCTCATAATAGATTTAATGAATATACTATGATGGGTATTCGAAACTTAACTCCCTACATAGATTTCAATGCTATAATGTAAATATATTATGTACATCATAAGTTACCTTTATGATTTATGATTTTTATATATTATACATAAATCTTATAATTTCATAAGGAATGTTATGATTGAATAGTATGGTTTCATTAATTTCTATTTATTAATGGGATAATGTTTTCATTCTTTATTGTATAACCCTTGCTGAGATTTTTAGGCTCATCCTTGTTTTTGAATTGTTTTTCACAGGAAATAATGAAGAATACAGTAAAGGATGATATCATGGAAAATTCATGATGTCTAAAACATGGAACTAGACCAATTTTTTATGAGTTTTTATTTTATAAAATAAAGGAAAACTGAGAAGAATATTCTATTTTTTAATTTTTTAGATGTTATTTTTATGACCCAAATTTTTAATTCTCTAAACCCGAAAAGATCCTCAATGTGAATTATTCACTAAATTCGAGACTATGTACTATTAAAGGTCGGTTCCTTATAGTTTGTATCAAAGTATAGTTTATATAACTTTAGTGGATTGTTTGTTATTTATGAATAAGTGACATATCCATAATAGTTATCATATTAGAAAGAGTCATAGTTATTTTAGTGGTGATAAATGGTTATTACATTTTGGGGTGAAAATTGAAAGTTATTAGATAACCTTTGAGGATAAAATATTTTATGGTTATTTTTTTGGAATTATATTATTTTTTTGTAATGTCATTAAATTTTATAGTTTTTGACAAAGGAAAACATATAGAATGTGTGACAACTCATCGCTTCGAACAATGATGCGAGAAGAAAACCCACAACCAAAGTGCGATTGAGATTTATCGCCAATCACTAGACTACGTGAAGTCCCTAGTTAGTGTGACTTTTTATTTTTAGTAAAATGATTTTATGGATCATGAATAAGTTTATTCGGGATCTTGTTTTTTATCAAATGGACATCCTTAGTTTTTGAAATTGATTTGGTGATTATGTGATAAAGGTTTTTTTTGTAATACATTCCCTCTTTTGGGAACACTATATACTTAAGGAATATAGAATACTATGGGATTTAATTTGTGGAGTAATGGTTGAAATATTATTTTGCAAGAATATATGATTTTTTGTAGACATAAGGTGATTTGGGTAATTTATGGAACTGATTAACCTATCATAGAAAATATTTTATTAGGTTAATTACACATTAGTATGAGGATTTAAGAGTAGTTAATGTTTTGGAGATAATGGTTACAATTTACTGTGGAAGATTATGTGATTAAATCATTCTGAGTTTTGGGTTTCAATATTAGTTTGGATTATTTTGAAGAATTTTTTAGGGCAACTGTATAGTGAATGGTATTTCTTGAACATTTGGTACTTTATGTTGAATTTTAGAGATTAAGAGTCATATTTATTTTTATAAAGGACAATATTTTGGTGTTTATCTGATCACTTACTAACAAATTTTAGTTTTGGTTAATTTATAAATATATGGGAAATATATGGTTCAAATTTTTTGGATCATGTTATTCTATAGAAGTTGATTCTAGATCCTTTTATGTGACCACAACATCTTGAATACTCATCGTTTAGAGAAAAAATGAGTTTGGGGTAGAAATTTTGTAAATTTTTTAAGTCATCATGTTAGGTAAGTATGTTAACTTATTTTCTTATTAAATATCATAAATAAATTATCCAACTTTATGAAAATGAACATTAAACAAAAATATTGTATGTTTACTTTTCCTACTAGGAATCCAATTACCGTTTAACCCAACAAAAAATGGTGGTTTTCTGGCTATTAATTTTCTCTTAATCGTGGTTTCTATCACTCTACATCAGAAATTGACACTTAGTTTCTCCTCCATATTAGTTTTTTCATGAATCCAACTGTGGGTTATCTATGGTTACCTTTTTTACTTATCTTTATTTCTTTTAAATTGATAGTTTTATTTACTCTTTTTCATTTGTGGGACTTTCAATAATGTTTCTAAGCCCAATTTTATAATTGTGAGGACTTAATTTCCAAAATAGGGGAAGGATGTAGCATCCAAGGAAAAAAAAGAATATGAAATTTTTATATTTTTTAATATTTTTGAATAAAATATTAATTTCATTTTAAAGGGGATTATATATTCATTTAAATACTAGACACGCAACAATGGGTTTCTCTAAAGTCTTATGTTTCACACAATGTTGAGTCTTATTGAAAAATAAAAATATATTATTATTTTATATGGTAGATAAGGCATAGCCATTGTAAGTGTGGTAATGAACATAACTAACTACAATATAATTATACATGTTATTTAAATGTTTATATATTTATGAAATAAAATTTTTAGGATTACATTGTGAATGAATTCAATTTTATGCATAAAAATACTTGTATTCTATAAAAGATTGATTTACAATCTTTTGAGGGTGAACCCTATTTAATTATAGTTTTTGTCACTTTTATATGTTATATTTGACCCAAAAAAATTATTTTTTATAATCGGGACATCAGAATTTTCTTTGGGTAAATATTTGGTATTTTTCAGATAAAGATAATTTTTAATGAATAGTGAAAAATACTACATTTTAATTCAAAACTGCATTTTAATCTAATTTACCTATATGGTTAGATTACCTTTTTAAATGTTTTTAACGTTTAATTATATAATATTTCTACCATTTAATCATATTTTATTCATTTTAAAATAATTTCACTTTGAAATTGGAATAAACAACTATCTATCTTTTGATATTTATAATTTCATAAAAACACGCTTTATATTATGACAACATGAATTAATTTTAATTTAATTAATGGGACTTCTATTTTTTTAATTTGGTAAAATAGACTTGATTTTTGAATTTGGACTGTCAGATATTTCTTAGGCCGAATTTTTTGTATTCTGCTGAAAACCTACATTTATTGATGAATAGTGAAAACCTTGAGAAGTTGTTAAAAACAGACTATTTCATTTAAATTAAATTTTACCACTTTTGTGAATTGAATTTCAAAAAACTGACGTACATGGATTTCATCAGTATGTAAAAATTTGGTTCAATAAGTTCAAAATATTTTTTTGTAAATATTAAAATTTTGACTTTTATTTACGGCGGTTAAAGGTAAATAGGGTAATCCAAAGATACCATGTTATAATATTTCATTGAGGCAATCTCATTGCTTTTCAAGATTGGTTATGTTTATATCTCCATTGAGGAAATATTGTGATCCATCCCTCAATAATATTCTAGAGTTTAGTAATCATCTGTTATTTCATGATAAAATAATCCATTATTACCATTTTTTACTCTTTGGTAAATATAGTAGTTAAGAATGTGTTTTGTGTAAAGCCCGACTATACCCTCTCTTGTGACGGAAGTCTATACATTCTAAAAATAGTTTCCAATAATATTGTACTATTCCCCTATAATGTCTAAAATGAATTTTTAACCTTTTTTTGTTTTACCAAAAAATTAAATGGAATATGCTTTTCGGTTTCCAACAACTTTAATTTTCAATAATTTTTACCATGAAAAAGGAAAGCTATTTTGACTTCCTACAACATGTAAATATTTACATGTCATCATTTCTTCGATGCACCCATTGAATTTTTATAAAATTCTAAAATTTAAGAATTTTTATTGAAAATTAAATTTCAAGTATATTTTTTTCCAATGGTTTCAAACATCATTTATATGTTTTCATTGAAAAATATTTTAAATTTTTTTTGAATTCTTTTTAATATGTTTTCAATGTGCCTTTCAAGAGATGGATTCCAATACATTTTCAAGATTATTTATATTATTTAAAGATAAATTTTATTCAAATGATTTCCATGTTTTATTTACAAATTTTCAATTTTTTTAATAAAAATGTATTTTTTCGAATATTTTCATGATTTTTTAGAATTTATCTAATGTTTTAAAAGAAAAATTATATTAAATTTTTTTTCAGCTAATTTTAAATGTTTTCAAGGAAATTATTTTTCAAATTGATTTCTTTTATTAATTATATATTTTTAATGAATTTTCATAGAAAATTATTTTCAAATAGTTTCATGTATTAAAGATCATTTTTTAAATAAGAAATTATATTTTTATCAAACCTGATTCTCTTTCATGGGATATATTCTTTTGAAACAAACTTCTTTTCATTGGTTATGTTTATGATGAAATTATTATCAAACCTATCTCATTCCATAGGTTATGATAGGTTTAATTTCTTATGATACCCATTTCATTTCATGGGTTATGATATGTTATTTTTGATATTGAGGAACATGTATTTATGAATTCATTATGTGATGGGTGGGACCTATATCTCCCTCCAATGTATTGGGTATTTATTTATATATAATTAGATAGTTAGCACTAGAATGAGGGTTTTATCATTTCAATAATACAAGGCCTGAAAGAGTGTTTTGTCTATTCACAAAAAATGTGATGGAATGTGGGTTTTCTTGGATGAGTAATATAGGGCCGGAAAGAGGGTTTACTCGGTTGAGTAATACATGGATGGTAGAAGGTCGTACTTAGGTCATTATTAATGGGATGAAATGAGGGTTCTGTAAATTTAGTAATACATGGATGGAACGGGGGTTTACCCTATTCAGTAATAGACTTTATCCACTAAGTATATGTCTATGGATGTCTATAAGGATTTCAAAAAGAATGAGTTAAAATTTTAAGAAATGTATTTGAAATTTGGTAATGGATATAGTTAGAGGTTTCCAAGAAATACATACGTGTTAGAATACTAGATGTGTATGTGGCTATGACGCAAATGTACCTAGGGGTAACCACTCCCAAAAGTTATTCCATGCTTGACTCTGGCTAAACTGGTGAAAAAAATTGGGCCTTGAAGCACCCCTAGTTTGACACTATCAGTGGATATGCTTTGGTAATTCACAAAATCTTCACAAAACATCATTATAGGTTTAGATATATGTTAGATATGAATAACCTAGTATAAACCGAATGTGTCACAGATAATGGAAGGCTATGTGATTTAGACATCATATATGTGATTCTTTTCAGGAATATGTCGTTTAATGATATGATAAGTACTTCACACACTATGATTCTAGTTATATTCAATGGTGAGAATTAGAAGGACATGGATTAGTGTTGAATGTGATTGAAGATTTTATGACTAGAAGTCAAGTGGGATGATCAAAAGAGTGACAAATATTGTGATCATGAATAATATATTTTCATGGATGATGATTAACACTATTTACCTAAAATAACTCTAGGACTCTCAAAAGATGATAAACAAAGAGTTTCCTTAGAGTTCGGTTAATGGAGACCATGGAGGAAAGAATATTTGGTTTCCTTTATGTCAAAAATTAGGAAATAAAGACCAAAGTGAGTGTCTTATATGAACATTAAGGTGTTTTGACTTGGGAAAATAAGGACACAAATTAAGTGATTATAATAGAAAAATGATGAATTCGGTTAACTAAATAAATAGAAATTTTATACTCTCTATGTTGTCATCGAAAGTTATGTGTTTTAAATGTGAGGAAAATAGTCATTATGAATCCCAATCTCCCCTAAGAAATCTTCTTTAAGGGGATCATCAAGGTGGTGTGAGTAATGGATACATTATTTTTCATGAAAATATTATAGATCAAATTTTAATGGAAGTATGTTTTTTAATGGAATAAGGATAAAGAAATATGTAATGGCCCAAACCTCTCCGACCATTTCCATTGTCAAAAAATAAGGTCAAGAAGTGTTTTGGAGGGTAGAATAGACTTTTCCAACACTTTTCAGAATTTTGTAACTACACATCGTGTAGTGTGATAACACGTCATGTACCACCATTTCGAGTATACCCCATGTTGAAGCCATGTCCTTACCATGTGAAATAAATAAGTACATGCTATGTTGTCCATCCTACATGTCGTGTAGTTTCTCCCTGCGTACGCGTTACCCTCAAACTGTGTGTTGACTAGTCAATCGCTGTGTGCTATGTTGAAGCTGTGTCCTTTCCGCATGAAATAAATAAGTACACTCCATGTCGCCCATCCTACACGTCGTGTAGTTTCGCCCCGCGTACGCATTACCCTCAAACTATGTGTTGACCAGTCAATGGCCATGTGCCACGTTGAATGCCATGTTGGAAGCTGTATGGAGACCGTGTGGAATGGCCAAGTTCACGGCGTGTACTAGGAAGTAAACACTGTGTACTTTAGTTTTTCTCACCTATAAAATGAGGGGGCCTCTCCTCCTTTTCAGATCATTCCTCTCCTCCCCATTCCTTTGAGCATAGCCCTCCCGAGAGACTCCAAAGATCATTTCTTCCATAACATTTTAGTTTGAGCTCCGATTTACGATCCGTCAGTGGCCACGAGATCGTAACGATGAGGCGTAAATTCTGACATTGGATCTGTTGTTTTCCCTTCGGCCTTTCCTTCCCAGATTCCACCCAAGGAGGTTTTTACTAGGTTTTGACTGAAGCGACGGACGTCGACGGATGTCTTCTAAAGTTGATTTGGGGGATCGTTGTGCTCAGAACCTGTTGAGGTAGGTATTTTACCTTCGTCTCTCTAGTTTTTTTGCATCAGGAGGGATGGGTGTCCTCTTGCTTTCACGAGACATAGTTGAACTAGATTAATAATGATAATAACTGGTTTAAAGAACGGGGATGGGGAAGTTGTTATGTTTATCTTTGTTTATCCTATTATTATGTTGTGAATTGAATAGGCTTATGCCTACTGAAAAATCATGGTTGTTGGGGGACTTTTCTTTCACAATTATATGTCGCCCTATTTTTTAGATCTTTGTTTGGGTGGAAACATTGTGGAATATGGAAATTAGTTAATCACGTAAAGTTGGATGATTAAATGAATATTTGGAACCCTTGTGTGATCACACCAGTTGAACAAAATGGAATAATGAACATGAGGGTGTTGGTTTGGTTATGTGTTGTGTGAAAGGGGGGGGGGTGAATCCTGGTTTATTATGAATAGGATGGGCACTGGGACTGTGGTAAATGATATTAAAGGGGAAGGGATGTGGCCGGAGCCTGGTTTTTTGATACGGTTGTGGAGATGTGGTTATAGTTGCAGTAAGGCTGTAGTAATGGGTTTTGATATTAGAAGAATGTGGAAATCTGATAAATGAGTTTTGGGGAACGATAATGAATTAAACGCGAGAAAAATAAATGTGGATTGATTGATGATAAAAAAGGTTGGTTTTTGTTGCTTGTGTTCAATCTAAATTGATTTTTGGTTGGCAGGGTTTTTCTACGAAACTCTTGATCTGTTTTGATATATTCCCAGTAGTTAATGAAACTAATAAACTAAATACTGTTGAAACATGAAAACTTAAATGCGGTGGGGACTGTTTGTTGTATGCACGCATCGTAGTAGCAGTGTCGATGGACATGTTAAGTTTCTCCATTTAAAGGCCATAGGTTGGGCTGTGTGTTTGGTATACATATATGTATCTGTATCATTGTGTTGTTTCGCACCCCACCCATGTTGAGAACCTAGTGCCAAACACTCCCATTTCATGGGAGAGGGTGTTTTCCCCTTAGTTACAAGTTCCATCCTACTCCTTCTTCCATAGGTTGTGATGGATTGAGGTGACCTTACACCTAAAAATATTTTGGTAGGTTTTGATTGCTTTGATTTTAGCACAAGACTCTTTGGACAGGTTTGCTATTCCCAATAATCTTCGGGATGACGCCCAGGTGTGTTCGGGCGGGGATGTGATTGTGGTTTGTGAGGCCCAGGGGTGTGCGGGCAGGATATGTGGTTCGTGAGGCCTAGGTGTGTGCGGTCCGGACATGTTGCTTTTGAGGCCCAAGTGTGTGCGGGTAGGAAGGGAGTGGTAGCATCAAGACATTCGCTATTAGGAAGAGAAACTAACTAGTGGGGGGGGGGGGGGGATGGTGTCGGGTACCCAATACTATTGATCTTATATTCTACTACTTGTTTTTTTGTGTTTTTAGTGAGCACGGCTACTGAGGTTGTGTGGATAGAATTCTTTTCTAGGTTTTGGTTTCTTCTGTTGTTCTCACGGGAAATTAGGATGCCTCTACACCTGTGCATGAGAGCTTTAGGTTTCCCTACTGAGTATACTTGAATGATCACCCTACGTTTACATTCAGGTTTCCAGGAGGACTACCAGGGCCATGTGGGACCCTACTAGTCGGGACAGTTAGTGTTGTTGCAGTTTTTTGTACTCTTGTTTCTTTTGGTATTGTACATTTGAGTTTTCTTGTAGCTGTAATTTGTTTTATAATTGATTAATCATACATATGGTATTGGTATGGGTTTATTTTCATTTACTTATTCCCATTTATTTTGGTGTTTGACTCATCCTATTTCCCGATCTTAAATAATAAAAAGGGTAATGCCTCCCATATTTGTGAAAACTCATACCCTTGGTTCTAGTCTCCACTCTGGGGCCTACTGGAGGTGGGACTCGGGGGCCATTATCTCACTTTCACCATTTCCACCTCAGAAGGGGCATCTTTGGTGGGAGGGGTTGTGACAGAATGGTATCATAGGAAGGTTGAGAGATAGGATGGAGTCTGGAGTTAGAAACAGTAAGGATTTCATGGGATGGTTGGGCAAAAGTGTTAGGTGATCTTGGTATGTGACATAGGCCAGGGAAGACCGACTAGGAAAAAGGATTCTAGGGCCCCCCGTGATCCGTTGAAAGGAATATGAGCTTACCGAATGACCAAGTGAGACTACATTGATTATGTGGTATAGACCCTAGGGAAGGTACATGCATCATCATGTTTGTTTTTTTCTTGATTTGGGTGTTTTGGGAAAGAAATTGAAATAAAGTGATAAAATGAAATCCTGATAAATTTTCCTTACTACTTGGGATTAGGCGATCTTTGTTTACCGTACAACTATGGCACCTAGACGTCGTCCCCGGGTGACTCAGACAGTCGAGGCCCAGCAGATTCAGGCGGTCGATCAGTTGAGGAGTGATCGAGAGGAGGAAGATTATCAAGGGCAGAGGACTCTCCGTTCATTCTATCGACAAACCCTCAAGAAGTACGAGGGTAGTACATGGGATATGGAGATAGAGGGGGGATTGAGGAGCTAGGGATCACTTTTACATTGATCTGTGCTCCGAGGGTGTACTGGGTTCCCTGAGTAGTTAGTCAGCTGAGAGGTGCGGCGTGTCAGTGGTGGATGCTCTAACTCGTGGAGAGATCATAGGAAGAGGTTCTGTGGGCTGACATTGAGAAGGAGTTTCAAGAGGAATTACATTCTTCCATTATCAAGGCAGAGAAGCGGCAGGAGTTACTCTCCCTCCAGCAAGAAATTATGTCAGTACATGTATTGGGGATCAAGTTCAAGGGCCTTCTATACTTGGCTTTGGATCTATTTCCGGATGAAGAATCCCAGGCGAGACGTTTGGAGGAGGCGCTTCATCCTTCACTCCAGTATGATGTCACCCCCTTCACCCTTCTGACATACATGGTAGTACAGAAGAAGCCAGAGGTTATAGAGTGGATGCACTTGCAAGGAGGTGCATCACGAGAGGGGATCCAGTTGGGTTCGTCGAAGGGGAAGGCAGTCAGCAGCAGGTCTTTTACGACATGACCTTATAGATTCAGGCCAGTAGGGAGCAGGCCCCAGCAGTTCTAATTCATATCATCATGTCCTCGTCCTTTTTCACGACTCTAGGACCGAAGTGTTTCTCTTGTGGAGTTCGCGGACACATTCAGAGTCGATACCCGACCAGAGGCTAGTACGGTGGCGGTGGGCAGGTTTAGTGCCTGCCTCAGCAGCACTAGTTTCTGGCGAGTCCCTTCCAGCAGCAACAGGACCCTGCTCCTCTGAGGGCACACTTTGTAGGAGGAGGCCGACCTTGGGGTTCTCCTCAGGGACCTCAACCAGGGCATGGTCGGGGAGGTGGTCGACATCAGAGAGGTAGAGGAGCTGGGCGTGGACAGTTGCACACAGTATAGTTGGCAGCTCCGGCAGGACCAGAGGTGGTACGAGGTACAATTTTTTTGATTAGCACTCTCATTTCTGCTTTGTTCGATTCAGAAGATTCACACTCCTTTATTGCACCCGGTCTAGCCCATGCTTTGGGTCTATATGTAGAGAAACTTTCTGTACCCCTGGTGATGAGTACACCAGTTAGAGGTCAGACCATCGTATATTGTGTTTGTAGGGGTTGTGGGATGACTTTGGGACTGCATCAATCTAGTGGGGATCTTCATTTGCTAGAGAAGCATCCATTAAATGTCATCCTAGGCATTGACTGGTTGTTTTCTGTTAGTGCAATTATCAACTGCTTCTGAAGAAGAGTCGTGTTCTCCATCGTGGATGGGCAGTGTGTATCTTTTGTTAGCGAGAGGAGCTACAAGCTGGGAAGTCGGCATGTGAATCCTCGCCTTTCCTTGTTAGGTAGGTTATCTTTGGGTACATCTGATACAGAGATGATGGATGTTCCAGAGGTTTTCGGGGAGTTCCTCTATGTTTTTCCTAAGGCGGCTATGACTCTATCCCCCCCCCCCCCCCGACATGACATTATGATTGGGATAGACTTACAGCCTGGTGACCGTCCTATTTGGATGGCCCCTTATTGGATGGAACCTTCGGAGTTGCGGGAGTTGCGGATTCAGATTGATGATCTAATGGAGAAGGGTTTTGTTCGAACCAGCATGTCTCCATGGGGTGCTCCAGTTTTTTTCGTGAAGAAGGCAGATGGTGGTCTCATGATACACATAGACTACCGAAGGTTGAATGAGGTAACAGTCATGAACCGTTACCCCCTTCCAAGGATAGATGATCTCTTCGACCAGCTGAGGGGAGCAGGTTGGTTTTCTATAATTGATCTACGATCTGGATATCATCACCTGAGGGTAAAGGATAGTGACATCTCGATGACGGCTTTCAGGTGTAGTTATGGGCACTTTGAGTTTCTATTGATGTCGTTTGGAGTTATTAATGCACCAGCTGTGATCATGGGACTTATGAACATTGTCTTCTGAGAGTTTCTGGACCTGTTCATCGTTGTGATTATCAATTAAATATCGATCTACTCAAGATCAGAGGAGGAGAACATTTAGAATATCAGGGAAGTGTGGAAGTCCTTCAACACCACTAGCTTTATGGGAAACTTTCGAAGTGTAAGTTCTTGATGCAAGAAGTACACATCCTTCAGAACGCGGTGTCTCCGCATGGAGTATCAGTGGACCTGTCGAAGGTGGAGGAAGTCCTTTCTTTGGAGGCAACCAAGAGCATGGAAGAAGTTTGTAGTTTCTTGGGGATGACAGGTTATTATCAGAGTTTCGTTTCAGACTTCTCTCGAGTTTCTACTCCATTGAAAACTTTGACTAGGATGGACCAGGTCTTCCTATGGAGCGTGAAGTTCCAGAAAGATTTCGACTACCTGAAAGATAAGTTGGTCAGTGCTCTAGTACTAAGATTTCCAGAGGAAGGGTTTTTGTATGAGGTTTTTTTTATGCTTTTGGCCTTGGTTTGGTGTGCGTACTGATGCAGAAGAAGGTTGTGATTTGTTGTGGGTCTAGGAAGTTGCGTCTTCAAGAGCGTAACTATGCCACCCTTAACCTAGAGCTTGCAGCTGTAGTGTTCGCACTGATGTTGTGGCGACATTACCACTTTGGGGAGTACTTTGTGTTCTTCTCAGATCACAAGATCTAACATTATATCTTCTCCCAGCGTGCCGTAAACATACGACAGAGGAGATGGGTTGAGTTTCTCCAAGACTATGACTTCAAGATCTCTTACAATGAAGGTAAGGGAAACATTGTGGCTGATGCCCTGAGAAGGAAGTCACATAAGGAAGTGGTTCAAGAATCCGCTGATTTTTGGAAAGCGATGGAAGAGTTGGATTCCTTACACATGGATGCAAGGGTAGAGGGTGTTAGAGGCTATTTGTTTCAGATGATGGTGTGGTGCACCTTGTTGCAGCAGGTGGAAGAGTCTCAATGGGGAGAGTCTGTGGCGGAAGTAATGTGGGATAGTATTGATCAGGGAAACGCTCTAGAAGGATGGTCAGAGGATGGCCGACATCAGATTCTTTTTCATGGAAGGTTTTTTTTTCTGGAGGCGATGCATGAGGGAGTTCTCTAGGAGTTCCATAGCCCAGCCTTGGCGGTACATCCGGGAGTTTAAAAAATGTACCGAGGCCTGGGGGAACAGTTTTGCGGTCCCGGGGTGAAACGGGCAGTGGCAGAGTTTGTTTTTATGTTCCTAGTGTGTCAGCATGTAAAGTCTGAACAATGTGTTCCTAGTGGTCTGTTGAATCCTTTAGATGTCCCTTATTTTATGTGGGATGACATCTCAATGGACTTCATCACAGGAATACGCAGAGCTCCGAGTGGTTATGATGCTAGCTGGGTAGTGGTGGATCGACAGACAAAATCAGCTCACTTCTTAGCAATTAAGGTGTCGGGACCGGTGAGTACCTTAGTAAAGAGGTACATAGACTATGTGGTGCGTTTCCATGGAGTTCTGAAGATTATCATCTCAAATTGGGATACTCCGTTTACCTCAGGAGTTTGGAGGGGGTTACAACATTCTTTTGGCACCCACCTATGCCTTAGCACTGCTTTCCACCCCCAGACCGATGGGAAAAGAGAACAGAATATCTAGATGTTGGAGGACATGTTGCGTGCATGCGTTCTAGATTTCGGAGAATCATGGGCATGACGCTTGCCTTTAGTAGAGTTTTCCTACAACAACAGCTTCCACTCTACTATTGGCAAGGCACTGTTTGAGTAGTTTTATGGAAGACCAAGTCATTCACCCATTTTCTGGGTAGAGGTTGGTGAGATAGGTTCTCTTGGGCTAGATTTAGTATAGAGCACCACAAAGATAGTCCAGCTTGTGCATGAGAGGATAAAAGCGGCTCAGGACCGACGTTAGTCTTATCATGATCGTCGGAGGAGGCCCTTGGTGTTCGAGGTGGGAGATCATGTGTTCTTGATGGTTTACCCTTGGTGGGGGAAGTGGAGGTTTGGGAAGGGGAGTAAGCTCTCCCCTAGGTTCATCAGACCTTTTAGGATGCTGAGGTGAGTCGGCGAGGGGGCATATCAGCTGGCCCTGCCACCTTAGTTGGAGAAGGTTCATGACATATTCCACGTCTCCCAACTTCGTCGATACTTGCACGACGACTCTCACATTATCGACTGGGGATAGCTAGATTTGGGGGATGACACGACCTTCGAGGAATGACCTGTTAGAATCGAGGATCGTGATGAGAAGGTCTCTGTGGATGAACAATCGCCTTGGTTTGTGTGTTGTGGAGGCATGGAGGCCTCGTGGAGAGCTCTTGGGAGCAGTAGGCTCAGATGCATGCTTAGTACCCTGAGTTTTTTTGACTTTTTTTTCATTGTTCTTCATAACATTGTATTGATGTTATAATATATACCTTTGATATATGAAATTCATGGCTATTCGGTTGTGAGGCATTTTGTTTTCTTGTCCTTTGGTAGTGTGTAACATGTCCAGATATGTGGGGAAAGGGAAAAACTTGATCCTTAATCAAGACACATTAATGCGGTTGCGATTGAACCCGTGCGAGTGAGTCAGTGCCGCCTAAAGCTGATAATATCTCGACATGTGAGAAGAAATTCCCCAAGCCATGTGTTCGGGCAGTGTGTTGATTTTACGGTGTTGGGGTAGTGTAATTTGGAAAAATCCTAATATATGGAAGTGGGAAGACCCAATTCTTAATTGATATACATTAATGCAGATGCGATTAAACCCATACAGGCGAGTTAGTTCCTCCTAAAGCAGAAAATATCTTGACATAGGAGAAGGAATTCATAACACATATGATTAGGTTTGTTGGTTGGATTACTATTATAACGATAGCCCTAATAGTTATCTTGTTTTTGTCTTATGCGTTGGGTTTTGAATTCTCAGGGACGAGAATGTTTTATGAGGTATCTGGTGTAATGGATCAGACCTCTCCGGCCCTTTCCTTCGTCGAAAAGAATGTCATGAAGTGCTCTGGAGGGTAGAATGGACCTTTCCCACACTTTTCATAATTTTGTAACTACTCACTATGTAGTGTGAGTACACGCCGTGTACCACCTTTCCAAGTATACCCTGTGTTAAAGTCGTGTCCTTGCGGCCTGAAATAAATAAGTACACGCCATGTAGCCCATCCTACACACCGTGTAGTTTCTCCCTGCATACACGTTACCCTCAAACCATGTGTTTACCAATCAAAGACCATGTGCCATGTTGATGACGTGTCCATGACACATGAAATAAATAAGTACACGTCGTGTAGTCCATCATACACATCATGTAGTTTCTCCCCGCGTACACGTTACCCTCAAACTGTGTGTGGACTAGTCAACGGTCGTGTGCCGTGTTGAATGTCGTGTTGGAAGTTGCATGGTGAACATGTGGAAAGGCCGAGTACACACCATGTACTAGGAGGTAAATGTCATGTACTTTAGTTTTTCTCGCCTATAAAAGGAGGGGGACTATCCTCCTTTTCAGATCATAACTCTCCTCCCCATTCCTTTGAGCAGAGCCCTCCGGAGAGACTCTTAAGCTCTTTTCTTCCATAACTTCTTCGTCTCAGCTCCGATTTACGATCCGTCAATGGAAATGGGATCGTAACAACAAGGTGGAACTTCTGAGCTTGGATATGTTGTTTTCCCTTTGGCCTTTCCTTCCCAGCATCCTCCTGAGGAGGTTTTTACTGGGTTTTGACAAAAGCGACGGACACCGACAAACGTCTTCTAATGTTGATCTGGGGGAGCATTGTGCTCAGAACCTATTGAGGTAGAGATTCTACCTTTGTCTCTCTAATTTGTGCATCATTCAGGATGGGTGTCCTTTTGCTTTCACAAGAAATAGTTGTACCAGTTTAATGAAGACAATAACTGGCTAATAAACGGGGATGGGGAAGTTGTTATGTCTATCGTTGTTTATACTATTATTATGTTGTGAATTGAATAGGATTATGCCTACTGAAAAATCACGGTCGTTGGGGGCCTTTTCTTGCGCAATTAAATGTCTCCCTATCTTTCTAGACTGTTTTTTGGGTGGAAACATTTTGGAATATATAAATTGGTTAATCACATTAAGTTGGATGATTAACTGAATAACTGGAACCCTTGTGTGATCACCCCAGTTGAACAAAATGTAATAATAAACATGTTAGTGTTGGTTTGGTTACGTGGTGTGTGAAGGGGGGGGGGGGTGAATCTTGGGTTACAATGAAAAGAATGGGCAGTGGGGCTGCGGTAATTGATATTAAAGGGGAAATGATGTGCCACGAGCCTGGTTTTGTGATACAGTTGTGGAGATGTGGTTATAGTGGCATCATGGTTGCAGAAATGGGTTGTGGTATTAAAAGAAAGTGGAAAGTTGATAAATGAGATGTGGGGAACGATAATGAATTAAATGCAGGAACAATCAATGGGGATTGATTGATGGAAAAAATGTTGGTTTTGTGTTGCTTCTATTTTATCTAACTTGATTTGGGGTTGGCAGGGTTTTTCTACGAAACGCTTGATCAGGTTTGAAATTTTCCCCATAGTTGAGGAGCTAATAAACTAAATATTTTTGAACCATGAAAAACTAAATGGGGTTAGGGATTTTTGATGTATGCACGCTTCGTAGTAGAGGTGCCGACGCACGTGCTCAGTTTCACTGTTTAGAGGCAATAAGTTGGGCTGTCTGTTTGGTATACATATTTGTATCTGTATCTTTCTGTTTTGTCTCACCCCACCAATGTTGAGCACCTAGTTCCAAACACTCCAATTTTATGAGAGATGGTGTTTTAACCTTAGTTAATAGATCCTTCCTGCTCCTTCTTCCATAGGCTGTGATGGATTGATGTGACCTTACACGTAAGACTCTTCGGGTAGGTTTTGATTGGTGTGATTTTAGCCCAAGACTCTTCAGGCAGGTTGAGTGTTCCAATGAATCATCAGGATGAGGCCCAGGTGTTTTCAGTTGGGGATTTGATTGAGGATTGTGAGGCCCAGGTGTGTGTGGGAGGGATATGTGGTTTGTGAGGCACAGGTGTGTGCGGGCGGGATGTGTGGCTTTTGAGGCCCAGGTGTGTGCAGGCAAGAAGAGTGTGGTAGCGTCAGGACATTCTCCATTAGGAAGAGCAATAAACTAGTGGGGGATGGGGAATGGTGAATGGAACCCAATACTCTTGTTCTTATATACTACTACATATTGTTTTGTGTTTTTGGGGAACGTGGCTAGTGAGGTTGGGTGGATGGAATTACTTTCTAGGTTTTGGTTTCTTATGTTGTTCTCACGGGACATTAGGATGTCTCCCCACCTGTGCATGAGAGCTTTAGGTTTCCCTACTGAGTATACTTGTATTATCACCCTAAGTTTACTTTCAGGTTTCCAGGAGGACTACCAGGGCCGTGCGGGACCCTACTAGTCGGGACAGTTGGAAATTTTGCACTTTGTTGTACTCTTGGTTCTTTTGGTATTGTACTTTGGAGTTTTATTGTACTTGTACTTTGTTTCATAATTGTTTAAACATGAATATGGGATTGGTT
This sequence comes from Viscum album, assembly GCA_963277665.1. Classification (NCBI taxonomy): domain Eukaryota; kingdom Viridiplantae; phylum Streptophyta; class Magnoliopsida; order Santalales; family Viscaceae; genus Viscum; species Viscum album. Next base: position 537,946,848 of record OY728157.1, read on the forward strand.
TGGGATTATTTTCATTTACATGTTCCTTTTTCATTTACTGTTTCACTCATCCTATTTCCTGATCTTAAATAATAAAAAGGGTAATTTCTCCCATATTTGTGAAAACTCATACCCTTAGTGCTATTCACCACTCCGGGGCCTGCAGGAGGCGGGACTCGGGGCTCATTATCTCCCTTTCACCATTGACAGCTCAAAATAGGCATCTTGGGTGGGAGTGGTTCGTGACAAAATCAATGTTTTTATGTATTTGGATTCCATAATTAATAATGGTGAATTATGTATGGATTGTCCAGTTAATGTGTTTTTTAAGGGTTTATAAAAATATTTTGTATGGTCATGATGGACTAGAAAGGTTATATCATAAAATTAAACATTTATAATAAGAGAAGTTAATCCTTAACATGTTATTTATTTTTATATAATGTTGTTTGGATAATGATATGCGGGATATGAAAAAGTAAAACAAAAGTTGTTGATTTCCTTGGAACTAAATAAGGACCTTTCTATAAGTGGATATACTTCCAGTAATGAAGTTTAAAACATTTTTGGATTTACGGAGTAAATATAATATAAATAAAATTGTTGTAGAATGAATTTTTTGAAAAGGATTTACGGTAATTCACATTGAAAACATGTTTTAGGAGAATATATGGCGAGGTTATTCACATGTTTGGAATGTGACAACCAAGAGATAATTTTTGTTACATAGGGAGTTAATGTTAAGATGATTTTGTGACTTATTTCTAATTATTTGGATTTTTTTAGCTTATAAGGGTTATAAAATTATCAATTTATATAAATATTGTGTATTATCTTACCACAATAGTAATTATGTATATTGGAAATCATGTTCAAAAAACATAGTGGTGATAATGACAGATGAAATATGGGATGGAATATCATGAATCTTGTGATCTATTAGTAATTAATAAATGAAAAGGAAACCTTATTTATATATATATAAAACGATAATTTATATCATCAAACAATAAATGGTGGTGTTGTTAAAAAATCATGAAATTATACCTTCTAATGAAAATTAATTAACATTATAAAAAATTATTGTGGAACCAAAAATGATGTCTTGTACATATGTTTTTAATGAATTATAATATCATTTACGACATTACATATTTAAGTGTTTTTGGTTGTTAACATTATCATATCCTTGTTCTATATCACTCTCCATCAGAACCTGATGGTTATATTTTATTCCATATCCATGTTGTCACATTCCAAATTAACCTTTATAAGTGAATTTTTATTATCAATTTTTAAGATGTTGTTATCTATTATTGAAACATTTAAATATTAAATATTTAATAACCGAGATAAATTTATAGGGAGAAATTGATTTTAAGAGGGGTAGAATAAAACACCCTCATATTTGGAGATTTTTTTCGCAAATTATTTTACCCTTATAATATTTTTCATTTTAAATTACACTAGAAATAGTTATTTATGTGTATATATATATATATATTAAACTATGTAAAACATTATTTTAACATGAAATACCAACTTTTCTAATGCTACACCCAATACCAAAATTGCTTGCTCTATAAGAAACACTAATTTGTCATATGATGACCAGAACAACATGTTTATATGAAACAAAAGTTTTTATTATTGTAATTTATTATATAAGATAAGTTTTTCCTAGATTTTAAAAATAGAAATATGTATTTTAAACTATTTTTTCTTTGTAAAAATAAAAATTATTGGTAATAAAAGATAATATTTTTGGTAAACACATTTTCTGTTTAAATATTTTTTTATTAATTGAATCACGTTTAATAATAAAAATAATTTTAGAAAAATTTAAAAAAATTATTGGATAATATAGACACCAATTTTGAATTTTTACCTTTTAAATTAGTAATGGATGATTTTATGGGATTTCTCTGAGAAATGTCATTTTTATGAATAATGAAAACTACTGATTTTTAGGGAGAAATTTAGTTTTTTCCTAATTAATTATTATTGATAATGATATTATAAATATTTTTTAATGTAAAAATAGTTGAATATTACATATATTAATTCAATGAAATTTAGTATTATTAATTTTTCTTTGAAACTAAATATAAATTCTTAATAATGTATTGAACTTTTTCTTACCTCAAAACCCTTTTATTTTGTCTCATCTACCGAAGTAGAACTGATCATAATTTTTACACTTATATGATTGAAATTTAAAAAACAAAACATACACCATTGAATTCAGTCTAATGTTTAGTGTATAATAAGAACATGTTTACTTTTGACAAAAATGATTACTAAAAGTGATTAAAATTAATCAAAATAATTAAGGCCAAATTATGATTAAATTTGTATTAAACCATAAAATTAAGGGCCAAACTGTCCTAGAAAATTTTCCAAATCCCATTGGATGTCCATAATTAATCCATTAACCTTCCATTATTTAGTTAGTTTATCTTTTAATACTTATTTTTGGTATTAACATATGCACACCTAATTCATTTCTAAAAATTCAATATGAGTAATTTTCCTTCCATACAAAAAGCCACCAGCTCTACCCATTGTTCACACCTCTCAAGGCACATAATTTTAGAAAATACCATCCCAATTTGGCTACAAAAATCCTCCCTTATTCCTTGAGGCCTCCCTTTGGTCATAAACACTCTCAAAAAACCTTTTTCCACTATCCATAAGGAGTTACCCGATTAATAGTTAACGTCCTCTCTCAAGTAGCTTTCCTTTATTTTACATTCCCACCCCATCCACTATTGTTGTTACCATATTGTGTGACATAATCAATATCCTCCATATACATGAATGTTGTTATGAAATTGTTCTGACCTACACATACACACACCTCCAACTAGTGGATGTTGAACATATTGTTTCTGTGTGTGGCGAACTACTACCTCACAAAAAGATGGTTGTTCATTTCTCCTTTACCACCAATCATGGTGATCATTGTGATGGAAAATCTATCAATTTATGTAATATATTATATTTATTTTTCATTTAATATATTTAAATCCTTTTCAGACACACTTATTTTTCCCTTTCATTTGGTGTTAATAGGATAATCTTGTTTGAGGAAATGTAGACTACCACCACACAAAGCGATGTGATTCATTCACACACAACATGAAATATCTTATGGATGGGTTTTATGAACATATAAGATGTATAATATAAATTAATATGACATTAATAGTTATATACATACATACATATATAAAAATACATATTTCATTTACATAATTCATTCAATATGACTATAATAAAAGAAAACAACGTTCATACATATGTATGGCTTACCGTCTCGATGAACGATGTATTATATTAGGCACTTCATTATGCTATAGATTACTATAAATTTAATTTAATTTATATAAATTATATTAATATCATTTTATAAATTCCATTATCATGATATATGTATATGTACCAATGCAATAACAATTTAAGACACATTCAATGAATAAGGGGAATGATTATTAAAAGTAAAACTTTAACATAGGATCATTACAGAGTGGGTAATATATGGTAATAATAAAACCATATATGTTAATATTTATATTAATATTATTCTTTAAATGTTATATAATAAACTTTTATTAATTATATATGATTCTTTTATGAGTACGAATAGAGTCATGAACCAAGATAAGTGGATTTCATCTCACCATTAATTTATGTGAGATGCAAACTATGTTTGCCACTATTTCATTTAGTGTTGTTTATATACAAACTGTGATTTTATTAAATGTATTTTTTACATAACTTTATGGTTATTAACATGAACATTTTAGGATCTAACTTTCTTGGGGTTTATGTTTCAAAGGGTACATAAATGGTAAAAAAAATTGTCTCAATTTTCCTTCATTGAGACTTATGTTTATTTATTCAAATAAAATTTTGTGGGGTGAAAATACATAAATTTTACATGATATGTCATTAATCTAAATATTTTAATTATAACATATACTTCATGTAATTACCTTTACATATTTGGAGATCATGATACCAAGATACCATGTTATAATTGTTTATTGGTGAAATCTCATTGCTTTATGATATTTTTTATAGTTATTCATCCATTGTTGAAATAATATGATCCATCTCTAAAAAATATTAATTTGTTTACTTATCATCAATTATTTTTGGATTCACTCATGTATTGTTGCTATTTTATACTCTTCGGTAAGTAAGATTGTTAAGAATGTGTTTTTATAAACGCCTTACTTTTCCCTCTCTTCATTTAGAAATATGTGGTTTCTAATTTGTTTCCCAGAATATTATACCAATACCATAGAATATATAAAAAAATTATCCTTTTTTATTTTACCAATATCTTTAATAAAATCTCCTTGTTGATTTCCAAACAAGCCACTTTTCTATCCTTTTTACTGTGTAAAAGCAATGTTTTTTCCTCGTACAATATTTACTGATTTACCTATCTTCATTTCTTCAAAGCTCTTTTGTCATTTTTAAAAAGGTGAATCTTTAAGAAAATGGTTTTAAAATGTAATTTTAAATTACATTTCTTTCAAAATGGTTTCAAACTTGTATTATATGTTTTAATGGAAATCTATTTTTAAATTTGTTCAACTGTGATTTAGATGTTTTAAATGTGCATTCAACTAAATGGTTTTAAAAATGTTTTCAATATTCAAAATATGTCTTCAATAGAAATGAATTTCAAAACATTTCCACGATTTCTCAATAATTATTCATTGTATTTTCAAATAAATGGTTGTAAATATATTTTCATGATTTCTTTAATGGATTTAAATTGTTTTTAAAGAAAATGATTTTTAAAATGTTTTGAATATAATTTTAAATATTTTAAAGGAAATATGTTTTCAAAAATATTTCATTTATTTGTTATATGTTTTCATAGTATTTATTATGAAATTGATTTTCAAATGGATTTATGTATCAAAATTATTTTTTAAAACAAGAAAGGATATTTTCCTCAAGAATGTTTTTAGAGGATATTTTATAATTATTTTCCATCTAAGATATAATTTAATTATGTTACTCACACCTTATAGGAAATTAACTAAATTTTACATTAAAATCCTTTATATTAATGAGTTATTCATAATTTTGTGGCATTTATGTAACCTATTTGTTCTTTATGCGTAATATGTTTATGAAACACATTTCTCGTCCATTTTCTATATTATTATGAAACCATTTTCTTTTCAAAAATTATTTATATAATGAAATTATTATGAAACATGTCACTTTCTGTGGTTATGATATGTTTACATGTTTATGATACACATTTAATTTCATGGGTTATGATATGTTATTTATGATCTTATGTCACATGTATGTATGAGTTTCTTATGAGTTGGGGAGACCTATATCTCCCTCCAATGTATTGGGTAAAATTTATATATCGTGAGATACATAGGGAATGAATGATCGTTTACTCTGTCAAGTAGTACAGGGCTGGATCAAGGGTTTACATGGTTTTGTAACAAAGGCTAGAATGAGGGTTTACTCAGTTCAATAATACAGGGCTAGAATAAGGGTTTACATAGTTCTGTAATACATGGATAGAAGTAGGGTTTACATGGTTTATTAATACAGGGATGGAATGAGGGTTCACTTAGATCAGTAATACATGGCTCGAATGGGGGTTCACCCTATTCCAAAATGTATTTGAACTCTTAGATGGTCTTGGTATAGATTCCATGGACACTTTCAAAATCATTTTAATTAGTTATGTGCTTTCCACAATTCTATGTCATATTCGTACCTTATGATTTCATGGATTATGATCTTCATTAGATATGGTTTATCTATTATAAACATGTAATCATTATTCCATGATATATTTTATGATCTTTTATATGTATAGTATGACCTTTTATTTACAGGGTCACATTCGCATTCCCTTATACTCATGTTTATTCTCACATGTCTCCCTTTTTTACCCTTTTTATCATTATATCTCACACTTTTTATGGTTTTCCTTTCTCCATGTTATGAATTAAGGTTTTAGGTAGAATTACTATGGTCAGAGATCTTTATAGAAGATATTGAATATCTTTCATTAGGAGAAGAAGATTTTTTCCATGCTTTCAAAGAAACTACACTATTATAGGCCTCTGGAATTTTTTTTAATGTAATAAATATTCATCTAAAATGATGTAATTTCAATGTATGTAAATCCTGGGTTACTATAATAATATATATAATACTTCAATATTGACAAATCACACTAACAAAAAATACCAACATTGATGTGGAAGAACTGAATCCTGATGAAGAACATGATCTATATCTGAATCCTAGATCTAAGACCAGAAGAATAAATATACAATAAATCTCAATCTATATATAGAATAAATGACGTATAAACAACACTTTTTATGAGGGAAGTGGAGTGGGTGGGAGAAAGAGAGATTAAAATGGGAAGAAACCACATACCTTGGGAGATGAATGTCTTCAATCCCCTATTCAATATTCAACGAACGTTGGTCCTAAGGAATTGAAATCCTTCTAGAAGGCTATATAAATGAGATAAAATGACATTGGTCCATGCTAGGTTTTATTTTGGTGAATTTGGGGGTTCTGGGAAATTGTTATTTAAAATGTTGGGTTAATTAAAAACTAATATATGCTATGCTATGATGGGTCCCACCATTTTACAAACTATGCACCTCTTATAGAGGTTTTATGGTTATAAAAATATTGGTATCATCATGAAAATTCCATCTTCCTAGGTATAAATAATATCCTAGGATAGGAGACATGGTTTGGGAAAACCCTACACAATATATTTGTTTCCCTTCTTTCATCCAAAATTCCCAATTATATCCTAAACTCCGCCAAATGTACAACCCAAAAAAACATACTAAAAAATATTCAATAATTTACATTTACAGAAGAAAGAGAAATCTCAAGAAAAGGTCAGGATTTTACAATTTCCACAACCTTAACAGGTCATCCTCGAGCTATACTATAATACATCTCTCTGATTCCTAGTCAAAAGTATTAGTCCATTGAGCCCAAATTGTAGTTTCGATGTCCCTTGTTTCCACCAGAACCCATCAATGATTCAACAATACTCAAACTATAACCTTTTTATTTCCCCAAAAAAACATTCTCACTATGATCCAAATCTCGTATCAGATTCTCCTAAAAGGACACATGTGTATCTTTCCCAACACTATACACATAGATCACATGAAAAGGGTCGGGGTGATATCATTGAAGTTGTGACACCTGGAAAACAACATGAATAGCCCTATATTTCTTTGGTAGATTCAATCAGTATTCTACTAGATTGATTATCTTAGCAAACAGAAATGGTCCAAAAAACCTATGAAGTAATTAGCCCTACATCTGTATCCTATTGTTACCCAATAAAAGAGACACCCAAAGGTATACATAGTCACTATTTGAAAACTCCAGGGTTCATTGATTTCTATCAGCATATGACTTTTGTCTACTCTGATCCATATCAACATGGTTCTAAAACATCTAAGCCTACTCTGACATATCCTGCTTGAGACTCATCCCCAAAAACTATCACTTAACATCCTCCATATTTCCTACATGTGATTGGTTTGGACAACCATAAAGATCCCTGTATGGTTCAATCAATATTGTTCCCAAAGAACTGTTGTTATAAGATAACTCCAACAATGTTAGGTGATTATCCAAAGACACAATAATTTCTAGAAACATGGTTAATGAATTTATTATAGAACATATATCACAATATCTATTTTCCCATTTTATGTGGTGGGAACTTTTTTCTCCATAAAACCTATGGACAATGTTCCTTCTGCAAGGCATTTTGGATGTGATATGTAAAACATGAGTCAATGTATAAAACTGTAGTCTTAGTCACCCCATGTAGATTAATTATCTCTCATACATAAAATAATCACATCTACTCCACTAAAAAAGTCTCCCACATTGGTCAGAAAATTTTCACCTTTGTCAATGATCTCACAATCACCCAAATAATATCATACTTTATAGGCATCATGTATAGACCCGCTAAAAAATCCAGGATATCAACATCCCAATCCCATTCTATAATGATAAATTACAATAGTAAACCACTATGTCATTGATTTTAGTCCTTCTTATTTTGATAGGTGATGAATTATGTCACAAAAACTATAGTATTTTCTTTTAGTCCTGGCAACCAAAACCATCGACATAGTTCAGGATACATTTTGGTCACATATGGATGAGCCAACCACATAAAGCCATGAAAATCACACATCATCTCATATCACATACACATAGACACCAAAACCTGATTCCCTATATAGATGAAATCTTCCTCAATTACTATCTATTTTTATGGTGACTCCCCATCATCAGGGAATTCCCTCATATCCCAACATTCCATCTAATCATACTTCTTATCCCTAATCTATTTCAAAATTATAGACTCCACTGAAATTTATATGAGATTTATCTTCTCTTCAATCCCCCAAAATACCACATGAATATCATCTAGTAATAAAATCATTCTCCACTCACTAATGGAAAAATGTATTTCCACGTTGGTTTTTTTACATTTTGACGTCAGTTTTTAAATGAAGTCTTTAAAGGTGACGTAAACAATTAACATAAACCATGACCTGGATGGACACCCTACCCCCGGATTTACATGAGCTATTTGATAAAGATTGTAATAAATATCCATTATTTCCGTCTACTATAATCCTTTGGTCTCTTTTATTCAATAAAATTTGATTTGGTCTTTGACCGAGGCACCCGTTTTTTCAAAAAAAACGAAAAAATTGAAGTTTCAGTGTCAGTTATAATAAAACGCTATCAAAACGTGTTCTTCATGGGTCTTCAGTGTCATATATCATATAAACTGATACCTAATGATAGGAATCTTCATTATACGGCCTCGTTTTATTAGAAAACTGACGTCAAAATTATGATTCTACATGTTTTTAACATCAGTTTTTGATAAAAACCGACAAAAAAAGTGTATATTGGAATCAAATTTATTTTTCACGTCAGTTTTGGTAAAAACCGATGTGAAAAGTGGGTTTTGAACAAAATTATTTTTCGTGTCGATTTTTGTAAATACCTACGATAAAATTGTGTTTTAAAAAATAATATTTTTCACGTAGGTTTTGGTAAAAAAAAACGCGTAAAGTGCGTTTTTGAAAAAAAAAATAACGTTGAATTTAGTAAAACCCGATGTAAAAAAATTTAAACTTTTAATTTTAGAATATATTTTCTTTCTCAAGCTTTGATTTGAATATTCATAGATAAAAAACAGACTTTAGGATCAAAAGCTATAATCGTCGTAAGTTGTACCTCTTTAAGATTAGATAGACACAACTCACTTCAATGAAACAATGAGAAGAGGGAAAATATATATATACATAAAATGACGAAAATAAATATTAAACATTAATATTCAACTTAATTTTATTTCTTTTATTTTTTTCATATGAATCTACATATTGTTTTTCATTTTTTCAATTCTTTTTATGGTAGAACTCACACAATAATGAAAATGATGAACAATCAAGGATTTCGAACCTCATACGATGAATCTCATGCAGAAGTTTTATATTTGAATCCCGATATGAAGAATTATTCCTCATAATATAAAATATTATCATGAATTTTAACGATAAGGCAAAAACAATAATGAAATTAAATGATAAGAATAAATACCATGTTTATATCGTCGATTGAGGAATTGTTGAAATTTTGATTGTAATGAAGATGATGAAAATGTTAAAATAAGGGAAAATATGATGTATATTATTTCAATAAAAATGTTTTAGGGTGGTGATACATTATAATTTAGGTGGATATTTGAATATTGAAACACGAGTTGTGAAAAAATTGAAATACTGAACCCACATATTTAAAATATACATTTAAGGTCGTGTAAATATATAACCGATTATAAAGACATTATCATGTTGGAGTTTTAACATTGGTTATTTAAAAACCTATTCCATAAATTGAATTTTTAATTTCGGTTATTTAAAAAATCGACGCCAAAAAGTGGCTTTTAACGTCGGTTCTTGGAAAACCCGACGTTAAAAAACATTCCCAATAATGTCAAAATCGGACGTCTATAACTTTTGATCTGTATTCCCGTTTTGGCTCCACGAACTGTAAAATTAAAGCTTTAGAAATTATCTACGACATTGGTTTACTATTTAGCATCAGTTATTTGAAAAAATGACTCCAAAAAGTTCCATTTAAGGTCGGTTATTGAAAAAAACCGACGTTAAAAATCCTATCCTATAATTTTCATCTTCCGATAACCATAACTTTTTATCCGTAAGTTTGTTTTAGCCCCAAGTACTTTAAAATTGAAGCTTGGTAAATTATCTACAACATTGGTTTACTAATTAATGTCGTTTATGTGAAAAAATGACGCCAAAATAACTTTTTTAACGTTTTTTATTGATCAAAACTGATGTTAAAAATCATGTCTTATAATGATCAACTTTTGGCATCCATAACATTTGATTCGTAAGTCCTTTATAGCTCCAATCACTGTAAAATTGAATATTGATAATTTATATACACCTTTGGTTTAGTATTTAATGTTTTTTAAGTGAAAACATGACGCCAAAAGTACCTTTTAACGTTTGTTATTGAAAAAAAAACCGACGTTAAAAATCATGTCTTATAATGTTCAAATTCTAATGTCTATAACTTTTGATCCGTCAGTCTTTTTTAGCTACACGAACTGTAAAATTGAAGATTGAAAAATTATCTACAACAATGGTTTAATATTTAATGTCAGTTATGTGATAACCCGATGCCAAAATATATTTTTATCTTCCATTATTGAAAAAAACAGATGTTAAAAATCATGTCTTATAATTTTCAACTTCCGATGACAATAACATTCAATTCGTACGTCTGTTTTTGCTCCACGACCTATCAAATTGAAGTTTTAAAAATTATATAAAACATTGGTGTACTATTTAACGTCGGTTATATGAATAATTGACCCCACAAAGTGCCTTTTAGTGTCGGTAGTTGAAAAAAACCCGATGTTAACAAATCTTGTCATATAATGTTCAACATAGACGTCCATATCATTTAATTAATAATTAAATTTAGCTCCATGAACTATAAAATTTAAGTGTGAGAAATTATATACAACTGGGATTTACTTTTTAAAGTCGGTTATTTGAAAAATCAACGCAAAATATTCCTTCTAACGTCTCTTTTGAAGAACCGACGTTAAAATGCCAGACGTTAATTATCATTTTTCCACTAGTGACTCAACACTACACTCCTAATATACATCAGTCTATTTTTACCTACTAAGATAAAATTAAACACAGTTCACTTCATAAGAATATATGCCATATCAAAATCAAAAGTCAAAATATACTCAACCCACCTCTCCATGTAGGGATTTTAATCTTCCTACGAATAGATATAAATCCACATCTTGTTATATTTATACATTATAAACTATTCACCCAACATTTAATGCCTCAAGAACATAAAATATTAAACAACTATAGCTATCCTAAGGTTATGTTTAATGTAGTTTTCTTTATGTGTCCTGAACTATTGAGACCCATTAACCAAAAATCATTATCTTTACATCAATACCACACCCAATAAAATCCCAAATTCATCCCAATATATCATAGAATTTTTACCTTGCCCATGTATGATCAATATCAGATCCGATTTCAAATGCTTATTCATATTATGGATGACAATCTCACATGATTTCAACCATTAAAACATTATATCCTACGAGTTCAATCTCAAAAGATTCATACATAAATGGGAAAAGTCCAGGATAAACCTTCAATAATATCAATCTAATACAAAAAAGCTACAAGTATAAAAACATTTCTCTGGATGAAACCAATAAAAAATATTCTAATCCTTCACTAGTTCCACTGACACACCTTAATTTCAGTTGATGTTACCCTAGAAGGGAACCCGATCAATCCAAATATATCACATAGACTATTTGGCATGAAGTTTATTATCTCAAAGTGTACTGAGGATGATGAAAAGATGTTGGTCTTGATAATCATGAGTCATAGAGAAAACCATGAAGACTTTCAAAAACAGAAAAGAAAACTAATCTAGGTGTGGATAAAAGTTTTAGATCATCAAACTTGTAATCAATTTCGGGGTTTTCCTTATCCAAAACCAAATTCTAATGAAATAATAATTACCATAGGTAATTATAAATATAGTCTGAGGTATATAAGATGGCCTAACTCTCAACTAAAGATACCATAATTTAAATTCATTATTTCTAAAAACACAAGATACACACAACTAGTCAAAAAGATAATCGATACATAGAATATGATACCATTTATTCATAGTAATCCAGTTCATCTTATGGTAATCAACAAATAAGATAAATTTTCCATCATAGTTATTTACAAACAAGATCAGAGAACTAAATGTTGACATACTCAGATGGATAAAAAATATAACCCAAAACTCTTCCTCCTAATACATTTAATATTTAATTTCTATTATTTCCATTATATATGGTATAATTGAAACTGGTTCAGTACTACGAATTATTATAATTATAAATTACAAATTTCTACTTGGTCGAATCGCTAAGATATCATTTGGAAAAAAAATATTGAATCCTATCCACTATGGGTGGACAGACATAATGCTTTAAACCTGTGTCATTTAAAAATTCACTAGAATCATGGGTGGTGATCTCAACTAGTTTATGATGACGTTTTCTATTACGCCCATCCTAGATATCCCAAAATCCATGATCAATTTATTTTCCACCCTTATAAAACATAAAATGCACTCTCTAACGGTGAATATATATGTCTTCTAGGTATTCCACTAACTATTTCATTCCAAAAATAAGGTAAATTGCTAAAATATCATTTATATAATGATTGAAATGAAAATTATACTCTCCAACTTCGAGACAACATCAATGAACCAAATAGATGTCTCTAAACTGTACTCCCAATGTTGTATCTATCATTATAACCCCCCTAAAAAATCCACCACTAGGATAAATCCATTCATATTTTATGTAGATAAAAATTAATGAGAGGAACTATTGTCAAATAATGAACTATAGATTTAAGAAGATACAATAATAGTACCTCTAACTCTTGGATGTCTAGCCTTGCTCACTACAAGTGTAGGTTGAACTGCTTCTAGTTGTCATACCCCTCTCCCCTTTGATGTAGTCGGATTCCCCTTATCTACACCAATTTATAAATATCAGAATAGCTATAATGAATAAAATCATCCACTACCACTCTTTTCAGGACTGGGTGAACTCCAACATCTTGGTAGATATGGTATAGAAAATATCCTCAAGCCGCGGGTTCGTTTTAACTTCATTATAACTTCCCATTTATTTTGGGTTCCTATTGAACCTCTATAAATGTCTAATCATAAAACAATATCGACACTCAACTGGTAGTCATAAATAGTGTCTAAGATAATTGTTTGAAATTCCACACTGATGAAATATAATCATGTTATGGTTCTACATGACTGAACATTCCACCTAGCCACTCTTCCTATTATCACCCTGGATAAAATTCTGATAGACAAACATCATAATATCACAAGTCATACCTCTTAATATTATATAATGAGCCATATTTTCTACACTGGAATCCACCTTCAGGTTCCCCTTAGTTATGAGACTCCGATCCACCACCTTAGTAATCTTATTAAAACAAAAGATATTAACATGGGTCTTCATCACATATTTAAGTCCTTCATGGAAATGACTCGTCATAGTTTTCCTTATATCCTTACCATGGTTGAGATCAATTTTTTATGTTCTTTAAAGCAAGAAAAGTGTTCATAATGAACATGTTCCCCTAATTAAAAATTATAAACTCAACATCTATATCCTTCCAAAGAATATCTAGATAGAAGTTCTCAAATAACTTCTATAAAAATATTTTCGATAATAAACTGTTAGCTTATCCAGTCCTATCCAGAACGTCCCTCATACTCTTCACTAATCATCGTAGCATATATGCATCTAACCTGAACCTCTTCTCAACATGACTCTATAATTGGACAAGTATAGGTTGTATGGACTCAATCCGGAAATATGCTACCTCATTCCCACCCTCCACACACTCTCCATAAATTTCATAATGAATGAAATATTCTCTCTGAACAGGTCTCCAATATCTCAAACCGACACTACAAGTTCATAGCTTCAACTACTAGAGGAGCATCTATATCCCTATCATCCTATAGTCTATTCAACATGAGTAATCATCGATAAATATCTCTATAATTAAATACACATGTTTTAGTAGACATACGAAAACATTATCACATTTACATAAGTGGAATATGTCAATGACCCACAACAATTCCATTCCCAAAATCTCACCACCTAGATAAAACTGAGACGATAATATAACCCTTTACCCTCTTACATCTAGGTCATGGTTAACAAAGTTAATACTAATATTTGTAATCATGTTTATAATTAGATTCCTTGTTATTCACATATTTCATCCCTATTCAATTTTAATTTTTCTTTGGGAACCATTTTCCATTTGATTCTAATAATAATAAAATGGCATTTTATGTTTAGAAATGTACCATGAACTAATTTTATCATGATTTCAAAAAATGGATGCATGACACAATACAATCCCGAGTTTCTGGAATGATTCATGTATTCTAAAATCTCATTAAATTCTACTCATTTAGCAATATAACATAAATACTAAAAAATAATTATCACAGATCACAATAATTTCATTTATCATGGTGAAATAGCATCAACTATTATAACAGACATTAATAATAGAAATCCCACCATGGGGACTTGGATTGACCCTTATTCCTGGGTTAGCTACTACCATGTACAAGATCATAACCAAATAATGACTTATATTATTATCATATATACACCTTACCCAAATAAGATGACAAAAGAATAGAGAAGAAAAAAAATCCCTCTGATTCCACATTGTAACATCCCATCCCAGTTGCCACATGCTGATACCACAAGATGGTATCCTACATGACTTTAGGCATGCCTTAATGTATGATAGAGGCTTCCAAGTAGAAACGAGGGTCCAATATCAATCATTTGGAGACATAACCTATTTATTATAGTAATACCCCAATAGAAAATAAAAAAACAACAATAGATTGATATAACTAATCACCAACCAAACTATAATCACATGATGACCAATACAGAAAAATAAATATCACAATAAATAGTAGATATGTCATTTCAATATGTTTCAAGTTTCAATATGAAAATATCAAATTAAATAAACACAGTAACAACTCTCAAGTGGGTCTCAACACCATGTTTGGTTCCCTCATTCGGGCTCCATCCCATATCAGATATATAACATATGACCTTTTCCTGCATCTTATCCTGAAAAAAAGAAATATTTTCATGTACTGAACAAGAATCCTGAGTAGGGTGTGAGTATGATATCATGTTCCGCCAAAAATGGAGTCTAAAAAATTTATTGACAAATCCATTTTGTAGATTAATAAAAAAATTAAGTACTACAATGAATTCAAACAATTTACATTTTTTGAATTACTCTTTATTTAACAACACAACTCCAAGGTTCCTTTAGACTCAAAATATCTCAACACCTAATTTGTCCCATGCTAGTGTTTGATCAATCCCAAATGTATATCATATATATAAATTCCATTATTACTATTCATCATCTGAATTCACATATTAAATCCATTTTTAAAATTAATAATATCAAATAACATATGAATTCCATTGTTAGAAGTCACCATTTCAATTCATATATGAATTCCATTGTTTCTATTCATCATTTCAATCCACAGTTGAATGTCATTTTAACCATTCATAATTTTGTTTCACATATATGTTCCATTGTTGTAATTTATCATTTCAATTCACATAAAAATTATATTATTACCATTCACCATTTCAGCCCACATTTCAATTCCATTGTTAACATTCATTATCGAAATTCACAAATAATAAAATATCACAAAAACTCATTAATTAATTCACTTATTAATTAATCCATGTGTCAATTTCTTATTCACCTCATTATGTTAATTAATTAAAAAATTTATCAATCGAATATATCTCATTAATTGTTTAAAACATTAATTAAAAAAATCAATACTATAAATTAATTGAACAATTAAATAATCACATTTGTATCATTATGTAATTTAACAATTAAATAATAAAACATTTTCATTAATTAATTAAATAATTAATCAATCCAATTCATTCATTTGAATATCTCAGTAAATAATTAACCAATTAATGATTCCAAATAAACAAAATTACAATATCCCCATAATTAATTATATAATTAATTGTTTCATTTCAACTATACCAATATCACCATAATTAATTATAAAATCAATTATTCCAATTCAATCAATTCAATATCCACAATTTAACAATACATTTATTAATTAATTTTAAATCATTTTTTATTTAATGTACTAAATCCAATGTATAATAATCATATATAAATTATTAAATTTATTTAAGGTAGTTGAAATCTTGATTTTGGGATTTGAATTAATGTCGTCCCACCTCATGATTGTTGAAGAATGCTCACCAAGGTAAATTCCCAATTTGAATCAGAAAAATGAATCAATGTAAAGAATGTGATCTATGACTGAAACCAAGATTTATGATCAAAGAAATAAAGATATAAAATTTATATATATTTAAATAGAACCAACATTAGATAAAAATACATCATTTATCATGGAAGAGGAACAGCCGAGAAAGATAGATTGAAATGCGAGGAATCTACATACCTGGGGGGATTCAGATTGTCAATAATTCTATTGATTTTCCAACAATGGAGGTTAAGAGGGGTTGGAATACATTTATGAGGCATTGAAAATGTGTGAAAATGTCTTGGTCTGAGTTTGTTACGATTTTGGGTAGTTCAAAGGGTTTGAAAAATATGAAATCTAATATTGGGTTTAATTAATAATGGTGCATCATTTTATGTCCAAGGGTACGTAGTTTTCTTTACCATTATCCATAATCATGTTCCCCTTCATGGGGTGGGTGGGGGTAACACATTTTCCAAATATTATTCATGGTTTGACAAACCAATTGCTAGCCCTACTCATCCCCTATGCTTAGGTTAACAAGATTTGTTGGGTTAGGTCGCATGGTTTGTAAAAACGGTGCACCAACCATACACGTCCATTATTCCTTCCAAAATAATAAACTTTTCACCCAAAACACCCCAAGGTACATCTAAATAAATTAATATAAACTAATAAATAATTTACATGTAAAAAACATTCTACATCTCCATAAATCGTAAAGATCATACAAGAAATGATGAATTGACGTTTTTACAATCATATCAAAATTTTCCACACTATGTATTTTGTTTTTGGGGTCATAATTGATTGGAAATAATCATAGTAGAAAAAAATTTACAAGTAGTGGAATTTAAAAATTTATATGATAAAACCTAATATAATTTTATATGTTAATTGAAAAAAATAAGTATAATATCTTTTTAACAAAAATATGAGGTTTTGTATAATAATTTATGGAACAACATACCAGAACTCCTTGTTATAGAATGTATAAAAAATAAAATAATTTTAGGCTTCAATACCAATTCAAATAATTCAATCCCAAATTTCATATAATTTATTATTACATAACTTAATTTACCCAAACGATCACATAATATTAGAACCCAAGGATCTAGTTTCGTGAGAGATTAACTACATAAAATAATATTCTAAATATTTCTCCATAATCACATCATAGTTGTTTGTAAAAAAATCCATCATGGTAACATTACATCATATTTGGGTTGGTTTTTATTGTTGACAAATACAGTTTTCATTGGGAATGATTATGTTCCAACAATTTTTTTGATAATAAATTTTTAAAAAGCTCCATAAAAATGGACTGGATGGTCTGGAGGCAGAAAAAAAAATTAACTATGTGGTGACGTTTTTCAGTGTTTTAACAAATATTGCGTTCCCAAAATTGGGATTTGGTGAGTATAGGGAAGATAATATTTCCCGGAAGGTCTCATAAATATATGTAAAATTCATGACATTGGTAATGATGGGATTCAGGAAGTAGATTTCCGAGAGATGGGAAAAATGTTGACGGTGCGAACTACGATTATGACGTGCTTCACGAATAGTAAAATTGAATGGAATTGGAATGGAGTATTGACACTATGGTGCAATGAAATTTATATAATGCTCCATTATTATTATTATCTCTACAATCCAAACATTTCTATTGTGCTTTGCAATATAGAGAAAAATTTTGTGGGAATTTTGGAGCATTGCGATTTGAGATGATGTGGTGTTGAATTGACCTAGAAGGTTATAGAGTCGGTGGAATCTCTTATAAATAGGCATGTCCCCCTTGATGAGAGTAGAGAGTTTTCAAGAAAAATTTCTACCTCTCGAATTGCAAAGGATGTTACCAGAGGTAGTGTGTATCTTGTATGGTCGTATCTTCACGACGACTAATCATGATCTGTGAAAGAGGTGTGTTCAACGTCGGCTTAGTGAGTATTGCAAAGTAATTTACGTTGTAATGGCTTGATATATATATTGGGCTATTCTATATGAAGGATTCAGATCTACGAAGTGTTGTTCTCAACAAATCATCTGCGATGGTTTTAACTTTTGGAAGAAGTATGGGCTTCAGAAAGGCTTTTCTGAGTTTTCTGAAATTTGGAGGTTTGCAAAGTAGTTATATTTTCCAAGGTACATCTGATGTCTATTACCCAGTGTTCAATGTGAAAGGGGTATTCATTAGTGGAAGAAATTTTGACCTTAATATATAATATATATACAATTAAGGATGCAATCATTAGATATACCGATAGGACTACAAGTCATTGAACTCTGATTGGATCTTTTGTAGAAGTAGCAATATCAATTTAGTTGAGGGAGTATTGAGTTCTCAAATTGTGAATGGTTGTAAACCAATAGTTATAGTGAACCCACATCAAACTTTTAATCAAACTTTCACTTATAGTGGATATATTAAATCGGCACATCGCTGGTGTATACTTTTTAGACGTATCCCAGGGAGGTCACTAATTAAAATTGATGTGTTTTGTCAATGCCTTAAGGTTCATTAATACTCGACAACTTGAATAAGAGAGTGAAGATTGTTTTGTATAATGATGAAATAATATCAAAATGGGATGTTGTTTTAAATTTTCAAACACTAATTCTTGCCCTCTTCTATTGGTATCTAGGCTAGTGGATTGAATAATTTGTATTAGAGATAATGGTTGGTATCAATGTTTCTCTTTCATATAGAAGTAACCAATCATAAAAGGATTCTGATCTTCGACATGAATAGTATTCATTTATGGTTGAATCGAATGAATTAATGCTTCAAATCATTTGTTCTGGATGTGTTTTTATTAGAAATGCATGGAATAACCTCCATTATTAATAGTTGTGCATTATCGGAAGCTGAACAAAGAGTGTTGGATGCCGAAACAAAAGGATTCAATGTCTTAGGAGATCCCTATCCAATGCTATTTATAAGAAATTTATTTCATGAAAAACATCACATGAAATGTGGGAAAATCTATTGAATATATATTAAAGAGAAAAAAAAGGTTATAGAGGAAAAGCTACATGTTCCGTGGAACATGTTTTAAGATCTAATAATAAACCGAAATTAATATATTGATGAATTCTTTGACAGGGTAAATATTTTTTGGGATGACATGTGAGGTCTTGGAGAAGTTATTGATGTTATAAATTCTGTGAATCACATCCTGATGCAACATCGACCTCGGTTCAATCTGAATTTTTTAGTACTAGAATAAAATTATTAGATGGAGATGACACTAGAAAGAATCCATGGTACATAGATGCATATGAAATGAGTAAAAATGATAATGAGGATATGGAGAAGGTAAAATATAAGCAAGTGGCATTCAAGGCCAAGAAGAAGCTCACCAATGAAGATTCTCTAGAAGATGAAAATATAGAAGAGGTGATGTCATTTCATTCATCAAATATTCAAAGAAAAAAAGCGACGTTCAAGGGGAAACTTCCACTGTCTTGTTTAAATGTGGAAATGTTGGATATCATATTGAAATGTTGCCCAAGAAGTTCCACGAAGATGATGAGTATGTAGCTGGGATTCCCCAGAAGAAGTATATAGCCGATGTGAAAGACAAGAAACAACTCAAGAGAATTTTATTTAAGAAAAAAAATCTTCTTTCCCAAGAATGTTACAGTTCATATGTTTTAGAAGATGTAGAGGTTTAAGAGGTAAAAAATAGCAAAGATCGTGCAAGGAATGCTATGGTGGAAGTTGTTAGAAAATCATTGAAAAAGGAAAAAACTATTGATGATGATGAATAAGAATATTTTTACGAAAGAGTCGACATGGAATGTGAATTAGAAGCTAATTTTGAAGAGATAGACGTGATGAGATAAAATTACAAAAAGACAACAAAGTGGTACATGTTTCCAAACTATACATGAAACACTAGGAGGTAGATAAGTATGAGATGGTAAAATAAATTGAAAAACTGAATTATTCATGGGAAAAGGGATAAGAATAGATTTATGGACATAAGCTCAATGTTGGAGAATAGAAAAGGGTGATCAATGGCAGGAATTAATAATTGAAATATCATATCAATCTTATTGAATAATCTGAAGAAGAAGTCATCATCCGTCAACGAAAAGTAAAGGATCAAGGAAAAATCATTACTCCCAATATAACATCAGCAAATTTAATCACTCAAAAGACAGAAAAATTTGAATTAAATAATACTGGTCCATTAGAAAAGAAGCAACAATCATCATCAGATGTTATGACTGATGTGGGGATTTACTAACAACAAAAATATGTGAATTTTGATTTTAGATCACAAGGACCCTTACCATGATTGATTGATGATTTGGGAACAAAGAAGAATCAGAATATTCAAAGATCCCAAGAAGAAAAATGCAGTGCAGAAGTTACATGCAAGATTTCACTGTATATCATGTGTTATTATAGTTGAAATATGGGACATTCACAGAATGTGTGTTCCATAACAAAGAGATACCGAAGGGAATAATAACAATAGAGGAATCGAAATAGACATCGATATTATAGAACATACATTGAGGGAAATTGTGTTCGGTGTGGCCAATTTTGGAACACAGAAAGATGTTTTGCATCACCCATGGATATGAATGTTCCAATGTTGAATCAAAGTAGTCACAATTAGCAAATCAACAACCCAACATGTGAGCTGAAAATGAAAAATCAATTTGAATCTCTATATGATAAATATGTTCCATTGCACTCTATGTAAGATAATGGTTTTCAATATTTAATGAATGTGAGGTCATAGAAATATATCATAAAGAAAAATGATGAGAATGAAGCGGCCACAAAAATTTCCTTTAATGCATCAGATTGTTCTGGTGTATAGATCCTTGATAGTGGTTTCAAATATTACATTACTAGTAATAAGGATCTTGTCACAAGAAAAAAATATTATAAATAATGAGTTAAATTTTTTGGAAAAATGAAGTACTGATTATTATTGGCTCATGAAATTTTATTTTTGGGGGCAATGATATGTGACGTGGTAATGACTTAGTATTAGAACAACTCAGTCACAATTTTCATAGTGTCAGTCAACTATGTGACTCTGGAAATTCTATATGGTTTACTGAGATGATGTGTATCCTCAATGGAAATGATGGTGTAGTGGTTCTATAGGAAAAATAACAAAAGGAAATCTCTACCTTGTAATAGGGGAATAAGATATATGATTTTATCCAAAGAGGAAGAAAACAAGCTACATCATAAAGGACTTGGTCATCTGTACCAACCATCCCTAGATGATATGGTAATGTGTAAGGAAGTAAGAAGCCTCCCTATGATATCACGTGACAGTACACATATGTTTAATGCCTATCAATAATAGATGAACATCATAAATATGTAAAATGAAAAAGAAAATACGTCATCAATAGTTCTTGAATTAGGGCATACTGATGTTTGTGGACCTATCTCACCAAGAGCCATTGAAGGGAAGAGGTATTATGTTTTCTCATTGATGACTATAGTAGAATGGTATGGTTAATTGCCATTTCTATAATCCTGTTGTGTTTAGTGTTATAAAATAGAATCGAAGGGAATATGAATGTATGCTTGGAAAAATGGTTATTTAGTTTCATACTAATTTTTTTTTAAATTCACAAATAGTTAGGTGGAAGACTATCTTGAGAAAAACAGGATGAAAAATCATATTTATTCAGTAAGAACCCCCCCCCCCAACCGAATGTGGTGGTTGAAAAGAGAAATTATATCATCAACAACATGGATAGAATGATTCATGTAGAAACAGACCTACCAGGTGAATTTTGGAAAGATAAAGTATTGACATTAGTATACATTTATAAAAGGGTATTATTTTTTCCAAAGTAAGGAATGAATTTTATGAGACGTGGTATGGAATGAATCCAATTGTGAAGAAATTTAAACTCTTTAGAATTAAGTGATTTATACTCTACAGTGAAAAAATGGGAAATTTGAGTCAAATGTATATGAGAGAATATTCCATGGGATCTTCAGAAAAAGAAAAATCATATAAATTCATTAATAAAAATTTTAGAAAATTTGTTAAGTGCATTGATGTCACTATTGTGGAAAATGAAGAGAATATTCAATAGAATAGTGAAAAAACTCCTAATGAATGTGATGAGGAGGAAAGAAATGATGTGGTACTAGAAGTGGAAGATGGTGATTTTGAAGAAGATACATATGACTTAAAAGAAGAAGTAAAGCATATATCTACGAAGCATCCAAGGATTCATGCTGACATTAATAGACAGAATATCATTTTTGATCAATCAGATCGTGCTCAGATAAGAAGAATGAAATCGCAAAAAATATATTTTTCTGATCTTAGGTAGAGCCTAAATTGTAATGCCCCAACATTATAAACCCAGAGCTAGTGCATTATTTTATTACATTGGCATGATTACAAGAAATCATGTCTCAAAGGACATATCAGTTTAATAGTCTTGGAAAATAGATTACATATATGAATGTTATATTACAATTTATAAAATAAAACACAACATAACTAATCCATTGAGAATTCCATTATTCCCCTATCTCAACCCTATATATCAAACATAATACACTTCTGGGAATATTGGGAAAACAAATTATATGAAAGGGGTGATCTTTGAGGATTAGAAAGGGTAAATAATTTAGGGGAAACTATAATATTTTAAGGAATGATATGTAATAAAAGAAACACCCTATTATACATAAACATGAACATACTATGGAGAAAATAAAACAAGTAATACCATTTAATCAATCACATGGATATTCTAATAGTCTAATAATCACATCTGATAATTATTTTCCTAATGAGATAATCTATAATGTTGGACCTCATTACCACATAGTCTAGGCATCGTGCCAACAATACAAATAAAATTTATTTCAAGGACTTGTGCCAAGACAATAGTTAGTTTCATGGGACCTGCTGATGCATCGAGGGGCTATAGTGGGCCCACACTTCACTTACAAAGTCTACTGCATTCCAAATTTGAAAATGTAGAAACATAACATAAACATTTGTATTTAAACTAGCATAAAAAGTCAATACATCAATTATAAACGCAGAAATTTATAAAAATAGAACATCTATAGTCAAACATATCATTACTCATTCGATACAATATGGGAGATTGCATTTTGATAAAAAACCATAATCAAGAATAATATCTAGTAATGAATGTTGACATAGTTGAAAATGATCAGTAAAACCTTTTTTACAGAAATATCCCTCTTTGTGAAATCTTTTAAAAGTCATACATTTATAATTGAAGTCATTTAAAATAGATTTTGGAATCAATGTTTTACATCCCACTTTGAAACATTTTAAAGGAATTAGTATTTTAAAACAATCATGTCTATAAAAATAAATCCTTAAAACCATTTTGAAAACATGGAGATTAATGAGAATGAAATAGAAGAATAAAAATTGAAAACATTAAAAATGATATTTAAGTTTAACTATACCTTAAAAGAATCTTTTTGAAATGACTTTTATGAAACACATACATGTATAATAAATATGTCCCAGAAAATTCTTACAGATAAATAATCTCCGATAATAATTGGATTGAGGAATTAACACTTACCATGCACTTTCCTTTGGTTGAGGGTACGTTTAAACTCATGTATAATGACCATAATATATTATCAAATTATACTAAAACCAAATTCATAGTTAATAAAGCATACATGATTCATTTATGACTCTATACTACCCATTTAATAATGATTTCAATGTTAAATTAACATTTCGGGTAATTATCATTTTCTTTGACGTATGAGTTTTAACTAGTTATTCTGGGTCGTATCATTTAGATAATGATTTTAATACTTAGATATTATTAAACCTGATTTATATATAATTTATATTTAGAATACAAATATGTATAATACATTGATATATTAATTTGAAATCACTATTTATGGAGACGATAGATCGTACGTACACATAAACGATGTTTCTGTTTTCATATTGTATTTAACGGATGTAAGTGATTAAGATATATATAAGTACATATATATATATATAATAGAATTATTATTTCATATATTACATACTTCTTAACAATATATATTTTTATTATCATCGTTGAATAGTGATCCTATAAATGAATCGTATTGTGTCATGGAGACTGTCAATTGTATGTACACACGAGCGACCATATCAATTCCTTAATGATTAAAAGGTATAGAATCAGATGTTATATTAATTGTACAGAGAATTTATCATGTTACTTTATTTATTTATATACATATTACTCATCATTATATTCATCCTAATAACATACTGTTGAATAACAAATTATACCACTGTGTGGAGATGGTAAGTCGTACGTACGCAGACATGGTGACATTAATGTTCAAACGTATGAAAGAATAATGAGTAAGATTGTACCATATTTATAATAACATCACATTAAATAGAATGTACTGGATTTATTATTTTGGTATAGAAATTAAAAATAAAGAGAATGTGGAAGAAAAAAAGAACTTTGAAAGAGGTGACAAAATAATTACCTCTTCTTCAGTTGTTTCATTTTTATTTGAACATAATGGCTCCTTAAGTTGGATTTATTCCCTATGAAATGTCTCTAGGTCGATGATAGGGATGTTGGGAGGATATTTGGGATTGGTCGACAGATCCAAATGGCTTTTGAGGTGTGATTTTGAGAGAGGGGAAGTACCCTTTTATAGGAGATGTGAGGGACACTTTAGGAAATGTTTGATATATTGTTTTATTATAAAACAGATTTAGATTTATAGTGGTGTGAAATTGATTTATTTAGATGATAAGGTGGGTATGGTTTTAAATCCTCTCATCCAATAGGATTTAGATAGTTTTATGTCCCCATATTAACTATAAATTTTTTATTTAACTTTTAGTTAAATAGTTTAACTTTTACCTTGTCCTCTTGTATTGTTATAATAAATTGTTAATAAACACACTATAAAAATTCAATATAACCCCAAGTGGTTCATTATTTTTATCTGTAACCTTATATATTTTCATTTCCTGAACCTCTGGTTTTTAGAAATATTATATTAATTAATAAAATAGTATTTGTTTTAAAAATTCATTTATGTCAATTTTGACACTATTTGTTATTTTGTTTTTGTTAAATTCATAACAAATTTATCACTTAAAAAAAAACTAAATAATCAACTATAAAATTTTATATTAACCTATAAAATTAGTTTAAATCATAAAAATCCCCAATTTACATTTATTTTTATATTTATAATATCAATTATTTTAATATTTCATCGATTAAGAAATCACTACATCATCTTTGTGTCATAAATAAATAAAATTATTTAATATTTTAAAATTAAAACCAAATACCATTAAGTAAGAAATATTTTTTTCTTTATAATTAATTATTACAGTAAAATTTATCTTATGTATAACCTGGTTTTAAAAATGGTTTTCTTATTAAACGTTGAATTTATCACTTTTAACTATTCTTTAAATAAATTAATAATAAATGACCTAATATAATCCAAATAGATCAAAAGGATCACATTTTATTACTATGGATTTCATTCATCAACATAAACTTATCCAATAGAATTATAACATGTGTTAGAATAATTATAATATCATTTTTACCATCAATTACCCTATTTACTTTCAACCGTAGAAAATAAATGACAAAAGTTACTATTCACCAAAAATAATATTTTCATCTTATTGGACGATGTTTTACTTATTGATTTCAACCATGTGTCTTGGATTTTTGAAATTAAATTCAAAGAAGCATCCAAATTACGTTAATGGAAGTTTGCAAGTGGGCATAGAGGGTGGGTAAAAGAGGTTAAAAAGTTAAATAATTTTTTATACATCTATTTTTATTATAAAATTAATCCGATGAATTAAATTGAACATATATAGGTACTATATATCTATTTTGACTTAAAATAAATTTAAATAAAATAAAAAATTATTCAAATAAAATGCATGTTTTAAACAATGACGCAATGTTTTTCACTATTCATCAAAAATTGAATGTTTTTAGAAAAATAAAAAAAATTCTCCAAAAGAAAATTTTGATATTAAAAATTCAAAATAGAATTCCATTTTAATAAAATTAAAACTTTTAATTTTCAATATTAAATGGAAAATTAAACCCATTTTCCAAAACCAAAATATGGGTTTTTAAAAAGTAAAATGATCAAAAGATTGACATGTGTTTAAGTAAAATTTAAATGTGAAATTACTTATAATGTACTAAATTGTATTAAATGATAAAAATATAATATAATTATAACTTCAAAAAATTAAAATTTACTATTTAACACTATAAATTATTTTGATTAAAAAAGTATTTTCCAATTAAAGTTTTTTATTTTTCACTATTATTCAAATTGTGAAAGTTATCAAAAAAGTACCAAAAATTTATCCAAATTAAATTTTTATATCTCACATATAAATTTATAATTTAATTGAATTAAATTTATTATATAAATGTGTAAAATATTGGTTTTAAAAAGGGTTCTCCATTAAAAGGTGGTAAAATTTCATTTTAAAAAAATAATTTTTTATCTGAAAAAATGAATTTTTTTCCTATATTCTATCTAAGAAACACATAATATATATTATAAAATTATATGAAGTATATAAAAGTTAAAATTCAGTTAATACTATTCATATATGCTTTTTGAACAGCTAGTTTTGTAAGTCGTTGTGTGCTTGAACTCGGTGTAGCGGGTAGCACAAGTTATTGAATTAATTTGAAGAGATATTGAATTATGAAATATTGGGGTGTTATATTCTCCCCACCTTAAATAAATTGCATCATGAAAATTTGAAATTGTTTTTTGAAATTAAATGGTTACAAATAGAAAAATACCTTTGTTGAAAACCTATATTACAAATTCAGTTAATAAAATTTTGTATTATTAAGAGGGAAATGGAAATGAAAAAGTCACCACTAAATTGGGGTTTCGAATAGGATAAAATTGGTGGAAATTATAGACACATAATTGGTGGAAAAACTAAATATTTTAAGGAGTGATTGAGATCATCAATCACAATCATGTAAATAATAAATGGAAAATTTAGGGCCTCAAAGCCCTAAATCTATAATGATTTATTATATATTCAGTTCAATAAAATAAAAGGTATTAGGATCACTTTTTTTTTGGTTTTATGTTTTTCCCTAATGTTTATGATTTAATTTCATCATAGAATAAGGAAAAAAGAATACTATACTAGTATTGTTCAATGTTTTTACTAATTTCAACCATAATACCATCCTAAAACTAAAAAATATTATATTTAACCTAATCATATAGGGTAAAAAATGAATTCATAATTCATATGTATGACCACTTAAAAAAGTACATTATTCAATCTAGGACATCACAAAGGCCAGTGGTAGGTGATGCACACGTGTCGCCATTTGGTTGCAGGTTCAAGTCTCGCAGCCTTACCGGACGTGTGAGGTTTCCACCGTACCTCCAAGTCGTCCTTTTTATAACAATCAAAAATAATCTAAAGAAATTATTTAACCATATTAATAGTATCCAATGTCAAACTTAATCCATTTCAACCTTTAGGCTTATCCAAAATACTTCTATCCAAACTCAAAGTCCAAAATTTATAAGGAAGGTCATATTATATAAATGTGAATACATTCAATGTTTATTCTCTTATGACATGGTAATAAACTGAATTACCAGAAAGCTATATTTGAATAGATATGTACTTATTTATTCCTCATGTAAAACATAGAACACTAGATATAATCCTAAAATCCAAATATATTGTATTCTACACCAATGATGGAATAAACAATCCATTAATGTTTTCCAAGATAGTCAAAAATACCAAATGTAATTTACAGAAATCAATCATCTCTTATATAAAAATCAATACCTCAGTATCAAGAGCACATTAAGGTTTATCTTTCCATCAAGAATATATTTTCCAAAAAAGTATAACATCCAATTGAGTCCCTTTTCTTTGTACCACACAATCTCAAATTCATAATGAAATTGTAATATAGTACAATCCTTATATATTCCAAAATTCTTATAACCTGTTCATCATTGATACAACAATCAAATGAAATAATTCATTAATAATAGAATAATATCAGTATCCATTACTCTTCATATGCGGTAGTATTATAACATGGTTATTATTCAACAAAATAATTTGTGGTATAATATTATGATTGGGACATCGATTCGGGTTGTGTCCCATCTCATTGAAAATTAAGTATTGTACATTTGAATCCTTTATCTTACCCTTGCAATCATGTACATGGTGTCCTTTTTTCCACACTTGAAACAAACATCCATTCCCTTCATGAATTTACAATGGTGATTTTTCCACATTTATAACATATGAGAAAGTACTTCTTTCCATTATTCCCTTTATACATCTTTCCCTCTACCATCCTTTCCTTCTCTGGCTTCCCTTAAAATCCATAGGACTCATAGAATTATTTAATTATCTTATTAAAACATGATACTATTTCTTTATATGATGAGAATATGTGGGAGATTATTTACCTTCTAAATTTCAACTAAATACCATTAACTATTTGATACTTTTTACTCATTGGATTATACGAATTATTGGAGTTCTCATTCCTTCTCTTGGGATCCATTTATAAACAATGTTATACACTAGGTTACATTATAAATCGCAATGTAGAATTCAAAACATGTAAAATACCTAATGTAAATTCAAAAAATTAATTTAAGGAAATATTTAATCCTAATTCCCTCATAATAGCTTGTAAAAAATGGGAATTATTCTAAGCATATCCCCTGGGTGTTTTGTAACCAAGAGTGCAGCATGGCACATTGTCATGTACCCGGATACCTCGATCCATGCCTGAAACACCTTGTTGGAGTTTTCAATCATAGTTATATCTGTACTAGAGCATCCTCTACCTACTAATATCTAGATGAAGATGTACTTATTAGAAAATTCACAAAAACTCTACATTACCATAAATCTAGGAATTTATTCTATAAGAATCATCAAATTCTATCTTAGTTTAATGTTTCAAAATCATAGTTTATCTAAATATATTTCTATGGTTGTTTGTAAACATTATATAATAAAAACTATTACTCCTTAACCCTAGAATCCCAAATTAATTGCATTATTTTAATATATTGGCATGATTACAAGGAAACAATTCCCAAAGGACAGATCATTTTAACATTCTTGGAAAATAGATTACATAAACAGACGTTAAAATAAAATTTATAAAATAAAACACCACATAAATAATCATTATAAAATACCATTATTCCCCTAGATGAACCCTATATATCAAACATAATACACTTATTTGAATCCTAGGAAAACAAATCATAAGAAAGGGGTGAACTCAGATGCCCAATATGGGTAAATAATTTAGCATAAGCTATAATCTTTTAAGGCAAGATGTGTAATAAAAATAACATCTTTTAAACATAATCATGAACATAATATGGAGAAAAAAATAATACATTACCATATAATAATTCTCATTGACATTATAATATTCTAATAATCACATGTGATAATTAATTTAATAATGAGGGAATGTCTAACGTTGGACATCATTACCACATAGTCAAGGCCTTGTGCCAAGACTAAAAAAAATTCAAGGCCTTGTTCCAAGAAACAAGTTTGTCTCATGAGACCTACCCATACATATAGGGGATATATCAGGCCCCACCCATCATTTAATAATTCCACTACATTCCTCAAATGAAATTGTTGAAACATAACATAAGCATTCATATTAAAACAAGAATATGAAATGAAAATACTTCATCCATAAGCCATAAAGGGTATAAAACTAGCACATGAAAAGTCCAACATATCATAAAAAATTTGATACAATTTAAATGTTTCGATTATAATAAATCAACCATAATCAAGAATAATATCCAATAAATAATGTTGACATAGTTGAAAATCATTAGTAAAACATTTTTGAGTGAAATTTCACATTTTGTGAAATCATTTAAAAGTCACACATTTAAAAATTAATTAATGTAAAATTTATTTTTGCATCAATGTGTCCCATCCCACTTTGAAGCATTGGAAATGAATTATCATTTTAAAACAATCATGTCTATATAAATAAATCCTTAAAACTATTTTGAAAACATGGACATTAATGAGAAAAATTTAGACGAATAAATATTTATAACATTTAAAATGATGTTTTAGATAAAGATTACCAAAAATTAATCATTCTGAAATGTCTTCTACGGAACATGGACATGGATAATAAATATTTCCCAGAAAATACTTACAAATAAATGATCATGGATAATAATGAGATTGGAAAATTAACCCTTACATTGCACTTTCTGTTGGTAGAGGGTACGTTTATCCTCCTGTATAATGACAATATTAAGTTATTAAATAATAAAAGAACCATATTCATATCAATTATTTCATTCAATATTCATTTATGACTTTATAATACCCATTTAATAATTATTTTTATGTAAATTATTATTTCGGGTAATAATCGCTTTCTTTATCTCACATGTTTTAACTTGAAATTATCGATCATATCATTATATAGTGATTTAAAAACATCCAGAATGTAACACACAATTTATATATAATAATTATTTAGAATTCAAATATGTATAATAGATAGATTTATGGAATGGAAAACACTGTTTATGGGGATGGTAGGTCGTACATACGCATAAACACTGTTTCTGATTTCACATCTTACAGAACCAAAGTAAGTGAATAACATATATGAATGTAAATATATATATATATATATGCAGTATCATTATTATGTTATATATTACATATTTATTAATAATCTATATTTTTATAATCAATTTTGAATGGTGGACCCGGAAATGAATCTCATCACATCGTGGAGACGTTAAGTTGTACATACACATGAGGGACAATACGATTTCCTGAATGATTAGAAGTTGTGGAATAGAATGGTATATTAATTATTTATAAAAAAATAATTTAATTTTCATTATTTATATACATATTATTCTTCATTATATCCATCCAAATAACATACCGTCGAATATCAAATTACACCATGACATGGAAATGGTAAGCCGTACGTACGCATGCATGGTGACATTATCATTTATCATAAGGATAGAATAAAGAGTATGGTTTTACCATATTTATAATGACATAGAAATATTTAGAAGTTAATGGTGTTATTATTTTTGTACAGAAATAACAATGAAATAGAAAGTGGAAGAAGAAAAGAAATTTGAAAGAGACAATAAAATAATTATCTCTTTTTTGGGTGTTTACATTTTATTTTAACAAAAGGGATCCTTATGATGGCATTATGCTCATGGGAAGGCCAATAGGTTGAAGTGACTATTGTTGGGAAGAGTTTTGGGAAGGGGTTTCCTGGGCCAAATGTATTTGGAGGTGTGATTTTGAGAGAATTGGAAGTGCCCTTTTACAAGAGATGTGAGGGAAAATTTTGGAAAAGTTGGAAATATTATTTAATTATAAAATTATTTTCAGTTTCTAATGGATCTAAATTGATTTATTTAGTTTTTAGGTTGGGGATGAGTCTAAATCCATTAAACTAATATGTTTTAGGCAAATTTAGGTCACCATATTAACCCTATCTTATAGATTTAACTCTTAGTAAAATTGTTAAACTTTTACCATGGCCTCTTGTATTATTATGAAAAAAGGTTAATACACATATTATAAAAATACAAGAGAAACAAAAGTGATTAATAATTGATACATAAAACCTTATATAAGTACTTTGGCAGAATCTTCTATTTTTAGAAATATTATAACAATTAATAATATAGAATTTGTTTTAAAAAACTCATTTATGTCATTTTTGACAGTATTTGGTAATTTGTTTTTCTAAATGTCAAAATAACTTGATAACTTCAATAAAAATATATTTAATCAGACCTACAATGTCATATTAACCTATAAAATTCGTGGGGGCATAAAAATATTCAATATAAAGTTATTTTTTATTTATAATATCAATTATGTTAACCATTCATTAATAATATAATTACTGCATCATCATTATGTCAAAAATAAATATAATTATTTAATATTTAAAAATTACAAATAAAATGCAATTATGAAATAAATCATTTAAGATTTCTAATGAATATTTATAGTTTAATTTATATTATTCATAACCCCATATTAAAAAATGGTTTAGTTATTAAACCTTGAATTTAACACTTTTAACAATTTTTTAAATAAAATAATAATAAATTTCCAAATCTAATCCAATATTACAAAAAGGATGATAATTTATTCCTAAGGATGGTTTTGGTCGAAACAGACATATACAGTAGAATTAGAACATGCGTTAGTGTAATTTTAATATCATTTTCCCTAAATTACCCTATTTACTTATAATTGTGGTAAATAAAAGTCAAAATGAACTATTCACCAAAAATTATTTTCTTCATATTGAAAAACCTTTCTATTACTGATGTAATCCATCGCTCTCATATTTTTTGAATTAAATTCACAAAAGCGGTAGAATTAATTTTTATGAAAATTTGTAAAGGTTCCTAGAATGTTGCGAAAGACGTTAAAAAGTTCAATAAAATGTTATACATCTAATTTTAATAAAAAATGACTCAAATTAATTACATTGATATCATATATGTATTATATATATATTTTGACTAAATATAAATTTAAATAAACCAAAATAGTATATAAATAAAATGTAAGTTTTAAACAATAATTCAATTTTTTCACTATTCATCAAAAAATGAATGTTTTTGAAAAAATAAAAATATTTCACCCTATGTTAATTTTTATATTCATAATTAAAAAAGTAATTCTATTTTTACAAATTCAAAACATAGATGTTGAATTAATTAAATTAAAATTTATTGTCGTTTTCAAAAACTAAAAGCATGTTTTTAAAAATTAAAAACTTTCAAAAGATTGACAGGAGTTTTTGTCAAATTTAATTTTAAAATTACATATAATGACATAAATTGTATTAAATGATAAAAGTATAATCTAATTATACTTCAAAAAAATTAATATTCATAATTTATCACAATAAATTATTTCGAAAAAATATTGTTTTCATTTAAAATATAGTATTTTCACTATTCATCGAAATGTGAAAGTTATCCAGAAAGTACCAAAAATATACTAAAACTAAATTTTTATGTCCCTATATTAAGTAAGAGTTTAATTTCATTAAATTGAATATATAAAAGTGTTAAATATTGTTTTTTAAAAAGTGTTTGCAAATAAAAGGCCGTAAAATTGATTTTTTTTTTAAAATACTTTTTTTGAGAAAACTGATTTTTTTTGTATATTATGTATATGAAACAAATAATATAGATTGTAAAATTATATTGAGTATATAAGTTACAAAATTCAGTTAATACTATTCATAACCTCTTTTTGTATGGATTTTTTGATAATTTGTGGTGCGATCAAACTCAGCAACACATGTTATTCAATTACATTGAATATATAACGTACTCTGAAATCATGGGGTGTTGCATAAATGTTTAGCATATGTAGAAGAAGATTAAAAGTGGGATCAAGTTATAAATGAAGACCTAGATCAAATTGATATAAATGGGACGTGGGATATTTTTTTGAGGCCAGCATATAAGAATGTCATCAGGATTAACGGGTCTATCACAACAAGATGAATGATTATGGAAAGGTGATTTGAAAAAAAGAAACAATAGTGTGAAAAGGATACTCTCAGATATAGGGTATATATGTCAATGATACATTCACAACAGTTTCAAGGTTGGAGACAATGTGATTGTTCCATTCCACTAGTGTGCCATAGAAATTCGAAGAGTTCTAGATGGACATAAAATCTTTATTTTTGAATGGGGTTCTGGAAGAAGAAGTTTTTATTTAGAATCTAGTTTATTTTATCAATCATGAAGGTTAGAAAATTGATTGTCAGTTAAATATAGCGCTATATTTTTTTATATAAACACCATGAATATGGTATTAATTTCTTGAATAGTACTCAAAGAATCTTGGCTTTCAGTCTGGTGGAATTGATTAGAATGTGTATTTAAATAATGACATTAATCAAAGGATGGTGGTGGTAGTTTATTTCGAAGACATAATATTTGGAGGATCAGATGATTCTTAGTGAATATAGTTTTCTGAATTCATGAAATGTTATTTAAAAATATCAATGACCATAGGACTGTCATTTTTTCTTGGTTTATAGGTGACACGAGGAATGAATGACACATTTATTTCTCAATCCAACTATGCCAAGAATGTTCTGATAATATTTGGTGTGGAAAATTCCAATAAGAAGAAGACTCTGGTTGCTACCCAGATGAAATTATCAAAAGACAAGGATGGAATGGATATTATTGTAATAGAATATAGGTATGTTATATAATGTTTATTGTACCTGACAGCAACAAGACCAAACATAATTTTCGCGACATTCCATGTAGTGCGATTTCAAAGCAATACCAAGGAAAGCCACAAGCATGTAGTGAAATGAAAACTTTGGTATATTATGGGCATCGTAGATTTTGTTTTGATGTAAAATTATAAATTTTAGATAGAGATTTTGGGTTATACAGATGAAGATTTACTCGAGTAAACAGATGACATGAAATATACAACAAGAGGTGTTTTCAATCATAGTGGTTTGTGCATTACATGGATGAACAATATACCATATTGGGTTTCATGGAGCATCGTAGTAGCAGATTATATTGGGGATAATGATTCATTCCAACAATTATTGTGGATGAGGTAGAAGCTTGATGATATGGGAGTTGAAGTGATGTCTCCTAGAAAAAAGTAGTGGGACAAATCAAGTGCTATATATCTTAGCAAAAATACCTTCCATCACAGAAGGGCTATGATGATTGAGATAAAGTATAATTTTATCAAGGAATAGGTTGAGCCATGAATTGTGAAGTTGGAGTATATGCCTAAAGAACTATAGGTTGCAGACATTCTAAAAAATTCATTAGCTAATGACTATTTTGAGAAGCATCTACTGGCTCCTGGAGTTCAGTCGACTCCCCACACTTTAAATAGTGTGGATGTGGGACCTCCCCCACTCCCCGAGGTATGGTGAATTTTTACCTACTATGATAATCTGTTCTCTTTACAATGTTTCATAACACAATAGAGCGACCTTTGGGTTTTTTGAGAAATGGGGATAATAATTTTTGATTATTTAGTGAGGATAAATGTCTTTGGGGAAAAAATGGGAAGAAGCTGACAGGTGGAGTAGCACGATAGGGGGAATAATGAGATAGAAGGAGAGTATTAAATCAGACAATGTTTGTAGTGATTCGTAAAATATTAGATATCATGATAGCTGAGTTTCTCGATGAATGAATTTTATTAGTATTAGTATGTTATCAATGACTGGTGATGGAAATGAAGTGATACATAGATGAAATTTTCATACTAATCTTGTTTCTTATGCTGAAAATTTCTCATGTGGGATTAGAGTATGTGGTGAGTGAGTATTCTGTCTGTATCTGAACTGAAGGAGGAAAATTATGAGAGACAATGGAATGAGCTTCAGTGAGATATCAAAGCGCAGAATGTTGTTATGTGAAGTGTTTTCACCAAATCCAAAGGGGGAGATTATTGGCAAAAAATCACTCAAGGTAACATTATAACCTTTTTGGGTTTGTTGTGTTTGTTGAAAAAGAATGATTTCATGATTAATTGTCATATTCCATAGATTTTTTTGAATGTTCTTGTTGACAATGAACCATGGAAAATGAATAGAAGATCTAGAGGTGAAAAAAATGAACAAACACTTGGTGGCACATTTTTTCAATGTTTTCCAATTTTTGGGATCTAAAATTTGGGATTTTCTGTGAATCACAAAAAATTGGATTTCTTTTAATATTTATCCAAAATGTGGCAAGGAAATGAGTTTCTTGAATATGGGCTTCATGAAGTAGATTTCATAGAGACTTAAATAATTTTGACGGTGAGATATGTGATAATGATGAGCTGCACGAACATCAGAGGTGAAGAGAATTGCAATGGAGAATTGTTGCGGTGACGTAGAGGAATTGACAGAATGCTCTAAAATTTTTATGATCTCTACAATCCAAAAATATCCTTTGTGCTTCATGATATATATAGAATTTCAGCGGGAATTTTGGAGCTATTCGATTGGAGCTGACATGGCGCTGAATTGTTGTGGCATGTTCTCAAGTATGTGGAATAGCCTATAAGTTGGCCTCAACCCCATTGACAAGAGTAGAGATTTTTTTCTGAAAAAATTTTAGCTCTCAAATTGATAAGTAGGTTCACCGATCCAATGTGCTTCGCTAAATGTAGGAGCTTCACAATGGCTAATCTAGTTCTGTGATGGATGTGTTTTCCACGTTTGCTCAGTAAGCTTCACAAAATATGTTTATTAGTGATATCTTGAGCTCTATTATATACTTTATCAACAAATTATTGAGATCTATGAAGTATTTTGATCTACGAAGTAGTGGCCTCTATGAAGGTGTGTTCCTCGAGAAGAAGCAGAGACTTCATGAAGGTTTGTTTGACCTTTGCGAATTTGGGTGCTTCGCAAAGAAGGGGTATTTTCCATGGTATTTCCAAAGGCAATTATCCAGTGATCAATGGAAAATGGGTATTCATCAGCGGATTAAATGCGGACTTCAGCAAGGAATCTACATATAATAAAGAATGCACTCAATGGAGACAATGAAAGGACTTCCATTTCATTAAACTATGATTACATATTATGAAGAAGCAATGACCTCACTTTAGTTGTGAGAGAAGTGTATTCTCTAATTTGTAATGTTTTAAACATGGACCTAAAATGATAGAACATAGAACATGTAAACAATAGTTTACTTAGAGAGGATATGGTACATCGGAACATCAGTAGTGTATTCTCATGGGATGTGTCCCTTTTTGGGGGAACTATGTAAAATTTATGTGTGTTATGCATTCTTTAAGATTCATTCATACTCTGAAATGGGAAGGAGATATAGAAGAGAGTATTTTCTAATAACTAAACAAGATCAAAATGGGAAGTTGTTTTTAATTTTCATACCCTGATTCCCCCCCTCTCAGGGTATCATTCCATGTGGACCTAACAATAGTATATTGTATTCTAAAAATATTCAGGTTTATAATCAACATAATAACATGGATAATGGATAAAAAATAAATGGGTTATATATAATAATTAGTAAGGGAAGACATATAAATTATTCATAATGGGGTCAGACCATTTTCAATATAAGAACATAAAAAAAATATTATCAAATGAACATGAAATAGTTGTCCTTTCACTAAAACGTGATAATTGAAAATATAACCTCAAAATGATATAAAATATACCATATTCCTAGAGTTTCCAATAAAAATAACAAAATAAATATGAATGAAATATAACATAAGAACATGAAGTAACATACAAATATTGAATATAAAATCATAAGTATATGAAACCATAATATTATGTGAAAATCCAATATTTCTAATTCATTATGTTGTGTTAATATATAAATCCACATATATATTTGTGAATAAAGAAAAATACCACACTTGGGTTTTGAACAAAACAATATAGACACACATAATGTTGTGAACCGACAAAACTACCCATGAATCGGGATTTCAATAAACTGTCATAGCCACATATTAGGATGTGAATAATAAAAAATATCTCTCAATCATTTCATTAAATGAAACATTAACCATTATTCAGAGGATAATATAGGATCATGTAGATAATATAATTTTTTTTCTAAAATATATGTTCTCTAAAAAATTAATATTTCATAATATCATAAGAAACCCATTGAAGTAAAATGTGGTTTCTAAAATTTACAAATGGCATCCCATAATATGTATTTAGGAATTACAATGGTTGATAAAGAATACTGAATTTCCCAATTGAATTATTTCACAATGGAATTTATAGGGAGATTCACAAAAAATGACTTCATATTAAATATATCCTTTTGAAATAAAAGTAAAATTGTAGAGAAAACATAAAAAATATATCTTTTATTATATTTTGTATCATTTTTTTTAAATGAAAAAGTAAGAAGTCAATTTAATTTTTTTAATATTAAAAGAATATTTGTTCAAAAAATTATTTTGAAAAGATTTCATAGTAATGGATCTTTGAAAATAAATAATGTTTAAGTTTCAATATATATAATGGAATATAAAATATATGATTATGAATGAAAAAACCATTTTTAATATTGAAAAATTCATTTATTTGAAACCCACATCACCACAAGAGTAATAAATATTTCTTTCTAAATGAGGATAAAATAAATATGAATATCATAATAGATACTACATATTTGAATCTAAAAATAATGAAGAAAATCATTGGTGAAATAATATAATATAAAAATAGAATTTAAATAATATATTTTAAACCATGGTAATTATTCTTAATAATATTGTACTTCTATGAGAATAAAATTAAACAAGTAATAGGCTTTAGATCAAAAAGAAATTTTAAATAGAGATGAATAAAAATTACCATATTACAAAATATTTTTCATAGGAACCATGAATATAAAAAGGAAGATTGTTATGAAATATTACAACCCAAACAATCAATATCTTAGTAAGAAACTCACTAACCTATTTGTTATTAGAGGATTTCAATAAGTCTGAATAAAGGGTCATGAAAAAACATTTAAGATCAATGAAATAATCCCTAAAAAGTTTAATGAATACATTATGAAATAAGTACACCAAATATTATAACTAAATGTGGGTGATAATAAAACATTCCTCAATGAAGTAACATTGAGGAAAAAACCCTTATCATTATTCTAATTCTATATGAAATCATTTTAATTTAATCAATGATACACAAAACCATTTGAATATAGATTCTCAGAAACAAATTCAAATAAAATTTAACTTTTTTAATCATAATGATTCATTATAAATTACATTGAATGTAAATAAATATTTTCATAAAAATATGTCTATAATTTTAATTGTTTCACATATGTCTCATAATAGAGATGTTGACCCCCATTATTTGATAAGAATATCATTATTCTATGACTAAAAATGAATCATAAATTATTTTATGACAAGGAGTTTATAAAACTTAAACCGAAATATTATTTTAATTTATGTTTTTCCTTTAAATATATATAATATGATCGAAAAATCAAACAACACACAATATAGAAATAACCTAATGTAACTTATCATGATTCCACAATATATATATATATATATACATATATGTATACATATATATTGTGTAAATTAATACAAAGTTCGACTGATTTTTCTATATAGAATTCTAAATTAAAACGAGTTGTGTCATATTTATTAATAATATATTTTAATAATTATAAAAAATCTAGTAAAAAAACATTATATTCCATTATAAAATGCATACAAAACTTGATTAAAGGAATACATGTTCTTAAAAAGGATTTAAAAAAATTTGTTAAATTATTTTAGATTTTCATTAAAAATATAAATTAAAAAAATTATGAATTTTAATTCAAGAAACCAGACATTTGGAATTCCATATATCAATTTTATTAAAATGTTATTATTTTAAATTTTTGAAAAAAATTTTATT
The DNA here is from genome assembly GCA_963277665.1 of Viscum album. Taxonomy (NCBI): domain Eukaryota; kingdom Viridiplantae; phylum Streptophyta; class Magnoliopsida; order Santalales; family Viscaceae; genus Viscum; species Viscum album. The sequence continues at coordinate 537,986,976 of OY728157.1, forward strand.
TTTAAGAGGATAGTTAATATATTCTTGATTTTGCTAACATCCTATTTTTTATGAAATTAACATATTACATGAATGACTGACAATACGTTCAAAATAAATTATATAAAAATATAAATTTAAAATTTAAAATAATTCATTTAAATATTTTTGAATTTATACATCCCACTATTAACATTTTACAAACTTATGTAGTATTTTAAAGTACATTCATTTTTATTCATTTATATAAAAATTAGTTTACTTAAAATTTTTATATTAAATTTAATAAAATGATTTTAAAATTTTACATTAAAATTTAAATTTAATGAAATAAAGTCAAATTCATTATAGGCATAAAATTACAATTGTTATGATTAATATTAATGAGCATTGTAATGGTGAAAGGATTGTTTTCAAAGATTTTTTTTATTGCCCTGTACTTTTTATATTACAAATTAAATGATATATTTTATATAAATAATATAAAATGATGTTTAAAAAAATACAAACATATATATATATATATAATTATTTTATCACTCCCTTAATCGTCAATTATGATTTTATAATATAAAGAAAACATAATTGGGGAAACAACCATTATGGATTAATCAGTTATTTATATAATATATGATTTAATTAAAAAATAATTTGAAAATTTTTATAAATAAAACTAGATTATATGGGGATTAAATTTATTTTCACCACACAAAAAATTGATAATTGTTTTTAAAATTTATTATCAATAATAAAGAAATTATTGAATAAAAACTAGTTTCCATGGTATAACATAAAATGGATTTTTAAAAAAATAAATTGTTAAGAGGCTTTAGAAATATTTAATTTTTTTAAAATGAGTTTTAGGGACATTTTTGACCTTATATGAACAATATATCCATTATTTATTGCTTTTAAAGTCATTTAGTTTCAATTGTGATGCTGAATTACTGATAAATAATGTGTACTCACTAAAAGTCCTTTTCATCATGTACGAATGAGGATCACCTCCACACTTTCATGTTACACTTATAACTTTTATTTTTAACCTAAAAATATACCATTTTACTATAATAATTAGATATCTTTTCCATAGGAAACAGTTCTCAATTAGATATAACATGGATTCCATTTTCATGGCTATTTCTAAGATAAATATCTGGATGTCAACATGAGTATTTCTTTCTCGTTAGTCTTTTGTTTTTAATTTTTATCTTAAAACCCTATTATATCAATAATAATATAATAAAACTAGAGTTATTAATATAATATAATGTTACTATAATAATATATAAACAATTATTTATTTCTTTCAATCCTCTATGAAAATTAAAACAACATCGACCATGCTTATGTACAGACTACTGCCACAATGAAGTGCGGAAGTTAGTTTTTTCATCACAGAATATGATTTTTTATTAAAAATATATATTTAAGGAATTATAATGTTAAATATATAATAGTAATTATTATAAATATATATCTATTTTATATACCTTAATTTCATCTATTTTGTTTTTAAATCGGATAAATAGTCATGTGCAAGTGTGAACTACCACCTCCAAGAATGATAAATTTAATTTTTCATCACCCCCTACATGGATTCATGTAATAATTAATTAATAAAGATTAATTATTTTTATTACTTGATTTATATTCTCTAAAATTATATTGATATTTTATTTATACATTTCATTACTCACAAATTCATTATGAAACTCTCTCATTTGCGTCCGTTTGACAACATATTTGAACAATGTTAATATTTTTATATTTTGAATGACTATGAAATTTCATAAAATAATAATTTATTTTAGTAAAAAATTATTTAATTTTGTTGAATTATTATGGAATATTTTTATTAAAATATATTATGTTAATTAATATATCATCATTTGGTCAATTAACATGGTGAACCTGTATTTCATAATTTCCATTTTCAAAAACTATATATGAATCATTCTCAAAACGAAATTGTGTCAGGATTATTCATTTATCAAAAAAGATAATTGTGAATTTTATAATTTAATATTGATTAATTTTTTTTAATTGATAATTTTCAATTCCATTGTAAATAAATTATGATATAATCTCTCATCATTTTAAGAATTTGATGATGAAATTAATCCATAATTGACTAATATATAAGTAATAATTGATTATAGATGTAGTAAATATATGGAATAAAAAATTAATTATTTTTTGTTATAAGATATTATTCTCATTATGTTTATTACACTAGAGATTTTTGCACATTTGAGTATGGAAGAATACAAGGTATACATTTCTCTATCTAAAATTTAATTTAGTGAGACATATTTTTTATTATGCACCATTATGTCATTGAAATTATAGTATTATATACTACTAAAATTCAATTTTAATATTTATGAAAATATTGTGCTTTGAATATCCATGTAATTTATTTATTTAAATGGTTTTTAATTCAAAATATACATATTTTTAATGGTTTTTATAAAGTAAACTACAATTGTTGAGTTAAAATATGTCTTATTTATCTTCTCTCTTATAGGAATGGATATTTATATCAAAATATTTTATTAGATAGTACACTATCGATATATTTTGTGAAAATATCACTTTTATGAAAATTTTCCCCTATAATGAATACCATCTATTTAAAATGAATATCATTGTTGAGATTTTTTTTCCTTTTTAATGATGGATTACCCTCCTTCCCCATATTTTCCATCACCTAAAATTTTATCCATTATATTTAGATACCAAATTATTTTTTATTACATATGAACATTTTAATTCATTTATCATCATTTAAAAATGATGTTTTTATCTCTTTTTATGATGTGGTTTTTAAAAAATGGGATACCAAAATATTTAAAAAGTTATTATATTACTTTCAAAATGAAATGTTTTTCATTCAAATGAAAATTCAATTTCTAAAATTTCTATTACATTTATATTATCTATTATGTAAATTAATTTACAAAATTGAATTGTTTTTAATGTTTTCACATATCTTATTTGAATCCATTATATTATTTTAAAATTAATATTTATTGATGATTATTTTCCAAATAAAATTTAGTCAAACTCATTGAAATCAACATTATTGAATAATTTCTTAATTTTTAATGCCTCTTTATTATGAATTCCTTCCAAATATAGATTTCAAATATGGATTATTTTTAATTTCTCAAATGTGATAATTCAAAAAATTAATTTTCACAATGTCCCAAAACATTGTCACTTATTCCATAGTTAAAAGTGTATTATAAAAGATATTTTATGATTTTACATCATTTTAATTATTATATCTAATTTAATTATTTCTTAGTATGTTATTTTTCATAAACTATCATCTATATTTTATTATAAAATAATATTTTTTTTAAATTGAATTTTTTTATCATCCATTTATATTCTTGGAGACAATTTTGGAAGTTTCATATGGTAATAAATTGAAACCCATTTTTTGATTCAAGGGTTTAGAAAGATATGATATTGGATTGATTTTTTTGTATCACACACATTTGAATTATTTCTGTTATGATTGAGTTTGGGTCCTACAAAATCCACAAATGTCTTAGGTATGATAAAGAATTAATAGGGTTTAGTTCTAATTAAACCCTAATATGGTTGGTGTGTAACTATACATAGAGGTAGTGTGATTATAGTAAATCCATATTTTTTTTTCATCTAATAAAGTTGTGAGATTTTGCTGGTTCTTATAATTTTTTGGTTTGTTTTTCGGTTTGTTAAAGCCCTAAAATTCGTTAAATAATTTTTTATGTATCACGAGGTAATAATGTTAGATCATGCATGGATTTTTTCTCAAATTTATGAGGTTGAAATTACATTCATTTCTCATCACATGAAGAGTATGAGGGAATTGGGTTTCTCAAAAGTTTATATTTTTATATACTTATGTTATATTCAAATGTTATACATCATTATTCATCATTATAGTCTCCTGATTTTAATGTGTTATGTTATGGAATAGGTTTGTTCAAGTAAGTTCATATATATTTCAACTATCATTTATAGATAAATATTATTGTTCAACATTTTCATAATAAACTAAATCTACCCTTATAGATATTTACAAAAGTCCTTTCATCTAATCCTTGATGAAATTTTTAAATTTTTTCCCTTATAAATCATTTAAACTCGCTAAGTTATTCTGTTTCTATTCAACATTTTGTGAAAATGAGTAGAGACATAAATAATTCTAAATGGGATTCTACTATAGTTTTATTATAGATAAATTTTCATAAATATCATATAATATGCCACATGGGTATTTTATAATTAATGACGCTAAAACCTAACTTCTTGGGATTGTGTTATATTTTATGATATATAATTTTGAAAATATGTAAATGAGGTAAAATATTTATAGGTTCTTATATATTATTTCCAAGGATAATGTTTGAAGATTTGATTTAACAATAAACCTAGGAGTGTGGGTATATGGAACCTCAGTTCGAATTAAAAAAAGGTTACTTCACTTTTTATTGTAGGTTTAGTAATGTTTTGTATTAGGATGATATAACTTTAGTGAACACCATAGGGATTAGTCTAACTAATAAACCAATGTATAAGAAAACATAAAGATGTTTTCATAATGTATCGATTGTGTGGTTTCTTAGAAATTGTAATCTTTTTCTGATTCTCAGAACTAGATATGGATGTTTCATTGATTCTCCTTGAGATAAGCAACCCAAAAAATGCTTGTTGAGTATAAACCCCGTGTTGTCTCTAGTGAAAGATTAGTTGTAATGATACTACATTACTAGAATAACACTAATAAGTGATATGATTTGGTAAATTATATAATTTTTTAAATCCTATGTGATGGATTTATTTTATTTAATGAAATATCTTCTATGATATGAATTACCAAATATATAGAAACCAAGATTGATCCGAAAATTATTTAAGTTGAACTGAAAGGTAATGTAAAAATTTATCGGTGTAATAAATTGTGTTTTGAATTTTTCATCTTCGAATATTAATCTTATGGTAATACTATTTTATCACACAATATTTTCATCTTTTAGTTTTTTTTAATGGTTGAAACATGAAGGAATCATGTTAACAAAAGATTCCATGGAAAATTTGGAGATTGTACCAGCAAGAAACAATGTGTGATATAATCTTCGGTTGGAACTTTTGTGGATATAATCACACAATTTTTTGAAGATATAACATTAAAATAAATATTTCAAAAAATGTTGATATATTCATGAATAAAAAGAAAATGTTCCTAGAATACCAGGTGACGGTTATGATAAATAAAATATTAAACAACATCCTTCATGTCAAAAAAACCGTAGAAGAAGTACTCTATGGAATTTCCTAGCAAAACATGAATTTGTCTGAGGATTGGAAGAATTCGTCATCGAGTACATTATTATTCAGTGAGGAAATTGACATGAGTTATGAAATGGTAGTTATGATTTTACAGTTCCATAAAGTGTATGAGTTCTAGAATTGTGAAAGATGATTCCCTAACCGATCGACTAAGGAAGATAATAAACATTAGAAAAATATTAATTCATGGTAATATAGTGAATCCTATGTTATACTTACTTTTAAATGTAGGTCCTGAAAAATTAGGCTGAAAGGTAAACTCATTCTCCACTAAATATTTTTGGATATCCAATTGTAATCTACATCTAACCATCTTAATTAGCCTCAGAATTATATTAAGATTATCAAATAAACACCAAATTGAATTGATATTATCAGGAAATACACATCTCTTACTTTGATATAATAATTTGATCTTGATGGCATATGATTCATGAAATATTAAAATAAATCCTTTAGAATAATTCAATATAATTTTGGAAATGTATTTGTTATCTTCATAAGTCCTTGAGACGTTGGAATATATTTTTTCATCAAAATTATTACAATCTTAGATATATTTTCCCACATGAATCAAGGAACTTAAATGATCGAAAATATTATAGATTAATATATTTTACAATTAATAAGAAAATTAAATCATATATTAAATATAAAATGAAATGAATTAGAAAATCAATAAACATATTATTAGAACCATGTAGTTTTAAAAGGTAATTTTTTATAAAATATATATATTTATATATTGTATTTCCATTTTACTAAAAAATTATAAAATTTATGAATTTACATTTTTAAAATGTTTTTCATTTCTTGAAATTATCATATCTTAATTCTCCTAAGATAAACATTTTCTATTTTTTGTAAAATATTTGGTTTTTAGGTTAATATGATAAAATATAGTATTTCGTAAAATCATATCATTTATAACTATATTATTAATTATGTATAACCAAAATTCATATAAAAATGAATGATAAATGATGTATTTAATCAGGAAAACTATACAATAAACAATACAAATACAAATTTTGTAAACTCAATTACAAGAATTAAAAAATAGAAATAATATTTTCCAATAAAAGAAACCATTTTTATAGCGATAAAAGTTCATTTTTTTAATATTTGAATGTTAAATAATAGTTCTTATAACAAAAACAAATTATATTTTGAAAATCATATTTATGGAAAATTTTACAGTATACATATTTTTTCTCATAAAAATACACTTTTTGATAAATGGGTTTTTACACATTACATGTGCTAATTTTAAAATTTATTTTTCTTAAATAAATTAATTTTATTTAAAAAATATTTTGAATATTTTGAATATTTGGATACAAATTATAAATGAATCCATTGGTCAAGTTTAACATGTTCTCTCTTAATAATAATTGTGTTTAATTACAAAATTAACATTCTCTTTAATATTAAAAGATGCCTCTCAAATATCTTATAATACCACTAAAAGAATTATGTTTCCAAATAAATAAATAATAATTTTAGTACATATATAATACTATTATGTTTTATTCAGAATTTAGCCTTTTGATATTAGATTATGAACTCAATGTCCAAGATGTATTCCTATGAAGACCCATGTCCTCAACGTGAGTATATTTTTTCCAAAACATCATTTCCTCTACTTATTTGTTTCGTAACACAATTATTTAACTAACATGAAAGTAAATCCATATTTTTTATACAAAATTTTATTATTCGATGGGATTAACAATTATCCACCTTTGATATTTACAATTAAAAAATATGATATAGTCAATCGTTATTTGTGTGGAATATCACCTTCCTAAAGCAATGACATCTATTTTTTTTTCACCACCACTCTTCACTAATTATAATAGAAACATTTAAAAATTAATTTTACATATGTAATATTATTATTGTAAATAGAGAATTTAAAACCCATATTATTTCCCCCCCATTCTTCGATAAATGGAAACGTTAATCATGCATCAGGTATACATATTCATACATGATGTAATGTGTCTATTTTTTCAGGTAGTTTTTTTATTTAATAAAATATCATAAAATATAATTTAAACCAAAAACATATCTTAATAATATAATTAATATTTTTTAATAATGATGTCACTCTAAAATAAACCAATTTCATAATCATAATCATCCGTTAATTAGATTATCTTCATGCTGGGGTCAGTCTAGCCAACTATTTGAAAAATAATATAAAAATTCATAATTCAAGAAAATGTAAAATTAAATAATATTAATATTATATATATAAATAAAATATGTATCTATTTTTCTATATAATTTAAACATTTATATTGAAATAATAAATTAGGATACAAATGTTTATTGGTTACAAAATCACTAAAAATAGATCATCATTGATTTCATAATCAAGGAAAATAAAAAATATCCTTTAAAATAAAACTAAAAAAGAATAATAAATAATAAAATATAAATTCAAATAACTTAAAAAATCTTCGAATTATGATCATTCAGATATGAATGAATAACAACACTTCCAATTCAAAACTAGTTTAAAATGATCTAGAATACTCATACCCGATATAGAAATTAATTAATAGAAAAAAATACGCATAAAGATAATAAATATAAATGATTTATATAGATGGTAACATATATTAATTAGGAAACTAGAAAATAATATTAATTTTTCATTTTTTATTCAATAGGATCTCAGAGTGTATTTCACTAATCGGGGAAACTTGTTAAGGGTGTATTGTGTCAAATTTAAACCCCTTGAGAAATATTTTTCACTATTCCATATGTTTTAAATAGAATGGTTTATCTAATTAAATTTTAATATTATCTTCATTATAATATCATTATTATTTCTATTAATGTCTTATTTTTAATCATATCCTTTTTTTGTTTTGTAGTAAAAAAATGTTATTGTTATATGAGTTTCTTTATCACATTTTCAAATCCATGAGACATGATAGTTATTTTCCCTCATATTTTACAATAATTGGTTTATTACATTTATTTTTTCTTCATGACTAACTAATATATATTGTTTCATGATATTTATATTTCCATTACATTGTATCCCTCTTAATTTACTTTTATATTATGTTGTAATTTTTTTGAGTGTTTTTCATAACTCATCGTCATTCATTGAATTAAAATGCTATTTACGATTCACATTTTATACAGATTTTTATTTCCTCCAATATGATGTTATATTATATTTGAATTTATATTCCACTTTAAAGGAAAAATAATTTAAAAAAAAAATTCTTTTATCGTGATGAATTTCATTCGAAAACAGTTATCATCATTATTAAAAATTATAATCCCCATTGATCTTGGTTTTTACACTCTGAACATATTTTACAATACAACTGATATTATACATTATAAATGGAAATTTAATTCAAATTTATATCATAAAAAATATATTTTACTTCACATATTTATATAAAAATTACTCTTTTTACATTTTGGGTTTTCAATAATGATTTTTCAAAATATTAAAATGGTTTTCCATCAATTGAAAATAAAATTTTGTATCATCCCCAAAAAAATTATTTTGATAATTGTTGTATCATTTAAACTATAAATTATTGAAGAATAAATTATAAATTAAAAATGTCTTAATTGATATCACTTCTTCTTTTTGAACAGACTCATATCCTCTCTATTTTAGGAACATGTTAAAGATATCTTCTACAATAGAGTTTTAATACATTCTGTGTGAGAAAATATTTCAACTAAATTTATAATTTTTATATATAAAAAAATTGGTTTGTTTTTATGTTTTATAAAATAAATTATTTATCACCAATTTTTGTGAAAAAATATCTTTGAAAATTTATCAAAATAACAATGGTATTTATTATTTACAATGTGATTATTTCTATAACTCAAAAAAATCCATATAATTTTTTTATCCTTCCATTTATCTTATGTTTGATCAAAGATATTATTAATGAGATACAATGTAATTTATTTATCTAGATAATCAATGAAATGTTATATTTTATCAATAAAATGATTTATCACTACATTTTTCTTTCCCAACCATTGATGGTTTATTGGCCTAATTTTTCTTCAAGTTTCTTCCTTTATGAATTCATTGTTTTCAAACTCTTAATATAAAGAGTGTACACAATGATATAATATAGTAATTGATTAAGGAAATTATTTACATGAGAATTCACCCTTTATCTATATGTTTTAAATATCATATTCTATATTTTCATTATTTATGGGTATTTATAATGAAAATTACTAAATAAATTGTGCCATATCATTATTTCTGATGAGTATATCATGTTTTTATTATTGATAAAATTAATAATTTTTTATATAATTACTCTTTAAAGGTATATGAAACTCCTTTTCAGTCCATTGGTTTTATAAGATTATAATTAAATTGTTATTGAACATATATGTAATGATTATGTAGTGTTATGGTGTCATGACTCGTCCCAGTGGGGCCCGAGCCGCAACTCCCCAGGCCCACCTCCAATAGGCCAGGGGATGGATACTAGCACCGAGTATGCATGCTACTAACAAGGGAGGCATTGCCTATAACCAGCACACACACACAATCTCCATGCCCACAAAGATGAAAAGTAAAAACTACTACAAAGAAAAGATGTATGCATACACTAAAACCCAACCAACAGAGTACAACAGGGAAGTAAATCATAGTAAAGTAAAACCCTTGGCCAATAGTACAAGACCACCAAAAAGGAAGTCTCCAACAAAGTCTAACCTTTAGAAAAAGGTAATGGGACTATAATCCATCGCCAAAGGAACACACCTCGGCCAGTCTGATCTCACTGAGCACCGTTTGGTCCTGGTCCGCCTCGAATCCTATCAAAGGGTTGCTCATCTGCACAAGACACAACACGTGTGGGCAAAGCCCGTGCAGGGGTGAGTACAACAATACCCAGTAGGACACCCTGAAAACCACAATGAAAAATACAACAAGTAAAATACCACAAATAAAGGCACAGTCAGCTCCACACTGTATATGTCTACGGAACATATTACAAGAATATCCAAATATACTCATACACATGTGACCATCGCGAAACCACCACTAAGATCCAGCTCGAAGATTTCACTAAGAATACCATCGGGAGAACACACTTCTAGGTCTGAAGATAGAGGGATACATGAAGTACTCATTCTGGGAGGACACACTCCACAAGTACCTTGAGAACAAGACGCTCAGATGAGGATCATAACCAAGTCATGGGGTGATTCCGACAAATCAGTCAGAGCTAATCAGCTAGGCAGAGGATCGGCGCCCAAGTAAGTGAGGTCACGTCGATACCAAGAACTCTACCTAGGGTATCAGTAATGAATAGAGGATCCAGCTCTAAGTCTCGTAGAGGGGATTCCAAAAAATCTATTCAGGTAGTTCTACTGAAGGGATCATACAGAATGAAAGAGTTGATACCAAAACCTTCTGGGGATTACCAAGGGTACGAACCCTAAGAACTAGTCCAAGTCAGAGAAGTAAAGTGGCTCAAGCCATGAAGAAAAAGTTACACGGCATGTTGTATGGTTACACGTCATGTTCCCTGACCCTGGGTACTGCCTATTTAAACAGCACGTGTCCTTCATTCAAGCCGTGCAAAACCAAACTACACGATGTGTAGAAAAGTACACGTCGTGTTCCTTGACCCCGGGTCCTGCCTGTGTAACTGGCCGATATCATTAGGCTTGTTGGATAGAAAACAACTACAAGGCATTTCGAAGAAATCACACGCCGTGTTCAGGCGCCTGGGCTCACTCCGTGTACGCTGGCCATGTGCCCATACACGGTCTCTGCCCGTGTCCGTGTCGCCGACCAGTGTACCAGTACACTGGGTGCCCCGTTTATCTAGCTGGGTCTGGCTGGGGAGATGTATTAATGGCATGTCTGTGGCCCTGTATCCTACCCGTGTCCGTGTACTCCCGTTGTACACGCTGGGTAACCCTTCTAACGAACACATGCTGTGTAGCCCATACTACACGACATGTAGTCGGGAAAATTCCATAAACTGTGTCTTCCTCCGCGCGTCGCAGATGATCTTCTGGATCTCGATTCTGTCTTCCGTTCACCATGAAACTCCAAATACCGGTTCACCTCGTCTCTGTGAAGCCGAATCCGTGGGTGTTGGGCCTTCAATCGGCTCCCAAATCCGATTTCGGCCATCCGAGCAGAAAGCATCTGAAGAACGATTTCTTCCGATCCACTTCGATCCGTTCACCGAAGCCTTCGTCGCACCTATGCAAGACCTCTTCAGTGTTTATCCTTCAATTTGGGATCGTTGCGTCATAGAACGGATGTGCAAAGATCCATTTTTCATCGCCCCACGAAGAACGTGAAGAACGCTCACGAATAACGCGAGAATTTTTAGGGAGAACACGCAACAAATCGAGAGGGAAGAACCTCGATCGATGTTCATGTTGATCTTGGTTTGTCACCGTTAGAAGGATGAACGAAACTAAACAAATAACAAGAATCAAATCCCCAAAAATCCCCGCAAAAAAGCCAATCCCGCAAGAATGATCGATCCTCTGGCTAATCTATTCATGGATTAGTCTGAGTTCATTTTGGATATCAAAAACGGGGAAGAATTAAAATCACAACAACATCCTACTTGGATTCGCTGCGTTTTCTGGCGATGATCTGCTCGCCGCGTCATCGTCGCCATCTAAATCCGTCAAGAACATCGCTACTGCCGTGTTGGGGCTTTCCTCTAGAGCCACCAAGGGTTTTCAGGGTTATGGGATTTGTAACCCTGGACCCTTGCGCAATCCTCTTTTTAAATAGGAGAAAAATGATTTAAATGATCTCGCTACAGAAATAAAATATTTTTTATTAAATATTTTATTACCCTTTAGTCCAAAAACTATATTTCACCACCGAACCGCGCTGGCCGACCGTAGGCCTTGACTAAAGTAAAATCGATGTCTTGAACGCAACAATGCCCTCGTATTTCTGATCCAAGCACCCATTCGGTAGTTATCCACTTTTTCAAGAAAACTGCACGAGCACATAATTTAATTATTAAATTAAATTCTAAAAAAATTTCAAGGCTAACAGGGCCTCGGAAGTGCACACCCTCTCAGAGCCTGGTCTCGAAATAATTCCCATATAATATTAAAATAATACATGAAAAATTCCGGGACATTACATCACACTGACCTTAGGGATTTTACGTCCCTGAAAAGCCAAAATAAAGGTTCCTCAAAATGATGTGGGTACTGCACGCGAATATGAGCCTCCCACTCCCACATGCTCTCCTGGAGATTCTCATACTGCCACCGGACACGCACGAAGGGAATATCTCATCTATAGAGGATCTTCTCCTACCAATCCTCGATCTCCACTGGGTACTCAGCAAAGGTCGCTCCATCGTCGATGTCCATCTCGACCCAATTGATGACGTGTGAGGGACCAAGCACATACCTCCGTAGCTGTGACACATGGAAGACGTTGTGTACCCATTCCATCTGAGGAGGTAGAGCCAAGAGATACGCCACCACACAAACTCTACTCAAAATATGAAATGGTCCAACGAACCTCAGAGATAGCTTTCTACCTAGGCCAATTCTCCGTAATCCCTGTCGAGGTGAGACCCGAATAAATACATGGTCTCCTTCCTCGAACTCCATAGGCCTCCATCTCCCGTCGGCATAAGACTTCTGCCGACTCTGTGCATTCTTCATCCGCTCCTAGATGACCTGCACCTTCTCGGTAGTAGCTCTCACCATCTCTGGGCCCCTGAGTGCTTACTCTCCCGGTTCAGTCCAGCAAAGTGGCGACCTGCAAGGTCGCCCGTATTGATCCTCAAATGGTTCCATACCAATAGTGGAATAATAACTGTTATTATAAGAAAATCCCACTAGTGGTAGGTGATCCTCCTAGTTACGACCAAAGACAAGTATGCAAGCTCGTAGCATATCCTCCAGGACCTGGATGGTCCACTTTTTCTGACCATCATTCTAGGGATGAAATGTTGTTCTCTAGCGTAACTGAGTCCCAAAAGCTTCCCGCAATCCCCTGCACAACAGGGATGTGAAACAAGAATCGTGATCTGAGACGATAGCGGATGGTAATCCATGAAGCCGAACTATCTCCTGCACATAGAGGCGTCCCAAGGTCTCTACTGAAATCTTCTCCTCTATGGCTAGGAAGTAGGCCGACTTGGTGAGTCGATCGACGATCACCCAGATGGCATCGTGTCCCCTAGATGTACATGGTAAACCCACCATGAAGTTCATGGATATTTCATTCCACTTCCACTATGGAACCTCTAGGGGATGAGTCAAACCTGTTGGAACCTTGTGCTCAACCTTTACCTGCTGACAAGTAAGGCACCGAGAAACAAACTCTGCCACACTCTTCTTCATCCCTGGCCACCATAACTGACGTCGGAGGTCCTGGTACATATTTACCATGCATGGATGCACCGACAAAATGGGATGTATGGAACTCCCTCAGAACCTCCTCCCTCAAAGTCACTCGTACTACTGTGCATCCTCTGAAAAGGAAAATGTGCTCTCCATCTTCTGAATATCAATCAGCAGCATCACCTGTTGATATCTTAGCACGTACAGTCTCACAGCTAGCATCCTCGTGCTGTGCTCCCCTGACTCGTTGTAAGAGTGGAGGGGTAACATCCATCGACTGAAGGTAAGCTCCCTCATCTACATCCACAAAGGACAACTGCAAAGAGACCAACTTCCTTGTTGCCTCATCCAGCAACTGCGAACTGGATTTCCGACTGAGAGAATCTGCCACCACATTCCCCTTCCCATGAGTATAAATGATCTCAAAGTCGTAATCCTGGAGGAAATCAAGACATCGCCTTTGTCTCAAATTCATATCCTTCTGAGAAAAGATATATCTGAGACTTTTCTGATCAGAGTAGATGGTAAGCCTCTCACCCATCAGGTAGTGCCGCCACATCATCAATGCAAAGACTACCACTGCCAACTCGAGATCATGGGTCGTGTCGTTCTGATCGTGTTGTCTCAACTGATGTGAGCCATTGGCAATCACCGCTTTCCTCTACATCAGGACACAACCAATCCTAGTTCCTGATGTGTCATAGAACACTACGTACTCGACACCCTCATCTAGTAATCTCAAGATTGGGTCCCTCGTCAGACTCTCTCTCAACTGTTGGAAAGCCCGTTGGCACCTCTCGGTCCACACGAAAGGTTGTCCCTTTCAGGTCAAATTTTTCTTGGGTGCTACAATCCTGGGGAAATCATGGATGAATCTCCGATAGTAGCCTTCCAACCCATGGAAACTCCGCAACTCCGTCACACTATATGGTGGCACCCATGCTAGCACTGCCTCCACCTTTGATGGGTCCACTCCTACACCATCCATTGAGATAACGTGTCCTAGAAAGTGGACCACATGTAACCAAAACTGACACATCGAGAGTTTCACATACAACTGATGCTGTCAGAGTGTGTCCAGAACCATCCTTAGGTGTCTCGCGTACTCCTCATCGGACGACGAGTACAAAAGGATATCAACGATGAAGACCACTACAAACTGGTCTATATAGGGCTTAAAAATCCGATTCATGAGTCCTATAATGTCTTCTGGGGTGTTCATCACACCAAATGGCATCACCAAGTACTCATAGTGACCGTAGAAACATCTGAAAGCCGTCTTCAGTATATCCTTCTCCCGTACTCACAATTGGTGATAGACTGATCATAGATCAACCTTCGATAACCATCGTTCCCCTCTCAAATGGTCGAAGAGGTCATCGATCATCAGTAGTGGATATTGGTTCTTCACGGTCACCTGATTCAAGCACCGGTAATCCACACACAGCCTCAAGCTTCCATCCGCCTTCTTGGAAAACAGTACTGGGGACGCCCAGGGTGAAACACTGGGTCTCAGAAAGACCTTCTTCTGCAAGTCATCCAGCTACATCCTCAGCTGACGAAGCTCTACAGGAGCTATCCGATAAGCTGATACTGATATCAGGGTTATCCAGGTTGCAACTCAATGCATAAATCTATCTCTCGACAAGGAGGTAGCCCGAGGACATCCTCTGGAAAGACTTCCTCATACTCAGCCACCACTGCTGGAATCCGAAAACTCGTAACATCTGTCATGCCAAGGGCTAGGCTAGTCTACTGCTATGAAATCGGTTGTGCCCTCTTAGGCACGAATCCATCCTATGCTGCCTGGGTCTCTCTATCACTGACAAAAGAGAACCTCATTCCATCACTGTGGACACACCGCACCCTTCGCCTAAAATAATCAATCAGGGAATGAACTGTGGATAACCAATCCATTCCAAGAATGAAATTGCAAGGCCTCGACGCTACCACCAAAAGATTCCAACCGAAACCGCCACCTTCAAGGGTCAGTTCACACTGCCTGCAAAGGTGTGTGATCTCTGAATATTCTCCATTTGGTGTTTCTAAGCATAATGGTCGAGTCAATGGCTCAAATGTAATCTCAATGTCTCGAACAAGATAAGTAGCCAAAATGGAATGACTATCACTTGTGTCTATCAATACAGTAGCCAAAGTAGAAAAGACACAGACAGTACCTCTAATAAATCTGGGAGTAACTGGGTCATAAGCCTCTGCCGCCTGTGCTGCCCATGCCTCTATTCCCCAGCTCCATATGCCTGGGGTGGTCCTCCTAGGGGTGGTGGTGATAAATGGTCGAAACAATGACCACCTCCAACTGCTCTCCTAGATCCTCTTCCACGTCTGTCACCTCGTGGATCTGCCTGCTCCACACGCTGCCTCTACCTTGGTGGTCCATCCACTTCTCCGGTGTCAGTAGCACAGCCGGTCTGACAATCTAGAGTGAGATGTCCCATGCCTTCACATGAGTAACATCGCCTATCTCGTGGCTGGCTGGAAGCACCCGGTGAACCCTGTACGGCTGATCCCCTATCTTGTGGTCTCCTCTAGAAACATCTCCCACGCTTCGGTCCCTAACGTCGGCTCTCTGCCGCCGAGGTCTCTGCTCCATCTCCCCCACTACTGACAATAGTCGGTTTTCCCTGCTCCGCCAGGAAGCTCTCGACCACCAAAGCCCGCTCGAGCACCGCAACATAAGTAAGAATTCTCATAGGGATGATGCTAGCTCTGATATCTCTGTGCAAGCCCCGCTCAAAAGTCCGATCTCTAATGTACTGAAATATGACCATATCCATCGAGTACCGTGAGAGGTCGGTAAACCTCGACGAATTGTCAGCCACCGTCATGGTTCCCTTCTAGAGATGAAGAAGCTCCTGTATACGTACTTCTCTCAGGGTAACTGGTGAAAACCCCTCTCTAAAGATATTCTCAAACTCTAACCATGCATGAGTCTCCTCGTCGTGAGTCTGGATGACCAAACTCAACCATCACCCTGCCGAGCCCTGCAGAAGGCTCGCTGCCAGGATCACCATCTGGTCTGCTGGTGTCCTGACCAAACGAAAGACTCTGATCAGTACCTCAATCCAGTCCTCTACTGCCTGAGGGTCAGGCTCACCTCGAAACCCGAGGGGTCTCTGTCTCTGAAACTCGTGGAGGGCGCTCAGCCTGCGATCCTCCTCCACTGGTACAGCAGATGCTAATCACTGCCCCACAAGTGGTGGAATAACTGGCACAACACCTGGTGGTAGAACTGGGGGATCTGGTCCTTGTATCGAAGCTTCGTAACTGAGGGGGTCATCCTTGTGATCGAGATGCTGGATCCTAGAGGGTATGTGTCGCGAAGGTATCATTTTTAAGAAACAAGATGTATCATAGTCAGTGAGTATATCTGGAGAGTTGACACAAGAACGACATGAAAACCACAACCCATTCTTATATGATGCATGTACCATTATATCCCCGAATGAAACTAGTTTTTTCATGTTCCAAGTCGAAAATCATGTTATCAGAGTCATGGTGTATGGATATGTCTGTCGCCACACCAACACATGGGTCCCTGGGCTGAGAGCCGAACTCGAAACACTTAATAGTGTTTCCCAAAACCAACTCACAGACTCTCGTTCCTAAGGTAGAACCGACCACCTCTAATACAACTCTGTCACGACCCGTCCCATTCGGGCCCGAGCCGCAACTCCCTAGGCCCGCCTCCAATAGGCTAGGGGCTAGTGACTAGCACCGAGTGGGAATGATACTAACATGGGAGGCATTGCCTATAACATGTACACACCCACAAACATCTCCATTCCCAAAAAGCTGAAAAGTAAAAACTACCAAAAGTAAAAGATGCATGAATGCACTAAAACCCAACCAACAGAGTATGACAGGGAATTAAAGCACAGTAAAGTAAACCCCTGGGCCAATAGTATAAGCCCACCAAAAAGGAATTCCAACCTATAGAAAAAGTTTTTGGGACTAAAATCCACCGTCGAAGGAACACACCTCGGCCTATCTGATATCACTAAGCACCGTCTGGTCCTAGTCCGCCTTGAATCCTGTCAAAGGCTCGCTTGTCTGCACAAGACACAACACGTGAGGGAGGAGCCTGTGCAGGGGTGAGTATAAGAATACTTAATAGGGCACCTCGAAAACCAAAAAGGAAAATACAACAAGGAAAAGACCACAAATAATGGTACAGTCAGCTCCACACAGTATATGTCTAAGGAACATATAACACGAATATATAGATATACTCATACACATGCGACCATCACGAAACCACCACTAAGATCGAGCTAGAATATTCCACTAAGCATACCATAATAGGAAAACACTCCTAGGTATGAAGAGAGAGAGAGACAGGAAGTACTCGTTCCGGGATGAGACACTCTACAAGTACCTTGAGAACAAGATGCTCAGATGAGGATCACATCCATGTAATGGGGTGATTCTAAAAACTCTGTCTGAGCTAATCCGCTAGGCAGAGGATCAGTGCCGGAGTAAGGTAGGTCATGTCGATACCAAGAACTATACCTAGGGTATCATTAATGAATAGAGGATCCAGATATAAGTCTCATAGAGGGGATTCCATTAACTCAATTCCGGAAGTTCTGCTGAAGGGACCATACTGCATGAAAGAGTTAATACCAAAACCTGCAGAGGATTACCAAGGGTACAAACCCAAAGAACTAGTCCAAGTGACATAAGGAAAGTGGCTCAAGCCATGAAGAAAAAGTTTCACGGCGTGTACTATGGTCATACGCCGTGTTCCTTGACCCCGGGTAATTCCCGTGTAAATGGACCGTGTCCTTCGTTCAAACTGTGAAAAAACAAACTACACAGCATGTAGAAAAGTTCATGTCGTGTTCCTTGACCCAGGGTGCTGCCCATGTAAACGAACCGTGTCATTCGGCTTGTCAGATAAGAAACAACTACACAACGTGTAGAAGAAATCACATGTTGTCTTCGAGCGCTTGGGATCACTCTGTGTATGCTGGCCATGTGCCCGTACATAGTCTCTGCCCGTGTCCGTGTCGCCTGCCCGTGTACCACTACACGGGGTACCCCGTGTATCTGGCCGGGTCTGGCCGAGGAGAGGTATACACGATGTGTTCGTGGCCGTGTATCCTTCCCATGTCCTTGTACTCCCGGAGTACAAGCCGAGTAACCCTTCCGATGAACACAGGTCGTTTAGCTCAAACTACACGGTGTGTAGTCGGGAAAATTCTAGAAACTGCGTCTTCCACCACGCGCCTCGGCCGATCATCCAGATCTCGATTATGTAATCCGTTCTCCGTGAAACTCCAGATAGCAGGTCACCTCGTCTCCATGAAGCCGAATCCGTGGGTTTCGGGGTTTCAATCGGCTCCAAAATCTGATTCCGGCCATCCGAGCGGAAATCATCCGAAGAGCGATTTCTTCCGATCCACTTCGATCCGTCCGCCGAAACTGTTGTCGCACCTCCGAAAGACCACTGTGGTGTTTATCCATCAATTTGGGATCGTTGTGTCTTAGAACGGATGCGCAACGATACGTTGTTCATCGCCCCACGAAGAACGAGAAGAAGGCAAGGAACTTTCATGAAGAACGCGGGAATTTGGGGAAAACACACAACAAATCGAGAGGGACGGACCTCGATCGATGTTCATGTCGATCTTTGTTTGTCACCGTTAGAAGGTTGAACGAAACCAAACAAATAACAAGAATCAAATCCCCAAAAATCCCCGCCAAAGCTCATCCCGCACGATCGATCCATGGGCTAATCTGTTCATGGATTAGTCCGCGTTCATAGTGGAAATCAAAAACGGGGAAGAATTATAATCACAACAACATTATACATGGATTTGCTGCGTTTTCTGGTGAAGATCCGCTCGCCGCGTCGTCGTCTCTATCGAAATCTGTCAAGAACGTCGTCGCCGCTGCGTTGGGGGATTCCCCCAGTGACGCCAAGGGTTTTCAAGGTTATGGGGTTTGTAACCCTGGACCCTGGCGCAAGACTCTATTTAAATAGGAGAAAAAATATTAAAAAAGATTTCACTACAGAAATAAAATATTTTTTATTAAATATATTATTACCGTTGCGTCCAAAATCTAGATTTCACCACCGACCCGCGCCGGCCGACCTTAGTCCTCGCCTAAGGTAAAATCGATGTTCTGAACGCAACAGTTCCCTTAGATTTCTGATCCGAGCACCGGTTCCGTAGTTATCCACTTTTTCAGGAAAACTGCACGCGCTCGTAATTTAATTATTAAATTAAATTCAAACATTTGTTCCAGGTCACTAGGCCTCAGAACTGCCCATCGTCTCAGAGCTTGGTCTCGAAATAATTCCTATATAATAATAAAATAATAATGGAAAAATCTGGGACATTACATATGGTCTTATAAGTCCCTCTAATGTATTGTTTTATGTTTCCATATCATGAGATAATCAGGAGTGGTAATAAAAAGTTTCTTCCACTCCGAATGGGTATAATGATTATTATCACATATTAGGGCATGAATGTAATGATTTTGTTCAAGTATGTATGGTAGTAATGAGTTTTCTCATAACATTTTCCTCTGCTTATGGTTGTGATTTTTCTCTATAATTTTATTCATTTTAAACCATTACACTATAAAGATTTTAATTTTTATTTTATGTTATATTCGATGTTTATATCTTTTTCATAAGTTATTTTACATAGTTACATCATTATGTTCTTAATAACATGTTCTATTATCTATTCTTTATTTGTCATAATGTTTTTATTTACTATAATTATACACTTATATTCATCTTAGGAAAACATATAACGTTTTATTTTTATCATTTATGTTTATCCTTATGGAGAAACATTGATCAGACCATTAATATGCATTTATTACATTATATTATGAAGATTATTTTAACCAATGAAAAAAATATAAGGGAGTGCAGTATGGTTCTATTATTGGGAAATTTTTAGAAGCATTTTAAAATAACTATCCTATATAACTATACATCAATGTCACTATAGAAAAAGGTTATCTGAGTTGCGTGAGATTACTATGAGAATTAATAAAATTTTAAATTTTATCAATTTCATCATAGGTCATCAAACATATTATTAATTTCATTTTTCCATAGTGTTTTAATTTTATAAAACCTAGTTATCCATGTTTTTGAGCCGTATTATGTATCAAAGGATTCCTCCGTTATTTTTAGGGCATGATTTGTTTTTTTGGATTTGCTAAGTCATTTTTTAGGATTACATTAGATAATACATGTGGATTAGATTTTTTATTTGGATGAGTATTGTATAAATTTTGTGAAAACTATAGGGATAATTCAAAAAGTTTATTATAAATACCGGATAATATCATTAAATACTAAAAAAGGGGATATTGTTTGGTTCTAGAATTAGAATCCATATCTGCATAGTTTTTATGGATTCATTTTCTGGTACATATTTATATAGGGATATTAAATTTTAAAATAGTGTTTTGGATATTAAATTAATTTTCACCTATAGTATAATAAAGAGAACTGACAATACACATGTTGTGAGACTCTCATAGTATATATATTAGATTATCATATTCTACATACAAGAAATAATGAAATAATTATTATGTTATGGGATAAGGTTAGGTTGTATTTTTATAATCCCAACCATTCATAGAGGTACATACATATTTATGTTTTTCATTCAACTCCCATTTTTTTGTTAGTAAAATAGTATTTGGCTGTACGGGTATTTTTGGGCATATTATGGGGGTTTAGGGAAAGGTAATGGTGAATAAATGGCCAAAAATTATTGAGAGAAAGGTTTTATCATGGTTAGTGCTAACAATACAAATTAAAAATGTGTCATAAAGAAGGGGGAGAACAACAAAGGAAACCATATCGGATACCTACAGAAAACCATGCAGCTTAGTTCCACCCTTTGAGAGTAAGGAGAACATACGAACCATATAGGTTTTTAAACTATGTGGGTATCCATCCCAACCATGTGGCCATATTCCTTCCCGGAAGGAGGGATTGGCAGGGTTGTGACGTGGTTTGGTTATCCATGTAGATAAACTGTGTGCCATAAAAAGTGTGACATTCCCATTTTCCCTCTGATGTATTAATGTTTCATCACAACTTCTCAACCATTAAAACCTCTCTACTTTTTGTGATGAATAAGTATCCTTCTCCTCCACCATGGTAAATTTTCATTTTATTATTAGTAATTTTGAGAGTATTTTAGATAGAATTAATGCTTCAGGAAAGACGTCATCTCCATTAACATTTTTTTAAGAGGCTTGGTGTATGGTTCCCACTACTTATGAAACACAAAAAACCCCAATTTTCTAGATGATTCTATTATGGGGGTCTACTAGGTGTTTTATTTTGAATCAAGGATTTATATTGGATGAGAAGTGTTCTATTAGTAAGAATTAGGTGGTATTTAATATTTTCCCGTATTCTTGGTGTTTTATTAGTTTACGGGGTATATACAGTTATCTTCCTTCATGAATTTGGTGTTATTGAGTAAATAACATGATATAGCGCTATATATTATGATTTGAAACCCTCAGCGGACCACTTTGGTTCTGTTGTTGATTCATTCCGGACAGAAGGCTATCCTTGGGGTATGAAAAATCCTTAATGATTTTGATATAGTTTGGTATATGTTTCTAAAGGAAAATCGTTAATGATTATGGGTTATGAATTTTTAGTGGATATATGGGAAAGATTTATAGAATAATTGAAATTCAAAATCGTCTATTTTTTGAGATGTAAATAAGGATTTCAAAATACTTTAAATGTTGTGTTTTTTTATTTTGATTTGGGTATTGATTAAAGTGATGGAAAATAATGTTTTGTAAGGGGGTAATGATTAAAAAAGATGTGTTTACATAAATGTGTTTTGGAATAGGGATTTTAATAATATATTTAAATCTTCATTTGAAATGAATGAATTGTTCCAATTTATGAAATGATTTAAATTGCCATTTTTTGGTTGTAAATAAAAATTAATTTCTAGGGGAATGTTTGAGTTTTCAAAGAGGAAGTCCTTTTTTATAATGGGAGGGTTCAATATGATTTCAAATAATTATTTGTAATCAGTTTTGTTACATAATTTTCTTCTAAAGGACCAATGGTACCATAGTAATTGATATGATATATGGATTAGTGATATGGAACCAATGAAATTTATGCTGGCATGCTAATATGGTTTATGAAATGAACTAAAAGATGAACAAACTTTTTTGTTGACATAAAATTATGGGGTGTTTGGAATAATGATATTTTTTTAATTGGTCTTTTCCTTATATCAGTGATATGTATAACTAGTTATGATTGTAAATGAAAACTGTGTTATATGGATATTTTTTGTGATTGGGAAATGCATATGGTTAAAGAATCATATGCACATGGATTGGTGTTATGTGAGTTATTGACTTTAGGTTCTATATCCACAGGTCGGGTAGGAGTGACACTGTAAACCCCAACACTATAATGCACATATTAAGGAGATAGACTAAGTCTTTATTCCGTTAACAGGTTCATTTAATGAAAATATGTACACTGAGGCTCTACGAAAAAAATTTAATATATTTTCTAGATGTCATATTGAGGCTATATTTCTGTCCAGTGTATGGAGAAGTTGTGGTTTCGAATGTGTGTTTTATTAGTGGGAGCCTTAGACTCAACTATAAAATACTTTTTATTACCATATCATGTGTACAATTAAATATACATGAAGCAAACTTACAATAATTGTGATGGAATTTATGCATCCACTATTTAATAGTATTTTCCATAGATAAATTTGCATATCAATAGGTACTATAAGATCTGATTATACATTTTGAACCCCATGATGCAATAAAATTAATCATAAATAATGTTCATATGGTATAGATATATATCAATGATTGGACATAGTATATGTTTGACTATAAGGGTTCTAGGGATTATAAGAATTGAGGCTTCTTGCCGTGATATACGCAACTAGTGTTCTTTAGTGGTGTTATCTTGAGGATAAACCTACCTAGAGGAATAACATATGCCTCTAAAGACAATAGTCTTCCCTGTTTGTGGATATGTGTATTTTTCTCCTGAATTGAGATGATTACTTGTTTGTTCCATTTGATCATGTACATTGATGAAAGGAAAATTCCCTGATAATGGAATCCTGGTGATGTACCAAGTGTTGGGTATGTTATTGGATGAATGTTCAAGAATGGATGTGTCCCTTTTAGGTTAATGAAGTAATATATATGGTCTCATTGATCAGAATGATAGTTAATTGAAAATTACAAGGTCATGGTCATCCGTGGTAAATATTACTTATTAGATCAACAAATAATGAATCATGAAAATTTCTATGACCTTGGAGTGTGTCTATAATTATGAGATATCTAATGACAACGAGATTATATTACATTGTACATGATCATTTGTTGATTATCATTTCTATGATTCCCTTATCTCATTAGAGAATATGATTGGGGGTTAGATCCCGTTCTTGGTATGTGAATATTATTTACTCATGTTGAGATATGGGTAGGAGGGTGACCCACAATTTTGTATTTAAATGTCAATACTATAAGGGTGAATATGTGTTTTGGACAAGGTGGGTCCCACCAATAGGTTTTGCGTTTTTACAAACATATACGACCATGAAATGAATAAATAAATTCCGATTATTCACATTATGAATAATTGGAGATGAATTTATTTATTATGAAATATATTTTTTGATTGAATTTTAGTTTAAAATATTCAAGGTTCATTTATTACTATTAGGAACGATTAGTTTATTTAATGGATTGGGTTGTATCTGGTAATATATTTTTTATTTTAAAAGAAAGTGGGAGAAATAAAAATGTAATTTATGATTTGGTTTAGTATCCATAATATATCATTTATTAAGTGAGTAATAAATATTATAGTATTATGTTTATATCTTTGGATACTTTGGGATTCACTATAAATAGAGGGGATAAATGTCGTTACATATTATATTCACTGGTCAATGGTGAGAGCTTCTCACTCATATTCTCTCCCATTATTCCTTTAGGGAGATTCTCATGTTCTAAGAGCTCAATTTTAGTTCCTCTTTAGATATCCATAGATTAGTGAATCGTTGATTGTTGGGAAATCCAAGGATTTTTTTATGTGATACTAACACCCATATTCGGATGTTTAATGTTTCTACAAGATTTTAATGTGCATGTGGATAATATAGAGGGATTCAACCTTAGATTATTCAATACAAGATCCTCTGTGATGAGAATGTATTGAGCATTACATCAAATCGAGCCATATTTTTTATGGTTCTAATGTTGTACTTAGAATTTTTCACACACGGTCATTTGGTTGATAATGGGATGTGCACGTCCTACGCAGTTTAGACAATTTGATATTTGGTGGATATTTTTTAATATACCCTTAACTGGGATTTCAATATGAACTCGGTACATTAAATTGTTATTAGCATGATGTTTGATGATTTTAATTCAAGTCAAAATATATAATGTAAATTAGAATTTGAAGAGGGCATCATTACAGTCCGATATCCCCAAATTTTGTGTAAATCCTACATTGGATGTCGAAGTTACGACCATCCGATGTCTTAAAAAAATATTTAAATCTCATTTTGTGGTTACT
The DNA here is from genome assembly GCA_963277665.1 of Viscum album. Taxonomy (NCBI): domain Eukaryota; kingdom Viridiplantae; phylum Streptophyta; class Magnoliopsida; order Santalales; family Viscaceae; genus Viscum; species Viscum album. The sequence goes on from OY728157.1 coordinate 538,012,300, forward strand.
AATTCAACAAACATATATTTAATTATACGTCAGAATAATAGAAATGATTCATTTTTTTTAAAAATTATCATTCCATCTCTATAACCCTTCATTGATGTTGTAATCAAAAGAGTATTTTTGAATGATTTAATTTTTTATATTTTTTTATTATAAGATTATAATTTTTTATTTCATAGTTTATGTGATTATAAATTCATTCATATAAATCAAAAAAATAAAAAGACTTGGAGGAATTTGGAATGAAAAAACATATAATTAGTCAGTGGTTCTTAAAAACATTTCTTTTGTTAATATCAATAAGGGGACTATGTGGACCCCATCTTATCCACGGAGGACTCCCCAACATAATTTTCACCCCTCCCATGGTTTATGACCCTCATAATGGCCAAACTCCCAACTAAGTCACGCCTCCACTATCCCACTGAAATGGTTGGTCAGATACCTCACATGCTTGAGAGTAGTGCTACATCAAGATGAAACTGCACTAGGCCTTCCAACTTGTAGTGGGTCCACTCTCTTTTGGAAGAGAAAAAAGTGATTCACGGCGTAACAACACCTCCATTGGAATTACCTCACCTAAGAGGTTCCACATGCCACCCCGTTGAGCCGTCGGTGGGTCACAACATCTCTGTACACACCTCATTGAGGTCCTAGTAGAGATGCATCCTTATGACCTCCTGGCACACTTGGATGGTCGCAGAACCACACTAGTAGTAGCAGCATCAAAGTAGAAAACTCTGGCCACTACCTGGATGTTAGGTCAGGCCTCCACATGATTTTCCTTGCCATCTCACATTTAACAGCTTTCTTTACCAACCAATTATATAGACATTGTTTCACCACTAGGATTATCCCCAATAGTGTAACCTTTGATCTATATAAATATAGATCTATAACAACCCAAAACCTCCTTCCCCCTTTTCCGCCTCCTACAGCCTTCACTGCTCACCTAGTATGTCACCAATTTGTATCCCAAACAATAGTTACTCCATAGTATATACATGGTTTTCACAGGGAATGTCTCTTTTTTGGTTATCCCTACCTAAAATGAGCATTGAAAGATCTTCTTGGCCAAGAACAACATTTCACGTTGTCTTCAAGGCCTGAAATAAGCCTCTGTTGGGTCATCCTTACCCCCAAATGCCTTTTGTGGACTTTTTGGGGTCCTAGTAATATTTATAACCAAAAACTAATTTTACTAATTAATATAATTTTTGATTTAAATTAAATTACCGAAATATAATTTTCTTGATTAAAATTAGTACTGCGAGATAAATAAATTAAATATTATAGATAAATTATGTTAATTAATTAATATAATTTTTTTCAAAATTAATGTAATTTATGATACCAAACAAAGAAAATTATTTCAATAAAATAATTCTCAAATTTAATTCAATTATATTGGATTCAGAAAATAATTTTAATGAGTGTTTAATTTTATCCTGGCCTTTATTTCAAAATATGATTGTTAAATTTTATTTACTAATCATGAGCTTAATACTGACCAATGAATTCCTTGTGTTTTTTTATTTTATATATTTCAATGTTTAGTAATAATAATTTTAATTAAAATTTTATCTACGAATCACATAAACTTCAATATACAAATAAGGGCATGTGAGTCCAATTATGGGTTTAATTTTATACTCTTGAAACACTATCACCTACACATGAGCATTATTATATAAAAAAGTTACAAGAAGAGATGCACTTCTTGCTGAGTTATAGTGACAAACTTGATAGGATATTGATGCATCGGATGGGAAGGAATGGAAACTCGAGTCACAAGTGAAGTAATTCAAGGTGTATCCCCTACGGTCAAGGTTAATACATTATTCACTCAATGGATCACCCATTTTTATCATCTCATTATTACCTGTTCATTTTATTTTTTTACGGTTTATAATTCTTGGAATGTTTTTTCACACATGATCACATAGAATAATTAACAAGCATGCACCAATAAAATGAACAATCGACATGAAGTATATTTTATTTCATTGTATGTTGTGAGTGAGATCAGATAATAAATTCTTATGAAATTGAAAATTATTTCTTTCATCACATAAAAATAATAAATCCCCAAATAAATATTATGTTGTAACCCCATTCTATCATTACTATTTGGATAAATATGGGTGTTCGGGGTGATTGTTAAATAATGATGGTGGTATCTCATACAACTATAGAGTAATTATTAGAGTGGTGGGATGGAATAAGAAATGTGGTAGTATGTAATAACCCAATATAACTTTCCATAATTTTTTATGAATGTTTTTATTAAATCAAGTTATGATTTTTGAAGCTGAGGCATTAATCAAATTATCATGGAACTATGAGTGAATGGGGTTGTCTATCCAAGCACCTACCTTAAATCTTCTTTGTAGTGTCATAGACAAATATTTTAGAATATGAAAGGTGGTCTAGGGATATATTACACTAAAAAATAAAATGATAGAGAATTTATATTATAGAATATATAATTAATAGATTTTGATAAAACAGTAGTAGGCATGTAATAATTTATTTAAATAATCGAAATGTCAAAAAATTCTAACATGATAAAAAGAATAAATAAGCTAAAATATTATTTTTATTGAAAATTAAAAGTTATACCTCAAGATAAATTGTGATAAATAATGTTCAATTTTTGTATTATATTACATGAGTTTCCAAGTGTAGTACAGGTTCATGCACAAAAAACTATAGTACATGAAATTCAAGGTAATAGTGCCCCAATACCTGTTAAGACGCCATTGGATGGGAGAGTGTAAAAATGATTATATATTACTGATGTGTTAAAAATATGACGAATATTAAATACTTTTATCATTAAAAATTGATTTTATTTGTGATCACTACATCTTGACATGATTTATATAACATGATGGATCCTCTTTAAGAAATTTTCCCATAGAATTTGAAGAATGATTTCACTGGTTATGTGTAAATTAGAAGGTAGATCATGATCATTGTTGTCATCCCATTCCTACACCCAATTTATGTCGTTTAGTTTTAGGTTAAAAATTATCATTATTTAGAAAAAAATTCATTTCCATTTGCATAGGGTTCCGCAAGTTAAATATAATATAAAAGAAAGATTCATCTTTAATTCTTATAGTGATAAATTGAATGAAAATGAAAAAATTACAATGTAATATAGAACAATAATGGAAAATTTGCGGTTCTATTCAGTTCAATGTGGTTAGATATTTATCAATATTTAATTAGTTTCACATGTCATGAAATATATCAATGAATGTTTAAACATAATAAAATAAATCAATGAAGAAAGTACCGACTTCTTCTTCAGTTATATTCAATAACATAAAATTGATGTGTAAATTTAACTTAATGGAAATTAATTATATTATACCTTTCACAAATGTTTTTTTAAAAAAAGTAACCATGTAAGTTTATAAATGTTACAAAAAATCAGGTGTATTCTCTACGTGGTTGAGAAATGTAGAATCCAAATTTAGCGGTGAGAAGTACACTACCACTATATTGGAATGTGATAGATTGTTTTAAAAATATTATTATGTATTACCAAAAAAATATTTCACATTCCCTTTGGACAGAAGGAGACATTAGTCAGATATTGGGAATCAATGTTGGTTGTGGTCTATAATACTCAACTAACAGTTTTGGGATTTAAGAATAAAATGAACTAAATGGTGAATATAAAACATAATACTCATTTACCCTTTTGTGGAAAGATTAATCATTCCAAGAAGAAAAAAATAGTCATCCAGGATATAAAATGTATATTATATAGACTAATTCAAGTGAAACATCTACGATATTATAGATGTATATACTATGTTTGGGACAAATGAATCTTTATAAATAAAGTTAATCAGCATGGTTATTGTAATTGGTCAACTGATAGAATGTTAACTACTCTAAGGGTAATATTGTGTATATTTACTCTATTATATACCTTTAATTTATTGAATCATGGTATATTCAAGAATGACATACACATATTTTTAATACATGAGTTTCTTTAGGATGTAATGCTGGAAAATATCTTCCCCATGCAATCATAAATCAATAAAATGTTGTATGGAGTAATTCCATAATGCACACTACCTTATACATCACAACATAGATTTTAATATAAATGATTTAATATATTTTTCTATAGGTAAACATTGATAAAAAAATGTAGCATGGACCATTTCATAAATGCACATTCTATACATCAGAGTTATGATGTAAGGAGAATCAATGTCACAACTTGCAGATACATCAATTATATTTCATGACATGCTTTGGAAAAAATAGTGATACCCCAAAACAATATTCTAACTATAATTAATAGTGTATATCATATAATTCATTGTATTAATAAACTTTTTTATATCCTAAAGACGTTTGTTTGGATAAATATATTTTTTAGGAAAAAACCAATATTGCATCAAGAACAAACACATTTTTCATATATTGTAATTACCATAATTGTTTCATAAGATATTAAATAAATAATTAATATATAATAGTGGTAGTAAGTTTATATAATTAATTTAAATTAAAGTGTATACATCCCAATTAGAGATATTTTGAGACAGATTGTGTTTGGTCTAGTAAATGCTTGTGGTGAAAATATTGTTGGCATAAGAAATAGTTCCCCAAGTGTGTGTGGAATAGTACTATTATAGAGACACAAACTATGTAGGATGGATAAAACAACTGTGATGTCATTTTATATTAATTCAGGATAGTGATTCATTATTATTTTTCAAATGAATTTTACTACAAGTTAGAAGAATATGGAAATTAGATTTGATTGAGAAGGATAATTAAAATTCAATAATGGATTCCTTGTATCAATGTGAAAGGGGACTTATTATTCTCATACTATGTTGGGTGCTCTATTCAGATAATACATGGATGGTACAAGCATAACACCAATAAGTCTTGTATTTAACACAATGTTTTTATGGTTAAATAGAGTATAATTTTACATCTCATAGCTAATTTCCTGGAACATTATATTTAGAAATGGATTTCATGACAATAATTTATTGGTGGTGTCTACATGATGCAACCATAAAGGGGTCTTCACATCACAAAAAATTAATATAGGTTTCATGTTATTGAAATCATATCTAGGAATTAAGTGAGAAATGAGATAATATAATATTAATTTGGAAAGAATGTTTTTTATGTGTCTACCAAAGTTTAGTATGAGAATCCATGTTTTCCAAGTAAAATATATTAGAAAACTTATGGAAAAATTATATTTTTCATATAGATAGTTAATACTAGAATAAAATAATCTATTCCCTAGTGATTGAATTAATGAAGAAAACTGATTTCTAGGGATTATAATCTAATGAAGTAGTTTTAACAATTACTTGGATATAGTCGATCACATATATAGTAACATGTTGTTGAAATTTATATGATGGACCAATTGTTGTTATAATTTTTACCAATTACAAATGTCATATCACTTTACAGGTTGAAAATTCCAAGACGCGAGAGGAAATAATTGGGTGAGTTGAAGTCAATAAACTTAAGAGATGTTTCAACCACTTATTCCATCATATGTAATAGTACTAATATTTAAATGATATACATTATAGTAGCAAGATATTAATTCAATCCATGATCACATCAAAATGAGCAGCCAGAACAATTTTACTGTACATTAACATGTGGAAAAGGTATGTATTTAGAATTTGGGGAATAAAGAATAGTAGTTTTTAGGGTAAAAACAGTAGTCTTACTTAGATCCATATTATCAAATATCTTAGCATGGATGATAATTTGAGAAACACAAACTCAAATAAGACAGTGGTATACATACCTTCAAATATCGAGTGCATTACACCTTTTGAGGTTGTTAGGAAGTAGGTAAACACATTGATTTCTTCCAATTTTGAAAATCACACCAAATAACTATAGGATTATCATAATTATGATACTATTACTAAATAATGTGTCATGTTAGAGTAGTGGAAAAAGGGATATACATAGGGAAACCATTTCAAAATATATTTTACTCAAGGAGGGGAGGTATCATACATCAGAATAGCAATCCATTATAAACATGGAATCTCTACTAACAAATGTTATGACATGGCAGAAAAATTATGTCTATCACATGATAGCTAATAAGGTACATTATAAATATGGATCTAGTGAATGAGGATGTGTTTTGACATGGGTGTAATAGACCCAACAATTTTGTTATTTGGATTACAATATAATTTTTACATTTAGATATACATGATTTAAATGTACCATTATAGTGTAGATATTTCTGTGTCTACTATTTAAAAGTAACTTCCATAGAATAGTTGATGTATCAAAATGTTATAGAAGATTACAAGACATAATGAGAACATCAAGATACATTGACATTAATCTTAAATAAATTTCATATGTTCTAGATATATGTTACTAACTAGAAATAGTATATGTTTCACTAAAAGGTGATGTATTATCATAATCATTGATACATATTCTCATGAACTTCACACTTGGTGATCTATAATATTGAGACCCTGAGCACATACCAAAAAATAGAAACCCTACTACTTTCAAATGTCAGTGGTTGTTCTTATATATAGATAAGCCTATTTTTCTCCTGGCCAGATATCATTACAAGTGTGTGTCATTTGGTCGCATACATTGATTCAACGATAAAACCATGATAATGAAATCATGGTGAGGTAGATTTTGTTGGGTACATCCATGGTGGTATGGAATTTGTGGAATAGTCAAGAAGGTATTTATCACTACCGGATTTAGAAAACAATATATTGTGTGCCTCATTGATGAGGATGATAATAGATTGATAAATTCATGTCTATGGTAGTCCAAGAAAATTCCATCATGTTAGATCAAAATGTAATAATGCATGAAAATTACAATTACGCAAGTGTGAATTATTTTTTATGATACATCTAAATACAATGAGATTATATTACATTGTTTTTGTTAATATGTTGGATTTAATTCCTAATACTATCATTTTCTATTTAGGGGCCAAGATGGATTTCTAGATCACACTCGTGGGATTTTAATATTATTAAATAAAATAAAGATATAGTCTTGTAGGGTCACATGAAAAATCATATTCAATAGTCTTTCCCATTCTGATCAATATGATTTATAGACATGGTGGGCCCCATCACTAGGTTCCAGATTTCTTCCTATGAAATAAGATCACGAAAAGAATAAATAAATTAATATTATTAAAGTTACAAATAATTGGTATTGTATTTATTTATTATGAAATATTTTATTTGAATGAATGTTTGTTTAAAATATTCATGGTTCATTTAATATTTGTTGGAATGATGATTCGTGTAAATGGTTCTGGATTTGTCACTTAATATAATTATAAAATTATAAAATAAATGATAAAAAGTATAAATGATATTAATTATTTAGTTCAGTAGTCATACTATATCATTTATTTAGTGATAAATAAATATTTCGGTATGGGGTATATATTTATAATATTTATAGTTTTACAATAAATTACAGAGAGAGCTCTACTACCAAATAATATGCACTTCTCAATGGTGATAGCTTCTCTACCCTATTCTCTGACATGATTCCAAGAGAGTGATTCTCTTGTTTTAGGAACTCGATCATTGTTCATCTTTACTAATCGATGGAATAGAGCAGTGGTGATCGTCAGCACATTAAATGTGTCGTTTGAACACCAAAAAAGCACCTATAATCTAACGAAAGACATTTCTATAGGCATTTGATGAATGTGTGGATAGTTTTTTGGGATTTGAATTCCAATCTTTTGAGAAATGATTTGAAGTGATGAGTAGATGTCTAGCATAGCATTGGATCAAACCATGTTTTTATGGTTATAATTGTGTGCTTAATACTCATTACACTGGATCTTCATGTTGATAAAGGGATATGGCCCACCAGTAATGATATTAACATGTCGATTATCTGGGGAAATTTTTGAAAATCCCATTTAATGTGAATCCACTATGCACTCGATTCCATAAATATGGGATTGACACTTTATTCATTCCATTAACATGGACATGGAAGGTGTATTGGATTGGGGTTCCAGGGTATGTTGATAAATTATGAATAGTTATTTACTTTTTCATTAAAAGTGTGTAACCCTATAGGGTATGGCTTAAGATCATAGTGTGACGAGATCATGTTTACTTGGTTGGTTGAACCTAGAAAACGTAATGGATAAAAATGGTCATATGATTATTACATAAAGGTGATATATATATATATATATATATTATTTGATGAAAGTAATTTATCATTTTACTTTATTGTTGTGAGTGTTTATTACCTTATATACCATTGGTGGTTTCCAATTGGGTTGTACTCACACCCTTCGTAGGCTGCCATAGCACATGGGTATTGAGGCTGATGTTAATTATTTTTTGGTATATGTTCAGGAGAGGGACCCGATGTTTGGTTAATGAAATGGATTTTTGTTTAGAGTAAGGGATTTCAGAATCAAGTTAGGACTATAGTCCATGTTTTGGATTTTTAGATTCGGTTATAAGAAATTCATTTATATGAATACCTGGCATGTAAATTATACATATAATCATTTTATCATATTTACCTTGGGATATTGTTGCATGATTTTGTATGATGTCCATTGATTCTTCTTGTTGGTTATTTTAATTGATGTATGAACTAATATTGTAGATTATCTTTTATTTGTGGTTATATTAGCCCCATTATTCTCTTTAAACTCGTGCTGCAAGTCAGTAGCCTGGGGAATATGGGAAGGCACACCTGGGCTCTTGTGGTTATTATGCTCAAGGAACCAGTTATAGTAGCTCCTATGCTATGTATGTTTCAAAGTTGTATAAGAGGTGTGTATTTTTTACTATTTTTGGAATGGAAGACAAGAGTCTAGGATTTTGTCAATTCTTTGTAATGATCTCAAGCCAGGGGTCCAAAATCCCCATGTACATGGGAAAACCAGTTTTTGAAGGACAAGAGTTGTTGTTTCCCTTTTTATTTAGTTGTTGGTGTAACGACCCGAAACTTTTAAATAAATTGTGTTTCCTAATTTTATGTGTTATTGTTATACTCAACAAAAATGTTTTATTTGATAAACATGATTATAATTAAAATGAGATCAGTGGGTTTTGACTATTATATAACCATCGGTCAACATGACCGCTGTGAACAAAATGTTTTGATTATTGTCTCTAAATATAAGTAATCTTGGTTAATTATTATTGAAAGAAGATTCGATGGCCTCACCTAGTAGTCATGGACCAATCGAAGCCCATCTAACAGAGCTTGGGAAGGAGGTAGCACCATTGGCCTTTGCTCTGGACCAAACCCAAGCCGAACTTCATCATGTGAAGCTAGAACAGAATCGCCTTCGCGAGAAGTTCAAACTGATAGAAATTACTACTCGGGCAATGTTGACCGAGCCGCCCCAAGATTCTATCACCCTAGCACACCTTACTCTTAGGTCCTATGCTGGTATTATAAGGGGTTATGTAACGAGACCGTAATTGCCTTGTGTAATCCTTGTTTTAAATAAAAATTGGGATTTCTTCTTATGATGAAGTTTATGAATTTTCAAATGACTGGATAAAAATAGTATGCATATTTTTGATGAATTTTAAAAGGATATTTTAAAAAAAAATTTGTGTAAACCTTAAATAATTTAAAATGTGTAATGATTCTCAAAAAATGGTCTTCTACAATTATGTTCAGTACGGAATTTAGAGTCTAATAAGATCAACATGATTTTTGATGAATTGTAAATTATGAATAGTGATTTTATGATTAGGATTAGTAATATGACCAAATGGATTAGTAATCTTACTTAAATAAAGTTTTAAAATAATCTAGGCACCTTGATTAAGTAATGTGATTCAATAAAATGGTTAAATAACGGTTTCATAAATTATTATTCAAGTATTAGTTTTTTCGGATGAATAGTGTTTTTTAATTAAAAATTTAATTAAAAATAAATAGAAAATTATTTTTATAAAAATGACTTTATTTTTGAACTCAGAGCATCGATATTATGTTATGGTAATTTTTGGGGATTTTTCTGAAAAAAATGAATTTTCGATGAATAGTGTGTTTATTTAAAAATAAAATTAAAAATATTTAGAAAATTATTTTTATAAAATGGAGTTCATTTTTGAAATCATAGCATTGATTTTTGGTTAAGGTGAAATTTTGGGATTATTCTGAGAAAGTTGAATTTTCGGTGAATAGTGAAATTATAGTTTTTAAGTTATGGGTTTTTAATGACATCATTAAATGATGTATTAAGTATATATTCAATATGGTCGAATTATGAATAGTAAGATAAGGTGTGAGGTGTCCCAAGTGGCCAATACCATGGGCAAATACCATGGGCAAGCCCATGGTTTTGCCAAAACCACTAGTGAGGTGTCCCTTGGCCATTAATGCCTTGTCCCCTCACTTTCCCTATAAATACCAAGCCCTCCTCTCATCCATTCGACTACCCACTCATTCCCAACGAATTTCTGGTCTCATTACCTCCCAAGGAGTCCTCCCAAGGTTCCCCCAAGCCCTCAAGGTCCCAACCTTTGAGGTTTAAGAGTTACATTTTAAGGTAAGGGATCCGAACCCTCTCCTTCTTTTCAAGTGATCTCTTTTATGTCAATCCTTTTATGCTCCATGTTCTTATGTTGGAGGATGTTCTTTTATACTCCTCTTACTGCCATTTTTATGTTCATATGATGAGATACCCCCTCTTACTCTCATCATTTCGTTTTAAGAATGTTTAAGTGGCGCCGTTAGGCTGCCGAATTTTCAAGGGATTCATTCACCTTTCTCTTTTTCAAAGTTCTACTTTCATGTCAAGTATTTCAAGTTCATTTTAATTATGTTGGGGGTATGATATCTATATTTATCCTACTAATCCTTTATGATCATATGATTAGAGACCCTATTTGATCTTTTCAATTCAGTATTTTGAAGTTTTAAGTGGCGTCGTTAGGCTGCCGAATTTTTAAGTGGTTCTTCACCCTTCTCGTTTTGAAGTTCTACTTTCATGTCAATTCTTTCAAGTTCCTTTCTATTATGTTGGGGTATGATCTCTATATCTATCATACTGGACTCTTATGTTCATATGATGAGAGACCCTATTTGACCTTGTCAATTCAATTTTGTTGAAGTTTAAGTGACGCCGTTAGGCTGCCGAATTTTCACAAGAGAAATCTTGTTTTTTTTCTTCCTTTCATGTTCTTCATTTCATATGGTATATTTTCAAATTTCATTACCATGTTCTTAAATCCCTTATATTTTTTCCCTCTACTGTTTGATGGGTCATTTATTAATGTTTGACCCATGTCCCCTCTCTTCTCAATGTTTTTTTAAAATCTTGTAACATAGCCGTTATGCTGCAGAATTTTCGTCTCAAAGTGCCTCTCTCTCTTTTCTAAAAATTATTTTTATGTTATAAAGTGAATACTCAAAGCTCTTATTTCTACAGGGGTATTCACACATATATCAAAATGTTCTATTTTAAATTCTGGGATTTACATACATGAAACCCTCTTTCCCTTTCCGTGGGTTTAAAGTGCCTTAAAGATCATGTCATTAAAGCAGTTTTTAAAATGTTATGATTATGAAATGAAACCCATTTATTTTATGCTATATGGGTTATTTATGAAATTTTTGATGATGATATATGTGGCTCACATTATAATAAAGGCAAATTTAAGGGTGCGCCCTGATAGCGCTCCAATGCATTGGGTAAAGACTTAATCTCTAGAGATGACCATTTTAACGACGCCTTGGTGAATAACCTTGGTAATTTTTAACGACACCTTGGGGATGGACCTTGGTGAAACGAAACGATTGTCAATATTAAATGTTGTAGCCACATCTTCATGTTATGAAAAATGTTGTTTTTATTATGAAATGCCTCATGATTTATTTCTCATGCCTTAAAGTTCTTTTCATGTCCTTATTGAAGTATATCAAGTTCACATGTAAAATGTTCCTCTTGTTTCCCTTACTGGGCTTTCTGCTCACCCTTTCTTTTGATGTATGTCCCCAGGTTATGAGATGCAGTAATGAACCTAGGATGAACTTAAGGAGAAGCCTTTCAAGTGTTTTAGAAGAATGCTTTATGTTGTTTTCATGTATTATTTTCCTGGTTTCCAAGACACTAAACCTTAAAGATCCTCAGTTGTGTGTAATATAATGAAAGTTTATGTTATAAAATGGAGGGATGCTATAGTTGGTATCAAAGGATGGTTTAGTTATTTGTGGAAATTAGGATATAAAAACTTTAGGAAAAACCCTATAGAAGAGTTTAAATATAGGAAGTCTTCCTGGTATTTTGGTGAGTATTGAGTAAGGGGTTTCCAAACAAATACATCCCTGTCTGGATACGAGCAGGTAGAGGTGGCTCTGGCACAGATGTACATAGGGGTAAAACCCGAAAACACCGCTTTGAGCTAGACTCGAACGAGAACTAGTACACGACAACGGGCCTTGCCGCACTCTTGTTTACGACACTCCCGGGGGATATGCTTTGGTAAATTCATAAGCTTAGTATGAACCATTGTTAAAGGAACAAAGATAAAATAAAATAATGGTTCACATAAGAATATATGATCATGGATAACCTAGAAGGGAACCTAGGGGATCACAAGTTAGGGTATACTTTACTTCTACGTGTTATCCTTAGATGATTTAATTTTCTTTTCATGATTATTGGCTAAGTATTTAAGCCCCTAACTATAGCTTCTTTTCTTAGTTAATGGCTGGAAATGGAAGAACATGTCCCAACTACCAATGTGATAGTAAATGCTACGATTGCCGTATTAATACGACAGAGATGATTAGGGGATTAAAAGATGATTATTATTTTGGAAGACGTTCACTATTTTGAGGACCATGTATGATAGATTACTACGGTATTTTCATTGAGGAGTAAGGTTGACTTATATTTTGAAGAATCAATGAATTTAAGGTGGACTTAGAGTAATTTAGGTTACTTAAGGGAATGATTAACCTATCTTGGGTAAAATATGTTTAGGTTAGCTACTTTTGTTATAAGATGTTAGGAGTGGTTGATGTTGTTTGGAGATGAACAATGAAAGTTATTTTGGAAGACTACGTTATCAAGTCCTTCTTGTATTTGGGTTTCAATCTTAGTTTGGTTTACTTTGAGGAATTTTAAGGACCGTTATTTATGGAATGGTCTATGATGAACTTTGGGTAGTACCATGGAACTTTGATGATTTAAAAGTAGTTTCCATTCCTATGGGATTATTCTTTTTGAAGAGTTGTTTTACCTTAACCTTTCTGTTTTTGGGATAATGTTTAAAGATAGAAGAAATAGATAGTTAATCTTTTGTAGATTATGTGATTCTATAGAAGATGATTTTTGTGCTTTTATGAGACCAAGTGTTTTTGAATTCTCATCATTTGGAGAAAAGATTAGTGTTGGTAGGGACTTGTTAAAGGATGAAACTCTACTTGAAGGTAGGTATATTTTCTTATGTTTTTGTTCTATGTAGTAAATGAACTCCTCAAAATTATGAAAAGAAACGTAAAACAAAAATGTTGTTGGTTTATGTTTCCTACTAGGTAATCAAAGACCGTTTACACGCATCATAAGTTTGGGATTTTCTCATGGTTAACTTTCTCCTAATCATGTTCTCTATCACTCTCCCTCAGAACTTGACCCTTTGTTTTTTCCTCCATGTCCATGTTTTCCTACATGGAACCCTAGTGTGGGTTAACTCGGGTGACCATTGTACTTCCCTTTCTTTATTTTAAAGTAATAGTTTTACTGACTCCTTTTCCGATGTGGGACTTTCAATGAAATTTCAAAACCCAATTTTAAAATTGCGAGGACGCAATTTCTTAAGGGGGGAAGATTGTAACGACCCGAAACTTTTAAATAAATTTTGTTTCCTAATTTTATGTGTTATTGTTATAATCAACAAAAATGTTTTATTTGATAAACATGATTATAATTAAAATGAGATCAGTGGGTTTTGACTATTATATAACCATCGGTCAACATGACCGCTGTGAACACAATGTTTTGATTATTGTCTCTAAATATAAGTAATCTTGGTTAATTATTATTGAAAGAAGATTCGATGGCCTCACCTAGTAGTCATGGACCGATCGAAGCCCATCTAACAGAGCTTGGGAAGGAGGTAGCACCATTGGCCTTTGCTCTGGACCAAACCCAAGCCGAACTTCATCATGTGAAGCTAGAACAGAATCGCCTTCGCGAGAAGTTCAAACTGATAGAAATTACTACTCGGGCAATGTTGACCGAGCCGCCCCAAGATTCTATCACCCTAGCACACCTTACTCTTAGGTCCTATGCTGGTATTATAAGGGGTTATGTAACGAGACCGTAATTGCCTTGTGTAATCCTTGTTTTAAATAAAAATTGGGATTTCTTCTTATGATGAAGTTTATGAATTTTCAAATGACTGGATAAAAATAGTATGCATATTTTTGATGAATTTTCAAAAGGATATTTTAAAAAAAATTTTGTGTAAACCTTAAATAATTTAAAATGTGTAATGATTCTCAAAAAATGGTCTTCTACAATTATGTTCAGTACGGAATTTATAGTCTAATAAGATCAACATGATTTTTGATGAATAGTAAATTATGAATAGTGATTTTATGATTAGGATTAGTAATATGACCAAATGGATTAGTAATCTTACTTAAATAAAGTTTTAAAATAATATAGGCACCTTGATTAAGTAATGTGATTCAATAAAATGGTTAAATAACGGTTTCATAAATTATTATTCAAGTTTTAGTTTTTTCGGATGAATAGTGTTTTTTAATTAAAAATTTAATTAAAAATAATTAGAAAATTATTTTTATAAAAATGACTTTATTTTTGAACTCAGAGCATCGATATTATGTTATGGTAATTTTTGGGGATTTTTCTGAAAAAAATGAATTTTCGATGAATAGTGTGTTTATTTAAAAATAAAATTAAAAATATTTAGAAAATTATTTTTATAAAATGGAGTTCATTTTTGAAATCATAGCATTGATTTTTGGTTAAGGTGAAATTTTGGGATTATTCTGAGAAAGTTGAATTTTCGGTGAATAGTGAAAGTATAGTTTTTAAGTTATGGGTTTTTAATGACATCATTAAATGATGTATTAAGTATATATTCAATATGGTCGAATTATGAATAGTAAGATAAGGTGTGAGGTGTCCCAAGTGGCCAATACCATGGGCAAATACCATGGGCAAGCCCATGGTTTTGCCAAAACCACTAGTGAGGTGTCCCTTGGCCATTAATGCCTTGTCCCCTCACTTTCCCTATAAATACCAAGCCCTCCTCTCATCCATTCGACTCCCCACTCATTACCAACGAATTTCTGGTCTCATTACCTCCCAAGGAGTCCTCCCAAGGTGCCCCCAAGCCCTCAAGGTCCCAACCTTTGAGGTTTAAGAGTTACATTTTAAGGTAAGGGATCCGAACCCTCTCCTTCTTTTCAAGTGATCTCTTTTATGTCAATCCTTTTATGCTCCATGTTCTTATGTTGGAGGATGTTCTTTTATACTCCTCTTACTTCCATTTTTATGTTCATATGATGAGATACCCCCTCTTACTCTCATCATTTCGTTTTAAGAATGTTTAAGTGGCGCCGTTAGGCTGCCGAATTTTCAAGGGATTCATTCACCTTTCTCTTTTTCAAAGTTCTACTTTCATGTCAAGTCTTTCAAGTTCATTTTAATTATGTTGGGGGTATGATCTCTATATTTATCCTACTAATCTTTTATGATCATATGAATAGAGACCCTATTTGATCTTTTCAATTCAGTATTTTGAAGTTTTAAGTGGCGTCGTTAGGCTGCCGAATTTTTAAGGGGTTCTTCACCCTTCTCGTTTTGAAGTTCTACTTTCATGTCAATTCTTTCAAGTTCCTTTATATTATGTTGGGGTATGATCTCTATATCTATCATACTGGACTCTTATTTTCATATGATGAGAGACCCTATTTGACCTTGTCAATTCAATTTTGTTGAAGTTTAAGTGACGCCGTTAGGCTGCCGAATTTTCACAAGAGAAATCTTGTTTTTTTTTCTTCCTTTCATGTTCTTCATTTCATATGGTATATTTTCAAATTTCATTACCATGTTCTTAAATCCCTTATATTTTTTCCCTCTACTGTTTGATGGGTCATTTATGAATGTTTTACCCATGTCCCCTCTCTTCTCAATGTTTTTTTAAAATCTTGTAACATAGCCGTTATGCTGCAGAATTTTCGTCTCAAAGTGCCTCTCTCTCTTTTCTAAAAATTATTTTTATGTTATAAAGTGAATACTCAAAGCTCTTATTTCTACAGGGGTATTCACACATATATCAAAATGTTCTATTTTAAATTCTGGGATTTACATACATGAAACCCTCTTTCCCTTTCCGTGGGTTTAAAGTGTCGTAAAGATCATGTCATTAAAGCAGTTTTTAAAATGTTATGATTATGAAATGAAACCCATTTATTTTATGCTATATGGGTTATTTATGAAATTTTTGATGATGATATATGTGGCTCACATGATAATAAATGCAAATTTAAGGGTGTGCCCTGATAGCACTCCAATGCATTGGGTAAAGACTTAATCTCTAGAGATGACCATTTTAACGACGCCTTGGTGAATAACCTTGGTAATTTTTAACGACACCTTGGGGATGGACCTTGGTGAAACGAAACGATTGTCAATATTAAATGTTGCAGCCACATCTTCAAGTTATGAAAAATGTTGTTTTTATTATGAAATGCCTCATGATTTATTTCTCATGCCTTAAAGTTCTTTTCATGTCCTTATTGAAGTATATCAAGTTCACATGTAAAATGTTCCTCTTGTTTCCCTTACTGGGCTTTCTGCTCACCCTTTCTTTTGATGTATGTCCCCAGGTTATGAGATACAGTAATGAACCTAGGATGAACTTAAGGAGAAGCCTTTCAAGTGTTTAAGAAGAATGCTTTATGTTGTTTTCATGTATTATTTTCCTGGTTTCCAAGACACTAAACCTTAAAGATCCTCAGCTGTGTGTAATATAATGAATGTTTATGTTATAAAATGGAGGGATGCTATAGTTGGTTTATACAAACTGCTCGAGTAGTGCACCTGGATGTGATATTACTAATTTATGAAGTAATATCTATTGTAATAGTATATAATGATATGGTATATGAGTTTATGAATCATGTTGGGCACATAAGAGTTTTAGGTCATCTGTTTATTTCCTGTGAGTTATAGTACCTTTAGTTTTTTATGCATGTAGTGTATTTCTATTCTTTTAGTAATACTATTTTATCTTTTCTTGAAATGATTTTTAATGAAAAATGATTGAATTTAAAATTTAATTAAATATTTTATTTTTGAAAAGTTCATAATTAAAGGTGTTTTGAATGTATAAATCTTTGTATTTGGAAATGGAATATTTTTTTAATATGGAACATTGAGTATATATGGTAATGTTTGATTAAAAAGGGAAATGGGAAATGATACAACAAGTAGGGACACTAGAAATGTGTATCCCTAAGGTTGTGATAAGACCCTATGTATTTGTTGTTTTTAATGTGAGAGTGACCTCACTAGAATAATTATTTGTGGGTCATGAGGCTTTGTTGAGATTTAATCTGGGGTTATAATGTTGTTCTTTATTGACCCATTAGTAGGGATGTAGCCTTTGCGTTATTAGATGTTATCTGATAATTTGAGTGTGGTAATCCTTGTGAATTTGAACATTCAAGTTGTCTCTTTGACAATACAGTGGGCGTTTGTCTCATAGTGTCGATATAAGTGAGTAGGTAGCCTTATTGTGAATGCTTGATTAAATTGAATATTGGATAAGATAAATGTTGTGTGTTCAAGTATAGGGAATTTTTTCGATCTATGAGAAGTGATTTTGTTATTATTCTATGTGTATGTTATATATATATATAGACAATGCAATTTTCATGTCCTTACTCATTTTTAGGTGTTTGGTATTGTTTGAATTATGTGGTCACCTGGGATATGGTTTTGTTAGGGTTACTAATGAATTTAATTTTTTTCTACATAAGTGGATGTTTAAGAATTTGGAAGTGGAACATAGATATTTTTTTCCTAGTGTGGGTTTTCCTAGAGGTCTATATAGGAATCTTGGTAGTTTTCATAGGAAAATCAACTATTGTTATGAGTTGGTTGTCTTGAGAAACGGGGTGTAGCATTAGGGAATGTGTCCATAGTATTTGAGGTGACGTAGAATGTAAATCATGGGTGATTTATTAAGAGGATAATTTTTTGTATGGTTGGTGTCATTTATTTTTTTAAAAGTTCATGGTTTTGAATTATCATATTTATCAGTGATATATCATAGTGATTTTCATTGTTTGGGGTGTCAGTTTTGGTTGAGGAAAGGCCGTTAATTTTCTTTTCAAAGTGTAATTGATGGTGTTGATGTAGGAATGAATATTTATTCTGGGACAAAATCAAATGGGATACAAAAGTGTGGATTGATGATTTTCGGTATAAAACTAACACTTCGGGTGTTGTTGATCATGTGGTTTGGATTTCCTTCATGATAAAATGTTTTTCTTGATGAGTATAATGAGAACTCACTAACTTCATTGAGGATGATGGATCAAGAGGCCTGGTTGGTTGTATAATATCGTTCTTAGGGTTGGTGATGTTTGAATCTTAGATTCATGAGATATATTCAGTGATTGGTCATAGAATGGTGTGAGGATTTAAGGGATTCTATAGCCCCATATGTGTTCACATGTTGGTAAGGAATGATATAATTAGCGATGGGTGAACATGTTGCTCGGGAGTAAGCACCTATTTGATATCATGATACCACATGGGATATGAATGTTATGCACGAGACAGTTGTGTTATCGATCGATGTTGTGGTCATTGTATTTCTATGTAAATCATTAGGATCAAGCTAATTAACAAGAGGGTTTGATGGAAAAGGTTCCAAAGGGGTGAATTTTTCTTGACTGCATGGCATATGGTTATGATGTGGTGGTCAGTTTTTTAAATGCTATTCGAGTTCTGGTTATTGATTAGTAATGAATTTTAGTTTGGAAAGAAATATTTAGGCTTCTATAATTTAAAATTTTCTCTATAGTATAGGATCAATTTAAAATAGATAATTTTTTTATTATTTTCATTGATGGATTCTATGATTATTCCATGTTATTGATTATCATTACTTATACATTGACATCATCCTGGGCACACCGAGAAAGATTTGGTTTTATGCTTGGATACCTGGATGTGTTTTTAATAGATATAGGGAATCTTATAGGATATCCTCATGGTGTTAAATACATGGAGCTGGATGGTCAGATGTGGCCCATATATTGGTTATAGAAGAGTTCCTCGAGATAGTCTAGAGGTCAAAAAATTCTGTAAGTGTAGTTCTTATAAATCAGGAATGGGTAGCACTTTGTAAATTTGGGTTATTCTTGTGTGTGCAGGATTAACATGTACATGATTTAGGGTTAATATAGTAATAAATGTATGATTCATGGAGGTTTTAATTTATTAATTAATGATTTGATAAAGAATATCTTAAGGTGGGTAGAAATATATATATTATAAATTTGTAGAGTAGGTTATGGAGTGGATGTGGTGGCATTAGGATGCCAATAAGAACCCAATCAGGTACACCATTGGGTTTTTCTAGTAAGGATACATGGGCCTAGGGTGTGGAGGATTGTCAGTATGAGTGTTGTCCGTTTCCTTGAGTAAGAAATAATAATGATCCAAAAGGTGAATTAGATGTATATGTTCTAGTGGGTGAAGGAGGGTATGGTAATGGTTTAAGGAGCAGCAGACTCTAAGACTGTGAAGTTCACAAGGGGTCATAAATAAAATCTAGTAGGTGTTATTGGATTTTGGTAGTGTGAATTAAGTGAGATGTAATCATGTATAGTTATAGGAGAAACACACCAATAATGGTAGGTGGGTGGATTTGTAGTTATTCATCCAAAATGGAATAAATAAATTAGGTTAAAGGAAATAGATGTTGTTGGATATAAGCCACATTTGGTCAATGTGGTAATGATATGTGAATCCCAGTAATAGTAATTGGGTTTGGCGGATAACATTGGTAGTCCATAATTGTGATATAGATGTTGAAAGTATGACCAATCTAGGTAGTTTTAGCAGCAAGGATGAATGCAAGAGATGGGGATGTTTTGATATAATGAGTTGGAAACACATCACGTAGGTTGTGATGGATTAGTTTAAATTATTTTTGTATATTTATTGATGATTGATGAGTTCAACACTAAACAATTGTGGTAGGGAACTAAAGGATATTGTGAGGATCACCGTAGAGGGAATGTAGTTGGTTAATGATGTGATTGTGGGTTTGTGTTGGATAGACTCGGGTAAGAGAAATATTAGTGTATCAGTTTTTGTGATGATTGTTGGATTGGGTTTTGACAAGAAGAGTACCTTCAGATGTAGGTTATGATAGGGTTTTATGCTGTATGTTTTGAAAAGGGCTGAGGGTTTTGAGCCTCAAGTTGTAGAAAAATATAGGTTAGAAAATATTGATGGAATCAACATGTTATTTTGGTAACAACGATCTTCGGTCACCATTTTAATTTTAGATACTAGGTGATATGGATCCATGTGATTTGAGACATGAGTTACAAAGGGGATCAGACCATATGTGTTCTAACTAGCTCTCCCATTTTTATGTAATGCCTTTTCGGTATCCTTTTATGAAGTATTTCAATGATGTTATCTTTCCAGTTATTTTTTTTTGTTATTTTTATAATGATGAGTTAAGGTGGATTTACAATCTTGGGGCATCGACATGGTGATTCAGGATCAAGGTGGGGGAATTTATTTTTGGGCAGTATTGTTTCGTTGGTCAGAGGCTTGTTATCGAATGACCAATTTCAGGGAGAACCACGGAATATGGAAGATGGTAGGTGGTCCCACAGCCTGACCATTTCCCTTGAATCCTTAGTGAATCTTGGGATGTGTGGATTATACCTAGTCTATTATAAGGTTGGGTAGATGTAGGATCCCAATCATTCAAGGAGGTAAAAACTTGTTTAATTTGTTTTGTTAATATCATTTTTAATGAAATTTTTTTTCGTATATTGGATGTTCATGGGGTTGTCCAAGCGGTTTAGAGCATGGTAACAGAGGAAAATAATCCAACCTATGCAGAGAGCATGGTTGGTGCATAGTTAGTACTAATAGTGTTCCTTAATCATTAGACCAGAAAAAGGGGTTATATGGTTTAGGAAATCTTTTGTGTTACGTCAATAAAAATATGTATCTTAGTTCTCCCTATAAAAGTGGAATGTGAATAAGATCTACATCTTTATTCAAACCATATGGGTGGCCAGTAAGACCGTCAAACCAAGTTTTCTCAAGGATGGTGGATGATACACGGTTGACGCATGGTTTGTCCCACTGCATGACACTAAAAAAGTGAAGATTCTCATTTTTATTGTCATGATAAATTTTTTTCATCCTCTATTTATAACCCCATTCCACCCTCCCCATATTTATTGATGAACCAACATCCTCCTCCTGTTCCATTTCTAGTTATCCTTCAATTATTATGCATTTGGAGTAACATTTTGTACGAATCAAAGCTCAAGGAATGTCTTCGACTCTATTTCCATCCATTTTAGGGAAGATCCTTAGTTTATATTTTATTCTAAATATGAAACACTGAAACCCTCAATGTCATATAAGAATCTACGTTACGGATTTGATGGCTGTTTTATTGTGAATTAATTGCTTCTTTTTGAAGAGTGGTTGTCTATGAGAATGTTTTAGGTGGTATGTAAGCCTTTTTCTATTTTCATGTTGTTTTATAAGTTTAAGTGGAGGTGTGACACTACTTCATTTCTATGTTTGGTTCCATAGAGTTAATAAAGTGGGATTGGGACTTAAATTGAGGTTTGTAACCCTCTATAGACCCCTTTCGGTCCGTTAGTGTTAGAGACTGAGCTATGGGATTGTTTTTGTGTACATCATACCCTTATTGATATTTAAATAAATTTTTAATCCTTGAAATAGGATAAATGATATATTTAATGGGTTATGGATTTTATGTTACAATGTGGGAAAGATTAATCGAAGAGAACCCTCGTTACCATGCCAAAATGTTTGTAAGGGTTTTCCTCATCTCACATTCAATTTTGTGGGATTTCCGTTGTTTGCGTCATATTTATTATATGTGGTATAGTTGTACTTTAATTTGATATATATTATCACTATTATAATTATATTCATGGTATTATATGATTTATTTACTGGTTATTATCTTTTTTTCATACGACTCAATTGATTACAACGTGGTAACAATCTTTGTCTCAAATTTCACTCCATTTTGACATGCTTAGTAATGTGCACCAACTATTTTATATGTGGTATACTTAATGACAATTTGACATTTATTTTCAATTGAAATTATATTCCATCTAAATATCCATATCCTCATATCATGGATATGATTATTTTCTATGTTGTATACCATTTTACTTACAGTATTTATATTGAATGTTGTTTTGACTGTGGAAATATATTGATAAATCTATATCCTCTATTCTATACGGATAATGTAAAGTCATGTTCCATTTGTTTTTAATATATGCATTAAAAAATGTTTTGGATTTAGAGGTAGGTGGGGCCCGCTACAGCCCCTTGATGCATCAGTAGGACTCATGAGACAAATCAGTTGGTGACACACCCTTGAACTTTGTTTTCAAAAAACTCATACGAGTTTCTACCGATATAAGAAACCCGTTTTTGTGGTATTATGGTATCATGTTATAGATAAATGAAATCAAATTAATAATTAGTCTCTTTATTCATTATCAGTTATAACAATCCATGAGGTTTTCACTACGACAAAATCTATCGATGTATTTTTGTTCTCAGTTTATTAATGGAGCGAGTTTTTCTTTTATTCATCATGCCATATTGATTTTTTCAAATTTTTTACAATTAGGATATTATTGATTCATGAGAACTTCATTTATAACCCTTACTAAGCATTTGATGTCACCCTTGTCATTGTTTTCTTTCAACAAGTGAGGAAGAGTAGATCATTTATTGAAATCTTGTGGATGCAGTCTCTAGTTTTTGTTATGCATCATATTTTGTAACATTATCCATTGTAATTTGAGTTACATATATGTATCTATTTTCATCAATAAAACTAAACTAATCAATCCTTTTAGATTTTCATTCCTTCTAACCATTCCAATATACTTAGTATTGCATCAGCTCTGGTCTAGAGGGCCAGGGTGTAACATTTAAGTTTATATAATAATGTATATTAATGTAATATTGGGAAACAAAGTTTTATGATATATATTACCACATGTTTGGAAATTTATTTTGTCACCAAGTGATTTATTTTATTTCAATTAAAATGATAACCATATTTTTTTAAAACGAAATATTAATAGTTTAAGATTACCATTGATGATAAAAACCACCTTAATTTTTAGGTTATTGATTTTATTTTGTATATAGTGTTAAGTAGTAATTTAATATCATGTATGAGTATTACTATTTAATTTTGAATAATCTTATATCATATCATGGTTTAATCACTTTAGAAGTTATCTTTACATTTTCTAACCATTTTTATTTTTTTAGTGATAGGAGTAATAATATTTTAATAATTTTGTGGATTATGTTGTCCACTAAAATATTATTTTATTTCCAGAGGAATTTAAATTCATCTTAAATAGTCATCTATTGGAGAAAAAGATGTTGTTTTAGTGTAAATTGATTGAAGGATGATATTATACACATAATTTATATTTAATTAAATATTATCTTAGTCTGAATTGTAAGATAATTTGTCAAATATTTGAAAATTATACTGATTCAATAATTATATCTTTTTTATTTCATCTTTGATGACCTAATGGTTATTCTTATCATCCAAAATTTACTATTATGAGGTCCTTATAATTTTAATAATCTTAAACATTGTTTTGAATGACGACCTAAATCACCCTCTATAATTATTTATTCATATATTATATTTTATAAATATTAAAATCCCCTTATATTATACTATTTTTTATTTTGGTTTATTTGATTCCAAATGGATCTCATTCTTCCCTTTCATTTTTATCAATATAATGTTTTATTAACCATTTTTATAATGTTGATTTATAACAAAAGTATTTTGAAATTTTCATCATTTGGAAACTGAGATAATGATAAAATTTAATGAATAAAATTTACTAATGTAATGTAGGATTTATAACCTCGATACTTTTAAAATAATATAAATGTGTTTGGTAGTGTAAAAAAAAATATATTTAGTATAGCTTGTCTGGTACAATACATTGACTTAAAACAAAACACATTATTATTGTTTTATTTAAATGTTATCACCTAAATTATTAGAATTGAATTATAAATAGAATTAGTTGAATTATTGAAATATGGTTTAAAAATTACTAAATAATTCTTTCATTCATGACCAATTATTTATTAATGAGAATAAAAGGAAATCATTCACTAAACCACTTTTTTAGTACGCATAATTTTGTTTTATACTTATAATTAAATTAATAAATTTTTATATATTAATTTAAGGATATATAGATAAATATATTATATACCAAATATAATTTTTAAAATCAATCCATTGTTTATATATATGAAATTAAAATAAATAAAATTTTATAAATAAAATGTTTTTTCAAAGAAGTAGTTTTCTCCCATTTTTGTGGCACCATTTTTTTAAAAATATTTTTTTAAAATTTACTAATTTATTTTAAATAATAAATTTAATTTATTAAATTGGAATAATGAAATTATATAAGTGTGAATTAATGGTATTTTTCTTAAAAGTACTAAATTTAGATGATCGTTGAAAAATATTGAATTTTTATTGAAAACTGACTTCTCAGTTAAATAATTTATAACGCTAAATTATATTTTAAATGGGTATTAAGGTTTAAATATTTCATTTTAATTTATACTAATACTATTTTTTTAATTGAATAATTTTCACATTGAATTTTTATTCAAAATAATAGTAAAATTTTGAACTTTTTCTCTTTAAAACCACGCATTCTCACCGTGAATGTCAGTTCAATTTTAAATTAAATTTTACAATTTCTATGAATAGAATTTGAAAAAAGGGAGTATAAATTGTTAAATTAGAATAATTTTTATTTTTTGATAAGTCTAATTTAATTTTTTTCCATAATTATTCGTATAAATAGTTTGAATTAATCAATGGGATTGTGGTAGAAATGAGTTCACTAAGGGATTAAACATTAAAAATAATGGTAAAATGACCTAAAACATATATAAACCTTATTATATGGATATATTATGACATTATTTATTATAATATCGTTAAAAACAACTACTGGGGAAAGGTGACATTAAAAAATGTGAATAGAATTTAGTCATTCAAAAACATTACAAGTGTGCCACTCACCTCACTTAAAAAGGTCCACCAAATCTCCTCCTCACATCACACATTCAATCTAATTTGGTTCATCAAATAGCTATCAAAATTACTACCCAAATTCCCTTAAATAATCCGAGAATTATTATTTTTCAATAAATAAATAATAGGATGGAGTTTTGTGGAATCCTACTGAGGATACCAGAAGAAGTTGTAACATTCTTCAGCAAAAACATTTAGTTTACTTGTTCTCTAACTCCTATAATTATAAATAATCCCTGATTATAAGATAAAATAAAAATAATAAAAATAATATTATCTTATTATATTTATATATAATTCTAAATAATTTCCCTCTTCCATCTAAGGGGTTATGATATCGTCATTTGTGTGTACGTAGTACATACACTTCCCAAAGCGATGCCATCCGTTTTATCAATTACATCCTATCAAAGATTGGTACGAAAATGAATATAAAGTTTATATATGATATTTATAAAATCATTATACCTCTGGAGTCATTTTATCGTATATAACATTTAGTATTCTATTCTTTTTTTATTATGATAATACCGCCCATGTGTACTCTAGACTACAAAATCACTGAGCAATGTTTTGTTTTTTAATATCCTGTTAAAAAAATGTTAAAAGGGTAAATATAATGAATATATGGGATATTAATGAAACAAATATTATATTAACAATATATTTACCATTTTTTGAAAAACAATTTATCATATTTATTCTTTCCTTTTCACATACTAAAAAATGATAATGTCGTTCGTGGATGTGTGGACAGTCATCTTCCAAAAGTAATGTGATTACTTTTTTAAATCACCACATAAAAAGAATCATATATATAATTATAGAAAATTAAATAATTTTTTATTTATTATAATAGTATAATTCTTTAATGATAAAATATTATTTCTATAATCATACTTAGAAATGGAGATGTTACTGATGTGTACGTAAAACCTACAATTTCATGATCGTAACCTTTGATCATATTTCATAACCATATTAAATAATTCATTTCAAAAGTATAATTTAATTATAAATATTATTACTATTTCATTATTATTATTTATTATAAGTTGAAAAAGTATTGTATGAAACGTTGATAACAAAGAGAAAACAAATAAATTAACACCTATATCAATGAAAATAATGAATGATTAATTAAATACAAGTTATTTTATGAAAAAAAAGAAAAATATATGATATTAAAAATATGAATATGTTTACATAATATGTTAATAACATTTATAAAGTCATTATATATGAGGCTAAATATTATTCAAATATAATTAAATGTGATTTAAGGGTTTTCTCATCATATATCTATTTATGTGGGATTTATTTCACATTCACCACTTATTTTTGTTATGTGTTGCATATACATACCATGAATTTATGTTATGATTCTTAAAAAAAATATTTTTATTTACATATATCATTACTATATCTATTCCATTTGGTATTTGGTTTCAATGATACCAGAGTATTAAGGTATTTCATAAATCAATTTCCATTTGTTAGAGTAAACAATTACTTCACTAGTTATGTAATTATAAGATTATATTTGTAATGACCTTTGATTTTTTTCTACTTTTTATTTATATATTAATTTTATACACATAATAAATTCATTTACTAATCTCCACTTCAATGATATGATCTTTGTATGTGATTTTTTCCTCAATTTTGTTTCTTGTTGACTTATATGAGTTTATGTGCCAAAATAATTTTATATGGTGTGTATATACCCAATTAAAAATGTAACATCAAGAGTCTATTTATAATATTGATATATTATGAATCTTTAATTTTATCATTTCATTTCGATAACAAATAATATTTACCAATAGGGAAACTTTTTTATTTTATAATCTCATTGATTATTAGGATTGTTTAATATCGAGTCTCAAATAATGAATTTTTATGATATATCTCAATGGAATTATAATTAAATTTATTTTTAACCGGTAATAAATGATATTTTTATATAATAGTACCACTTTTAGACATTATGGTAAATAAGATAATAGAGAATTTATTTTTAAAACAAACTGACTTTCTTTCTAACTATTGTCAGAAATTGTTTTCTTCGAAAAACATGTTAAAAAAAATATTTCAAAAAAGTACATAACCTATTTAAAATGTATTATTAAAGAATGTTTTACACAATTTTTTCTTTATAAAATAAATGGAATCTCTTATGGTTTTTAAAACATTTCTCATTTCAATTTTATCGAATAAGTGAATGTACTAATTGTTTTTATTAGTTCAACTAGAATAGAATCTTCCACTATCATAATAATGAATTTCCATGAAACTTACTATATAAGTTTTCATGAATACTTTTTAAAAAATTAATATAATTTTTTTAAAAAAATACTTTTTCTAAATGGTAAGGATAATTTCCTCAAGAAATGTTTTAGATGAATTGTTATGTCTTATATTATATGTATCCAGGGTTTATTCAAAGAAACATATTTTTTATATAGGTTTTTAATTTCTATTTTATAAAAGGTTATAATGAATATAAATTTTTTATTTTCCTAAAAATATGTTAATTATCTTTTAATGGATTTTACATTCATCAATGTAAACCACTCATGTTGTTACATACTCTCCATAGGGAATATTTTGGAGAATTTCCATCCTCATTATTTCTATAGATGGATTTAGATTGGTTTAAGGAGATTATTATGGAACTCATTTTTTCCCCTGAGTTAAAAATGTTTCATAGATATTGTCATTTATCCAATTTACATTAATTGAGTTTACCATGTTTTGAAAGAAATAATGATTGTTTTTAAGTTTTTATTATAAAATTTATGCTCTATTTGATTTATTTTTTTATAAATTTGAATTATATACAGTTGGGAGGCATAGATAGTGTTATGTGATCCCATTATAGCTTATTTGATTGGGAAGGCCACATAATACTAGGTTAGATCATTACAAAATATAGGACGGGGTGGGCTAGATAAAACTAAGAGGGACAATTATATATTAAACAATGGATGTTCCCAAATACCACTCCAATGCATTGGGTAATGTAACTTATCAGGAGAGTAAATATTGAGGGAGGTAACTAATGGTTTCTCCAATAGATTGAACTAGGATCCAGTTATTTATAACATGGTTTCAATATGAGTTAAGGAGAAAATTGTTCTAATATTGAAACTAATTTATTATTTCTAGGATTTTATAATGTTTCTTATGGTAATAACTTATATCACATGGATCATAATTATATATTTTAATGGATATTTTTTTATGCTTTCATATTTTATTATCCTGGTATTGATAGGTATGAGCTAATTTCTAATTCTCTAATTAACTCTGATTATCTCATTATACCCTTATCCAATTATTATGATCATTGATGACATTAATTCATTTATTTTTATGTTTAACCTTACTGTGACATTGATCTCAACCTTATTTTTTATTAATTTTCCCTATGATATCAATAAATTACTTTTAATGAATTATGTCTATAAGGTATTTAATTTTTATGATGACAGTGACAGAATGTGAAATAATAAATGTTGGGATGAGTGGGGTAAATGATCATTTAATGAAATGGGTTGTTTTTATGTAGGAGTTTGTCCTAATTATATAAAACTCTTAAAATAAGAGGCCATTGAGAATGTAAGTGACCATGTTTGTCTTTTTGATGTTGAAAGGTTTGGATGGAAAAAAATAGGTCATAATTATAAGTATTAATGCTAAAAATGTAAGGTTCATGTTATCAGCACTAGATTTGGGAGTGTGGGTTTGATGTTTTTCTAATGCTACTAACTCGGTGTCGGACCACTTACCTAGTCTCTAGAAACTACCAAAAAACAAAAATCTGATCATTATCATCCACAACAGAATATTTGTTCAATTATGAAACCCTATTCCACATCCCTATCTATCATGAAATCTATTCATAACCTAAAAAACAGAGATGATGTCTGCATGCACACCAAGGGTCTCGTATAGGGATGATAATTAACCATAGAATGCCACAAAAATCATGGTATGTTAAATCTAAATTCATAATTTCATGTTCTTGTTATCCTATCCAAGACAAAACATGGAAATAAGGACAACAATAACATAACAAGGAACATAGTAAATCCTTGGTTCTGTAATCCATTTCCCCCATATCATCTTCTACCTATGAAGGAATATCTCATGGACTATTATATTATATATATATACAAACACTTAAACACACAAATACACACACACACACACAGATATATATATATTACAATATATAAGTTTATATATAACCGTCCCTTGAAATGTACCTAAGACATCAGTCTAAAGTGTCCACGAACAAATTCATAATTAAATCAACCCAACTTCAAAACATGAATACTTGATCTAGTGAAATGGACATCCTATGACTAGTGATAGATGTTGCATGGAATACCACTCCATTAATTTATGAAAATTTGAACCCAGGTTATAAAATATTGATTGACAATGATTGATTCATGTAGTTTTGGAATGTCTCTCAGCAAGCTATATCACTACAATCATATACTTGTCCTATCCATAGATTCACCCATACACACCACTGTTGACTATAATAAGGAATGATTTATAACAATGCAATGTCCTATAAAAGGATTAGGAGTTGGATTTCATAACAATTTAGCCTTGTGAATCCATTGTGATGTATAATCCTTGGGTCTCGGTTCGCAGAATTTCATGTTTCATGACATTGGATGTCAAATGAACCATAAGGGGAAAACCCTTTTTCAATATATTAAAGGAACAATCTTTAGGCCATTTTATATGATTGTTATGAATTCATATAGGTATCTCCAAATCCATATCCCTAGGATTTACTTTGTGAAATGTATTATTGGTGGGTCCAACATACCTTAAGTAGTATCCTAGGTGTTACTTGAGAGAGCGTAATCATCCACATGTACCCATTATTGATGTTTTGGACAATGATAAACACTACGATCTAGTAATCGATCCAAGAGATCATAATCATCTCTATTTCATAGGATATTGTAATCATAATTGAGTATAATTCACATAATTATTGTGGAGTTTTATGTACATCAATAAGATCATATGATCACTTTGGGAGAGCATAATCTAACCCATCACATGGAAGAGTGTAATCATCCTTGAGTATCTGTCACACCATTAGAGAGGGGTGTCATGTACACCACCATAATCAATTAATCGATCATGTAAATCATAATCACTACCACTATTATAAAATAAAAATCTATAGGCACTATATTCCTGAGCATCATAATCATAGTTCTTAATATCTATACAAATGGATATATGTGGGGAAATCACAATAGAACATGGCTCATAAGATATATTTCATGTAGATTTTTTGGAAATCCAAAGATAAAAAGCCTCAAAAGATGAATTATAGTATTTACATAAGGGTATCAGGATAAAGTTAAAATTCAAAAGGAAGGTCTCATGATCCGGGTCAAAGGAGGGTTTTCTGGGCACCCCATTAATAATATCTGATCATATGGTTAGACGTTGACCCCCCCAAGAAGTACATATGGGAATCCCAATTCTAACATCCCATATATCATCAGTCACATCATCCACACACTAGGATTCACATTTGTCTATCATAGACACTGGAATTATAACCATGTTAATTTATATATAATGACTATGGTTGGAAGAATGACTAAATGAACCACTAATACAATAGCCTCATGGGGTTACATGTTTGGAATAGGTTCTACAGTTACTCATGATACCATTATTACAAAAAACCTCACACCACACAAGATTATAGGTGGTAAAATACAGGACCACCCACTATGTCCCACAAGTCATAACAATGAATTGTTATCCTACATGGGATCCTCACGGTGAACATATTTGTAAAAGCTTCATTCTAGATATCCTTAGCTTTTATGATAAAAAGACGATTCCAACATTGAAAACATATGGATATGTAAATAGAGGAATCCTAAATATGATTCTCAGAATGGTGCATAGAAAGAGGTTTCCTACATGAGACCCTTAATAAAAGAGTATGTAGGAAAAGGCATCCTACATGGGATTTGTTGGAAATTGTAAATAGGTAAATGGCCCAAAACATGAAATTCCTTATGTCAAAATAAAAGTGGAGTAATCCTATAGGGGGGCCTCAGAATAGTTGTAAGGTATAAGCATCATACATGAGATCCTACATGTCAATATATTTTTTTCCCACTCAGCCTCTATGTAAAATTCATTGAACATATTACTGAAGAGATGGATCATATCCCTCCATAGATAATGGGTCTCTCTATAATGAGATAATGGAATTTAGTTAACTTAGGAAGAAGCAATCCATCTATAAACATGCTCAAAATACCCACTAGGAGTCCCCAAATCAACCCATGGGTTTTCCAATCATGATTAATGTGAGAATATACTCAATATTGACTACTCATGTGTCTAATTCCGATATTGGTTAGTGAATATATAAAAAAACTTTAATGGTACCATGGGAGGAGTAAACTATGTGTATTCCATGGTACACATTGTATACCCTTAGAGCCTCACCTGTACAGATAATCCATCCATACTAGGCATGTCAAACCCATTTGAATAGTGTATAGTTCATGTAAATAGTGTTAACCCAACATGGGGTACCTATCCATGTAACTCGAATGGACTGACCATGTATTGCATCTGGTCATGTACCTCTGCAATGTGTGTGACCCACAACAGGGCTGGTGGTCTACTCTACATTGTCGTGCTACCCTACATGGGATTTCATTTTGGATAATTAGATGCATGTATCATTCCCATTAGTGTGTTTACAAACCTCATACATGTAATTTACATTTAAATTTAATTATTTCCCATACATGAAGTTAACATGACATGTTTTCATAATCTACATACTGTGAAATATAGATTTAATAATGTGAAACCCATCAAATGAACCCAAAACAATGGAATTTCGGAAAAATTATATCGATCAAAACATAAGGGCACATATGTAGTGATAAAAATAGGTTAATACTCTAAAAAATTAAATATATGTTTCATTATGGAAGAAATAAAAATATAAAACCGTTTGGGAGGAATCTTCCAATGATTCACCCATTTTCATGATCCACATCTCTTTCATGCTGATATAGATCTGATTGAACTCTACAATGTTACCACTATTACCCTATATATTTATCCTTCTCCATCTACCTATTATTCATAGGTATCATGAAGGAGAAAACCTGAATGTTGAATACAGAAGAATCTAGTGAAAAAAACTTATGAAAATAGAAATGAAAATGAAGGAAATAAAAGAAAAAGAAAACAGGGTTCAGGTCGGGCCCTAGAAACCAACCTGATTTTATAACTCACCTAGACGAAACCCCACTTTTTGAACCCAATGATAGAGAGTAAAACCAAATCAGAATCATCATTCAAGTATATAGTTGATCAAATGCATATATATATATATGTGTTAATATTCATCTAATGAAATATTAAATATTAATCATCCCATAAAAATTACAACCGTTTAAAATTCCACCAAAATCATGTCATATGTTAAACATTGTATTCTAAGACCAATGCAGTGGTTATAAAAATCATATAAGATGATATTTCAGGGTATAATGACCATTTTACCACATATAATCATTTTAAAGAGTCAATTCAAATTTTTTCTCAAATTAATGTCCCAGAATGAAGTGGCACGTACATTTTACCCACCATAAAAAATACCATACCATAGAATCCATGGTTATAAAAGTAGTATCAAAGCTCTTAACATAAAAATATTTGTAAAAATACCACCTCAACATTCGAATGACCCAACTGACATACTCAACACATCTTCGATCAAGAAATACATTTAACTATGGCCGATCTGGTACTCCATATCATAAGATTACATTTATCATCGTCTCATAACATTTATCAGTCCCACTTCATGGGAACATTTTCCTAGGAAAACACTATTTTTCAAATGAATACAGGGGTCACCACACACAAATGACCAATGATTCACTCATGAACATTAGTTTTAACTTCTAACACTCCCCAAGAACATCCTCCTCGTATCCCTTTATTAATCTATAAAAGATATTTTTTAGAAATGAAATCTATCATTGAACACACACTCTCTCGGTGAACTCAAAATGAAATTTGGATTCAAGAGGAGTGGTGTACATGTGAACAATTCAATAGTGTCACTCTGACTCTCTCATTTCCACCTCATAATGCCCAATGTGATGGTCGATCTAGTTCTACCCCTCCTCAGCCTCTCCCAACCAGGGTGGAGGAGATTATTCCTCATCCTCCCTCACCCATTTACCCTGACCTCTCATTCATTTTATGTATCCTTCCACTATCACCATTTTACCCTCTATTTAGAATGTCTATAAAGATAAATCGTATGTTGATAGTGTCCCAATGGATCTACCCTCTTCAAAAGAGTTTAAAAATTCTTCTGTGATGACGCCTCTATCCTTGGTCCCTCATTTCAGTGAGAGCTGGACCACAGTTGATGTCATCAATAGATTTATCTCCAACCAATTGAAGATTTATGACTGAAAGATTTTTGGGATCCTAGACTCGAGACACCTCTTGATGTTCTTCTCGTCAGAAAAAGATCTTATCTCATCTTGTTAAAACACTCCTATTGTATCCTCAAGTTTTCCTTTCTTTCCATTCATGTGGTCAATTAATTTCGAACTGAAAAGATACCCACATGTCTCAGTGATTTGGATATCACTCCTTCCACTTCCCCTACCACTTTATAATCCAATTATTCTTCATTTCATTGGATATATTTTGGGTTTATTCCATTTCTTGGACCAGTGAATGAACTTCACAATCCACTTGATAATTCCAAAAATCTATTTTGAAGTTTACATATCTATGATTTAGTTGGATACCATTTTTATAAGAATTTAAGGTGATCTTTGGTGGTATAAAATGTTTGCCTATGAATCATGGGTCCTCTTCTATTCATCCTACTACTGCATCGTCCACGATGAATCCAGTAGTAGGAACAGGTCGATGGGGGTCTATAAAATTTCCCTATCTTATGTTTTATTAGGTGACAATCTCCATATAAATTCCATGTGTGATTGTGAAAAGTTCAATCTGATTGGTAAATCATTTGGTAACTTCTTTGATTTTTCCAACACAGTATCGAGTGTGGTCACGAAGGTCGCCTTGGTTTAAAAATAAAGTTCAGCTGGGAAGATGCATGCTGGCAAAGACTTAGTTTTGGTGAAGGATATACATTGTGAGGCTTCAAAATGTAATCATCTGGGTTCTGATGTTTTCAACCATTTGAGGATAGAATTGGGTATGAAGATACCTATTTTTCAATGTCTTTTAGGTGAAGTGGATTCTGGTTTGTATAATATCATTGTTGTCGATATTATGGCCCCTGTTGATGGTTCTAATCCAGGAGTGGAAATTTGAATATTCACCAAGTAATGTTCAAAGTCCCCCAAGTCTTCTTATTATGTGGAGGTTGTGCTTATGGGACCTGATAAAAATGCATGTGATGGTCCATAGGATGACCATTTCCATTGAATATGTCATGCCTGGGAAGAGTGCTTCCAGCTATTAAGTTGTGTAACATCTTTGGGAGCCTAGAGAATGATGGTTATGTCCCAGAGGCCGACAATAAAAAAATTATCAATGATAAGTCGGGTATTCTGAAGATAGAGTTGTTGATGACTCTTCAAGCCATTTTTCAGGAGTTAGTGATCAAGAATTCTACGGTATCGACATATTCAATTTGAGGAGGAGGAAGGGTCAGTGTGGTGATAAGAAAAGATCCAAGGATTATTCATATGTACCTTCACTAATTGGTTCATTTCCAACTAAGAAGGTGATAGACCATGTAAGGTAAGGTGTTCTCAACATTAATGGAAATATGGTTTTAGCAGAGTCTATGGATGAGGGGGCTGATCCCATTAAGAATTTCTTGAAGAATACAATAATGAATGTTGATCTACCTTTGGAGATACTACTACATTATAGAGAATAAATGGAGGTGGAATGCCAAGTGACCAAGGCTTCAAAAGAAGATGGTGATAAAATGATGAAAAGGATCATTTGGGAGGACACCAATAGGGAACATAGGGATTGGATTGAAATATAGAATTGAATCCTTATAAGATAATAAATTGTGAGGAAAATCAACAAGAAGAATACATGTACCCATGGGACAAAGTGGTGTTTCAATTTGAAGAAAATATAATGGATGATCCAGAAACATTGGTAAATTATATTTCATTTAATGTTATTTATGGATAGAATTTCCAAAAGTATTAATTTTTCTTTCAGTAACAATGCATTCTCATAGGGTTTCTCTCTTATTCCTTAAATGTTTTTTGGATAATAATTAAAAAAAAGGTGTATGGGAGTACATTATGATTACATTATAAGCAATCTATATTTATCCAAATAAATTATCACATAAATTACACAACACTTTCCTTTATCCTAGTCTTGACACCACATCTCCCAAAAATTTGTTCCCATGACCAAACATGGGTCAATCATCTTGTAGTACCAGACTCTTTTGTGACGTACCCTCTACCATAGTGGTAAATTCATCATTAAAATAGAATATCTCATGTAACTCTACCTCAAAATTGGACATTGTAACCATGAAACAATTTATTCCATGAATTAATGTGACAATATTTTACTACATTCATGATCATATACCCACACTCTGACTAAATTCGCAACAGTAAAAACACTAATCATCAGGTCTGGGAACTCAAAAATTCCTTCCCATCAAATCCAATACTAAAACCAATGCATTGAAGGTGATTCAACAAGATCAAAGGGCACTGGAATGCCTATATCATAAAACTCAATAACATCTCTTTCACCAATCTCAAATGATATAACAAACAAGATCACTTCCTAAAAAGTAATCTATAATCTTATTCACATCTTTCATATAGGGATCCCAATATGAAAATGAAATGTTTTCCAATAAGGCTATGACAAAAAACCACAATAATCAAGGTCATGAACCAATCCCTACCAATTAAGTCACGCATTAGGGTCACCAGGGTTAATTACATTTTCTACAAGAAAAAACCTCTATAATGGTGGTAGGGATATAACTATCCAATGATGGTTAATTATTTCAATGTCATCCTCCCAGTTTCCAAATATTTTATGAGGATCCTAATATGGAACTACTCCAAAGAAGTCATTTTACAAAAATGGATGAAATATGAAACTAAAATTCACTAATCATATTTATACAGTAATACCCCCATGATGAAAAGTTCACAAGAAATGTCTTGGATCATATCAAAATCTTACTCTACAATCTGATGATATAACAATAAATAATGCTGCTTATATTGAAGATCATTCCATTATACATAGGAAAACATTGTTTCTATTTTTTTTTAAAAAAAATAGATAAATGATCCTATATAACTACACATTATGAAGATTTCAAAACATTTAGTAATCATGGTCCCTATCAACCTACTAGGTTCATTACGCCGCCCATATAGAATAATTGATGCATCATCTTCACCATTAAACCTATCAATGTAGTTTCACATCCCATTCTATCCAAATGAAATATACATTCATGCTAACCTAGTTGATTATAAATCCACAAAAAAATTATTTTCAAAACCCCCATTTAGATTTTTTGTTGACCACTTAAATAGTTTTTCATCTATGGTGAGTAAAATCAAACACTACCAGTATTGTAACATGTGAATACTATGTACAAAATATGATGCATTAGATTCCTCCTGCCATTATATGATAAAGTCTAAATCATTCATTTTACTCTTACTAATATCCTAGGATCTAAAAATCAATAATTAATCATCACTCCAAAAAACATATGAATCATCCAAAGATGATGTCACAAACAAATATTACATAATATATTAGGATAAATGATCCAATATCCCTAGAAACAATGAATACATAACCGAAAAAGTTTTATCAAAACAACAACCAAATATCAATCATAGTTTATGAATAATTCATAATATAATTGTCTATCAGATACCAAGTTGTAATACATCACGAAAAGAGCTCATTTGATTCCAATTTGTAACGTCTCGATTTGGGTTCCACTAAACTAGTGTCTTGAGATGGTTCACTACATGGACATAGGTGTGAATCCATATATTTCATATTAAACTAACATGAAGGCAGAGTTTGATCGTTGAAAAATAGGGAGAATATACTTTCATAATAGAGTAACAAAAATGAAAATTACTAGATATCATACATTGAAGAATTATATAATATGTGGAGGTAGTAAATAAATAAAAAAGAATCATGTATTAAAAATAAATGAAAATATGTAAAATATCTAACATCCATGTAATACATACAACACTGGTCACCCACTAGGGTGACCATACAAGTAAGAGTACATAAAATAAACTAAAATAAAATTATAGGGAACTATTACTAACCTCAAGTAAGATCACATTCCTAGTCTCTATAAAGTGTACAACTAAACCAGTGAGATCAAAAGAATCTAAATATGGGACTCTACTTGATCATGAAACTATATGAATCATCCATATCCATCATTAAATCTGTTCTCAGCATGTAATGAATATATAAGGTCTTCATGAACATTGACCTATATATACATGGGTGATAAATAATCGCAATGGGCCACCCCAATTTTGAACTTGTATGTCTACTTTCTTAATTCCATTTTCATGAAATATGATTAGCCTATCCAAGACATTGATGGATAATAATGACTATAATAACATAAAAATAAATGTATTCAATCCTTAGGTCCACAATCCCCATTGACCATGTATGTTTCAACATAAGTCAAGATGCCCCATAGATTACGTCATCCCATATAACTAATTACATATATACACCAATACATATATTTTTATATGTATATATTGATGAAGATACTCACCCATGAAGTTATACTAGGGTTTCCATAAATAACATCCCAATAATCTCAATCCACATTCAATCTTAGAATCTTCAATTTGATCAACATGACATCCTATGATTGGGTCTCTAAGTTAGATGTTCTACCACTCAAGTCATATATCATTAATTTGATCCATTATTCCATAATCTAGATTGACAATACCAGCTTTGGTCTGAACCATCATGTATTTTTGAAAGATACATAACCACAAGGGGATAATGGTCTTAGAACTAAATTCACTCATACTCTCCTACAGACATTATAAAGAGGAAATCCATATACTAATAGAAAAAACTATTAATTGTATCTGATTTGGATTTCATGCCCTTCAAACTATTTCAATCCAGTATGATATTTCTCCCTAGTTCACTGTTTAATGGTAATCAAGAATAAGGGAATAGATGGCCCCTATGGGGAAACCATTTTAGAGATCTATAAAAGGAATCATATGCAGTCCTAAGTATATCATTGGTATCCATTAAAACTGAGGGAAGAACAACCACATACTAAAAAATTACCTCTTTGTGATGTAGTAACGGGGAATCTAACAGACCATATAGATAATCCATGATGTTTACCAAGAGAGAAAAATCATATCTGAGTGTCCATCAATGACGAGGAGCATAATATTTAAAATTATGGTATTGTAATCCATTAGAGAGAGCATTATCACCCCCCATTTCTTGGGACAGTTTAATCACCTATGTGTACGTGTCCAATCATCAATGAGGATCTCCATTGCCACCTCCACCATCATGTAATAAATTATGGATACTGTAATCATTACCATCACTCAAAAGAGTGTAATATTTTTTGAGTACATGTCACATCATTGAGGATGTTAATCATGTCTAACACCATGATCATGTGATCGATCAAGGATAGATTAATCATCCACATATATCAATTTTAACAATAAATAGGTACACCTTTCACGAATTTCACAATCACAAGGCTCAAAATAACAAGCCTAGTAAATTTTCCAAGAAATCCCAATAGAATATGGAACAAAAGATGAATTCTAGATAATACATTATGAAGTCCCATGATATCAAGGCTTAGCCACTAAATTCCAAAATGTACTTATGGGTACAAATATAAAAATAATATCGCAATATAAAGACACAATAGTTGGGTCCCAGGAATTACATCATGAAAAATAGATAATAAATCCAAATAAAAAGGCTTTAAAGAAGGACACTTACAAATACATATAGGCATCCTAATAATAACATGACACATCATGTTAGACACATTTTCCACAAATAAGGAGTCACCTATAGATATCATAGATGTATCAAGATTAAACATGTGAATTCATAATTAATGAGTGTGGGTGGATGAATTCATATACCCACAACTATATAAATAGACTTATGAGATTAAAAGTTCAACACATGTTCTGAGGTCAAACCTGCTACCATCACTACCCAAAACCCAAGTCGCAGTAGCTCATTTTTAGTGAATTCCATGGCACCTGCGTGGTCACCTAAGTCATAATACTCAAGAGGCATCCAACATGGTATCCTTGAGGTATACACATTTCTAAAGTCATCCTAATCAAGATAATCAATATTTAAGGAAAAAAGAGGATTTTTGTATGTAATTCTTGACCATAATCAAATTGATAAAATACTACATAGCATCCACAGAATGGTACATATGAATTATATTCATAAAGGGGACCCTCAATAAATGTTTATGTAGGAAGATTTATAATACATAAATCCTCTAAAATAGTAAATAATTATAGGTATTATATATTAGATTCCCTAGGTAAGCATGTGTGTGGAGGAATCCCATAGGGTACCCTCATAAATTGTAGTAAGTAAGAGGAATCTGAAAAAGGATCTTCAAGGGAAAAAGATAAGATGTCATATTGACATAAAATTAATATTCCTTGATCATCATACTAGATATATGTCTCAAATACCACCTCAAATCAATGGTTTCACACTAATTCTATGCATGAATTTAATTTCCAGTGGAATTACTAATCTATTTTGAAAAACATTTAGAACGCACCTAAGTGTCCTTCAATAACTTGAGGGGGTTTACAATTGTGATATTTGAATAACGATACTAACAATGTATGATACATGTTTCCAATTCTGACTCTTGAACGTGACCATATAAAAAACGTCAAAAGACTAGAAATGGAGGAGTATACGACTTGTATATATAGGTACATGACATGATCCCTCAATTTATTTCATTGGAATGTACTCTAGCCAGAAATTGAATGTAAAAAACATGTACACAAGGCTTATGTCATGTTCATAGCAGGATCCATACTCAGGGAACATTATTGTGTACATAAAATGGCCGGACCATGTATTTGGTCTAGTTGTGTACCTCTTCATAGTGTGTGACCTATATAGGGTCTGACTGTGCAATCTACTTTAACATGTGTGACTATATCAGCAGTATGGTCAGGTTCTGGGCTACATGGTCCTATCCTGGTTCACGGATTATAATTCACAAACATGGTGTGTATTTACTAATGCTTATATTACCTAATGATGAAGATCACATGTGACGTGTTCTAAAACTACACACTGTGTGATAATAATTTTTGAATGGGAGAGCCATAATATAAAAATTGAAAGACTATATTTTTATCCAAAAACCTTCAGATAGACACACAACGTATCCTCAGTTGTGATAGAAATTATTAAAAATTATAATTTAGTAATTATATGTGGATATATTGTAAAAAAGAAGAACATCATACCATTGATAGATATTCACATATGCTTCTCCTATTCCTGTGATCTGTAACTGCTGCCCAACAATCTCAATCCCCTCATGCTCTACGACAATATACATATTCAACACTCTATCCCTCCCTATCTTCATATCACTATTAAATATCATTCGTGTAATGGAGGAGTCTCAAATTCGGGAAATTAATTATAAATGGGAAGTAAAATAATGATATGTGAAATGAAATTGATGAAAATAAAATAAAAAGAAAATGGGGCATAGGCCTGAGCCCAATGTATATCCTGTGTTTTTGAGTCACTTCGGAACAATCCCTCATTCAAGACACTATTGTGGAGATTTACTCTCAATATAAATATACATTTAAAATAAATATAAAAATGAAATATTGGGACAAAGTTAATGTTCAATTTATTAGAGAAAATGTTGTTAATTATTTCATAAAATATTAAATGGTGAAATATTTAACCAAACATAGGTACTTATGTATAAAACAAATTTAAATAATAATACAGTGGTTAGAAAAACCATATGGGATAATATTATATAATAAAATGAATATTTTATCACATATATGCATATGAGATAAAAAAATTATAATATAAACTCAAAATGCCTTTTAAAAAAAATTAGGGTCATTATATATTTGAATATATGATTGAATCATTGGGTGGAGTACATTCAACCATTATTTTTACATTTCATATACCCATATATAGGTAAATGTTACTACGAATTCCTTGATATATAAAATTCTAACCCATACCATAATTGAATCATCAAAAGTGTTCAATCTAATGGATCTCATTGATCATTTAAATTTTGGAGTCTAGAAGAATGAGTATTAGGTTTTTCTGGCGAACATGTTATTTACCTTATATCTCCTAAATATAATTTGAAGGGTTAAATATATTGATGATGAATTTTTTAGAATTAGAATCTATTTTTAT
Source organism: Viscum album (assembly GCA_963277665.1). NCBI lineage: Eukaryota > Viridiplantae > Streptophyta > Magnoliopsida > Santalales > Viscaceae > Viscum > Viscum album. The sequence continues at coordinate 538,054,332 of OY728157.1, forward strand.
GGTGTGGAGTCCATTTTTGTGTGGTCATTATCTTTATAGGGTGTTCTATGTTTTTAGAATTGGTTTGTTGTACCTTTTTGTGAGAAATTCAATGATGGTTGATTTCTATAATTACTATTTTTTAGTGAACCCTAGAACCAAAAATAGTATCTATGGTATGTGGGTATGATTCTGTTGGATATGAATTGGATCAAGATAAAAATGACACTTTTTTACCATTTTTATACCTACATATTGTTTAAATCAATCCACTGAAGACCTTTGTGATTGTATTAGAAACTTTTATGCTGACAGAGAAGTGAGATGAGATTTAAAATGAATTTTTGATTGAGATTACACATACCCCTAGTTTAGAGAATATGATATTGTTATTAATTTATATGATGAAGAAAAATAATTACATTATACACATTTTATATGAAACCATTGTTATGGAAATGGGATGTCTCGACCTGTAATACATTTTCTGATTCCATGGAGTTTGTTATGATATTATCCTTGTTAGGGATCCATGTTTCACATATCTCTATTTGATAGACCTCCTTGGTCCATGTGATCCGAGGTACATTTGGTCCCAATATATCATTCATAGGTTGAGGAACAATTATATTTGGATATATGGGTTTCGGAATACATGTTATACACATTCATTCATGGCATTGTTTGGAGCTTGGGATGACCATTTGGGATAGGTAGAGTTTTCCAAAAATAACACTTACTATTCCTTCATATGAATGTGTCCATTGGAGGCCTTTTAACGTCATACATACATAAATCCAATGTGTTGGTCATATGTTGGTGAAATCTACTTGGTTAGAATGAGTTTTGTTTAAGATATGATAATGACGATTTAGCTGATTTGTCATAAAATTTTTATTTTATAGAGCCTGTATAAACATTTTCATTATTATAATCTATGAACATTTGATTCTTATATTGGTGACGATGTGTTTTTTTTCATATCTTTTGGGTCCCTAACATATATGTAAACAAGAAAATCTATTACTATGATTTGTGGGGTTGATATTTTTTTCAAGAGTATAATGTCTGCTATCATTTAGAAAACCCACCACAAGAGACTTCAACCCACAATGTGCTTATTGTATCACATATTATAAGGTATCATTCTGACCAATCACATGTTCTTATATTGGGATATTAGTATTTTATTCCTAACTTATCCATAAATATACATCCAATCATGATTTTTAATTTTGTGACAAAGCTATTTGGGAGAAAACAATAACTTCAGTACATGTCATATGGATTCATGGTTCTAATTTGTGTGATACATGGGAATGTTGGGTAAGCATGGGAGAGAAATGGACTCTCACCACTTTTTTATGGAATCTTCTTGAAATTATTTCTATGTATAGATGATATTTATGTTGGGGAATTTATAACAACCCCATAACATCACATAGGTACTTCATGGATCTTTTCGTGATTCAATATCTATTTTGTTTCATTTTGGTCTTTTCAAGGATATATATATATATATATATTCATTTATAATGAACCAATTTTCATTGATTTATTGTTTTTATACTAATTTTCTTGAAGTATAATTGTATCAAATAATATAATGTGTGAACTTTGGGTTTGACATGAATTTAATGATTCACGGGTGGTTTTACTACTGGGAACTGGCTACAAAATTAACATACACCACAAATTCGTGGAAAAAAATGTGTAACATTTGATGGATACCATTTTTGGGAATATATTATGGATAAAAGTGATTTACATCGTAAAAACAGACCTAATTTCATAAATTCCCCACATAGTGTGTTTTTTACATAATATTATTCCATTTTAGTGTTTGTGAAACATAATGAATTTCATCCATAAACCATAATTCATGACCTAAAAGTCTCATAACCAATGGATTTATTTAGTTTTATATCTTTATTTCATTGATAATTATACAAGCACTCCTATCGTGATCCTTAGTATTCTTCCATCACATAGTTACCAACCTCAACCCCTTAAGACATCTTGGTTTGTTATTTGACCTCTAGTGAGATTCTTTACATTAATATTACCCTTCATTATAATTTCAATCATCAACAATAGTGTGATAACATGATTTCTAATGGAATTTTAGTTGGAATTTATTATTTCTAGTCTTGGATTTATTGTCACTTTTACCTTATTTCATTATTGGCATATCTCATCAGATGTTCTAGTCTCATATCAGATTAAATGTATGTGGTTCTAGAATATTTTCCCTAGAATTGAAACATAAAATTGATTAATTTATTCGAAATGGTTATTAAATTTTTAAAAATCAATTATTTGAGGCAATTTATTGTTGATTTTTGAAAAAGTCATCCACATTATTAAAAACACTCAATTTCAATGGAATTATATTTATTTGGGAAATTAGAAAAAAATAGATGGCTTGATTCGGAAATTTAGTTCATGATAATTGGAATAAATAGAAAGATGTTTTAAAAAATAATGATTTTAAAAAACCCAAAAATTTGATATTAAAATTAGAATGTCATTTTGAAAGATGAATGTTTGAAATTATATATTGAACAGATTTGAATGCTTTATATTCTCATGATTGATTGATTGATTGAATAAATTTCATGTGGTCTTGAGTAGTTAGTTACTAGTTCACATATGTTTTTTGGGTCATTTTTCAAAATATTACATTACATATCATTAACTAACATGAAATTTATGTTTGACTCCCAGGAAAAACACAATCACAAAGACCATATCGAGTAGTTTGGAATAGTAAATTTCTTTTCCACTTAGTACACATGTATAATTTAGTAAATTTAAATCAAATTTATTTATTAATTTTGTTAAAAATTATGGATGATATAATTTAATGATGATGGAATGGTATTAATATAAATAAAATTAATTATGTTCTTTCATATAGGTTTATATTATATATTAATTTATATAATTTATTAATTCATTGATTTGAATTGTATTTTATTGCGTTCTCTATAGAAAATCATGATAATATATTAGAACTAAGTATATTGTTAGTTTCCTTTTTATTTATTACCATTTATTAAAATTATTCCCTAATAGAATACAATCCTTTTATTACGTAAAGGATTTCATCCCTATGAGTTCTTTTGTATATCACCCTATATAATGGTTTCGATCACCACACCTATATGTGAGTAAAATACTAGGCATTTACAGAGATTCCAAAAATATGATATGGGACAAGACCAAGAGTTTAGGAAGAACAATCAAGGTGATAAATAAGACCTACGTAATAAAGATGAAAGAGATAATGTTATGGTTCAAGACATTTTCCCATAGTGTTGAGGGTTATTTCATCATCTATTAGATAGACTAAACATTATAGAATCCCATGATAATGAAACTAATATTTTATTACTATCAGTTACATGGATTATTATTTATGTTTTTGAATTTTATTAAATTAGTTAACAAATGAATTAACATGAAGGAAATATTTAGTGAAATAAAACAAAATTATGTATATATTTTTTCAAAACATTTATAATAAAATAAAAAAATTCCACTAAATATTAACATTGAAAGTGATAATATTAAATGGGGAATTTATAATTAATGATTAAAATATTATGAATCAAATATTATTTCAATATAGACATGCACTATTTTAGTAAGTATATGAAAAATAGTTATATATGTTTAACTATCCAATGTTAGGGTACATTTAATTATCGGGAATCTTTTAGATTGAGGTTTTGGGGTTACTTGACTTGGATCACATCATGGGTTAACTACACTAACGATACATGGGGTAAATAAGAGGTATATGTTTAGGATATATATATGTATATATATATATATATATATGAATTCAATATCGAGGCACCCAGTAAATAAGTCAAGTAACTCTAAGATGATTTAGTTAGTTGGTTACACCTACTTAAAAACCCTAATTTAAAATTTCATGCTCCAATAAAGGTTATGAGAATGAAAATATAGGCCATTTCCACTTTTTTATCAACTATGTATTTTGAAATTAATTTTTTTGGTTTTTTATGTTTCAAAAAAATTATTGAATAAAAAAATTTAAAATTTCAAAAAAATATTTATCTGATTTTCAATAAAATAATTAATAATATTATATTAAAATTTATGTGAATGTAAAACATAAAAACTTAAAACATTTCAAAAAGATCCAAACTAAAGAAGAAAACACTTCTCAACCACTCAACCATAATGGAATTTTATAAGCGATTACATGTTATACTATTCCTTATATAAATACTGTAAAATTTGAAAACAAAACTTAATAAATCTCTTATTAAAGATGAGAGTGAGGGAAAAGTATCCCTATAAATAAAATATTTGTATGATGAAATGTATGTATAATGTTTCACGATATCCTCCTTGTCCAATTAAATGCTAAATAATTTTGAGGATTTCGATACATATATCCTAATAACTATCCTTTGTGATCTTTATAAGGGCAAACTATAATAAGGGAGAAATGAAAACTCTAACACATGGATTATGTGAAATATTTGATAGTGGGTTATAACAATTGTATATATAGAATCACTATATATCTTATGGGTTAAGATATTAGATGAGATACATATAGATTTAATTTTATCCTCATTTCATAAAAACTTCTCTAGTTTCATTGGTTATTATAATATGTCAAATAGAATAAAGACTCTATCATATATTCTTACTATTATTATCAATGTTGAGAAAAACATGTGTTATGAACAAACCATGGTAATTATAGAAAATAAAATGTGGAAGAACAAGGCATGGGGTTTTTAGACTCATTATATTTACATGTCGTTATAGCACCGTCAATTAATGAAGAATTGGAAATAGTGTAAATAAAATGATTATAATATTATGTGTTCTTCATATGGAAATAAATTCCACTAGAGGTGAAAGTAAACATATACAAAGAAATATGGTAAATATTTATTTTTTTCAATATTGTGTCTAATCTATACATTTCATTAGTTTGGGTATTACAGAATACTTTTGAATCTTACATTTATATGAAAATATGAGAACCAAGTATATTTTGATAGGTTCCTAAAAGTGAGATGGATAAACGAGTTACCAATAAGGAAAATAATATGGTCTATCCATTAGATACTATGACTTCACATCGAAAATCAGAATGATATTTATTAAAAGAAATATTTTTATGTTCCTAGATATTATTATGACATTATATCATTTTATTCATTTGATATAGATGGATTTATCTTCAATTTTATAAAATAACATATACTACTTTTATAAATATATCATAGGTTATAGTGGATAATAGTTTAATTATGGTCATTATGTTTTAAATAATGAAAGTAATATATGGTAAATTTATAATGGGTATAATTCACACAACACATTTCACACCGAATTATGGCATCACCATCATAGTCATGTGAATGAGAATCATTTTAATAAACTACATCAAGATAGTTACTTATACTCTTTTTAGATTAAAAAAAATGAAAGATGTCATTGTTTTTTATAAGTCAAGATTAAATCCCATCATTGATTGGTTAAGGTGAAATGTCCTTGGAGCTTCTAGAATCGGAATACACTAAATTTTAATGGAAATTTCATGTAGAATCTAGTGGCGGACTGTCATAATTTATGAATTTAATGATTAATTAAGATGTTATTGGTACATGAAATTGAATTGGTATAACTATAAATCTTTTGGGGAGTTTATATTTTTCATGAATGAAATTTAGATTCATCTTGGTATGAAGAATACGAAAATTGGATCAGATTGACATGGGTAATATCGTAACCAAAACTTTATGAAATTTTTATTGGAGTATGGTATTTTATATAAAATTAATCATCCTAAAGAAACTTCTAGGTAATGATGTTATTAAATGGGGAAGAATACCTTCCAACACATGGTACGATTGATGACAAGGTGACACATGTCTTCTATTATTCTATTAACGATATGAATTACCCATTATTATATATATAAATAACTGAATAACATATAAAGAAGTAAATTGTATTAAATTAGAGTTATTTAGTAGAAATAAAATCGATTTCTATTATTTATGCATGGGGGTGATACAGGCATGTTAAATGTAGCTCACGAAACAATCTAACACCCCGTTGTTTTATGTGTATCTATATAGTTTACACTATGGAAATGATGAGATACTTCCTATATGATCCCACAAAAATATAAAATTATATTTTTCTAGTAATGTTTTATACCTTGAGATAGAACACACCCTCATAAAAGATACTGGAATGACTATTGTATTATGGGATGTCAATTCTAAAGACACACTAGAGATGGAATGGGAATAGACTCCACTGGTCATTGTGGAGGATGTAGTTCCTAAAACAACAATACTATATATAAAATCCAAATAGGATTAAAAAATATAAATATATCATTTTCTAGTAAAAAATTATTGTGAATCATTATTTTTTGAAAATAAGCACTCTATATACTACATGGGGGTTTTTTATACCTAAGAAGATACGAAATTGAAAGATTATACTAATTCTGATATGGATTCCATGTAAAAAAAAGTGTGGGTTTTGGTTGATCTTCAATTAAATGTAATGATTATTTAGAGAAAATGGGTATTCAATAGAATTATTCTCATGGAAGTTAAGGTTAGTACATAAAAAGTATGTATAGTGATTAAAGGGGATACACAACATTAGATCATAGACTATACAAAATCATTTCTTTAGTTTCCATGAAAAATTGTATAAAAATTCTATAATCATTAGAATCATTACATGACTATGTGATTTATAATATTTATATAAGATATAATTTCCATAATAGGAATTATTTTGGTTACGTGTAATGACACAACATGAAGTCTTTGTAACACCATGTTATCCAATAATGGTATATATACAACAATTATCCATATATAGATTAAAATGATCATATAAGTAATTCAACATTTAGTTCGATGGAACTCTAAATGTAATTTTTCTCATTAATAAATGTTTTGATCCATGTTTTTAATATTAGTTTAGTTAGAAAATTTTAATTTTCATTGTATTATATGTTCATGGGATATAACTAATTTTATGTCATAGACCTTCCTTATAATATTATATAATTTTTTTGAGAAAGTGCTTCTCTGTGAAGAAATTATATGAAGTGACCTAAATTCTAGGTATCAAGATCACAAGTGATATATTAAAGAGGATTCTTAAAATAATTCAAATTATATACACTGACTATGTAGCGAATTATTTCCATCATGAAAAAATGTGGATTGGATTGGTTCCAATGTATAATGGTATACATCATTCCATGAAATTTAATTCTAAAACACTATATAAAATAGTGATAATGTTATTGATCACATATTTTTCTATGATAGGATAAATTATTTATGACATGTTATATATGAGGATTGATGAGTCCTATTTTTTATGGGTGGTTAGAACATTTCTTGTCATTCAATGAAAAAATCACAATTATGTTGAAACTATCATTAAGTATATTATGTGAGGAGGAGATATGTACCTTGTATTTATATGAGATTAAGACCTAGTCATTAGTGGTTATGTGTAATGTAGCTTTTAGAGAGATCATTATAATCTGATTTCATATTTATTAAATTTCCTCCGTCATAATGGTGGAGATTTTATTTATAATTGGTAAATGTGGGAATTTATTTATAATTCTATAGTTGATATTTATTATATTGATTCATTTGAGGTATCTGACAAATAATTTTTTATTTACAACTTTATCCACGACAATGACGTTGGGTCCAAAAATGAAGACGCTATAATAGTTTGTTATGATAGCATGATAGTGGTGGTTCATTACAAAGGGGGAAGGCTACAAAGAATTAAAATGAAAATACTTTCAAACATTCATCTGTTAAGAGTGTATAATCAAGGTAGTTAAATTACAATGGGAAATTTTTCGATGGAGGAAAACATGGTGGACCCCTTAACAAAGGTTTTATCTCGTAAGAGTCATAATAATCATGTTAGATCTAGTGTATTGATTATTTATAATAGATTGATTTAGGGAAACAGGTATTCCATTAGAGTTTATTCCCTAGAACCAACTTTTTCTATTCTATAATAAAATGTTTTAATTTTATTTATTGTTCTTCTTATCCCAAAATTATTGCTACTCTCTATTACATAATATATGTTAATTTCTAGAGAATAATTATAAAAACTAAAGGGTCTTAGAGGTTCCACAAAATTATGATAACCTAGAGGTTACATGATAATATTATTGTTTTTTAGTCAGATAATATCAATTGAATGCACATAAATGATAGATAATATAAGGTTTGTAGACACATATGACTCTAAGGAACCATATCATGCTATGACCTTTATTAATTTACATATAAATGGATTATGGGAATGTGACATTCCCGCAAAAAGTCAACATTTATATTTTTAATTGGATGTTCCTATCTTTTAATGTGTGTATTGACACATAGACATCAATATTATCATTAATGAGTTCCATAAGACATGTAGAATGATGTACTGAAGAAAAAACAATTGGAATATTCTCATAGTGAAGTAATAAATTATTAGTACATTATATGTGATATTGAATTAATGGATAATGTGATAAGGTAATTATCTCTTCTGTACCTTGATAGATATTTCTATTTGAGGCCCTTTATTAGGGATTGTAATTACATGGATAATTCCACAAAAATGTTGTTCTGTGGTAAATTACATTTCAATAACTTCAAATAATGAGACATCAATTACATATACTAATGAAAATAGTATGAAACATATTTGATTGTAGATATCTCAATAAAGGGATAAAAATTTATCAATTGTGTTCAAAGAATGTTTCATGACATTGTGGCATAACTTCTTTACCTAAGGGTTCCTTAGAATGATTCAAGATAGAATCCTTTTTCTTAATAATAACAACCTAATTGCATTGATAAATAGGAATAGACTATCGAACACTCTGTGTATCATGAATCATAGTAAAACTCAATATTGAATTTAATAAATATTTATAGTGAACCAGTTGTAACAAACTTGGATATTATATCATTTTAGATGAACACCCAATACATTACAAATATACATTCATAAGGAATGTAATTATTTAGTGACCTTGGAATAATGGAAAAAAATATTCTACAATGGTGAATGTTATTATAAAACTCCAATAAAGATCTACTTCTTTGGTACATAAACATAAAACCCTTATTCATATCATTGGGGAAGGAAACATAAGAAGTGAGTGAGATGAAATTATCTTTATGGCTAAAAAAGAAAGATATATAAGCATAATCATGAGGATAATGGAATATGAACATGATCATGAAAATATAATATCATATCGAGCATATTAAAGATCATATACATGAATCATGGCCTAAATATTAGAAGTTCATAAGTCATGAATGTGAAGGAAATAAATAACATAATCCATGAATGTAAAATATTTGATTAAAACATGGACTTATGGCATACACATATGAATATAATGTGACTTCCATAGTAGCCAAGGTATTGCATCCAAGACCATATTCGTTGTATGGTTTTACTCTCATTACTATCTTGGTTGTAATGGTTCACTCCCAAGGCTATAATAGTATCAGGATTTCCCTCCACATACTATCTTCGTAGTCCAAGTTCACTCCCATGGCCATAATAGTAGTCTAGGTTCATTCCAAAAACCCACATAATCTATATCATGATACATAATTATTTACCCAACGTATTGAAGGGAGATATATGTTCCATATATATCATTTTGAAATCAAACATACATGTTCCAAAAATCATGAACAATCATATAATAAAAAATGAAATGATATGGGAGTCTTAAACCTATAAATATATCAAAATCTATTGAAAAAGATATTGGTTTTATAACCATTTTATACAACTCATAACCCGTGAATGAAAATTATATTTCATAATAATATAACCCAAGAATGAAAAAATTATTTCAAAAACATATAACCCAAGAATGATAAATAGTTTTAATATTATTCTATCATATTAAAGGGATATATATTTCATAAACATATAACCCACAAAAGGGAAACATATTTCACAAACATATAACATGTGGTAGATAAACTAAATATCTAAACTAAAAACCTTCGAAATAGAAACATATTTTATAAACATATAACACATGAAATTGAAATGAGTTTGATAAAGGATGTGCAATTAAGCACAATCCATTCATAGAAATAATATGAATGGAACCATAATAATCTTTTCCTATAAGGTAATGGGTAACATCAACAGATGTAATCATATAAGAAAATAATTTTGAAATATATATCAAAACAATTTTTTGGGGAAAAGATACTTTATTCATTGAAAACTATTTTTCATACACAAATCCATTTGAAATTAATTTTATTATAAAATACATTTAAAACATATAAAGAATACCAATATCTTTTTGAACATATTTTTCCTTGTAAAAATACAAAAAAGGTTCAAAACTTTTTAAGAGCCTTTGTCTTTTAAATTTTTCTGAAAACATATAAAGAAATATTGAAAATGATTGGAAAACTATTTATTTTAATAATATTTCGAAAACCTATAAATGATAATTGAAATCATTTTAAAAAAAATTCCATGAAAACTTATAAAAGAAAATTGAAACCATTTTGAAAATAATTTTTATTAAAAAATAATTAAAGAATCATGAATAGATTTTAAAACCCAATTTTTTGAGAACCTATTAAAAAAAATTCATTAAAATTTATATTTAATAATTAAATGATATAATAAATGGATTGAAAATTGATAAATTTAGACATGTCATTTGAGGAAAAATAAGATTCTTTCTGCATGATTAAAATTTTAGAAAAATGAATTGTTTGGAAGGGGAAAATAATATTCTTTTGAAAATTATTGAAAATAAAAAAAATTCGAAAATGTTTTTTAATGTTCATGTGATAATAGTTTAATATTTGTAGAAACAATTTTTGAAAAAAATTATTGTAAAAGAAAATAATTTAAGATTGAAGTGATGGTATTGTCAGGATTTATTAAAAATAACATTATTCACAATATTATGAACCAAATACTGGATGAAATGGTACAAATATATAAATAAATAAATAATAACCATATGAGAAGGAAACTAATGAATTTTAATAATATTTAGATCTTAATATTTCATCATATAAAGCCTAAAGTTAATCAATCTTGAAAAGTGACAAGATTATCACAATAAATAATCATAACATGGTATCTTGGGGTCACATTATACATATAACAAAATTAAATTTAATAAAGCTTACGATAAATTATAAATAATTAAATTCATGATATTAAATATGAAATGGATTTATTTACATGTTGAATAAATATTATATTCATAACAAAGCATGACTCTCAAAAAAGAAATTTGAGACAAAACAATTTCACTGATTTGGTAACTATTTATAAATATACCCTTGATAGAAATATAATAAAATTGATATTTTAAAAAAATTATTTTTAATATACATGTAATATAAACATGGGAATTACATACACAACACAAAATAAAAGATTGGCGAAGATAGAATGTATCTTACAGAAATAAAAAGTGAGATAAAATCCCCTTACCTTCTGCCTTGAATCTCATCATACATAGTCAATACACCTTTATAATAAATATAAATTTATTGTAAATTATTTAAAATACCATGTCATTATATATAATAACATATCTGGTTTATTATGGCCTTATATTACCTTATTGTTTATCATCCTTTGTTTAAGATTCACTTTTGGTAATATTCTCTTTATTCTACATATGTATCATAATTTTTTTATATCATTGGTCCTTATACTTATGTGATGATTTTAAAAATATAAACCATTAAATAAATATCATTAATATAAATTATATGTTTATATAATAATCAATAGAATATATATTTTTGAATCAGAATACATCATTCATGGATATGGTAGGCCATACATATGCGTGAATGCTATTCACGTTTAATTGTCACGTTGAATGAAAAAAGTGAAATAAATATATGTTTATATATATCATTATTAATTTATAATTATATTATCATATATATCATATATACTATGTTAAACCATCCTTAATATAGTCCCTAAAATTTATGAATGTATCATATCACTTTGAGCAGGCGGTTGTCCATATTTCCTCAAACAAAATTATCGTATTAACAAAAAATGGAAAGTATAAAGATATTTGTAGTAAAAAAAATAAAAAATATATATAAATAATAAATATAATAAATTAAATATTTAACATATTTTACATCATTATTTTCACCTTGATAGGTGGTAAATAAAAATTGAACATGCATTGTTTTCTGAGGTGATAGTTTTCTATTTACATAAGTTGTATGTTCCTTACCAGTTAGATGGTTGTGAGTGTGTGTGTAGGTTGAATAAATAGCATAAAAACATCCTATTATATTTAGTATACTCTTTTTGTTATAAAATAATTATATAATGATATTGTTGGGGTATAGAAGGAAAATAAAAGAAAGGAGGTTGAGCGATGGTTTCACCTCTTAATCATGTAACTCCTTTTGGTTTATGCCCAAATGATTTATTGGAAGACATTATTCCCAAAGTGATGATTAAAATAGAATGGTAGGGAGGTATTTATGTAAAATAGTTTTATCTTGTCAAATACATATAGGTTTTAGATGTGTGATGAATTGGGATAGGTGGTGGCCTTTTATAGGGATAGAAAAAGAATAACTTTGAAATTTTTAAACCATGTTATATGTACACATGTTATCACCTACAAATGTTATAAAAACCCATCCTAAATAAAAAAATGAATGTTTTATCTAATGTATCACCATCCATGGGTTTACTAACAAGTTGATAGGTAATTTAATTCCCCTAAGATTAAGGATTAGTCCCTAATTAAGAAAAATTTGACTTTAATCATTGTGATTAATAATCACTTTTACTAATAATTTTGGTCAAATATTTACTATATATTATTGGAATATAAATATTATACTAAATGAAATTTATTATATTGTATTTTTATTAAATTAAATTCACATTAGTGAAAATGTATGATTAAAGATAATCCAATAGAGGGGATGAGATTATAGGTTATTATGGTAGAAATAAGTCTGAATGTTTATTATGTTTTTATTCAATTTTCCATGTGAAAATTATTATAATAGCGTAAATTGATTTATTAGGTTTATAATTTATATATTATGACATTAATAAATTAAAATTGAATTTATCATTATTGATTAGTTAAATGAAATTCGTTTTTTAACTAAACATATGATGTTATCACTATTAATCAAAAAATGACGTTTCTCAGAAAAATCACAAAAAAAACACCATAAGCTATTTTAAGCATTGTAAATAAAAAATTTATGTTAATTTTGTAAAATAAAATTTATAGATGTTTCTAAAATTAAATCTATTGTTTTTTATATAAGGACACTATGTTTAGGTCATAGTAAATTTTTACATATAAATAATTTTAAAAAAATATTATTCATTGAAAATATGTATTATTTATATAAAAACATTATAAAAATTATTTGAAAAATAGTTAATAATATTTATATCACAACTTTTAATTGATATTTTATGATAATATAATTGTAAAAAATAAAATTAAATGATTTTTAATAGATACATAGTGTTTTCTATAACTTACACCATGTTGATATTGTGGTTAATGCAACCCAAGTCAGAATTGGGTGTAGTGCATGCGAATTCCATACTGCATATAACGCTGTCCAGGATTGTTCCATTTAGAAGTAATATTTTACATAGTTTTTTAATATATATATTTACATAATTATATAAACGTAATTAACTATTTCTAATGTCATGTGAAATGAAAAATATCAAAAAGATAATTTAACTTGAAAAATATAATTCAGAAAATCTCGTTGTGTTATATTCTACCCCCTTTAAATGACTTTCAACCTAAAAATTCATCTAGGTTATAATAGATTTAATATTTTATTTTTTTATTCATAGAATACAACATTATAAAAATAAATACTAAAAAATTCCTTGAAAAAAGGAAATTTGGAACCTTAATGGTTTTCCAATGTAACTTATAACCAGGATTCCATATATGAGAAAAGTGTTTGGGGAAAATATTTGTCACGATGGAAAGGAATAAATATTTATATCGACTAATGAGGTCACCAATCAAAAAAAAGTGAATGATTAATGAAATGGTTAGGGCCTCAAATTCATAAATCATTGGTAATTTATAAGGCCATCATTCTAAAAAAAATTATTAGAAGAAGAAAATTTCATTTTATCGTCATACTAATGTAAAGTAATTTTTTTACGGACCAGGAATATAAGGAAATATACATATTTGATATATTTATGTAAACAAAATTTCATTATCGAGATATTCTATTATCAATTTCTAATAATAAATTACTTCACTGAATGGGAATCCAGAGATTAACAATGATGTCGAAAGTGATAAAATACGATTTTATCAGATCATAAGGCCCATAAAATAATTAAAAGAATAACTTTTTATATATAATTATTCATGATAATATTTATGGTTAATACATTAATCTCTAAAATTAATAAGTACGACTATTGTATAATCATAAGTAATTTTTAATTAATATAATTATTCATTAATCATGACATCGCATATTCTAGTGTTAAGCGTGAAAACCTTATCATTTTTCAGTCATGTGTTCCAGACTTGTGGCCTTGTTGAAATTGATTGATTGTCAAATGATATACACAATTTCCTTTTATATAATCACACTAATATTATTTTCAAAATATTATTTATATACTTGAAATATGGATAGTAATTAAATATCATTTTAACCATGGTTTTCTATAAAACTTGATGCATGAATACTTATTCACATTTTTAACATAATATTTTCATGAATGATTATAATTATAAAGATAATGAATGTTGAAAATGAAAAACCATTGAGACAGTCTCAAAATCAGCACAACATTGATCTCGCATATATCACAACATAGCTCTTGGTTTTCACATTCCAAATTTGTGAATACCCTCATCGTAAATTCTCATGGAACATGGTAACAACATGAATTACCATAAATATTTTTGGGAAAAATGATTGTTTCCTAATTCAGTAGATTACTATATATATTCAATAAATACAAAAAGTTGTAAACTTCATTCATGATAACATGAACAACTTTTCAATGTGTCATAAATTAGTTCCATTTTAATCCGTATTATCTAGTTTAATTATTCATAATTGAATTATCTTAACACAAATAAAATATAAAGGGTTAGATTCCCTTAGTACAAATATTACATTAAATCACTAGTCCATCTGGAGAATTCAACATAAACATCCATGTGTTGAGTGAAAAAATAAGTAGTACAATCTATATACATTTCATCATTCATATAACAAAATTTTAGATTGAATTATAATGTTATACTTATGAAATGTAATTTTACCCTTCTGAATAGTAATGTAAATCATATGAATAGTAAATTTTCCAAAGCAATAGTAACCTCTCCAATGAAAGTATAGATAAAATTTATCAATCTAAAAGAGTCAATATGATATAATTACATCATAGTAAATGTAACTAAATATTTTAAAAAATATTAATTTAGTGTTGGTATTTTTTTATGTCAAGTATATTTAATTAAAATTTTAAGATTAATGTATTTAATTAAAATTAACATTATTTTAATAATATTTATTCATAAAATAATAGTTTTATGTTATATGGTTTAAATATATTTTTATAAGACCTGAATTAATTTTTCATTGTGTTAAAAAAGAAATTTTAATTTTAAAGTATGTATTTTTCAAGTAAATTATGGGTTTTATTAAATACTACATTTCAAATATTTAGAAATTGATTTTAATAAAATGGAGTTTTTTTATTATAAACATTGAAAAACGGTTAGGGTGATATTTTGGGAATTTTCTAAAATACTTGATTTTTTGTAAATAGTGATATATTGTAATTTACGGTATATATACACTATATATTAAAAACACTATTTATTGAGTCATGGATGATGTAATAACCATTTGTTAAAACTCACATGAACATATTAAGATTTCTGGTCACATTAATCCGCACTATTTATTTTATTGATCAAAATTAGAATCAAATGAAATAAATTTTTTGAAAACATCCCTCTCATTTTCAATTAAAACCACTCCCTGCCACCTCTTCTCTTCACAGCTCTCAAGTTGTGTTCCTTATTCAAATTCTACTCAAATAACTCCCTAATCCAATCTTTCACATCTAGGATCTTTTCACCTTAACAAATTACCCAAATCCAACCCCTAGTAGAGGTTCTCAAGAGGAATGAATCAATAGTTAAAACCATATTCCTTTTTCATTCAATTTCATTCATGTTAATTTGTATTATTTTTTATATCCTCGACTCTAATGATCCAAATGGTTTGATAACTCTAGTAACATACATGTAAATGCATTTTGTTTTGATATTGAAATAATTCATCATCATCTCTCATCTCCCCTCCTTTTATTCTTGAAATGGAAACACCATATGAGATGTGTTAATTTATCACATTCATGGACAACATGTTTTTAATTTTTATTACCATCTTTAATTAAAGTCAGAAAACATTTTCTATGGTTTAACTGGATTATTTTTTATTTTGTATATACAATATAATTTTTTGTAATCATTTCCTACAAATGGTATTAATTTATTAAAATAATTTCTTTCTTGTGATCAAACCCCACCAATTAACCCAAAATGGTAGTCATGAAAGTCCAATATAACGATTCATCCTCACACTCAATAACCAAATTATTTATATAGAAATGTAATATTATGGATTTTCACTAATAAAATATAACTTTCATTCAATATAACCATCATCATCTTAAATGATTTCCATCATTGTATATAAGTAATCGATGATGAAATCCTAGGTAAAAAATGCTCCCAAACAATGAAATTGAACATATTAACCCATAAAAGGGAATGAATTAACATGATAAAGATATATTAAATCAAGTAAATGTGAAAGATGTTCTTGAATTATTTATTAATGAATATAATTTGATTATCAAATACATTAAGATCTATTTAAAAACACCTCCAGATTTTTGGTAACAGATTCTACCTGAACGTCCATTATTTATTTGGGTTTCTCTATCTTTTTTCCCTAATGAATTTATATTATATTTTTATTTAAATCCTCTAAAAAATGTATATTTTAAAATAATTCATTAATACACATTCATCATTCTTATTTCAGGGATATACATATTTTATGTGGTTCCTTTCTCAATTCTTCCCACTAATAAAATACATTTTAAGGGAACTATCCAAATTATTTCCCAATTTCATGTGCAATCAATATTTTCATTTAAGCAACCATTATTTTTATAAAATCGTTTGTATTATATCAAAAACATTTTTTTGTTAAATTATTTCTCTATATAAAATATTATTCCCTTTCTATATTAATTTTTTTAATATTTCACTTAAAACCACACTAAAATGTTTTAATGTTAAAATTTCAGAAATACACTTTGTATGTGTTATCATTTATATTTTATAAAACAAAAAATGGTAATATGCCTATTTTACATTATTAATTTATATATATGTTGTAATTTCCATCATTTCTGGAATGTTTTATGATACACCCATTTAACATGCATCATTACATGATTATGCTACCCATTTCATTCGATGGGTACCCTTTTGATTATGAATAATTGATTGTTTATGATTCATTATGTGGTAAAAATATTCTAGAAAATATATAGATGGGTCCACCAAGATTTTGGTCAAATGCCTTTGGTAATGTTTAGTCTCCTGGGAAGTAAGGTGAAATACTCTTAGATGTTATCATAGACTTGTTCTTTATGTGAAACAATCTTAGTGGTTATCATTGACTCATCATACATTATGTGAAATTATCCCAAAATCCTTCTGAATGTGTGTTTTATATTTATTTCACATTACTATTATTTTATGATTAATCCATCCCATTTCTAAATGTTATTATTTCTTATGTTTAATAATATACCATGCATCATTTTAACAATATGTTTTCCCTTATAACTCATGTGTTATGCTTTATTCAATTGTTTATTTCATTTCTAGGAACCTAGATCATCCCTTTTTGAAGTTATCCAAATGACATCATATGAGGATGTATGACTATAATGGATGTTAGTAGCTGAAGAAGGAGAATATATAAAATTCTATTTTTTGATGTTTAATTTTGTAAAAAGTCTTCCATGGCACTGTACATTATGATCCTTGGCTTGTAATATGATGTTTGTTTATTCTTAAAATGATGTAACGATTTTTCAAAATGTATACTTTATCTATAGTTAGTATCAATGGACGGTCAAGTTATTTTTGGAGATTAGGAATAAAGAACTTTATTATAAACATTATGGATAAAACTACGTTTAAGAAAACATCCCAAAATTTTTGTTAGAATAGAGTAAGTGGTTTATCATTAAAATACATCCTTGTAAGGATAAAATATGTAGAAATGATTATATAAAATATTTTTCTATGAGTAAAAAACCTAACAAGGTGTTTTAGGCCTGGCTCATGGTAGCCTGGTATATGGAAACATGCCCTATACGCAACATATTTGACACATGTATGGGGTATGCTTTGGTAAATTCATGTTGTCATTGAGTACCATTTTTAAGGTAATACAAAAAGATATCCAATAAGAATATAAGTTGAGAAAAGATCAAGGATACAATAGATTTAATCCTCATGAATCACATGTTATGATATACTTTTCCTTTAAAATATTATATTTTATGTTTTATGCTTATTAGTTAAGTATTCAAGTAGAATATTTACACATTATTTTCTCAGTTAATGGTGGGAAGTAGAAGAACATGTTCCTATAATCAATGTAATTGGGGATGTGAATATTTCCCTAATTATATTCCAAATATTATGTGAATGGGTGCTCAAAACTGCATGATCGTACTTGCTCATCTAGCTCAAGTTATGAATAGTAACTTCAATCATGTGTAACTCCCACCTCCTATGGATGATAATGTGGTTGTCTAATCATTAATACAAGAATGGCCTCCCAGATTTTGTGTATCTTTCAATCCCCACCTCATAGAATAATAGATTAACACAATTGATAATATATTTTATATCCTCCAGTTCTTAGAAGAATTGAAATACATGCTGGTTGTCTATTGTTTTTATAGGGATGAGGTTTAGTGGTGGACACCGATCAAGATTACGAAGTCCCAAGAGAAAATTTATTCCTTGGATTGGGTGGAAATCAAGAAAATTATTTTTAATAAATATTTTCCCAAAAAGCTCAATCTCATGCTAGAAATATAGTTCATCAAAATTTAATTGAAGGAAGATGATTCTATCAGTGCCTATGAAGAAAATTTACAATGCTTGTAAGATATGGTTCCATATTATTCATGAACATAAAAACCATGGTGTATAGGTTACTTATCTGAAAAATTCTATATCCACAAAAAGCATCGGCGATTTGAGAGTTTGGAAGTTATAAAGGCATTGTTTGTTGTTCCCTTAAGGTTTAAAAAGTGATTAGAGACTCAAAATTGAATCATGGGCCCATATAAAAAAAGGAGGAAAATGGATTCCAATATGGGATGATCTTAAAATAAATACCCTGATGAAAGGATGACTGAACATCCCACAAGTAAAAAATGTGGGAATAAGCTTGCAGGAAAATGTCTAATGGGAACCATAAATTACTTCATATGTGGAAGAATGTGACATATGGATAGGAACTTCTATAGGGATATGAATAATTCCAATAACATGGAATATGAATTAAAGGTTCATATCAACACTCAGCCAATTTTACTATGTTACAACTGCAAGGTACTTGGGAATTATGTGAATAGTTACCCTATTCTAAGGGTTATCATAATAAATAAACAATGACCTCCAAGGCAATAAGGAAGGGCTTATGTTATCACTACTACTAATATAGAGTAAAAAATTGATGTGGCGATAGGTATACTACATATTTATTAAAGAAATATGATCGTGCTATGGTATTATAGTTCTACACTTTCATTCATACTATGATATTTTAGTAACTATTTTAACACCACCTAAAAATTATGCGGATGAGTTATCGATGAGAATAGTGAAAAGGGAAATTATTTCCTATAAGGTTTTTATCTCCTCCTTGGTAAATGTTTTTCGATGAAAACTCCTATAAAATCATGTTAAAATTCATTCGATAGAGTTAGATTCTATTTTGGGAATGGATTAGCTATCTTTATACAAATATAACATTATCTATTGGGAAAAGTGGATCCCTCTTAAAATCCTAGTGTATCCGTAAATCATGTACAAAAGTAAGGAGGAAGATGAATTATATTTAGAAACATCATATCATGTCTGGATAATGTATCCTTTTGATAAAGAATATATTTCTGAAATGATTGAGACAAATGAGATGATAATTCTTGATGTTATGCCAATTAAGATGGATTACATTGATGTATTTCTTGACGAATTACTTGGTCTTATTCATTATCGATATGTCCTGTTCTCAATTGAAAAATAATCATGTATATATGTCTATATCAAGGAAATCATATATAAAAGTAATCATAGATCCAGAAGAGATGAAGAAATAGTTATAAGAGAATATCGAGAAGGGATTTATGCTCCCAACTTCATCCCCATGGGGTGAACCAGTTCTCCTTGATAATATTATTGATGGAACAACGGTCTTTTATATTGATTATAATGAAATCAATAAAATCATGGTAACTAACAAGTATCCCCTGCCTCGGATAAATGAATAATTCGATCAGCTATATGGGGCTAGTTATTTCTCTTAGGAGGACCTTCAGTAAGGATATCACCACCTAAAGGTGAAGAATAAATATATTCCAAAGGCTTCCTTCTAAATGAGGTATAGATAAATTGAGTTTATATTGACTCCATTTAGACACAGAAATACTCTAAAAATATTAACTGATTTAATGAATATAGTCTTTAGGGATTACCTAACAAAATTTTGGTTGTCTTTAATAATGATAATATCATATAATTCAATAGAAATAAAGAATATTATGAGCCTTTGAATATTGTACTCATGACATTGAGAATGGATAAAAATTATACAATGTATTGTAATTATGAGTTTTGGATGAAATAAGTATCATTCATGGTGCATGTTATCTAAAGAAAAGAAATATATGTGCACCCTTCAATGTCAAAGGCAATCGAACTGAGGAAAAGGATATCATTCGTAATGGAGATTAGTAGCATTCTTGGTCTAGCCAGGTATTATCATCCACTTTTGGAAAACATCAAATGATTTTCAAATACAATGGCCAATATGACAAGAAAGTGAGTGAAGTTTATTTGTAATTATGAATGTGAGGAAATATTTATGGAACAAAATAAGTGGCTTATCATTATCCTAGTACTCACAATTACTATATGTAGAGAACTCATTATGGTGTATAGTGAGTCTTAAAATTAGGTATTATGATGTGTTCTGATAAAAATGATAAAGTGATAGCCTACACCTAATGGAAGCTAATCATATATGAGAAAAACCATCCCATACAATATCTAGAGATAGCGGTTATGATCTTTGTGAAGAAAATCTTGTGACGACGTCTCTAGGGGTGAAGTGCGACCTATATAATGATCGCAAGTGTCTCAAATATATATAACTACTGGAAAATAGGTCTATACCCACAGTTTTTCAAATAATTGTGGGTATAGGGTACCGTTATACCCACAATTTTCCATAATTGTGGTTATAGGGATAGTATGTGAACCTATACCCACAGTTTTCCAAAACCGTGGGTATAGGCCACATATACCCACGGTTGTGCCAAAAACCGTAAGTATAGTTTTCTTTTAAGACCTATACCCACGGATTTCAAAAAAACCATGGGTATAGGGTATTTTCCGAAGACATATCCTGAGGGTTCTTCAAAACAGTAGGTATTGGTGTTTTTTTAAGACCTATACCCACGGTTCACTAGAACCATGGGTATAGATTTCCCGCATTATGGCGGTGGAAGAAAATTAGGCGGGAAATGAAAAAAAAAATTCAGGAAGGCATTTTTTCACGATTTATATTAATATATTTAAATTAATACAAACATATATTTTCCAAAAATATTTAGCTCGGTTGGTAAACCCATTTCTACTGGTGCTATAGGTCACGGTTTCAACTTCTGGAGTTAACATTTTTTTAACACTGATCAATATTAATATATATACATAGATGGATGTATATATATCAAATAAAAATGATATATTGGTTGGTCTGTTGTGGAGGAGCGTTTGTGATGTAAATTGTGAGACCCGAGTTCGAATCCTTCTACCCGCATTTTTGAATTTAAGTTTCCCACATAAATTATATTAATATATATATGTAGATATATATATATATAACAATTAAAAAACACAGGTCGGTTGGTCTTTTGGTGGGTCGCGCCCGTGAGGCTTTACGTGAGGCGCGAGTTCAAATCCCCCCCGCTGCGCTATTTTTAAATTTAAAAAATACCCAACGTTTTGAAAACTGCGTGTCTGTTGTGTTCCACACCGGAATAGGTGTGCCACACTTTGACTCCCATATACCCACTGTTCTCCTAAACCGTGGGTATCGACTGAGACCCCTATACTGATGTCGTTCCAGCCCATGGTTCCCAAATCCGTGGGTATATTCTATACTCACGGTTTTTGGGGGCTATACACACGGGTTTTAACCATGGGTATAGGTTGTTTATCCAGTAGTGTATTCACTCATAAAGAGCATAATATGTGCCAAAAAATCTGGTTATATCTCATCAATGATTATGACTACTCAATCCACTACCATGCTGGTAAGGAAAATATTGTTGTGGATTCTCAATGACAAATCGATCATGAATATTTTTAAATTATGAGAATTTAAATAGATTTGGTCTTTTTAGATTTATATAGGATTGAAATGGGAATCATATCGGGTGGAACATAATCAATCCTCCATCAATTTACTTCCTACCCAATTTTCATGGAGAAAATAATGAATTCTCAGTGAAATGATGTGGAAATTCCAAAAATGTTGGAAGCTATAAGAAATTGGAAATCATTTGAATTCCAGACAAAAAATGACTGATTCATAAGACTCAATTCACAATTATGTGGACCATCTGATCTAGAGATAAAGAAGTATGATATGAATGATGGACAAAGCTCAACATTCTTTATTCACCCTGGGTACATAAAGATGCATCTTGATCACTCAGAGAATTATTGGTGAGACAATATAAAGATGTAAAATGATGAGTATACATCAAAGTTCTTGGTATGTCAACAAGTGAAAGATAAATGGAAAAATCTAAGGGGATGATGCAACCACTACACATACCATCATGGATTTTCAAGAAAATCACCATTGACTTTTTCAGCAGACTTCCAAGGAAATCTAGACGAGAAAATACTATATGGGCCATTTCGGATCGTCTTACATTGATAGATCACTTTATCACAATTCAGGAAGACTTATCATTATATCAATTTCCATTGATATAAATCTAGACATTGGTAAGGCTTCATGGAGTACCACCACATATTATATTTGATAGAGTTTTGATATTAACCTTGATGTTATAGAAAATCAACAACATTCTCTAGGAACTGAAATGAACATCAGTATGACTTATTATTTTTAATCTAATTTCCAATTTGGGCTTACAATTTAGAAAATTGATGATATTTTTAAGGTGTATTCTATGGAATTCAATGGAGGATGGGATCAATATCTTAAACAGGTCAAATTATCCTATAACAACAGCTCCCACTCCAGCATACGAATTGCTCCTTATGAGGCCCTTTATGAAAAAGGTGAAGAATACTGTCATGCTGGGAAGAAGCTAGTGAAAATAAGATGCTAGGATCATAAATTGTTGAATAGATGGTGGAGAAGGTGAAAAACATTCATTAGTATAACAAGGAATACAAAATTTGGTAATAGGTAAATGAATACAATCTTCGACAAGACATTGAGTATAAAATTTAATACATGGTATTACTCTACATATCTCAATGGATAAAGATTATGAAATTTGGAATGAAAGGTAATCTATGTCCTAGGTACATTGGTCCCTTTAAGATTATTGATCATGTCGGATCTATGGCATATCGACTAGAACTTCCACCTACCATGTCCAAAGTACATGATGTCTTCCAGGAATCCCTCTTAAGAAAGTACATACTAGATCATTCACATGTACTTTCTTCAATGAAATAATAATTATAAAATGATTCTTCTTACGTGGAGTAGCCAGTGAAGATCTTCTATCACATAGATAAAGATCTACATAACAAGGCTACTCACCTAGTAAATGTACTATGGTTGAACAATAACTATTAAAAGGCATCATGAGAACTGGAGAAGTGATGAAAGATAGGTACCAATATCTATTTTCATAATAGAAAGAAAAAAGAAATTTAAATGGTGAAATTTCTTAATTGGGGATTAATGTAATGACCCAATGTTTAATCAGTAGAAATTTTTTACTTATAATTATATCATATAATATAATCACATAAAATAAAAAAATAGTGTCACCTCATACATAAATGAACAAAAATACTATGAAACCTCTAAACATAATTTTTCTACATCAGTGATTTGAATTTCAAAAATATGACATAGACGAAAACGATCAGTAAGATTTTGGGATTCTGATTGGACAAACATAATTTTTGGATTAATAGTAACATACTCTTATGAATAGTAAGGTTCCCCTTATGAATAGTAATGAAAATCTTATGAAAAGTAAACTTGAAAATGAAATAGTAACATGACAATGAAAGTATAAATAAAATATATCCTTCCTAAATGTTTCAATATGATATAATTATGTCATAGTAAAAGGAAATAAATAGTTTAAAATTTATTAAATAAGTGTTAGGTTTCATGTATGTCATGTATATTTAAATAATATTTTATAATTAATTTTATAAATTAAATGAAAATTAGTTTTCAAAAAATGTATTCATTTAAAAATATTTTGATATCTAATGATTATACGAGGATTTTATGAGAACAAAATTTTTTTTTCAATGTGTTAGAAAAGTAGATTTAATTTTAAAATTAATATTTTCATGCAAATTGTGTTTTTATGTAAAAAATAAATTTCTCATATATTGAAGATCTAATTCATGAAATGGAGTTAATTTTTGGATTCTATATATTGAATATTATAGGGGTGAATTTTGGGATTTTTCAAAAATAATTGATTTTTTGGGGATAGCGAAATAGATTAATTTATGATATATATAAATTAAATGTTATATACACTATTTAATGAGTAATTGATGATGTAAAAACCATTAGTTAGAAATCACATGAAATTATTTATATTTTTAGTCACGAGAATCAGAAGTAATTGTTCCCTTGAAAAAAAATAATAAACTAATGAATTATATATTGAGAAAACTCCCATATCCTCCTCTATAAAACCACCCTACACCCCCTCTATTGGTCATACATCTCAACACTTGTTCTTTTTTAGAAGTCTACTCTAATAACTCCATATTAATCTCTCTCATTTCAAGGATATTTTGGATTTATCATAATTCCACAAACAAATCCCTTAAATAGGCTCTCAAGTGGAAGGTATCAACAGTTGAAATACTCTTATATTTCCTTTCAAATTTTATTTTCAAGATCCATTATAGTCACTAATATCCTAACCTATACTCTTCAAAACCATGTCATAAAACTAACTCCTTTAATTTAATTAATTATTTTTATTATAATTGAATAATTCATAATCATTTATCATTTCCCATAATTCTATACTATAAATGGAAAAACTATCAGATATGTGTTTAATTATTATATTTATAGAAAATTGGTTATCAATTTCTCTTACCATTACTTATTCTTGTCATGAATAAAATTTTATGGTTGAACAAGATTATTATGTATGTAATATATCATATTTAATGTTCTGGAATAATATTTTGAAATTTTAATTAATTTATAAAGCAAAATGAGTTCATTGTGATAAAAAACCACCAATTAACTGAAAGGTTTATCGTTGAAGTTTTATATATTGATTCATCCTTACTCCAAATAAAAAAATGAAATTCATAAACACTTAATCTTATATACGTTCTATAATATCATATATATTCATTTATGTAAAACCATCCCCATTGTACATGATTACCTGCACATGTATATATGTAAACCGATCATGAAATTCAACGAAAAAAATGCTCCAAAACAATGAAACCGAACCTCTTAACCCATCAAGAAGGCCATGAATGAAATTGATAAGATTATTATAAATAAATTACATGTAGAAGGGGTTTTGAAGTTATTAATTAATGATATTATTTTGATTCTCTAGGATAATAATATCAAGTGAAGAACACCTTCAGACTAATGGAAAGGGATTCTACCAAAACCTCCATTATTATATCAGGTTACTCTATCGTTTTTACCCAAATGATGATATATTTTCATTTTATATACATCCCATAAATTATATGTATATGTTAAAAACTCATCTATGAGGATCCATTAATCATTTTCTTTCTATGATTACATATTTTTAAGTGGTTAACTTTTCAATTATTCTTAATAAGATAACTGGTTTTAAGGGGGCCCATTGAATTTTCACCCAATTTCAATTTTACTATATCATCTATTTTAAGATACCATGGATTTTATAAAATTGGTATTTTAATTTTGAAAACATTATTCGTTCACATCTAGTTTTATATAAAATATTATTAGATTTTATATTTTAAATTCTCTTTATAATTTTCCTTAAAACCACACTAAAATGTTTTAATGATAATTTTTCAAAATAATATCCTTTCATGTTATCACTTATTTATGAAATTAGTTACCTTGATATGTATCTATTTTCCTTTATGGATTTAGATATATGATTAAATTATTTTATTTCATGGACATTTTAATAATGCACACATTTATTATGATTTATAACATGATTATGATATCCATTTCATTCCATGCGAACCCTTATGGTTTTGTATGATTGATTGTGTATGGTTATTTATGTTGGAAAAAATATTAATGGACATGTTATGATGGGTATGACCTAATAGTTATCCAATTCCTTTGGAAAATTTTTGTCTTATTAGATAATATGTGCAGTGGTCTTGGTTGTAAGCTTTTACACATTCTCAGTGTGCAATGGTCTTGGTGTTTAGCCATATCTCATGCTACTCTATGTGAAAAGGGTAATGAATCATGCTAAAGTCATGTTTTATGTTTCTAACACATTACTATGATTCCATGATTATATGATACAATGTTTGCAATATTATTATTCTTTATATTTAATAATGTACAATGCCTATTTATATTAATATTTAATTCCTTCTAAACCATGTTCTATGCATTATTCCAATGTTTATTACCTTACTAGGCTTACAACTTGTCCCTTTGATCATGTTATCCCTTAGTTATCATTTGCAGATGTATGAGCTCAATGAAATTTAGGAGCTTAATATGGATATAAAATAAAATTTTCATTTTAGTAGTTCAATTATTTAACTAGTATTATAAGACAATATATATTATGATACTTGGCTTGTAATTTTATGTTTATATATTCTTAAAATTTTTTAATGACATGTGTTGAATTATAGTGTATCTAAAATTTCAAAAATAATTTTTTGTCTCTTCATGAACAACAAATGTATCACTTACATGAACCACTTTCACTGTTACCTTAAGTAGATTTCATCTTGAGACAGTGATATTTATAATTACCAATCAATCAAAACATAAAAAACATATCCTTAGATGATATCATAGGGTGGCCAACATTTAAATCTAGTTTGTTAACTAAACTCCTCATTTTACACTTTAGTCCACTTGATTTCTATCCTTATTTTCAACACTCAAAACATATTCTTGTTCATATAAGATATCCACATAGATTTATCATTCCACCTTGTTGAAAAAAAGGAATAAAAACATTCCTTCCTCTATAGTTTTAATTACGCAACTCTCAATAAACTCCTTCTTTTTATTCCACGGGGAGTCCATGAGTCAGTTAACGTCCATGTTTTTAATATTGTTTCATGAAAACTCCTTAAGAGTGAACAAAACATATTTCACTGTAGTTATCATCCTAGATTACTTATCATAAAAAAGTAATTCTATCACATTCAACCATAATCATGTTCCTTCAGGTTACCACAATTGACTGAAAATAGAATCATAGTGGGAGAATTACTTATCCATGAAGAAAACCACAATGTCATAAAAATGATTACTTATAGGATTTATAAATCATGTCACCTTCATTATTCTTTGACATCCTAGGTTTATAATATCCAAATTATATTAAAGTATTTCTTGATGATTCATGAAGAGTTTGTGAATTCCTAAATCATATTGACTACGAGGGTCACACCATGACTGCAACATATCCTCATAAAGTGTCACACTGTTTGGGCTATAAATCCCATTTTCATTTTCCATATTACCCTAAGTCAGGCCCAGGACATGTGGTTGGAATTTTTACCCGTAGGTATATATTTTTTAGATCCACATCCATTTAATATATCTATAAATTGATATATTTCTATAATACCACTCACTCTAACCTTATCCAAAATTAATGAAAATTTTACAGAATGTCAACTCGTCACTATAATTAACCTTAGACACATCCCTAGACATAACATTAAAAATATATCTAGGTATGTCACTAATGGTTTCTCATTCTATTTTACAATGGTTGACTAAACCTTTACTTTGATACCAACTATAGTGACTGAGGCTTAACAAACATGGATATTTGATAATTTTTTATTAATACTCAGTACATTAAAAAATTATATTCCTAAGGACCATAATAGTTTAGTTTATTTAGAAATAAGGAAAAAATCTTAATGCATGGTTGAAGATATTCAACATCTAACATAAATATATCTATATTTTTTTTTTACCAAAACCATTCATCATAACGTAGGGAATGGAAACATAAGAAAGGGGTAAGATAAACAACTCATTAAGGGTAAACAGGTTTGATATGTAATCATACTCATGAGTACATGGTTAAGAAAACATGATCATGAAAATAAAAGATCATACCCTATATATAAAAAATCATATAAATGAATCATGTTATAATGATTGGAAGTTCATAAGGATAAATGTTAAAAAGAATAAAGAAAATAATCCATGAAAGCATAAAAGAGGAATACAAATGCGTAATTATGGATGAAAAAATATTAATATATAATTATTTTCATAGTATCCAAGGAATCACTACCTATTCCATCTTCTTAGTATGGCTTTAATCCCCATACCACCATGGTAGTCATGGTTTTCTCCCATGGCCATATTAATAGCATGAGTTCTATCTCCATACAATATAGGTAGTCATGGTTCACTCCCATGGCCATCTTAGTAGCGAGGGATCATTACCAAGACCATATTAGACTATCTCATGAGATATATGTCTTGCCTAATACATTAGAGTGAGATATAGGACCCACTAAAATCATAGTGAAATCATACATAAATGTGCCAAAAAATCATATACGATCATATCATAACCCTTGAAATGAAATGGTTATAATAAACATGTATATAACGACCCATACTTTAAATAAATTGTTAATATTTAAAAATTGAATCATACTTATTACAACATATAACGAAACCACGAAAAGACCGTATAGGTATAGTGTCTTTAGAAATTGGGAAACATAAACAACTGGTTCATAAAGAATCAACTTTGCCTCCCACTTATTTCATCATATCTAGAGTCACTTTTTGGCATATCCTACTTAATAACCTTCTTCCTGACCTGGGTAAAGAAAACATACAAAAGGGTGAGCTCAAATTATCAGTAAGGGTAAAAAAAAGAAATATCAATCACATCGTATACACAAGCACATAACTTTTTGAAATCTTAACCTGCAAAAGAGATCATAATTTCATAACATGGGATAAATCATGGCAGTGAAATGTAATCACAATAATCATAAATTAAAACATTATACTTTGTGGAATACACACATAATAATATAGAATCATTTCTTATTAGTCAAGACTCATTGCCAAGACTATCTTAGTGGACAAAGTCCCTTTCTAAACCGAGTCACCCTCGTTTCAGTCCTATTTCACTGAACCGGTATAACCTGCTGTTCCATCCATGTCTATCTCATGAGATATAAAATATTTACCCAATGCATTGGAGGGAGATATAGGTCCCACCCATCTCATAATGATACCATTCTTATGTGTTCCACAAAATCATAAATCATACATCATTGCATAACCCATGTAATACAAATGGGAATCTTAAACATAATGACATCATAAAACAATTCATATAAGATAAAGTAATTAATAAAAATAATTCAATCACAACATAACCAAATCAATGTAATAATAGGGATAAAAACAGAACCCTATGTTATCTTCTATGGAAAATAATTTTGATAAAACACTTGAAATGAATTCTTGAGGAAAATATCCTTTCTTCTTCAAAAATCCATTTCTTTTCACAAAACGTCATGCAATTTTAAAAGAAAGAGATTTAATTGAAAATAGTTATGAAATATTTTGGAGGAAGCTTCATGAAAATAAGGCTTTATAAAACTGTAAAAATCTGTTTGTGTCGTATAAGTTAAAAAAAATATTCTTCATACTTTTGTCGAAAAAGTCAAAAAGTACCTCGTACGAAAAACGTCAAAATATTCCTTTCATATCTTTTAATAAAAACTCATCGAAGGGTAAAATTGGATTTAAACAATTTTAGGTGGATGGAAATAATATTACATATTGAGGAAACATGGATGTGGATGATAAAATACACCCCAGTAAATACCAAAGTATAAACAATCTCGAATAAAAATGAGATTGTGATATTTCCCTTACCTTAGGTCTGACTAGCTTTGTAAGTGTCCGAACCTCTTGTATAATGATTTAAATAATGTTATTGACTTATTACAGAATCATAATTATTTTTATGTTATCATATATGGTCATATTCTTAGCTTCTTAATAGTAATATTTCATTGCTTCTTGTTATTCGGGTGTTTATAACTTTTTGTTCTTATGTGTGCTTTGTCGAATAAATTCTTATTATTTTTCTTTAGGTTATAGATACCTAATTTCCAGAATGGTATTAGTGTAATATATATCATATTAATTAATTCAATTCATTTATATAATCATTATTAAATGAAGATCATGTAGAACGAGTCGCATCACATCGTGGAGACGGTATTCCGTACGTACACACGAGTGATGATATCGTTCCTATGATCATGGAATTGTATTGTAGTGTATGTATACTATTTCAGAATCAGTATCACTTTATAATAGTCATATATAGTCATTATATACACCATTATACCCATCCAAGTAAGGTGGTGGTGGAAAATAGATTACACCACGGCGTGGAGACGGTATTCCGTACGTACGCACGCACGGTGATTTCTTTTTCCGTAGGATGGATAGATGGTGAAATAGGGTTGTTTCATACTTATAATAACATATCAGTATATGAGTGATACTGACGTTATTACTTCATAATTAAACATCCTAAGAAGAAGAAGTGGAAGAAGAAATAAAGATGAAAGAATCGGTAATGGGCTTTTCCTCTTCTTTGAAGTGCTTCTTTGAGACCTCCTTTTAGGGCACTAAAATGGGTCTTTGAAGAAGACCAGAACCTCTAGGATGTCACTAGGGAAGTGGAGAGGAAAAAGTGGCAGGGGTTGGCCGAGCATGAAGGCTCAATGTGGTGTGAGGAAGAGGGGTAGGAGGTTCCCTTTTATAAGGCAGGAGAGGGGCACCTTTGGAATAACTAAAAATATTATTTTATTATAAAGTCAAGTTCGGTTTTAAATAGCTATAAATTGATATATTTCAAATCTAAGGTGGGTATGGGTCCAATTCCTCTCATCCAATATAATTTAGACAAGTTTAGGTTCCTATTTTAACCTTATCATTTAGATTTAACATTAAGTTAAATAATTTTACTTTTACCATGTTTTCTTGTGTTCTTATAATATAAGGTTAATAAACATACTATAAGCAGCCCAACGAACCCCAATTTGTTTATTATTAACATATATAACCTTATCTAAGTCATTTGGCCGAACCATAGATTTTTAGGAATAAAATAACAATTAATAATATAATATTTGTTTTAAAAACTATTTTATGTCAATTTTGACACTATTTAGTAATTGATTTTTGTAAAAATCATAACAGAATGATAAGTTCGAACAAAGTTAATTAAATCAATACTAACATGTCATATTAACCTAAAAAATTAGTGGAATTCATAAAAAGTCTCAAATTTCATTTATTTTTGTGTTCATAACATCAATTATGTCAATATTTTATTAATAAAATAATTACTGCATCATCATTTTGTCATTAATAAATTAAATTATTTAATGTCTAAAAATTACAAATAAAATACCATTATGTAGGAAATCTTTTTATCTTTCTAATGAATATTTATAGTCGAATTTATCTAATGGATAAACCCATATTAAAAAATTTTTAGTTATTAAACTTTGATTTTTACTATTTTAACTATTCATTAAATAAAATAATATTAAATGTCATAATCTAATCCAAGTGGACCTAAATGGTAATATTATATTCTTAAGACTGTTTTTGGTCAAATTACACTTATCCAATAGAATTAGGACATGTGTTAGGGTAATAGTAATATCATATTTACCCTTAGTTACCCTATTTACTATTAACCACGGTAAAAAAAGTAAAAAGTTACTGTTCACCAAAAAATTATTTTCATCTCATTGAAACATATTTTAGTCCTTGATATTAACCGTGTCTCTCGGATTTTCTAAATTCCATTCACAGAAGTGGTAAAATTAAGTTTTATGAAAAATTCAGTTTTTTTAACTACCACTTAGTGGTTTCACTATTCATCAAAAATTTAAAGTTTTCAGAAAAATACCAAAATTTCACCCTAGGCTAATTTCGATATTCTGAATCCAAAAATGAAGTCCATTTTGAAAAATAAAATTTATAAAATTTTATAATGTGGTTATTACTATTCATAACGGCTAGTTTTAATAATATTTTAATAGCATATCGTTGTTTAGTGAAACTCGGTATTGTGTACGACGCAAGCTATCGAGGAAGGTCGTGATTTCGTGTAAAGCAAGCCAAGAAAGTATTGTGTAGAAAATGATTCCTTTGATGATTTATATAACATAAAAGTCTCGGGTGTTAAATTCTATCCCCCTTAAAATGAATTTCGCCCTCAAAATTCGTCACTTTGTAACAAACAGATGAGGATACCTCTCCCTCATCATATCCTCAAGCTCCCATGTAGCTTTTTCTAATTGGAGGTTCCTCCATAAAACTTTCACCAATCGAGTTTTCTTGTTTCATAGGACTTTTTCGCTACGATCCATAATCTCTATCGGTTTTTCTTCATAAGAAATATCTTGCTCCAGCGGTACAACTTCTGAGCTGAGTACATGTGAAGGATCAGGTATGTACTTTCTCAGGAGAGATACATGGAACACATCGTGAACTTGAGAGAGATTCGGTGGAAGCGCCAATCGGTATGCTACCTTTCCAACACGATCCAGTATTTCGAAAGGACCGATATATCTAGGGCTCAACCTCCCCTTCTTTCCAAATCTCATAACCCTCTTCCAGTGAGATATTCGTAAGAACATTGTATCACCCAATTCAAACTCTAGGTCTTTTCTTCGGCTGTCGGTATAACTTTTCTGTCGACTCTGAGCTGCTCTTATGTGTTGTTAAATAGATCTGAACTTTTCTGCCGTTTCATCAACGAGATCAGGTCCTAATAGCTTTCTTTCCCCAAATTTATCCCAGAAAGTTGGAGTCCTGCATTTCCTTCCATAGAGAGCTTCATAAGGAGCCATCTGAATACTAGAGTGAAATCTATAATTATAAGAAAATTCCTCCAAAGGTAGGTGTTGATCCCAACCACCTTTGAAATCCATAGAGCAAGCTCTCAACATATCTTCTAGGGTTTGAATTGTTCTCTCAGACTGACCGTCTGTCTGAGGATGATAAGCAGTGCTGAAACTCAACTCTGTATCCAGAGTATGCTGAAGACTTCACCAGAACTTCGAGGTAAATCTCGGATCCCGATCAGATATAATAGAAAGTGGTACTCCATGCAATCTTACCACTTCCTTTACATATATCCTGGCAAGCTTATCCAGAGAGAAATCCTCTCTAATAGCAATGAAGTGTGCAGA
Source organism: Viscum album (assembly GCA_963277665.1). Lineage (NCBI taxonomy): Eukaryota > Viridiplantae > Streptophyta > Magnoliopsida > Santalales > Viscaceae > Viscum > Viscum album. The sequence continues at coordinate 538,088,521 of OY728157.1, forward strand.
CTTTGTAAGACGATCAAATATGACCCAGATAACATTATTTCCTTTGGATGTTTTAGGAAGTACTGTGACAAAGTCCATAGTGATGTTTTCCCACTTCCATTCAGGTATGGGTAATGGTTGTAACATCCCCTTAGACTTCTGTATCTCAGTATTAACTTGTTGACAAACCAAGCATTGAGAGACATATTCAGCAACATCTCTTTTCATGCCATCCCACCAGAAGTACTCTTTCAGGTCCCTATACATCTTCGTGCTTCCAGGATGAATAGAGAATAAAGAACTATGAGATTCATCCAGCAGTTCCTTCTTTAATTCGGGGATGGGAGGAACACAAACCTGATTCCTTAACTTTATTATCCCATCACAATCAAGGTTGAATTCAGGAACATTTCTCACCTTCTTTTGTAACTCGACATCTTCTTTCTGTGCCTCTTTAATCTTCACATGTATAGATGGTTGAACATTCATTTGAGAAAGATAAGATTTTTCCCCTTTTATAATTCCGAGATCCATTCATTGTAAATCCATAAATATTTGATCTTTTGTGATCCTCATCATGGATAAACTACCATGGTCTTGTCGACTTAATGCATCTGCCACCTTGTTTGCTTTCCTAGGGTGGTAATGGATTGAGCAGTCATAATCCTTAATCAGCTCCAACCATCTTCTTTGACGCTTATTCAGCTCATTTTGTGTGAAAATATACTTTAAACTTTTATGATCTGTATAAATATCACACCTTTCACCATAAAGGTAATGCCTCCAAATCTTTAATGCAAATATTACCGCAGCTAACTCCAAATCATGTGTTGGGTAATTTTTCTCATGGATTTTCAACTGTCGTGAGGCATAAGCTATCACCATATCATTTTGCATAAGAACACACCCCAATCCCTTCTTGGATGCATCACTGTAGATCACAAACCTTTCTCCACTACAAGGAAGTGTGAGCACAGGTCCACTGGGTAACCTTCTTTTCAACTCCTTGAAATTCTCTTCAAATTCCTCTGTCCAAACAAACTTAACTCCTTTTCGAGTCAACTTGGTGAGTGGATTAGATAATCGTGAAAAATCTTTCACAAAACGTCGATAATATCCAGCCAAACCAAGAAAACTTCAGATCTTGGTTACTGTTGTTGGTCTCGACCATCTTTCGATAACCTCTGTTTTTGCTGGATCCACAGATATCCCCTCTTTTTCGATTATGTGACCCAAAAATGCAACTTTTTGAATCCAAAATTCACACTTGGTAAATTTGGCATAAAGATTCTTTTTTCTCAGGGTCTTCAATATAATTCTCAAGTGATCTTCATGTTCTTCCTTTCTTTTTGAATAGACTAGAATATCGTCTATAAAGACTACCACAAATTGATCAAGATAGTCTCTAAAGACTCTATTCATCAGATCCATGAAGATAGTAGGGGCATTAGTAAGACCAAATGGAATCACTATAAATTCATAGTGTCCATACCTTGTACGGAAATCCGTCTTTGGTATATCCTCCCTTTTGACCCTTAATTGATGATACCTTGAACGAAGATCAATCTTGGAAAAGTATTGAGCTCCGCGTAGTTTGTCAAATAAGTCATCAATGTGTGGGAGAGAATATTTGTTCTTGATAGTGATCTTGTTAAGTTCTCGATAGTCAATACAGAGTCTCATTGATCCATCTTTCTTCTTAACAAATAGAACAGTTTCTCCCCAAGGTGACGCACTAGGGCGTATGAATCCCTTATAAAGATTCTCTTGGAGTTGCTTCTCCAATTCCTGCAACTCAATTAGGGCTATTCTATAAGGTGTCTTTGAAATAGGCAAAGCACCAGGTACGAGTTCTATTGAAAACTCAACTTCACGATTTGGTGGAAGACCCGGTAATTCCTCCGAAAAGACATCATCAAACTCTCGTACGATGGTAATATTCTTAATCGCGAGTTTCTCTCCAACCATTTGAGATAAATAACCTTCATTTAGTGAAATCAATACCCATAAAATGGAAGAAATTTCCACTGGAAGGTTATGTTCATCTTTGCATTGATAGACGATCATAGATTGATCTGGAATATGAAATGTGACTTCCCTTATTTGAAAATTGACATGAGCTCCGTATAAAGAAAGCCAATCCATGCCAAGAATCACATCGAATTCCACTAAAGGAAGGATCACAATATTTGCAGGAAGCACTTTCCCACAAACGTCAATTGGAGAAGAATTATAAACTTTTGATGCGACTGTTGTGCCATTAGGTGTTGTCAGAGCTAACTCAACATCTAATTGATGAGGTAATACGGTGATACCCTTAGAAAATTCTTCAGAAATAAAAGAGTGGGTGGATCCAGAATCAAATAAAACATTTTCTACTTTAGAGTGGATGGTAAGTGTACCTTTCACCACATCGTTATCGTACTCCACATCACTGATAGAAATTGCATGCGACATTCCTTTGTCTTTATCCTTAAGAGTTTGTTGACGTCGACCATCATCATCAACCCTTGGATTAGGGAATTTATTGGCATAATGACCCATCTCCTTGCACTTGAAACATTGAAGTGTAGTAGGTTCATTCTATGTATCCCTTCCTTTGTTTGCATCATTAGACATATTTTTCCCATCATCGTGGCATTTAAATGCCCGATGACCTTCCTTTCCACATTTGAAACATTTACTTGTCCCTTTAGGACAACTCCCTCCATTTTTCATTCCACACTTTGAGAATAAGGGAAAGCTCATCTTCTTTTTAGTGTGCTCTTTATATTTTCCTTTAAATTTCATTTTCCTCTTCTTATCAAATCCATATGACTGATGGGTTACTCCAATCTCCATCTCGACTTTCAGAGCACATTAAACGATTTCCTCGTAGCTATTGAAGTCACTTATGGCTAACGCCCTTCGAAGACTTGGTTTTAAGCCCCTAAAGAACCGATCGATCTTAATCTCAGGTTGGATAATAATACCATAAGTGTACCTTGCAAGTCTTGTAAAATTTTCTTCATAGGTGCCAACAGATTCATCATCCTTTTGCTTCAGTTCAAGAAACTCTTTCTCCATCTTTGTTCGGAGAATACGAGGGAAGTAATTATTGAAAAATAAGTTCTTGAACGCGTCCCATTCCATGGCCTCAATTTCATCTCTTTGCCTCGTATTCTTAATACGATTCCACCATTGATCAACATTTCCTTCCAAACGATACACTGCTAAGATGACTTTATCATGCTCAGAGCATTGAAGAACTGAAAATATCATTTCAGTAGTACTAATCCATTGTTCAGCAACCAATGGATCAGTAGACCCGCTGAAAGAAGGTGGACGCTGCCTCATGAAGGATTCAACAGAATGTTGCTCCTTCCTTTGATCATTTGGAAGTCCTGCATGATTCATACCTTGAGAAAGTTGTGTGATCATGGCTACAAGATTTTTCATTCCAGTTCCCATTACGTTTGGTTGCTCAGGGGGACAATCATTGCATTGCCCGTCACATTCCGCATTAACACGATTCCTTCGAGTTCCAGCCATTGACTAAAACCAAGAAGAATAGTGTGAGCAACACTAATTATAATAGTAAAACAACATAATCAAGAATAAAATTTCACACTTAAGGTATTATCCTAGTCCATTTCTAAAACAATAAGTATGTGTTCTATGCATAGACTTATCCTTAGGGTTCTTACAAAGGCTTTCACATCCTAGTTTCCAAAGGTTGACTATACCTTTCCTTCGATATCAACTATAACGACCCATACATTACATAAATTGTTAATAATTCAAAATTGAAGCATACTTATTAAAACATATAACAAAACCACGAAAGGACCCTATATGTATAGTGTCTTTAGAAACTGGGAAACATAAACAACTGGTTCATAAAGCATCAACTTTTCCTCCCACTTATTTCATCATATCTAGAGTCCCTTTTTGACATATCCTACTTAATAAACTTCTTCCTGACCTAGGGAAGGAAAACATACAAAAGGGTGAGCTCAAATGCTCATTAAGGGTAAAAAAAATAAATATCAATCACATCGTATACACAAGCACATAACTTTTGGAAATCTTAACCTGCAAAAGAGATAATAATTTCATAACATGGGATAAATCATGGCAGTGAAATGCAATCACAATAATCATAACATAAAACATGAAACTTTGTGTCATACACACATAATAATAGATAATCATTTCTTATTAGTCAAGACTCATTGCCAAGACTATATTAGTGGACAAAGTCCCTTTCTGAACCGAGTCACCATCGTTTCAGTCCTGTTTCACTGAACCGGTATAACCTACCATTCCAGCCATGTCTATCTCATGAGATATAAAATATTTACCCAATTAATTGGAGGGAGATATAGGTCCCACCCATCTCATAATGATACCATTCTTATGTGTTCCACAAAATCATAAATCATACATCATTGCATAACCCATGTAATACAAATGGGAATCTTAAACATCATGACATCAAAAAATAATTCATATAAGATAAAGGAATTCATAAAAATAATTCCATCACAACATAACCAAATAAATGTAATAATAGGGATAGAAACAGAACCCAATGTTATCTTAGATGGTAAATAATTTTGATAAAACACTTGAAATGAATTCTTGAAGAAAATATCCTTTCTTCTTCAAAATCCAATTCTTTTCACAAAATGTCATGCAATTTTAAAAGAAAGAGATTTCATTGAAAATAGTCATGAAATATATTTTAGGAAGATTCATGAAAATAAGGCTTTATAAAACCGTAAAAATTCGTTTGTGCCGTATAAGTTAAAAAAACATTCTTCGTACTTTTGTCAAAAAAGTCAAAAAGTACCTCATATGAAAAACAACAAAATATTCCTTTCATATCTTTTACTAAAAACTCATCGAAGGGTAAAATTGGATTTAAACAATTTTAGGTGGATGGAAATAATATTACATATTGAGGAAATATGGATGTGGGTGATAAAATACACCCCAGTAAATACCAAAGTATAAACAATCTCGGATAAAAATGAGATTGTGATATTTCCCTTACCTTAGGTCCGACTTTCTTTATAAGTTTCTAAACCTAATTTATAATTATTTAAATAATGTTATTGACTTATTCCAGAATCATACTTATTTTTATGATATCATATGTGGTCATATTCTTAGCTTTTTAGTAGTAATATTTCATTGCTACTTGTTAATCGGGTGTTTATAACTTTTTGTTCATATGAGTGTTTTGTCGAATAAATTCTTATTATTTTTCTTTAGGTTATAGATACCTTATTTCCAGAATGGTATTAGGGTAATATATATCATATTAATTCATTAAATTCATTTATATAATCATTATTAAATTAAGATCATGTAGAACGAGTCGCATCACATCGTGGAGACGGTATTTCGTACGTACGCACGAGTGATGATATCATTCCTATGATCGTGGAAATATATTGGAGTGTATGTATACTATTTCAGAATCAGTATAACTTTATAATAGTCATATATAGTAATTATATACACCATTATACCCATCCAAGTAAGGTGGTGGTGGAAAATAGATTACACCACGGTGTGGAGACGGTATTCCGTACATACGCACGCGCGATGATTTATTTTTCCGTAGGATGGATAGATGGTGAAATAGGGTTGTTTAATACTTATAATAACATATCAGTATATTAGTGATACTGATTTTATTACTTCATAATGAAACAACCTATGATGAAGAAGTGGAAGAAGTAATAAAGATGAAAGAATCGGTAATGGGCTTTACCTCTTTGTTGAAGTGCTTCTTTGAGACCTCCTTTTAGGGCACTAAAATGCGTCTTTGAAGAAGACCTGAACCTCTAGGATGTCTCTAGGTAAGTGGAGAGGATAACTTGGAAGGGTTTGGCCGAGCTTGAAGGCTCAATGTGGTGTGAGGAAGAGGGGGAGGAGGTTCCCTTTTATAAGGGAGGAGAGGGTCACCTTTAGAATAACTAAAAATATTATTTTATTATAAAGTCAATTTCGGTTTTAAATAGCTCCAAATTGATATATTTATATTCTAAGTTGGGGATGGGTCTAAATCCTCTCATCCAATAGAATTTAGGCAAGTTTAGGTTCCTATTTTAACCTTATCATTTATATTTAACATTAAGTTAAATAATTTTACTTTTACAATGTCTTCTTGTGTTCTTATACTATAAGGTTAATAAACTTACTATAAGCAGCCAAACGAACCCCAATTTATTTATTATTAATATATATAACCTTATCTAAGTCATTTGGCTGAACCTTAGATTTTTAGGAATAAAATAACAATTAATAATATAATATTTGTTTTAAAAACTATTTTATGTCAATTTTGACACTATTTAATAATTGATTTTTGTAAAAATAATAACGGAATGATAAGTTCAAGAAAAGTTAATTAAATCAATACTAACATGTCATATTAACCTAGAAAATTAGTGGTATTCCTAAAAAGTCTCAAATTACATTTATTTTGGTGTTCATAACATCAATTATGTCAATATTTTATTAATAAAATAATTACTGCATCATCATTGTATCATAAATAAATTAAATTAATTAATGTCTAAAAATTAGAAATAAAATACCATTATGTAGGAAATCTTTTTAGCCTTCTAATTAATATTTATAGTCGAATTTATCTTATGTATAACCCCATATTAAAAATGTTTTACTTATGAAACTTTGATTTTAACTATTTTAACTATTCATTAAATAAAGTAATATTAAATGTCATAATCTAATCCAAGTGGACCTAAATGGTCATATTATATTTATAAGGTTGTTTTTGGTCGAATTACACTTATCCGATAGAATTAGGACATGTGTTAGGGTAATAGTAATATCATATTTACCTTTAGTTACCCTATTTACTATTAACTGCAGTAAAAAAGTAAAAAGTTACTATTCACCAAAAATTATTTTCATCTCATTGAACCACATTTTAGTCCTTGATATTAACCGTGTCTCTCAGATTTTTGAAATTCCATTCACAGAAGCGGTAAAATTATGTTTTATGAAAAATTCAGTTTTTTTTAACTACCACTTAGTGGTTTCACTATTCATCAAAAATTGAAAGTTTTCAGAAAAATACCCAAATTTTACCCTTGGCTAATTTTGATATTCTGAATCCAAAAAATGAAGTCCATTTTGAAAAATAAAATTTTTAAAATTTCATAAAGTGGTTATTACTATTCATAACGGCTAGTTTTAATAATATTTTAATAGCATATCGTTGTTTAGTGAAACTCGGTATTGCGTACGACACAAGCTATCGAGGAAAGGTCGCGATTTCGTGTAAAGAAAGCCAAGGAAGTATTGTGTAGAAAAAGATTCCTTTGATGATTTATATAACATAAAAGTCTCGGGTGTTACAATGTAAACATATCATAACCTAGGAAAAATGATATATGTTTCATAAAATATTTCATTAATGATTAAACAGTGAAAGAGAAAAACAAATTATTAACATATTACACATGAAATGGTAATGTATTTAATAGTAATATAACCCAATCAGGAAAAATATGTTCCATAAACATATAACACTTTAATGATAAAAGTTTTTCATAAAAATATAACCCATTAAATAGAACCTAATTTCATAAACAAATAACCCTTGAGTGTGAAATGAATTTCAAAAGCATAAAACCTATAAAGGAGAAATGGATTCCATATACATATACACTATTAAATAGAAAATAGAATGATAAATACCCAAATATTAATATTAACCCATAGATAGAAATAATATGAATGAATGTTATAGATCATTTTCTAGAAGGTCCTTGGTATAATCACTAGATTCCATCTTATATGGAAAATACTTTTGAAATTTATTTCGGAAATGTTTCGTGAAGAAAATATCATTTCTTCAATGTAAAAAAAATTCAAATACATAAAAAAATTTTGAAAATAATTTACATATATTATAACTTGACAAATTTTATATAGTATTGAAATATTTATAAAAACATTTTCCCCTAAAAACATATAAATTAAGAATCAAATTATTTTAAAAACCTTTTTCATAGAAAAATCTAGAAAAACTGATAAAGAAGATAAAAAATGTCTTGAAAACCGTTTTACATGAAAACATATATATGAATCATGACTTTATTAACAAACCATTTCTTTTCAAATATTCTGAAATATATAAATGAGTCTTGAAATCAATTTGAAAAATGTTTTCATTTAAAACATATATATTATGATTGAATATATTTTGAAATTTGTTTTACATGAATCTTATAAAATATGACCGGGTAAATTTTGAAAATAATTAAAAATAATTAAAAAATTCGTAATATGTTACTAGTAAACATGGAAGTAAATCATCAAAGGATTTATGGTGGATAAATCAGTACATGTCATACGATGTAAAAATAACATTCATTTTTCATGACAAAAAGGATAGAAAAATGATTCATTTATAAATTATTAAGAAGATTCCATTGAAAACATTAGAAAAAAATTAAAGGATAAGAATTTATTTTAATTATAATAATAGAATATTAAAATATCATGGAAATCCTTTTTGGAAAACATAATTTTAAATGAACACAATTTTTTGACCGAACGAATGGGAAAGCAAAGATTTCTTAAAAACCATTTCATAATAATATTATGAACCAAAGAGTTGAATAAATGGTACTAATATATTAATAAAGTATAAATTTCTATAGGATAATATAGTTCATTATTTTTTTTGAGAAATGGATCATAATATTTTCTCAAAGGGAGCATAAACAAATATAATATTCAAAAGTGATAATATCATCTCAAAAACACTTATAACGTGGTAACATGGAATCATACTCTCCATGTAATAAAATTAAGTTGCATGAAAATTATAATTTAAATAATATAATGTAATTCATTATATAACATGTGAAATTGAATTATAAACACCTTGAATATAATTTATGTTTATAACAAAGCTTGGGTCTCAAAAAAGGCAAATTGAGACTAAACAATCTCACTGGTTTTGTATCTTTTTAAAATTTTAACCCATGAAAAAATATCATAAAATGGATATTTTAATAACTATATATTTAATTATCATATACATGTAATAAAATTAATATCAGTACATGCACTACACAAATAAAAATAGAAGAAAACAAAGCGTGTATCTTATGGAATTAAAATGTGAGATAAGATCCCCTTACCTTGTTACTTGGCTCTCGACATACTTGTTCAAACCACCTATATCATAAATATAAATTTGTTAAAAATATTTCAAAAAATAATATATTATATAAAAACCCATATATGGTTTGATTCCAACATTATATTACCCACTTGTCATCCATCCTGGGTTAAAGTTCTTTTTGGGGAATATTAACTTCATGTTCACATGTGTCTTAATTTTTTATATGTTTGGTTATTATAGATAAAAATTTTGTAGTAGTACTATAGCGTACTGTAGTAGTGGTAGTACTATAGCAATGGAAGGCACTATAGCAGCGACATGTCATTATAGCGGTGGCATAGTACTGTAGCAGCGGCGGGTACTGTGTAGTACTGCAGCAGCGTGGTTACTATAGTAATACTATTCACAGAACGGGATTTGGGCCAAAAAATGGGCCTACGAGCCATGTAATGTGCTAAATGCCCATTGGGCCTTCTGGCTATGTAATAGGTCTCCCTCTACCCAGTTAAAGAGGTCTTTTCTTTGCATTAAAAATAAATGAATCTTTGGCCCCAACCTTTAAAAAAAGATATATAATGTTGTATATGATGTAAAACTTAATATAAATATCATTTTTATAAATTATATTTTCGTATAAAAATCTATATAATATTTATTTATGATGATTAATACATTGTTCATGGAGAAAATATGTCGTACGTACACATGAATGTTATTCCCATTTCATTGTAGTGTTGATAGAAAAAAAAAGTAAAATACAAAAATAAATATATGTATCACTGTTAAAATAGATTTATTATAACATATATAATATATATATTCACTAAAACACTCTGTAATACAATCCATGAAGTTTATTAATAAATCTTAACGATTTAAGGGGGCAGTAGTTCACACTTTGTCAAATGTAATTATCGTAATAACATAAAATGGAAAATAAAAGTATATGTTTTATAAAAGGGAATACATAAGACTAATAATAATAATAATAATAATACATGATTCAAATATCAATGATTTCTATCATGATTTATACCATGAAAGGCTGTATGGAAAAATAGAACAATCCTCAATTTTTGAGGGCGTAGTTCATCATACACATATATAGTATATTCATTACCCATTAGATAGAGATGTGCGTAAGTATAGGTAAAATGATTTTCATTAAAATCTCATATTATATTGGTTATAATTTTTTTATAAAATTATGTAATAATGATTGTTGAGGGGTAGAGAATGAAAATAAACTAAATTTTCTTGAGAGAAGGTCTTGCCTCTTAATCGGGTAAATCCATTTTGTTTATGCCAAATAACAAGCATGGAATGATTTATTCTCCAAGGGATGATTCAATGCGTATGACAGGGATGTTGGTAAATTTATTGGGTAGATATTGGATGATCATAATTTATTTGATTGGAGTGTTGATGGGGGATATGTGGTGGCATATTTAGGGAATGAGTAAGATTCACTTTGATTTTTTGAAAACATGTTAGGTGCATACATGTTCATACCAAAAAAAAGTCATAAAAACATACATAAATAATTTAATGGAAATTATATGATCTTCATATTTCCATAAATGGTTTTATGATAATTTTTATTGTCATTTCTACCATTAATATTAACGTTTAGCCCCTAAATAATCTTAATTTTCCACAATCACTATGATTAATTTTAATCACTTGTACTAATCCATTTGGTCAAAAATTAATTTGATATTATTAGAAAAAAATATTATAATGGTTAATAATTTTTATTTTGGTTTTTTGATATTCAATTTACATAAGTTGAAAAATAATGATTAATTCTAATCTAGTAGACGAGATGAAAATACAGTTTTTTGAGGTAGAAAGAAGTTCAAAATATTATAATGATTTTATATTCAACTTCCAACATAAATATATTATATTGACCTAAAATTTATTAATGAATTTATAATTGATCAAATTTTACCATTACAAATTTTAATATATATTTTTACATTAATAATCATTTAAAAAAGGTAGATTTTATCTAAAAATCTCTATTTTTACATATTCATCAAAAAAAATCTTAAAAAATAACAAAAAATCACCATTAGTTAATTTCAAAATTATTTATTCAAAAATGAAACTTATTTTATAAAATTATGTGTATATATACATGTGTCTATAATTAATTTTATTATTTCATGGAATCACATTAATGGTGGTTCATTGTACATTTAAACATATAAATACTATACAAAAAAAGTATATAATTATAAGGAGGGATTAGAGAAGTTTCTCTCTATCTCACGAAACTGGAAGCAGAATACGGTATGTTTGAGAGAAATTTAAACCCTGGTCACTTCTACACCCACTAGTTCTATATAATCGGGGATCCCAGATCTATGGTATCTTCTGATATTGAGTTCCAAGCTCCTGATGGCGGGGACGTGATGGTATCCAGTAGAGATGTAGAACTGAATTTTGTGGTTGAGAAACATACGGTGATGTCATCCTAAAATAAAGGTGATGATGATAGTGACCTCATGATGATGAACGGTGGGGAGACATATCCCAATGTTGTTTTAAGAATTGATGGTGATCTCGTGATAGTGTCTGATGGAGTAGTGGTATCGACTTCTATGGTTGTAAGGCATGCAGTTATTGTTGAAAATGATTTATGTTGGGATTATGGTGAACTAGTGGCGAACATAGGATTTCTGGAATGATCTTGATCTATTGGTCATCATGGTGTGATGTAGTTTGTGGTAGAGTGGTTAACAATCCATGTTTTCAATGTGACGTGTGTGCTGCTGCAGGACTGGACAGAAATTGTTATTTGGATGCTGGAATTATGATCAATATTTAAAAAGATGAATTTGTTAGACTGGTGAGGGAAGGAACTGGAAACACCAATATATCCTCTAATATGACAATAAAATAATAGAATCAACTTTAGGAGGGACATTTTTTATGTAGAAGGGTCTTCTTTTATTCGATCATTTTTTTTACTTTAAAGGTGTTCCTAACTCTTATCTATAATGTAATGCGAATTGTGCACATCAAATATGACCCCAACCTGATTTTTGATCAAATTACATGGTGTGATTAATAATCATTCCTCGATTATTTCATCTTAAAGGATCTCAACGTTTAAAAATTTATGAACATAAAAAGAAGATTTTGTCAATTTGGGGATTTATATCCTAGAAATGTGTCTCTCTAGGATGAGGATACTTCTATATACTCTTCCCCATAAAAGAAAATAAATGTTCAATCTTGGGGATTTTGTTTCATTTCTCTCAAACTATAGATTGTTCACCTTAGGGAATGGGATAAAAAATTCAGTCCATTTGATGTTTTTAACACCACAACATAAATTTTGGTAAGAGTATATTGGTTTAATTTGATTATTTGGAACCACAAAATATTAGATAATATTTATCTATCAATTGGAATTTCTATAAAAATTGAAAAGGAAATGGTAGTGGCTCTATTTAGTCACTATTCCTGGTTCTTTGTTGAGGTTGTATTGGGATCAACCCTCGTTGGTAAGGTTAGGCTTACAACTGATGATGAAATTATTGAAATAAAGATCATTCATAAAAATATTCCAATGTTCTGCAATGATTTTAGCATTATAGGTCATGACTCGACTTCATGATGGATTTTAACTATTTTTAGCAATTGTGTTTCATATGGACATTAGATGAGAATGTTTCCTAAAAATATTAAAAGTACACATGTTGAGAAGCCTGATTGTAAGGGTGATGATGGATCTTCCATTCATGTTGATAAGAAAAAAGCATAGGGTTCTATTCTTGAGGATGTTGTTTATCCTAAAGTTGATGATAAAGGTCACATCTATGCCTCTAAATATGAGAATATGTCAAAATATTGTTCTTCCATATTCTTTGAGAAGGAAAATCTGCAAAATGATGATACTCAATATCAAGGATAATCTGTTCATTTGCATCAAATTCAAATTTCAGCATCACCTCAATTGTTGGGCCATGTTGATAACTCCAAATATGGAAAAGAGACTAAACATTACACTAAAAAAGAATCTCACCATACACCATAAATTTTTTGGATGGTTTCTTCAAATATCCAAAACGGTATAACAATATTTGAAATAAACTCTCTCGTCATTTCTAATCCTGGCCATTTTTATTCAATTCCCACTATGGATAGTCAAAGATCTCAATGTGTTTCATACAAGAAGGAAAAGTCTTTTGTTGTATTGATTGTAGGTAACCCATCATTTCATAAACATATTGATGATGATTCTATGATTCAGGATACCACTAAGGGATCCCGTGATGAGACTCAAGAGATCCTTTCCTAAGATACTCTGTGTGAGGGGGTTGTTTCTCCTAGAAAATAAATAAGGCAAGAAGACATCTCTGATTCTAATAGAGCAGATGTTATGACACTTTTAGAAAGGCTTCATGTACTTCCTTAATGTAGATGAAGATCCATAGGTCAGGTTTGGGGTCATGGAAGGAAGGAATAGAATCAAATTCAAGATGTAGAGAGAATGCTAAAAACTAAATTAATGAAAATGATAGGTAGCTTGTTTTTCCCTCTGGCTTTTCCATGATTCCTATTATCTTTTTGGATACTCTCTTATTTATGTTTTTTAATTCTAGATCAACTTCCTCCACCTTTAAAAGAAATTATATATTTCATTATCAATATGTTTTATTTATATAAAACCATTATAAAAAACATTTGAAATTTATTTAGTAAAATTCATATCATTGTGTTTAACAGGTAGTTAATAAAAATATCATCAAAATAATATATGTTAAAATGGATCTTCTTAGAAACTCAATGTTTTCTGTAACATACACCAAGTCAGTTTTGTGCGTAGTGCAAGCCAATTTGGTATTGTGTGTAGTGAAAGAAAATTCTATATTTCATGTAGCACAAGAGAGGTCGGTTCTGTGTAAATATATTTTTCAACATAGTATTTTAATATATATTTATAAAGAACAGTTTCTAGTGTCTGATGAAATAAATAATATCAAAAAAAAATAATTAAAAAAACTAATTCAAAAAATCTATGGTTGTTAGGAATTTTATTTAATATAGTACGCCAATTAAATAATAATAATTACTTATTTGAAATTTTTGAGGAAAATAATAATTTTTATATTAATTTGGGAGTTATGAACTAATATTTTTACTTAGATAAAATATCATTATTCATGGTTCTGTAAATTGCATGGAGAATATTAATATTCCTATTGGAAATGATATAAATGGTATTTTTTCATTAATATGGGATCCAAATTTCATGTGAATATATTTTTTTATTTTTAATAATACATGGGTGTCACTTTGAATTATAGAATTATCAATGGGGAATATATAATTATAAAAACACAAAACCTTGCATCATAAATAACATTATAAATAAATTTTTAATCTGATGTTTTTTCCAATGGATATAGAGGATCCCTATAAAATCCATGACATATTCTTAAATATATAGAGTGTTTCAATCCTCCCACTATCTTAATTCATTTATTGTAAATGAATAATTTTCCATCCAATGAGGGAAATTTTTTGACATGAATTACAAACAACACAATCGATCCGGATGAACTATGCATGTTACTAATGATTCTACAAATAAATTAAGAGATTCTGGTTCATACGTGGACAACTGATAATGGCATTATATTCAAAGATCATACAACTCAATGAAAATATAGTGGGATCAATTCATCCAGATCATCAATGAAAAAATTAAAATTTATAGTAATTATAGTTATTCCCATAACCAAAATTTAAATTACATGTGATAACATTCACTCATAGTTCTAAAATTCATTTAAATTAATACTTGAATTAATTCCATTTTTCATGATTCTTTTTTGTATATATCTATGATTAATGAATTATTATGAAAAAATAAATTCATAAAGTATCAATGAACCACTTATGTTACACCAGAACCATATATTATCTTTTATATTTTTATCTAGAATAATAAATATCATTCATATCATGATATATGATAGTTCATTTATCAGTATACATCAAATGTTATTTGATTCTTATGTTACCATTTTAGTCGGGGTTTGTGTTAGCATAACAACCATTTCCCATTATAATGATTATTCTTGAACATCATTCATCTATGATCGATTTTATTCACACTAATCTTTGTTAATAATAATTATCATTATATGTAATAGTGGATACATCTCTATGTGTATAATATCACATTTCCCCAATGTTCTTGTTTATAAATATAATCGTAATTATGTTTTACATCACGTAACCTCTATATTTCAATTCTCTTATTTTCAAAAATTATGTTTTGTTACTCTTTTAATGAAGTGGGGTTTCCAAAAAAATATCTTAAAATATTAATGTTTTTACATATTTTTAAAATCAAATATTTTTTCATCCTCCCCGAATTTATTTTGAAAAACTATAAGTACCTTAAAAAATCCATTTTTAAATATTATTTTTCAAATGAAAACGTTCTCCAATATTTTTACTACACTTTATTAGATAATAAATTTTCATAGTGACCAATAATATCACCTCTTTATGACTATTGTTTACGATGCTTTCGCCGGGTTGTGCACATCTTCCTGTTTAAGGGTGACGAGGATGTGCTGATTGTTGCCCTGTATTCCCTCTTTCCAAAGGTGGGAAACATCTGTCACTTATTCAGGGATGCCTTCTCCTTGATCGAAATGCAATGATGGGATGTTGGTTCCTCCATCCTTGGATTCCTCATTGGAACTCGTCACCTAGTCAATTATCCCTTATAGATTAAGATGTTGTTAATGAAACTATTTCTAGTTCTATATCTTTATAGATGATGGTTAATTACGTTGCATCTGCCAGGACATTCTAAGGGGTTTGGCCAGGGAATCAACCTTCTATCCGGGGAGCTGACACATTGGACATCACTAGCGTGTTTGGATGCTGTAACACTAGAACGTTTGGTCCTCTTTCCCTTACGATAGGGCTTCTAGAGGTCATGGAAGCCCGAGGCATCCCATGTCGAATGCGGGGAATTATATGCCATGGAATGTATCTGAGGTTTTCCTCAGCATCCCATTTTTAATACAGGCCATGTCGGAGTTTTAACATCATGTGAAGATGGATCAGACTAATCAGAACACTAACAATAGTTCATCAGATTAGTGAAACCCCTTGAGGGAACACTAATGCAGGGAAGTGAATTGGTATGATCTCACTGGGATGTGGTGGCCCAGGTAAAAATAATGGTGGATAATGGATGGTTTTCTGAAGTGGATGCAGAATGATATGGAGTCGACTCGAGGGAGATGTGGATGTTGGGCTAGAGCCTCGAAGAGACCTCCAACATATACCCGTGGCATGGAATCAAATTCAACATAGATTGGGATGGAGTATAGGATCAGGGAATGCACAGAGGATAGATACCTGATGATACATTGGGTCTTACGCGTGGTTAGAAACCTGAGGTTGGTCTAATGCCACTAGGATAAAAAATAGATATGGGTCCCAAATAGAGAGACAAGAACAACTTTCTGTTGGGTTCGGGTTGACAACGACTTACCGCATAATGGGAATCACAATAGCCTACCATTGCATGTGGTCCACAACAGCATGACATTGGATAAGGGCACACCGGCTTACCGATGGATGGGGGAGAGTTTAGTGTAATGAAAGACAAAAGGGGGGAACAGTTTAATGTCATGCATGACTATGGTTGACCAACATGTAGTGGTCAAGACCAATGGTTGTTAGGCATGAAACCCTTAGAGGTGTCCTATATACCATATCATGGCAAGGATCAAAGTCCATGTAGTACATGCAGAGTTTTCTGGATCGACATGAAGATGGCTAGAACCAATGGAAGGTGGGATTAAGCCTCATGGAGGCTTCCTACATACCTTTCCTTGGCAATGATCAATGTCCACAAAGTTCAGAATGGGTTTTGGTGAACCGATGTTAAGATAGTCGGGACCAATGGATGGTGGGATTGAATCTCATGGAGGATTCTTACATACCTTTCCTTGAAAAGGATCAAAGATCAAGTAGTTCAGAAAATGTCTAGTGAACCCACATGAAGGTGTTGGAATAAGTAGTTGTTGGGATTGAACCTTATCGAGGCTTTCTAAGTACATTTCATTAGCAGGGATCAAATTCTATGTAGTTCGCGAGGAGTATGGTGGAATGACGTGAAGATGGTCTGGACCAATGGATGGTGGGCTTAAACCTTAGGGAGGCTACTACGTACCTTGACTTGGCAAGGATAAAATTCCACGTAGATTAGAATGGGTTTTGGAGAACCAACGTGTAGATTGTAGAAACAAGTATGTGTTGGGATTAAACCTCATGGAGGCTTCCTACATAACATGCCATAGAAATAATCAAATTCCACGTAGTTTGGGATGTGTTTAGTGAAATAACGTTATGGGGTTACAAAATTTTGGTGTTGGGTTTGATCCTCAGGGATTCTTCCTATGTAACCTTCCATAGCTAGGATCATAGTCCACATAGTTCGTGATGGTATGGGTGAACCGACATGAAGTGTTCGGGACAAATTGGTGTTGGGATTGAACCTCAGGGAGACTTCATACGTACATTGCCTTAATAATGATAAAATTCCATGTAGTTCAGGAGAGCTGGTGGACCGAAGTGAAGTGGTCGGGACCAATGGGTGTTGGGCTTGAACCTCAGGGTGGCTTCCTATGTACCTTACCTTGGCAGGGATCAATGTACACATAGTTCCTAGATGGTGTGGGTCTTACACGCTAAGGTTTCTTGGAGAGAGTATCTTGGTCAATGCTTAACGTAAGCCGACTTGAGTCAAGATCGGTGTGAGAAAACAAGGGGCAATAAAAGACCTAACGATCACGTCATGAAAGGTGTGTCTGTGGGAAGTGGAGTGGGGCTAACACATGGCTAGTCACTAAAAATGGTTACAAGGGATTACGAATGGTCCGCAGCCCAATGGGGAAATATGGGATTACACGTGGTTAACATCTCAGGGAGATAGAGTTTGGGACTTACTCCAGGGTGGAGGCCCGATGGAGACAAATACCAAATGGGGAGGGATTTGGCATGGAAGAGAGGAGGGCTCTGATGCCCATCCCCCGTCTGGTCATTGTCTAGGAAGAAGATATGAGGTGAATAGATTATG
This sequence comes from Viscum album, assembly GCA_963277665.1. Taxonomy (NCBI): domain Eukaryota; kingdom Viridiplantae; phylum Streptophyta; class Magnoliopsida; order Santalales; family Viscaceae; genus Viscum; species Viscum album. The sequence continues at coordinate 538,106,790 of OY728157.1, forward strand.
CATCCTGCAAGAAAGGATAGGGTCTTACACCAAGGTGGTTTCCCATTCCCAATAGAGAGACGCTGCTCCGATAAAAAGGATCTCATTCCATTTGAGGAATGATCTCATCCCCATAGAGATCAGTGGGTGTAGAGAATGTATGAGATGGGTCACTCCATGTATGATGCATGGGGTGAGGCCACAGTTTAATGTCATGTGCTAAGGACGATGTTTCTTGGAAGTTTAACGTCCTCCATCTCAGACGATGCAGGTTCACTCCCCACCCCTTCTACATACATAACCAATACCTCCCACCCCTTCGGGATGGGAAGGAATAAGAAATGTCGTGTCATGGGTTGGGGGGGGGGGGTTATAGAGTGATCCATTTAGGGGTCCATGTTCTCATAACTGTGAGAAGAAGAAATATCCATAACTGTGCCTACGAGAAGAAGCATGAGTTGGAGTGACGCAACTGGATGTAGCACCAAAGGAACGTTGAATTTACATTGTGTAAACCTAGAGGTTCTCATGGGAAAAAGTGTTTTGGAACAAATGGGATCATAGGTTGAATCCTCGGGAAGCTCTGGTGCTCCCTGTAGTAGAGGGACCCCATGAAGTGGTATGCTTCACGAAGTGAAGTGGCCTAGTCTAGGGATAGGGCATTGGTGAATGTAGAAGGTGCTTCAAGAAGTGGAAAAGCATTCGCAGAGCAGTGATTCATGAAGCAAGGGGTCCTTGTGAAGCATAGAAATGTGATGTAATGTGACTTGCGAGGCATAGTGGCCTTGTCTTATCATCTGGGTCACATGTGTATGGAGGATACTTCACTAAAGATAGGTGTTCCATGAAGACCTGAGTCCCCTTGGGGATCCCCTTGATTCATTAAGGATCGTGGGCTCCACGAAGTGTATCTTACTTTCAAAAGAGTTTGAATTCAAGAAAAGGAGGAGGCACATCACGATGAAAAAGTACCTTTAAAAGCTTTTGGTTTGCAGAGAAGAAATTGCTTCGTGATTTGAGAGCTAAGAAGGAAAAGGGTTGGAGGATAATTTTTTTAGGGCTCGAGGGGAGCTCAGTATTTATAGGCATGAGGCCTCTTGAAGTAGAACATGTTGGGGAGGAAGACACATGGATTTTCTTCGTAATCATGAAGCCTCCCACCTCCTTGCTCCATGGAGGCTTTGAAAATGTTAAAAGGGTTCCCGAAGCATCCAACATGATTTCCATGTGGCTGCTTCACAAACATCAAATGGGTTTGCGGAGGGTACCGCCTCCTTTCTCCACGGTGGATTTTCCAACATCAAACGGGTTCGTGGAGTGTCCTGCCTCCTTGATCTGTGGTGGATTAATGGAGGGGAAGATTTGTGCTAGCTGCAGTTCTACAGGGGATACATGAACAATATTTGTGAGGTATCCTCTATGGCTTTCCATTTTGTCTTTCTCTTCAAAAATTTGGCACTACAAAATGCCCCCCTCCGACTTGGAGATGAGGAGAAATCGATGGTCGGAGTATAAGGGTATATCAAAAAAATTCCCCTTGTAATTTTGGAATATGACTCACAAAAAAGGAAACATGAGGAAAAAGGTAGACGTGTGGGCTGAGCGTGTCGAGAAGCTCGCCGCGGTTAGACGAACAAAGAGGCGCCATCTGTCCTCACCTATAAATAGGGGACACTGACCACTCTTTTGTCCTTAATCATCTCCACATTTTGGTATTTAGCACTCTCTATTCATGAATCTTCATGTACTCCACGATTGGTCTCCATGAATCGAGCCTTCTGTGTCACAGCACACAGTTAGTTTTTGACTTAATGACGGTGTTCTCTATAGCTTGCATCTGAAAGTCGGGGCAGGGCTCCGCAAATTGTCTTCACGAATGAACTCCGCGAAAAATCATCATGAAAGAGCTCCGTGATCCAATACCAAAAAACTCCCAAACTCAAAAATTGTATGGATCACTAAGAGGCAGCCAGGTGGTCCTTGCAGATACTTCTTGGAGGGAAGATATGGAGGATAGCTCGGGTATACGGGAATTTGTTTGAATCCATTATGACAATAAATGGCTGGTGGAACTGTTGTCGGAATGATAGAAGTAATACCCATTGTGTAGGAGGATTCCTCAATATGGATTTTTCCAGTGGGACAATGTCATTATACCTGAAGTTAGATGGAACGAATTAGCTTTCTAGTTTAGGTGCCCGCAATGTCAGCGACAGTTGTTCAGCACGGCTGACGGCCATGCTCGGAAGTACATCACAACTAGAAATGCTGACTGTCAATAAAATCATCTGAATGACATTGATGGGAATGAACTATGACTCAATAAATATCCCCCGCTATATCATACCATCTTGAAGGCAGGACTGAGGAACCTAGAAAAGGGGTAATCTAACAAGTGGGATCTGCGCCAGGGCGGAAACATCATAGACTACTAGGCCTTGGCCTACTGGGTAGGTTCCTCGTGCAAGGAATTCGAGGCAGAGCTGAGAAGAGTGGGCCTGTATATGGCTTCTTGGGCATCCCATTTACACATATATCTACCGAAGTAGTTGATTCGAGGGTTGTTGTGTAGATGGTATCGAGGTCCAATACCTTCCACTTAAACCATGGAGAGGGTGATGTTAGTTTCTGGGACCTGCATCAGATCTCGTGGGGTCCCGATATAGGAGAAATGTATGATGATTTCTTACCTATTATGGGTGTGTGGATGATATGGAGAAAATTACACCTTTGGAAATAGTTTCGATCAACATAGTACAGGGATAGGACACTTAGTCAGTGAAGGATCCCCAGATTAAGAATTGGTTTAAGACGTTCCTGAACATACCGAAAAATCAGCAGTTCCATGTGAGGCCTCATACCTACCCAAAGGTGGCTCAATGAGGAAACGATCACTCGTACTGGTTGACCTTAGAGGATATTCAATGGATGATGAGGGAATTTAGTGTTATTACTGAGCACAAACTAGTAGATAGGTTGGATGCATTAATTGCAGTGCTAATCTGCAGTTGGATCCCATCGGTGAGAGACATGAACATGGGCGTGTGACCAAGCATGTTTATCATGGCGTCCTTACTAGAAATAAGAGTATGGGTCAACCTTGGGATCCCGATTCTTTCTAATGTGTACAAGATGTTGTGTCATATCAGCAAATAAAATAAGCCACATAGAATATTTGGGCCATTCCTCCTCTAGTATGGGTGGATAGTGGTGCACGTTAGTGGGATCTATGAATATATGAACCCCATCTCCCCTGTAAGATCAATTATCCTCACGATTATTCTAAATTTTGTGGGGATCTTTCCGGTCAAGCTGACCGTAAAAGTCGTACTCTTGGACATTCAAAGTGGAGTCATGGTGGAGCGGGTGGACCGTGAGCCCCTCTATAGGCCATACACCCGCACAGATTTGCAATTCATTTTTGTGGTATGCAGTTGTTGAACCCAAATGTCTAAATGGGGTTGTGCCACTAGGATAACACATCTGTAATGAGGTAGATGTGGCTCATAATCACATGGGAAGATGGGATGATGAGGAACGATTTGTCTCTGCACACAGATGTCTTCTGACTAGTGAAGGTGTACGCCAAAAACTGGGAGGAATCCTACCCTGTATAGATGATGAAGCAAAAAACCATTCAGGCCAACAATGGTGTACATCCCTAACCTCGTTGTCAGGGCCGAAAGGTGGAAAGGACATCCCTGTGGTGGCGAGGCTGCAATGGTTGAAAGGCCCACACTAGTTGTGGGGGAGGGAGTAATAAAAAATCCAATGGTGGTAGTAGACTCGGTGGTCCCAAAATAATAGAGTTACCAGGAGGGTTGGCCACCAAGAAGGTTTCATAGAATATCCACCTGGGCTCTGGGGAAGTGGCTGGTCCATATAGAAATTACAGAGGATGATTTCTTCCCGAAGGACTGGGACATGAGGTATGTCAACCGAATATTCCTTGGACCATCTGAAATATGGCAGCACTGAAACTTTCTTGGGATTGATTAGAAGAGAATCTGCCCCATTAGGGTTGGCTATGCAGTACCCCAGGTGGAGGCAGAGCAACACCTAGTTGAGTTTAATGAATTCATGCACACTCGAGGTTCCCTGTATCCAATGGAAGAGTGGGTGAAAGTGTTGTTGGATTGAATGGCCCCTCCATAGTTGAGGGCTGTATAATTGAGGGAGTTCTTCCCTATGCTGAAAGAATCTGACGAGCCCTCTTTGGGGGAGGATGATAGTATAGTGATCCCTTTGGAGGAGGGTGATGTTGGCGATTTGGACCCAGAACACGAAGGGTTTTCATAGGATCTCAAGGTAAAACCATGAGTCACTACCTCATAATCCTCTTCCAGGCTACATTGGACCCCTCACTAATATTTAAACTGTGTAGGGGGGCCTCATACGCATAACCTGTTCTCGTCCCATAGTAGATGCAGATGCGGGGCCTTTGGGATCTATGACCAAGGGTTTTGAAATCACTTCATCCAGTAGGGCCAGGACACCCAAGGTGATTCCATCCGAGTTTTTCGACTTCCAAAAATTATATGGAGGGCCTCACCTCATGGTCCCGATGGAAACAACCCCAAAACGAGACCTATAATTTACCTCTATATGTATCATTTACAATATTTACGACTGACACCCATTGACTAGGCTATCTGAAATCCTTGCCGGTTTTGGTATGCACAGTTCTTCAAATGGCTTGGGTTTCTTTGGAAAAGTTTGGGTGGTACTTCTGGTGGCACCTTTCCTAGGAGAATGCTGCTGGTCGTGGAGAATGACATCTAGTCTGACCAAGATGAGGCACTCCTAATCACTGGTGGGACCATTAGCAGGGTGGAGGCTGTGATTATTGATCTAGGATCCAACGATGAAGATCGATCAGACAACATGGGTCCATCCATTCCCGATCAGACATCATATGCGGACCCTGCTAACGATTTCTTGGGGGTGTTCCACATATACAAGCATGCCAACCCTGTAGACTAGGAAACGATGGACTGTGAATAAGAGGATAGAATTATAGTCCATCACCGATCATGGAAGCGGATGAAGTGATTTACTGATGACACCCTTGAAGCAGAGTGGATAGACTAGAATGTGAGACTTCGTTTGCGACTGCACGAACTGTGCGTTGGGGGAGTGGATGCCCGACATCCCCACAAGCTCATCTGAGATCTCATGGCTATAAAGATATAAAATATGAATGTGGCCTTTGTGTAGGTTGGTAGCAGAGAAAAGTAGTGAACATCAAGAGACTCTCATAATAAGAAAATAAGATTTAGTGGTTTTACATCTGGGCAGACGAACATTATGATTTCCTAAACCCACAGTCAGAGATTGTATCACAGCTGAAGGTCCATCCGGAGGAGGCTGAAGAGAGCATGGGGAGACCCTCCGAGAGGATGTCCATTTTCCAAGCCAATGAGGAGTGGTCCCGGATTTTCAATAACAAACAATGGCACATTTCTTCCGAGGAGGAGCGAGAACCGAATAGGCGACAACGAATCACGGACTACACATGCCAGGATGAGGCAGAGCTACAATGCTCTTTTGATGGGATCAACACATCCATGGGTGGGGTCGATCCTTGGGTACTGTGACACATGTATCATTTGAATGTGACTTCATGTTTTTAGTATTTTTTATAGATGCATGCATCAGTTCTGTTATTCCTTATTGTTCTATTTCATTTTCATTACATTCATGGAACATCCAGCGATTAGTCCCTATGCTCATGTCAGTCAGGCCCGATGTGAGAAACAATGGATGACCACCTTGCCATTCTATCTGAATATAAAAATGAAAAACATGATCCATGAACCCAGTTTTGGAAGATCCAATCTGGATTTATAGAAAGAAAGGGAGAGGCCCTACTGGAGGATGAGGATCTCCGAATAATCGACGTGATATCTTCCTAATGTTCTCTTGTGCATGAGCGGTGTAAGTCCAGGGGTGTTTGGAATTAGTAAAAACATAAGGGAGTAGAATGTGTGAATCAAGATACCATATATTCAAAACACAATAGGGGTGGTGTGAAAATGAAGGATAACCATGGACTGTGTTCGAAAAATAGTATATTTTTTATGTGAGCCTGAAATGGGATAACAAATGAGGGCTGATCATTGACCAAATTCGAAACACAGGTCCTGACTCGAAATTTCATCCATTAGTCTTTTAAAACACTGGCACAGAACATTAGTCGATCCATGGGCCAAGCATACATATTGTTAGGGGGTTCTTTTAGACATGAAAGACTACGAGGTTTTGAATAAAGGAAACATAACTAGTAGAGTGTTTTGTGATGGGTTGTTCAAATGGATTCCAACACTCCTGAAATTATGCCACCATTGTGGAAACACATTAGGTGGGTGTATCTGTCTGATCAAAGATCTAACATACTTCCTTGTAGAACCACATTGGAAAGGAAATAAAATAGTCTATAGTTTTCAATCATACCAATAAGGATGATAGATATGTGGTTTAAATGTCATAAAGTGAATACGGTGCACATAGTTTAAAGGTCATGATGCATGGACCAAGATCAGGCCCGAGGGTCCAGAAGGGTCAATGACTATGAGGCTGGGCACAATGAAAAATGCCGTGGTATCACTATGTATCCCATAATGATGAAAATCATGCAAATAATAGTTCTATGATTTGATTTTAATTTCATGAAAGATGATGAAAGGAACGTGTTGCATGGATGCACCAGTACACGTCCTACCAGAACAACTATGCTCACCAGAGTCAAACTCGATGTGAGAACAAAAGAGTACTAATGGGAATTTCCTAAAACATAAAGAAACTTTTTTATGGGAGATGGGACGCTAGGTGAATGAAGTCACAACAATATTGACCCGCCTACTTGACACACCTAGATATGTGAAGGGGTAAATCCAATTATGTTGGAATTCCACTTGAATATAAGGAAGTTGAAATATGTGAGTCTTGATGCTTGAGATCTGGACCACAATGATGGTGGCATGATGATAGGGGATAATTGTTGACCATGTTTGAATCACAATGTGTGTTTCACATTAGCCTATCATGGGGATAGAAAAATGAGGGTTGACTGTTGACCATGTTTGAAACATGATATCTATCCGAAATGTTGTCTAAGGTCCTCAGGGACATTGACCAAAGACGGTAGGAAAACCTATCTGGCATGAAACCAGGTTGTAAAGGAGGTCCCTTTAGAAGTTTAAGAGGATGGGGATACAAATAAAAGGCCCACAAATCATGGAAAAGGAATGGGGGAATGTCCCTATAAAAATTACAGACATTGGGATATTTGTCACAATGCATCTAAGTATGAAAAAAAGATGTATCAGATAGAGGGAGTCGGGTCCCTTTTCAAGGACAAGGGTTATAGGTTTGCATGATTCAAACTTAATGGTTATTGTATGGCCATAAAGGATTGAATTATTTTAAATCCTATGCACAGGGAGGGTCCCACATCACACCTCATGAGATTCTATGAAATAAACCTCAGGACGAGGGGCCATAAAAGGTTAGAGAATATGTGGATGGATAGAATATATCTTAGTTGAGTTGGACCCAAAGATGAAATGTCTGGGCGTTCCAACGTATCCCACGAGCATGGGAATCAATCTAGAAATAGTTCTAGAAGATTACAAATAAGGATGTCTTATTTTAAGGTCTTGGAGCTCAGAACGTGATGAGGGGAAATTTTTCCAAGTGAGTGCAGAATTTGATCAGGACCCTAAGCTCATGTGCGTAAAACGTGGTTTGGGAAACAAGTGAAGAAGAGGTCTTTGAAACACAAGGGATACATGTAAAGGGGAAGTCAGTGCACATGCCTGAATGACACCTTACCATGGCTTTGTCCCCCTAACGTGAAAATGTGCACTGAAGGACAATACCAGGAGTGTCGAAATTCCACTTGGACATGATGGGGTAGAAAATGACGTGAATATTGTAACCGACATTTAAGGCTTGATGGGGATATAATAATGATGGAGGATAACTGCTGACCATGTTCAAAACACAGTATCCATATAATGTGACCTGAAATGGGAACAATAAATGAGCATCAACCACTGACCATTTTCGCAACATGGGACTTGTATCAATTTTTTGTTCAAAACCCTCGACGACGTTGGCATGTAATGGTAGGAGTGCCCTTATGCTGAGAATCCATGCCAGATGGGGGTTCCTTCAGATGTGATGGATAACGAAATACCAAATGAAGGGGAACACGATGCCTAAAAAATGTGTTAAAGCATGTCCAGGTACAATTTGACACTCCAGGCTCTGAACCAGAGTAATCCTATGCACAGTGGAAAATCTTCAAAGATGGTCGAGGTACTGGACTTAAGAGCAGCCGACTTGAAAAGTTTAGTGTGGGTTAATGGATCGAATATATATTAGTACAAAGACCAGTACGTGGTGTGGTTTTTACAAATCCAACATGAATGGGGACACAAGTTCATACCACACCCCTTACCCCTCTCAAGGAAGGACTCAGGAATAGAGGATAGAATGATAGGGTGGATTCTAATAAGTGGGGATGTACATTAAGATTAGATGTTTAGGAGTTCCTATGTATCCCATAATAATGGGAATCACCCCTCATTTAGTTCTAATGAAATATGTTGTGTAGTTTATCATCATGTAGCATGAGTGATGGTGATCTTAGTTTAAGGTCCTAGGGCTCGGACCGTGCGGCTAGTTTAATGTCATATGCATGGGACATATAAGTGGAGAGAGTTAATCATCATTATTATGGAAGACCAAAAAGAGGAAATGATGATATAGGATAACTATTTACCATGTTCACATCACAATATCCATATATGTGTGACCAGAGGTTTGGGGAAAACAATTGATCATTGATTTTTGATCGTATTCTCTACATGGGACTTATATCAATTCATCTCTCAAAATCATCGGGGACATTGGCATGAAATGATAGAGGAGCCCTTAGGCCAAGCATCCATGCCATTTGGCGGGTATTTTTGGATCTATAAGATGATTGAAACCCAAATAATGGGGCTTACATAGCATGGCGGGGCCTCTGCTCATGGAAAGGATGCTAAAAAAAGAGGGATGTCTCAATTGTGGTTTGTGTGGAATGGAAAAATATACCGAAGTGAATAAGGACGCGTGTCTATACCACAATGCACAATCCTAAATGAGAAATTGGGAAAGGGGGCTGAAAGGGTCAAGGAACCAGAGGCTGGGTAGCCCAACCTACTATAATAATATGACCTCTCATTCGGGTATTTCATTACCTCAACTCCAAATCCCATGTATGCAATTCCCGGTGTGGGAAACATGGAGTAAGACTAGGCTCTCCGCATCATACATGGGTCTGATATCTTGATTCACACTCCTACCTGAGGCAGACCAAAGCTTTAAGAGACAACATTGAAAAATTAGCCACTAAACTCAATGTTTCAGACATATGGGGTTGTGAAAATGAGAAAGGATAACGGTTGACCAGGTTCAAAACACAACATCTATATCGTGTGACATAAAATGGGAACAACAAATGAGTATCGACCACTGACTATATTTGAAACGTCAGATTTGTATGAATTTGTTGTTTGAGGACCTCAAGGGTGTTGTCTAGAAATGATAGGTGAGCCCTTAATCTATGTATCCTTACCATTCAGGGGCCCTTTTGAATGTGAAATATAATGGATGCCCAAATAATGGAGTGTGTGGAGAAAAAATGTGCCCGTTCAACTTAATGTCAAGATAGATAGTAGAAGGTGTGGAGATTTTATGGAAGACGGATACACAGTACGGTCATGATGAACTTGACTTGATTGAGGGAAAAAGTTTTCATGACGCGATATATTTCAACCCAATGGGAGATCCCAAATTCTGGGGATGTGCCTATAGAAAAAATTTCGTGGTGTTCCTATATATTCCATAAGGATGGGAATCAATAAATACATACGTCTTAAGTGAATGTAGTTTAGCGTCGTGTAGTGAGGACGTTGGAGGAGAGAAGAACGAGGGAGATAACATGGTGTGATCATTGTAGTCCTTTCATGAGTGGCGCCAAAGAAGGCTACATGCCACCATGTGGGGTCTTCCAAGAGAACTACACCGATGGGGATAGTTAGAGAGGGAACTTGAGGATATTCTCAAGATGAACCTTCTGAGCATCCCTACGTATCCCATAAGGATGGGCTTCATGCCATACGTAGTTCTCACAGGTTAACATTTTTCAAGGTCCAAACTGATGAATTATAAATAACTTTTATTTTCATAGCATATGAATATGTAGGATTCAATCTATGTTATCCATCATCTACTTTTTGACCTATATTCTTCGGAAGTTTTTTTTAATTCCATTAATAATGGTTCATAAAAAACTTGTGAAGTTACCAAATCATATAAATTTAGAGTTTCATAAAAAAAGAGTGCAACAAGACCTATTGTCGTGCACCAGTTCCCATTCAAGTCTTTCTCAAAGCAATGTTGTCTATTTTTACCCCTAGGATACATATGTGCTAGAGCCGCCTCTACCTGCTCGAATCCAGAAAGGGACGTATTTTGTTGATAAATCACTTACTCAATACTCACAAATACTTAGTGATTTTTTTATAATACATATTATTGTCACAAAGTATTCAATATGGTTTCTACTTCTAATCCCAAGAATAACTAAACCTATCCTCTTATACCAACTATAATAACCTTACTTTTTATTACACACATAAACCTGATTTATTACATAAACATCAAATGATACAACATAGAAGATTGAGAGTTCTAGTGTCTTTTAGGATTAAGAAAATTACATAACAACTTAAAACATTGAGCCAAACATCTTATGGAAAACTACCTTTACATGACCACTACATTCCCTTGTATTTAGCATTGCATGGGATTACCTGAGGAAATGCATAAGAAAAGGGAGATCTATAAAGCCTAGTAAGGGATTAAACATTGAATAACATGAGGAATACAATACATGTTATACAATAGGATTATCGATAGATCAAAAGAGAAAAATTAACATAAAGGCATGGTAAAGCATGATAATCATAACATGGAAATGTGGCAATAACACTTAACATGGAATTAGCATGAGCCAAGGATCATTGCACATGCTGCATGAGTAAACCCTCATTGCACATGAAGCATGAGTTAAACCATGTTGCACTTGAAATAGCATGAGTAAACACCCATTTCACATTATGTATCATTATACTATACTTTACTCAATTCATTGAAGCGCTATCAGGGCGCACCCTTCTTAATCATTTCATTTCATGCATAAGTGTGCCACAAGGATTATACAATATGGAATCATTCATAGTCATTTATTTCCTACTAAAGGGATTTCGAATACATAAATGAATCTTTATAATTAATATGGAAATGTGAATATAGTAGAATACAATTGATAGAGAAATGGTCATGGTATTTACTACACAATGACATTGGATTGAAAAATCGTAGTGTAATTTCGACATCATAATGGCGTGAAATAAGTACAGATAAAAAATGGTTGATGAGATAGAATGGACTGTCTTATCATATTTACATGATATGGAAAGTAAGGGGATCATATTGAGACATGTCCCAAAATATGTAATGAAATTTAGTTGCATAAAACAAAATAATTACTTGGATGTAAAAGAGGAGAGTGAAATATCTCACAGAATTTCGGCATGCTAACAGGTGTACATTGGAGGATTTAATGTGAAATAAAGGGGTATCCAATCATACAAACATAAAGAGGTAAGTATAGTAAAGGTTTAAAATAATACCCAAACATTTTTAATTGTTAATAAATGGCATAATAACTCTATTAAAATTGGATTAAAATGAGAATGGAAGAAATCTTTTACTTGGAAGTGTGATCCTAAAGGCTTGGGAGAGGTTTGAGATAGGCTTATAGGGAGCTTGGGGCACCTTGAGAGGATTATAGAGAGAGGAGGGAATGATTTGGTAGAACTCTAAAGGATTTGATTTAAGAGGAAGTGGAAGCTTGGGTTGGTTTATATAAGAAAATAGAGAGAATTCTTTATTATTTAGGTTTGGGAAACCACATATTAAACTAATAAAAAGCACAATCCAACCCATGTTTTTTGAAGAAAATGGACTAAATTCTTAAAATAATAGAATTTATTATGTGGAGGTGAGTCACACTCTCATTGAAAACAATTTTGAAAGTCAAAATGTTTTATAAGTCTCAGAGGGTCCAATAACGCTTTGTAAAATAAATCAAACAAACCCAAAATCACATTATTTTAATGGTAAAAAATATATTGGCTGAACATAATGTTTATATTATTTTATTAAATCTCTTTTGGGTCATTATGATTTCATAAAACACATTATAAATTTAAACGGTATGTAATTTTTATCTAAAAATTCAACTGTCTCAAAAAATTATTAAAAATTGACCAGTGGAAAATTTTGATGTCCTGATTCGAAAACATATATTAATATTATCTAAATAATTTTACAAATATATCAAATTTTACTTCTAAAACAAAAACAATCATTTACTAAACATTAATGGGTTTTGAAAAAAACAACTTTCAAACCTTAATAAAATTTACAATTTAATTCATAAAGTTATATGATAATTTATATTTAATAAAAAGTAATTTCATTATGTAAATATTTTATTAAAATATTATTTAATTCAAAAATCCATTAATTCATCAAAATAGATTTCTCAGTTGAATATTAACTAGAAATTCTATTTGTTCTTTAAATAATATTTTCAAAGTAACAATAATAAAATTAATGTACATTTTTTATAAATAAATAATATACATAGTCATAGTGCTAGGGTCTGGTTAAATAAAGCCTTATAACACTTGTATATGATCGAAGGGTAAGGTGTTCAGTGGTGAAAAACTCTTGGGGTGGCTTGGATAACATCACTCGAGTGGTAATATCTATTAACTTCTATATATCCCATGGCTGGTTACGCAAAAGCTTAACATGTTCATGATCTGCTTGGTCTTGGTCATGTGTGAATCCCAATGATGCCACCTCCATTCTGAGCTCCGAAAAATGGGCCTCGTATGGGGAATGTTTACTAGATGAGGCCATCGCTTCCTTTGTCTGAGTAAATTGGATTTGTTAAAGACATATATTTATACTAATCATTTAATCACTGTTCAACCGCTATATTAACAATGGTTAAAATTCATAATGGTATTTTAATATCCAGATACATAAAACCAATGAAGCTTACATATAATATCACCATAATAAACTACTAATTAGAACAAGAAGAATTTTCAATAATCAATGTTTGGGTCCTTACACTATTATAATTAAACCAATATAATTTATACAATTTAAATTTATTATATGAATTTATTATCCATAATTAAATCATTTCCATCCTCTAACAAAAATAATGAAATCATTACTTGTGCGTTCATGCAGAATAAAACCATCATAATTTGTTTTATTTTTAAATATCCACTTCTAGTTACTAGATTATAGATTTATGGAATTAATAAATTTACTATGTCACAATTATTACTATGAAATTGTAATTTATCAGATACTTTCATTCTATCACATTCATTGAGTAGTGGAATCATAAATCTTATATACGTGTCGACTACAACCATCAAGAATGGTGACTTCCATTTTTCATCTCCACATATCATGGATGATTCTAAGAAAAAATTTAATTATTGCAATAATTTTTATAAATAATTTTTTCATCATCAAAATTATTGTTAATATTATAAAAAAATTATTCATTTCTCACTAAATTGTTTTTTTTTTCAAATTATATTCAATGAGTTATAATTCCTAATATTCACTATGATATCATCGATATGGTGTGATTTCTACATACTGAATGAATTTTTTTTCATTTTAATTAAATTCATAGGGTTTTAGATACATTTCATGTCCTTTCATTAAATGTATCTGTATTTAAAAGATACCAATGTTGTATGTGTTTTGTTAACACAACTCCCTTTATTGAATTATAATGAATCCTCTTGTACATATTTATTTTAATATTAGATAATTCCACTATAAGGGTTTTAATAATTTCTTATTCTATTTCAATATTTATAAAGTTAGCTTTTAATGAAAATAATCCACCTAGTTTAATTTATTCCCAATAAAAATGATATTATTGTTCAAAATAATTTCCATCCTCTTTAATGAATGTTTCCCCTACTTCAACATATTTTCTTTTTTGACCAATGTTATTTTTTATTTTTTGAAACTGAATTGTGATTGTTCTCATATAACCATCATATTTTCCCCAAATTCAATAAAAATTTAATTTCTATATTTGAATTGTGTGGGTTTTCAACAAAGGTATTTCAAAATATTAAAAGACCATTCAATTAAAAATAAAATTTAATATTTTATGATCTAGTGAAATTTTTTTATAACATTTAATAATATACAAGGATGCATTATTTATTTATTTTTTATTATAAAATTTCCCCCCAATGTTTCACATCATATTTTTCGAGACCTTTATGTATTTTATAGGACTACATTATTAACAATTATAATGAAAAGTAATTTATTTTTTATAAACTAACTTCACCTTTTTAATCAATGGTTTCTTTTCAAGACCCCCTTATTGAGATTTATTTCAAAATTGAAATATTTAAAATGTATACTTTTTTTATAAATGTTTCCTTTTTGATATTTATGTTACAATGTGACCGAAAACATAATCACTTACACAAAATATAATAGAATTTTCTAAAAAACTGTTTACCGTTATAGTACAATATTTCTCCATGTTTCTAAATAAACTTTTCCATTGAAGTTAATTTACATGATAAATAATCAATATTTTCTTTCTAAAATACACTTTTTTGTGATTGAATTTTGGGTATCGTGAATATATATTCTTCATGTTAAATTTATTAATTAAATTGGTAAATGATATGAAAACAAATTACCATGGTTCTTCAAAATATTATATTACACTATCTTTTTTGTAACACTTGTGTACGGATAACCATTACGAGATGGGTTCTATCTAATAAAACAATAGTTTGGTTTTTGTTTAATAATTCCATGGATAGTATGGGTTATATAAAACCTTAAGCTATGTTTTTCCCAATTAATCAATGAGATATTTTGTCATAGATAAACCCTTATGATAATTTATGTCTGATAAATACATGCAGCAGTTTTGGTCGATTTACCCCTCCAATGCATTGGTTAATGTTTTATAAATCATGATTTAATAATGTGTTGGAATCCTTAGGTTTTCCCAAAAACATTAATAGTTTACATAATTGCATTTATTAAACACATGAATGTGTAATATGACTAGGATTGAACAAAAAATGATATATTTGTGTAATAATGTTTTTTTCATTAGTTATACACCATTTTTCATGATTATTGTCTCTTTTCACACATTATTATTCAAGTGAATATGTTTTTTAATTTTACTATATAAGGAATTATATCATACATTATAGAAAATTATTATGGTTTCATATTCATTTAATATTGTATCTATCACCTACTAATGTTTTCTTACATGCTTTTGATCTAACACTTGATGGAATGTTGCAATGTTTTCCCTTATTGGGCATTTGAGAACACCCAAATCTTATTATTATTGTGACTATAAAATAAAAATGTGTAAAAATTATTTGAGTCTAAAAAGAAGTCTAGTGTGGCAGATTATGGGGAAATATTCATATGTATCCATTTACATGTCTCTAACACAGAAATACATTAAAGACAGTACAAATTTTGTAATTAACAGGTTGTGATTTTTTGTAAGAAATAATGCTCATCTTTTGGAGATTATGCAATATAAATATAGGTTTGTGTCACTCTATATCAAATACGATGTTTGAAGAATTTTTTTTTAGCACAAGACCTGAGAGTGTAGGTGTGAAGTCCACAAAACAAGCTGCAAAATATTAGATAAATATTATTAATAAAATTGTAATAATAAAAATAACTCGAATAAATAAAAAGATATTTACCAACAAAAAGTTTATAATTGTATAGATTAAATTATTTATATGATTTAATTTTAAATGGGATGTTCATTTCTCAAATATGACATTTTTTAATGTGTTATATATTATATCATATTAAATGAAATTATCCAATTTCATAATAATATCAAATATGAAATAATAAAATTAATATATATATATATTAAAATGATGCAAAATAATATCTAAGATGCTTCTAAAATAAATAAAAAAATTATTTGTGTATTCTATATTTTCATTTATAAAAAATTATAAATTTCATTCTTTTATTTTTATAAAATGGAATCCATTTTATAATTTTTAATGTAAATATTATTATAATAAATTTTTTTGGTAATTTTATGAAAGGATTATTTTTATGGGGATAATTAAAAATATGTTTTTCACTAATACCATAAATTTTATGATGTCATTAGGATTTAGGAAAATAATAATAATATTTATAAATCAGTTTTCTTAATAAAATATAAAAAAACATTTAAATATAAATTTTAAATATTATGTTTAATTTATCAAACATATGTTACATATTTTTTTAACATAAGTCATATTTTATTTCAATATTAAACTTATCTTCTTATTTATTTTAATTAAATTCTCACATGGAGAAATTAATTTTTGGATTTCATTTCAAGAAACCTAAAATTAATTTTTCTATATTAAAACATTTAAATCTATAAACATCCATAATAATTATAATTCTATCATAAGTATAATATTTTTACTTGAAAAAAAATTTCTTCATAATGGTTTTAAACTTTTTTTGTTCTTATATTAAAAATAAAATCATTACTCCTTATTAATGTATTAAAAATAAATTATTTCATGTTTGGAATTGTTAGTTTTAGATTAGGTAATATGGTCTATTTTATTTTTATTCATATAAATTAAATTATAATTGTAAAAAATTATTAATCTTGTAAAAACAAAAAATATCGGGATAAAAAATTGTGTAAAAATGTATGGTTGAGGATTTATTCACCTTAACTATTCACTAAATCCATAATTTATAAATTATTATATCCTCTTTTCCATTGAATAATGAAACTACCCTTAATATTTTTACAAATCATCCACTCCCATCCATTACCATAGGATCCTTCACCACTCGATATTGCTTCAGACTTCTATCCAATAATATTCATCCAAAATTTACAAAAATAACCCCCAACACTCTTATAAATATAATGTCTTTTATTATCTCTTTAAAATAAAAAATATTATTTTCATAATCAAAATATTTAAATAGAACACCTATAGAGTAGTGTAAAATTTTCACGTACTCGTTTTCCAATTATTTCCCTTCTTTATAAATTATACATATATGAATCTAACCTACTAATTTAAAAATAATTACACCAGTAACATATGTATAAAAATGTTTTATTAAATTTATAGGATTACCATTTCAACCCACTTCCTATCTATCCAAAAAAATCGACTTTCCTTATGTGCGGGCTATAGTCTTACAAAGCGATGTAAACTGTTTTCATAATTGCATTACCAAAATTGGTAAAAGGGGATATTTAATCAATATATGTTACATTTTAATTTTTGATTCCAGAAATACAAACTAATCTCTATGTCTTTTACACTATGTAAAAGAATTCATAACATGTGAATATGAGTGGACCTTCACATCTATTAAATTGAAATAATTTTGTCTTTATTCTTTTATTTTACTTCATTATAAAACATTCATAAAATTTATTTAATAACCAAAATTACATATACATATTTCCATTTATTTCACTTAATTAATATATTATTAAAAAAAATTATTCAATAACCACACTAACCCAAAGATTATATCCTGCTCTTTCCTGGGTTGATTTAACGACCTATGTGAAAATACTATAGATTTATATCATGGATGAATACATAAATTTATATACATTTGTTATTAGAAATTTATTATAAAATAATAATTTCATTTTTTTATTTAAAATTAAAAAAATTATTTAAAATATTATTATTTTACCACCTTTTTATTTGTTATAAAATACCGAAGGAAACTTTTCACCAAATTACTCATCAAATATTATAAAAAATTTATATATAAAATTAAATTAAAAAAATATAAATTAATAATAATATTCTATTTCATTTCCTATAATGAATAAAAAAAATTACCTCTGAATATATAATCCCGAATTGACATTTCCATTATGAAACTATTACATAATAAAAAATAAATAAAATCATATAATGATGAAAATGAAATATTAATAAATAATATATTCCTAATTAATTCTTATAAATGAGGTTTATCAATGGTCAAAGGAATAAAAAATGTTATTAAATTGGTAATTGAGATATTTAATTTTTAAAAATTACAGGCTAGAACATATTTGACTATGTGGGATTAGATGTCAGGTTTTTTTAATACTATATATCCTTTCATTGAGTTATAATGATTATTCATAAACCCTGTTATTGAGAATTTAATAGTTTTATTATATATTCTATAAAATACTAATAACACTTTATCTTATGGATATATAATTCGTTAACATGAACCCTAATCCAACATATTATTACATTATTAATTTTGATATTTATAATGGGTTTTCTTGAATCATCTCATTTTCTAGAGAAATAATGATTCCCATATATCTCTGGTATTGAAATATACAATTTATTAAGTTATATGAATATATAAAAATTATTTTATTCATTATTTTATTTGTAAATTCATTGATATATTAATTCTTCTTAAAAGTTGATGATTTAAAGAATAATTATCATCCACATTAAATGAGACCATTCTCTTCCATTTCAATATTAACTATTCCTTCTAATATTCTCTTATAATTATCTTGAAATGAAAATATGTTTTATTTTTATAAAAAATCTAACTTCTCTTTACCACTGTTAGAATGAAATATCTATCACTCTATTTTGGATGGTGGATTCATTAAAATTATTTTAATAATGTAAAAATGGATTTAAATTTCATATTCATAATTTTAACATCCACATAAAAATATTTATATAAATCATTTATGTCATTTTAAGGATCCATTTTTATGATTTATTTTGAATTTTTGTCTTTAAAAAATAATTTTTCCTTCTCGAAAATATTTTTAAAATTGTTTTGTAATTTCAACAAATTAAAAACAAATTTAAAATATTTTTTCTAAAATCTTTATTCCATCGGTTAATTTTAATTTTCCTCTTGAAAATTTTATAAACAAATTGATTAATATTTTATAAAAAACACTATAAATTTTTTCTATAAAATACTATTTTGGGGTGATTTGTAGCATCCTAGGTAAATAAACAAGAAGAAATTTTCATATTTATTAAATTTTTTGAATTAAATGTTAATTTTAATTTAAATGGGATTCTATGTTGGATGGCATATCTAACATGCCACAATGGGTTTCTCAAACATCAAATGTGGCACACAATGCTGTGTCATACTGAAAAATAATAATATAATATTATTTTAAATGGTAGTTAACTCCTAAACATTATATTGGCAAGAATGGACATAAGTAACAACAATATAAATAAATTTTTTTTTAATTGTTTTTACATTTATCCAATAAATTTTTGAGGCTTTAAATTAAAATGAATCAGATTTTATTCATAAATACTCTAATATTAATTAAAAAGACTATTTATCGCCATTTGATAGAGAACCCGCTTTAAATCTAGTTTTGGACACTTTTATATGTTATATTTGGAAAAATATAATTTTCTTTAGAATTAGGACATCAAAATTTACTTTGGGTGTATTTTTGGTATTTTTCTAATAAAATTCAATTTTTAAGGAATCGTGAATATACTGTATTGTAATTCAAAATTTCCTTAAAATATAATTTATTTATAAGGTTATAATAAAATTTTAATTGGTTTTGAAGTTTAATTATAGTAAATTTTTTCCATTTAATCTAATTTTGTTCATTGAAAGTAAGTTCACTTTTAAATTGGATATAAACAAGGGTCAATATTTTGATAGTTATTATTTCTTAGAAACACTCTTTTTGTTTTGATATTTGGAAATAATTTTAAATTTATTTTTGCCACTTTTTTGTTTTGAATTTGGAAAAATGAATACCATATTTGAAATAATGAGTTCCAAATTGTTTAAATATGTAACTTTTATTTATGTACATTGTGAATATTTACTTTTGTAAATATATTATTTACCATGTTTAAAGGGTAAATTCAGTTAATAAGTCTAAAAAATAATATTATAATAATATTATATTACCCTAACATTGTAATAATCCAATTAGATTATATATTTCCAACCATGGTTATCCATAGATCTATTTTGGGACCTCATGGTGCCACATGGGAGTGATAATGACAGTTTATATTAATTAATTAAATGTTTAGAAAAAAATGACAGAAATACATATCTTCTAGTAAATAAATTTTTACATGGGGTTATATATGTTATCTCTTAGACTGTAAATATTCATTTGAAAGATAAAACTATTTCCTACATCATGATATTTAAAAAACAAATAGACATCAAATATATAATATTATTTAGGACACAATAATGATGTAATATTTACTTCAATAATGAATGGTTTAAATAAATAAAATTATAATGATTAAAAAAATATCGAAAATAGGTCCAGTTCTTATAAGATGATTTTATTTCTAATATGTTTCATTTTATATTGAAATTTAATGAGTTTTAAATATTTAGATACCAAAAATCATTATACAATAAAATAATATTTTCAAACTCTCTAAAGAGACCCTCCTCCCCCTTATTAAAATCCTTTACTTCTAACCCATTAACCAAACTTCTCAAGACACTTTAATCATACAAAATCTTACTAGTTGAGATCTATATATCCCTAACCTCCTCCTAAAAGCTTTCACCTTGGAATAAGGAAATTCAAGTAAAGCATTTTGTTCAACCCAAAAAGAGATACCTGATTTAAATGTAACATCTTCTCTTAAGTTCTTTTGTCTTATTTCCCTTCTCCAAACCCCTAAACTCTTTTTATTTCATTATTTTATGGAAAAACTAGAATCCTCAATATAATAAGCTGTTGTTAAAATAAGGATACTAAATACATCTACACACACCTCCAGATAATGGGTAAAGAACATATTGTTTCTGTGGTTGACAAACTAACGCCTCATGAAATGATGATTGTTCAATTATCAACTACCCCCTCTTATGGTGTCAATTAATATGGAACAATATTTATATGTGATGTATATTATATCTATATTATTTAAATTCATAATTTTTCATTGATAGAGTTTCTTTATGGTTTCCATAATGGGTAAATACGAAAATTTCATTTGAGGAAGTGTGGACTACCGCCCCTCAAAGTTATAAGACTCATTCATGACATACGTGGAACATATAAAGGATAAATTTAAAGAAATTATATATGATATTATAATATAATTATAATATGACTTTGTATCATTACATTTTTATTGCATTAAATATGAAATAGAAATTAATGTAGGGTTCATGCATATATACGGCTTATCGTCTCCATGAACGGTGCATTTCATTTATTATCACCAAATTTTATGTACTATTATAAATACATATATATACTGAATATATATGATATATATGATATCTAAATCTTTAATATCAACATTGAGATAATAGAATTTCGGCCAGGAGGTAAAATTTATAATTATAACAAGTTCATTTTTAACTCAAGTTCCGAACATTGACAAAATGTCCGATTTGAACCAAAATAAATAAAAATGTGTCTTAACAGGGTAATAATTGATATAAAAGGAATAATAAACAAGAAAAATGTTCTTATGAAACTAGAAATTAACATTTTATTTTTATTCATGAGATTAAAGAATGATCGCATCTAGTCAAAGACGAGGTAAGGGAACTTCTTAACCCAATTCCCATTCATTGGGTTGATCTTATATTTATTACTTATGTCGTGCTATGATTATATGATAAATAAATTTTGATAGCTTATATTGTATTTATACATTCATTACATGTTATTATTGTAAATAAACATAATTGATCTATTTTTTCTACAAAATGTTCTTTGTAAGGGACTTCGTCTCAATTTCCATTAATTGAGGCATATTTTGTATTATACCCACCTTTCTTTTATATGGTGTATGAAAAAAAGGAATGTTTCGGTATAACGTATGTGGTGACAATGAAATTTCCCCCACTGCGAATATTATTTGATCTTTGTCTTCCTTAACAAGCCGTAATGTTTTTAAATGGAAGATATTTACCATAGACTTTTTTATGTATTTCTTATATTTAAAATGGTTATGATAATGTATTTTTTATATCAATAAATATAGATGATATATTGTGATTGAAATGTGGAAATGGTATCTTTCATTTTTGTTTGTTTTTTGTGTTATGAATGTGTTATGGTTCGTGGGTATTGTTTTCTCAAACGAGTGGTTTTGGGATAAACCTAGGGTGGGTGAGCTCGATATATCTCTTTAATGCATTGGGTAACGTGATTTTTGTAAAATTGAATTTTTCTGCAAAGGGATTTAGGGAATATATTGTGACGAGTATTCTATATATAACTCCCTATGTAGTTGTGAGAACTACAACATAATTATGTTATGTATGCCACAAGTTACCTATATGGTTTATGATTTCTATGTATATTTCATAAATCTTACGATTTCATGAGCTATTTAAAAGAGCTTATATAATGTATGTATTGATCATATAATTTTTTCATTCTTTGTTTTATAACCCTTAATGATATTTTTATGCTCATTCAATATTTTTGATATGTTTTTCACAGGATTGAAAGATGAATAGGGTCAAGGATATAATCAATGGAAAGACATGTTGTCTAAAACATGGAACTAAACATGAATGTTTTTATAAGTTTTCATTCTATAAGAAAGTAGAAACTGAGTATAATTGGATAATTTTAAATTTTTGAGATGTAATGTAATAGTAATGTCTCTATTCTCTAAAACTCTAAACCGATAAATATCCTCAATGTTAATTATCCATTTAATTAAATATTATGTAATGTTTTAAGGCCAGGTCCTTATAGTTGGTATCAGAGGTCAGTTTAAACAACATTATGAGTTAGGATATTTTTATATTAAGATCCATAAATTATTTTTCGTTAATGTTATTATTGAAGTGATAAATAATTGACATACTACCATGTCGCTTCGCCTAATATATTTCTGTGTTTAGAATGGGTTTCTGAAGAGGAAACATGGTTGTTATAATGGGACGACATCATGAGGAAGACAAACTTCCAAATCAGCCACCTGAGATGGTCAGAATCAGAACAGAATACTTTGTTGTAGTGATGGCACCGTTGACTATGGATTTAAATGGTGGTGGTATCTATGCATGAGATCATCTAGATCAACCATATTGGAACATGTCAGTAGTGGAGCATTTCATGAGGCAACATCCCCCATCATTCATAGGATCATCTAACCCTATACTAGCTAATGGGTGGGTTAAAGCACTAAAGAATATTTTTGATGTCATGGAGTGTTTATAAAATCAAAAGGATTGCCTCTTTTTTTACCACTGTGAAGGTGAAGTTGATCTGTGGTGGTCGATGGTGAAAATTATTAGGGGTAGTGAGGGGATTTATGCTCATGATTGGGATGAATTCAATGGTATGTTTCTTGAGAAATATTTATATAAGGTGGTTCGTCTTAGGATGGAAAAACAATTCTTAGAGTTGGGGTTGGAGGATGACTCATTGGATGATTATGAAGAAAAATTCACTCAACTAGAAAGTTATGCTCCAAATTTTATACGAGATCATGACTGTAAAATCACCCATTTTTACTCTGAAATAAAGCCAGATAATCAAATTGATTTTTTTTCTTAATGGGTTCAAAAGTTATGAAAAAGTGGTTAGTTGTGCGGAGAAGGTGGAAATAGAGTTTTCCAATGATCATTAGTTCTTTGAAAAACAAAATAATAAGAGGTAGAGGTGTTAGATGAAAGGGAAGAACAATTCATAAAAGTATGATGGTAAGAAACGTAAGTTTACAGTTGGTCAACATTGTGATAAAAAGAATGTTGGGGAAGGTATTTTGAATTCTAGTATGTTCTAATAATGAGGTAAAATGGTACATATGGCTCGTAATTACACTAAAAAATATCAGGGTATTGGTATGAAAAAAATATGATTTTCAGTCTATAAAATGTTTTAAGTTCATTGAAATGGGTCATTATGAAAATGAGTGTCCAACGAATAAGAGAACTAAAGGGAAAGCATCCAGATTACAAGAAGAATGTTCTTGTGAAATCCATTGCAACTACTTCAGTATATGATATGATATCAAATGAAGTTGTACCAGTTCGACTGTTTGTTTGTTCAGATTATTCCAATGTATTGTTTGAACTAGGGTATACAAACTAATTCATTTCAGAGAAGTTTTCTAGTAAATTGGGAATTCCATCTCACAAACTGAATCATGAACTTATGGTCAAAACACCTGGGGGAAATGTTGAGATAGAATGAAATTATAAGAACCCTCCAGTCATTGTTTGCAGAAAGAATCTACCTTTAAACCTTATTGTTTTTCTTCTACTAGAGTTTGATGTTATTCTAGGTATATATTATCTTTTTGTTTATAATGATAAGATTTAATATAGAGCTAAGGAGGTATCTTTTCAGAATGATTTTCAGTTTATGTACAAGATTCAACCCTTAATTTTGATAACATATCCAAAAGTTGAGAAACTAGTAAAAGATGGAAATGAATTTTTCCATGCACATATTGTTGAAAACAAAGGAATAGTTCAGATTAATGATATGCTAGTGGTAAATGATTACCTAGTTGTTTTTTCTGATTAGTTTCATGGTTTTATTCCTGATCGATATTTTGAATTAATGTTGACTTCGTTCCTGATTCTAAATCTATTTCAAAACCCCCTTATCGAATGGCTCTAATTAAACATTTAGAGTTAAATAATAAATTGCAGGAGATATTAGATAAACGATCCATTCAACCTAGCACATCACCATGTAGGGATCCTTGTTTGTTAAATATAAATATGGTTGAATGAGACTTTGTAATGATTATAGAGCATTGAATAAATTCACTATTAGGAACATGTATGATTTTATTCATATCTATGTTTTCTTTGATCATCTCCAGAGACCTCAATATTTTTTTGAAGATTGATTTGATGTCGGGATACCATAAATTGAATTTTAAGGTAGTACACATTCTGAAGACCGTGATTCCTACTAGATATGGCCATTATGAATTTCTTTTATGCATTTTAGGTTAACCTATTCACCTTCTGTATTCATGGATCTTATGAATTGGATTTTCCATGAGTTCTGGGATATGATTGTGGTTGTGTTCATTGATGAAATTTTGGTTTATTCTAAATGTAAAGTGGAGAATTAAAGTCATTTAAGGGTTTTCTTACAAACTTGAAATGAAAAAAAACTGTTTGGGAAATTTAGAAAGTGTGTCTTTTGGTTTCATCAAATTTTATTCCTTGATCACATTGTTTCAAAAAAAATGGCATAATTTTCCATCCTATTAAAAAAGTTGTCGAATAATGGCCAAGACCAACAAATATAACTGTTATTCATAGTTATCATTGATTATTGGGTTATTAACGGAGGTTTGTAGAAAATGTTTCATGGTTATATCACCCATTAACTATGTAAACTCAAAATAATGTTATGTTTATCCGGATGAAAGAATGTGATTGTTTTTTTTAATATTTGAAAATAATATTGGTGAATCCTCCAATTTTGGCACTACCTTCCAAAAATGGTTATTTTGTTATCTACAGTGTTACCTTATTTAAAGGACTTGGTTGTGTTCCTATGCAGAATTATTAGTTAATTGATTATGCTTCACGTCAGTTGAATCCTCATGAGTTAAATTACTCTACACATTATTTAAAAATATCTACTATTTTTTTCTTTAAAAATTTGGAGGCAAAATCTGTGTGCAGTAAAATGTGAAATATATACTGACCACAAAAGTATGATTTATATATTCTATTAAAAAATAATTAAACATTAGACAATGGAGATGGTTGTAATTATTCATGGATTTTGATTGCACGATCCATTACCATCTCAAAAAATAAAATAAAGTGGCTTATTCTTTGAGTCAAAAATGTAATGCATAATAAAACATGATACGTTTGGAACAAAATACATTGTTTTTTGATTTGATAATATTTAACATATAATTTTTTGGTGTATAAAATTCATTTTTTTGTTTTAGGTGTTAGTGAAATCTTATTTATCAGATAGAATTAATAAATCACAGAAAGAAGACAGTGAGTTTCAAAAAAGGTAATTTTTGTTCAGAAGGGTATGTTTCCCGATTTTAACATTGATAATGATTGTGTTTTGAGTTTTGGGAGAATATTATGTGTGCCATGTGATTCACAGTTGAATAATGGGTTGTTATGTGAAGCTCATTATTCTCCGTTTTCAGTTAATTCTGGATGTACTAAGATGTATAGAGATCTTTATGATTATTACTGGTGGGATGGAATGAAATGAAATATTTCTATTTTTAATGTGAAGTGTTTGACTTGTCAATAGGTAAATGAAGAGTGGTATATAGTGAAAAGAATAATTTAGTGTTTACCATTTCTAGAGTGGAAATGGGAAAATATATCCATGTACATCATTGTGAGATTATCATAGACATCTCGATGTAATAATGAAATCTATGTTATGGTTGATTGACTGACTAAATATGCTAATTTCATTCCTATTTGAGATACTTATTCCCTAGATCAACTTTCTCTGTTGTATCTTAATGAGATAGTTAGGTTGCATGGTGTTCCCCTCTCCATTATATCTGATCGGTATCCCAGGTTTACTTATAAATTTTGGAAAGGCCTTCATATGTCCTTGGGTACTGATTTAAATTTTAGTACTGATTTTCATTCTCAATCAGGTGGGAAGTCTGAACGAAAAATTCAGAACATGGAGGGTATGTTATGTTCTTGCTCGATGGATTACCAGAGATGCTGGGACAACCACATTTCTTTGGTTGAATTTTCTTATAATAACATTTTTCATTCCAGATTACATATGGATCCATTTGAGGCATTATATGGGAAGCAGTTTCGATGTCCATATTTTTGGAATGAAGTACGTGAAATGAAGTTTATGGGACAAGAATTCGTAGAAGAGATGGCATAAAAAGTTTAGGTTATTCAGAAGCACATGAGAATAGCTCTGACCTGGTAGAAATGTTGTGAAGATAACCGAATAAAGGATCATTCTTTTTAGGTAGGTGATCATATCTTTCTCAATGTTTTTTCATGGAAATGTGTGATGCGTTTTGGTAAGAATGGAATGTTGAGTCTAAAGTTCCTTGGACCATATGAAATGCCAAAGAAACTAGGATCAGTTGCATATAATGTGGCTTTACCTCCATGTTCACTAGTGCATAAAAAAATTTTATGGTGGTTTTTTTATTTTTTAGTTCAGCTTTTGGCTGACATCATTATAGGAGAATTTATAAAAATTGTTTTTTATATCATTTATTTTAAAACCGACATAAAAACCTAAAATTTGACCCATTTTTTCACATCGTTTCTTCAAAAACCGACATGGAAAACACTTCAGAGTCATGATTTATTACGTCGGTATTTAAATAACTAATGTGTTATATACGTTTTCCTGTCAGCTATATAATAATTGATGTAATAAACTATTCCATTGAAGCGTTTATCACATTGGTTATGAAAAGAACCGATGTGGTAAACCAATATACTAAGCGTTTTGTCACATTAGTTAAATAATAAATGATTTGAAAGCATATATACTATGCCATTTATAAAATAACCGACATAAAAAACAATTCCTTACCATTTATTTTGTCGGTTATGAAATAATTGAAGTAAAAACTGATTCCCATGAATTTGTTACGTCGGTTTTCAAATAGCCGACATTAATACCAATTCCTATTCATTTTTTAAGTCAGTTATAAAAAAACCAATGTTAAAACAAATTTTTTTTGTTAATAAAACAATTCCACCACAATTATTCCCTTCCAATAAAGACCTAAACCAGAAAAAAACCATACCAAAACAAGACTAGATGTATACAAAAACTACCCCACCCCACTGGACAACCCTCTAACACCCCTAGAAACCCCCCACCCCACTAGACACCCCCCTGCCACACCCATGGACACCCCATAATCATCGACAACCCCCACCCCTTGACAGCCCTCCCACCCTCTTGGAAACCCTCTCACCGCCATGGACTCCCCGAACACCCCCCCCCCCCACATCTATTGACACCGCCTAGAAAACCCCCACCCTCCGGGAAAGCCCCCACTCCCCTAGACATCCCTCCCACCCTCCTAGACAGCCTCCCACCCCATCTAAACCCTGGGCACCCCAACCCTGGACATCCCTCCCACACTATCCCCCCCCCACTGGACATCCCCACAACCCAAGACTCCTCCTGTACATCCCCCACCCTCTTAGACAGCCCACACCCCCTGGACATCCCTCCCACCCTCCTGTACACCCCTACCCCCATTGACAGCCTAACCCACTCCCACCCGCTCGAACATCCCCCACTATGCTGGACAACCCTCCCACACTCCTAGACTCCCTCCTACCATCCTGGACACCATGTACACCCCCACCCCACGGGACTTCCCTCCCACACCCCTATAAACCACCCATTCCCAACCCACTAGACAACCCCCCACACACACACCCTTGGACACCCTTTGGACAGCCCCCACCCTCCTGGACAGCCCCCACCCCTGGACATCCCTCCCACCCTTATGGAAACCCTCCCACCCCCATTGACTCCCTGGACACCCCACCCCACTGGACAGCCGTCCCACAACCCTGAACCCCTAGACATCCCACCACCCTCTTGGATAGCCCCCACTCTACTAGACAGTCCTCCCACCCTCCTGGACACCCTCCCACCGCCATGGACACCATGGACACCCCCACACCACTGTACAACCATCCCACACCTTTAGAAACACACCCACCCCACAGGACACCCACCACACCCCTAGACACGGCCTGGATAGCCCCCCACCTTCCTGGATATCCCCCACCCCTGGACATCCATACCACCCTCCTGGACAGCCTCCCACCCCCATAAACACCCTAGACACTCCCACCCCACTGGACATCCCTCAGACACCACTGAAACTCCCCACCATAATGGACACCCCCACTCCCTTGGATACCTCCTGAACAAACTCTTTCATCTAGTACTACACCCCACTACCCTTGACAACCCTACCACCCTCCTGAACTCCCTCCCACTCCCATAGACACCCTAGACACCCCCACCCCACTGGAAAACCATCCCACTCCCCTGGAAACCCCCCACCCAACTAGACACCCCCCACACCCCCTGGACACCCCCTAGAAAGCCCCCACCCTCCTAGACAGTCCCCCACCCACATGAACAACCCTACCTCCCTCTTGTACACCCTCCCACACCCATGGACACCCTTTACACCCCACCAAACCCACTTGATATCCCTCACACACCCTGAAAACCCCCCACCCCATTGGACCCCCCCCCCCAGACACACACCTTTGGATACCCCCTTGACTGCCCCCACCCTCCTGGGAAACACCCACTCCCTTGGACATCCGATCCACCCACCTGGACACCCTCCCACCACCATGGACACCCGTGACACCACACCATCCCACTGGATATCCCTTCAACAACCCTGGACCCCCCACCACTGACACCCCCAAGACAACCCCCACCCTCCTGGATAACCCCCATCCCCTGGACCACCCTCTCACTCTCATGGACATCCTCTCACCCCCATGGAAACCCTGGACACCCCCACCCAACTAGAAATCCCTCCCACACCCTAGGATACACCCACCCCACTGGACACTCCCCACACCCTTGGAAAACCCCTATAGAGCCCCCACCCTCCAGGACATCCCCCACTCCCCTTGACATCCCGCCCACCCTCTTGAACACCCTCCCGCCCCCATGGACACCCTAGACACCCCACACCAATCGACTTCCCTCCCACACCCATGGACCCCCCTATTGGACACCCCCCCACACCCCTGAACCCCCACTCCCCAGACTAGAATCCATACCAGAAAAACCCTCAGAACTAGACCAAAACATGAAGTAGAGAAAAAGTAAAAATTCACATATAAAACATTCGAAACATACAATGTCAACTAAAAAAACCTAAAACCGACCTAAATTAATACAAAATACTTAATTATAATGACAACATTAAAAATTACATTTTACACTACAGACAATCTAAAATCTATTCAAACTTGTAAAATAATTTTACCATCCCACTTATAAGTGTTTGACCTCTTGAGATCTATACGGATGAGGGTAATAAAATAGCTACAAATTAAAAGAATATCAGATAACATTTATAATGAATAAATCAAATGAAATATTATGGAAATGTTTAAAAATAAATCTTAGAAGTTCAAAGTTCTCAATTGTTCCTGTTGTAATTATTTCATCAAATAAATATTAACATATTATATCTGGAATCGATGATTCTTTTTTGTTCATAAAAATTATCTTTAACTGAGTGAAAATTAAAAAGATTATTTTTATCTAATACATCAAAAAGTAAAAATTATAAATGGATATTTACCTTTACTTTTACATATTTGATCTTGGAACTCATTTTATTCATGTTTTTTCGAATGTAGACCCATCCTCTATTAGAAAATAATATAAATGGGAAAAATTTAAAATTATTTATATTATATAAAACTATTATGAAATGAAAACAAAATTCCAACATATTCTTAAACATTCCCTCACATCTCCATGGATAGAGCATAACCAGTAAAGTGTTTTCTTGCTTGAAAAAAACACCTATCATCCAATGATCATGGATAAAAGAAAATTTAAGGTATATGGGTTTTATGTTAAATGATAATGAACTCTTTTATAGTGATATGTTTCATACCGCTCACTAAGAGGCATCATCAAACACTTTGTGATTATATATTATTCAAATATTTCAGAAATATAAAGCATTATTTCTTCCTCATCCAATACACATGCTTCACGGGAAATGAAATTAGAGTCCATAAATCCATATACATATGTTCGCTCATTATTCTCACACTTTTGATAAAGATACCGAATAAAAAATAGACATAAGTATACATTTTTAATAAATAAAACGTATAGAAAAGGTGTTAAGCATTACATGGAAAATATTTGCACCACATTGCTTCCCAATATATTTCTAGTAACAAGTTCCAAGATATCATTTTTCACAACCCCCAAATTTATTTCACGTCCACAAACATGATATTCCTTTGGGAACTCATAATTATCTTGCAACAAATTTAAATATCTTGAAAACCATTCGAGACTACTCGAATCTGTATCTGATGTCATAGACATTTGTCTTTCTTGTTTTCTATACAATATTTTTTACCATTGATATATTCTTGTAAAATTAAATAGAAAAATGAATTAGTTTTCAATTGAAAAAAAAATTTATTAAAAAATAAAATATAAGATATAATATAAATACCTCTATGTTAATGTGTGGTAGATTTCTAGAAGGGAAAATTTAAAAATGGTTGATACTGTGTCCAACTGTCTTCACCACATCTATAGGTAATGGTACTTGAGCTGATCTATCTATAATATCCTATATAGTGACCCTACAATGCTTTACCTATAATTGTGGATGATGAACTGTATATTATATTAAATATACTTTCCCATATTCAACTACCTGATGTTTTGGATCATCATCAAACAACTCGCAATAAGTAGGAAGGTTTGGATGAGGGCTAGGTAAAAAACACGGTCTGCATGCTGAGGGGTGGTAGTGGGAGCTACTGGTGGAGGAAGAGGATAAATAATTGGGTCTTAATGGGGATGTGGAGGTGTGGTAGATGTAGTCTGAAATTGTTTTTGCATGACTGGAAACGTAAACTTTACCAAAGATCTAATGTTTTCTTATATCATCATATTAATATTATGAACTTCAGCATCCAAGGATTCTATTTTGATTATAAACACCCTCAATGGAAAAAGTTTTAGAATGTTGTAACAATTTTCTTACCGATACATTTTATGGATATCATTATACACGACCAAGATGTTCGGGATTTCCCAATGTTGAAGACAAAATAAATTGCCTCCCCACAGATGAAAATACCCCTTGTGAGCTCTTCTCCTCAGGGGAATCTAGTATTAATAAATTGAAAATTTCTATAATGATTCAAATTATATAAAGAATATAGTTATCTTAAATAAATAATATAAATATCAAATAATCCTCTCAACTATGATTTTTGAATCTTCCGAAAGATATTGTAAAGACCCGTAAAATTCAAGGAAATTTTTTTCTGAATTTTAATCGGAATTTTACAAGAACGCATTTTCTGACGGCACCAGATTCTGAGGCCCGGTGTGCCCGGAATCAATTTCTGAAGTTTAGTTCAGGTACGTTCAGTAAACAAACAAGCGCGTTTTCCTAACGTTTGAACCGGTGCTCGGAATCGAAATCTGAGGGCACCGATGGAATCGTAGCACCTATAATTTCTAAAGAACACCTTTTCCGCAGTTGTGTTTTCTCGGGTGAGGTTAATAAATTTTGGGGTTAACTAAAGATTAAAAATAAAATTTTGTGCAACCAAATTTTATTTTTATTTAAGGTAGCTTAAACGTAACCTTGATTGTTGGAGTGGGACCCACTAATAAACTAACTCCTATGTAGGATATTATTGAGGTGGGGCCCACCCAAGCCCCACCCCATTATTTCCCTTTACCTTCCACGTGCATTTAATATGGTAACTCACCCGCACCCCCTTTTAAATTCCAAGTCAACTATCGCGTTTAATTAAAGTATTAAACGCATCATTAATTTGGTCAATGCTCGTTAATTAAATTGTGATCTGTTTTTGAAATTCAAAAACCGTTGGCATGGGAAATCAAATAAGGAAAAGCCTTATTTTATAAAGTTGTGGTTTCGTTGTGCAAGAAGAATTGGGAGAGGAATTACTCAAGGCCTTGGAACTTCATCTTACTCCTTGAAGAACGCGAAGAACGCACCGTTTCCGACGAAGAACGTCGACCTCCGGCGAAGGATGACGTAGAATGCTGAATCCTTGGAGATTGACGATGCGACGCCGTGTACCGCGACGCCGACGATTCCCTCCTCTGCAACGCCTTCTTCTGCGATTTTCTTTTCCGCCAAGAACCTTCGTTCGATGACACCTTGAGGTAGGGGGTTGGTTTAATTTAAGTGGATTATATCCTTGGCCTTTGATTTAATTTCTGATAGTCGTTTGAGCCGCCTGTTATCGAAATAACGTGGGGAGGTCGGACTGCAGGAACACGGCCAACCCTCCTCTCCTTTTGATGGTTGTTCTTGTTACGGAATAAGTAAAGGTGGCGCGGTACAACGACCCCATGCAGAAAATATTGAGGAACGGATGAAGAAGCACGGCGCCGTCGCGCCGCACCGTTGCTGAAATTCGAAGGCTCCGCAGATAATTTAATTGACGGCGGATCGTCGGGCGATGACGGAACGGGCCGCAAAGGCTGTTTGATGATTCCACAGTAAATTTTGAGACCCAAGGTGAACACCGGCATTGAAAAAATTAAAAATGGACCACCGGAGCAACTCCAGTGGCCCGCGGATTACAATGGCGGTGCAGGTCGTCGGCGCCCGGCGCGCCGTCGGGAAGGAACGTCGCGACTAAAGCCGCAGCGGCCGACGGTTGGTCCCGCGGCCACGCGGGACTGAGGGGAGGGGGGGGGGATGCGGCGCTGGGCCGGGTCCGCTGGCAAGGAGAAACCCCCACACGGGGTCCACGACTTTAATCAAGGGGGTTGCGCCCCCTTGCGCATTCGCTCTGCCAGCGCTAAGCCGACCTCGCATAGCCAGCGCCGAGCCGCCCCGGGCCCAACCGGCCGCACCAGGCCCGGCTGCCCCGGCAGGGCCGGGCCCTAATGGGCCGGACCCGGAACTGGTTCGGGCCGACCCAGGGGGGTATTGGGCCGGGTCGGACCAGGCCGAAACCCCCTGTTTTTGGACAGTTCCGTTCAAAAGCCTGTATCTTGGGATACAGACCTTTGATCGACGCACTGTCAGTTGCGATGCGATCCCTGAATCGAGTCGGTCATTTTGGTATATTACAATCAAGGTTTTGGAGAACTGTGTGTACATCCGGGTTGGTTCGAACACGAAACCAAATGGGGCCTCAGAGAGGAAACACTTATAACTTGTGCTCCGGACTTCCGATTGACATGTCGTTGCCTTTTTTGGATTCCTCATACTGAGACAGACCTTTTGGATTACTCTTATCGAGG
Source organism: Viscum album (assembly GCA_963277665.1). Taxonomy (NCBI): domain Eukaryota; kingdom Viridiplantae; phylum Streptophyta; class Magnoliopsida; order Santalales; family Viscaceae; genus Viscum; species Viscum album. The sequence goes on from OY728157.1 coordinate 538,141,003, forward strand.
TTTGGATGCAACTGGATTGCGGTCAGGTTGGTTTTGACTTAAAAACTGACTGGGCCCCTGGAACGAAAAAGCCAATAACTCTCGGACCGGGCGTCCGATTGACGTGCCTTTTTTCATGTTGTGTTCCTTTTGATGAGACAGAACATTGGGATAAATTACCTCCAGACTACGTGTCAATTCATGTATCGACCTCTCCTCCGCGACGCCTTCTTCGGAGACGTTCTTTCCCGCGACGAACCTTCATTTGATGACACCATGAGGTAGGGGGATTAGTTTAATTTATGTGTATTATATCCTCGACCATTGATTTAATTTTTGATAGTCGTTTGAGCCAGCTGTTATCGAAATAATGAGAGGAGGTCGGACTGCACGAGCACGACCGACCCTCCTCCCCCTTTGATGGTTGTTCTTGTTGTGGAACGAGTAAAGGCGGTGCGATACAACGACATCGTGCAGAAATAATTGAGGAATGTGTGAAGAAGTGCGGTGCCGTTGAGGCAATTAGAAGGCTCCGCAGATTGTTTAATTGACATAGGATCATCAGGTGATGACGGAATCGGCCGCAAAGGCGGTTTGTTGATTCTTCAGTAATGTTCGAGACCTGATATGAATGCCGGCACAGACTGAATTGAAAACGGACCACCGGAGCAACTCTGGTGGCCCACGAATTACACCGGCGGCGCCCGGCACGCCGCTCGGAAGGACCGCCATGACTGAAGCTGCGGCGGCGGGCAGTTAGTCCCGCGGCCGCGTGAGACGGAGGGGGAGGGGGACGCGGCACTAGGCCTTATCCTCTTGCAAGGAGCGGCCCCCACGCGGGGGCGGCGACATCAATCAAGGGGGTAGTGCCCCCTTGCACGTCCGCTTAGCCAGCGCTGAGCCGACCCCGCTTGGACAGCACCGAGCCGCCCTAGGCCAGTCCGGCCGCACCAGGCCGGCCCGGGCCGTGCACCCTGGGCCAGGCCATGCCCTAATGGGCCGGACATGGACCCGAGTCAGGTCGGCCCGGTTCGGGCCGACCCAGGGGTGGTATTGGGCCGGGTCGGACCGGGCCCAAACCCCCTGTTTCTGGACAGTTCCGTTAAAATGCATGTATCATGGGCTACAAACCTCCAATCGACGCACCATCAGTTGTGATGTGATACTTGAATCGAGATGGTCGTTTCGGTATATTACACTCAATGTTTTGGAGAACATCGGGTATGCCCGGGTTGGTTCGAACACGAAACCAACAGAGCCCTCGGAGGGGAAACACTTATAACTTGAGCTCTGGACGTCCGATTGACATGTCGTCAACTTTGTTGGATTCCTATTAGTGAGACGGACCTTTTGGCTTACTCCGCTCAAGGTTTGTATGCAGTTGGAGTGCGGTCGGGTTGGTTTTGACTTGGAAACCAGCCGGGCCCCTAGGACTAAAAATCCAATAACTCTCGGACCGGGCGTCCGATTGACGCTCCGTCTGTCACGTTGTGTTCCTTTTGACAAGGCAGAACATTGGGATACATCAACTTCGGACTATGTTTCCATTGATTTATCGACCTCTTGGCTCGTAGAGTGGACCCTCCCGGAATGAGCGTGGTGTGTTCGGAAACCCTAGAGCTAGCTGCGACGACGATGACTTTCGTACAGGAATCCTCTGTGGGTTCGACGGTGACGACTACGATACTTTCAATCATTATGAAACCCTAGAGTTGGCTGAGACTTGATGACTACTGCTCGATCGAATCGGTGTGTTTCAGATAGCCCAGTGGGGAGCGCTTGGTTTTAGAGGAAGACCCACGGCAGAGGAGTGCTTGGTTGTAGCGGAAGACCCGCGATACTCAATAGAAGGAGTACCTATGGAGGCTATGAGGGGGAGCACTTGGTTGTAGCAGTAGACCCATGATGGAGGAGTTCTTGGTTGTAGCGTCAGACCGTGGTACTCAACAGAAGGAGTACCTATGTAGGCTATGAGGGGGAGCGCTTGGTTGTAGCAGAAGACCCATGGCGGAGGAGCGCTAAGTTGTAGCGGCAGACCGCGGTACTCAACAGAAGGGGTACCTCTGGAGGCTATGAGGGGGAGCGCTTGTTTGTTGTGGCAGCCCCATGGTGGGAAACACTTGGTTGTAGCAGTAGGTCCATAGTAATCGACAGGTGGTGTACTACAACAGTACAAGGTTAATGGGAAGCGCTTGATTTTAGCGGCATGCCCACTGTACTCGATAGAGGAGGAGTTTCCCCAGCAGCTATGGTTTCGACATCATGATTTTAATCATGGTTTGAGCTGAGTCTTGACTTTCAATCATTATCTTCGATAAGATTGACTTTATTTCCTATGTGGTTTCGGTGGTGTTATCGTGTGTGGATTGGTTGTGTTATCCTGTGTGGACGTGATCGAACTTGTGCTTGGATGTTGGAGCCGAACTGGGATTGATGACATAGGTATATGCATGGTAATATACATAAGTAGTTTCGAATGTTACTTTGTCATTGTATCATTCCCTTGTGGATTATCCTTTGTGGATTCTGGGAGACCTTCGGGGGTCTCAGGGTGCCTACTGAGTAGTGTATACTCACCCCTTCATGGGCTATTCCCGCACTAAGTTGTGTTTGATGCAGATGACAGACAATGCTGATCTTGGATGAGGCTTGTGGAGAGATTTGGTACCTGGAGGTGGACCACTGGGTGGGATATACACGGAGTGTATGACTGGACCCGTGGAGCTGTGGAGACTATCCACACCCACCTTTCAGGTGGGGCTTCTAGTGACGGATTGACATTGTAGTTTTACTTACAGTTGTTGGACTTCCTTTCTAGTTATAATTTACATTTAGTTTGGGTTTGTATTCTGGCCCACTAACTTTTCCGTACTTACTATCGTACTCAGTTTTTACTTAGTGTTTAATTCTTCTTTCTTACTCTATCGTGTTTGTTTACTTTACAAAGGTAATTCCCTCCCCTTTTTATTGGGATTTATGCCTTGGTGCTAGTCGCCATCCCCTGGCCTATGGAAGGTGAGATTGGGGTAGTCACAGCACGGGCCCCGAGGATGGGTCGTGACAGATATTGCCACTTTTTCCCATCCGAGAACTCTCCCATTTTTCTAGTCTAGATGGAGGGGTTGGAGGGGAAACCACTCAAGAGCTTGAAGACTCAGCTCTCAGTTTTTGTAAATATTCTACCATCAATTGTTCTTCCAATAATGTATACCCCCCTTGAGATAAAATATTTGGGTATTCATTTTTAGATTGGATCACTTAATGTGATATCCTTGATTGATATAAATTTTGAATAAGAAATCATTAATAAAATATTAATAATATCATTTATATAAGAAATATTATAAAAGATTACATTTCCCTTACAAGAAATGAACATTTTCTTCTACATTAAATAAATTGTCTCTATGTGTCTTCATCTATGAATGCATATATATTACAAGGATTCCCATGATAGATATGACAAAAAATAAAATCAGATGTGAATGTTTATTTAAAATCCCTCTATCTCCTATCAGCCATCAATAAGCATTTTTTCCTGACACCTCTAGTGTTAGGAATATCAAATGATATCTGATAAAGAAAAGGTAAATAATATTATAATAGAAAAATTTAATGATTAGGAAAAAAATAGCAAAATAGCATTTCAAAAACATATCCCACAACTGAGATGTTAATAAATTATCCAGAAATGTCCAATCATCATACAAAATGCTTAAATTTCTCTTACCCTGATTTGATACAAAACTCTTAAAATATTTCTCATTTTGACCTCTAGAATTATCATTCTCATCAAAGTCAAAGAGTATTCTCTGGTCCTACATATGGGAAAGTGATAATTTTGTATACAATTTCACCCATGTTAACCAACCCTTGAACTCTTCTTTTTTCATTATGAGTGCACAAGAGGAAGATTAGGGAACATCAAGATGAACATGTGAATGTTACTCCCAAGAGGTATAATGATTATTCTACTCTCCAGAATCGTGTGGTTGATTAAATGATTGATTTTTCATCATCCTTCAAATAATAAAATCATTAGTTCAAAAAATATATAAATTCAAATATTAAAATACTAATGTAAACATAAAATGAAAATTTAACTATGTTACACAATTGTAAACATGGTTAATATGGTCAAAATGTTAATAAATGATAAATATGGTAAACATGGTAAACATGGTAGTGCAATTTTCATTCAAAAAAATAAATAAATATATATGTTACGTAAAGGTAAACTATGGTAAACTATGGTAAACATGGAAAACACAGTAAATATGGTAAACATGGTAGACATGGAAAACATAGTAAACATGGTTAACATGGTAAACATGGTTAACATGATAAATATGGTAAACATGGTAAAGTAATTGTCATTCAACAAAAATAATAGATATATAATTTTTATAATGGTAAACATAAGAAAAAAACTAGAAAAAATTAAAATAATAAAAACATTTACTTATTTGATTTAATACGTGTTTTTATAAATAAACAATTACATTATCTAACATTGTATGAAAATAATAAATTTAAAAAAAAGATAAACATATGTTACATGTAATATTAGGAATGTATAAATGGAATGTTTTCCCAAATTCAATCAACATGATCATTCCCTATGGCACAAATCATGTCTTAAACATGCTCATCATTATGTTCTACTAATCATTAAATGGATGTAGGGATCTCACAAAAAGAAACATCTTCGTCCAGTTCATCCTAACCAACATATTTTTCCCTTAAAAACAATAGATAACTACATATCTTATTTATCAACTTCGAGGAAAATATATATTTTCATGTGTTTCCATTATAAAAGAATCTGATTTTCCATCCAATCTATTCATATTAACAACTGTCATTCCAAGTTCATTGTGTTTAAAACTGTTGTTACCGATAAACCATTTGCAGTTAAAAACCAGAACATTAATTTTAAAGTAATCATACTCTCATATTTCTTCAATAACATCATAATATGCACTTGACGTAGAAATTGGGTAATTGCCTTTAGAACTCTAATAATGCATTGGTTCTATAATCACCAATACACCACTATTCTGAACTTCACATCTATTGTCCTGAGCTTTCATATGAAATATATATCCAATAATGTCATAACCGGACCATGATATCCTATTTAAGCATGGAAAAACCACTAACCATATAACTGTCTCTGATACATCTAATCTACCAAGAAAGTTCTTTTCATACCATGACAATAATTTTTTGTTGTGCTCAATAAAAATCAACATTTCTTTCTTCTTTTTATGACATTATTTTAACTCATTAATATGAAATGTGATATTCAGTTGACCATCAACTATGTTATTCAAGATGTATAATTATGATTTCTTTATCTATTCAGGGGAAAATTATTTGACATTCATGTTTCTAATACCCTTTCCTCATTATTAACTTCTTCAAAGAGACATGAAGGCAAACCTATGTGCTCCACTACAGCCAAGTAGCTTGTAAAAAAACTCCTCAACCTACTAAAAATATACATTTCAACAATAGATTCTTCAATACAATATTTATTCTTAACATACCCCTCAAATATTTTCATGCACCTTTCAAAAGGATACATCCAATGAAGATATGAAGGAATAAAATAATTTATTTCTCGATCTAGATGAATAAGTAAATGCACCATTATATCAAAAAAAAAATATAGATGAAAATGAATTTCTAATTTACAAAGTATATAAATTTCATCCTATTCCAAAATGTTCAAAGAAATAACATCAATCACTTTTTAAAAAATTTAATTGAAAAAATAACACAAATTCATTATAGTCTTTATGACATGGATGGGAAATATTCCACGCAATGAAACTTCTTTTAGTTTTTGTATCATGACGTGACAATTATTAGATTTCATACCTATCAACATCAAATCCTTCAAAGAGATTTTTTTTTACATTTTAAGAATAAACATGACGAACTTTGATATCACGAAAACACTGAAAAAAGATAATTTTCTCCCTCTTGGATAATGTGTGACAAGTCGGGGGAAGAAACGTTTGTCTTCCATTAAGAGTGGGAGCTAACTCCAAACGTGTTCCCATTGATAGTAAGTCTAATCTTGAATTCAACCCATCTTTTGTCTTCAATTTAATATCTAACAATGTTCCAATAAAACTACCACAAATATTATTCTCCATGTTCATGACATCAATATTATGTTTCACCTCATGATATCTCCATTATGGTAGCTCAAATAATATTTTACTTTTCTTCCAAATATTTCTATCATTGGAAAATTTCATTGACTTTCCCAATGTCACAACAAGGTCTTCCACCCTCTAAAAATACACATTAGGGGATAACAGGTTTGGATCAATATAAAATTCTTGTGAGCCACTGAATTAATTTTTTAGTCTTCTATAAGAGTGATCCATATGAAAAAACATTTGATGACCAATGAACATTGTTTTCCTCCGATGATGAAATTAACAATCTGAATTCTTTTCTTCACAAATTGGAAATTACTTTTCCCCCTTCACACTCTATCTGGAAAAATTTCCATTGTTGGGAAGTCATTTATAGTGAACATAAGCATTGCATGCAGTTAAAAATATTCTATTTTATAAGAATCATACACTATAATATCATCCACCAATAAAAGTTTCAAATCATCAATCAATGGTGATAGGAAAACAAGAATATCATTTCAATGTTTCATCGGACCAGAGATAATTATACTCAACATGACATATGTGTGATTCATAAAAAAATAGGAGATAGATAGTAAATTATCAATAAAAGTGTCCATGAATTATATATTCTACTGAGGGTTCGGTATAGATTCATTCCATCAGTGCACAACCCTAGTATGAGATTTATAATTTCATTTATAAATATAGTATACTTCTCATCAATATTCATCCATTGTGGACAATCAGCTGGATGGCGTATTTTTCCATCACATATCCTCTCATTAGCATGAAATATTAACCTTTTTGCATTATGTGAATTAGCAAATAATCTTAACAAACGATGAATTATAGGAAGATACCAATATATCATGGAAGAGATAATTTTAATCTCTAAATCATCCTATGATTTTTCTTCCAACTTATACTGTGGTATCCCACATTTAGGACACTCTAACAGAAACCCGTATTCCTTAATATATATCATATAGTCATTCGGATTGGAATGTATTTTCTTTTATCCCAATCCCATCAGGAATCATATTTTCTTGGCCTTATAATGTGAATCTAGATGATCGTTGTCTTTTGGAAGAATGACTTTCAATAATTGTAGAAGCTCTGTAAAACATCTATCACTCCATCCATGTTTTTCCTTTAGGTTAATCAATCTTAGCACTGCCGACAAAACATTAAAATCTGTAAAACAAGGATACAATGGTTTTTTAGCATCACCATATAGACACGCAATAGTCAGTTCTATCTCAATTTGGTCTACTGCAATTTCATAAATCATTTATTCAATTCCATCGAAGTTACCGTCTTGCAAATCTTTATCATCAGTAGATCTGACATTCTGTCCAGATTCACTATGAAAAATATTAGGGCTATAACTCAGATTAATACCACGACAAATCAGATGATCTTTAATATCTCAACTTTCTAACTTCTTTATATTCAATCATTTCAGGCAAGGACAAAAAAAATGTCATAGCTTGGAATATTTCATTTAGAAAATTCCAAAATAGCATCAACAACTTCTTCTTATTCATTAGTCATTTGATGTGCCTTAATCCATCATCAACTCGTCATTACCTATAATAAATATAATATTTTTTACATTTTATTTTGATAAGACAAATATATATTTATATTAAAAATATCATAATTTTAATGTAACAAAATTTTAAAATATAAAAAAATCAATTCATATTTGAAAAAAAATACATGAAATTGATTTTAAAAAACATATAGTTATATATAATAGTCTTAAATTAATTATGGATAAATTCATCTTATGGGACACAAATAATACATCTTGGTTGAACTAAATACAAAATTATCCTCTCTATAAGGTTTAATATGAATTATAAATATTAAAATATGTACACGTTCATTAATTTAAATTAAACATATCTCAATGATTTGAAACCATTTGGATATCCCCTAATAATTTTGGGATAGAATTCCCCAATGGTTTCACACACTGTTGGCATGATGATAGTTTCAATAGCCATATACCAACGGTTATACAAGAACCATTGGTATAAAATACTTGAAGTTAAAATATTCCAATGGTTTCAATGAAACCGTTAGGATATATATATACCAAGGGGGTGTCCAAGGGGGTAGGGGATGTCTAGGGGGTAGGGGTGTCCATGGGGGAGGGGGTTTTACACAGGGGTAGGGGGCTATCATGGGTGTGCAAGGGGGTAAGGGGTGTCCAGGGGTGGTGGCATGTCTGAGGGTTGGGGTGTCCATGGGGCTATGTATATGAATAAAAATTAGCATGAAAATGATTTTAAAAATAATATATAGTTAGATATTATAGTTTTAAATAAATCATGGATTATATCTTCTGAGGGAGGACAAAATATACAACCTAGTGTAATTGGATAAAAAATTCACCCTTCCGTAAAAAATAAATATGAAGTATAAATATTAAAATGTGTATACATTCACTACTGAAAATTACAAATATCTCAACGATTTGAATCTATTTGGATAGTCCAAGAAACTTTTGGGATAGAGTACCCCAACGATTTCACACACTGTTTGCACGATGGTCGTTGTTATAGCCTTATACCAACGATTCTACAGGAACCGTTAGTATAGTCTACCTGAAGATAATGTATTCCAATGGTTTCAATGAAACCATTGTGATATATATATATATATATACCAAGGGGTTTCCAAAAAATTAGTGTATTTCCAGGGGGTAGTGGGGGTTTTTTCTAAGGGTTTAGCGGCTTTCCACAGGGTTAGGTGGCTTTCCAAGGTGTCCAAGGGGGTAGGGGTGTCCCGGGGTTAGAGAATGTCCAAGAGTTTAGGGTGTCCATAGGGGTGCGTATTTGAAAAAAATAAGCATGAAAATGATTTTATTTAAAATATAGTTATATATAACAGTTTTGAATTCATCTTGGATCCTATATCCTTAAGGTACACAAATAATACATCCTGGTGCAACTTGGTACAAAATTCAACCTTCCATAAAAAAGAAATATAGAGTATAAATATAAAAATATGAATAAATTATCTAATAAAAATTACCCATATCACAACAATTTGAAACATTTTGGATAGCCCCTAAAACCATTGGGATAGAATACCCCAACGGTTTCACACATTGTTGGTAAGATGGTGGTTTCAATACCCTTATACCAACAATTATATAGAAACCCTTGGTATAGACTACGTTAAGTTCAACTATTCAATCAGTTTGAGTGAAACCCATTGAATATATATAAACCTAGGGTGGGCACAAGGGGGTAAGAAGATGTCCATGGGGTGGTGGGGGCTATCCATGGGGGTATGGTCTATCCATGGGGGTAGGGGCTATCCATGGGGTCCAAGGTGGTAGGGGGTGTCTAGGGATGGGGCATGTCTAAGGGGTGGGGGTGTCCATGGGGGTTGGGGTGTATAGAGGTGGGGGAGTGGTGTCCAGGGGGTGAGGGGGTTGTCCAACCCCCTTCCCCATTGGACACTCCCCTTTGGACACCCCCTAGACCCCACCACCCCATAGACAGCCCCACCCCCTAAATAGCACCCCACCCATCTGGACCCCCCATGGATAGTCCCCAACCCCCTAGATACCCCTTAACCCCTTGGAAAACCTACCCAACCCCATGGAAACCACCCCACCCCAATAACACTCCCACCACTACCCCCTTGAAATCCCTCTGGACAGCCCCCTCACCCCATAGACACCACCCCACCCACTGGACACCCATACACCATTGGAAGACCCCCTCACCCCCTATAAACCCCACACCCCCTGGACACCCCCACCCCCTGGATAGCCCAATCACCCCTTGGACACCTCACCCACCCCCTAGACACCCCACACCCTTGAAAAGCCTTCTCACCCCATGGACACCACCCCAACACCTTGGAAACGCCATGGACACCACTACCCCCTTGGACAGTCCCACCCCCTGGACAACCCCCCAACCCCTCTAGACAACCCCTCAACCACCTGGGCACCCCACCCCCAAGATAGCACCCTCACCCCTTGGAGAACACCTCGAAACCCAACCAATTATAAATTCCAGTCACCCCCTAGATACCACCCCCACCGCCATGAACACCTCATAGACACAACCACCCCCATATATAGACCCCCACCCCTAGACATCCCCCAACCCGTCTGGACAGCCCCCACCCCCTAGACACCCCCACACCTTGGACACCCCCTTACCCCTTGGACAACCCACTCACCCCTGGACACCACCCCAACCCCACATAGACACCACCCCGACCTCCTACACCCATGGACACCCCATGGACACCCCCACCTCCTGGACAACATCCTCACCCCCTCGATTCCCCCCATCCCTTGGACACCCCTACCCCATTTTAAAGACCCCACACCCCCTTGGACAACACCCCCAGCCCCGTAGAGACCAACATGACACTGCCACCCCCTTGGACATCATCCCACCCCTCTGGACAGCCCCCCTAGACATCCCCCACCACCTAGATAGCCCCCCAAACATCTGGACAGCCCCCACCCCTCTAGATAGCCTCCACCGCCTAGATAGCCACCACTCCTTTGGAAAACCCCCACCCCCTGGACAGCCCCACCCCCTGGACACCACAACCACCTTGGACAACCCACTCAACCCTCTGGACACCCCACCCCCTAGACACATGTACCCCTTATCATAACCCCCTCACACCCTCGAACCCCCCACACACCATGGACATTCCAACTCCATTTGATAGCCACCACACCTCCCTGGACACCACCCACAACCCCTTTGACACCCCCTTGACACCCCCACCCCCTGGACAACTGCCACGCCCTGGACACCCCCAACCACTTGGACATCGCCCCACACCCATAGACACCCCCTGTACGCACACACACACATGATAGAACACCGAAAAATCGTAAACTGGCATGATATCACATCCATGGTATATATTACCAGAAAAGAATATAGCATGGTATAAATGAACACTTTGAAACATACCATGATAGAAATAAAAAATATTGAAAAATAACAGCTCAAAAAATTAGTTTAGGGCGTTTTGAAAAATATAAATTGTAAGAGAGTTGAGTGAGGCTTACTTGAGTGTTTCTAGTTAACCGGATATATCTTGTGATAATAAAGATGATGAATGATGTTGGAAAAATGATGCTAGAGTGAACAACTTCAATGAATCCTTTCTAGGTTTCTCGTGCGAGAGAGACGAGTCACAGGTTCCCCTATCGAAGTAAATATAATGACTAAATACGGGGAATGGTAAATCATTTACAATATTTATAATGATGGTTATTTAATAATTGATGTGATAAACTATTTTTATGTTTATAATTTCAGTTATTTAACAAACAACGTGGAAAATAATTTACCACATCGGTTATTCTATAACCGACATGATATATTGCAGAGAATTTCCTTATGTCATCAGTTATTTAATAACCGGCGTGATAAAGCGCCGAGATTCAATATTTACAATTGGATAAAAAATAACCGACGAGATAAAGAAAATATCATTATTTTTTTACATCGGTTATAAAATAACTGATGTAAAAAATCGATTCTCATTGTTTTATTACGTCATTAATACAATAACCAAGGTGATAAATCACTTTTTACATTTTTTTCACGTCAGTTATAAAGAATCGACGTGAAAAATTCTGACGTGTTAAATGTTTTTTACACTAGTGATTTATCCTTGGTACATAATTTTCTTCATGTTTCAATGTCGAAAATGTATATTCCAGATCCATCTCATTTTTTGAGCTCGAAGGAAGTTCAGTTGGAAGAGAATCTCTCTTATGTGGAGCAACCATTCCAGATTCTTGAACAAAGAGAGCAAGTGTTGCAGAATAAGGTACTTAACTAGGAAATGGTTTTGTTGAAAAACCATATGGTTGAAGTGGAATCATGGGATTCTAAAAATGCTATGAAGGATAAATACACCCACTTATTTGATAAGTGAATAAAAATTGCGAGGACACAATTTCTAATAGTGGGAAGGATGTAACATCCTAGGTAAATAAAAAATAAAAAATTTCATATTTATTATAATTTGAGAATTGAATATTAATTTTACATTAAAGGGGACTCTATTTTTGTTGGAATACCTGAACCGCCATAATGGGTTTCTTCAAATTCTAATGTTGCAGACAATGCTATGTCATGCTGAAAAATAATAATATAATATTATTTGAAATGGTAGTTAACGCCTAGCCATTGTGTTGGCAGGAATGGAAAAAACTAACTACAGTTTAAATATACATGTCTGTAAAGGTTTTTACATTTTTTCAATAAGTTTTAGAGGATTAACATAAGAAATAATCATATTTTATGCATAAATACTCTAATATTTATTAAATGGATGATTTATGTATTTTTTATGGAAGAACCTCTTAATTTATGGTTTTGGTCACTTTTATATGTTCTATTCGACAAAATAAAAGCATGTTTTAAAAATGGGACAACAAAATTTACTTTGGATGCATTTTTGGTTTTTTCTGATAAAATTCATTTTTAATGAATAGTGAAAATGCTGTATTTTAATTCGAAACTGCCATTTAATCTATTTTATTTTTAAGGATATATTTTCTTTTTAATCAGTTTTCATGTGTAATTAGAATATTTTTTTACCATTTAATCAAATTAATGGTAAATTTAAATAAATTCACTTTGAAATGGGGCAAAAACAAGTGTCAATATTTTGATAGTTATTATTTCTAAAAAAAACGATTTTTGTTTTCACAGCAGGAATTAGTTTTAAATTAATTTCTACCATATTTGTGTTTTGAACATAGAAAAATTGATTCTATATTTGGAAACTGGATTTCCAAATTGTTTAAATCTGTAACTTTTATTTTTATATATTATGAATATTTACTACAGTAAATATTTTGTTTACTAAGGATAAAGGGTAAATATGGTAAATAAAGTTAAGAAATAATATTATAATAATTTCAAATTATCCTATAATGTGTCCTAATCCTATTGGTTGAAACTTTTATGACCATGAGAATCCTTGGGACTATTTTCAGACCCCATGGAACCACATGAGAGTGATAATGACACTTTATATTAATTAATTTAAAGTCAAAAATAACATAAACATATATATTTTTGTAAATAAATTTTTACATGGGGTTATATAAGTTATCTATTCGACTATAAATATTAATTTGAAACCAAAAAATAAATATTATTAAATAAATAATGATGACACAACAATGACACAAATAAATAATGATGCAGTATTTACCACATTATTGAATGATTTAAATAAATAATATTATAATGATTTAAAAAATATCCAAAAACTATCCAATTCATATTTAATTATTTTATTTCGAACATTTGTTTTTATATCTTTGACTTTAATGAGTTTTAGTCTTTGGGAAAAAGAAAATCGTTATAGAATAAAATAATATTTTCATATTTTCCAAAAGAAACCCTCATCCCCTTTATAAAAATCCTCACTTCTAACTCATTACTCACACTTCTCTATCCCCATTGCTCATCCATCCTATTCCCAACTAATATCCCTAAATTCCTATCCTCCTCTTATAATCCTTCCCATAGGAGGATAGAAATTCACATAAACATTTTGGTTCAATCTAAACGGAGATAACTTATTTGAAGTTAATGTCTTCTCTTATGTTTTTTTTGTTATTTTCCTTCTCCAACCCCCTAAAATATTTTTATTACATAATTTTATAGAAACACCAGTATTATAAATATACTAGGTTATTTTTATGAAAATCATTCTAACTACAGTTACACACACATCCATCGAATGGGTAAAGAACATACTGTTTATGTGGAAGACAAACTTACTATTCAAGAAACGATGATTATTAAATTATCACTTACAGCCTCTTATGGTGACCATTAAGATGGAAAATTATTTATATATGATATATTTTTTATTTATATTGTTTCTATGCTCTTATAATTTTCATTTATATAATACCATTATGTTTTCCATGGTGGGTTAACACAATAATTTTATTTGAGTACGTACGGACTAACGCCCACTCAAAGTGATATGACTCGGTCATACCATACATGGATCAAATAAAGGATGAAGCTGAAAAAATTATATATTATATTACAAGGAAATTATAATATACCTATTTATAATATTGTATTTATTCTGTTAAATATGAAATAGAAATGAAATTAGCATTCATGTGTATGTATGACTTACCATCCCCATGAATGGTGCATTTCATTACATGTCTTCAAATGTTATGTACTATTATAAATTCATATATATATATATATATATACTGGATATATATGATATATATGATATCTAAATCATGAATATCATTCTTAAGATAATGGAATTTTGACCAAAAGGACAATTTATAATTATAAAAAGCTCATTTTTAACTCATGTTCTGAACATCGATAAAATGTCCAATAGGTACTCAAATATTTAAATAATTGTTATATAAATGTAATAGTTGATATAAAAGGAATAATGAATTTTAAAAATGTTCTTAAGCATGTAGAAATGAACTTTAGTTTATTATTCAAGAGATTAATAAATGATCGAGTCAAGTTGGATACAAGGTAAGGGAACTTCTTAACCCAATTCCCTTTCCTTGGGTTGATCTTGTCATTCTTATTTATTTCATTCTATGATTATTTGATAACTGAATTTTGATATCATATATTTTATTTATAGTTTATTTATGTTTACTTATAGTGAATACAAATAATTGATCTATTTTTTTTACAAAATGTTCTTTGTAAGGGACTTCATCTCAATCTCTATTCAATGAGGCATATTTTATTTTATACATGAAATTCTTTTATACGGTGTATAAAAACATTTGAAATCTCATTTCATTTTAAAGGGAATATTTTTCTACAAGGTGTTTTTCTAAATTACAAAAAGAATTCCTCTTTTTAATGTAAGTCGTGACAAGCTGTAATTTTATTAAATGGAAAATAAATACCATATACTATTTTACGTATTTGGTTATTGAAAATGGTTTTAATAATCGATATGTTATGTTAATATATTTAAATGATTCATTGAGATTTAAATGTGAAAATCATATCTTTACTTTATGTGTGTTTTATGCATTAGGAATGTAATATAGTTCTTGGGCATTGCTTATGAATACATGGGGTTCCATGATAAAACTAGGGCGGGTGTGCCCGAGATATCTCTCAAATGCATTGGGTAACGTGATAATGGTAAACGTGAATCTATCTCTTAAGAGATTTAGGGAATATACTGTGATGATTATTCCAAATGTAACTTCCTACATTTCTGTGAATGATAAAATGTAAATATATTATGTATGTCACATGTTACCTTTATGATTTATAATTTATATGTATATTTCCTAAATTTTATGACATTGTGATATATATTAAATAGCTTATGTCATGTTTGTATTGATGATCTAATGTTTTCTTTATTTTTTTTATAACCCTTACTTTGAATTTAATACTCATCCCATGTTTTTGAAATGCTTTTAAAAGACATAAATATTAATATGGTCTAGGATGGGATCAGGGGAATGTCATGTTGTGTAAAACATGGAATCATAGATGACGTTTTTATGATTATTAAATTTAAAAAAAATGGAAACTTAGTATAATTGTTTACTTTGTAATTTTTGATATGTAATGTAATAGTTATGGCCTAATTCTCTAAAAATATAATCCTGCAATGATCCTCAATGTAAATTATTCTTTCAATTCATGATTATGTATGGTTTAAAGGCAATTCCATTATATGGTTTAATTCCTGTATCAATTGATCTAATACCTAGTTTTATTTTATTCCATATCATTTGTATGTGATATGAAAAAAATAGTTTCCATGGGTTCTTCATGAAACATTTATTGATTTAATTTAAATTGGATATATATATATGGATGTTGAAATGTGGTGACCTATATCACCCTCAAATTCATTTGTTATAGTTTTAAATATCATGAGATGATATAGAAAGGGCCTTCCTAGATATCCTCACAAATTGAGGTATGAGGAATTTTGGATATGATAATAAATTAAATGGAGTTCTTTATTGGATATACCCACAATAATAATTGTTTTACTTATTGGATATGATCACAATGTTATGATAATGTGTGCATATATTTATTTCAAAAATCATTTTTATCGTAGGATTCTAGGGAATGTTATATTACATTATAAAATTTCTACATTTATACTCCATGTATCATGTTTGTTGTCTAATCATTCCACCCTATTTTGATAAAATATATGATTGTTCTTTTGAGGATACATTCCATTTTATACTAAATTTTTAAGATCAATTATTATTAAACGTTTCATTTAGAAACATATATACCCCATTTTCATGTTTTATGACATTTTTATAATCTAAACTATGTAAAAATGTTGATAAGAATTCCATTACAGAAATTCTTGACTAGCCACTTTTTATATTTTAATTCAAATAGTTATAAAGTAGAGTATACCTTATGAGAAGAAACGAAGGGAGACTATTCAGTGGAAACTATAGTAAAATCGCCACACCTATTATAATATAAGTTGATTATATAAGAAAATATACCATCATTTGTTTGGGTCATCTTATTATTATGATATTTAATGGGTCACATATCGAAATAATGTAAAATAATTACAAGGTTTCCTTTTGTCATCTTTCATTATTTAAATACTATACAACTTATTATTTTTTGAGATTTGAATCCGAGAGTGTGGGTATAGGGGGATTCAGTTGGTATAAGATCAATCTTTATTTTTCCTAAGATTATTTGAATAAATTTTTTCCATTGGGATTGCAAAATTTTAATTAAAACAATAGGGATAAAACTTATTATATGATGAATTCATTGGGTTATGTTAAATATTTTAGTATGTGGTTTTTATAGAAATTGAATCCTTATCAGGATAAATAAAAATGGGTGTGAAATGGTGGGTTGAGTAATAACATGATATTCACTTGGTGTATGATGAGTTGGATTAAGAATGATTACCTAACTAAAAACATAATGGGAATATGATTCTATGATTCAGATGATCATTAAAACAATTATGAAGGATTAAAATTATATTTTTCATTATAATATATATATTGTTATGTTTGAGAACGTAATATGAATATTCCTATTAAGAACATAGGTCAAAAAGAATGATTTATATGTTTATCCTATTACGTCATAGTTTTAATCAAAATTTTCCGGATGAAATAAATTCCTCATTAGAGAAGACATCATAGGATTCAGTTTTCATAATATCATTAACTATAGTTTTATTAGATCGTAATCTAACCATTTTGGATTTATTATTTTTTTGTGAAAAGGATCATTAAAATGATTTTATAAAACTCATGACCCTTATTACTTCTATAACCTATTTAGGAAGATTATTGTTTCAATAATTGTTGACATAATGGATAACATCAATGTATACCCATTATGTGTGTAATAATGAGACTCTTAGTTTCTATTATTTTGAGGCTAATATCTCAGTAGAAAATATATCAGGTTTTTTGTATGTCCTAAAATTCTTTAATTGGTTAATGGTAATTAAAATTTTTGGTGAATGATTTTTAATGGGGGAGAATGCTACACCTTATGATATTACTACATACATTACAATTAAATAAAGATACTATTTTCAATTGCATTCTCTCCACGAATCATAAGTATAAAATGAATTGCAACCTCTCAGGAGAATATTGTTATGAAAATTATAAAAAAATTAATCCTCTAATAAATATATTAATATTAATAGATTACAATTCCATGAATTTATTGAAGATATAATTATTATGATTGAAAATTAAAAAAGAATGTTTTTTTCTAAAATAACTATTTTTAAAAAGTATTTTATATTTCACCATAATACATTAAACTGAACACTTATATGAAATTTATATAGGTTACAATATGGGAACATTATTTAAGTTACAAATTAACAAGAAATACATTTAATAACACTTATAACATTACATTAAATAAAACACAACAGTTTCTTTATTATTTTTTTATTTTCATTTAAAAACTATGTTTATAAATTTTATTAATATAATTTTATAAAATTAACAAAAAAAATTAGTTTTAATTTTCAATAATATCTTCTGATTATTTTTTTCCTAAAAATTTTATTTTTTATTTGAATAGTCGAAAATAGTTTTGTTAAAATTTCTATACTTTCATGACATCCTTTTGATATAATAACAACATAAGAAGTAATGAAAATATTTTTATATTCAAATATTAATTCAATATGTACAATTATACATTTAAAATTTTAATTCTAATCTAGGAAATAGATCATAAAAAATTTGGAACTCATGTAATATTTCATTTGAACAAAAAATATATATAATATTTTCTTTTAATTAAATATTCCCCGGGTGAAATTATGTTTTGAATCTTTTTAAAATAAATGTAGAATGTATAAATTTTATAAATAATTAATTATTTCATATAAATAATTGAGTTGAATAATTTTATCTTAATCATAGTATTTGAACTAATGAATATATTTTTTAAATTGTTCATACATGTTTCATTTATTAATATTAAATTAATTTTGTATCACCATTAGTGAATTTATCAAAAAAATATTATTTCCTATATCTAAATTTTTGGTATGTATTAATTAATAAAGATCCTTTTATTTTTAGGCATTATGTGTAAATTTATTAGGTAAGAATTCGTAACCATGGTAAAACCAAAATATGTAAAAATTGAAATATATATGTGAGTAAAAGACATAAAAACATATTTGATTATTTATATATGGGTATTTATTAATATTACTTCATACATAATTCTATTTTTTTCTCATTGTTGGATCCTCTTGACCATTTAATAGTTATAATATATTTTATATTTGTATAACAATGTCACAACTCTGTTATAGAAGGATCCATCAGAACCCTACTTATCATCACAACCCATGCCTCTTGAATTAGACAAAATTATATCTATATAACTACCCAATACTCCAAGACATATCCTATATATTTTTAAATTCTCAAAATATCATGTATTAAATCCATAATCCTATTTTATTGGAGATCATCCGAAGAGTAAAGTAATCCTTCAAATTACATTCTTATCATCCCATTTAAATTAATATTTATTATACCTCATATGAATAGTATGTATTTATTTTTAAATAATATACTAAGTATGGAAATTATACATAATTTATATTATGTATATTGTATGGATATTTTCTACACTCCTACTACCCATCTGAAAAATGATCATGTCTCTTATCATACTTGAAGATTATGACCATCATAAAAAATGTGATACTTCCATCGTTAACACTATATAACTATGGTTAAATGGGGTATTTATTGAAAAATATATTTTTTATAACATTATTAAAATAAATAAAATGTAAACCAATTACTACTACCATTAGGATTTTTGTAAACAATCATGTCACCCATGAATATGTACAGACTAATGCCTCCATCCAAACGGTGTATTCAGATTTTTATATGTTCTATTCCTTATTTATAATAATATATTAAAATATAATTTAAATATATATATATATTAATATTCTTTCATAAATATGTTTTATTAAAAAATCACTTTCTGGACCACACACACCTATAGATTATAGCATGTTCTCGGTTGGGTTTCATTAAACACCTTATTTTACAATTAAATAAATTTAAATCATCGATGATTATGGAAAATTAATTATGATTTTTACGATACATTGATGTGAAAATAAATTTAGTCTTATTGTTTTCATTAGTAATACTGATATTTAACTTATCCTTATATAACATTTTTTCATTTAAATGTTTCAAAAAATATCCCCACCATATTCATAATCACAATTCATTACCAAAATACTTTTGAAATAAAGATATAACATTATATTTAATTACAAAAAAATATTTAAAATAACTAAATGTATATTGGAATAATGTACATTTAATCTATAAACAAAAATCAGCACTGCCCTTAAGAAACTAGTATTAAACAAACAACGAAAATTAATATCATATGATGATGATAATAAAATATATATAACTAATTTATCTACAATAAATAATTATTAATTATGTTTATAAAATTTTATAGTTAGGTATATTTCTCATAAATAGTTGATTAATTTAGTTCTTTTTGAAATAAATAGGGTTAGAGAAAAATTTTCTAAGCATGATTTATGGTAAGGGGGTTTCATATATCGATATCTTTTATTTGAGTTATAATGATTATTCATGAACCCCATTATTCAATGTTCCTTTAAATTATCATTTTATTATAAATTATTGTAATTAAAATTTATTTTTTTTGTCTTTTTATAATTCATTCTCATTAACTACCTTCAAATTTTTTATTACCTCTATGATTATGATAACTGTAATGTGTTTTCATTATTCAACATATTTTATTTAGTTATAATGATATTTATTTAACAATGGTTTTACAAAAAAACATTTATTCGATGATGATATTATAATTTATTCCCTTCTTATTTTTTGTGAATAGCATGCATGGAATTTGTTTTTAGTAACATTTAATGATGTTAGGAATAATTTATATCCTCTCAAAATTATTTCTTTCTCTTCCATGTTCAAATTAATTACTCTCACTAATGATATAAAATTTATATCATGAAGTTTTAATATGTTTTATTTTAGGTAATATTTATAATTCTATTTAACCATTTTTGAATGAAATATTTATAACTCTCATTATGATATAGTTTTCAGGAAATTATTTTTGAACTATTAAAAATGATTTCCCTTTAATGTTATTATTTTTTTCTTCTACTTCATATTTCCAATAGAAAACTAGTAAATTATTTTGACGTATTTAATATTTTTTATATCTTTTAATGTGGTGTTTTAATATGGATTTCATATTACCTCATTTAAGATAATTTTGGAATTTTATTTAAAATTTCATTTATTTATGATAATGTTAGTAAGTTTTTTCTAAAATATATGTTTCATGCTTTCATTTCCATTTACATGTTTAAAGATCTATAACATGAGGGGGTTTTTTTAGTAATCAATCCATAAATTCATCTCTGATATAGAATTTTTTGGGTCATTTAATATTGGTTTACATTTATCTAATCCCAAATTTCAGTTTATGGGATACCATTTCAAAATGATATGAAACCCATTTTCATTATATGTGGTTTATATAATAAAAATAATGATTGGTTTCAAATAAAACACACATGTATTGATACATATGGGTAGGGTCCTATTTCACACTATAATCTAGTAGTTATTTTAAAAAAAAATATTAATATTCCTTCATTAATGGGGATATAAAATAATGGATGTCTATTCATGGATATTCTACAAAATAAAATAGTGAGGCATCTTAGATTTTCTCATAAGTTAAAGGGTGGAATATTCTTGAATATTTCCACAAAATGATGACACCATGTTCTTATGATATTGCCAATGTTATTTTCTATTCAATATTTAATGGTCATGAGACATTATGATTCCACATAACTATTATTAGTCACGTTAAATTATGTTTATTATCTCATTAATCTACACACATTTTCTATTCTATATATTTTTTCATTTCTTTTTATATGTACTTATATAATCAATTTTTAATAAATTATATTTTTTCCATGTAATTTTTTTATAATATATTTTTATTCTTCTTGGGTTTTATCAAATGGTAACGATCCAACCCTTGATGACATGTTATTGTGTTTTCCCTTACAGAATGTTTGAGATCATCTCTTTCTTATATTTTCATTTTCTTGAATACCATGATGAGTATTACTTATGATATATATATATGGGACTCTAGTGTCATTAAAATATGGAGAAATGTCCAAAGGAGTTGTACACTATGTTTTGTATGTATCATATTACCAAATATTATAAATCATTAGTTATTGGGATCATGTGTTTATAGTGATATGTAATGATTATATTTTTTAATTCATGTAAATAAAAGATATTATTATCTTGGGTCATATTAATTTTTATTAAATCATATGTGTAATTTATGTATTATTAGCACTAAAATCATGAGTGCGGGTTTGGGGTGCCAAAATATACATGTTATTTAACAATAGGAAAAATGGTTTTAGGGAAGTTTCTTAATATGAGTTTTAATAAATGCAGATAAATTTTATTCATAAAAAAATTAGCAACAGGTTTTAATAAGGATTTCTAACAACCCCCCTTATATATATTGTTAATATTTTTTTAATATTTTTTTAATGTTTTCCTTTAATAAATTTTTTTATCTATTTTTTTAATCAGGATGTAATAGGGACAATTTTAAAAACCGCCTCTAAATTAATGGGAAAATAATTCAAAATAAAATATTTACTTGTGATTTATTAATTATTATCTATTATAACATATTGTTTATTATTTATATTTTTAATTAATTGTGTTGTGAAAAATATTAAAAATTAAGAAATATTTTTTCATAATAACAAGTAACCGAAAATAAATATTCAAAAAGTTGAAAATCAGAATTCAACATCAATTCTCCAATAATTTTGATCCAAGAGTATTTTTTAGCTCCACAACCAGTCAAATTATTCACTAGAAAGTGAATTAAAAAAATTATATTTCATTTATTTAATAATTAAAATAATAAAATTTATTATATTTTCATGAAAAGTATAAAATTGTACTTGAACTTCCGGAAGCCATAATTTTTCATCTATGTATTCATTTGGTCATTATCAATTATCAAATATATTGTGGTGGGGAGGTCTATGATCAAGTAAAAATGGAGAACATTGACACAATATTTTAGGCCAAAAAATGGCTATAAAGGCCAAAATAACTGGGTTTTTAGTCGGGGTATCCCAATTTATTAATAATCAATGGAATTTAGCCTCATATATGTTGGTCTTATTGTGTTTTTTTGTTGTGTAATAAATATATTCCTATGTGATAAATACATATTGATATTATGGTTTTGAACATTTAACATCTTTCACAATTTATATTTAATTATAATTAAATATATTCATATTTTTTATATTTACATATAATACATTAATTGAAAAAATATATATCAACAAAAAGATTTATTGGTAAACTTAAAATAAATATGGAAATAAATATATTTTTTTTACTTTCATTTTACATAAATAATTATCAAAATTTTTTTACTATATAAAATTTCATTAATTAGTATATATATACCTATAAATGTAATGATTACATATAAATATGTGTGTCTCAAAAAAAGAAACTTGGATTGTTTTAATATTCTTATATATTTCCATATAGTCAAATATTTCAAAATATTCCCGTTTCTTTAGAAATATAAGTATCATCTTACTAGAAACTATTATTTTTTGTATACATAATATATAAATGTAATTTTATAAAAATATATAATTAAAATTAAATATTTTTTATTAATGAATTTACAGTAAAAATATATCAATATATATATATACACACATATATATAATGTTAGTATATATATGTGTTGTAATAATAAACATACACACAGACAACACACACACACACATATTTGTATTCTAATATATTTGAATGAAAATTAATATATAATATATTTAAATTAATTTTAATATATATATATATATATATATATATATATTTCAAACACATTCAATGATATTTTATATTTTATTATAAGTGTCAGTATATGGTTATTATTTCATTTATCCATTGATTAACATTCCAATTGATTTGATGTTGTTGCTACTGTTATGATTTCCACTTTTTGGTAATTTATTATCATATGTGTGTGTGTGTTTATTTGAATGAATTTTTTTTACATTTTGGTACATTTATAAAAAAAATTTAAATACATATAAATAATACTAAAATAATTGTATAATTCATTAAATAAATTTTTTTGTAATTTTTTTATGATATTGTTATTTTAATATTATTTATTTTTTTTATAATTTATTTATTGATGATTTACCAATTATTTTTTTATTATTTAGTAATTTATGAAGTATTAATTATTAATTTATTTTTAATTTATTATTTTTTAATTATTTAATTATTATTATTTTATAATTTATTTCTTATTAACGTCATATTTATTAATTTATTGTTTCATTATTATTTTATTAACTTTTTCCTATTTATTTATTTATTATTTATTTATTTATTATTTGTTTGTTGTATATAAATTAATTATTAATTTAGTTTTAATCTTTTACTATTTTCTTATTTTCTTATTTTCATATGTATTCAAGTTCATGTACATGTTCGTATGTATGTACATAGTTAAAAAAATGAATAAAAATTAATTTAATTACATGATTTAAGAAATTAACATCATCAACAACAATAATAACAATATAATAATAAATTATAATAATAATATTATAATTAATTAATTATGAGATTAATAAAATAATCAAATAAAAAAATATAAATAAATAATAGTTTTGTTACGAGAGTTATAAAATATTAAAATAATTAAAAAAAATTAATAATGATAATTAGAAAATAATATTACAAAATAAATTTAAAAAAACCACTATGAAATGATTAGAATACCATTTAAACCACCGTTAAATAATTCCCATGATTTTAGAAAACCACAAATCACTATTTCTATATTAGTATTGAAATACTTCCACTAAATGAATGATAACACACAATTTACATGTGGTTTTCCAAAAATGATGTGAAACAATTTATTGGTGGTTTTATCCATCACTAAATGCCTATTTTGGTGTAATGTAATTAGAGTAATAAAATAAAATCCTTTTCCAAGAACAATGGTGCTAACCATGATATCACAAACCCTCGACTATATATTCAATGATTCCATGCCTAATGGATAAAAAAAGATGATCGAAATGACCAAACTCACTGTTGAACAATTGGAACTCTCACTTGACAACATCATGGCATCATGTGTATAGGTGACATGGTTAAAAATTGAGGTTTGACAGGATGATCAAAAATTACACAGTCAATCAGTGTTCTATATAAAACATGATACTCACTGGTTAACTATGAATCTAGCATTTTGATACTTAGGCATCATTTTTATCCCCAACATGAAGTTTCATGGTGTCATTGTATCTCTAACCTATGAAAAATTCCATCATCTCTATCATCACAGTTCACGTGCACTCCCCTTTTTTCGGATAAACAAGTCATGATGTTCAACATGTTCCGAGTACTAAGAACGATACCCCCATGGAAATGTTACGTATACATAAGATCAAGAATACCTGGAGAGCATATCAACCTATGAAATAAATAAAAAAACATAAAAACATGTGACTATTGTATTAAATGGTAACTTGGTACTCACATATCACTCATTGAATCAAAATAAAATAACATTAATCAATATTAACACACACATAAACCCATATGTGATAAATAAACAAGAATAATTATCAATTATTCCAACAGAAAAATTATAACATTGAATGATTTGTAAAAAATTCCCCAATATGTATGGAAATTTTTATATCATACTCTTTGAAATAAAATTTCATTGAAAACCATCTAGTGTGGTTCAGAAGATGGAGTGAAAACATCTACAAACAAGACCACCTACTCCATTGGTTTTATTGATATTGATTTCAACAACATAGATGAAAAAGCATGTCACTATTCGTAGAAATGGAAAAGGGAAGCGAACTAGACCATTCTAGACTAGACTGATAATGTTCAAGAGAGTTATGGGGGAATTCAAACTCGATATGATTTTCATAAAATAGAAACCTCATGGTTCATCTATTTTAATAAACAATCAACATATGTTCAAAATTTAAAAAACCAAAAATATAAAACAACAATTTAATTTGTTATTAAATAGAACATTGATTTTGAAGTGTTTAATTTAAACGAATTACAATTTGGAAAAATTAAATGGGTAAAAATCATTTGATTTTCATGATTTATGGATATTGTTATATAAGAAATGGAGTGTTGAAATAGTGTGCAATGGAAAAATAATGAAGGGAAAAAACAAAAATAAAAAACGGTAAAAGTGTTACCATTACACAAGGTAATATGCCTAAACCAAAATACTGATACACACATAGGGTATGATGTTCCTATGGTAAAAACACATTCAAAATTTAATTCTGGGATACAATTTCCCTTATAAATCACCATTTTGTAGATAATCGATTATTTCTGAAAAAACTATATATATTTTATATAATTTATTATATATTATTATTATTTCATCATTACGAAACTACAAGAAATAGAATCCTTCATTAACTACGCTCTAAACTCCCAAAATATTCATTATGATATTCTAATGTTTTATAATGGAAAAATAATGTCATTTCATTTACATTGATTTTATCCCTATTTTACCTTTGTAAAAAGGGTGTAACCCTTTAACAGGTTCTCTTAAATATTATTTACCATCATCTAAGTCCATAAAACACTAGTATGGGTAATATTTATTGGTAATTTAGTATTTCATATAAAAACAAGTAATTTATTATCAAAATAGGGTTCAATAATCAATTAATGTTGAGAATATTATATTTATATTCTTATAATGACTTTTCATATTTGAGAGGTCCCTGTTGGGGTCTTACTCAAAAAACATAGTCCAATGATCAAAAATATCATACCCTATCTCCAACATCTCTTCCTATATCATTCCATTCCCCCATAAGATACAGATAGGTGGTATCATTTTCCTTATATAATTTCCGACTATGTCAAATAATATTTAAAAGATGCCCCTGATAAGAAGAATATTAATGAAACTCCATGTACTCAATGTCTATAACACGCATTGAATCACCCATGTACCTCAAGATCTATGACACATTAATAATTTTGTGAATACATCTGCAGTGATATGGAAAATCTTCATGGTATACAACTATCCTAACACATTTTTTTATTTCAAAAGGTGCAACAAAATATGGTGCTCACTTGTCTTGATACTCATACGTCGATGGCCTAACCAAGGAATCACTCTTAAGAAAACCTTATAATGATAGAGAGAACACAATGGGTCTTCTCTTATGGGATACATAAGATCTATTTCTTTTTTGGCCAGTGATCATCCATGATAGTATTAGTTACATTCTCTTGTAGGTCTCTTAAAACAAACTATGGCCCCCACATACTACCTCACCATATCATTTTAACAATGTAATGAATGAGAGATCATCTCGTAATTATCCTTATAAAATTCAATATTATTTAAATCCCAATAAAATCTATTGAATGACAACTCAACCAATTATATATTTTTATTTCATACACTAATAATGTCTTGAATTATGACACAAGAAATATCCTCCAATGTGTGTATAGTCTTCTTTGCATATCTGTCTATATGAGGATGTTATGTTTTACTCAATCTCAGCATATTTCATAGAGATTTTTCAATAATTTAAAAAATGTGACATAATCATGCTTTTCTACTAGGTAAAATGATCAAGGTAACTCATTCTAAGAGTAAAATATGATGTCCATAGGTTTTTCCAATTTAATCCACTGGATGATTATCTCTGATTTGTATGATGTGAGAAAACTTTATCAGTTGATCAACAATCACCTAGAAAACATCATGACTCCCTGAGGGTCTGATCAACCCTTTAACAAAATTCCACCATTAAATTCTCCCAATTGCAATTTAAACTGAAAGTGGTTGGAAAAAACTACTAGTATGTTGTTGTACTAACATTATCATCTCCCAAGTAAGGTATCATGACAAAAACCCCATGATTTCCCAATTTATTCACATTTCTAAGAAATATCTCAAAAATTCATGGTACATAATTTTATCACAAGGATGTACTACATATATCACGTTATGGTAGCTACTCATCAAATACTCTATGATATGAGTAGTGAAAACCATTCTCTCATGCACAATGATCACAACATCATCATCCAACTATCACCCTTATATCAAGTTACATCTAGCTTTATATTCCATCATTACATGACACCTAATATAACTCCTAAAAACATTGAGATACATAAAAAAACAAGTGACCACCAAGGTATCACAATTCATAGATCCCTAGACCATAGAATAATTTATCCTCAACTCAATGAACTTGCTCATTATGCACTAATACTCTATTTAAAGACACCCACCTAGATCCTTGTCAAGCGAAATCTTATATCATAGATATTCTACAATGATATTAAATTTTTATAGTTCATATCTTATTATATTAAAACATATATATATTCTCAACCAATCTCCCTGATATTGGATTAATGACTCACTATGTGAGTATGTAATAGATGAACTTGAGGCTTGTGTAGACAAAAATCCTTTCACTAATGAGATAATATGACCAACACATTAGATCATGGACCAATCATGCTAGCCCAATTCATGAGTAGGTTTCTTCCGCTTGTGGGTTTGTATATAACATGACACAAAAGTGACTAATTTATCCTCCACCTTCAGTATTGCACCCAAACCAACTTATGATTCATCATTGTATATGAAGCTTCTAATCATTGGTCTGGGTACTATCAGCTATAGAGATATAGTCAACCATCTCTGATTTCAAGAAATGATTCATCACATAGGTATGACCACTAGAACTTCACTCCGTATTTTTTTCGTGTAGTAATGGGTGTTTATAATTTTGATAAGTCCATGATAAAATGTAGGTAATATCTTGATAAACCTAGAATGAACCAAATTTCATATACAATATAGTGACCAGTATATGAAATAAATTCATCCATCATATTTGGGTGCTTGGGTAAAAATATGCCAACGCCACATTCTCTAAGAACATAACCTCTTGAATATAGGAACCATACATTAATAGGATGGTGTAAAAATGATGTTATAGAAGCACCCATAGAACTATCTTAAGGTGTATGTAATTTAGATCTATTATTAGTGAGTATATGAGGATTTATTTAATGAACAACATGAAGAAGGAGTTCAGATATATGTAGAATATTTATTCATGAGAATCGTGAACATTTTTTTTAACAATATTCAATATGTGTATCATCATCATGTTCTCATAAACTGCATACCAACTCCAAAATTTCATCTTTGAAATGTCATCTATTTTAAAACACAGTTGGTGGTATCTAGAAATAAGATGAATCATATAGAACCTCTAGGATCATCATAACTAATAAAAAATCATGGATCCTACCAAATGGGAATCCAATCGTCATCATATACTATTTCAAATATTGGTATTCAATATAAAGTTGAAAACCACCATACACATTCTCATAGAAAAACACTGGTCTATCCTATGGTTAATTACATAGCATGATGATGCCCTTCTCCTAAAAATCATCAAACCTCACCTTGATATCCATCAACATGACTACTTCACTCAAATAAAGATGTATGAAAAAGGACTAAACACCTAAAATAATTTACATCTAAAATCCATCTCCACTATTAGGATGGATTCCTATTAATTCATTGATAAATATTTCTAGATAGGAATCCAAGACATGAGGTAGAGTTGAAGGGGTTGACATCAATCTTGAGGAAAAAGAGAATAACTCTATATGTGTTATTATCATCCTAAGGTGATTCAATAAATTTCCAACTATATATGGTTCTAGTTCCTAGTATCTTTTAATCAAGTACATATCTCCCTTTATTAATGTAAATGACACCCATCAATGATAGAAGTCAATGAAAGCTCAAATGATGCTCGACTAGTCCATGATGAGAATCACCTCAAAAATCATGATCTCTAAAATCATGAACACCCATTAATGTATATAACCAGGGATGAAAATTAGACACTCCATGTATCAATTTATATGGTCCAAATTAATTACTAATTATGTATTCATAAAAGACTAACTCATAGGATAAATTTATCGGTAGGTGATGTTCAAAAACTACATGGGAATAAATTAATTAATTGGATGAATCTATATCAAATATGGTAATAAATAGTGTGGGTACAATCAATTCCATAGCATTTATTGTATATTGATCCTCAACATAATCCAATAGATTCTGATCCACTATATAGATATGTACTTCCTCATCTATGTGACCATATCCTTGAAGAAGAGGGCCTGTCTAGGTTTTCGAAAGAGAACATCTAAAAAATCCTAGGTCCAAAGATCGAGATCATCATACACCACTGTGGAACCATGTCTATAAATATATAACACGAATCAATTGGAGATGAACTGTATTTCCCCATTTCTAGCATTAACTCTATTGTAGTATGAATACCCAACTATATTCTTTTATCTTTCCATAGTTGAAACATTTTTGTTAATGTCTTGAAGGTGATGAAGAAGCCATAATTTTCTACACTATTATACTACTCCTCTATCTCACATACCCATTATTCCCCTTCCTTCTATTAGAATTTTTTCTATTGGAATTTGTAGGTGGCCCACCCAAATGAGTGTTTATGGATAGGTGAAGTACAACTACCCATCACTCCTATATGATCATCATGATTTTTGATAAATTCCACATCACTTATGGGTATGATGTTTGTTTCATCTTGAAATTATTGTCCATCTATGCTGTATTACTATCCAAAAAATGGAGGAAATGTATAAAACCTTAGTAAAAAGGGTGGAGTATAAATATACCCTTTTGGAGACCAACTGTAGCTCCATGAGATCATGTTCTAATTAAATATTCAATAAATAATGGAATAAATCCATGAAGAATATGTCCTTGAAGGGATCCCATGAAAGTCACTCACATCATATAATAAAACCAATGACTCCCCACCAAGACCTAGAAAGTCCCAAAAGCCTATACTCTTCCTGATAATCCTTCTCAGCCATCAGTGTCTTAATAAGGTGTATGATTTCCCAAATGATTTACACACAATCATCTATATCATTTGGTCTAGTAGCTAAATAAACCGATGGATTATGAATGAGCTCTAAATCCCTATTATATTCAATCATATATCTTGGTGGTTTCTATGGTGAGATAACATCTCTCACCATTGAAGTTACCTTTGCTAAAGGGGAATGTTCATGGGCATTCTCTGGAGCACCCTCTTTCTTAAAAGGGGGTCCCACCAAATTCCTATCAGAAAAATTCCCTCTAATAACAAATCTTCTCTTGAAATAGAAACAAATTATATTTATTCTATGGAATCAGACATGTTTCTCTTATGATTCAATCAAAAACCAGAGGTATATATCTCTCCTATAACCAACCATAGCCTATATCCTGACATGTTAGTCACAATCATATATATATATATATATATACCTAAAAATCATTAAAAGTGGTCAAATAAACTAATTAATGACCATCAATGTATATCAAATTAATGTGGAATATAACATATCAATTAAAATTTTCATAAATAGATATCACAATATGAGACTTTTTATTAAATAACTATAATATAATATGAAAACATGTATATATATGTGTGAATGAGGACCTATGTGACCAGTCATGTTGTATGGATTGAACAAAAACCTCATTAATGAATAATAACAATCAAAATCATGGTAAATACAAGGTCTTTAACACATGTGCTTTCCATGAACTTGGGAACTCCCTTTCCCAAGTCCCACACAACCAACTATGTACAATCATTCCACAAGTCAGTAAACAAGAAAAGAAGAAGCTATCATCTTATACAACGAGGCACTATGTCAATCATTGTTGGTATTACACCTTGAGTATCTTTTCATATTTCAAAAAACCAGTAGGATATTAAATAATATAATTGATATAGTATCACATGAAAAATAAATAATCAAAATGGAATACATATAATACAAGTAGTAAATGGATCCAAATGTTGAAATCCCAAATAGATTAAAGTGTGAAGATAAATAAATGAATAAAATAGTGGGGTCCTCTGATGTCAATCTTGATACAGTATGATCTTTATGATCTTAGAATCAACCATCCCCAATTTCTATTTCACTTCAATGTATATGTAGCAAAGAAATCTTAAATCACATCAAAATGGTATAGTTGGGTGTGAGTACAATACTTAGTATGAAAACACAAACGTATCATTCACTATTTCTGATCATGTGTAATAAGTATATTCAAAGATCAAGATAAAATGTTTATCCACCATAATAACATATAATCCAAGACTGGATGGATGTTCTCTTATGAAGCGACCAACCCCCTTGATAATAACTACTTCATATACATGCTATAATGATTACAAGAAGATGTTGGATGTGACTTAACTAGCCACCATTCTTGTAGAACTATCTCTCAATAACTTCATGGAATATTGTGTACATAAAACATGTTCTAGGACTCATGTAAGACCTGATTATCACAAACAAACATGGATCTAGGATTATTATATACCACATGAAATTCAAATGTCAACTAGGAGTCGAGCATCCCAAAAAATAGGATTCATCTAGATCACCAACATGTTGTTGTTTTGTATCACCATATCGTCACCTTATACATAGGTTCGACATTTCCATTATTAAAATTCCTGAACACTCTACCTATAAGAGATAAAAATGTCACGGTACTACACATATTTTGAGAATCAATAATCATACCTTCATGTCAAGGTAACATGTCCATAGTAATTACTATTCATGAAAAAGACATAAAATTAGAAACACGTAGCTAGAACTAATAATAAGTTATCATAATGAAACCTGGTTAAATTATTCTCAAGTATTACTCATCGAATAAATATTCAAAAAGGATCTCATGTGATATAAAAATACCCACACAATATAAAGATATTTTAATTTAGAAACTATGAAAATATATAAATTATAAAATAATATAATGTGTAACAATATACCCAACACGTAATGAAATTTTAAACTCCAAGGTGACAACATCAATTTCATGTGAAAACCACCATTTGTGGTTTACATGATTGAGTATTAACCAACAGAACTAAGAGAACCAACTTATAGGCCATGTTGATATAGTTGTCTATACATTGAAACTCATGGTTTATCGTTATTTCCTATAACCAAATTAAGATACGTTATTTCAAAAAGAAATAAAACATCCCTTATGATGAAAATTTCTCTCTCCTTATAATTTTCAAAATTATTATTTTTTTCCAACACATGTTCTAAATATTTTATATATAAGGATAAGTATTAAAACAACATGTGTTAATATATTTATATTAATATATACCCGATGAAATATGTTATATTAGTTTATAATTATTTATAAATACATATATGTAAATATACTTTGATAATTTTTCCATTTTTTCCATTGATATTTTTTACAAATTAACCTTTCATCAATAATTATTATTATACATTTATTATTTTATATGGGTAATTTCTAATAAATTATGTTCTTATAATTTAATATAAATTTCATTTAATAAATATTGATAATTATCCTTCTAAAATTTAACAGTAATTATTTTTTGATAATTTTATGTCAATATCAATTGATAATTTTTTATGATTTAATTTGTATAATTTCACATAATTATCCATTTATAACTCTTTTAATAACTATCATTTGATAAATCAATATTTTATAAATTTTTTATTAAATTCAACCCTTTTCAATAATTTTAGATTAAGGAAAAAAGAAGAATATAAATTAATTTAAAATAAATATATTAAACATATTAAACTTATATATGCACTACTATAGAAATGATGTAAAAAATTTGGAAGGGAAATAGAAAAGGGAACAAAACAAAGGCATCACAATATTTTATAATAAAGATAAAGGATTTTTTGAAGTTCCTTGAACTTGATAGGATCATCCAAAAAGGAAAACCAAATGGATCATCTATTTTGAAGAACTACCACATTTGCTTGGAATTTCAATTTTTTTTAACAATTATTTAAATTTATTATTCAACTAAAAATTGAATGTGGAGTGTTTAATTTCAATCTATTTATGAATTTTCAACATAAACAGGTTAAAAAAGTGTTATTTAATGATTTATAGATTGAGGGCCCTATGAAATGGAGGGTTACCATGGTGTGTGGAGGACGAATAAGTAACAAAAAAGGTAAAAATGTTACCCTTACACATGAGAATTCCATTAAACCATACACCTATCACACACAATGGTTATGTTTCGCCTAATTTACATATTTTTTTTCTAGATTTAAGAGTGGTCATAAATTTTTCATATGAAATGAAATTTTAGAGATATTCTATTATTCCAGGAAAATGTAAATCACATGAAATAATGTATTTAATATTTGATTTTTATAACACCAATTCTCTACATAATACAAAATCATGTAGTGACAATATAACATATTCTAAAAGTATTATATCAAATATTCAATAGTTTTATAAGAAACAAATAGTGTTATTTCAACAATATGGTATTCAATCTTTTCTACCCCCTAAAAAAGATTGTTACCATTACACAAGGACTCTAAAATCCACGTGACCCTCATATAATTCCCTAAAAACACAAGTAAGGTATTTTTTTTAATAAACTCTCATAAAATATTATAATTTGTTAACAAAATAAAGTTCATGGATTATTCAAAATTCATATTTTTCCAACCTCTTACTTCAAGGTTATTATATTTATTCCCATAAAATGAATAAACTATTGTAAAACATTGATATGCATTTCTTCCCTCTAAATACCTCAATGTCCTCTTCGTGAATTCCCAGTACTAAATTTTTAGATTACACAAAATTTATGTTAAAAATAACTATAATATAAATATCAATTCATTTTCAAACAAAAATTAAATGACTGTATCCATAAATGATTCAAAATAAACCATCATGAAGTACTTAACCTCTTCCTTTTATCTTATAGATTTATTATTAGAAAAATTATAATGGAATTATAATGGAATAAATATTATGTTGGATTCCATTATATTAGGCTTATTAAATATTTCTTCATTTTTTTCGTATTATGAATGAATGAATGTTTTGACGACTTGGTCTCTAGTGATTTTCACACCATGAATAATTAATGTAATTGGATGATCGAATCCATAGATAACTATACCTTTATCTTATTAATATTGTTCTTTCATGATCAAAAAATAATAATAACTTCCAAATACTAAAGAAATATTATTATTCCAACAATTAAAGAATTAAATGTGCATCTTTGGTTGATGAAACATCATTTTATTGAAACCTTAATAATATATTTATCAGTATTATTTCCCCAATATGAGTAATCTTTTCAACACATAGAAATATTTGAGGAGTTTATATACCACATCCTTATTTATTGAATAAAAATACCATCATGATATTATATATTTATTTCTCCTCTAAATATATATAATGGAATAATGAATTCATATCAAAATTGTTTTCCTATAATGAACTAATTTTGAGAATCCTAATGATGGGGGTGATATTAAATAAATGTAAAAAATATTAGTGAATTCAACATATTAATTATAGTTAAATATGTTAACTAATAAAAAAATAATGTATATTCTTTTTCAATCATATTCCTTATTGTCAAAAAATTCATAATTTTTTAAATTATTTTTTTCCATGAGATATATAGGTGATATTATATATGTTGTTAGCATAACATGAGGGGATTTATTGGTTTATTTTCAACTCCAATTGTTAAAATAATTCATAAAAATTACTACATATAAATATCATAGGTCACTATAATAAGTTAAAAAAATAGTTTTTTATGAATACCTATGAATGAATATTCTCACAATATTTTATCTCATAAATTCTATATTTTGTATAGGATCTAGTGGTTTAGTTATCATATTATTAGGAGAACCTTCATTCTCATCATACATCTTCATCCCAAATTCTACATTCCCACAATCACTTAAAATTTAATGAATCTATAAGTATATGGGACCATGATTAAATATGACATTTCAACCACTAGTGATATAATATCTATTGTAACCCCAAAAATTATACTCAAACTATTTATAACTATACTACAAAAATAAAATGATTGGGAAATAACATTAGGATTGTCCCTAGAATCAACATTTATATATTAAGACATGAAAAAACCAAATTCTCTCAAATAATACAACCTTATATATATGTTTAGCTAAATATCCTTATGTATAAATTACTATATTGACACAAATAGACTATTATTGATAAGTTATCTTTCCAGAAATATTTCCTAAAAGAATAATGTATTGTGTAAATTAATGGACATTCTTATACTCTTAGTATACTCATTCAATATTATATTCATCATCTTATAAATAATATTCGTTTATAGTGTACCAGGTATTGTATTCTCCAATCACAATCTTTTTATAATAGAATGTTATTTAAATTTCACACCATAATATTACAATTTATTACCAGATATCATATATAACAAATTTGACACAAAATCATTTTCTACTAAAATTATTCACCACTAATATGTATCAAACAAGTCAAATTTCATTTTATGATTTCAAATTAATATATAATTTTTTAAAAATTTGATAAATATAAAATTATATAATGAAATTTCAATGAAATATAATTTTTTAGATCCCAACATTAGTGCACTCAAGTAATAAATTTCAAGTATTTTATTTCTTATCTCCTTTCATAAAATATACCCAAGTTTATTTATAAGTATTTAATATTCAATTTAGATGACAATTACTTACTATGTCGCTAGTATAATTCTTTTATATAAGTTATTAGTCCCCTTATCACTGATGTGTCGTATCATATAATTCTATCTTTAAGGATCACATATTGAGTTTTTTTGTTATTATGTCTCTAAAATTTTATATCATATTGTAATTTTTTTGACTATTCACCACATCATATTTGACCACACTATTATCCTTGTAATATTATAAATGACTCGAGGGGGTTGAATTGAGTTGATACAATTACATCCTTTTAAATAAAAAACCCCTTTATTTAACATAACATGTGTCTATATATTCATATATTATATTCAATAGAAAAATTAAAAAACAAAATATAAACTAATTTTATAGTGGTTTGTAGTTTTAGAGAAAATATTCTATTTCACTTAACCAATACCAAATCTTGGATTATGGATTATTATTTAGGATGCATTATGTAAGGGACATTTAAACTATGTGATAGTATAAAACATTTAGTTTTTATAAGAATAATATATATCAAGTGGTATCTTTTATAGAAAGACCACTCAAGGCCTTAAAAACAACTTAGTATAAGAAATTTGTGAGAAATATAAATTTTAATTTTAAAATAAAAAATATAGAAAAATAATTTATTTAAATATAATTTAATATATGTTTACATTAGAGAGAAGTATTTAAAAATAAATAAAATTATTGAATCAGATTATAGAAAATAAAATAGAGAATTTTATTATTAAAATAGTATTGTTTTATTTTAAAAAATATATTAATATTTAAAAAATAGTTTGTTTTATTTATCAATACTATTTAAGGTATCCCAAGGTAACTTGATAGAATTATATTATACCACATTATATTAATTTTTATTTAAAGATACTCACATTAGATCTCTAAAAATTTTCATAGTACACTTATAAAATATCTCCATTGAAAATTAATTCAAGTATAATAAATTTAATTTTATAAAATATAAATTAAAATATTTTTAATGATCATTGTAAAATTTGTAAACTATTACCAAATATTTTTATTAATAATATGATTTAAATTCACTATTAAATACATCATCAATAATATCTTTATTTAAAAAAGGATATAGTTCATAAAAATAAAAAATATAATTTAATTGAAATATTGTTCAAAACCTGGAATTATTATAAGAAATTTGGTTATGTTAGTGTATCATGAATAATTATCTTTGTGTAATGTTTCTACAGTAGTATACTGACTTGTGAAAGGAAAAATATGAAATCCTTCCATCTATATATGAATAAATATAAATTTCTTCATACAATGTAATAATGAATCCAGCATTCTATAACTATTATAAAAATTGGACTCTCATATATAAGAGTCAAAATAATTTTATTCACTCATGTGACTGAAATTCAATGATTTATAATATTGATCTTGTCTCATGAAATAGTAAACCAAAAAATATTATATTCAAATTATATTTATCAAATATAAAATATTCTTCATAAATTTGTATTCAAAAATCTATTCATCATTTACAAAAGAATTTAATATTTTAATAAGGATATATGTTGAAAAATTACTTGCGTAAATAAAATCTCCAAAATATGGTGTTCATATATGAATAAAAATTTCTAATATATGATTAATCCCTAATTTGGGGAAAAACATATTGATTTCCAAATAATTATGAATCTTATTATTTCTAGATTCATAGTAAAAAAATTCAAATATAGATATAAACATAAATATAATAAATCAAATATTATCTAAATCAAAGTAGCATATTAGTAATATAGATATTATGTTATTGTGAGAATCAAAATTGTGATAAATTGCAATTAAATGGAGAACAAAAACCCATACCAATAATATTTTTTATATATTCATATCAAATGTTGAAATTAATTTTAATTAATATTTTACACAATTTAAAAAATATAATTATTATTCTATTTTTTAAATATAAAAGTGGGTTTCAAAAATAAAACATAATAATAATATTAATATTAACATTACTAAATTAATATCACTATAAATAGAAGACAAATGGATATTGAATTTTATTAAAATAGTATAATTAATATATTATTCCATTAAAAATTACATACATAGAATAATGAAGTAATATTTGAACAGTGACTTAGTTTAAATGAGAAAACGATTCTAAATCCCCATAATAATTGGTTTGAATTACCATTTCCCATTTAATGATTCTTTTTTTAAAATAAATCATTATTTTATGGAATCTTGATTAAAATATCATCTTTAGATATTACATTATTAATTGTTCCTCATCGTTTCTGCATTTAACCTATGAATATATATGATATCATTGATGAAAATGTTGTCAATCATGTAGCCTAGGAATAGATTATAATAGTGCTATCCTGGTTATGTATTTTTGATTATTATTATATTTATTCAAAATATCCATGAATATATTTTAATTATAAAATTTGAAGGGAAATAATAGACCAATAACTTATTATCCATTATTCTATATAAATAAGTTCCTTAAAAATCCATGCATCTTTATAAAGAAAACATGATAGGAATCAACGATGAAAATGAAATTATATTTATTATTAATGTACATGTCATTCATTATTTCATTTACTTATTTATCAATAAATTAATAATATTATATAAAAAATTTATTTTCCAATTTCAGTCAATTTTATTCAAAAATCGCATGGCACTTCTCTTATCTACTTTTAATGACTATTTCTAACACATTGAATGTAGTATTACGAAAATAAAATGATTTCTTGAAGCATTACTATATAGATATCATTTCAACACTATAATCCCTCATATTAATAATTATTCTTTTCAATTATCATTGAGGTTGATGAACTACATGACATTCAAAATTTAAATCAAAATAAAAGTATATGATTTACTCCATAGATTTTTTAATTTCTTTAACTATCACTTTTTGAGATGAAATCATCATTCCTAAATAATAAATCTTACTCTCAACCATAGACATATCAAAAAAATTTATGTTCAAGAGGGACTTTGATCTAAAAATTGACATATTCTCCATTAATTATTTTAAACTTATCACCCTATCATGAATATTATAATACATTAAAAATTAATTATTTCTATATTTCTTTCAATCAACATATGGTCACAACTATTTTATATTTTGGAAATATTTTCTTGAAGAACATTCTTAAAAATTATATTATTAGAATATATCTAACATTACTCTTCCTTATATATAGAATTTAGTAATACAAAATCACTAATGGGTTTTTAGTTTATCTAACTATATTTTTAGCAACATGTAACAACTTTTAAAATATGAATTTGTAGCCATTTCAGATATATAATAATAAAAATAAAAATTATTTCCAATTTGACATTACATTTTATTTATCAACTCTTAATTATTTCTCACCCTATCATTAAAATATCAATATAATGATTTATAGTAAAAAAATCATCATGCTAATTATAATAAATCAAATCAAATCTATCTAATGACTCATATGTTATCCAAAATTCATCTCTATCAGATTTATTCATATATTATGTAGTTATAAAAATAAATATTATTTATACATGTTATATTTATAAATAAATAGATTTCTGATATTTTTTATATATATATTATGAAAATTATTTTATCTTCGAAGATGTCAATTTTTTTATGTTTTAGTTTACATTAATTCTTGTATGAACTTAGAGAACAATGAAAAATATATAATT
Organism: Viscum album; assembly: GCA_963277665.1. Taxonomy (NCBI): domain Eukaryota; kingdom Viridiplantae; phylum Streptophyta; class Magnoliopsida; order Santalales; family Viscaceae; genus Viscum; species Viscum album. The sequence continues at coordinate 538,181,263 of OY728157.1, forward strand.
AAATTTAATAAAACCATTTAATACTATATGGAAAAAAAAAATTTATTGTTCGTACAAAAGATTAAACATAAATAAAATGTATAGGAGACCATTTAAATATTGAATTCATATAATGGAGAAACCAAAAGCACTAAAATAACATCATTATTTGTATAAAAAATTTTCGTATATTTTGGTTTAAATATGCAATGGAAATATGATAAATTATATCATTACCATTTTCAATCAATGGTTCTTAAAAAATAAAATAAATTGAATAATATGGATTAAATAATGAAATAGTATTAATAATGTATGGAATACAGTATGAACACATCATCATCTTCTCTTTTTATAGTGATAACATAGCTATATTAACCATAAGATAACAAAACCAAATAGTGTTTAAGTTCACCGTAAAATGATTCACCAATAAATTTAAATTTGTTTTATATAATGTTTTAAAAAGAGAGTACAGATTTTATGACATTGATTTAACTTTTATTTTCTAGATAAATTTTTTATGTTTTCAATATTAATGTGTAGTGAGTTATTGTTTAATTAATTATTTTATTCATTTTTCTCCAAATAAATTTATTTCATTAAATTTAATTTCACATAAATAATATTATTACTTCATTTATGATTTTATATCATTAAATAACTAATAGATAGTATCATAATATGATAAATGTCAGGAATAGAAATATTTGTATTTAATAAATTCTTTTAAAATCAATAAATATAGTTTTTATTAGGAATTATCTAGGTAATTAATTCAATTATAATTATTAAATAATATAATTTTTAAAAATTGTTATCAATGGTTGATATCTAATATTGGTAAGAGAATTAAAATATGATAAATTATTTGGATTTATTATTTATAATTAAATTGGAACTTCAATGCCCATATTTTTTATTTAATTCATCGATCAAGATATTTTAAAAAATTTGAGTACAATTAAATGATTTGATCATATTAAAATAAAAAATATTTAGATATTATTTTAACCAACTGAATAAAATTTTTTTGAATGAAGAAATAAAATTATATTTATAAAAAAAGATCATTTTTTATTTCACTTTAAATAATACATTTTTGAATTTTTTAAATAATTAGAATTTCGAATTTATTTTTATATTTTTATTTTTTGAATATTGAAAATATGACTAATAGTTATAAACACACCTTTCTATGGATAGTCATTTTATTCATTGGTTCTCTCTCAGACAACATCCATACTATTACATAGTATCATTAGTAATGAGTAGCAGATAATATATTAATAAAATTTTATACTTTTTGGAATTATAAATTCTAATTTAAATATTATCCTTTATATTCTATTTATATGAAAAAAAAATAAATTAAAATATAATAAAATGACATGTTAATCAATCCGTGTATTTTCATTGAACTTTATATGATTTATATTTAATTTTATAAACATGAATGTGTTTTCTTTATGGTTTCTAGTGCTTGATAAATATTATCATTAATTAGTATATGATATTTCATTTGAATTAATATCTAGATTATAATCCAATTTTTTTGATAAATATTTATAATCTATCTAGAACCAATGGAAGAGAATAATTTCCCTTCGGTAAATAAAAATATACTTATTAAATTCACCGATGAGTATTAGTAACAAGAAATTGAAAAAAAATCAATCAGATAAAACCATCATGGTCTATAATATATTTTGTCTCTTGGGAGATATCCTATGTGTTTTTTACCTCCCATATAAGTGATAAAATTTAAAAACATGCCAATCATATAATAAATTATTCATATTTTGTTAATATTTAGAGGAATGAATCAAGTATATCCCCATTAACAGTTTTCCAATAATATAATTATATATTATAAAAATGTAATATCATAAAATTATTCCAAATCACTAGTGTAATTAATGATTTAATTTATGTTTAGAGTTAATAATTCATTGCAAATCTAACCGTATAATTTCATCACTACATGGGAAATCATGGAGAGTATTTTCTTAGTACTCTAATTACAACACTCAATGATAGTAATGTTTTCAAATTAAATTAGAAATTTCATCCCAAATGATAACGAAAAAAACATTAAATGTTTGAGATTTATTTATATAGATATTATGAAAATTACAACACTATGTATTAGAAAATTGGATTGGAATTTATAAATTTTACTATGATATATATATGATATCCTATGCTATAATTGATAACTACATTGAAAGAGATTTTATATTGACAATTTAAATAGCCTCATGAGTCATTTATAATGTAATATTTCAAAATTCTGTCATTCAAAACGTGATATATAACCATAGATGAGGGAAAGTCACCATGTGGAGGAGTCCGTTCATTTTTATATCATTTTGGATTAAATTTTTTAAAAATCCTGACTAGTTATTAAGATCTAAACCTAATCCTATTAAAACAATAACATTTTTATATACATGTGATATATGATGGGGTGTATTCTTACTATGAATACCAACATGTTTATTGGAAAACGAACTAATGGATTAAAATTATGTCAATTATTATCACCATAATAATTTAAAAATTCATCATGGAGGAAAACAAATAAAAATCCAAATATTGGATGGAATTAGTAAAATAATGGAAATAATATCAAAATAATTCATTTTAATTCTACGATATAATCCTAAACCCTAGTTTTGATATGATATTTGTATGGTTTTAAACATTAAGGAAATAATTTAATCAATATTTATGGTAGCTATAACTACAATAAAAAGTTGGAAAAACAAATTTTGATGATATTACCTCAAAATATATTAATAATATGGATTCCATGTGCAAAATAAAGGGAATTAATAATTAATTAGAAAATGACTCTCAAAACTCATGATAACCATTTTAGAAAAAATTTCATAATTTAGTAGAGAAATTACATAGTATGCTCTTGAGTAATCTAATGAAAAATAATTTAGAGGATGTGAAGGTTTTAAAACATAATATTTTGTGTGAATTGAATAAAATCATACAAAATGAGGATAATAAAGAAAGATAAAAATTTAGAAAATTTAACGACAAAATAATTATAAAAAGAATTAAGAAAATGAAATCCTAAAATAATTTATAATTAATGATAAAAATTAAATATTATATATAAATTCAAAATTATAGATCCACATATTCTCCCAATTTAATTTCTATAGAGAAAGAGGACATGAAAAATTGAGAGTAAATACCATATGTTTTTAATGATAATTTAAAATATTCAAATATGTATCATGTTTTTTAATGTACAATATGTCTTAACATGATATTCAAGTTTTTTAAAGGTCTTATTAACGAATAAGAACAATATAAATGATTAAATAATGATTCCACTTAATTAGGATTGTCCAGAAATAATTGAAATGAAAATAAATCATATGCCACAATCCACTATAATCTTATTGATACATTGTAGATTGTGATGTTCACATCTGTTAACGAATTTTGTGAATTAGGATAAATCTATATTTTAATGATTTTTTGTATCATTAAAAAAATAGGATTCAATGAGGTAAAACCGAAAATATTGTATTAAATCATATTAATTATATAAATAAAACATCCTTGTTGAATATTTTTAGATGTTATTGTGAGTTTAGGGAAATGTTTTATCCCTATAAAATTTTATAGCAGGGAGACATTAGAGGAAAAGAAAAAAAAATTCAATGGAATACTCTTATTAGAAAATGAAAGTGACAACATATAAGTTTATATTAATGAACTATCATTCTATACTATTGAAGAAAAATTCCACCAAAATATGTTTATTAAATACAAATATTCAAGACAATATCAAGAATAGATATTTATAGGTTATTATTATTCAAAAAAATGTATTTGATTTTTATCCAATTATAGAATTAAAAAAAAGTTGATATAAAATATAATAAATACCAACACCCACCCCCCAACTATAATTATTTTTAATTCACCTCTATAGATGATTTTTTTATGAAAATAAAATGAAATCGTTATTACATGTAATTTTTATTAAGATACGATTAAATTTTTTAAAACTTCATTTTTTATTTAATCAAATGTAGGGGAAATCGCCTAAGATAATTAAGTGGAATAAAAAAGATGAAATAAACCTAATGATAAAAAATCAATTTTGGAGATATAAAAGAATCAACGAGAGGAATGTTTAATCTAAAAATGGATAATGAATGTATATTTATTCCAACCATTTATCACATGAATATGAAATAATGGTATGATAAGCTATAAGGTATTGACCATAAATTTATAAATAATAATTTTACCATGAATATCCATGTGTGTTCCATATCCTGTAACATAGTATAGTGTAAAATCAATACACTAGATAATAAATATAAAACAATTTTTTATTTATTTAGAATATTATTTTGTAGAATAAATATTTTCAAAATATAATAATAAGAAATTGTGATTGTTGACAATTATGGTTGTTGGTAATGTACCTATTATAAAGTGACAATTACAATTAGTGAATATTAAGGGTATGGAGTCGAGATAAATGATGTTGAATGGAGAAACAATGTCCTCAATTAGTAATATTATATGACTTTAATAGGCTTTTTAGAAATGTAGTATCACTGGGGTTTCCCCTTAAACATTCTTAAAAAAACATCAACAATTGGGGAATAAGGGGAATCATATATGGGAGAGGTTCATGTTACCATAAATCACTAACACATCAATGATAGTTAAAATAGACCATGAATGTACCGCCATTTTACACCTTAACCGATTACTAAAAAAATACTATTTTAATCATTCAAATAAAGGGACTAAATCGATGCTTATAATGAAATGAATTCTAATGTGAGGATAAACGGTATTATTTATCTGTGCTAAAAAAACTGATAATAGGGGGAAATTATTAGCTTTAAAAGGATACTGATTAATGCATCAATGATAATGGGGGAAAAATTGTTTCATACCACTCTAATCCCCCTATCAACACTCACTTATCCCTCCTTATCTACACATCACTCTCCATTATAATTTATTTCGGAATTTTCACCCTCCTTCCTATGATTGGATTTGACCCATTTATCTCTCCTTTGGAATTCAAAAGCCTTTACCACTGCACCAAGATTTTTTAGTGTCCATTTTACGATATCTATTAATATATATATATATATTTGTATATATCCATTTTATAAATATTTTTATATAATTATTTTAAAATACATTTATAAAATTTAATTTTTTGTGTGTGAGATAGATATATATACATATTTTTTTAAATATGATTTATATTATATATTTTTGAATTCATATTAGTTATTATATTTGTTGAAATTTTATAAAATAAAATATTAATATAAATATATATATTTATATATATATTTTTATTGAAACATTATTTATATATTCACATATTTTTATAATATATTAATGGTTATTTATTGTTTTAATTTTATGGGAATTTATATATATATATATAATAAAAGAATTCAAACAAACACACACACACACATATATATATATTATTTATAGACACATGTTTATGAATGATCATTATAATTGTAAATATATATGTACATATTTATACAATTGTAAATTGTAAATAAAATGGATAAATTATTTACATTAAATAAAATGAATAAAATTTATTTATTTTATATTTTTAAAAATTAATTTTCACGTATATATATGACAAATTATGTATTTATAAGTGGAAAATTTAGTTACCATGTACAGTCACCCCAAAAAATTTATTAATGAAAATAATGTTAGGAAAAAAAGTGTGACACATGATATGCCACCAAGCATAAATGTGATTAGATGTCCAACCAAAACAAAAAAGATATTCTCGAATTTCCAAAAAGTGAAATAATACCAACATCAAACAGTCTAATGGCCCCAAAACATCATCACATACTATAACATCCAAATATGAATTAAAAATTCCTACTATAGATATCTAGCGCAACTGACCACATCAATGTTGCTCATTATCAATAAAATACCCAAATTCATCCTCATGGATATTGAACACACATGGGATTTTTCATCCCATCAATGTCTCTTGCAAAATCATGGATATCCCTAATACCAATTTCTAGAGGATTCAATTACTATACAACATCATCATGAAAAATCACTATCAACATATGATACCATTGACTTCTTGTGTTACCCATTATCATCAACTTTATTAGTGTCCCATACCACATTAGTTTTTCACCAAACAATCAGTACAAGCATGCTGGATAAAATATCTCAACAACAAAAAAGAAATGAAATTTTTAACCAATTCATAAGGACATCACCTCACCCCAAGGTCAATACCTGATATGTATACATATCATCCTTCAAATACATCCATCTAAGAATCCAACCACCCACCTCATATCCCAATTATCGAGACCTATCTAGCCAACCAAATCCCACGACATATCCAAATCCTACCGCACATCCCATGCAGATCCCGAAAGACAGTTGCAGTCTATTCAATCAACCCATATTCTATGACCGTACCTACCTACTCATGAGGATACCCCTTAATATTTCATTAATCACACATTATTTCCATCCCCAGATCACTATAATCACTCCAGAGCTCCTCTGGCACCTAGACCACTTGCATCCAAGTCCTCCAGATCACACCCAAAGAAACATCCTTTCCCGCATCTTTATCCCACACATTATTGTTGAGGACCAATATGAAGATGTTGGGATAATTTACGCCACCAGAATCCGATCATAGTAACTCAGTTGTTCTTGCACCTCTGGACATTACCATCCTAACCAGTCATCCTAGCACCAACCCACTGAGTGGCATGTCACCATCACCCAACTGGGATCCTAGATTCTAGGATCCCAAAAAGAAAATGAAACAAATTCAAAATAAGAGACTTGCATCTCATCCAACCATTGATGCCAGTGTCATTGATCTGGCATCAGCATGTCCAAGGTTGTGTCAAACCCAATCATTGCTCACCAAAATCTCACAACTAACGCTATTAGGCTATTCTAACAAGCTAACGCATCATTTAATATCATATTTCAAACATAATGGAGGCCTCTATCGAATCCCACACTTAATCTATAAGAAACAACCACAGTCTCCTATCGATACCTCCTTAAATGAGGCTGAAAATCCATTAAATCATAAAAAATTGGTTACGAAGGAAAAAAACTAATTTTTAAGGACATTTTGAGATTTTTTGTTATCAAAACACGTGACCAGGGTTCCACACAAATCACTATGGTGTAGATATTTTCAATAGATTCGATATGATATGTGCTTAATCCCAAAAAGACACCTGAATCCAAATTTATGCCCTATTGTAGTTCATGTTATGATTTCAACTTATATAAGACTTTTCATTAAGTGATTTAGTTTTTATTTCATTCTTCTATTATTATATTTATATTACTTGATAATTATTATAAATTTTTTTTTTAATTTTCTTTAAATATTCTATAAATCATTTTCATTAAAATATTAAATGTTAATTGTAAAGTAATATTTAGCCATATATATTATATTTTACCTATATACATATATTTTTATATTATATTTGTAACTATATTAATATTTGTTTATATAAATATATTACATTAATGGAAATGTAATTTTGTTAATAAAAGATACTCATTACTACTGGTTTTTTTGCAGGATTGATAAAGGGACACTATTACCTTTTTTAATTAGTAATGATAAAGGGGTCCTTTACTAGTTCTTTTTGAAGTGGTGATAAAACCGCTTTTATTAACGAAAAATAAAATCGCTGAGAATGGCCCTTATTATTAACCCTTTTTCTATTATTAATAATTGGGGCATTTATGAGCACTTTTATTTAAAGCCAATAAAGCCTAGCATCAGATAAAACCGGTTTTGTTGTAGATCCCTCTGGACTTACGTTGTTTTGATAAAAGGATATGTATATAAGGTATATGTATTATTAAAGTTTAAATTATTTTATAAATATAATTGTATTTTCAACGAAACAACTTGTTTTAATGTGTATAAACTTTTTTTTCTCTACTTTGAATATAGAAATTTACATAAAAAATGATGGAAAGTTAGTAATTTTTAATATAAACATTTAAATAATATTTGGTCATCATAATAAATAAAAATAAAGATAAATTATATTAATGTTTTAAATATAATAAAATAAAATTGTTGATACTATTCAAGAAAAACTATTTTAAAGTTATATATAAATATATTTATAAAATAATTATTTTGAAAATTTTAAATAAAACATTCATAAAATTATTTTACGAAAACACATATCTTTATATATAAAATTTTAAAACAATTACAAACCATAATTTAAATGTCAACGGATTAAAAAGTTGATCGTGCCATAAAAACTTGTTTTTTATAAGTAGTTTTAAAAAATTTACAATAGAAAAATTTATAATTGTTTCACACAAATTGAGGCAATTTCTGGAATATTCATGTTGATAAATGGTTAAGATGAGGTTTTTTTTGTTTTTATAAATAAAAATAAAGTTTAATATTGAAATACCATATGATTATAGTTTGTTATAATTGTTTATAGGAATTAGTTTTTTAGATTTCTAGAAGTTATATGAATATATTATTAGATGCATTACTATAGATTTAAAAGATCATTAGTATTAAATCACATGCTGGTAAAATATTTGGTGATATAATAATTTAATATAAAAAACCCCTTTCCTATTACTATCAGTACCAAACATTACCAGCCCCTTTTATCCACACATTCTTATTGTTAGGTCCACTAGGTTGGATACCCTGAGAGGGGGGAGGGGTGAATCAGGGTATGACAGATTAAAACAACTTACCCTATTGATCTTGTCACGCTGTTAAGCAATACTCTCTTCACTCTCTTTCTTCCAGAAAAATATAAACAAAAACTAAAGCATGCACATGACACAACAGTTTTTACTTGGTTCAACCTCACAGGGATACGTTCAAGGAGAATACATCGGCAATGTGCTGATGTACCAAATCCACTAAAAGCGCACTGTTGTTTACAATGTTCGGGATAAATCAAATATATTCCCAGACACACTGTCTTTACAATGATTAGGTTCAGCTCACTTCTTTCCCAAGGGTCACACCCTATTTCTCTATCTCTCTGGCTCACTACTGGTGGAGATGATCCCCTTCTTCCTCTTCCGTTTCTCACTACTCTAGAAAGGATCCACTCATAGTTTATAGACCTGTAGATCTCTTCATTATCAATAATGAATACATCTTATGTTGTATATAGATGCTCTGTTGAAGACCAACTTTCACCCATAGATGAATCTCACTTTGCATCAAAAGTATCGGCCAATATTCCAGCTTTCACGCAGCCCTGAATCACTGTCATACTTCAACCATACCTGGCACGCTTCTCCAAGCCAGTACACATATCTCGGAATGCAAGTTAAAACTAGCACGCCAGTTTAACTCAACCACTTGCGTGACACTAGCTTCTGCAACTCCAAACTAGCACGACTAACACACATTTACTCCCAAAAAAATTTTGGTGTGCAACCATCAACTGTCACAATTCTTTAAAACCTGGCATGAACGTGTCACCAAACCACTTGCGTGACACCCCCTTATTCAACTCAAAACTTGGGAGACTCCCTTCCTTTCTCACCCAAACCATTCTGGACGCACAACAATAAATGGGCGTGCAACTTCTACTTGCGCAACCACACCACCACTTGCGTGACCACAACAGCTGCGCGATGAAAGATTTGATTTTCTCTAAGTGTTGAACTCACACTGAATAGGGAGGGTTAGACCTATATTTATAGTCATTTTAACACCCTGCACGATGGCGTGAAAGTATCCTCTCATCGCGCAAGTCTCTACTACCCAAGTCACTTGCGCGACCTACCCTATAACTTGGAGACCCCTTTTCCCTTTTCCATATCTTGATTTTCTAATCATTAAAAGCATATGGCACTCAAATTTTCTCTCCTTCAAGACAATGGTGCGCAAGTCCATTTTCCAAAACCACTTTTCTCCATTTTTCGATTTTCAGGCCCAAAATATTTTCCAAATAGTGGAAAACAGTGCCACCATGTATCTGCTTTTTTGGACAACTTCCAGATCGACCATTCCTTTGTTGAAGTTCTGGAATAAATCGTGGATTGTTAAAAAAAATTCCTTGAACTCCACATTCCACAATGAAATCCCCTTTGTCAACAAATTTGTATTTCATGGTCTGTTTTTTCAACAAACACAACATAGATGCCCACTTTTCTAACAAACACAGTCACCTAAAAAAAGTTTCAATGATAACTTGATGGATTTTTTCCCAACACACATTCCATTAGATAATCCAAAATTTAAAATAAAATATACCTTCAAAACTATTTATTTGGTCCATGAGTTTCTGTTCACACCAAAAGATAAACATATGATGCATTATGGTTTGATCTAAATGTGGGGATCCAAGGAAAAGATAATTTTTTCAACTGAGTTCTTCTATCATTATTTCTTCTTATACATCATATAAATATATTAAATACATAGTGATATAATGACAAAAATATATTCAATGTACTAAAATATTATTATATTAGTGGAATACCAGTTATCATACTCTACCCTACCCATTAATTCTAAAATGTAGCCATCATCCATATCATGGCTGGTTCATCTTCTCCATAGACTATGTGATTCATTTTCTGATACCTCCTTACATTCATATATTAAAAAATTATTTCATTGACTAAATAATATATTTATAACATGATAAGTACTCTAGAATGAAAACTTATATTTTATATTAATGATTATAATAACCCCAAACCCACAATTTCAAATCTGGTTCTAAAAACATAATATTAACATTTCTATACTTGATGTTGATAAAAATTACTAAATTACAATCATTTATAACTTGAAAAATCAAATGTAAATAGTGGGATCACTTATATAACCAAGGACATTTTATTTTTATAGTTTTGTTGTATTAGTACAATCTTTAACATAATAATAACTATAGATTTAGGTGAGAAATTTTCTTATTATACCCACTTTCTATTATTTACACATAAAGTATTCAACATATGATTCTACATAACCTCATGTATTGGAAAATATTAGATGGTGAGATCAATCCTTAGTAATAGTAACATAAGAAATAAAAATTGAATGTCATATATGTGTACACGATTAAAATTAGGGAGTGACATCATTTTCAATATGGAAGATCATCAAACAAGAGTGTTCGTAATCGTAAATCCCTGGATCAAAATTAATTATTTATAACATATATTTATAACATAATATAATATTCCTATATTTCAAAAATCATTATCCATGCAAAAATAATCCTCGAGAAAATGATATAACAGAACGTAAATAATGAATAAGTTATCATTTATGTAACTTGAAAGACAATATTCATATAACTCTTATAATAAATCTAAATAATATAATAACATAACTTGTAAATTAAAATAATAACTTTGGAGAAACATATAACTTTATATCTCTAACCCTTTACACAATGCATTAGAGACATATATGGGGATTACACATTTTCCAGAGATCTACAAGGATAATGAAGTATCATGACCAATATAAATGAATTATAACATAAATATAAAATGTGAAAAAATACAATTTTAAAACAATCAATATCCATTGTTAATTAATTACATGATATATCACTGGAAATGAAATGAGTTCCAGGAATTTATATTTGAAAAAATCATAATAAATCCTAGGACTGAATAAAGATGGTATCATTAAAATAAATAACCAATGGAACACAATTAACATCAGGGAATGATTTCATTGATGAATAAAAATAACATTTTATTATATTGAAAACATTATTTTGGAAAATACCCTTTCCAATTATAAATTATGTTTTAAAAAGAATTTTTTTGGAATATTTGTATTTTTTAAAGTATTTTGTAAAATATAAATGGAATCAGAAAAACATCATGATGCTGAATTTTACATCCTGGCTCAGGTTCCACACACTGATGGCTCAGTTTATTGGACTATATTACCTCACGCACCCCTCCTCATACAATACAAGATATTTACTTATCGAGAGGATCAAATGTCACACATGGGGAGACTATTACCTCTTTATCAGAGTAATAAACTATAAAAAATAAATTTAAAATTACTAAAGAATGATATGACATATCTAAATCTACCCAGTTTCACAAGATGACCAAACTAGAAATACAATATCAAAATACAATAGTAGACATACTATAGAAAATTATATACCATGTGTTAAAATCCAAATCAAAAGTAAATATATTGAAAAATATCAAGATGTTCCCAAATATGTATGACTACATAGTGAATTATATATCCCAGCTCATCCATCTTAAACATTAAATTTTTCATTTATCCTATCATGAAACCATGTAATATATTCAGGTACCGATTCAATAGCCCATGTATGGTGTCCATACAAATCAGTATCCCACCACCAATGGTATCCAAATCAATACCCATTCAATATAATGTATGTATTTTTATAAAGAATAAAATATATCCAATAAGGTAAAAAATTTATATTATTCAAATATTCATTGTTTAACCACATAGCATTGATGGGTCCCTAAGGACTCATGAATTATATTATATGTCTGAATTTTTGTAAGACACTTAATAATTGATAAATGATTTAAAATGTTACAATTTATAATTTCCCTATTGAATGAAAATGAAAAATTAATAATTTCACAATTGAATGACTATGTTAAAATTCATAATTTGAAAATTCAGTGACCATGTAACCATTCATAATATCAGAATTAAAAGACAAATATAACATTCATTATTTCATAATTTGTGATCGAATGTCCATGTAATGATGCACCATTTTATAATTGAATGACAATTGTACCATATATAATGTCATAACCTATGATGGAATGTCTATGTTTTCATTCATTATTTCATAATTAATTGACCATTTAACCATTAATAATATCATAATCCATGATTGAATTTCCATGTTTCGGTTTATCACTTAATAAATAAATGACCATGTTTCCATTAATAATTAATACTCCAGGGAAGAATTTCAAAATTATCATTCAAAATTTAAAATCACATTTATAAAAAAATACCAATATCACAAATATAACATAGTTACATGTATTGAAACAACACAAGAATTAATTCATAAATTAATTTATCATCCGAAAAAATTGCATATTCACATCATTCTGGTAATTAAGTCAATAGTCAATTGACTCCCTCAATTTAATTAGTTAATTCAATAGTAAATTAATTATAGTCAATAAAATAAAAAAAATTAATTAATTAAACATCTAATTATCAATATAAATCCTATTAATTAATTTAAAAATTAATTAATCATCACATTAAATTTCATAACCAGCAAAATCAGCAATAACTAATTAAAAAATTAAAAATTAAAATTAAAATTTCAATATTTAAAAATCAATTCTTTAATTAATTTTCTTATTATTAATCTCAATACATCACAATAAATTAGAAAATTAATTATCTCAATTCTATAATTTTAAATATACCCAATTTGGCATCTCCCTTAATTAATTAAATCACCAAACTAGTTAATTCAACCAAGAACCCAATGAATAAAAATCTAATATCAATTCAAAAAATATATTAAAATATTCGAAATCAAGACATTTGGATATGAATTATAGACCACCTACCTCGATTCCATGATTAGAGTTCTCCCAATTAAATCTATAATATCAAAGGAATAATGATGTAGTCTGAGATCCATATATAAAACATTAATCTAAGTTGGACGAAATTAAGATTTATTAATTCTGATATATATAATTAAATTACTACATCTATATTAAAAAATAGATATATATCCAACTGAAAATAGTTATTAAAATCCTTCAATATATAGAATACGAATGATAATAGAAAGGAAACTACATTGGATGGGATCCTCTTACTAGGAGGGGTCCAATTCTTCAATTGGGGTATAAAATTATGATGAATGGAGGCTAGAATGACTTAAAATCTATATAAAGGGCTCTGAAATCTTTAAAAAACATTAGTGTTGAATTGAATCTGATTTGGGAAAAAAATGGGGGCTCATAAAAATTAAAAATAATTTTTTTGGATAATTAAAAAAACATGCACATTTTGATGCTTGGGGTGCATAGTTTCCCCTAACTGTGCACCATAAGAGTGTGCTTCATCTAGGGGTTCATTATTTTCCATATTAGGGTCCATGGTTTATCAAATTATTCAATATACATCCAAGAACTCTTTAACTGTTGTTTTATAGTTTGCTAGTCCTGGGCATTCGGTTAGGGAAAACTATGTGCCAACTATGAACATACCTTTTTTACATTTTTCTCAAACTTCTCACAAAAAAAACTAATATTATAACCCAAATGATAATTATTTATAAATTTAAAATGGATTACATGTAAATTATCCCAATATATCACTATAATATGTGAGGTTACTATAATATACCCACATTATAACAGATCATACATGAGTTGTACTCTAAAGAATCTATTTGATTCAATATTGAAACGATTGGGTCACCGATCCCACATATCCTATTCTCTCTCCCTTGTTTATTCCTACTCATGTACAACATTCCATAATACATGAAATATTTTAACAATCAATTCCCTTAATTCTTTCTCCCTACTCTCCCTCACACAAAAAATCTCCTCCTCAAACGACACATCTTTATAAAGTTCAACATCATCAACATTGATGACATGAAGATGGTTGAGGTGATATTGTTGTCACTATAATATATAGAAAAAGTATCAAATAATATTATATCTCTATGGAATAGAAAATTGTTATTCCACCATCCCAATTCTCTCCACAACCTCAATTTATTCAACAAACCTAGGTTCTAGCTTTCCCTGTATTCATAAAATGTGGTGACTCAATCTATGGGACAAAAGATGAAATACATTATGACAATCTGTAAACTCATGGGGTTGACGATGTCTATCCACATATGACTTCTATCTACTTTGATTTTGATTTATGCACATCAGAATAAGATAAATCTTATCATATGTCTCATGAAAAGGACCCGGTCTTATTAACTATGACTCAACTTCATTCATATTTCATAGAGGTGATATGCATCGCCTTCCATAAATATCATATTATTGTTCTATTTTTATAGTTTATTTTTCAATATTTCTATAAGATATATAAAATATTTTCAAATTAATCTCCCTGGACAAACCAAATTCAATGAATGACATGCAAAGAATGTCCTCAAGAACCTATATTGTAAGAACTAACTATCCATATTTTTGTGGGTGAAATGTTTTACTCAAGAATACATTTGTATCATGAAACTTCTATAAGCCCTACCAAAATCGTGAATTTAAAGTTACTCATGTTATGAAACAATAATCCTTGTAACCCCATACAATGATATTAACATTTTGACATGTTTTTCTCCTGACTTCTCTACTTATAAGTCTCTTATATTGTAATTAATTATGGTAACATTGTCAAATATTCTATAATAATCTATATAAGATCATTAATCTTGGGAATCCTCATGTGAAACACTAAAAATTTTCAGGTAACATAATCCCACATCCATTCAAGATTGGTCAATGACTTTAGAAACACATCAGTTTTATAATTCTTTGTCATCACCTACTGATTGGGGTAACACTGGGTCATGAACCCAAGTATCTATTTTTTATTCCCAAGCAATAAAAACCTGTCATTATAGGTCATGGTACACTGTGGTCACACCTGGATGTACCACTCAATTTGATTCATGAAACTAACGAATCTTCTCTTCCAATATGTTTATTTTTAGAACAACCTCATTCCCCCTGTAGATGACCTCATCCCCATCAATGGACCAATCAGAAGGTGTCTCCCCAAAATGAAGGATTTATTTTAAGGTCAAGTACATTGGATAATTATAATTACTATCCCTAATTTATCTCAAAATTTTATACTATAATAAATATTATACTAGGGTAATCTTCTCATAACTCTCTGGGACTAGAATATGCATTTCACCATGTAAAGTCATCATCTTCCTCTTAGTAATAGAATCATGAAATTCCTAAGTCGAGGTTTTCCTGCTCAAAGAATCAACCACATTGTTCCCCTTCCTGTGTGTATATTCATGTTCAAAATAAAATGACTTCATATAATTAACCCATATCTACTACCCTAGATTCAAAAATAATTGGGGGAAGATAAATTTTTTTATTTTTTATCTATATAAACAGAAATCTTCTCAACCAATAGATAGTCTTTCCATCACTTCAAAACGTTAAAAAATGCTCCCAACTGGTGGTTATGTATAGTGTGTTTCTATTCATGTGTAATCAAATGTCGTGTACCATATGCCACAACATAATATCCCATCATCATGATGGATCTTATATTTATCCCTTATGTATGAATATACACTGTATACTCCTCACCATGATCAGGTACAATCAGAATTTTTATCGACGTCAATGCTTATTCAACAACATGAAAGCATTCTCACATGCTCAAGATCATAAAAACATTACCCCTATTATTTTCCAACACAAATATGGATTTGTAAATGGATAAAAGTTTTAGATGGATCTTTGGTAATGTCAATATAACCAAAGATAGCTTCAGATATTAAATATGTTATTGGGGCACTCCCAAGAATCCACACCTTGAACCTTTTCTAGGTCAAAAGACACTCCTTCCCCCAAGATGATTTGACCCAAGAACTGTACCTACCCAATACAAAAATAACACTTAGATGTATTGGTTTATAGAATATTATCTATGTAACCATACACAAGAATATGTCAAGGTGTTGAGAATTATCATCATGAGTCTTGGAGTACACAATAATTTCATCCACGAACACTACTAAAAACTGATCCAGGTACAAATGGAATATTTTTTTCATCAAGGCCATAAACACTGTGGGTGAATTCATATACCAAAATAGAATTAAGATACAATCATATATACTAAAACTGCTTCTGAAATTAGTCATGATATTTTATAATTCTGAACCATCATCTTCTTTTACCAAGATCTCAAGTCAATATTAAAAAATAAAAAATCCCCAATCAAATGATCCAATATATCATCGATATATTGATGAAGATAATGGTTTTTCACTATAATCCGGTTCATCTTTCGGTAATCGAAACATAAACCTAGATTCCATCCAACATTATTCACAATCTATTGTATGGCTCCCTAAGAAAACAAACATTGATGGATAAATAACTTATCTTAGGACACCTCAAGCTATGTCTTGAGATCATGATGTCCTGTCAGTTCAATTTGGTATAGTGGAGTATAATGTCGCTCATCCTCCACTGTGAGCTCAAAAGTAAAGTAAAAATCTCTCTTAGGTGAAAACCATTATAAGTATATAAGAAACAAATTATGAAACCTACCTAGAATGGGTGAAAAAACATCATAATTTACACCTCCATATTTCATCGATTTACTAGAAACCTAGGCTATGTGATCTCCCTGTTGTTGAGTAATTGGTCTTTCTCAGCCTACCTGGTTGTCTCTATCTCCATAGAGAATGTAATTTTCAACCGCATGATATGTAAATATAACTCTCTTATGGATATAATAATTATAGGATCAGTATAATACTAAACCACCAATTCACAATATTAGTTTGAATGGTGACATGTCAAGAATATAGAGATCCCATAGAAAATTATACTCTCCATCATCGAGAGAACATCCCTTGAAAAAATAGACGACTCTAGTACATATTCCCAGAGGTGTTTATTTCACTAAAACCAACTCATTAACTCCACTAAAAGGATTAAAACATTAACATGGTGTGCTGAAATAAAGGAATATGAGGAACAAGTATCATATAAGGCACTACATAATATAGAATCTATAGTAATTGAACCTCTCACTATTGATGCTTCATCATTTCTATCCACAAGTTTTGGATGTATGGCATGCCAATGTCCTACCTATATTCCACATGATACAACCTGAGTCCCCTATACATCAACACTTTGTTCATATGGGTAAACCATCCTAGAATTATTGCATAAATTTACTACTCTACCATATCTTTTATAACTAAATCATCATATTTGGTATAGTGTAAGAGTTCACATTATCACACCCCATATTTGTATAGATCATCAATAATTATTTGTCTATTATGGGTTCATGTAGAACATCTATGTATGTCTCATCCTTCCACATGATTGACACTCTAATGGTGGTTTGGAACATTATCTATGATAGTGTCCCTTCCTACTGCACTTGTGTAATATAGTTGGGATAAGGTCTTCAATAACCAACCCTTCCCCCTAGCCTCTTTTCTTATTATTCCCCTATTCATATTATTCCCCTATTTAATGCCATCATAGAAACTATTCCTCCTATGTGGCATCATTCTCCTTGATTTTCTATTAGTAACATCTTATCCTTTACTAGAACCTTCATTTATTATCTCCTAAGTCATGAGAGTTGGGTACACTTCCTCACATAACATCAATCACAAAAAGAGGATAATTTGGGACATAATATCACATTTAATAACATCTTAAAAATGCCTCAATATAGTTGTCTCATACATATCGAATGCTAGTGAAAGGAGATAAAAATCTATAAAGTGTCCAATATAGTCTATCATGGACATACTACACTGATTCAACCTCAAGAAATTAGTAGCTCCTTTTTTCCTTAGTGTGTCTAGATTAAAGTAGTCAAGGAACTTATCCATTAATTATTTCTATAACATAACATCATCCTCTAATGTCTGAGCCTGAATTTCCCACCAGTGCTTCACTGATCCTCATAACACATAATAAGCCAACATGACACTGTTTTCATATAGCGTAATAAAACATTCATGTATCATCTAGATATACTGAACCATGAACTCAGTTCCGTTTGGTCCACTATCTCCAATAAAAGTTGGAGAGTGATATTGATAAACATTCCTCTTTATATCAATCATAATCTTCAAAACCCACCCTCGGTGACTTTGATTATGCTTCATGAACTAAGACAAGATCTCCCATAAGTCCTATCCAACATCATCATATGTCACTATAAATGTCTCATGTTACATTTATGGTAGATATTCTACAACCATATACTCATGTCATCCTCTCAACAAGTTTTATCATAATGTAACAACTCTATAATTATAAAAAATTTCTTTATGATACAAAACATAGGTTAACACATTTATGGGAATCACAATAAGGATCAAATTTTTTTTCGTCAAACCTCTCCACGTTGTAAAAAAATGTGGTGCTATCACTACCCTTAACCATTATACACATTAGTCCTAGTTTAAAAGAGAAAATAAATATCATATTAATGTTTCTAATTTGGACACCCATTTATCCCCATATATTATTATTATAACATATTTCATGATTTTATGATTGGAACAATTTTCATTTTATGTTCTCAATAAGGGAAAAAACTAATGTTTAACAAATTATGCATAACCCATTTTTTCAATGCCTACCTAAATAGATGCAAGTCATAAAATAATCATTAGTTCCTAGAATGATGCACGAAAATTCAAATGGAATGCCATATTGTGCTACAAGGCAATTATAAACAAATATTGTAAACAATAATCATGTCACAAAATAATTTCAACACCTAAGGTGAAATAATATTCAACTATTAAAGACAACAACAATAAAAAAAATTCTGACCCTCAGTTAAATATTTCTCCACTATAGATGTGTTAGCTAATCCCATGTGTGAGATTATAACCATGTAATGACTCTTCGTATTCTCTTATCTTCCTTTCCAATATTGGAAGACAAGATGAAAAAAAAGAAGAAAACCCCATTGATACCACTTGGTGACGTTTAGGCCAATATTCCACACACTGATTCCCCATGTAGGTTAGTCACATGACCTCAAGGACACCTCCCCATATTCTATACGCTATTGAGTAGTAGCGATGAAATAATATCAGTCACAAGGAGACTATAACCTATTTATTAGAGTCATACACTATCATAAAATAATTAAATTTTAACTAAATTGTGATATATCATAACCACAAATATCTATTATTATAAGATGACCAAATTGAGAATTCATTATCAAAAAAAATATAAGATATGTGATGATAAAATATGTTCCATGGGAAAAATGAAACTCAAAAGTAGAGACACTAAAAAATGCATGTTGTTCTAAACCACATTTGTTACCCTTAGGTATGTTCCATCCCAACTCTTCAATCTAACTCATTGCCTTTTTCCTTATCATATAATATAACTATGAAATAATTTTGGTACCAATCATGATGATATAGTAGGGTATGAGTGCAACTTAGTAGGCCACCACCAATAGTGTATAAAACAATATCTCTTCAATTCTATTTATATAGTTGTATAAATAATAAAATACAAAAAATAAATTAAGGATTTTATATTATTCAAATATTAGTTATTTAATCCCATAACACTTATGGGTTCCCAAGGAGTCCCAAATAATATCATACATCTAAATTTCATTGTAAAAAATAATAATTCATTATTAAAAATTTATAATTGAATTGAAATGTTACCATTCATAATTTCCCAATTTAATGAACATCTTTCCATTAATAATTTCAAAATTCAATTATGATGTTTCCATAGGTAATTTCACTATAGAATGACCATGTTACTATTCTTAATTTCATAATTTAAAACCCATGTTACCATTCATAATTTTATAATCCATGATTAAATGTAAACATTACCATTAATAATTTAATAATAGAATGACCATGTTTCCATTCATAATTTATTATCCAATGATCTAATTTATTTGTCACCATTCAAAATATCATAATTTAATGATGGTGATATTATTCCTAATATCATAGTCCCTGATATAATCTACATGTTACCATTCAAAATTTCATAATTGAATGTCCTTGTTACTATTCATAATTATAGATATATGGGTGAATGTCCATGTCACAATTTACCATTCAAAATCCCATATAGCACAATATCACAACAGTACATATATCACAAATTTTCCTATATCACAAAAACACATTAATTAATTCCCCAATTAATTAATAAAATTTTACAATTCCATATTCCTGTCATTACATTAATTAATTGAATACTTAATTTACCCTATAAATTTAATTAATTAATTAAACATTTAATTGATCACATTCAAACCATCCAATCAAATTGTTTAATTAAACAACTAATTAATATATTATATTCAATTAATTAGTCAAAAAATTAATTTTTCATCTAAATCATTTTCATAACCATAATAATTTCCTATAAATAAATTAACAGTGATTTCTTCCAATCAAGAATATTAAAATTTCATAATTAATTCAATAATTATTTATCTAATTTACTTTCAAAATAATTCATAATTATTTTTATTATTAATTATCTTAATTCTATAATATAAAAATAACTCCAATTTTTCATCTCACTTAATAAAGTAATTCACACAAATAATTAATTCAATCAGGAACTCAATTTATAATCATCTAATATCAATTATACAATTACATAAAAATTATTGCAATTGAGACTATGGGATTTGAATTATATGCAACATATCATAATTTTTTTATGAGTGTTCACCGAATGAAAAATCACCAATTTTAGTGGAATAACGATGTAGCATGAGATATGTATATAAAACCTAAATTCATGATTAATCATTTAAATATACATTATTTTTTTATAATTATCCAAAATTACATGATACATATCCAAAAATGTATATCTATCCATCAAAAAACATGGAGACTAATCTTCAATGGGTAGAATAAAACAAGAATATAATGGAAACTACATGGGATGACACCCTATTATAGGGAGGGGTCCATATCTTTAGTCTCATTATTTAATTATGAAGAATAGAGGCCATATGTCATGGAATCTGTCCATAAGAATCAAAATTATTTAATGAAATTTTAGGGTCAAATGTGAGACAATCAAGGATTAAAATACAGGATAATGAAATTTTAAAATAAATTTTCAGTTGAACGAAAAACCGATGAATCGTTTTCTACATGGGGTACCTAGATCCCCATAACAACCCCCCTTAATAAAGTTCCTCATATTGGGGGATAAGGGTGCATGTTTTTTACCTTTTAAGGGGATGATTTTTTAAAACCTTGTACTATCCATGATAAACCTCTCGATCCAGGGTATCGTTGATTCTTGGTCAAGGTCACAGAATTAGAGAAAAACATGTTCTGGTGATACACTTCACTCTTTATTCAATTTTTCTAAAACCTCTCACATAAACACACCCCAATGTAAAAACTAAAACAAAATTACTCAACATGATAAAACATATTTCATACAAATGATCCTTTTAAATCTCTAGAAAATGATGGTTTTTTATAGAACAAATATGCAGTAAACCCATATATGATAAAATTACAATATCCATTCACACATTGTTATAGAAAGTAAAAATGATTCATAAAAAAATTATAAAACAATTTATTTTTAATAATTTTGTTAATAAATTCAATGATACATAGAAATTATCATTAAATATTATTTAATGTTGAATAATAACATTATTGAAATTTTTATATAAAACATGGATATGGAAGATAATAATTCAAGATCCTAAATAAGATATTTAATGAGTATCACATATATTTTTTATGACTATTAAATAAATAATTTAAGAAATGGGAATGGAAATTCAGAACCAGATTAATAAATAGAGTAAAATAGAATATATGATGTTTAATAAAATAGTAAAATATGATTTGACCCAAAAAAACTATGAAGATAAATAATATAAATTAGAAGTTAGACCATAACAAAAATCCTTTAACTCTAGTAATTTTTGAAATACAAATTCATTGAATAAAATACACTTGATATAGAATTGTATATACCATAAATTATATCAATTTATTTGTTAATTTGAATTCATGTGTTTGTAAGATTACTGTGAAAATAAAACATTTTGCAAGATAAGAATAATTTCAAAAAAAAGTAAAGTCAGCCAAAAACCCTCGAAAAGATAATAAATTTGGATGTGATAATTAATACATTAATTGATTTTGTGAACATATTTAAATCCAAAAATATATATAATAAATTAAAAAAATAGAGATTAATTGGCACATAATCAGGGAGTAAAAAAGAAAATAATGTAGTGTTATACTCTAATGGAATGAAATTTAGTTATGAAGCCCTTCCCATATGGTAAATTTTTATTAAAATACCCATGAATCAAATAATTGTAATTGTAACAAAAAATGATGATTTTATTATTTACTAATAATAAAAAATGTGAATTGTGAAATATATAAAATATATATAATAAATCAGGACCATACCCTGACAATATATTTAATTGAAGTGAAATTGAGATGAAATACCTTACCTCGTGTAAATAATTTCCAAGTTTTTTATTAACTCATGTAATAGAAAATAAAATATTTTATTTTATTTCATGACAAGCATTCCCAGTTTCAATACATTCTTATTAATTATTTAAATATTTTATCTTAATTAAATATTTTATTACATAATTGGTTAAGTCAACATTGGTTATTTTGAGTATGTTTATTTCACAGTTTAAGAATGAATTTGGTATACCGACCAAGGATATAATATAATTAATGATATAATTTTCATTTTTATATATTATATATAATTTTAAAACCAAATATTAAATATGGTTGTAAAAAATAATTATGTCACAGTAATGGAGACGGTAGGCCATTTATATTTATGAGTAATGATTCCATTATTCGAAAAAAATAAAGCGATGTACGCTAAGTGTTATTTTATATTCCATGAATATTTATTACTTCATGAATATATTATGTATAAATCATATACATAATTATAAAATTTTGTGATGAGCGGTGATAGAATAAATATTCAAGGTTCGCGAGGTTGTAATCCACCATATACACAAATAATGGTTTTATTTCCCATTTGATAGAAAAATAGATGGATATTGGCTATTATAATTTAAAAATATCATCATGGTATAATTTTTATACCTATTTTATTATTTCATCATGTTTTAAAAATATTTTATTGAGGTTGAATGTGAAATAAATCTAAAATATTTTGTTAAGTACAATATATCTTTTCCAGACAATCTCTGTTTCATTGAGCATGAAGCCATGTAACGATAGTATTCTACAAACAAATAAACCTATATATCCTTCAAAATTATGTTAGTAATGTATTTGGGTATTTATTTCCTAATATATAGTGATCAAAATGTGTGAGTAAGAGAGGATGCGGGGATCCATTTTTTGGTGAAGGGAGATACAGTCATGGAATTTTTTAAAGTATTCAATTAATATAAATAACACTATCATGGAAAAGTGTCAAAATTAATATATTTAGAAAATATGTTGAGGATAATTTTTAATTCACTCATACAAAATATATATGTTTAACAGATTATATCACACATTTCAATTTATTTAACCACATATTCACTCTTTAGATGATTACCATGATTTCAATGTTTTTTACTCTTAACGGTTCATGCGAGTATCTATAATAGGACCATTAGCCCATAAATTATTATTATTTTGATATTTTGAACCATATACCAGTAAATTTGATGATGAAATAACATTCAAGGATTTGATGTCATTTAATTTTCTTATAATATCATCAATGTCAATTTTGAACTGCTTATTTAATTTGACAATTTAATGGTCAACACAAAAATGGAATTTGAATTTATACAATTAATGTATACCTAATATATTATACTACACTATAAAACTATTGGGACACTTTAAATCATCTAGAATATTACTATTAGTATTATTTAAATCATTTACAAGATTTTATACTACCTACAGAAGCACTATACCGGTGTTGGGTAAGTTTTTAATGTAATTATTTAATAACTAAAAATTTAAAAAATGACATTATAAATATATTTTATTTATTCAAAAAATATAATTTAATATTTATTCCCAACATATTTTTATCGTTTTTCCATCATATATGTTAAATTTAAAAGAAATAGATTAATTTTTTTTATTTTTCTTAAGTTAAAATTATATATAAGTCATTTTCATAGAAAAAAGGCACAAAATTTCAATAAATTAGAATATTGGATAATGGTTTTTTAAAATAACTAATAACCAATATTTTTGGAATGTGTTATGGTGATTCTTATTCCCTATCATAATATTTTTAACATTAATTACCCAATTTTCTTTTTCCTAGGTGAAAAATATTTTATACGGTAGACATTTATAATGGAAAAAAATAAAATTGAATTATTGAACTAGTTTAAAGATCATGATTATAAATATGTGAAAAATTTTAAACGAGTCAATACATATATGTCTAGGAAATTAATTTCAATATAGATTCATAAAATGCAATAAATGATGTTATGACAAAATTGTTATTTTATCCTAAAAATTGACTAATACCTAAATTCGGTATTATCAAAAAAATAAAATGAAATTAATTGGATTATATATAAATAAATAATAATTATTTTTCATTAAGTTAATTTTAATATTATTAAATTACTCATTATTGAAGACAAATTTCTATTTTTCAAACAGCGATATTTTTCACTATTGCTCGAAAAATAAATATTTTCTTAAATATAAAATCATTCCACCATAAGATAATTTTGATATAATAATTACAAAACGATAACCTTTCTAAAAAATACTACTTCTACATGATCAATAAAATAATTATAATATTTTAAAACAAAATTAAATAAAAACTATTTTTAAAGAAAATATAGTTTTGATGAATAAAATGATTTTTGAAAAAAGTACTAGATTATTTCTTAAGAATCAATTAATACATCTATATTGAGTAGTAACATTATATATATTTCATAATGTCATTAATAATAATTATAACCACCAATTTAATAAATAGTGTGTAATTTTATCATTTAATGAATTATATATTTTTTGTTTAATCATGGTATTGAATGTTATGTACACTATCAGAAATTGTATTATATTATTTAAATAATATCGTGTAAATGTAAGGAACCATACATAAACATAAACTGTTATTCTGTTTTTTGTAAGAATTTCCATTTTTGGATCTTTTCAGTTTGAGGTATTATTTAATTAAAAACTAATATTACATATTAACTCTTAATTTACTATTGAAAACTAATACTATTTATCCACATTTTTCCCCAATGGAAACCTCTTAAAAATGTAACTTTTTTTCGAGAAATGTCTTACATTATTTTAGAATGACGTATTCTCTTCCCATACAAATCATAAGAGTAGTGAGAAACATTTTAAGTCTCGGGACAAGAAAAAAAAAGCCTAGTGAGGGACATAAATAAAGGAAACCATTAAATCAGTGAAAACACACAAACTATTTCTATAAATTAAATCGTATTTTTCAATGGTAAAATGAATATCATCATTTCATGATATAATAATATTACCTTTTGAATGTAAATAGTTTTAAAAAAAACTCATATAAAAACATATAATATATGTGTAGTTAAATTTGGAAAATATTATATTAAAATGGAATTGCCATATGGTCGACTTCCATTAATGTCACTCTTAAAATGTAATATTCATATGATCGACTACAATTTATTTCACTCTTACAAATATAATATCCATACGACTGATTTCAATACCCAGAGTAGTGGAGGTTATAACATAACCATCCATCCTTGGTTTATCATGGAACAACCCATTCTTCTTTATCTTTTTTCCACCCCTCAAATTTCCATGTACTATTATATAATCATAACACCTAAAAGATTTCACCATTCAACATTTAGCTAATAAAATATCAACTGTAATCAGAATAAATAATTTTAGGGTATTGAAATTATTAATCCATTTCCAAAACCATTTACAATATTGAAATACAAAAAAGTGAATAAAGGGGTGTATTTTCCTTTTAAAAACATGACACCTTAGAGAGGAATCCATATATATAATAATGGTTACAATTTCTGAGATGTTTTTGTGACTTTATTGGATAAAAAAATTGCCATGTGTCATTTTAAAAAATGTATCATTTAAAACATGTAATAATATTCCATTGGGAAACAAATAAATGATATTATTAATATAGAGAAAATTTACTTTATATTAATTTTTTATCCACATAAATAATTATGCTAAATAATATATTGAATATTGATATGGAGAAAAAGTTTTGATAATTAAATCTTTAATCATTCAAGTTTCCCCATACCACTTTGAACATTTAAACCGTAATTATAATGACACAAACATTTATTAATGAAACAAAATCTTTATCTCATTAAATTAATGATTATAAGAAATGTTAATGTAAAAAATATACAATTCCTTGGTATTATGTTTTTTGATTTTAAATTACTATTATGAATTGTTTTCATTTATAATATAGTCTTTGACCTGTGATCTAATGATTAGTATAAATATAGGGATTTAACAAATCCAATTTACTCCGAAAAAGGAAGTGATGTATTTATCGAGTATAATTGTTATATACGAAGAACATTTCTCGGAGCATAGAAAGTAAGTAGTGTCATTGGGATTCACTCCTGACCAAACCCAGTCTGAGATTCAACACATTAAGCATCAACGAATCAAATTTATGGGAGAAGTGAAAGAAAAAAGAGATTACCACCAGAGAGATGTTATCTCAACCCCCAAGAGTTTTTCACCATCACACTCCATGACCTTACGTCTTATGCTGGTGTTATAGGGGGCTACATAACAAGACTCTAGCACAATGATTATGTGATTTATTTTTTTTATAAATAATATACATTGATTTTATTTTTTTTACTTTCTAAATGGGTTTTAATGAAAAAATATTATTTTTAATTTATATTTAATTAAAAAATATATTTTTATGAATTAATGGTCTTTTAATTAAATAATAGTTTAAATAGATATTATTACAAAATTAGTTTTTATTTAATATAAATTATCATATAATTTTTTATGAATACAATTGGAATTTTCATTACTGTTTGAAAACTGTTTTTGTGGAATCCCATTAATTTTCAATAAATTATGGTTTTTATTTTAAATTTTAAAATTCACATATTCAAGAAAATTATTTTGATAAAATGAATAGAAATTTTTTATTTAAAAATTCGAATATATATAATGGTGAATTTTTCATTATTTTTTGAGATAGTTGATGTTTTTGGTAAAATAATAAATATTGTTTAAATATTTAATGTGTTTTATGAAATCATAATGAAATTATAGTGATGTAATAAAATACAATAAAATGGTTTTTTGGACAATTTTTTTCATACCTTCAATATAATGTGATTTTATATTTGTTTTATTATATTTATGGTGCCTTAGTGGAACCTATAATAATTATAAAATATTTTATCTTTTTAAAATTATTTTCTTGAGAGTGTGACTCACCTTATACAGGGAAGCCTTATATTTTAATATTTCTATTTATTTTCCTTTTAAAATAATGTTTCCTATTCCTCTTTTGAAAAAACCATGGGCAAAAAAATGGGACGGTTTTTGGTTTGGATTAGTATAATGTATAGTATCCAAAACCTGAATAATAAATAATTCCATCTCATTTCTTATAAAACCCCACTCAATATCTCAATCCTCTACACTAAAAACATTTTGATATCTACCAACCTCTTAGCTCCTATATTTATAATCCACTCAAGTTGTAAGAACCCAGTTCTTATTTTCATGTACGTTTTTCCTTTTCTAGTCATTTATGAGAAAAAGAGGAAAATCTGTAAATTTTCGATGTACACAACGTGTACTTTATGAGTACACATAGTGTATTGCGATTCCACTGGAAGCCGTGTGCTGGACATGTAATGGCCACACACACGACCATGTCGGGGTGACATGGAGGGAGCCAAAAGCTGAGTATGGGAAAGGCAAGTACATGCCATGTACATCAAAAGCACACGCCCTATACTTTTTTTCATTAAATGGACAGGGGATGCGTCTAACCCCCAGAAGCGTTTTCTTCTAGGTCCCATTCATCTGAGAGAAACCATACGGAACCGAAACATCTCCGATCCCTAGAGCCTCAGTCCGTTATCCGAATCGACTGTTGTCGACTGCATTGGAACCACAACGGTAAGCTCTTCCTTCTTCTTGAGTTACATTCCATGATTCTTCCACTTTCTCAAGATATTGTGGTTTGAACGTTTTAGATGTTTTTATAGATCTACAACGTTCTAAGGAGATTCAAGCCCCGTGGTTCAAGTATATCGATCTCATAGCATCAAGGTAGGTGGTTTATGTCATTCCATTGAAAGTCCTTGAATATTATGTGCAAATTCCACTAATACCCTCGAATGAGGTATTGCGTGTTTACCATTTTACCACTTTGATATACCTACCTAGCTTTTATGATTTCCTAGAGGAAGTGTGAATATGAATATAGTTGACTTTCTGTTCTTTGGATGTTTTTCACATGCATGTTTATTACGACCATTTGGTCACGTTAGCCTGTTTGGGTACATTTCCTCTTTTCCATATCAGCTGCTGTAGGATGGAGGCTTTTAATCACGACATGGTTGTTATGATTTAGATTGGTTAATAATGTAGTTTTTTGGTCTACATTGGCAATATTTCTTTACTATGCCTTTATACTACACAAGTCCGTGAGAACCTGGTGTAGTAGACTATAAGGGGATAGACTGACTGAGCTTTCTCACAGAGTCTTTGAGAATTATTCTATAAGGGGTAGAATTTGTGAGCTTCCTCATAGAGACTAGGATTACTTTGGGCTATAAGGGGATAGACTGTGTGAGCTACCTCAGAGAGCCTAGTATTACATTGGTCTATATTAGGATTGACTGTGTGAGCTTCCTCAGAGAGTTTGTGACTACTTTAGATTATCCGTGGATAGACTGTGTGAGCCTCCATATAGATTCATTATTTTACTTTGAATCACCTTGATATCAAAGACTATATGAGTGATTGACAGTGTCATCTTCCTCAGAGAGTCTTTGTACGTCCTGAGCCATAAGGGGAATTCACAGAGTGATCTTCCTCAGAGAGTCTTATAATTTCTATATGATCAAACCAGAGGGGTCAGGCTGATTGTACTACCTAGAGGGTTGTTGGTACTTGTTAGGTATGAATGGAGGGGATGGCTGTGAGTACCTCCCAGAGGGTTACCTGTTTGTTCTTAGCTGCTTGATAGTTGTTTCTTGATATTGTAATTTTGGATCTTTTACTTTTTATTATCTTCATGCTACTGGTTTTTGTACTTTTTACTTTCCATATATTCACTGACAATTAGGCATAGATCTTTGGGTGGTTTCTTACTTGGATTCAGTCTCACACCCTGTTTGGGTCATGCTTATGGGCCCAAATAGATTATATTGTTGTAGGTATAGATAAGGGAAAGCTCCCTTGAACTTCAGGTACATGACTTACTGTGGAGCTCGAGAGCATGGGACCAAGCATAGGCTTGTGATTCTGAGGAGCTGTTTATCTTTTCTTTTGTACTTGTTTTTGTACTGTTGTATTTTCAGCATTGTAACTTGTTTGGCTGATTTCCAAGACATATATATCATGCATCATATATCTATGAGCTCCTATTCTTTATCTCCTTTAGTCATTCATTGTTCATTGGTGTATGGATTGTTATTGTCTCCACTATTGTTATTTATTTACTCTTCAACTATGTTACTCTGCTAATGAGGGCATACTTTCCCCACTATCACACCCAAGGCCCTCGCTGCTATTCTATAGCCTCTGCTGTTTGGGGAAATGAGCTTGATGCCATGTGACCAACTGGGTACGAGGCACCTATGGGTGGCTCCTGAAACCAGGATGCTACTATGTAGAATCAGAGGGGTTCGTTTTTCTTGACATACAGATTGGAGCCTAATTCAGGGATATGACGGAATCAGTACTTGGTAATAAGTTGTTCCCAGGAGTAGCTAACTCGTGTATAGGGACAATCCAATCTACCTTGTTTATTGTATTTTTTCTAGTTCTGAAATTTTACAGTTGATATGATTTCACCTTCAGTGAATGACATGTTTCGTGATGTTACTATTGAAGTTATTGAGGTTCTATTTCTATTGCAACCCGATTAGAGGAAGGTATGCCATCCCATGCATCGTATATGTATTTTCTCGAAATCATATGACATGAATTCTTACCATGCCATTTGGGGTGCATTATCAATTGCATGTTGTTGTGGTAGGTTTTGTGTATAGTATGCATGCTGTTGTGATAGATGATTTGATAGATTACCTGCTTTCAATAGGTATTTCTTGTGTAAGGTCTTGTTTTTTATGAACGCAAAATTTTGGTTCTTCCGGTGTTATGGGACCTCATGAATCAGAACATGGTGGATCATTGAATTGTTTCCCTTGAATATGACATGTATAAGATTTCATCCTTTGATTCGCGGGGAGTATGGGCCCTCACGGTGTGGAATTTCTCACCTTAGAGCAAGTTTTTCTGTGTTTTCTGGTCTCCAGTTCAGTTCTGAGGCTACAGTCTGAAAAAACCTAGAGTACACAGTGTGTACCTTATGAATACATGCCATGTATTATAAGGCCGTGTGACTAACTATGTGGACAGGGACACGAGGTTGTGAAAAATCTTATAGGAACAGTATGTGTACAGTACGTACACGCTGTGTTGCAGTGACCCCATTTCTTCCCATGTGACTAACGACATGGATGGGTGAGATATAGTCTTACACACAGTGTCCTATTTCTTCCACATGTCGTGCAATGTAACCTAATTACCTGGCCGTGTCACGAATAACATGAGTCGTGGAAATCCTTTAAGTGCACGCCGTGTCCCCGTGGAATGCACCTTGTATAGTGAACCGTCTCATCGGCCGTGTAACTAACAACACGGGTTAGTGTTACCCTTTCGCGTATACGTCGTGTCTGTATGGAACACTCCATGTTCTGTTAGCCGTGTGTGAGGTCGTGGGCAAGGTAAGGCATGTCTAGTACACACTCTGTCTGCCATGAACACGCCGTGTAGTTTTTACATAGAAGAGTCATGTGGATTAACCGTGTAGGAGGAACCAGAAAGGGAAAGAAGATTCTATTACACGCTGTGAGTTAGGAAAACATGCTATTTATTTGCGGTGTTGCATGACCAGTAGAAGGATAAGTACAAACCCAAGTTAATGAAGTAAGGAAAAATGTCGTTTATGAAAAGTACAGACCGTGTAGTCATGTTTTTCATAACTTGACTACATTCTTTTCCCTATTCCATCTAATGACATCAGTTTTTTAGTCCTTGATAATCTTGGATCTAAGGTGTGCATTTGACATTGTAGAGTCATTCTACCTAGACGTCCTCCGCTTGACCGCCAGTCGTAGGGGAGTGATCAGACGCCAGATATGGATGATTAGGTACTTCCAGCACATCCTCCTAATGTGATACCCGTGACACCAGTAGTTATACATGTTGCAGGAACTGATGCATAGTTCCAAGAAGGTTCTCTAAGGATGATGCAGACCTAATTGGGAGCATCATCTCCTGCCCCGTTGATTGCCGAATTGATGTGGGTTTTTCAACAGCAGCATCCTCCCATCTTCTCAAGGTAAGGAAGACCATATGATACATATTCGTGGCTAGAATCAATGCTGAATATCTTCAAAAATCCTGAGGTACCACCATGGAGGAGGGTGAAGTTCGCAACCAATATGCTCTGAGACTCCTCCATGAGGTTGTGGGATGTCATCTCTCAGGTAGGATGCCATCAGAATATGTTTTGGGGGGATTTTGATCATATATTATATGACTACTTATATTTAGAGACCTTGAGGGATAATCGAGCCCATGAGTTCATGTGCTTGAAGCAGGGTACTCTTTTTGTTATGGAGGATTCCTCTCATTTATTAGAGTTGCATCATTTCATGCCTATTCTGGGAAGAGACGAATTGTTTTTTTCAAGAAATTGTGAGGATGGTCACAATCAAGAGATCCATTCCCATGTGAATATATTTAGTTTTACTTTGATCTCCAGTATCATCATCCAGGACATGATCACCGAGGCCAATCTGAGGGATTTGGGAGAAGCAATCCAGGGTGGTTCAACAAGCAGAGTCAGTGTTCCTTCTCCTAATAGCAGGAAGTGACGCAGGGAGACTGCATGAGAAGATCAGAGTAGATGGGATGAAACATTCTGTAGTTAGGTAGTGTGCTACCGGTGTAAGAGGAGTGGGAATACACGGCCATGTTTCCCAAGAGACTCGATGGAGTGCCGATCTTGAGGAAAGATGGGCCATCTGCAGTGTTTCTATCAGTTTTTTCTCACTAGCAGCTGGTGACAGAGGCTATTCTATGACCTCTAGTTCCAGAGCATCATCGCCAGTTTCCCACCAGTCTTGAAAGTGGAGTTTTTTAGGCTGTTCAGGGCGATGTGAAGGTCGTGGCCATGGAGATCAGTCACCAGTATATCAGTGATAGCATAGTGGATCAGCTCTGAGTGGTTCGACAGGGTCACAGGGCCATGGTGCAGGCCACAGTTTTGCAGCGGATCAGACCCATCATGAGCAGGATCCTAGACCTTAAAAAATTCAAAGTTTTATCTAAGTGGATTCAGTTTTATCATCTTCTATTTTGGACATAGGTTCTTCCCATAGATTTATCTCTGTTGTTGTTGAGGAGAGACTTGGGCTCTATCTCTTCTCTTCTGTTGACATGTTGACACTAGACACACCATTGGGAACGAGGACATCTAGTGTATGTCAGTGCATGGAGTTCCCTTTTGAGTTTGGTGGGTGTCACTTGTTATGTGACCTCTATGTCCAAGAGATGACAGGTTGTGATGCCATTCTAGGGATGGACCGGTTTTGTTCCCTTTCAACTAGTCATCGATTATTATCACCGCAGGGTGTGTTTCATATCACCAGTGGGCATATCTTTTATTCATAGAGGCGAGTGGAATGTCTAGGCGAGAAGAGTAGGACATGAGAATCACGGGCTAGGTGGAGTTACAGCCCAGATTACTAGTCTATATCTAGATGATCAGGGGATTTCGCAGTTAGACTTTCCTCTAGTGGTGGATAGTTTTAGAGATTTCTTTCCAGAGGAGTTTTCTGGTTTTCCTATGGAGTGTGATATGGACTTTTTTATTGATCTTGTGTTAGGAGTGGCACTGGTGTCCATTCCTCCTTATAGGATGGCTACACCGAAGTTGCAGAAGATTAAGAAGAAGTTAGAGGAGTTTCAAGTGAATGGTTTCATCTGACCCAGTAATTCTCCTTGGGGTTTTCATGTCCTCTTTGAGAATAAGGAAGACGATAACATTAGGCATCCTGTAGATTATCGGATGCTAAACAAGTTGATTGTCAAGAACCGATATCCTTTGCCTCAGATTGACGATATCTTTGATCAGCTTTGCGGAGACCATGTGTTCTTGATGATTGAAATGAGGTCTGGATATCATCAGTTGAGCATTAGACCATCAAATTTACCTCTAACAGCCTTCATGACTAGGTTTGGTCTGTATGAGTATACGGTTATGTTGTTCGGTCTCACGAACGCGCCAGCAGTTTTCATGGTGCTGAGGAACCGATTGTTCAATTCTTACTTTGATTCCTTCGTGGTTGTTTTCATGGATGATATCTTGGTGTACTCTCACACTCAACACAACCATGCTATCCATCATGAGATTGTTCTCAGTACACAGAGAGAGCATCAGTTATATGATAATCTCTCAAAATGCCACTTTTGGATGGATCAGATTCACTTCTTATGACATGTTATCTCGAAGAAAAGAGTGTAAGTAGACCTAGAGGAAGTCAAATAAGTAGTTTCCTGGGATTAGCTGTAGTATGTATTTGAGTTGTGTAGTTATCTAGGGCTGGCTGGATACTACATACACTTTATACATGACTTTTGACGCTTAGCGGCCCCACTAACGACCCTGACTAAGAAGGGTGAAAAGATCATGTGGTCAGATTCATGTGAGTCAGCCTTTCAGGAGTTTAAAATAATGTGGACTTCAGCACCAATACTTGTCTTTCCAGAGCCGGGCAAGAGATATAATATTTAATATGATGCGTCAAGTATTGGGCTGGGAGATATGCTTATGCAGGGATATGGATTCATTGCGTATGGGTCTCGGCAGTTGATTCCATATGAGAGGAATTACCAGATGAACGATCTTGATTTGGAAGATATTTTTTCATCCCTTACTGTGTTGGAGACATTATCTGTTGGGAGAGAATTCTGTTTTTTTTTCACCGACCACAAAATTCTCCAGTACATTTTGAATCAGTGTAACTTGAATTTGAGACAATGAAGGTGGGTTGAGGACCTACAGTCCTTCGACATTGATCATCCCTATAAGCCTAGTAAAGTCAATATTGTGGATGATTCACTGAGTAGGATGACTTAGATACATGTAGTTTAGGAGGCAATTAGTGAGTGGTAGCTCATGGCTGTTTTATCTCAGATGCATTTGATGGTGCACGATGGACAGGGTAGGAATTTTATATCTTCTGTAGTTGTTACCTATACCCTTCTTGGTTGAGTGATAATGAGGAAGATATCCGATTTAGAGGGACTAATACTATTGAAGATTGTTTCAAGAGTGGAATCTATTCTTGGAAGGACCATTGGCGAGGATAAGATCTTGCGTTTCCAGGGGTGCTAAAAGACATACGCGAGGAGCTGATGTGGGGTTTTCATTCCTCAGTTTGGACAGTTAATCCTAGAGTCACCATGATGTATCATGATCTACACCGTCAGTATTGGTGGCAAGGTATGAAGAGTGACATTTTTGGTCTCATCATGAGGTGTTCCACTTGTCAGCAGGTGGAGGCGGAGACTCAACAATCAGTAGGGCTTCTACAGCAGTTACCCATTCTCGAGTGGAAGTGGAACGACGTTGCAATGGATTTCATGACCAGTTTTCCGAGGTTACCTTGAGTGAATGATGCTATATGGGTTGTCATTGATAGACTCATGATGGTTTCTCACTTCTTTCCTATCATGGATATCTTTAGTGTTGACTAGACAAGACAATTGTACATCCATGATATCGTACGTTTACATGGGGATCCACACTCCATTGTTTTAGGTAGGGATTCTCGTTTTACTTCTCGAGTCTGGAAGGGGATTCAGAAGGCGTTGGGTATAGAGGTACTTTTGATTATAGCTTATTCCCCATATAGATGGCCAGTCCGAGTGTACATTTTCGGTGCTTGAGGACATGCTCTGAGCATGAATTCTACATTTTGGAGGTTCTTCAGAGAAGCATATACCTCTCATGGAGTTTTCCTACAATAATAGTTTTCAAGAAAACATTTAGATGGAACCTTATGAGGATTTGTATGGTAATCCATGCTGATCCCCATAGTGTTGGATGAACGTAGGAGAGGCAGATTCGCTAGGACCTCGTCTTGTCCAGGAGACCATGGATCATATAGAGTTGATTCAAAAGAGGATGGATACTGAACAATCTCGATAGAAGTTGTATTTTGATCACCAGAGGTGACCTCTGGAGTTCGAGGTCGAGGAACAAGATTTCCTACGTGTCACAATGAGGTTGAGGCACAGGAGGATTAAGAGACAGGGTAAGATTTCACCGACGTATGTTTGGCTATTTGAGGTGTTAGAGAAAGTTGGGACGGTTTCCTATATGTAGCAGTTACCATAGAGGTACCGAGCCATGAATGATGTTTTTCACGTTTCTCAGCTTCGACTTTACATTTCAGACCTGTCTCGTGTCTTTCAACCTGAGGAGGTTGAGCTCGAGGTGGATGCATCATTTGAGAAGCATCCCATTCGGGGTGTTGATCGCAATACAAAGGTACTTCGTGGCCGGTCTGTTCCTCTGGTATGAGTGCTGTGGAAACCCAGCTGGGTACAAGACAAGACATAGGAGAAGGAGGCCGATGTACAAGCTCAGTGGCAAGAGTTGTTGGCAGTTTCTTCATCTATGACACTCTTGGAAAATTCGTGGAAAATTTTCATTAAGGGGGGAAGTTTGTAAGAACCAAGATCTTATTTTTAGGTAATTTTTTTCTTTTCTGATTGTTTTTTTGAAAGAGGAAAATATGGAAAAAATTTACGAACAGGTCGTGTAATTTATGAGTACATGTCGTGTACTGCGATGCCGCTAGACGCCGTGTGGTGGCCGTGTCACAACCACACACAAAGCCATGTAGGGGTGACATGGAGGCCGCCTAAAGAAGAGTATATAAAAGGCAAGTACATGCTGTTTACATAAAAAGTACATGATGTGTACTTTCTTTTTTTCATTAAACAGAACGGGGTCACATGTAACCCCCAGAAGCATCTTATTCTAGGTCTCATTTGTCCAAGAGAAACTGTACGACACCGAAACTTCTCTGATCCCTTGAGCCTCTGCCCATTCTCTGAATCGACTGTCGTTGATTGCTTTGGAACCAAAGCTGTAAGCTCTTCCATCTTCTTGAGTTTAATTTCATGATTCCTCCTCTTTCTGAAGTTATTGTGGGTTGAAAGTATTATATGTTTTTATATATATACGCAATTCTACGGAGATTCAAGCCTGGTGGTTCATGTATATTGATATCCTAGCATGAAGGTAGGTGGTTTGTTTCATTCAGATGAAATTCATTGATATTATGTTCTAATTCCACCAATACCCTTGAACGGGGTATTTCAGGTTTACCATTTTACCCCTATGATATACTTGCCTTGTAGGTATTCTTGTATAGAGGAAGTTTGAATATGAATATAGTTTAATTGATGTGCTTTGAATTTTTTTCCCATGCATGTTCTGTTTACGACCATTTGGACATGTTATCCAGTTTGGCTACTTTTCATGTTTTCCATACCATTTGTGGTAGGATGGAGGGTTTGAATCCTGAAATTCTTGTTATGATTTAGATTGGTTATACAGGTAGTTCTGCAGGTCTAATTTGGCCATATTGATTTACTATGATGTTATCCTACATAGGGCCATGAGAACCTGATGTAGTGGACTATAAGGGGATAGACCGAGTGAGCTTCCTCAGAGAGTCTTTGAGAATTAGGCTACAGGGGGTAGACTATGTGATCTTCCTCAGAGATCCTAGGATTACATTCGGAAATGAGGGGATAGACTATGTGACCTATCTCAGAGATCCTAGGATCACATTGGGCTATATGGGATTGACTGTGTGAGCTTACTCAGAGAGTCAGTGACTGCTATAGACTATACAAGGATAGACCGTGTGAGCATCCTCAGAGAGTCTTTGTTTTACTTTGAATCACCTTGATATCCTATACTATACAAGGGATAGATTGTGTAATATTCCTCATAGAGTCTTTTTATGACATAGACTATAAAGGGAATTGACCATGTGTGCTTCCATAGAGTGTCTGTGACCTTGGGGATATAAGGGGAATTGACTGTGTGATCATATTTAGAGAGTCCCAGACAACCTTAGCCTATAAGGGGAATTGACCGAGCGAGCTTTCTCAGAGAGTCTTATAATTTTAGTATGACCAAACCAGAGGGTTCATCCTGAGTGTACTATACAGAGGGTTGTTGGTACTTGTTAGGACGGGCCAGAGGGGATGGAGGGGAGTACTTTTTAGATGGTTACCTGTTTGTGCTTAACTGTTTGATAGTTGTTGGTTGATATGGGAATTTTGGACTGTTGATTGTTTAGTATGTTCCTATTATTGATTTCTATACTTTTTACCTTCTATATATTCACTGAATGTTAGCCACCGATCATTGGGTTGTTTCTTACTGGGATATAGTCTCACACACTATTTGGGTAATGCTTCTAGGCCAAAATAGATTATATTGTTGCAGGTATAGATAAGGTAAAGCGCCCTTCGACTTCAGGTACATGACTTGCTATAGTGATAGAGAGCATGGGACCATGCTTAGGCTTGCGATGTTTGGGGGCTATTTATCTTATCTTTTGTACATGTTTTAGTATTATTGTATTTCATGCATTGTGACTTGTTTGGCTACTTTCCTATACAAATGTATCATGCATCATATATCTATGTGCTTCAGTTTTTGATCTCCATTAGTCTTTCATTGTTCACTTTTGTATGGATTATTACCACATCCACTATTTTTATTTATTTTCTATTCCGTTGTGTTACTCTTCCAATGAGGGCCTAGTTTCACCACCATCACACCCATGGCCCTTGCTGCTAGTTGGAATCCTCTGGCGTTTTGGGAAATGTGCTTGAGGATATGTGTCCAACTGGGTACGGGGCACCTCTGGGTGGCTCCCAGAACCAGGATGTTACAAAAGGCACCCCATTCTCCCAACAAACATCTCTCAAGCCTCTCTCAATCCATTTTGATTACACTTACAAGTAATGGGTTTTTTCCTTTATCATTTTTTCCAAGATTCATTGTGTTGTTATTATCTTTTATTTTAAATTAAAAATGTTTGGGTATGATTTTAAACCTCCCCTATACATAAATCTTTATATTTGAATGATTTAATACCGCTTCCACTCTCGATTATTCCCCCCATGTATACCTATTACCGTAACAAAATTTCCTTAAGGGATCATCACTTTTCTTCCTTCCTTATTATGTCCATGTTTCCTTATATTATTATTCTATTTTATTTTCAATTGAAAATGTTTGGGTATGATTTTTAATATCCCCAATGTTACCCTCCTTATATTTGAATGATTAAATACCCCTTTCTCTCTAATTAATGTCTCCCATGTACACCTGTTACCATGAATTTTTTTTTAAAAGTTGTTCCATTTCTCCTCTTTCATAATGTTTCTTTTTTAGGTTACACCTTCTATTTTTATATTACATGTGCTTTGACATGAATATATACGACCCCCTTAATGTCCATTTCATGTAAATATGTTGAGGTACTCCTTTCTATCTCATCACCAATTTTTATGGTTTATTATGTTACATCATTACGCTGCTGAAATTGCACCGTAATTTTCCAAGTGAAAATCATTATATAGTGAATACCATACCCATTTCACTATTAAGGATATTCACCAATATGTACATATAATTATTTAATGGTTCTTACATGTATGTCTTCCAGATTTCTTACATCGTAGAATAACTTATAATGTCGATTGACTCCACGTTATATGAACTATGTGGCACACTTATGCATGAAATGAAATGATTAAGAAGGGTGCACTGAGATAGGGCTCCAATGCATTGGGTAAAGAATAATATCATGATACTAAATGTGAAATGAGGAATTAATCATGCTAATTCAACTACAATAAGTTTTTAATCATGTTAATCAAATTGCAATAAAGTTTTATTCATGCTATATGTTCTATGAGCCTTGGTTCATGCAAAAAAATGATAAATGTTGTAGTACATTTCGATGTTATGATAATCAAGCTATATCAGTACTTTATGTTCATTTTTCTCTTATTCTCCATTGATATTCATATTTCTTAGCATGTATTTTATTCTTCATGATATTCATTTTTTATTCCCGTAATGAGCTTTATAGCTCACCCTTTTCTTATATATGTCCTTAGATTATCCCACGATAAGAGAATTACAAAAGAATGTTGTAGTCATGTAAAATAAGTTTTCAATAAAGATGTTTTATTTTATACCTTATGTTGTGATGTAATGTTCCAAATTTCCCAACACACTAAACCATTAGATCCTATGAGTTATCTTATGTGATATTTTCTGTAATAAATCTTGTTTAAGTGCGTAAGAAATAAATTGATAGTTATAGTTGGTATAAGATGACAGGTTCAGTGATTTTGGGATTAAAATTAGAGAACTATAGTGAATGACATAGGGTTAAGACTAAGTATAATTAAAACATCCATCAATTTTGGAGAGTATATATTAAGTTGTTTATAAAGAAAATGCCTCCCTCTCGGGATATGAATATGTAGAGGTGGCTCCAGAACAGATGTATATTGGGGTAAAACATCAATACACAGCATGGAGATAGACTCGAATGAGAACTGGTGAATGACAACGAGCCTTGCATCACTCCTGGTTCAACATTCCGGGGGGATATTCTATGATAATTTCATAAGATTATTATGAACAATTATTAATAGAATAAAAAAATTCCCCTAATAATATATGTTGGGAATTAAATCATGGATAATATACATTGATTCCTAGAAATTTATATGTTAAGGAGATAATATTAATTTACATGTTATCCCTTTAATGTACTTATA
The DNA here is from genome assembly GCA_963277665.1 of Viscum album. Classification (NCBI taxonomy): domain Eukaryota; kingdom Viridiplantae; phylum Streptophyta; class Magnoliopsida; order Santalales; family Viscaceae; genus Viscum; species Viscum album. Next base: position 538,222,266 of record OY728157.1, read on the forward strand.
TTCCAATTTATGTGTTTAAATGTTTTATATACTCATCCATAAATGAACTTTTATTCTTACCAATAGCCAGTAATATGATGAAAAACTGATGTGAATGGAATCATGATGAATTTCCCAATGAGATTCCCAATCAAAAGGGAGCTCAAGTAGGACATATCATGATTATGACAAACTAGCTATAAAAAAATTACTATTAATAAGTGAAAGGTTTTTGAATTCCCAAGAAAATCAAGTTTGATGAAGATTCCATCTAATTAAAGTCCATCTGGTAAAGTTAAAAATGGGAAGAATATGAAATTTCCTTCCTGCAATGAGTGTGGAATGATGCAACAAAGGAAATGTTCTAAAGGGACTATGATATGTTTTATATGTGGAAAGGGAGGGAACAATGTTTCAAAATTCCACGCAATAATGGATAATGTGATGGAGTAAAACAACGTTCCATCTATGGCATCATACATAGTTCTATGTTATAAATGTAGATAATTCGGGCATTACCCAGGATAATTCTCTATTGCAAGGGATGAGAAGCATGATGAGTACAAAAAATCTCCATGATAAATGGAGATTGGGAAGTCCAATGCTATGATATATAATGAATAATGAATCACATGAAACCAGAACATCAATGTAGTGTATTCCATATTGTATTTCAATCCATTTCTAATTAGTATATCTTTTCTGTTTTATAATAATATTGATTCCTCATCACAAATGGTATTAAATCATTTCAGAAATACATTATAAGTGTTGTATCACATGTTTATGTTTGTGGGAATTTTTTTAAGGAAAATTTTATAAGTCTTCCATTGATGGAATTTGTGGAGAGAAGACAAATTCATTTCCTATTCCTCTATTCAGTTGATAATTTAGTATCAAAACTATCCCACATAAGATGTGGAGTTGGTGGGAATGATATTTGCATTAAAAATTATGAAGCATTATCTCTATGTGGGAGAAGTGTTAAATATATTCCAATAAAAATATCTCAAATATATATTCATAGATAAAGACTTGAATATTCCACAATAAATATGCTTAGAGTCGATCAAAACTATGAATGCTCAATCCCCTACCACCCTGGGAAAGCAAACAAGTTGAAAAATGATCTATATAGATTGGAAGGAGAAATTCTATAATTGATGAGAATTTTAAAAGGATCCAATATTCTTTTATTTAATGAAGATTGAAATGGGAATCATAAATAGGGGAACATCAAATACCGTTTCAAAAATGATTGCTCAACCATCACTTTTGGAACAGTTTAAGAATTCTCAGAAGGATGATGTGGGAATTCAAAAGATAGTGGAAACTATCAAAAAAATGTAATCCTTAGAATTCATTCTTAATGAAAAATGAATTGTGAGATTTGGGTCAAGAGTATGTGTTCAATAAAAGCCAGAGTTAAAGAATGAACTTTCTGATGATGAAAATAGGTAAAATTTATCCATTCACTAAAGAAACACATTGATGTATTGAGTTATCTGAGAGAATTATTGAGGTGATAACATGATGAAGGAGGTCACTATGTATAATTCAATGATCTTGGTATGTCATCAATTGAAGGCTGAGAGGCAGGCATCAGTAGGTGATGCAACCTTCACCCATACAAAAATAGAAATATTAAAACATCACCATTGACTTTGTCACAGGACTTCCAAAAATATCCAAAGGAAATAATTATATCTCAGTTATAGTGGAAATTCATAAAAATACTACACACTTAATTGAAATATGAGAGGATTTATCATCGGATCAACATGAACAGATATACATTAGAGAAGTGGTATGGCTACATAGAGTACCACTATCTGTTATATCTGATCGAGATCCATTATTCACCACTCTATTATGGAAGAGTATCCAACATGCTCTAAATAATGAGATGAACTTCAGTACGTCATATCATCCTCAAACTAAAAGCCAATCTATGTAGTCTATGCTAACATTTGAGGACATGTTGAGAGCATGCTCAATGAAATTCAAAGGCAGATGGGATCAATATCTTATTCTGGTTGAGTTTTCTTATAAAAATAATTTCTACTCAAGCATCCAAATGGCTCCTTGTGAAGCCGTTTAATGGAAGAGGTGTAAAATATCGTTATTTTGGGATGAAGTTGGGGTGTGAAAACTCGTAGGTCCATAAATTGTCAAATAAATTGTGGATAAATTTTAGAACATCCAGAAGTACCTTAATGTATCTCAGAGTAGATAAACGTGTTATATTGATAATTTTTGACAAGACCATGAGTATGATGTTTGAGAAATAGTATTATTTTTCATGTCACCATGTAATAGAGTTATGAGATTTTAAAAAAACCGGAAATCATTGTTCTATGTGCATTGGCTGTTTTGAAATCCTTGATCACATTGGAGAAGTGGAATATTGTCTTGCACTCCCACCAAACCTGTCTCAAGTACATGATGTATTCCATGTGTCGCTCTTGAGAAAGTAAATAGCTGAACCACCACATGTAATCAATCTAGAGGTGGTACAATTTGAGAATGTTGTGTCATTTTAAAAGAATCTGGTAAAGATCATAGATCTTTGGGGAAACGTTCTATGAAATATGAAAATGCATTTTATCAAGGTGTTGTTGTGAAATGAAAAGTTTGAAGAAATAATGTGGGAATCAGAGGAAGTGATGAAGTAGAGTAACCCTCATATATTTTAGTGTGTGAAAAAGAAATTTTGAGTGTGCAATTTCTTAAGGGGGAAGATTGTATCGAACCCAAATTTTATTAATGAAATTTTTTCTTGATCTTGTTAAATGTCTTACTATAAAAAATGGTTATATAAAACATATAAAATTACTTGGTTTTATGTTTTTTATTTAAAATTTTAGTTACTAAATGTTAACTTTTATAATATATCCATTGAATAGTGATTACATGATTAATATAAATATAGTTCCTTACAAATAGAATTTACATAGGCAAAGGAAGTGATTTATTAATAGAGTAGAATTCCTAAATACAAATCCTATTTTATAGATCTTGTAAAAACAATAGCATCACTATTCTTCTCTTGGGAACAAGACCAAGGCAAGCTTCAACAGGTTATACTTGAACAAAACTGCCTATTATAGAAGTAGAAGTTAATAGAGATTAGCACATGACCAATATTATGTGATCCACCCCATGAGTCTGTTACCATCACACACCTTAACCTTAGGTTTAGATGGGAGTTATAAAGAGTTATATAACACGACCCTAGAACTATAATTATGTGCTTTATTTTTTGAATAAATAATATACATTCATTTGATTATTGTTATATTGTAAATTGTTATTAAATCACAAATAGTACATTTAGTTAATACTAAATTAAGAAATCTAATTTGATGAATTAATCAATTTTTTAATTAAATATTATTTTAATAAAATATTATTACTAAATTAATATTTATTAAATTTAAATGATTTTATTATTTTTTATTTCAATATAGTTGAATATTTTTTTTTGTATTGAAAAATGTTTTTGTAAAATCCCATGAATTTTAAAATAAATTTATTTTATTATTTTTAAATTGAAAATTAACATATTTAGAAAATTATTTTGATAAAATAAATATCATTTATGGATGTAAGAAATCAACATTATCTAACGGTAAATTTTTCCTAATTTTCTGAGACAATCTAATTTTTGGGTATAAAACTAAATACTATTTAAGTATTCAACGTGTTTTATGACATCATAATGAACTCATAGTGAATTAATAAAATACTATAAAAGGGTTTTTTCTACCCATATAGGTTTTACCTTTAAAATAATGTGATTTTAGATTTGTTTCATTAATTTTATAGTTTCTTAGTGGACCCTCCAATACATATAATATATTTTAACTTTTTAAACTGATTTAGTTTAGTGTGACTCACATCTACATAAAAAAACTAATGTATTAACAAGTTTGGTCATTGGACATATAATAAAATTTCATCAACCCCACATTTTCAAAAACATTAGGTGAATAACATGGTCCAATTTATGGTTTTGATTAGTTGAATTTATAGTGTCTAAGACATAAATAATAATGATTTCTCTCTCATTTCCTATATGAACCCACTCAGTCTCCAATTCCTATTCACTAAAACCATTTTGAGTTCATCCAGCCTCGGACCTCTTCTATCATTAATCTTCCCAAGGGGCCCCATGAACCAATGAAGGCTCTCTCAATCATATCATAATCCTTTGGGATCACACTTCCATATAAGGTATTTCATCTTTTCTCATTTTTCCCATGTTTCATTATGTTGTTATTCCATTTTATTTTAAATTACAAATTTTGGGGAATAATTTTACACTGAACCTATACATCCATCATTATTTTTTAATTATTAATTTCCCATTCCTCTATAATTAATTCCTACTATGTACACCGGTTACTATGCGGAAATTCCCATAAGGGATCCTCACTTTACTTCCTTCCTTATCATGTCTGACTTTACTTGTATTGTTATGACGTTTTATTTTCAATTAAAAATGATGGGGTGTGAATTAGAACATTCCTTATACTATGATCCTTATTTTTTAATGATGAAATAGCCCTTTATCTCTCATTAATTTCTCTCATGTACACTCTTTATCATGCCAAATGTTAGTAAGAGTTATTTCATTTCTCTTCTTTCTTAAAGTTTCATTATTATGTTACACATTCTTTTTCCTAATTCCATGTCTTGAGAAATATATATTTATGGCCCTATAAAATCCCATTTAATTTATATATGATGAGATAATACACTCTCTCTCATCAACCATTTTTATGAATTTTTATGCCACGCTCTTATGCTGCCGAAAAAGCACTGCGAGTTTCCAATCCAAAATTATTGTGTAGTGAATACCATACACCTTTCCCTATCTAGGGTATTCATATTTATGCACATATAGTTATTTAATGGTATATACATGTTGTACTCCACAGTCCTTAAATCATGTAATAACTTATAATATTGAATGATTCCATATTATATGATTTACATGGAACACTTATTCATGAAATGAAATTATTAAGAAGGGTGTGCCCAGATAGTGCAACAAGGCATTGGGTAAAAATAGTATGATGATACGCCATGTGAAATGAGGATTTTATAATGATAATTCATGTTCAATGAGAGTTTAATCATTAAAATTCATGTACAATGAGGGTTTACTCATGCCCCGGGTGTAATGAGCATTGGCTCATGCTAATATCATTTTATATTTTGTTACCACATTTCCATTTTATGATAATTAAGATTTATCAAACCATTATGTTCATGTTTCTCTTATTCTTCATTTATATTATTAATTCCCATCATGTATTTTATTTTTCAGGTTATTTTTTATTTAATCTCTTACTATGATTTATAGATCACCCTTTTTATATGTATTTACTGACGTTCTCCAATGCAATGCTTAGTAAGAAGGAATGTTGTGGTCATGTAAAAGATGTTTTCAATAAAGATGTTATATTTTATGTCTCAATTTATAATTTATTGTTTATAATTTCTAACTACACTAGAACACTCGATCATCAGATTTAGTTCCAGTTTATGTTTATATAATAAATCATGTTTAAGTGTGTAATAATGAAAAGGGTTGTTATAATCATCCCCAAAAAGCAATAGTTTTTACCCAAAAATGAAGGCCTTCAGGCCATTGGTGGATATACCCCTAATAATAGATTTCAGTTTCATATTTTCATGAAATGCCTCAAGGAAAGGATATATAGGGAAATTTCTTCACCTCGAGTCAGACAGTTCATGTAAGTTATTTATCTTCCGGAATAAAATAAATAGTATAATTATTTACCGATTTGATTAAAGTTTTATATTTGATTATTCCTTTTTTATAACTTTTTACCATGTTGTGTCAATTACATAATTATTTAATCTCACATTGGGATTTTTGATGTTTTTCAATGCTTGAGTCCAAAATGACTTCATTATGTAAACTATTGTCAATGCGGTTGTTATTACATAGAATATTTAATTATATACATTATATAATAAAAAACATTATATAAAAATTATATTTTTAAAACCAATCATTAAATATTTATATGAAAATGAACTACATTATAATCATGGAGACAACAATCCATAGATATTCATGAGTAACTTTCCCATTTTTTATTGAATATTATTGAACAGATATAATTATTATTTAATCCTTAAATAGTAATAATAATAATATCATAAAAATTATATTATTAATTTTATGTACTTATATGTTATCCATATCTTTTGGTTATTAAAAAAATCTCATAGCATTATAGTCGTGATAGTCCAAACATACACACGAACAACATTTTCATTTTCATGTGCACAAAATGTAAGAGATATATTTTCATTTTATTATATTATAATAATATATATTTCTGGAATAAAAGAAATGATCATTAATTACATCATTATAAATAGTATTGAGTGATGGTTATGGAAAATGAATTATATTAGTCTGTGGAAGAGATAATTTTCATGTATGCACAAAAGATTAATTCATTACCCATATGATGATATATGTGAAGAATTTGGTTGATTAAATTTACATAATACCCTAATTATATTGTGGATACGGTAGAAAATATTTAATCATGGTTTAAGTAGATTGGAATGTAGATAAAAACAGAAATAAATTAGAGTCATAAAATTAAATGTGCATTTGCTTTAGATGATCACCTTTGGTGAACACCCTAAAATCTATAAAAATGGGTTTCTATAGAAAATAAGTCTTGTAGAATGTTTTTATGTATTATAAATCAGATTTAGTGAAAATATTGCTCAATACAAATGGGTTTTATAGGGTGTGTAAAAGAGATGAATGGGTTACTTTTTAAAATAGAGGGTATGGTTACTCTTGGAATAATAATAAGATATTAATTACTATAAATTTTTTTTTATATTCCAAATTGCTCAAAAATAAATCATTTAGAATATAAAATTAATTTTTTCGTAAATATTTTTTACAGTTAGAATCATTCATTTTGGGATTATTATTAAATCCTTATCGTTGTGTATTAATCATTCAAACTCTTTCTGTTTAATCAAGTAATCTACACTTTGAGGGTTAATATAATCATCATAACATGAAAAAATACTCATGAATGAGTATTTATTGAAATTTATATAATTTTATATAATTATTGTCTTTATATAATATTTTTATAAATTAAATATAATATAATATAATATAATATTTAATATTTTATGATAAGAATTATGTGAATTTTAACACTATTAATTACATGAAATTTTTTAGAAAACCATGACAATGTTATTCCTTATGAAAAACTATATTAACTGATCCCTAATATTTCATATGAATTCATAAAAAAATTATGAAATAATACATACCATATTATATTTATTTTAATATTATTAATATGATTTATTTTATTCTTCTATCACTAAATAAATTACTACATCATTATTGTGACATAATTAAATTTTATTATTTGTTTCCTAAAAATTATAAATAAATTTTTTTGATATATATAAACATTTTATATTAATAATTAATATTAAATTATAGTATATCTTCTATATAAACCCTTATTAAAAATTAATTATAAAAAATATAAGTATGACATTTTTTACTCATCTTAAAATAAAATACAATAAATGTCATATTCTTTTCAAAGTGTTCTAAAAAGGTTTTAATTTATTTATAAGGATGGTTTTGGTTGAACCCCATTCATAAAATAAAATTAAGTCATGTTTTAGGGTAATTTTATGATAATACATTATTATTTTTACATTTAATTACAAGATTTACACAGAACCATGTTAAATAAAACAATAAAGTTATTTTTTCCCAAAAAATAATTAAATCCTAATATAAGAAAAATTTCATACAGATTACAACCATTTATGTCTATTTATCAAAATTAAATTGACTAAATTTTCTAAATTATTTCTAATTGTAATCCCATAGATGTGGTGAGAATGCGGGTAAAAGATACTTTCAAAATTTCAATACATTTCCTCATCGAATGTCAGTATAAAAATTACCCTGATGACCTAAATTGGATTAATACATGAATTCATGATCTATTTTTACTTTTATAATTAGTTTAATGTATAATAATTATTTAAACTGAAAATCATTTTTTAGCAACAATGTAGTATTTTTCACTATTAATCAAAAAATGTACCAGTTCAGAGAAATAACTAAATTTAGCTGACGATTATTTTGATAATTCAAATTAAAAAAATTAACTTTATTTTGAAAAATATAATATATAAAAGTGTAAAAACTATATTTTAAATAGGTTCAAAATAAAAAAGTGACACAATCAATTTTTTTGAAGAATACTACTTTTTTCATAAAATTTGATTCATTATTGTGTCGTGTATAAAAAACACATAAGAGAAATTTTAATAGTTAAACTAAATAATGTATATATATATATCATTAATACAATACAAAATGGTTGATTTATTATTTTATAGGTATAAAGAAAACTTATTCATATAAAAATTGTTTCTTAAAAAAACATTTTTTTTATTTACAATTAATTGGTCTCCAGATAATTAATAATATACACAAGACTAATCCATATTTCCACAATTCATTATATCATATTCATTCAGTCCATTATAAAAACTATGTGATAAATACCATATTAAATAATAATATTTATTTTTCCTTTATGATAAATATTTTTTATAATTTATGATTTTGAATACTATAGTCACTTTTTAAAAATTCATAATTTTAAATTCTTCACCACATTAATAAATGTATCCCTCTCAATTTTAACTCAGGATAAAAAACTAGGGATTTGACTTCTCCAAATATATTTTTATAAATACCACATTATAATAAGGATTAATTAGACATCCACTTTATTATAAGTAAAATGGATTATGATGGTCATACGAGATAACATATACTGGGGTTACATGTAGTAAAACCTATACATGAAAGAGAAAACTGATTGTAATAGACTAATAGATATTGATATAGAACACGGTCATGGAATGATAGCCATCAGAACAACATAAAATTTATCGGGGTCAAATGTGCTTTGATAAAATTAAGTAGATAACATGATTTCTTTAATATCTATTTCATAGAGTTGAAAAATTATTTTACTATTTGAAATAAGTTCCCAAGTGTATATAAATATAATAAAAGTTGAGCTTCGGTCATTAATCAAATTCCACCTAAAACATATCTTTTTCTAAAAATGCTAAGTATTTATGTAGAATTTATCATTCTTATAAAACTAAAATCATAATCTATAGAATCAAATAAACCGAAAAATATAAATAGTCTATTTAGACAATATATAAACATTAACAAAAACAAAAAATCTCAGTATAAGATCTGATAAGTCCCCAAAAATAATAAACCATTAAATTATGAAGGACTAATTATAATCCCTAATACCAAATAGTAATACCCAATGTTCAGCATAGACCATTCAACAAATAAATATCATTAAAATTCCTCAAAAATATTATATACTAAGATTATAACAAAAAATTTACATTAACACACAATTTTCAAATATAAATTTTTACCTTTGACTCCAAATAACAAAAATCACTCTTAATATCTCATAACATAAATATCATATCCCAATTCACATAATCACAAATATATCAGTCCATAAAAATATCATATAATCTAAGAGAAAATAATTCAACCTATTTTCTAAAAATAAGATTCCCATGTATTCTATAAACATTAATAATAAAGGGGTCCTAGAATAGTGAATGTATAACATTAATCACTTTTTCACCATATCATTTTATATTCCAATTATTAAAAATTCAATACAACATATATTTAGAAAATATACATATTCGTAATCCATTAACTTGTTTAACTAAAATGAAAATTTCTTACTAACTCGAGACATCATGTAGTCTCGTGGTGGGAGAGTGACCCTTTTCTTCCTTCAACTCTATGTTTGATTCCCACAGCCTAGACTGATGTGACAGGTTTTCATCGATCATATAATTATTCATCTTTCTAAAACTACAAAAATACCTATAACATTAAAAAATATTTAACCCTAATAAATTAGTATAACTTCTTTTTACAAAAAAATTTATCTCATACAATTCAATTTTCAACCCAAAAATTAATAACATATCATTACTCAAAATTTTAATGTCTACAAAAATACAGTTAATCACATCAGAGTTTCATAACATAAAACTCAAATGGTATTGTAAGATATTAAACAAATAATAAAAAATAAAATTATAAACTAATGATTATATCCCAAACTCTTTAGAAAACATTCTAATATATAAATTTTTTTAAACTATCTTCAAATTCTAACTGTAAATACATATCCCCAAAAAAATTATTCTACTATTTTTGAAGTAGAATTCAAATATGGTGATTAATTTGGCTCATAGTTTTTGATAATTAGGAAATACTCTTATATAGTAATCTCATAAATTATAAGTGTTCCCTATTAATATTTATCATCCTTTTCCACCAATGTAAACCCCTTAAAATGTAACTTCTTTTCATGAAACATTTTAAGTTCTTTAATCATGACATCTTCATGGCACGTACCAATATTAAGACCTGTGAAAAAAATTATAAACCTAAGGATGGGCACATAATTTATTAGTAAGGGGCATAAATAAATAAAACCACTAATTCATTGAAATCATATAAAACATTTCCTTTAAATAAAACATAAATTTTACCATGAAAAATATTTCATCATTTAAAAAATATAATTATCATACCTTTTTAAAATCAACAACAATCATAAAAAATCATTATAAAATATATAATATATAATAAGCTAACCTGGGACATAATTAAATTAAAATGAAATAACAATAAAGTCAACTTCAATAAATATCACTATTACAAATGGAATTGTCATATGGCCGACATCAATACATTTCACTCTTAAAAATGGAAGAGCTATACGACTTATTTCAATACCCACTAAATTGGAGGCTATAATGTAAACAAACATATTTAGTTTATAATGGAACCATACATCCTTTGTTTATCACATAATAAAGTTTAAAATTTCCAAGTTACATTATTTAATCATAACACATAATAGAATTCCATTTTCAATATTCCAGACATAAAGTATCAGTTTAATTCACATGAAATGATTCAAATATATAGAAATAATAATTCGATTTAAAAAAATTCTATAACAATATACCCAAAAAAGGGAATACAGGGGTTTTATTTTTCCTTTTATAATCATGAATTCTAATATAGGTATGTTCATATCAAATAAGGGCCATGGTGGTGGAAAAACTATTATGGGAAAATACGATAAAAAAATTCATATTTTCATTCATTAGAAATTTCGTTATAAAATAGAGAAAATTAATCCATTTAAAATATAATAATTAAATTAAAAAAAGATAGAAAACTTACATTATATTAAATTTTTATCCATATATATTAAATTTTTAAATAATATCATGAATATTAAAATAGAGAAATTTTTATTTATTAAACTATTCGAAAAATCTAAGTATCTTGTAACAATTTGAACATTCAAATTTTAATCACCATTAAATTATAATTTAACAATAAATTAAATAACATGGAAGTAAATAAATTAATGACATGACGACTAAAATGGGATATATAATCACTTAATAAATTAATAAAGGTGCATATTATCCAGAAATGACCCAATAAAAGAGTATTTAGATACAATCACTTAGCTCTAGTATGATTCATCAAAAAAGTTCATTACCTTATAGAATAAAAACATAGGATAATTATTTAATATATTGAGAACATCTTTCAAAATTACTACACATTTGATATAAATTATTACCATGTTATAACATTTGATTAATTATTTAAGTTTATGTTGGGAGTTTTGACAATATTGGTTCTTGAGTCCAAAATGAAAATGTTATGTTGAATATAATCCAAGAGGTTATATTCTAATAATATATAAAAGAATATTTACGGCAGAATAATCACAATAATATATCAATTATACTTTTAAATCCATTAATTATATATTTATAGGAAAATTAATAACGTTATAATCATGACGATAGTAAGCAGTATGTATGCTTGAGTAACATTTCCATTTTTCATTGTTCATTATGGATAGAAGGTAATTTTTATTTTATCATTACATAATTATCTTAATATAATAAATATCATATTATTAATATATATATATATATATTATCCATGTGAAGTATGTATTAAAAACGAATCACATCACTTCATAGAGGTGATAGTCCACACCTACGCACAAAATACATTATCATTTTTGTGTGAATAGAAAGTAATAACATAATTCATATATTATTTTCTTATTATGATAAAAATGTAATGAATAAAATATAACAAAATTAATTCCATAATTATAACCATTCTTGAGACACGACTATGAAAATCAATTTATATGAGATTGTGGAGGTGATAATTTATAGGTACACACAAACTATTTTGTTATTTATTATTTTATGGTATCAGTGATTTATTTTTTTATTAAAATTAAAATAATAATATGAAATCATATTGAGCATATTTTATTCATTATTTTATTATGGTTTATAGATATTTGAAGGATGGTAATGATAAAATAATGGAGGAAACCCTTACAAAAAAATGTTACCCTTCCATTAGATAATCACCTTTGATTATTAACGTATGATGTTTAAGGATAGTGTTATTCCTAATATAAGGACTCTATAATGTGGGGATGTATTAAAATAAGGGTTTTGGGTAGATATTGGCGGATCCAAACTAGTAATGAACTGGATGTAATAGTGATGAATGGGTGCCCGTTTATTTGAGTGGGGTGGGGCACTTTTAGAATTATTGAAAATAATAAATTAATATAAAATAATTTTATTTTACAAATGGATCCAAACATATATATTTATATGATATTATGAATTTCGGTAAAAATATATTCTTCCAATTAAAAATAGACTAGTTTTGATTATTTTTAAATTCTAATTTTTTTTTAACAATTTTAACTCTTACAGTTTTATCAAATAATTTACTCATTGAGGGTAAATATATTTACCATAACATGAAAAAAGACTAGTTAATGAGTAATTAATGAATAATATATACATAAGTTAATATTTTTTTAAAATTGCATATTTTTATAAATTTTATATCATTTAATTAAATATATTGCATTTTAAGATATGAATTCTACCTAGTTTGAAACTATTCATTTTTTTATGTTTTAAATGAATCATAATAACATGATTCATTTCGAAAAAAATACCTTAACATTTCCCAAAAATGTCATTGTTATCCAAAAATAATTTTATAGAATAAAAATTTTCAAATTATATTTCTTAAATATTAGTAACATCATTTATTTGATTCTTCCTTTAATAAATCAATTAAATCATCATTATTATGTCAAAATTAATTTTAATTATTTTTTCTAAAAATTATAAATATGCTATAATTATGTACATATAAATTTTAACATTAAAATAAAATTTTATAGTAGAATATATCTTCTATATAATCATATATAAAAAAATTTCTTATTAAAAATATCAGTATATCATTTATATCATATATTTAAAGAAAATATAATATATTTCTTAATCATATCCATATGGCACAAAAAGGATACATTATCAGACTATGTTTTATTTGGTTCAAAACCCACTCATCTAATGTAATTAATACAAGTGTTAGGCTAATTTTATAATTTTATAATATTATTTTTACCCTTATTTACCAAATATACCATTACCATGGTAAATAAAATACTGAAGTTACTATTCACCCAAAATTATGTTGATACAGTTAGAAAAAAAATTAATACCAATTAAAACTCTTTATGTTAATTTTTCAAAAATCATTTCACAGATGTGGCTAAATTAAATTTGATACTAATCCTATTGATGTAGAGAGAAGGCTTTTAAAAGAGATGTTCAAAATATCAAAAAAAATTCATGTCTTATTTCAAAATAAAAATTAATCCAATTACTTACATTTTAGTAATACATTTGTTACACGATCCATTTTATCATTAAAAATTATTCAACTATATAATAATTATATAAACAAAGAAAATAGTTTTTAACTATAATGTAGTATTTTACACCTTTTATAAAAAAATAACACGTTTGAGAAAAATATTCACCCTAAGAAAATGTTGTCATTGAAAATTAATAAATGTTGTCTATTTTGAAAAATAGAATATAAAATTGTATCATGAATTATATTTTGAATAGGTATTCTATAAAAATATCGATAAACATCCTTTAAAAAAATACAAATTTTGTTGGTAACTTTTTATACATTATTGTATCATGGTTAGAAAACAAATAATATGTATGAAAACATAAAATTAAATTTTATATATATGTATATATCATTAATATAATATTGAATGTTTGATTTAGTAATTTATTTGTAGAAAGCACACTAGGGAACATTTAAATAGCCTTTCAGATAATTATTTCCTTTTATTTAAAATTAATTTGCAACCAATGAATTAAATATATATACATGTGTAAACCATATTTCAAGAATTCAATTAATCATATTCAATACATCCATTAAAATATCCTTGTCATAACTACCATATTAAATAACAATATTAATATTTTCATATAGTCTAAATGTTGTGTATCATGTTTGTTGTCATTCATAGGGTTTCTTTAAAATAACTCGAGATATAACATTATCACCCCACATTTAATAAAATCCATCCTTGAAATTTTAACTCACAATAAAAAACTAATTATTTTATTTTAAAAAATACCTTTTTGGAAGGCCCACACAGTTTTCCTTTTAATTCATTTTTTAGTTATTGTTTATTATAAATTATCACTACATTCATTTTTGGAACTATTCATTTAATTGGTATTTAAAATCATTATGATAAAATTGGAATCCAAATATTGAATTTAAACACAACAATAACATGTGAAATATATATATATTATCGGACAATATAACTCCCCATGAATTTTTTTAGAGTTTTTAATATCATTTACATATATTTTTTACTACATGCACATGCACTTTGAAGGTGTTGTATATTCAGTTAACGTAATGTGTTGATCACTATAATTTAAAAATAAACTATTATTCAAATTATAATTTCATAATGATCCATGTAACTTTTAATATTAAATCTACTGTTATTTTTTATCCCAATGTATACATATATTAAAATTTTAAAATATACATAGTGACATTTTTCAAATTTTTACTTATAATCATACATAAGTCATTTTTAATGAAACAGAAATATTATTGACATAAATTTAAATATTGGGTGAGGGTGTTATAATCCCAAACATAAAATATATTAAGGTAAATTTTTTTCCATTATTTGTTTGTCCTCAAGATATTATTTTTAACCATAATTACCTGATTTACCCGAATATAGGTGCTAACTATTTACCAAATTTACTATCCATAATGAAAAAGTAAAAAAGAACATATTTATAACATTTTAAATTCATTATTAAAAATATACTATCCATGATTCATGATTTAATTCATATAATAGGATAAAATTTATTTTAATAGAAATGCATAATATGTAATGGAAAATATATTCAATAAAAATGTGTTTTGAAGCCCAAAAATGGATGTATAACAAAAGTAGATATAATGATGACTAATATGTGATTATTGAGATTATATAAAATTAAATGATAATTAATTTAAATTATGGTGAGAGTCAATACATAATTTTTTTTATTATATAAAATAACTGAATGTTTTAAAAAACTTTTCATTTTCAGTATTCACTAAAATATCAATTATTTCATAAAATCCTATAAAATAAACCTATGATTATTTAGATATGTTTATTTAAAAAATTAAATCCTTATTTATAAAATAAAATTTAAAGTTACATCCATAAATTAATTATAATATTTAATCTCAATAATCAATAAAAACCCAACATTGAAAAAATATATTTCTCAAGAATAAAATAAATTCCCTTACAATTGAGAGCGTATTTCCTTGAAACGATCAACATGATTTTATAAAGAATGAAATTTTTATTTATTTAATAACTATGTTAGTCATATTGATACTCTGTAATTTTAGATATACGTTATTACTGTAACACTTGAAAAAGAATGTTGTATTGTTTTTTAAACTTGGTATTTCGTGTTATATATTCATTCAAATATATTATTATTTTTTGTAAACCATGGGGAGTTAAAATTACATTAACGAATAATTTCCATTATAGATTTTACCATAAAAAATGGCATACCATGATACAATTCATATATTGAATCCAATTTATTAAATTCATAATATTTAAAAAAAAATTAACCTATAATGGTAAAGAGTATATAATACTGAAATTATTGAGTTATAGAACTATTTTACAACGCCTTATATTATAACAAAAATAATAATGTAGTTTTTGAGATGTTCACTAAAAAATCTCATGTAGCTGATGTGAAAAAATTCTATGTAATAAATGATGTAAATATAATAATATTTAATCCTTATGAAATTTAAATATAGTAGAAAAATATTCTAATTAATGTATTTAATAATCTTAATTTTATTATATAGGATGTAATATACACAAACATAGATGGTTGGAACTTATGGAAGTGGATTTTATGAACGGCCCTCATTTAATTATTTTTATGATTTATCTCTTTAAAACTCACTTTATCTTTCTATTCATAAATGCATTTATTTTATATTCCTTATATATGTTATTAACATTTATACAAAGTCTAAATTATTTTTTAGTTTCGGGGATATTTATGATTTATGTTACTCTTCTCAATTTCATCTACTAAAAAAATTAACTAAAGATGAAACGTATCTATTTATAATTTCAAATCTGGTGTAACTCCATCAAAGGTTTTTAATCATATACATTTATAAAAAATAATTATTATTTTATAAAATACTATTCTGGTTTCATTCGGTTCATAAGGTAAATTCAATGATCCTACATTATTTAAATATTCCTTACCCGTTTATTTAAAATACTTCTAATGAGGTTCTATTCTATAGATACTTACCATATATTTATTATGACTTTTATACTTTTTAAATAATTGTTTGGTACATATTATTCATTGTCCAAATTTTAATATCCTAAATGAATTAATTACTTCATGTATTTTGAATCTCCATGATATATCTGTTTTTATTCCTTGATATAATAATATGTAACCCATTTTATTTCATGGATTTTCTTATTTGTTTTCTTATGCATTATTTTATGACCTGGCACACATAAGCATGTAAATAATATTATCTCAAAGGTTTTACAAAAATTATATTGTCCATTTTATATTGGGTAATATTTTTATCTCGTTAAATTCCATGTGTGGTGGATAAGATGTTATCCTCAAACACAATTATATGATTCCTTACTGGTGAGTATTAACTAAAAAATGTTATATAATTTTTATATAGTTTCAAAAAACTTACGATTCCTTGATTTGATGATATATTTATGTTATATAATGATCCAATGCTTATGATCATTTATTTATGATTCTATGATATGTATATTGGCTCATTTGCATTAAGTCACCCACATTCTTTACTCTGATTGTTCCCTGACTATGATTTATGTCTCACCATTTTCGGTCAGGTATTTCTTCAGGGGAAACTATATATTAATTGACGATTAGTGGGTTTTCAAGGAATATTAAAATCATTTAAATAAATATATTTCTGATTATTTTGATGTTAATTTATCATGTATCCAGTTTCCCATAGTTCAAACCTCTACATTTATAGGTTTTATTTTTTTATAAATTTATGTTCAAATTCCATTAAAATTTATATGAGAATTGGTTTTATATAATTGGTATCAAATAATGGTATTGTTATTTTTGGGGATTAGGATATGAAAGAATTAACGAAAATATTAGGGATAAGTATAACAGCATGAAAACAACCAAAACTTTCGGTATTGTTAATATATCATTGATATTAGAAATGGCATCATTTTATTGATATTAATAGTGGATATTTCTTATTCAACAAATTAACACTTGGTTAATTGTATCACCTTAACCAGAACCGCCAGGTCTGATCTAGAAAGTAGTAATACTATTAAACCATTATATTTTGAGAGAGATATATTTTTTTCAATAAAATTAATATTTTTGATTTTTTTGGTTACAAACAAAATCTATTTGTGTTTTCATTACTCAGAACACAAACATTAGCACACGTTACATGAAAATCCATTTTCAAACAAAATGTGACATACAATTAAGAAATTATTTTTAAATATGAAAATTAACACATAGACATTGGATTAGAGGTTATGAATATGATAAAAATAATTATTTAAATATATAGTATAAAAAATTATATAAAACAAATTCCTTCATTACATATTAATTAATAATGAATTTTGAAACTATTTGGAAAAAATGGAGATCTTTTTTCTAAAATTCTAAATTTATGAACACAGATGGTTATTTAATAAAAAAATTAAACAATTACTTCAACATAATTTTCATAATTAAATTTATATATTATATATTTAATAAAAACTTTAACATCCCAATTATGAGTTCCCTACACAATAGATCGGAATAAATACGATTTGTATATTAAAAAAATAATTTAATTTTTAAAAATCAATTTTATTTTCATTTACACAACTACATTAGAAAATAATATATGAAAATTTTAGATTTCGTATTCAATGAATATGATTCATTTTTCGAAAAAAAATTTAAAACAAATCTTCGTATTATTTTTTAAAATCTTTTTGAGAATATATTTTTTTGATAAATAGTGAAAATATTGGTTTTCATTAAGATTTTTAATTTATTTTAATGATTTTTAAAAAATAAAAAATTTCTATGAATATTTTAAAACACTAATTAGTCCCATTATATATATATTAGTCAAATATATGTCACATAAATAATTTTAATATTAAATATTAGTATTAATTTTTTAAAACATTTAAACATTTTCTCATTGAAAAAACGCCTTCTCGTCGAAGATGCTTTGTAAATTTTAAATTAATATATACCAATTCTTTGAATGTAATTTGGAAAAAAATAATATTTATATTTATAATAATTAATATTATCAATTAACTTTAAAAATTTTTTCGTCCATAATGAATAGAAAAAAATAATAAAAGATATTTATCATTGTTGGTGTAAAAACTGGTTTACTAGGGATTAAATAAAAAATATATGGGTTAAAATGGCCCATAATATGTAAAAAATTATTATATATAAATATTTTGAAATTACATATTATATTTTCTATAATGGATCATTTTAGATTATTTGGAATTGTAAAATAGGGGTCCACCTTTTTATTTTCAACTATTAAAACTGGGACACAAACCTCACTACTGAAATATCACACCACCCCACACCTATTAAAACATCAAAAACAATTATTATAGACTAATACATGCCCATTAAAATCCTTATTTACAGATATCAACCATGAAATGATAGTTTGGTCATAAATACAACCTTATAATCATTTTAGTGTAAACCTAGGTATGTTATCTAATGAATATGTAACACCCCTAACCTATAATTTTATTTTACTTCATCCATAATCTCCATAAATTATTATTTAACCCTAAATATATAATTACCACACTATATTACATATAGTTTAATTCTATTATGTTAATGGCATGGAATAAATCCTTATCCTCTTCCATTAAATTGGTTATAAATCATCATCCATTTTTACAGTAGACAACTACCTCATGAAAGAATTCTATCCATTTTGTATTACCCCCCACCCAGAGAGATATAATGATGGAATAATTAACTTTTATATTATTTTTATGATATTATTTTTATTTTGGATTTTTTATTTCCCATATACCTTCTTTCTTTCCATTCTGTGGTAATATAATAATATCGCATGTCTATAAGGAGGAAATCCTCACTACAAAGTGATAAAATTCCTTTACGCTTTACGTGGAAGGTAATAAGTTTGGATTTATTAATAATATGTTATATATAACACAAAAAAATTAAATTTAGTGTTAATATATAATTTAACATTCTTTGTTTTTTTTGGTAAATGGAATCATTGTTCATATGTATATATGACCTACCATCTCCAGGAATGTTGTATTTCATTTTCCATAAATAACTTTTAAAAATCATTCTAAATAAATGATTAATGAATATAATACATATATATATATATAATTTTTAAAATTACTGATATTATGGAACTGATGTCAATATATGAGGAAAAAATTTAAAAATCAAAATATACATGAAAAATAAACCAGTTTTTGCTTAAAACGTAAAAATAACAAAGAATTATTTATATAAGCATAATAAAATGACATAATTAAAAAATATATTTTTTTATATTTAAATAAATTTTTCTCTAATATATTTATAATAATATTATATGTAATATAATTTATGTTCAAACATTTACGAATGATGTCATGTATTATGGTAAGGGACTTGTTGTCTATCGGTTATTTTTAAAAGAAATGAGCAATTTGACTCCAAATTTATTTAATGTGGTGTATATACTTAACCTTTGATGTGTTTTCTCATGAATATTAAAATTTAATTTGTTTATATTTTTATGTTATTTATTATTTGGCATTATTATCCAAAAATATTATCAATATGGTAAAGGATTTTCATCCCATGTTTATTATCTATGAGATACATAACATATTAAATAAGTGCTAAATTTATGGATTATAAATAAATATAAGAATTAATATTCTAATATTTTAACCAAAAAATATGTTTATTTATTTATATAATTAATAATATATCTTTCATGTGGTTTATGTTTCAAATGATACTATAATGATGCATTATTGTTGTCTATGTTTTCCTTCTTTGAGATGTATGTCTTATTATGAACCTACATTATTTTATGAGGTATATATACATCCATTTGGCATGTAATATCATATATTTTTATAATTATCATAATATTTTATGTTTCATTAAATTATATTCTTGCGTGGGGCATACAATTTAATGTCACTAATGTGATAAATGTTTTATGACATAATCTTATAATTGAAAAGGAATGTTTAGGTCTACATTTCTTATGATGGAATATTATGATACATTTATAAATAACCTAATTAATTTTCTTCTATTATTATTATTTCAAGAGAAAAAATGTTTTTCATTAATTTTAATCTCATTATAAAATCAATATTTTGAAATAATGTGTTTATCTAAAACCCATCTATATTTATCTCTTCCATCAAAAACACTTTTTATTCAATGACTATGGTTTATAAAAATATTTTAAAATTTTTTTATCTTCCCCTATAAATATTTAAAATAAAAATTTCATTTCCTAAATTATTCAAAAATTTTAAAGTAATATTTATATACATTTCCAATCATTTCATGTTTGTCTTATTTTGAAAATGTAAATGGAATCATTGTTTTATTATGTACAACATGAATCGATATTTGTAGACATAATGGCCATTATTTTCATTGATGAAGACCTTATAAGGATTCATAATTTTTTCCAAGAATAATACTATTACAATATATTATGAATTAATTCTTTTTAAAAAATAATTTTCAATGAAATAATATTTTCAAAATTAAATTATGAAGTTATTTTTCTTAAAAAAATTCCATATAAGAAGAAATACATTGATGTTACTTATTATTGGGTAGGGATATTAAATGATGATAATATTTTTTTTGATCATAATGTATTATGTTTATGATGATTCTAAATTTTTTAATCTTCATTCTCTACCATGGGTTTTAAAATGATATAATTATTATGGAACCTAATTCTTTTTTACCAAGGGTAATGATTTTCAAATATGATGAAATAATTAAGTAACCCATTTAATTTCCGAGGTTATGAAATGATGAAAGTATTATGATCTTTTGGATCACTTATGTTTGATATTATCAAATGAAGGTTGTAAACAATATCTTTCTATATTAAATTGGGTAATGATTAATGTTATATGGGATCAATGTGTAAATGAGAGGTAATAAAAATAATGATAGAGTATACACATGAGGTGATCCCAAACTAGACAGAGGTTAAAAAGGTGATTATCCCAAGTTACATGTTGTTAAAATGGGTGTTTATCCCACGAATAATATTTTATAAATGTCTTTGTTGGTATCACTTCTATAAGATTTTATATGATTATGTAACTTCCAAAATTTGATGCATTCTTCATATATTCTGATCTCAAGAATCATGTTCATTGATTTCATTATAATTCATGTTTAATGAAATACCAATATTTATCTAATGACTCAAGATTATGTTCATTGATATGCATGGTATAGTTTTCAAATTTAATTTTTAGGTTCTAATTCCATTATGATTTTTTTAGGATTACATATATCCCGTTTTTACCCTTATTGAGAATATGAGCTCAATATTTTTTATGATTCCATTCCATAGTTCATGAATAATAGTTTTATGTAGGGTATGTTTGTGAATAGTACTCAAGGGGTATATTTTTAAGGGATATGTTGAATATCATTTACCAAATTAAAGCACTGTGATCCTAGTCACTAAATACACTAAATTATTATGGTCCTCTAGCATGTATTTATGTAATGTACCAAAATTGTTTCTAAAAAGTTAAATTTTATATGTATGAAATATTTATTTTTCTACAAGTCCTCTTGTGCACCTCCCCATATATATGAGGCTCCAGACTTGTAACGAGTGTCTAAATTTAATCAATGTATAAATCATACTAGAAGTATCATAATTACACCTAAATAAAAATAAATGAAATATAAATACAATAATCATAATATATAGTATAAGACTTAATATCAAAATGTGATAACAAATGAAAAAAGTCAGATAATGATGAATACTAGATCCCAAATAGGGAATGTTGAACCATATTGTATAGAGTAAATGTAAATAGAAAAATAACAATGCAAAATGATAATGGGAATGTAATGATAGTGCTATAATCTCCATGACCTCCACCTCAACCGTATTTTATGGGACCATTTCTCCATAATGGATCCATATACATGATGCCTACATGAAAATGAGGATTAACAATCATGGTTTGTGTAATATCACCTAGAAGGTAACTTCTAATACATCCATGACAATTGTTCACAAATAAAAACGTGTATTCAATGATAACAGAAACTATGAAAGGAAGGATGTGAAGTTATATACCTAGAACCGATGTTATATCTAAGACACTATAATCAAAAAATGGACTTTCATAAGATATATTTTGGATTGATAATGATGATATAGAAAAATGATCAAAAACTATCCATAGGGATAGTGAACATCCTACATGATATAATCAAGGTACTGAGTCCCAGGTCATTCAACAAGGCGAAATGGGGAACAAGTACTCTATATCCACAAGTCATGAAGTTTCAACATGTCAATTATTACCCACAAGGCATTTTGTTCATGGATGGAAAACAAGGCATTCATTAGTTAAATTTACATTAAAGTTATCATCTTTATCCCTGAATGTCGCATGTAGTCCCCATGCATAGAATAATCAAAATATTATGGTAATGCTTACATGACTAGTAAAATAGTAACTGAGATGTCGTGGTAAAGAGACAAAAAAAGGACATGTATAGTAAATAAATCATAACATGTCACCGTGATAATACAATAACATCTCATAAATTATTTTTGTCAATATCAAACATGGAAGAATGTTACTGTAGCAATACTCAAAGAATGAGAAACCATATATGGGTATCATTTGAAAAATATGTACCCAAAGGAAATCACCATAAATAAGTTTCAAAAAGCTATTATATAGCAGTATAAACAAATGAAATGAATTTTAATAATGTCTTGAAATGGTTTGGAACATCATTCTTGAAGGTTATTGAAGTCAATATCATGGTTCTATAATTGTATAATCTCCCAAACCAAGTTAAAACATCAATAAAATCAATATATCATGATAGGAACTCATAGAACTGGTACTTCATTAGTTAAATTCTCTGTAGAGAAAGGATTTTCATGTAACAATACAAGGGTAAAAAATCATAAACACATTGAAAATATCCATAGGTTGTGGTCTTACAGTCTGATTGAATATGGTGAAACAATAAAACTGGGTGGAAATTATTTCATTGATTAATATAAATGAACACCACATTGGTATTTTAAAATAAAAATGGATCTACAAAATGGACACGATTATAACTTAAATTAAAAGACGACCATATATTTCACAAAAATTCCATTTATAAGTCCTACAAATGTTATTCCATGAGAGAAAAAGAGATATTAGACGAAATTCATCCAAATAAGAATGTATTAGTAGTTCTCTTCACTGAATCTCTCAAATTTTGCGGAACAAAAAAGTGGGAAGAACTAATGATTTAGATCAATCAAAGGAAAACCCATAATAGTCTAGACAATATTGAAACTTTGTTTAAATGTATATCATAGCATCAAAACATCCCTCTTCCCAATAACATCCCAAAATATCCAATATCTAGCTGGGAAGGAAAATAAAGTGATTTAATTAGTGAAAACAAGTGAAATAGTTATTAAATGACCCCTAATTAAGTTATAATACATTTTTAATTCAATAAACATCTCATTGATAGAGATATGAGGATAATTAGATATTTTAGACAATATAACGAAATCTTCACACACACAAAATTTCTCTCGGGCATGGTGCCCATGTATATTATATATTCCCTCACTATAGCCTCTAAAAAAATAATGATACCTTTTAGCTTACCCATTTTACAAAGTATAAAACTAGGGTCAAAACGGCATTCATAGTGGTAGGTATTGGCTATTTTGGATAGTTATTTCTCTATTACCCAATTTTAAGATCCTTATGCTACTCAAATCCATATAGAATTCCAAAAATATTGGATCAACCAAAAAATCATTGTAATATGATGGATACATAGTCATAATACATAGGGAAAAAATAAATTTGATTCTATTATAATCTCCAACTATAAATACATCTCATAATCATAAAGAATTTATAAGTATTCTACTCAAACTACTCAGGAAATAGTACCCATGAATATGACTTTGACTCTGAAGTCTCATCCTGAACCTAAAAATGATATTACATATCCTAAATAATAGCAATTATATTCTCTCATTGGACTTTCTTGTTCTGATTTAAAACCCATATTGAGTACTCGACAAATGATAGATTAGGTTCTAGAGCAGTATTATCACAGAAGATGATATTAAATGGATTCGGATTCTACCTCTATATCTAGGTCATGTGAAATGTACTGGGCATACCTCGATAGAGAAAAGGATGATCCAAATGGTTCACTATTGTTCCAAACCACACAGTAATATTGAAGTGTCCCGCATAACATGGGATAGATTCACTTTCATTCTCCAATGTTGGTGTTATATCCAAGGAGTCACCTTCTATAAAAACATTAACCCATATAGAGAATTCCAATGGTCTCCTCCTATAGATGATATATGATATGTTCCTAATCTGAACTATGATCAAGATATTTTGAATGAGTTTCACTCTCTGAGAAGTCTCTTAAACATTACCACCCCCCACAATTACATCATCACCAACCTCATTCCAATAAAGTAGTGAATTACATAACCTAAAATAAATAAAATCATAAGGATTCATTTATACCAATGTCTAACAATTAGTAATTTATAACTACATAACCAAACATATGTTATCATCCTAATATCTAAAAAAGTATAGGATGCAATACTAAATAATATATTCTAATATACGAATCATCTTCTCGAACAAACTATATATCATGGGATAGTATGCTAGGATCGATATTAGATGATTCCATAAGGAATTCAGGGATCCCTACCAAAAGCATGATTTAGAAAATGCATCTCTATCAAATAAAATGATCAATGCTACTATATTACATTGTAAAATATCATTGTAATACATCATTACCAACTAATATAATAATTTTGTCCCACGTGTGAGTAATAAATGATAATCATTTGATCGATGATCTAAAATAATCTAGATAACATCCTAACTACTCAGTTTCCTAGGTAACCCCATCACAATTTCTACCATGATGTCCTCCCAGATCTACATGGGAGTATCAACTGAATAGAGACATCCACAATGATTCTACTACTCAACCTTAATTCATTGTCAGGAAAGGCATCATGAAATGGATCTATAAATGTCTCTCTCCATCCTTAGAAACCGAAACTAATTCTAAATGTCATGGTATATCATTTTTTTTCTAGAATGAAATAACCACTTATAGGTATGATGGTATCTTATCATATATTCACTATTTTATGTTTAGAAAAAACACTATTCAGTATATTAGGATAACATAATCATTGTCTGAAAGACACCCAAGCATTTCCTCAAAATCATCCAGTTCATCTTATATCACAACACAGTCTGTGTTAAATTCAAAACAGGCCATAAGCTATCCTTCTAAGGAATATTTGCTAACTAATAGATATAATGTCATCAGTATTGGTCCCATTGATTCATTCATACTCTAGTAATCTAATAATATCATTAGGCAACATTATTTATCCAAAGGACATTCACTACGTTTTCACCAACCTAAATCTTATATTTAGGAGAGTCTAAAATGGGGCTTCATTTACCTTGTTCATTGGTCATTATAAATGTTAGGTTCTATTGGAACTCTACCAAACAACTCCATATATAGATGAGGACTTAATATGTGATGATATAGTAATGGTTCTTATGGAATATATAGAAATTACACCTTCAGATAAAGAGATAATGTGGAAAAATTAGTTAAGAGAGAACCATTACTTACATATCAAGGGTCTGGGTATCATATTTTCACTCATGGTACCACATATGACCTACCACATAAGATACTACATAACATATCTACCTTAACACAACACCTAGTCAAAAACCCAATGAATTACATTATATATCATATCCAATACCATCCTAGGAATGATCAGAACAATAATTGTAAACATGCTCTTATTAAGTTTACGAAAACCCTCCTCACACTACTAATACCACTGAAACATCACATGTTTCATCATTATCACTTTCATAAGAGCAGATAATTTATAAAATTACAATATAATTCAGAAATATAACCCCATTATCCCAAAAAAATTATCATCTAAAACACTTTCATTGGACATGCTTATTGCATTACCGCATCAATTTTCTCCAGATCCACTAATATTATTTTCTGAGAAACCACATACCAAAATGTTACACCTTATGAGTCCAAAAAAACACTTTGACCACACCACAAAATGACATTGCAGTTGATGTGTAACTAGATCTTCCTTGATATATATCATATAATAATCCATGGATCATTATAAAATAAAGATCACATCAATAAACTGTATAATGAAAATTTCGTGATATGGTTGGAATACCTTCTTCATAAAATCCATGAGCACTGATGGTTAATTATCTAGTCCAAAACACATGAACATGTACTTGTATTAATTATAAATTCTCCATAATGTTTTCATCATGATATCCACCACTCTATCCCATAATAGTTTATGTCCTTATAAAATAATTATAATGGAAAACTAATATAATCCTAAAAACTGATCGAAAAGATAATTGATCCCTGGTAGAGTATACCAATTCTTCAAATTTAGAAGATTTAATTTCTAATAATTTACCTAGAGTCAAATATTACCATCCACCTTCATGGTGACTTGGATAAATGAGCCTCAAAGTTACATATATATAAAAATAAACCTCTTCTATTCTATGTAATTTAACTATATATTGGGGACCCTCATCTTTCCCAACACTATTAGATAAAGGGGTATCTTATTGAGCAACACACTTATCCAGAGTAACATATCGAACTCAACTCTTATATGGGAAAAATTATTATCAATTCAAATGGGAATAGGAATTATAGAGATACACAACTAGAAGAACATATTATGGTATATAACAAATTCTAATAAAAGGTAAATGCCTGATATGTACACCGTAATCATCTGATTATTGCTCACATCTATATGAAATCTACCTTCTACCAAATCCTTTTCATTGGTCATCATGAAGTTATCTCCCCTGGGTGATTTCAATGACACCAACATTGAACATAAAACATGATGGGCTTGTAAACTAGTAAACCTATCAATGTTGAGAAACACGTAAAAGCTCATTATCTATTGAATCATAATGTCGCATACATTTTAGTAAACATAAATTAATATAGGACGTAATGGGAATCATTAAATTAGATCCTCATTAATTCCTAATAGTGTATCAAGAGAAAGAAAGTCTGAATGTATTCTGATCTATGAGTCATGTTGAGGTAAAACATATGAAAACATAAAGGAATTAGAATCACCTATATCAACCAAAGAAGAATACAATGTATAAGTGATCATGATTATTCCATGAATAGAAGATGCTTCCTAACTACTATATACTATAGTTTGATCCACATCATTTAATCTTACCACCTCAACACTGAGACCCTATCTTTGAGGTTGGTGACTCATGTGAGTTATTTTCATTTGAGCCTAATGTTCAGGACACTGACCATATCCACGGGCCATATATAATGTCCATCCTACACCCCTTTAGAATCTCATCGTGGTAACCCTTGATAAAAACTACTAAAGATTCCCTATCTATCTAGTAAATCAACAAAAACATTGAATATGTATTTAAAACTTAAAATAAGTTCTTAACTAACAACATTTAATTCCATGTGAAACTCTTTCTATGGGGGATGATGAATCCCTACTCTCTTCCACACCAATACCACTACCATACTACAAATTCCCATTATTCATCTTCTTGATATCAGAATAGGCACTAATTATTAATGTTATAGGTCCACACACTTGGGTATTGAAGTGTAGATCAAGAAAAAATACTGAATCCTAATCCATAACATTCTCAATAGTCAAATAATTTAGTAGAACCACATGTTATGTAATTAAGATGAAACTCCTTACACCCAATCTGATTTCAAGAAGAATAAAAATCAGAATATACCTTCTATGTTTACATCATTTCTATCTGAATGGGATTAAAATGATGAATTTTAGGAAATAAGAAAACTATGATAACATTTTTATTGACCCCTACTAGTTCTCCATGAACACATTTTCTTAGTCTAGCTTAATCTTGTTCAGACATATTTACCTAAAGAATCCATTCATGAAGACCAGTCAAGTGATAACATCATGTATGTTAACATGTCCCATCACACCCCTCCATCACCTGTAGGGTCACTATAGAAAGAATATTTTAGATTTTCCTTCATCAACTCTGGTGTAACAATGAGAATAAATAAAACCTCAAGGATTTCTATTTGTTCTTATACATCTAGTGACCCTCTACTACCTAGGATGGTTTGTGTATGCTGGATTCCAAAATCTTTATCATAGTCAATAATGTATGTTAGGGATCCTTTTACTTATATGGGAACAAGTGAAATTGATCATGGTTTATGTAGGCCTACTTTATATTCTACCCATCAAGGTGTAGGAATGATAGTTGTTTCACTATCCTATATAACAGTCAATTTAATGAGGAAATCATCAATTGTGGGAGAACCCATACCAATATCAGTATGTTTTTGGATTAGTCTCCTTCAAGGTGACATATTATATAACATAATGGAATAATCTAAAATATATAAGACATTAGATAAGATAATAATCTAAATATAGGATAACACAAATGTTTTTCTAAGAGGCTAACCAATATCCAAGATATATTCATACTAGAACTTGTCATGGTCCAATATTCGTGATTATTTTTCAAACTCATATATAGATAAATATAAAATCATGGAAAATAGATATATCACCAAACGTAGAAACACATATCTATCCTTAATATATATAATAGTTATTGGAATAATAAAAAAATAACTAGTATGTAGAACACAATAGATACATTTATATTTAATGTGATCGTACGTTCATATTCTTGATTCTTGAACACACCAAAAATCCCATTAAACTATAATAATAATCCCATAAATGGTAATTTAGAGGTATAATATGAATGATCTATCTTAGAATATGGAAACTCTCGTACCTGAGTCCCACATAGCCAATATCCTTTATAAAATATCCAAGAATCATCAAAACAAAAGAAAAAAAACTCAATCTATGATATAATTTTTTATCCCCCAATCCATATCATCGTGAATGATCTTGAGATCCATGAGTCCTGATGCCAACCTCCCCACACATAGGAAGCTTACATCTACAAGTGAGGGTATGAACACTATCAATTATGAGACAATACCCTTAGTACATATCCAAATAAATAAACATAAAAACATAAAAACATAATAATATAAATACAATGAATATTATTAAATATAATAATATGAAAATAGATATAACACAAGTAATATAATTAATTAACAGTGATATAAAATTTGTTATCCATAATAGAGGATATATATTTCTTGTTAATAAAAACGTATCTCATCAGAATGCTCCAGAGTACATCCCAGTACTGATACCATCTCATTGTTCGTAACCTCAACAATCTTCGACATGCCTATTTCCCTTTCCCAGTTCCCTGTACATGATGTATACAAACATTTTGAGATTACCATCTGGTAGGTGAGTAATAAAACCCACTACAAACCCATACATTCATCTATAATAATTATTTAAATGTATACCTGATGAATTTTATGATATCAATAAATTCCCAAGAAATCATAAAAAATCATATACTAAGAACCTATGTTCTTATAAAGACAACATGTTCCTTGACCGTTCCTTATATGGATACAGGGTGGAAAGGAAATCTAGATATAGATAAAAAGACCAAGAACTAGACACAAGGTTAATGAACATGATACAAAACATCCTAAATGAATTGAGTCTCAGGTCATGACACAAGAAAATGTAATGAAAATTTAGTTGTCTAGAATTATAAATCTTGTTTTAACGTTTTACTTAGTGTTAATAAGGAATCAAGTTCTAGTCTAGTCCGCAAGTTTGTTATGCTCCTACCCTATGTATGTGTGTTCATCATTATCTCCAAATGTCATAAAGACTCACCCTATAAGGGGTAAACATAAAAATATGGTCCACATATGTTGATTACCTAGATAATTCCTCTAATGTTATTGTATAGAAACCTAATATGGATTAGTATAATAAGTAAATCACTAAAAGTCATCATTAGAATATAGCAGAAACAAATAAAAACATGAAATTAAAATAAAACATGGATAAAATATACTCTAGATATACTAATAGAATCAATAAATATATTTTGGTCACACAGGCTACACACACACCAAATAGAAATAACCTTCAATAGTGGTCATCAAGCTATTCAATCACATAATGAACAAAGGATACAATAGAGTACAAGTTCCTAAAATTAATGGAATGTCCAAACATAAGGTATTCATTGTCAACATCAAGGTTTTAATGGGGTTTCATATCTTGAACTAGGTTTACAAAACAATCTAAATAATTTAAGACACCACAAAATCCTTGAAATGGATCCACATAAAATAATACAGGTTCTAGATAATTGATCATGAATGAAAAATTCAAGGATAAAATATTAAGATTAACAATGAAAATCACCATCAATGGTAGTCGTAATTTCTTGTTTATGATGCGGAAACATTGCTCATTGGTGGTGAAAAGAAGAGAAAGTCCCCAAATCAAACACAACCATGGATTTGTAGAATTATAATGATAGCCTATAATGGATGTTAATATAAAAATATAGAAAAAATTTATTAAATTACAGTAATAACCCAATTGTATTCCAGTGTATTTTTCTTCCATTTTTACATATATATATTCGACTATATTCATCAAAATTAGAATGAACTACTAGTGTTCTTCCCTGAATTACCATGTTATGGAGGCAACATCAAGGGAGGGTAAAATGATTAAATAGATCACTCAATGGAAAAAAAATCAATATGAACAAGGATAAAAACAATTCTTGGATGAATTTCATATTATAAATTTGTTATATTATTTAAAAACACCCCAAAATAACAATCTCTAATTGGGTTGGAAAATTTTGTTGCTTAATCTGGTTAAAATAGTTGAATGGTTTCTCAAATACCCCTCATTATGATATAACATGTTTTTAAGACAAAACAGAACTCATTTATGGGAGTCCAAGGATAACGGATGTGTTTCATCCATTAAAATGAAATCTGAATGTAGAAATAGATTCCATTAGAACAGATGTCCATGCCGAAGGTGTTTTCCCCTCAAAATTCCCTCTAAATCGACATGATAAGAATTTTCCATTTTATTTTCTTCAAAAAATAAATCTATTTCCAAAATGGAAAACACAATGGTGTGGTTTTTTCAATTTTGGATAGTCATATATAAAAAAATTAATTTTCCTCAAATGTGCCAAGACCCCCCATCATTTACCCATGAATGACACTACCTAAAAATCATACAAAAATATTGGAAACAATGTCTTATAAAAAACAAATAATACGAGGCTATAATATTAAAACACCAGAAAGAGTCTAGTTTAGTGTTAAACTGATTTGTAAACTATGCATAACAATTGAGGCTAACTACACAACTAATTTTATACTATTAGAGGATTTTATTTTTTTAATCACATGTTCTTTTCAAACAATTACAAATATTTTTAATACAAATTTTTATGGTATTTTATAATTTTAGGTTGTTATTTTTAAACTGGTAAGATAGTGAATCTAATTATCAATAGTTCATGGATAACATAAATTAAAACCTATAAATTCAAATGTTAAGATAAATATTTAATCTATGATTTATTCCTTCTATGTTCATATTTGGATTTTTATATTTTAATTAATGCATGTACTCTCATATATAACATCCGTTTATTTTATAAAAGTGATGTAAATATGTGTAATCATTCCAATATCACTTGTGATGGGAAATATAATGATTAATCAAATGAGATTCCCATTATGATGTGTATAGATATTGAGATCCTCATGATGGTACATTCATAACTGAATGAATTTATGATATTAACTTGAATCATGTTGACCAATCACAATATTCAATGATAGAAAAAGTCGTGTTGGATCCCTTTATGTGATAAATTATTCTTTCGATTAATAGATATTTTATTCTCTTAATTTTGGAATAATTAATTAGTTTTATTGATAATATATTCCATATCATCCAGAAGACTAAATAAGAAAAATTCATAATAGTATTGTATCACATAGTGGCCGAATCCCATCAATTTTATAGTCTAATTTAAAAAAAATACATGAAATAAGTCCAATTATGGTTGAATTAAAGAATCAAGAAATTTTTTTCATTTAAAATTTTTCATATTATATCCTTGCAATAGTGATAAGGATTTACTTGGACTATTGAAAAATGAAGAAAAATCAATATAGTCATATAATGAAAACGTCATAAGGATTATATGGTGTGCCTCAATCTTTTTTGTAGACACAAAATAATTGTTGTACACATCCTATGTAGGATAAAGAAATGTCTTAAAAAATAAATGATGATTCAAAACCAATATAGCTGTGAAGAACATGTCCATTGTTCTGTTAGGATTGATATTGATGTTAATTATTATCAATGTACATGAGGTGATATATATTAGAAATATATATTGAAATTTAATTCTTTAAGATCAATGGATAAATATCATTGGTTTGAGAAAATATAACTATTCTGTTGTCCAAAGTGGAATAAAATGATTCACCATAATTTCCCAAACGGGACAAAGAGATGTTTCATTTGAGTAAAAGTATAGAATGAAGTAAATTAATATCAAAGGGAGATGGATAATGTCAATAATATGATGGAATAAAAAAAGTTCTAATCATTTTTCATAATATGGTTTAATATATTAACATGACGTAATGCATACGCTATGAAATCGAATGCTACAAACCAAGGTTATTAAAAGATAACTGATGGAAAAAATCATCATGTTCAAGTGATATAGGATGAGAATTTTTAATCACTACTTCTATGGTTGATCATGGAAAATATGTTGTGAAATGTACACTTTATATTCATTGATTAATATTAAATGGCTTAATTAATTTTGGATTAATGGGTTAATTTATATCATGGAAGATTATTAATGTTATTTTAAAGTACCACAATATATACAGGATAATTTATTATTGACAAAATTATATTGGGAAAATTGTTGACTCTTTATGTTTATAAATCATCCCTACTTACCAATGGGGGGATGAATATCCTTACAAAATTGGTCATACTCACCTTAATGGGTTTTGATTTTATACTGACCATCGATTGATAATATTTATATAGAGGGTACAAAAACTATCAAGTGAATGAAATTAAATTCCATATATCTAATAATCCTCCAATTCAATCATGGTGTAAGTAATATGGTGAAGTGTATTTAGAAAATAATTCTCATACATGAATATTTTTTCATTAATCACCTGAATATCTTGATAACATTATTGAAACAATAGAGGGGGTTTTCATTATGGAAATTTCTATTATGTGGTAATATGATGATGTATTACTTGAAGAGTTTGTTATTATACCTTTTTTACATTGTGGTTGAATTATCTATTAAACTAACACATAAATCTCTACCCAAATCCATTACACCCAATATAATACAACCCATTAAAATAGATAAACTAAAGGAAAAACACAAAGAGAATTTTTTTAAGGGAGTCATATGACCAAGTGCTTCACCACGAGGTTCACCAATCCCCTTAGTAAATAATATATATTGTTCAATACCTTTATTCATTGATTTTCATAAACATAACAATATCACAAAAAATAACAAGTATACACTTCTACAAAATAATTTTTTTATTAGCAATGTGGTGCAAAGT
The DNA here is from genome assembly GCA_963277665.1 of Viscum album. Taxonomy (NCBI): domain Eukaryota; kingdom Viridiplantae; phylum Streptophyta; class Magnoliopsida; order Santalales; family Viscaceae; genus Viscum; species Viscum album. Next base: position 538,256,979 of record OY728157.1, read on the forward strand.
ACGTCTCAAAAGTGAACCTTTGTTTGGGACATAATTAATGGAATGATTAGAAGGAGTATATTCATAGGTATTATATTCATAAAATTTTAATAAACTATGATTTCATAGTAATGTACTTCAGACTCACCAATTCTATAACAATTTTCATGGACAAGTTGAATAAAACATTCAAATATTACTTCCTGAAATTTTTTGTATTATATTTATTTGTTATTTTAATACGGTCCAAAAGGAATTAAAAACATAAGGAGAATTTGGGAACCATTCAAAATAAATTGGCAATGGGAATGTTATATGAAAAGTATAATAAATTTTTATTTATGATGGAGAATGTAACATAATTGAGAAATGTTACCACATGTAAGGGGATATCAATGGATCCTTAAATGGAAAATGAAATTAAGGAAAATATATCGACCAATATTTGTAGTACTGAACTATAGTTTCATAAAATTATATTTTAAATATCAATTATTTGAGAGAAAATTCTTATTATTGTCATACCCACTAACAATACTAACTATGATAAGATTAAATTTTTTTAGTACAATTGAATTTGAATATTTCATAAATTTATTTAATAAGTGTGAAATAAATACACTTATTCTCACACAACCCAAGATTAGGGATGAATATTCATCCATAATGATACATTAATATAGATATTAGGGTGGGAACTCAAGAAAAATTATAGAGTATAAAGATATGTATTATGAAATTTGAAAGAGAGTGGAAAAAAGTTTCTAACACTTCAAATAGTTCTAACTATGACAATATTCATAATAAATATTTAGAGGCATTACCCATTCGGGGATAATTGTGACATAAATTCAAATCTTACGAGCTTAATGTAAATATTCACACATATAGAGCTCAATATGAGCCAATGAAGATGGATAGAGTTGACCAAGGACTATGATTTCTCAATCCACTTCCACCCTGAGAAGGTGAATAATGTGTAATATACTCCATGTGGAAATGATACTACATATTTTTCCATGATGATGATTGAAAAGGACCCAATATTTTGAAAATTTTAATGTATATACATGACTATGATAATGGAATAAGTTTATTTCTACTTTACACAAATTATTTCTCAGACATATATTCAAGAAAAACTTATCGATTTAAATGGATTAATTTGGACATATAAAATAATGTAGGTTTAATAAAAAAAATTAAAATACCATGATTTGAACATTAATGAAGAAAGATTTTTGATATTTGGGACATGTCTATGATTACAATAAAATCCTACTATAATGAATCCGTGAACAAATGATGTTGATAAATCAACATTATTTATCCACCAAGGGATAAAAAATATGAATAGATTTATCTGATTGACTATATATGGAAATATATGACTAAATAAGATTATGTATTAAAGTAAACTTTTTAGTTTGTGAAAAAGTGAAGAAATAAAGTAAAAAGACCAAGGATATGATAAAACCATTACCCACAACATCATCAAAATAGGATAATGTAACCATAGATTTTGTTATAGTATTTTAAAATATATATAATAAGAATAATTACATATGGGTTATATGGGATCATCTTATATATACTTATAACATTATTTCTATTTTAATTGACTTTTCACTAAATAATTTTGAAAAAATATACTTCAGATAAGTATTGAGTATTTATAAAAAACAATTATCAATTGTATCTGATCGATATTTGATGATTAACTCAATGTTATAGAATATTATTAAAAATTTCTTTACTAAAGAGTTAATCATTAGTATATCATGCCATAACTATAATTATGTCAATTTTTAATTGACTATCTTGAAATTTAAGGAAATATTTAGATAATTCTCTATATACATTAATGGTGTATTTGGTCAATATAATTATTTTCATGAGACCTCAAACATGAAAAGATTCTACATGATAATCTAGATTAAACCTTGTGAAAACATATATGAGATAAATTATATAAAAATTTCTAAATGGGATGCAGTTGATCAGTATAAGCTTCTCAAAAATCAATGGTTCGAACGAATGATAGAATGGGTAAAGTTCATTCTGTAATACATCATAGAAGTACCATGTCAAAAAAATATCTATAGAAATAATTTAGAAAGATAACTTGAGTTTTAGGTGAATTATAATGTGATACTTTATATATCTACATTGAATTGATTCATTTAGTTTAGAAAAAAATGAATATTATGTCCAATACATGTTGTACATTTTTATATTCTTGATTGCATTAAACATTTGACCTATCAACGAAACTCCAAAAATGATTTTTCAAGTGCATTAAATGTCCCATGTATCCCTATTATGGGAGTTTATATTTTATCACTCAATTGTAATAAATATAGTAGTGGTATATTTCTCCAATTATATCTCTTACAAGGACCATCCAATGATGATTTGGGACCACAAAAATGTTCAACACTACTAGACCACTCACAGAGATAATGTTTTTTAGAGAAAAAATAATTTTGTATAGGAATCATTGGATTCTAAATAACTAATAAAATAGAATTTAAATCATATACTTACATCTAAGTGTATAAAATACACTTTCAATGGCTAAATTTATAAAGGGGGTATGAATGTGACTACCGCAAATTAGATATATCTAAAATTCATTTTCAATAATCATTATTTATCATATATAGTAATATATTATAGTATAAAATAAAAGAACTATGTAATAAATACAAAAAAATATTATCCAGTTTTTAAATTACACTTAGAGAATATATATTTTTATTATATTCCCATTAGGTATTATTATAACTCGTAAAAAAGCCATTATAATGGTAATATTAGACTTGGTGTATGTTAAGGGTAATTATAAGAGATAATCGATGCTGAAGGATGAAAAAATATACATAAACAATAGGATTATAACATATAATGAAAATATTCTAGAGCATGGTAAGGAGTTAAGTTACTAAAAATTAGAATAAAGTCAATACTGATCAAATAACCCAATAAATTCACCACCATTACCCAGTATACCATAAATTATTTTTCGGGTGGAATAAGGGGTTATGTGTTTAGAGGAAAAGTATTCTTAATGTGTAAATTCTTATAAAAATGATACATTGTTTACCCAAATATATCATTTTTTGTATGTTGTGACGAATTTGATTTCCGTATTTGGAATGAAGTTGTAGACATTTTCTAAGGGTTATTTTTTTTATATTTTTTGTCTGAAATAGTAAAATAATATTTTTTTATCATAATACATAAAAAAAAGGAATATATATTACAGTGTGGAATGTTATAAAATAAATGTTGAAACTAAAGTTTAAAAAATATATTATAGGTAATATAATGGTTTAAATTATAAAATCACATATTAATGATAAATTTAAATTAAATTTTCATAATATTATTATATTAAAAAATATTTTTATCAATGTGAAATAATAATTTTAAGAATACGTAATTAATATTTCAATGGTCTAAAAATTGATTGTTTCCTAAATTTTTTTATTTTTTCAATTAATATTGATTTTATTAAAAAATATTATATCACATTATTATAAAACAATTTTTAGTAATTAATATTCATTTATATAAATATAAAGTTAACAATTGGTTAAGGTGATGTTTTAAATATATTTTTTCAAAATAAAATATAGAGGGGAATAGTGAAATACCATACAAGGGTCGTATTTTGAAATATTGTATAATATTTAATTTCTAGGGTATCAAAATTTTTGATGAATATTGTGTTGTACAATATAATATTTATCCATAAGCCCCTTAATATTGAATCAAATTTTGTGTCACTATTAAAATGATATGAAATTTTATTCTAATATTTTATTTCAAAAAACCGCTTCCACACATAATAATACCATTGTTAACCCCCCATTTATCCACACAATAAATGTCCCTTAGATATCCCAAACTCTGACCATGGATATCAAAATTCTTTGCATCATATCATATAGTTTATTTTCACAACAAATGATTATCTTTATAATCATTATGATTTCATCAAAATGATGATATCCCTGGGAGAGGTAATTATCTCAATCAGGTATTTTCATGTTTATACATACATATAGCAATGAAAGATATATTTTAAAAAAGTGATACAATTAATTTAGTATTATATTTATAAATAGATTTTATTATATAAATGGAATAATTGTTGTCCTAATCCATCCCCATTTTTAATTATAAAATGAAATCTCTACCCATATTTTGGCTAGTTTACTTCCTATAAGGGTGTTGCAATTTATTTTCCATTGAATAATTACATGGATGGATTTAAATTTTTTTAAAATTAAAAAATAAAATATTCATTACATGATTAATAATATATTAATATTTTTTCATATTAATGATAAAAATGGATAATGGTAACTGTAATTTTAAACATCCAAAACTAGAATGTCATGTTACATTTTTAGTTAGAATTTATTTATTTCATCCCATAAAAATATAAATATAGTGATTATATAATGATAAAGAATCTATAAATATAAAATTATAGATATTATGGGAGTATTTGATAGAAATGGTTCCTATGATAAAAATACTAGTGTAGTTTTGGAGATTTTGACCGAAATACCTCAAGTGGTTGGTGTGAAAACAAAAGACTATGTAATACATGATGGAAATATAATAATAAATAAATGTAAAATTTTAAATAAAAATAAAAATAATTTTCAAAAAAGTATTAAATAAACATTATTTTATTATTTATGTTGTTAGACACACGTCACAAGTGGGTAAGGACCTATAAAAAGGGATCTTCATAACATCACGTTTTATTAAGTTTATGATTTATATCTCTAAAACTCAATTTCTCTCTCAATTATTCTATTGTATTTTTTTCTATAATTTATTTATGTTCTTAAAATATTTTTCTATTTTAATATACCTATACTTGTTGGTGATATAAAATATTATATGATTCCCTTCGAAATTATTTCTACTATGAAAACCCAATAAAAAGGATAATTCCCTATTTCATAATTGATATCATTTTTCACCCCATTATATATTTTTAAACATTTTTGATACACATCAATTTTAAATTTTTTTTATAAACGCTTTCGTGTAAAATTAAATTCATATGAAAAAAATATCTTACCTTATTTAAATATTATTTATCGTTTTCCTCAAACACTTATTTTGATGTTACATTCTATACACAATTCAAAAAAAAAATTGTTTTCCAAATTTAACTATTTTTAAAATACATATTTAGTAACTATAAATTTTTATCAAAATATTAACATATATAATGAATTAATTCCTTATTCTATTGTCAATATTCTTTATACAACATTTGATTTATCATTAAGATAAGAGTAACTAACATATTATCTTTTAATGGGTTTCTATTATGCTTAGGAATTTTTTATTATTTCCTTATATAGATTACATATATATTAATATAATATTATTTATCAATGTGGACTAACATTATTTAACTCCAGAATGAATTTTTTAATGTTTTCATACAATGATATTCCATTTACAGTGAATATGTAGTTATCCCAACACACTATGTTATGTTATCTTAGTAGTGTGACTGAAATTTTTGAAATGATGTCATGTATTTTGTTGTTAACACATATTTATGATTCTGTAGTATTATGATATTATATACCTTAATCCATGTTATAATTATTATAATCCAGGAATTTATAATATCATGATATGCCTCTTGAATAATAATTATTTCTTTAACAACATGATTTAGTCATATTACTCTCCTACTAGGTTTTATATCTCACTAGTTTCATTTATTTATGACCCCAGTGTACATTATTCAATAACAGGTGATCACATGGGATTTAGACGTACATTATATATATTTAAAAAAATATTTTGATTTTGATTTTGATGTTAGTGAATTTTAATCCAATATCCCATGACATTGGATCTATAGAATTATTGGTTTAATATTATGGATCATTGTGTTCAATATCATGAAATTATATTTATACGAGACATGGGTTGCTATATCATGACTTTAAATGAAGTGATATATTGGAGGAAACTGATGTATGTTTTCTCAAAATTGAATAACCTTTTATTTTTCCTTAATAGTTATTAATAATTTTTTTATTTTATTTTTCGATATTATGTTTTTAATGTGAAATTTTTAATACATACAATGACCATAAAATCAAAAAAAATTAAAATTAATGAAATGTAAATAGTGGAATAGATGACGATTTGATGGTGTAATTAATGGTTAAGAAAGGAATAATTTTAGAATTAGAACAAAACCATGATGTCATACATTGGATTAGGACTACTCATTAGTGTCTTTGTTAAGATAGCAACATGGCTTTAAGTGTGCCTCTCAAAGCACAAGGGGATACCGACTAGCGATGAGGGCTTAAATAATAATATATATAGACTATTCCCTGGAATAATTGTATAATAATTTGTGAAAGTGACTAATCAACATCCAAAATAACTAGAAAAGTATATAGATGAAATAGACATATCAATTTCTAAAAAAATTATTATAAATACGTATAAAACATACATTAATTTATCACGATCATGGATTATAACATATAAACATTTAAAATATCACAATACATGGGAGGCACTATTGTGATCCCTAAGCCTCACCTCATCTCATCAACCATATCATTATAGAGAATGACCTATTCTGATATCTTGATTTATATATTCATATACCATTTAAAATGATATAGAGTTTAAAAACTCACATGTTTTCCTATGAATGGAATGATAAATATATCTCATTAGTGTCCCTAAATGATCCCCTAATAGACATAATTTTATTCATGTGTATGCTTTAATAGAATAATAACTGAAATAAACATGAACCCCTGGTCATTATTTTCTAACAAGTCTACCATGAAAAAACATCATACCTTCGTGAGCCTGTAATATAATTCACTTCATGCATCCACCACAGAAAAACATGTCGAGTCATCATTTTACCACTTGGAAATGGAAAAAATGACCCTGGAAGTGTCAATTGTTGTTATAATATTGACACCTTGTGTCACTAATCATGACCCATACACAAAGATTCAATATAGGCCACATGTTAAGTACCAAATTCAATACCTTTTGGGGAAGGCCACGTTTAATATTACCGTAGTCAATTACACTCATGGAAAGTGACCATGAATAATAAATATCCCATTTCCCATTGATAATGATGCACAATATAACACCATGACCTATTCTTATTAAGGATGGACTCATTGAATAATACCCTATACCATTTCCCCTATGGATGGATGAATAGAATATTACCCAACCCTCATCTTATTATAGAAGTAAACACACGAAATAGTAGCCAAGAATCATTTTATTATTGGATCAGGTGAAATTAATATATTTATACCCATTCCCCACTCACGTAATAGCTACATGTATATCCTAAACCATTCCATCATCTATAAGGGGAATTCATCTATCATCATTTGACAACACCCAACTCTGTATGCACATACAGAACAAAATCAGACAGACAACCTATCCCCCAAGCCCAACACTTCATCCCATGTATCTAAATAGTATAGAAATATCACCACATTGAAATGAACATATTACCATGTATCTATCCTCATTTGATAATCTCGAGAAGAACATATCATTAACAAAGTCTCAACAAGTCCTCCCTTTGGATATTTTCATCTTTCCCACCATGAATGTCCAATAGGGTATTTTAGAAAATCCCTACTCTATATTCACTATCAAAAATATGTATACAACACCCCACAATGGTCCCATAGCCCATAGGATAAATCTAATACTTTCCTTGGGAGTACATCCCATAACCTCATCAAAATCCTGCTCACGGCCCAGTGATGATAAAAAATAAATTTTTTATGATTTATTTTTTCGAACCCCCCTTCAAAAACTAATGGCATGTTGTCATAAACATATCTATACCCATATATAGTCTCATATAACTTCTCACCTAAGATATCTATTAGCCTATCACTCAATAATAATTCGTCCCCACCATTCTGCATCATGTCATAATGGACTCATCCTATATGTGGTGCACAAAATCTCAAAATCCACTACCAAGCCATGTAAAAAAATATGACTATCTAACTGACCATGTATAGGTTTAAGACTATCATTTCATTCCAATCCTCTCTAATAAACCCACATAGACTATTCAATACCAATTTTAAGCCTTGAGACCAATCCATGACTCTTGACAACTTAACTAGCTCATTTTCCCCATAGCATAATAGTCACCATGAAACAATAATACACCCAGAGTTCTATTAATCATTTGTACCAGCTCTTCAAGAACTAATTCTACCCAATACATTTATGCTGGGTGTTCACGATGATTATCCATTCTAGACAAATATAAAAAAACAAGTAGGAATTCACAATCTTGTGAAAACATTTATTTAGAGTTTTATTAACGATACTAATTACCAAGAGCATGGATTTATGATCCTTGTGATTATGCAATCATTCTCATACAAGACCATCCATGAATCCACAAATCTCATACCACTCCTCAAGATCCTTTAATTAAGACCCAAAACCAAATATAAATAATTATAACAAATTATAATCAATTATTCAAATTAATCAAATGAGGATTCTTAACTGAGAAATCACCATGAATCATCAGATTTATAAAACTATATGTAAACTCATGAATTTATCAATTTATAATACACAATATACATCATGAAAATAATATTCATTTTCCCTCACTTAATTATCCCAAGGTATATTAAAATCAACTTCACCCCTAGAAAACATTGCAACAATTTATATGGCGATAAATGGAATTAAATATAGTGGTATGTAAGTTGGAACAGACATCAATTCCATAATGAAAATTCCAAAAAATTACCCACCACAATGTGTGAATAAAAAGTGATGAAGGATAAAGGGAGAACCAACTTAATGTATTTTTATGGATATCAATTCCCACTAATATAATGAGGTGATTTATTGGAAAATGTCTAATCCATACATGTTAAAAAACAATTGTATCTCAGTCATAGCATGAATGAGTAGGTTCCATAGTGAAATGGACACCTCAGTGAGAGGGTCTAACCCGTAGTGATATTTTATCAAAGCATGACCCCTATGTGGAACAAAATTACCTTTATTTTTAGTGAGGACCAATACCTTGGGTGTGGCCTCCCCTCCTCATTGTGTTACACCTCCATGATATTGGAGTTGGGGTTCGAGAACTATCTATATTCCATTTGATTATAAACACATTGAAATATTATAATATTAATAAACCAATTAATTATATATTGTTCATTTTTGTATGAATTTAATATTATAATATACATGAGTATCATTTGTATTTGTTAGGTCATAGTAGTTCCCTTCTATGATTAGAACAATAATGTGCTATGATTATAATCCTAAATCATGTTATACAGTTAAAAAATTTACTATGATAAGACACAAAGTTATTGAATTTTTGTTGTGGGCACTCATGATATAGTGATACTTATTCTCATGAAGTTCACACATATTAATATCTATATAATTTGATAATGAGAGAATACAGTCTAGTAGGAATTACACATGTATTTGTGTAATTGGATAATTCTATTTATTAGAATGTGAAATGATCCATAAACTAATGTTATCATTAATAAATGTCACGAATCATGAAATTTAATTCACTAACCAATACCATGATTTAATATGTTTGCGTGAACATGGGTATGTTGGGTGTCTCTGTCCTGACCCATCCCCAATGTACCATGTCGTAACTACACCAAGCCTACAATCCATAGATTAGGTTATGGAGACTAGTACTAGAAAGGAACATCCCTTAACGAGATGGTATTACCTTTAAACCATTACAAACACATAATCCGAGAACAAAACAAGAAGAAACCACGAAGTAAATAGATGATGTAAATAGTGTGATGATAGTAAAGGGGCCGGAATACTAGTCCAAATTAAAAATAAAAGTATTACTGAAATGAGAAAAATAGCTCAAGGAACATCCCTTACGTATCCTACCTAAAGGGTAGATACAACTCATGATCAGTTGTCCTGCATCACGTCAGGTCAAATGGTCCACTTATCAGCATCATCTAGTCCTCGATCCTTCAGCCTTGATCAGTGATATTCTTCATCTGCACAAGACACAACAACGTACGAGTTGATCCAGTGCAAGGGTGGATATAAAAATACTCAGTAGGGACCCTGAGACCCTCGAATGTCCCCTTGAATTCCACAAAGGATACCCCACAAAAAAAGTACTCAACCAGAAAGAACAAGGAATTATATAACTCTATATAGGTATATATCCATACATATACCTATGTTATCAAGATGTACTAATCTCATACACAAGGGAAGGATAACAAAAAGGAAACACTATGAAGGTAACACCACGAAGGTGTAAGAACCAAATAGGTAACACCCTGAAGATAACACCACAAAAGTGAATGTACCATACATGTAAAACCATGAAGATAACACCACGAAGGTCAAAGTACCACATATGTAACACCAAGAATGTAAATTATTCCACACACACCATGTATATAAGTAAGGAAAAAATGTACAGATGATTAGTTGAGAAGCAAGATCGTCTTATTCTATCGAGTGTAACTGCTGCTGATTATACGGAGTCTGACCCACATAAGATAGATAGATATTTCCCCCCACCAACCCACACAGGATCTGACACACATTGGATTTTTATATGCTAAATCACACATTATCACTGAGAAAAGACCCACAAAGGATCAGTATGCACTCACCCCTATAGGATCGCTTAGCGCTGACCCACACAAGATCTAACCCATATAGGATCTCCCGGTACTAACCACCGTATGATATGTCTCCAACCTCTACCTCATGGCCAACCATTGGATTCCATCTCATTTTAATCTAGATTATTTTATAATAGATCCAAATTCCATTAGTCATAACTCAACATCCATTAAGCTTGAAAAAGAATTATCCTAAAGGGCTTCCTAGGTATAAAGGTTCTAGCGTGATAGATGACACATCAATCGGACACCCGATCATTGACATATAAGTTTTTTAGTTCTGAGGGCCTGGTTGGATATAAATTCGATCCAACCAGGACATACTCAATATTTTTCCAAAGCTCATCTAGAGTATACCAAATGTATCATCTCGATCCAAGTGTCCCAGCGTTGCAGACGGTTCGTCAAATAGACACCCAAATTTCATGTTGTGGTCCTTTAGGTGAATCTATCTTAGAACCGCCCAGGTCCAGTTCACCCGGTCAGACTGACCCAGCACATCCCAGACTAGGCCAACCCAACCTTGTATGGACCATCCCGTAGGGGGTGGTACCAGGCCCGCAAGGGCACCTCCCAGTCTACGGAGTCGCAGCCCACTGGGCGGGCATGACCAAGCCCGTTGTTGCACGGCCCGCTGAATCGGGGCCCTCCCTAGAAGATATAGGGGGGAGTCCCCCTGGTTTTCAAAAATGGCTGAGAAACATTTCATCTTTTGAAGCGGTTGCACCTGGTCGCTGATGGACCTGCAAAAGGGTGGGTCCCTCGACCGTTGTAACTTCGAGATGCGACCTCCTCCAGCAGCCCAAACCGGCGCGCCACTCGACCTCTGCCTTCTGCGACCGGATCAAGTTGGCCGCTATCTTCACCTATCATAGCTTCGGCTATGGCCTTCCCCTATGGTGGCATAGGACGACATGCCAAACCCCCTCTATAGTCATTAGTTTCCAGACACTCCTCTTACCAGCATGACAAAGTGCTACAACCTCCCCCTATTGCACGTGACGACGCGCCACCTCCATCATGGTCAGCCGGTGCGGTTGTGCCAATAGTCTTTCATGGAGAACGCAATGGTAAATAAGGTTTCGGAGGGTCTGGGCCACATCCTTTTGGCCTACAACCTCCGTGTTAGCTTGATAAATGATGGATAAATATAATTAAAAAATCACATGAAATTATAACAAAATAAATCTCTACCTAGATTTTGTTGGAGATCCTCCGCACTTGAGGAAGAGTCAGCATTCATCGTTCGGTGGTGCTCGTCACCACTCATTGGAACATGCTTCATCCTATAAGTGACTGGCATTGTGAAACTTTAACAGAACATCATCGCTTGGTGATTTCTTCAAAATACCTCTCCCCAGGCGTCATATAAATAGGAGTGGGGGATGGTGAGTAATCCACGTGATGTTAAATGGGGGTTCATTTAATAGTATCCTCTTTAATTACAATTGAACTGTTACAAATGATTTGAGGAGTCAATCCATTTAAGGGACATTCAAGTCATTGGTCCATCCAATGCCTCTTGTCTGTTGGAGGACAATAAAGTATGAAATAAAATAATAAAGTTACCAATATTATTATTCTTCTAAAACATCCAAAATCTATGTTTTTTTCATACTTACTACATTCAAAGTGAATCCTCTCTTAAGTGAATCTCAGTTATATGGATTCAACGGTGCCCAAATATTATCAAATCAAGGACCGGTTGAAATGATAGAAAATGTCTCCAGCTTGTTTACTGAAGATATCTTAAAAAAAAGTTCTGAATTTCATTCCGGGCACACTAGGGCTCGAAATAATTTTCCATCAATTTTCACAGACTCGTAATAATTCCATATAACAAAAAATATACATGGAAATTAGGGTCTTTACATTATACCAAACTTAGCTCTTTTCTGACACAAAATCCACAACATAGACTAAGGAAATAATTAGTGGTAGTGAGAACGAATCTAAGCATGCCACTCCCATGTGCTATCCTGGAGGTTCCCATATTGCCAGCGATCACACACCTGAGGTATTGATCATCCATGAATGACCCCCTCCTGTAGAATCTCAATCTCTACTAGAAAATCCATAAACATCGCCCCATCATCAATGTCCAACATTCCATGGTCGAAGACGTGGGAAAGGGTCATGCACGTAACTCCTCAGCTGGGGTACGTGAAAGATGTCATGCACCCTCTACAACTTTGGTGGCAATGACATGTGGTATTCCACCTTTCCAATCTTCCAATGTACCAAAAACTATTTGATAAACCTCGATGAGATTTTTCTGCCTTGTCCAAATCTCCACAATCCTTGTCGATGTGAGATCTGTAAGAATAAGTGGTCTCCCTCCTCGAACTCTATGGGCCTCGGTCTCCTTTCAAGGTAAGACATCTGCCTGCCCTATATAGTCTTCATCTTCTCTTATATTATCTGCACCTTCTCAGTGGTAGCCCATACCAACACTGGACCCATAAGTGTTGACTCCCATGGGTCTGTCCTGCATAGAGGTGATCTGCAAGATTGACCATATAAGGCCTCGAAGGGTTTTATACTAATGGTGGAGTGATAGCTATTGTTTTATAAGATCATCACAATGGGAATGTGATCCTCCCATCAATGCCCAAAATCTATGACACAAGAATGGAGCATGTTCTCAAGTTTTTGTATTGTCATCACTTTCTATCCATCAATCTGAGGATAAACAGTAGTGCACAAATTTAGGTGAGTCCCAAACACCTCCTATAATACCCTTCACAACTGTGATGTAAAATTTGTGTCATGGACATGGAATATCGTCGATGTCACCCCCTGAAGATGTAAAATCTCCTGAAGATGTAAAATCTCCTGAAGATGTAAAATCTCATGTACATAGAGGAGTCCCATGCCCTCTATTGTTCCTGATCTCAGATGGTTTTGAAGAGGGCCAACATGGTGATTCAATCAACAGTCACTAAAATGGAATCATGTCCCCTGGACATACGTGGAAGACCTGTCACAAAGTCCATGGTCATAGCTTCCCACTTCCACTGCAGCACCTCTAGTGGTTGTGCAAAGTCTGCAGGAACCTGATGCATAGCCTTCACATGCTGACAATTGTGGAATCGTGAAACAAACTTTATCATTGCCTTCTTTATTCCTGATCACTAGTGCTGATGTTGTAGGTCCTATTACATCCTCCCCAAACCAGGATGTAGCACCAAAAGAAATGAGTATAACTCCCTCAACACCTACTCTTGTGGTGCCACAGGTGCCATGGTGCGTCCTCTAAAGAGGATCATGCACTCTCCACCATTCGAAAATAAATCAGATGCATGTCCTCTGGATATTTGAGTTTGTCGTGCCTCACAGTCAATGTCCCCATGTTGTGCCTTCCGAACTAAATAAAGAAGTGGGGTGTGACATTAATATATTTGAGGTAAGCTGCACAATCTCTATAAACAATAGATATCTTCAAGGCGGCTAGCTGCTCTGTCACCTCACTCAGCAATTGTAGACCAGACCTCCTGTTTAGTGTGTCTTCCACTATGTTCCCCTTCACAGGAGGATAGAATATCTCAATGTCAATGTTCTAGAGGAACTCTATCAATCGTCGATGTCTTAGGTTAGTTTCCTTTTGTGAGAAGATATACTTGAGACTTTTGTGATCAGAGGAGATTGAAAAATGTTCTCCCATCATTTAATGGTGCCACATATTCAAGGCGAAGACCACTACTGCATACTCCAGGCTATGAGTAGCATAGTTCTTCTCATGTTTTCTAAGCTTCTTAGATCCATTCGTGATCAATGCTCTCTCCTGCATCAGGACACATCCATGTCCATCCCCTAATGCGTCATATAAGACTACATACCCAACACCCTCTTCTGGTAGCCTCAAGATGTGGGTACCCATCAGTCTCTACCTATGCTCCTAAAAACTATAATGGCATTCTCCATCCACACAAAAGGTTATCAATTCTTCTTCAATGCTGACAAGGGCGCCGCAAGTCTGGAAATTTTGTGTAAAAATCTCAGGTTGAACCCATCTAACCCTAAGAAACTCCCCACCTCAGTCAGACTCCTGGGTGTCTCCCAAGCTATCACAACCTCTATATTTTCTGGATCCTGGGCAACTCTAGCCTCAGAGATAACATATCACAGAATGTGAGCCTCTCGTATATAGAACATTGACTTCGAAATATTACCATAAATTTAGTGCTCTTATAGTGTAAACAAAACTATTTACAGAGGATAGGCATGCGCATCCTTCTTCACTGAGTACAGTAGGATGTCGTCAATGAAGACCACCACAATGCGATCTAGGTATGACTGGAAGATCATGTTCTTGATTCCCATGAACAATGTAGGGGTGTTTGTCATGCCGAAAGGAATAAAAAAGAAGTCATAGTGTTTATATAAACATATAAAGGAAATCATCTTCACATTCTCATTTTGACCGCTGAGCTACAGATACCCTAATATGAGGCAAATATTCAAAGACCCTTGAGCTCCATTCAACATATCAAAGATATCATCAATCCTCATTTTTGGATACTTGTTCATCACGTTAACCTAGTTCAGGAATATATAATCTACAAAGAGTCTCATACTCCCATATTTTTTCTTGGCCAACAAAATCGAGGATACCTGTGGAGACACAATGGGCCTTATGAACCCCTTTCTCTGCAAGTCCTCCCACTATACCTGTAAATCACAAAGCACCATGGGAGTGATCTGATATGCTGGTGTAGATAATAGTGTCATCCCGGGGTACATGTCAATATAAATGTCTACCTTTCTTTGTAGAGGTTGTCCCGAAACATCATAAGAAATGACATCAACATATAGGTCGACCACTACTGGATAGCTCAGACTCTCAACATATATGCCCTGAGGGTATTACCACCCAACTAATGAGTGATCAGATGCACCCTCCTCGGGGTAATTACATCTTGTGCTACAATGATTAACTTCCCACCAGTGAAGAAAACCTTTTTCCTATCCATGCGGACCCACCGCACATAGTGCCTAATACAGTCAATCTGAGAACAGACACTGGATAACCAATCCATACACAAGATGACGTCGTAAGGCCTCAACCACACTATTAGAAGATCCTAGTAATATATATCACTACGTAGATTAAGATCAAACAGCTGGCACCCATGTGTAATCATCTAATCTTCTCCCGTAGGAGTCTCTAATCATAAGGATCGTTCCAACAGATCTATCATAATATCTAAGCTCCGAACGAGGGTCATGGAAATAAAAGAGTGACTGTCACATGTGTCTATAATTACTGCAACAAGGGTGATGTACAGACAAATCATACCTCAAATATGATCCGGAGCACTGTGGTCGTAGGCCTCAGTTACCTGCCACTGGGCTCATCCATGTCTTCCTGCTCCCTATGGTGGGGGTGGACCACCTGGCGGTGGTGGCGGCAGAACATTGAATTTCCTCCCACAACATGCTGCACGACTAGCTCCTCTGCCTCGTTCGATGCCCTATGGACCTCCTAACTCAAACCTTGATCACTCCCTTTGTTTTCCATTGATTGTTAGATGGTCGTCTGTAAGGCTGGTTGGGTAGTCGCGATCCATGTGACTCTACCCACCGCACGAGTAGCACTGCCTGATACTCAACTTTCCTCCTCTATCCCATGTTCCCCTCACCACTAACCATGTATCCTGAGGTTTTCCACTATAAGGTATACAATACTTGGGCCTCTACATCATCCATCTACAGACTTAAAAAGATGACTATGGTACATGACGTCTGGTGGTCGCTCGGGATGTCAGTGGCTGCTCAGCTAGGAAGCTCTCCACCGAAAGTGCTCGCTCGAGAACCACTGCCCGTGTCGGAATGTTGATCGATATAATTAATGTTCTGATCTCCCATAGAATACCATTATCTAAGGTATGGTCCCTGAAGAAAGGGACATGTACAATGTCTTTGTAGTAGTAGGGCGATCAGTTAACCTCAACATGTACAAGGCCACGGTCATGCTGCCCTAATATAAGTGCAACAGCTCTTGTATACGATCCATATATAGAGTCACTGGGAAGAACTCTTCCCTACGAAGGCCCTCAAATTCTGCACAGGTGAGGGTCGCTTCGTCGTGTAACGATAGTGTTAGACTCCACCATCTCCAGTTGTTCCATAGAAGAGATTAGATGCTTGGATCACACATAGATCAGCTGATGTCCCCACTATGTGAAAAACTCTAGCCATAGCCTCCATCCAGTCCTCATAAGCATTCAAGTGCATCTTGCCTCCAAACCACTTAGGTCTCTATATTTGAATCTAATGAAACACGCTTAGTTGGCGTGCACCATATGCTGGTGGGGCTTGTGGCTTCTGCTTACCAATGGGCGGTTGTGCTACTAGTGCACCACCTGAAGGTACTATCACTATAAGAGGGCCCTGCACCTAATCCTCATATCTAGGTGGGTCGTCATCTAATACTCTCTCAAGAATCCAGGTTGGATATCTATGTGGTAGCATCATGAAAAAAACAGGGGTTCCGTGGTCTATAAGTTATACCTAGTGAGATGACTCATAGAAAAAATCATAAGAAAAAGTTTTCAAAATACACACAATTAGTGTTTTCGTGCACTGAGTGAAAAATCAGAATTTAGGGTCCTAGTGTACGGATATGTCGGTCACCGAAAAACCATTGGATTCCCCTAACTGAAATCCTCACTCATAACAATTAACATTATTTCCACATTGAAAATTTTAGATTCATAGTTCTTTAGTATACCTCACTCCTCAAATACCTCTTTGTCATGACCCATCCCCTGTGGACCATGTATGACTACCCCAAGCACGACATCTATAGGCTTGGGGTAAGGGACTAGCATCGGAAAGACATATCCCTTAATAGGAAGGAATTTCCATTAAACATGTACAAACACACAACCCAAGAACACAATGAGATGCAACCACAAAGTATACTACTATAGTAAAAATTGAGATGAAACTAAAGGGGCCATAATACATGCCCGACTAAAAAGTATAAGTATAACTAAAAAGAGAAAAACAGCTCTTGGAATGTCCTAGGAGGATCCTAACAGATTTCTATGTACAGCTCATAATAACTAGTCCTATGTCACATCACATCAAATGGTCCACCTCTAAGCACTATCCAGTCATGGCTCCCTCATCCTCGATCAACGATGCCCGTCCACTGCAAAAGACACAAAAAGGTGCGGGCGAAGCCCATACAGGGGTGAGTATAACAATATTCAGTATGTACCCCGAGACCCCCAAAGGTATCTCAAAGTTTCACAAAAGAAAACCCACAAATCTAGACCTCAACCACAAAGAACAATGTAGTCAAAAATAATACATAGGTATGTACCCATACATATACCCATGTTATCATGATATAGTCATATCGTACATGATTTAAGGATACCACACAGGTAACACCACAATGTTAGCACCATGAAAGTAAATTTACCATAGAGGAATCTACATGAAGCTAACACAACGAAGGTGAAAGTACCACACAGGTAACACCATGAAAGTAAAAGTACCACACATGTACAACCAAAAACATTAAATGAATAATATCACACCATGTATATATATAAGGCCCAGAAGTACACATGATTCGTCGATATGACAGTTCATCTTATTCTGCCGAGAGGTACTGCTGATGATTTTACGGAGTCTGTACCACATAGGATCGATAGGTACTAACCGCCGCTGACCCACACAGGATCTGACCCACATAGGATCGGTATGCACTGACCCACATAGGATCGTTGAGCGGTGACAAATACGAGATTTGACCCATACTGGATCAGAATCTGCTAACCCACAAAGGATCATTGAGCACTATCCCACACAAGATCTAACCGACACATAATCGATGTTAACCCACAAATGATTTATCGATACTAACCTCTATATAATCTCTCTACAACCATCGCCTCACTACCAAACATAGGATTCCCCTTCATAATATTCTTGATTCTAGGAGAAATTATCCTCAATCCGTCGATCGTACCTCAACCACCATAATTCCCCACAATGAGGTATTCCAAAGGACATCCGTGTCATAAAGGTTCCAACGTGATTGACGGCTCGTCAACCAGATGATCGGTTTGTGACTTATAAGTGTTTTAGTTATGATGGCCCCTTGGGATTTAGATTGGATCAAACCTGGAAATACAAAAAATTTCACCAAAAATCAAGTGGAGTATACCAAATGGACTGCCTCACTTCAATGGTCCCAGCACAATATAAGATTCATGAAACGGATGATCAAATTTCATGTTATGGTCTGTTATGTGAAACTAGCCTGGAAGGGCCCAGGTCCGATCCAACCCATCCCAATCTGTTCTGGGCCGACACGGCCCATTTTTAGCCGATCTGACCCGATTCGGGTCAACCCAACCCGATCTAGGTCTGACTCGGCTGGCAGGGTCATGGGAGGCTTGGCCCACTAGGTCGTGGCCTAGCCCGCAAGGGTGCGGCCCGTAGATGCGTGCCCTCCTGTATCAGGGACCTCCCAAGACGCCATGGGGGGTGGGGGAAGAGTCCCCCCCCCCATTTTCACGAACGATCGTGTGATCATTTGTCTTGGGAAGTGGTGACGCCCAATGAAACTTCTCGGTCACTGCATGATCCACAAGAGGGAAGTTCCATCAACCGCAATGACATCGAGCCGCGACCTCCTCCAGCGGCCCACGATGGAGCGCCGCTTCAACCCTACCATACTTGGCCTACTTGAGTCAGCCAACGTCTTCACCCTCCGTGGCTTCAGCCACATCGTTTCCCACCGACACCACATGACGTCGTGCCGCACCACCCTTATGGTCAGTCGGTGTCGGACGCTCCGCTAACTGTTGTGGAATAGTGACATGGAAACCTCCTATGGAGTGTGATTGCGTGCCGCCTCTATCATGTCTGGACATTGTCGCCACACTGGTGGTCTTCCACAAAGAACGCAAGGGTAAACAAGGTATCAGATGGTCCCGACCCTGTTCGTTTGGCCCGTGCCCTCCATCTTAGCTTGAAAACACGAGGGAGGAATAAGATTCAATTATCACTTGAAAATATAACAATATAAATTCATATATCAAGTTCATGGAGATTCTCATCACTTAATGATGAGTCGTTGTTCCTCATTCGGTGGCTCTTGCCATTACCCACTGGAACCAGCTCCATCCAAAAAGTGATTGGTTTCACAGATCATTTTCATAAATTCATCGCTTCGTGAAGTCATGCCAATACCTCTCCCCAATCTCCATATAAATAAGATAGGGGGAGGGTGAGTAACGCCTGTGAAATTTAATGGGTGTTCATTTAATAAGAACCTTCCTAAATCCAACAGTGTTATTACAAAGGAATTGTGGAGTCAATCCATTTAATGGATTGACACCTCGTTTGTCCTACCAATACCACCTGTCTATTGGTGGAAAAGAATGAATGAAATAAAATAGCAATGTTATTTTTATTATTCTTTAAAAAAGGTGAAAATCTATCTTTTTATACATACATACTGCGGTTGAAGTGAATCCTCCCTTAAGCGAATCCCAGCACTACATATTCGACGGTGCCCTCTAATTATTAATCCGACACCAGTTCAAAATATTGAAAACGCTGCCTGTGCATTTAGTAAACGTACCATAAAAAATTCATAATTTCATTCTGGGCACACCTAGAATTAGAATCATGCCCCGTCAATTTTTATAGACTCGTAATAATTATATATAAATAAAAAATATATTTATATGGAAAATTTGGGTTATTACAGTCTTCTAAATTACATGCTATTAAAAGATAAGTCAAGGATGAATTTTTACACTCCATCTATATAGTAGTTAATACATCAACCCGTAGATTGGAACATATCCATAAACTTTAACTCCATAGTTATTGAGTATTTTAATATTTTTTTAGATATTAAATGAAATATATATCTAACATATAGGTTGATGATACAGACGTGCAACAAAATTCATGAGATATTGAGGCAATGAGATTATAATATACCACTAATGTTCATATTTAGTAGTGAACATAGTCGCATTATGTTATATATCCTAGTTGGATTAAACCATTAATAGAATTAAATAATGGAATTTATAATAGTCTTCCTAATTCAAAATCATAGTGGTCCACACACCATGTATTTTTAGTGATCATTATTATTTTTTTCAATTTAAATAATTGAATAAATATTATACTGAAGACCAATGAATTATTTATTAATGTTTTATAAAACGAAAATATTTTTTGATGAATAAAATATTTATTTATATATTTATTCATGTATTTAATAAATTCAAATGATTTGGTGTGTACCATTATTATTTCAAGTGATGAAATTATTTTTGTAAGCTGGTTAAAAATATTTATCAATAAGGTAGTTATTGATTTCCATAAAATAATAATAATAATATTATTATACGGAATGGGGTCTGATACAAATCAATATATTATTTAATGCCTTAAATAAAATTAAATTATATTTTACCATAATCCCTAACTCTATAAATATATAGTTTCAAACACATTTTAGGGTTAATCAAGACTTCAGAATCACTACCAATAATGAATTTATCTATCCATTCCTACTCCTCTCTTCCACACAATAAATTGAAGCAGTAGAGACAATAAATTTTCACTAATGGGACTATAAGTGATTAGAAAAATAATACAAGATGATAGATCCACTGAAATAGTGCACAATGATCCTTCAGTGTTGGTCAATGATCATTGGAGCATGTATGGATCACCACAATAGGGAATCTACACTTATATCTTTAGAGAAAAATTATAATATCCCAATTTTTAATGACTTTTTCATCAATAATTTAAATTTATCTCATATCATTAATTACTCACAAAATTAATATTATCTTCTGCTAAGTGTAACACTGATTTTTCCTTGTGTTATATTGAAAATCGTGTTTTATCAAATAAGGATATATTTTTAATATTATTGATTATGTGTGACCATTATAACATAGACATTAAAAATAGTGGTGTTAATAATAATAAATATTTTTTAATGATTAATTATATTTTTAATATAAAGAAAAGATATTTCTAAAAAATGTGCATACATTATATAATGGTCTATGTATGTTTTGAAAATACTATTTTCTCAAAAAAATGTTTTTATTTAAATTTGTGAAAAAATTACATCAATAAGTTATAAAAAATTTAAAACAAATGAATTTGAATAAATAAAATTTATTTTGTAGATCATTATTTCAATTATATCTTCTACTGAATTTTTTATAATTTAGTGAAAATATAAATCTTTTGTGTGTAGGGAAAATGTTGGTTTTTAATAAAATTATCTCCTCATTTACAATATTTAATGACATTAAACATTTTTTATGTAGGTTTTAAGAGTAAAAGAATTTAATATATATATTTATTAATACTATTTCTGAAATTTTTATCAAGTTCGTATGGAATTTTTATAATTAAACATTATGTGCTTAAGAAAATTCTCTCTTAGAAAACCAGCTTTCTCTTTACAGACATGTGTTTAATTTTACATTAAATTATTCTATTTAGGTGAGTTGAATTTTGGAAAATTGTCTAAATTTTTGAAATAATAAACATTATATTATCTAATTAGGTCAACATAATTTTTGACATTAATTAATTGTAACAAAAAAGTAAAACATAATTATCATAGTTAAGGTAAAATGGGTTTATGGGGGTAAACTATAAAGATAATGTTTACTGATGTCCAAAAACATGTCTAAAATCAATTCGATAAATTAAATTAGACTATATCCCAAATAATATTTTATTATGAATTTTTTTTATATTTTTTAATATCAAAACCATCGATACAATTTATTTTTTTTAAAAATACCATGTTTACCCTCTCCCTCACTTGTTACGGCCTACCCCTATAATGTCCACTTAAAGAATCCCAAAACAATTTATTTTGTCCAATACCTTCCCAAATCCCCTAATTAATTCCCTTTTTTCATCCTAGAATTATTCTTTTCTCCATAAATCGAACCTAGCGTGGCTTTTTTTGCAAACCTATGGGGGTTAACTAAAGAAGAGGTAATATTCTTTAATGAGTGTTTTTATTTAATTATTCATACCCCTAATTAAAATATTATTAGAAGATGATAATACAGTGTAAGTAGTATATTTAACATACATATAAGTTATTATTCCATGATAATTACCTACATCTATCAAATCTTCCATTAAATGTGAATATATATCATCACTCGTGGGTACAGTGGACTACCACCTCACTAACCCAAGTGACACATTTTCTATCTACACATCTCATTGTTGGGTATGATGTTGCATATAATGAATGGGTATGATATTTGTAAGATAAATATACATCTATCATTATATTAAATCATATTACATTTTTAAATTTATATTTTTTGGGGGATACAATAATATTTATCATGTGTACGACAAACTACCACCTCATGAAGCGATGTGATTCATTTTTTACATATATAATAATGTAATGAAAAAAGGCTAAAATTTAATTAATATATCTAAGATATGAGAAATATAAATTATTCTATACAGATAATATATTATCTACCTTTCCACCACTTTATACACAATGAAAATGGAATAAAGGGTCACACATTCAAATGACCTACCTTCTCTATAAACACAATATTTCATTTTCAATCCTTAACATTTAGGGATTTACATAAACATACATATATATATATAATGAAAATATATTATATTTATATCATGTTTAACATTATTTATATTATTTAACCAGGATAAAAATATGAACAAAAAATATAAAATCAAAACATACATTAAAAACAAAACAATTATTCTCCTAAACAAAATCATAATAGGTAATTGTAAATAAAAGTCAAATAAAATGGTATAGATAAATTTTATATGATATTATACATATTATTATTGTCCAATAATTGATGTATAATAAATTTTTATTCATTATATATGAAGATAGATAGTTTTTTAGAACAAAAAACTCTTGTTAAAGGATTTATGAATCCCATTATTATTTCTATGAGACACATTCAATAATACAAACCTATTTTTATGTGGTGTATGTGATGAAGATGAAGGTATTTTATGATTATTATATATATATATATTGTCAATTTACATATCCATTTTATTATACATCATTCATGGTGATTATGATTCAATATTACCTACACGGTAATGGTTTTATAATAATATATAAACTTTATCAAGATTTTTTCATTAACTATTTAATGATGAAATATTATCATACATCTCTAAAGAAACATAGGAAATTTATTCTGCTATATTTATTTCATATGTATATAATATTCTACTTATTTATACTCTCATTATGCACAAAATAGTTTAAAAGATGTTATTTTGTGAAAAATAAATTTTATTTATCACATCGGTTGAAAACAATTTTATTCAAAAACTAGTATTTCAAAAAGTGTTTTAAACATTATCAAAATAAGTTTTCATTGAAATTTATACCAATTAATTAGTTTATAAAATTATTTTATAATGGATTTTTAATGTATTCTTCCAATCTAGGGCCATTTTTCTTTTTTTAAAATGTAAAGTGAAATTTGTTTTAATTTGCATGACATGTAAAAAATAGCCCATCAACATGATGAAACATTTATAAAAGATTAATTTATAAGTATGCATGCTTATTTTATACGAAGATAATTTCCAAAATAGATTATAAATTTTAATTTTAAAAATTTAATTTCCAAAAAATGTTATATTAATGAAGAAATGTTCCATGTGATCTTTCAAAATTATTATTAATATATGATGAAATCATTTAATGATACATATGGTTTAATAAAGATATGATACAAGGATACTATTATTATGATTTATCTAGTTGAATTCTATTTAGGATGAAAAGATGTTTATGAAACCCATTTGTGTTTGATAGATTTTACCATGATAAAAAGCCGATGAAACCTACTACTTTACTACAGTTATGATTTGATGAAGTGATGTAATTATTGTGAAACATTTTTCTTTTCTATCGGTTATGTTATTGTGAAATATTAATGAAACCCATTTTTTCAATGTTTTATGATATGATTAATGTTTTATGATCTTGTATAACAAATATGTTTCATTTTCATTATTTTCTGGGCGGGACCTATATCTCCATCCAATATCACTAATAAGTCTATTTGAATTCAAATTATGAGAAAATGAGTTGATCCTAGGTTATTGCTCACGGTGGATAGGATGAATTATTTTATTACAAGTTCAATATCATTAACTTGAGAATGGTTCATGCGATAAATTTAAAATAAAATCTTCAATTTCTAATTAAACACCTTAAAAAACACATTCTAAGCACATATACACTTGTATGATCATTTTCATGAGCACTCCAATGTAAATGATATAATTAGCACATAAAACTGGGGTGAATAAATTTCATAAGGAAGAGGAAGAGAGAAAATCATTGAGTGAAAGAAACTCAAATAAAAGAAATTAATAACATTTAGAGAGTCATAAATAACATAAAATCTACCCCCTTTCTACTCCCTTGGATTAATCCATAAAATAGTTAGTCCTCCATTGATGACATTTTGTCAACTGAAGTGGGATGCAGACTTATGAGTGTGGAATTGAAGAAGTAAAAACTACAAAATAATGATCATTCCACCATTGTGTGAACTAAATCACAAGGTTTGGTATGAAAATGTTCACACCTTTAGTAAACGTTATCAAGGTGATATGAAGAAGAACATAACAATAGAAGAATAATAATTTTATTGAAATCTAAGGTGATTCGAACAACTTACATGTGAAGGAAGAATGTTCTAAAGGAAAATTGGCATAATAACATTACAAAGAAATAAAAGCTCAATAATCCCTTAATCCTCCACCACTAATACCTTAAATAAATTTTTTGGAAGCCTTTGGATGAGCCCCCATCATCCCATGTGACATTAATTAATTGTGTTTGGCCTCAGTGGGTGGACAATCAATGTAAATAAGACTTTTCCACTCTTCCCCCGAAGTGGTTTCCAGCTTGCATCCACACCAAAGACACGCTGAAAGGACATTCAAGATGAATGAATTACAGTGATCCATAGGCAGATAAAATGTAACCCCAAATGTCTCCTAAAATACTTTACAATGTTAGCCCAAATTAATTTTTGGTTCATGATATATGATTACAATGGTGGGCTGTTTTTCTGGGCCTCATAATCTGGCCCAGAATTTCCTCATCAACTTGGGCCACCTGGAAGACAATTAAAACTTCTGAATTATCATGGACCAATGTTTAATAAAATGTTAACCATAATATCCTATATCATCATTTAAATTTTCAGAATCATTGGGATTTCATCATGTCCTCTAAAATTATTTTATTGGGCTGATATCCTGTTCACTTTTCCCAGAACCTTGTTTGTTCAAGAACCACATTAGTTGTTTTCCAATTTGAATCTCCAGGTGCTCGAAATTAATAAATTTCTCCTTATATCATAGGGGATGAGAAAATAGAATATGAAAATAAAATTAAGACCATTTCATGTTTTATGAGATGTTCAAATAATGTACCATGTAATAATTCATTTTAAGAAGGAATTACAATAATAATGAGGAATAATGTTCAAAGTGTTAAAAGCACTAATAATGATGTCTATTATTAATAAAGATCATGAATATTATATTATAAACAATTAATATTAGCCTCTTTTTGAGTCTAATCAGACCTATTTCTACATCCAATGCATTGGATAAAATTGATATCTCATGAGATTAACACGACTAGAATTAGGGGTGAATACAGTTTTCTAAGAGAATGAGTCCATTATTATAGACATGGGTGTGAACCTTCACTAATAAAATTGTTTTTGGAATTTAAGATATTTCAAAATTATAGACTTCGAAATGATTCATTAATAATTAAGGAAATGATTTTATATACATTTTTGTATAAGGCCCCAGCCTTAAACCTTACTTAATCTTGAGTTATTACAAGATTACACATTAAGGATCTTTTCAGGTTTAGAGTTTTAGAGAATTAGATCATGAAACTTGAATTACATTCCACATTTAAACAGAGTGGTTACATAAAAGACAATATTCATTCTTCCCATCAACGGAAACATATTTAAAATTATACACGGATTCTTTCTTGACACATCCTTGACACTATCATCACATCATGTACCTTTCCCTTGACCTGTGAAAAACATTTCAAAAACATGGGATGAGAATAAAAAGCTCAGTAAGGGTTATAAAAATATGGAAAGGAAACATGAGTTCATATCTACATTAGAATGAAATCATACTTTACCCATAAAACATAGGCACATTAACATACCTCAGCAAACCATGAATAAATCATTGAAATCATAAGACATAAAGGTAACTTGAGGCATTCATAACATTCTTACGTAGGGAGTAACCCTTGTGGTTCTGTTTTGGAATACCCATCACCTTATATTCACTAAATATCTTTGGAGAAACATTTACATTTCACTCCTTCGCGTTACCCAATGCATTGGAGAGCTATATCGGGATCACCCGCCCTTAGTCTATCACGGAACCACCCGTCTTCATAATAATTCCCAAGAACCTCAACATAATCGTATCACATAAAACATACATAAAGTAAAAATAACATTTCAACCTTTGAATCACAATATATCAATACAACACATTGCTATAAAAACACTATGAAAAAAAATTTCAATACCAAAATAAAAGAAAAGTAAAACATGGTATTTATTTTTCTTTAAAAAAAGGTATGCCTTGTAGAGGAAGCCAAAACTCAAATAATGGTCACGGCGGCGGAGAAGTCGTTGTCGCCGCATACATACAACAAAAACATTCCCTTTTGTCGTTTAGTAAACGCTTCGTATCAAAAAGATTCCTTTTGAATAAACGTAAAAGTCAAAGGGGTTTATACACCGTATAAAATAAGGTTATGTATAAAACAAAATATGCCTCAATGAAAGGAGATTGAGACAAAGTCCCATAACACCTTGAAGATTTGAACATTTTAAACCATTAATATCCATATAAATAAATCCTTAAAACCATTTTGAAAACAAGGATATTAATAAGAACAAATAATTAAAACATTTAAAGGGATATTTTGGTTAAAGGGGTTTTACCAAAATTAGAGACACTTGAATACAATAATTGAGGAATAAAATTTTATCAGAAGTTTATAATATCATGAGAATAAATGGATTCATGATATAACATTCCAAAGGACAGTATATACACAATATATGAGTGAATTGGTGCATAACAACAATGAAGTCTCAATAGAGATGTAAAATGTGATGAAATTCCTTATAAAAAAGGTATCCTTAAATTATGGATAAATCAATCTCAAAATTATGTGTGACAAATATAAATATGCCCAACATAATTGGATATTAAGTGTAAAACAATAAAAGGTCATTCACACATATTCAAAGTATGGAATATTCAATAACTACATGTTGAACCCAAAGAAATCGAAATTGGGTTAAAAAGTTCCCTTGGTAAAATTCGACAGTCTAACGGTGTCACTTCAAGAATTCATAAAATGAGTTGATGAGAGATAAAAAGGGAATCTCATAACTTTGAAATAAGATTTACATCAATCATGATATAGAAGAACATATCCCAGGTAATAGTATGTGAATTAAAAGACATAACAAATTAAGTATTTTTAAAAGAGGAGGGTGAAAGGTTCCCTTACCGACTTGGGTAACTTTCGAAAAGTACACCCCGTCAAAGAAGTGTCATACAATGAATATGTAAATACCCATAAATGGAATTATATTACAAAAGGAGTGTAATAATGGTCAGTACATAAACCACTCAATGGAAATTGTGTCAAATGTAGCATAAATTTCACGGGAATAAAAGTGAGGTGAAAAATCTCTTACGAAAACTCGGCAGCCTAACAGCGCCGCTTAAAACATCCAAAATGGATTCATGAGAGGGAATAGGGTCTCTCATCCAATCAAAATAAAGTTTACAGAAAGATTAATATAAAATAACATCCCCCAACATAACAAATAGGAGCTTAAAAGAAATGTCATAAAGGAGAGTACTTAAAAAGAAAGAGAGAGGTTAGATCTCTTACGAAAATTCGGCAGCTTAACGGCGCCACTCAAAACATTCAAAATGGATTGATGAGAGAGAATAGGGTCTCTCATCATATGTACATAAAAATTACAGTAAGAGTAATATAAATGAACATACCAATCACATGAAATATGAGCTTTAAAGGAATGACATAAAAGAGTGTACTTAAAAAGAAAGAGAGGAGTAGGATCCCTTACCTCGGGTCCGACTTGACTCGATCATTCTTTAACGTCCTGAATAATAAACTTGAGTTAATTTCTACTTTATTAAGAACCTTTTTCAAGCTTATTATTCCTTTTATATAACTTATTTCCATGTTATAAACATTATGTAATCATTAAGTTAATAATGATTGTTTTGTCGATATTTGGTTCTTATGTCGAAAGTGGACTTCTTACAGTTACATGTTGTTTGTGTGGTCAAAGGTTCATTATATCCAGAATGACATTCCTGATTTGGATATCATATATATCATATATATCCAGTATATACATGTATTTATAATATCACATAATCATTTAGAGGAAAGAAATGAAATGCACCGTTCATGGAGATGGTAAGCCGTACGTACGCATGAACGCTACTTTCATTTCTATATCGTATTAATGGAATTAAAACTATACGAGATGTATGTATATTTTAATTGGAGAATTATATTAATCATTTAGATGTAACATAAATTATATATATCCATTATATATATTTACTTATAATAGTACCTAACATTTTGAGATAAGAAATGAAATGTACCGTTCATGGAGACGGTAAGCCGTACGTACGCATGAACGCTACTTCCATTTCTATTTCATATTTAATGGAATTAAAACATAATGATACAAAATATTATTTTAATTCTAGTATGGTATCATATATAATATAATTAAATATACCCTTTATACGTACCACATATGGTAATAACAAATCAAATCACTTTGAGGGGGCGGTAGTCCGCACTTCCTTAAATGAAGATATCGCGTTTACCCACAATGGAAACCATAAAGGTATGAAAAAAATTAAAAATACAGAAGCTTAAGTAAAACATAAACATATTATATATCATATATAAATATAGTGTTATTTTAATGGCCACCTTTGATGGTGTTAAAAGAATGTTGAACAATCATCGTTTCGGGAGGTAGAAATTCGACATCCACAGAAACATTATGTTCTTTAACAATTAGATATAGGTGTGTGTAAGTGTAGCTCGAATACTTTTTATAAAAACATCCTAGTATAGTGAGTATACTGTAGTTGTTACAAAATAAATGAATAAAAAGCGTTTATGGGGTTGGAGAAGCAAAATAAAACAAAACAACACAAGTGAAGACATTACCTTAAAATAAGGTAACTCCCATTGGTTTGAGATCAAAAGCTTCCTTGGGAAGACTTCTGACCAAAGTGAGGTTTCAAGGTGTAAGAGAGGGAAGTGGGGAGACAAAATGGGTAGAGGTTGGCCGAGCCAAAGGCTTTGGGAGTGTGGGTATGGTGGTATAGGTGGGCGCCTTTTATAAGAGCAGAGGAGGGGCACTCTTGTAATGTTACAAAATGTTGCTTTATTTTCAAAAGATTTTCGGATTTTAAAGGTCTCAAATTGATGTATTTTGAGTATAAGGTGATAAGGGTTATAAATCCACTCATCCAATAGGTTTTGGACATGTGTATGTCTTATATATTACATTATATTTTTATTTTATTTAAATCGTTAAATAATGAGGTCGTCACTGCATCATCATGATGTCATAAATAATTTAATTTATTTAATGTCTAAAAATTATAAAAAAAATACTATGATGTAGGAAATCTTTTTATATTTACAATTACTATTTATAGTCAAAAATATGACTTGTATAACCCCATGTAAAATTTTTTTTAGTAAAACATCTCATGTTTGTGCCATTTTTACTTTAACATTAAATAAAAAGATATTTATGTCATTTCCCAACCAAAGTGTCTCCATGGGGTCCCCAAGTTGATCCATGGATTTTATTGGTCGTCCATGACACATCCAATTAGGGTAGGACATGTTTCTAGGTCATTTCATTGTATTAAAACATTATTCTCACCATATATTACACTAATTAACTCTAATCGCGATTAAAAACATAATAAGTTACTATTCACCAAAAAATTATTTTTATCCCATTGAACCACATTTTATTTCTTAATGACAACCATGTATGTCGGATTTTTTAAATTCAAAAAACCAAGAGGGAATATTTTCATTTAAACGGAAAAATCAGTTTTTATAAGTACCACTTAGTGGTTTCACTATTCATAAAAAATTGACGTTTTTCAGAAAAATCCCAAAACGTCACCCTAATCTATATTTGATATTCCGAATTCAAAAATGAAGTCTATTTTAAAAAATTAAAAATATATAAGTCACATTAATTAATTTAATAATTAATTCCCGCTGTTAGAGATAATAGCGTTTTTTATGAAACAATAAGTATCAAAAGATTGACACAAGTTTAAGTCTGATTTTAAAGTGAAATTAATTTCAACGACCAATATTGGATTTAATGGTAAAAATATATTGTAATTTCACTTTAAAACCAATTAAAAAGATAATATAATCATATAAATAAATTAGATTAAAAAGCCGTTTTGAATTAAAATACAACATTTTACACTATTCATTAAAAAATGAACTTTATCGGAAAGATACCAAAAATTTTTACAAAGTAAATTTTGATGTCCCAATTCTTAAGAAGAGTTTTATTTGGTCGAATAGAATGTATAAGAGTGAACAAAACTATATTTAATGACGGTTCACCATCAAAAGGCGATAAATGAACCTTTAGTGAAAACTAGGGCATATACGCCTAAAATGGAATTCTTTCCGTATTTTAAGCCTTTATCTTTTATTGGATAAATGTAAAACATTTAAAAACATATATAATCATATTTTAGTTATTTCTATCCATTCCCACCAATACAACAGTTACATGTTAACTACCATAATATTATTTTATTATTAGAGTGAAACGTAGGATTCCCAAGAAACTCGTTTATCCGTGTTGGGTACGCCATCGAGCATAGCGTCCCCTTAAAAGTAATATTAATATTTTATTCACAAATATGGATAAATATGAAAATTTCATATTCTTTATTTACCTGGGGTGTTACATCCTTACCCCCTTTTGGGAATTGCGTCCTCACAATTTTTAAAATTGAGCTTGGAAACATCCTTGAAAGTCCCACATCAGAACTAGAGTCGGTAAAACAATCACTTTAAAATAAAGATAGAGAAGTACAGAGGTCACCCGAGTTAACCCATACTAGGATTACATGTAGGAAAACATGGACATGGAGGAGAAAACATAGGGTCTTGTTCTGATGGAGAGTGATAGAAAACATGTTTAGGAGAAAGTTAACCACAAGAAAATCACAAACTTGTGATGGGTTAAACGGTATTAGATTCCCCAGTAAGAAAAGTAAATAGAAAACATTTTTGTTTTAAGTTTCTTTTTATTGAGGAAATTATTCATAAGGAAACATAATCACTTATCATGTTTACTTCCATCTTTTATTAGATTTCTTACACAAACTCATATTTTCTCCAAAAGATGATTATTTAGGAATACTTGTTCACATTAAGAGTACTATAATCAACTTATAGAGAATCACCTAATCCAAAAAAGAGAACTATATACTTCCCAGGTCTTTAGACTTTAACCAAAACCAAAACTAAAAAGGTTAGTACAAGATCAGATAATCCAGAAAAGGATAACCCTTTATAAAAAGAAAATCTATTCTTAATCTCCAAAATTTGTCCAACAAAACCAAAAGTTCAACGAGGACCATTCTATAATCAATTTGTGCATAAAATTATTCAATGTAAACCAATCCAAGATTGAAGCCCAAATATTTGAAGGATTTAGTCACATTGTCTTCCAAGTTAAATCGTAACATTTATCTCTAAACAACATTAGTTGCTCCTAAAGTCTTGTATCGAAGATTAATAAACC
Organism: Viscum album; assembly: GCA_963277665.1. Lineage (NCBI taxonomy): Eukaryota > Viridiplantae > Streptophyta > Magnoliopsida > Santalales > Viscaceae > Viscum > Viscum album. The sequence continues at coordinate 538,289,728 of OY728157.1, forward strand.
TAATCACATATCGTCTATGATAGGTTAATCATTTTCATAAATAACCCAAAATCAACTTACTCTTAATTCATAAAATCATATAACTAGAAAGAATCAGTCAAACTATCAGGGACATCACGTAGTCCAGTGGTAGGCGATAAATACTAGTCGCACTTTGGTTGTGGGTTCGATTCCCGCAGCATTGTCCGACACGACGGGTTGTCAGATGGTCTGCGTGTTGTCCTTTTTCCAAAACTATATAATTCTCAAAACATTTCCCAAAACGAGATATAATCTTCAAAAATAAACATAACATATTTTAACCTCAAGTTTATCTCATGCCTTTCATTTTCCATCATAACATATAATAACCCATAATTACCTCAAAAGTAAGGATCATATAAACTCTAATGGTTACCTTTATAATTATTACCTGAACTTCCACATCGATTGGTCATCTCGTACATGATGCATTACAGAACATACCAAGGTTCAAGTGGTCGATCATGACTCTTTAATAGTTGGTTTAGAACAACCATGAGTTTCCTAATTGAATCCCCCATTTTATCTAGTATCTTAATCAGAGAACCACCACTGTTTCCTTCAAACCTGTTGTCTCTTTGGTGCCTGCTAGATCCATCCATTCAGTAAAAACAAAAATTTCAGTTTGAGTATATCAACAAAACCATCATGCACTAATGAGGAAGATAACCACTAAGATATACTTACTTATTCACTTTATCTAAAACTAGGACTCTTTCTGAAATCCTAACCATTATGGTAATGTCACTTATGATTAAAGAATACCCTAACCTCTAATGTTATCTAAACCGACCTCAGATACCAACTATAAGGCCCCAGCCTTAAACCTTACTTAATCTTGATTTATTACAAGATTACACATTGAGGATCTTTTAAGGATTAGAGTTTTAGATAATTAGATCATGAAACATTCATTACATTCCACATTTAAACAAAGTGGTTACATAAAAGACAATATTCATTCTTCCCATCAACGGAAACATATTTAAAATAAAACATAGATTCTTTCTTGACACATCCTTGACACTATCATCACATCATGTACCTTTCCCTTGACCTGTGAAAAAAATTTCAAAAACTTGGGATGAGAATAAAAGGCTCAGTAAGGGTTATAAAAATATGGAAAGGAAACATGAGTTCATATATACATAAGAATGAAATCATAAATTACCCATAAAACATATGCATTTTAACATACCTCATCAAACGATGAATAAATCGTAGAAATCATAAGGCATAAAGGTAACTTAAAGAATTCATAACATTCTTACGTAGGGAGTAACCCTCTTTGTTACGTTTTGGAATACCCATCACAGTATATTCCCTAAATATATTTGTAGAAACCTTAACGTTTCACTCCTTCGCGTTACCCAATGCATTGGAGAGATATATCGGGCTCACCCGCCCTTAGTCTATCACAGAACCACCAGTCTTCATAATAATGCCCAAGAACCTCAACATAATCGTATCACATAAAACATGCATAAAGGAAACATAACATTTCCACCTTTCAATCACAATATATCAATACAACACATTGATATAAAAACATTATGAAAACAATTTTCAATACCAAAATAAAAGAAAAGTAAAACATGGTATTTATTTTTCTTTAAAAAAAAGGTATGGCTTGTAGAGGAAGCCGAAACTCAAATAATGGTCACGGTGGCGGAGAAGTCGTTGTCGCCGCATAAGTACGACAAAAACATTTCCTTTTTTCATTTAGTAAATGCTTCGTATAAAAAAGATTCCTTTTGAATAAACGTAAAAGTCAAATGGGTTTATACACCGTATAAAAGAAGGTTGTGTATAAAACAAAATATGCCTCAATGAAAGGAGATTGAGACGAAGTCCCATACCACCTTGATACTTTTAACATTTTAAACCATTAATATCCATATAAATAAATCCTTAAAACCATTTTGAAAACATGGATATTAATAAGATCAAATAATTAAAAGATTTAATGTGATATTTTGGTTAAAGGGGTTTTACCAAAATTAGAGACACTTGAATTCAATAATTGAGGAATAAAATTTAATCAGAACTTTATAATATCATGAGAATAAATGTATTCATGATATAATATTCTAATGGACAGTATATACACCATATATGAGTGAATTGGTGAATAACAACAATGAAGTCTCAATAGAGATGTAAAATGTGATGAAATCCCTTATAAAGAAGGTATCCTAAAATTAAGGATAAATCAATCTCAAAATTATGTGTGACAAATATAAATACACCCAATATAATTGGATATTAAGTGTAAAACAATAAAAGGTCATTCACACATATTCAAAGGATTACATATTCAATAACTACATTTTGAACCCAAAGAAATCGAAATTGGGTTAAAAAGTTCCCTTGGTAAAATTCGACAGCCTAACGGCGTCACTTCAAGAATTCAGAAAATGAGTTTATGAGAGATAAAAAGGGAATCTCATCACTTGGAAATAAAATTTACATCAATCAGGATATATAATAACATATCCCAACATAATAGTATGTGAATTTAAAGACATAACAAATGAAGTCTTTTAAAAAGAGGAGGGTGAAAGGTTCCCTTACGGACTTGGGTAACTTTCGAAAAGTACACCTCATCGAAGAAGTGTCATACAATGAATATGTAAATACCCATAAATGGAATTATATTACAAAAGGTGTGTAATAATGGTAATTAAATAAACCACTCAAAGGAAATTGTAGAAAATGTAGTATAAATCTCAATGGAATAAATGTTAGGTGAAAAATCTATTACGAAAACTCGGCAGCCTAACGACGCCACTTAAAACATCCAAAATGGATTGATGATAGGGAATAGGGTCTCTCATAAAATCAACATAAAGTTTACAGAAATATAAATATAGAAGAACATCCCCCAACATAACAAATAGGAGCTTAAAAGAAGTGACATAAAGGAGAGTACTTAAAAAGAAAGAGAGAGGTTAGATCTCTTACGAAAATTCGGCAGCCTAACTGCGCCACTCAAAACATCCAAAATGGATTGATGAGATAGAATAGGGTCTCTCATCATATTAACATAAAAATTATAGTAAGAGTAATATAAAATAACATCCCAATCACAAAAAAAATATGATATTTAAAGGAATGACATAAAAGAGTGTACTTAAAAAGAGAGGAGTAGGATCCCTTACCTCGGGTCCGACTTGACTCAATCATTCTTTAACGTCCTGAATAATAAACTTGAGTTAATTTCTACATGATTAAGAACCTTTTTCAAGATTATTATTCCTTTTATATCACTTATTTTCATGTTAAAAAAATTATTAAATCATTAAGTTAATAATGATTGTTTTGTCGATATTTGGTTCTCAAGTCGAAAGTGGACTTCTTACAATTACATGTTGTTCGTGTGGTCAAAGGTTCTTTATATCCAGAATGACATTCCTGATTTGGATATCTTATATATCACATATATCAATCATATACATGTTTTTATAATATCACATAATCATTTAGAGGAAAGAAATTAAATGCACCGTTCATTGATACAATAAGTCATACGTACGCATGAACGCTACTTTAATTTCTATGTCTTATTAATGGAATTAAAACTATATGAGAGATATGTATATTTTAATTCCAGAATTATATTAATCATTTAGATGTAACATACATCATATATATCCATTATATATATGTACTTATAATAGTACCTAACATTTTGAGATAAGAAATGAAATGTACCGTTCATGGAGACGGTAAGCCGTACGTATGCATGAACGCTACTTCCATTTCTATTTCATATTTAATGAAATTAAAACATAATTATACATAATAGTATTTTAATTCCAGTATGGTATCATATATTATATCATTATATATACCCTTTATACGTACCACATATGGTAATAACGAATCAAATCACTTTGAGGGGGCGGTAGTCCGCACTTCCTTAAATGAAGATATCGCGTTTACCCACAATGGAAACCATAAAGGTATGAAATAAATTAAAAATACATAAGCTTAAGTAAAACATAAACATATTATATATCATATATAAATATAGTGTCATCTTAATGGCCACCATTGAATGTGTTAAAAGAATGTTGAACAATCATCGTTTTGGGAAGCATAAATTCGCCATCCACAGAAACAGTATGTTCTTTAACCATTAGATATAGGTTTTTGAAAGTGTAGCTCGAGTATTTCTTATAACAACATCCTAGTATATTGAGGATACTGGAGTTGTTACAAAAGAAAATAATAAAAAGATTTTAGGGGGTTGGAGAATCAAAATAAAACAAAACTACACAAGTGAAGACATTATCTTAAAATCGGGTAACTCCCTTTGGTTTGAGATCAAAGGCTTCCTCGGGAAATCATCTGACCAAAGTGAGGTTTCATGGAGAAATAGAGGGAAGTGGGGAGACATAATGGGCAGATTTTTTCCTAGCCAAAGGCTTTGGGAGTGTGGGTAAGGTGGTAGAGGTGGGGGGCCTTTTATAAGAGGAGAGGAGGGGCACTCTTGTAAAGTTACAAAATGTTACTTTATTTTCAAAAGAGTTTCGGATTTTAAAGGTCCCACATTGATGTATTTCAAGGATACGGTGACAAGGGTTAGACATCCACTCATACAATATGTTTTGGACGTGTGTGGGTCTTAGATAATACATTATCTTTCCATTTTATTTAAATCGTTAAATAATGAGGTCATCGCTGCATCATCATGATGTCATAAATAATTTAATTAATTTAATGTCTAAAAATTATAAAAAAATACTATGATGTAGGAAATAGTTTTAGCTTTCCAATGACTATTTATAGTAAAAAATATGACTTGTATAACCCCATGTAAAAATTGTTTTAGTAAAACATTTCATGTTTGTGTCATTTTTACTTTAACATTAAATAAAAAGATATTTATGTCATTTCCCAAGAAAAGTGGGTCCATGGGGTCCCCAAGTTGACCCATGGATTGTCCTGGTCGGCCATGACACATCCAATGAGGGTAGGACATGTGTCTAGGTCATTTCATTGTATTAAAACATTATTTTTACCATAAAATAAACTAATTAACTCTAATCGCGATTAAAAACATAATAAGTTACTATTCACCAAAAAATTATTTTTATCCCATTGAACCAAATTTTACTTCTTAATGACAACAATTTATGTCAGATTTTTGAAATTCAAAACACCAAGATGGAAAATTTTCATTTAAATGGAAAAATCAGTTTTTTTTAGTACCACTTAGTGGTTTCACTATTCATCAAAAATTGAAGTTTTTCAGAAAAATCCCAAAAATTCACCCTAAGCTATATTTGATATTAAGAATTCAAAAATTAAGTCTATTTTAAAAAATTCAAAACATATAAGTCACATTAATTAATTTAATAATTAATTCCTGCTGTTAGAGCAAATAGCGTGTTTTTATGAAACAGTAAGTATCAAAAGATTGACACTAGTTTAAGTCTGATTTAAAAGTGAAATTAATTCCATCGACCACTATTGGATTTAATGGTAAAAATATATTCTAATTTCACTTTAAAACCAATTCAAAAGATAATATAATCATATAAATAAATTAGATTAAAAAAGTGGTTTTAAATTAAAATACAACATTTTACACTATTCATTAAAAAAATGAACTTTATCGAAAAGATACAAAAAATTTACACAAAGTAAATTTTGATGTCCCAATTATTAAGAAGAGTTTTATATGGTCCAATATAATGTATAAGATTGAACAAAACTATATTTAATGAAGGTTCGCCATCAAAAGGCGATAAATGAACCTTTAGTGAAAACTAGGGCATATATGCCTAAAATTGAAATCTTTCTGTATTTTAAGCCTTTATCATTTATTGGATAAATGTAAAAACATTTAAAAACATATATAATCATATTTTAGATATTTCTATCCATTCCCTCCAATACAACAACTACATGTTAACTACGATAATATTATTTTATTATTAGAGAGCAACGTAAGATTCCCAAGAAACTCCTTGTTACGTGTTGGGTACACCATCGAGCATAGTGTCCCCTTTAAATTCATATTAATATTTTATTCATAAATATAGATAAATATGAAAATTTCATATTCTTTATTTACCTGGGGTGTTACATTTTGTATGCCCAAAACCTACTCCATATGATAATACTATGTACTAATGGTTGAGGATCATTGATTTCATTATAATTTTTGCATTATGAAATACAAATATTTATTATATTACTTATGTTTATAATATAGTATATGTAAGTAATGGTTTTAAAATGTTATTTTCATACTCGAAAACCCATATACTCATGATATTTTGATATATCCCACATTTTACATTACTATACATCTTAGAGACCCATTTATTATTTTTCCATTCATTAGATATGATGAATGATATTATGTTTAAGGGAAGATCCACCATCATTCAGTGGTTCCCATGATCCTCTAATTTCAGTGAAATGTTTCAGAATCTCTAAATTGATATTTTCTATTATCTATTGTTAAAATCATAAAAAACATATTTTAATGGTCTTTTGTATGGATGGTGAAGTATATAAATGGTGGAATGTCATCAATAATGTATGGAAACATTATGAAATTTAACCCATCATGTTATATGATTAAATGATATTATTTTCTAATCAATAATTCTCTATTATAATTCATACCATAATGGTGAAAGAATTCCATAAAATGAAGATAAAAAATATTGAATCTATAGGTACCTATATGAATTATTTTACAAGGGTTGTGTTTTATGCTTTTGACATTATCATACATAATAAAAATAAGTCAAATTTATTTTTCAACAGTATAAATAAGAAATCTTATGGAAACTATCCATATGGGACATCCATATATTTGATGAAATCATTCGATGTTCTCTCAAAAGGGAAAATGGTGATAATTATTAACCTTAAATATAATTATTTCGAGAAGAAAATGATGTTGATAATAAACAAAAACTGTAAACACTCTATTGAGATAAACATGTGTTTTCTATCATTCTAGAACTATGAAAGAAACATGGAGTAAATTTTCATCCGGGAACTTGTATTTTTTTTGATATAGAAGGGACTTTCATCAATATTTCTAAGGCTAATCATGATATTCATAATGAATTACCAATTATTATACGATAGTAATGGAAATAAAATGATATAATATTTTTTGACGAGGGGTGTGAAAATGAAATTCTAAAAGGTTCACTTTCTATATAATCTTGAAATTCAAATGTCGAATTTGACTCCAGGTCATATGATTTTCTCATATATGAATAATTTTATAAGGGTATGAAGATTATAACTAAACAATTATATATACAATTAGAGGTGAAAACACATAATGGTATGAGGATATTATATTAAGTATATGGCTCATCTCAAGTTGAATTTTGTGACAATTTTCTTCAGGTAAATATTTTCATTCTTCCTCTGGTTGAGGTTGCTATTACATTCAAAATATATTTTCAATATATAAATTAATACCAAATTAATTTTTGAAGAAGTAAAATCACATTTGTTATTTCAAACCATCCAATGAGCATCTATCAGTGCCATGCTAAATATGAACATATTTTAAAAATCAAATCGATTTTATGAGGTATAATTCCTATTAAATAGGGGCGTTTATATTATATGGTTGTGAAGAAACTCAACATCAATGATATTTCAAATTTTAATAGTTTTTTTGATGTTGTTCTTCATTAGTTACTTAACAATGCCTCAAAATTTGATGTAATGTTTTGAATATTACTCATACCTAGATCCGTTCTTATTAGAAAAACTCTAAATATAATATCCTAGATTGAGTTATAAGAATATAAAAAATTACACAATGAAGGCCATTAAAATGTATTCATATTGCAATGTGGGTCACCTTGGGATGAACCTATTATTTCTGTTAAAAATAATGGTGGATAAATGCGACTGTGCATTGCCGATCAGGTTATATAAAAGTAGATGAAAAAGAACATATAACATCAACCCCTTATTGATGATATATTTTATGACCCATGTGGAAATTAATACTTTTTCATGACTGGCAATAATTTCGAATATCATCAATTGAGGGAAAAAATGGAGGTTATTCCTAATATACCACTCCATACAAGGTATAGACACCGTGAATATATCGTTATTTCATTCATTCTTATTAATTCCCCCACAATATTCATGTGTATAATGAATAGTTTTTTTATGGATTACCTTGAATTATTTTAGGTGGTCCTTATAGATGATATTATTGTCGATATAAAGGGAATGGAATGGAATGAAAATCATTTGTTAATTGTAATAATGACTATAAATAAGGATTAAATATACAAAACATTTCTAAAGAAAGAATTTAAGATACAAAGGGTGTCATTTTTGAGTCATATAATCTTAAGAGAGCATATATTGGTCAATCCATCAAGTTTGGAGGCTTTTAATTATTGTCCCAGTCTAACTATAATGATTGAGTTCCATTTTTTTCATGGTTTAGTTGTATATTATATATGGTTTTTAGAGAATTAATCTTCACTATCAAATTTACTCACCAAGTTAACTCAGTGGGGAAATAAGTTCTTCTGAAAAAATGTGTATGGGGAATCAATCAAGGAATTTAAGAGAATATTTTCTAATTAATCTATTTCAATATTACCTTACAATGTATAAAGTTTTTTTATTAATAATAATTCATCCAATAATTATTTGTGGTGTGTCATTATGAAGAATAAAATGGTTATATCTTATGCCTCAGGTTAATTGATGGTTCATGGGAAAAATTACCCAACACATGATTGGATTTAATTGTGGTAATTTTTTCTTCAAAGATACTGAAGAATTTTCTATATAGGGGAAAGTGATATATATATATATATTGAAGAAAAAAATTTCTGTTTAAATTAACATATAATGAGTTGAATACATTCCACAAAAGTTGGATAGAATTGATTAATGATTATGACTGCTCAATTCATTACCACCCAGTGAAATTAAACAAGGTGGAAGATGCTTTGAGTCGAAAGGGTCATGGTGGACTATTTATTATGAGGATCCCAAAATATGTATTATTTTTGTTATTGGAAAGTATAGATATTATAATCAAAAAGTTATTAGAGTAAACATTTATTTATTTATTGAATGTTAAAACACATATCCTGGTAATGTTTAAGAGGCGTAGAATAAATTTGTGGATCGTCAAATAATGGTTTGAAATTTTCTTATGTTTAACCATGATCATGATGGAATGATATGGTTTAGGAACTATGTATGTTATCTATTAATATATGTTTTGAAGGATTAGTTAGTGGACGTTCTTAGTTAACAATCATATATTTATAAGTGAAGAATGATGATGTAGAAATATTTTAAAGAGTACTTTTGGTGGGATATAATTAATAAGGTTTTTTTAGATTTTGTATCATATTTTATTGTGTGTCTTCTTATAATGATTGATAGAAAAAATTACATGTGGATGTTTCATCCATTATTGAAACCTGATAGAATAATTAAACCCAAATAGGGAATGAAGATATATTTCATATGTATTAAAATTGTTGTAAGGATCAGTACCTACCTATAATTGAAGTTTCTTTAAAAAAATTCTTTCAATAGTGCATTCATATAGATCCTTTTTAATCTCTATATAGAAAAAATTTAAGAAACAAAAAATATTGAACATTAGATATAGAAACTATGATATTTATGCTTAATAAGACTAAATAAATGGAATAGAAGGACATATCCATTAAAAAACACAACATGGAAATTATGATTTGAAAGATTTGTTTTGTTGAAAATAATTTGTATAATCTTGGATTTGAAGTTATTTATGAGGTATTTCTATGAACATCTTCATAGAAGACTGTTAAAAGTTTGATAATAAGTAATTTTAATCCCTATATTCATTAGTCCTTATTACATTGTTTATTTTATTAATTTATTGTCCTATAATTTTGTTCCTCCACAAAATATATCTCATTTCCATGATGTTTTTCATGTATCTATCCAATGGAATTATATCTCTGATCATCAACATGTACTAAACTCAAAGGTAGTATATTTGGATACAGATATTTACTTAAGGAAACTCTAGTTTAGATTCATGGTCATAATGATATATTTCTGTGAATAAATACCACTCCCCTGGTCAAAATCATGGGGTGAAACAACATTTTTGAAGATTCAATGTGGGATTCTAAAAAAATCATGATGCATATGTATCGTCATTTGTTTTGTAGAAATGAGAAAATCTTGCTGGGTGAAATTAATATTATGGTGGTTATAATTTTACACCTATAGTTTTATGATTTTATTGAGTAATTAAAACATATATTATCTCATTAATTAATAACAATACTGAATTTATCTTTCCTTACAGGAAACACTGAATTTTGATTGCATTACGTGGGTTAATTTGTTTTAACAGACAATGATATATTATTAATTTTATTACTTAAACATGACCTTTTAAACATAGAAAAAAATAGTTATATATATATTAATAATAAATAATTAAATTTTTTTACAAATAAAATATATTGAAAAAATTACAAAATTCATAAAAAAGTCTATATAGGTTTCCGAATTGTCATTTTCTAAAAAAATAATTTTTTAGAAAATGTAATATAATTAATTTGACTAAATTTTTGAAAATTTATTTTATAAAATAGGCTTAATTTTTTTATTCTACATGTCTAAATTATATTGGAGTGATTTTTATTGAAATTGTTTTAAAAAATAACTTTTTAGTGAATACTGAAAAATAATGATATTAATTAACAATTTCCTATTCAGATACAATATTAAAAAAACTAAAAATTATTTAATGATGGTTTTAATGTGATAAATAGTTCCATTATAAAATTTATTAATAAAAATAAGGTATTTTTAATAAATTTAAAATTGATTTTTTATCTTAAAAATTTCTCTACTTATGAAGATCTTCTCTTTGAAAAGGTGATTTCTCGTTGCATCTACTGGTATATTTTTAAATAGAATTATACAACATATGTCAGTTGAATTTAGAAAAATTTATTCCATATTTGGAATCAATATAATATATATTATCGAATAAGGTAAAATTAATTCTTATACATAATTAATTGTAAAGACAAAAATATTATCTAATATATTTAAGGTAAAAATGGGTTTACGAGGGGTTTAATCTTAAATGATAATGGTTAAAAATGACCAAAAATGTAACATCCAAAGTAAGTAATGAATAATAGATATTTTTATCTATGTCTATTAATGATTAAGATAGTGTTTTAGAGGCTTAAAATGGAAATAAATCCAATCTTAAGCATGGAATACACTAATATTGTTAAAAGATTATTTTACTGCCTTTTGATGGAAAACCATTTTTGAATCTATCTTTTGAAAGTTTTATAAGCTATGTTTGTCAAAATAAACTTATTCTTTATGATTGGGATATCAAAATTTACTTTGTCTGAATTTTGGGTATTTTTCTGACAATGTTCATTTTTTAATGAATAGTGAAAAATACTGCATTTTACATCAAAACTGCTTATTAATATAATTTATTTATATGATTAGATTATCTTTTGAATTGGTCTTAATGTGTAATATGAATATATTTTTCCCATTTAATCCAATGGTGGTCATTTAAATCAATTTCACTTTGAAATTAGACTTAAACTGGTGTCAATCTTTTGATACTTATTGTTTTATAAAAACACGCTATTTTCTCTGACAGCGGGAATTAATTATTAAATTAATTAATGTGACTTATATTTTTTGAATTTTGTAAAATTTAAATCATTTTTGATTTCGGAATATCAAATATATCTTAGTGTGGACTTTTGGTAATTTTCTGAAAAACTTCAATTTTTGATGAATAGTGAAACCACTAAGTGGTACTTAAAAAACTGATTTTCCGTTTAAATGAAAGTTTACCACTAATGTGTATTGAATTTCAAAAATCAGACATACATGGTTGTCATTAAGAAGTAAAATGTGGTTCAATGGGATTAAAATAATATTTTGGTGAATAGTAACTTATTAAGATCTTAATCGCGATTAAAGGTAATTAGAGTAGTTTAAGGTAAAAATAATGCTTTTATAAAATGAGGTGAGTTTGACACATGTCCTACCCTCATTGGTTGTGTCATGGCCGACCAAGAAAATCCATGGGTCAACCTGGGGACCCAATGGAGCCACTTTGGTTGGGAAATGACATAAATTACTTTTTATTTAATATCAAAGTAAAAATGACACAAACATGAGTTATGTTACTAAAACAATTTTTATATGGGGTTATAAAGTCATATTTTTGACTATAAATATTCATTAGAAAGATAAAAAGATTTAATAAATCAGGATATTTTTTTTATAATTGTTAGGCATTAAATAAATTAATTTAATTATGACATCATGATGATGCAACAATGACCTCATTAATGAACAGTTTAAATAAAATGAAACGATAATATAAAATATAAGACCTACACTTGTCCAAAAGCTATTGTATGGGAATATTTCGAAGCCCTCATAATCTTATATTCGAAATATATCAATTTGGGATCATAGAAATTCGAAACACTTTTGAAAATAAAATAATAGTTTCATGATTTCCAAAAGTGCCCCTCCTCTCCTCTTATACAAGGCCCCCACCTCTACCTCATTTCACACATTCCTCAAGCCTTTGGCTCGGCCATCCCCTGCCCATTTACTCTCTCCAAATCCCTCTCCTCATCCTAGAGGATCCCCTTGGGGAATAATCCTTTCAAAGGAAGAATTTTGGCTCAAATAAAATGGAGTTACACTTTTAAAGGTAATTCATTCTCTCATGGTCATTTGTTTTATTTTGCTTCTCCAACCCCCTAAAAACTTTTTATTTACTTCTTTTGTAACAAAAAAAGTATATTAAATATACTAGGATGTTTTTATAAGATTTATTCGAGCTACACTCTCAAAAAACTACATCAAATGGTTAAAGAACATACGGTTTCCGTGGATGGCGAAATTCTGCCTCCTGAAACGATGATTGTTCAATACTCATTTAACACCTTCAAAGGTGGCCATTATGATGTCAATATTTTTATATATGATATATAATATGTTTATTATTTCCTTAAGCTTCTGTATTTTTCATTTATGGCATACCATTATTGTTTCTATTATGGGTAAACACGATATCTTCATTTTAGGAAGTGCGGACTACCGCCCCCTGAAAGTGATTTGATTCATTAATACCATATGTGGGATGTGTAAAGGATAAAGTTAATGATATTATATATGTTATTATACTGGAATTATAATATACTCTTATATCACTATTATTCCATTCCATAAAATACGAAATAGAAATGGAAGTAGCGTTCATGCGTACGTACGACTTACCGTCTCCATGAACGGTGCATTTCATTTCTTACCTCTAAATGTGATGTAATATTATAAATACATGTATATGATGAATATATATGATATATATGTTATCCAAATAATTAATATCATTCTGGATATAACGATCCTTTGACCAAATTGACAACATGTTAGTGTAAGAAGTCTATTTTTGACTTAAGAACCAAATACCGACAAAATGAACATTATTAACATAAATGATTACATTATGTTCATAACATGGAATAAATGGAATAATGAACTTGAAAAAAGTTCTTAAGAAAGTAGATATTAACTCAAGTTTATTATTCAGGAGATTAAAGAAAGGTCGGGTCAAGTCGGATACGAGGTATGGGACTTCGTCTCAATCTCCTTTCATTGAGGCATATTTTGTTTTATACACAACCTTCTTTTATACGGTGTAGAAACCCCTTTGACTTTTAAGTTTATCCAAAAGGAATCTTTTTTATAAGAATAGTTTACTAAACGAAAAAAGGGAATCTTTTTTTCATACGTATGTGGCAACAACGACTTCTCCGTCGTCGTGACCGTTATTTGAGTTTCGGCTTCCTCTACAGGCCATACCTTCTTTTTAAAAGAAAAATAAATACCATGTTTTAATTTTCTTTGATTTTGGTATCAAAAATGGTTTTCATAATGTTTTTATATGAATGTGTTGTATTGATATCTTGTGATTGAAAGTTGGGAATGTTATGTTTCCTTTATGCATGTTATATGTGATATGATTATGTTGAGGTTCTTTGGCATTATTATGAAAACGGGTGGTTCCGTGATAAACTATGGGCGGGTGAGCCCGATATAGCTCTCCAATGCATTGGGTAACGCGAAGGAGTGAAATGTTATGGTTTCTCGGAAGAGATTTAGGGAATATACTGTGATGGGTATTCCAAACTTAACCAAGAGGGTTACTCCCTACGAAAGAATGTTATGAATGCCTCAAGTTACCTTTATGTCTTATGATTTCTATGATTTATTCATGATTTGATGAGGTGTCTTAAAGTGATTATTTTTTATGGGTAATGTATGATCTCATCCTTATGTATATATGTACCCATGTTTCCTTTCCATATTTTTATATCCCTTACTGAGCTTTTTATGCTCCTCCCAAGTTTTTTTGAAATGTTTTTCACAGGTCAAGGGAAAGGTACATGATATGATGATAGTGTCAAGGAAGTGTCACGAAAGAATCCATTTTTATTTTAAATATGTTTCCATTGATGGGAATGATAAATACTATCTTTATGTAACCACTTTGTTTATATGTGGAAAAGTAATGCAAGTTTAATGATCTAATTCTCTAAAACTCTAAACCCGAAAATATCCTCAATGTGTAATCTTGTAATAACTCAAGATTAAGTAAGGTTTAAGGCTGGGCCCTTATAGTTGGTATCAGAGGCAGGTTTAGATAACTTTTGGAGTTAGAATTATATTAAATTATTATCCAAAAATATTTTTTTTTAAATGATACAGCATTTGATGATTACCATGTTTCTTCATCAAAGACATGTTTGTTCAGAATGGTTTTCCGCAGAGGAAATAGGGAAGCAGTGCTAGGAAGGCATACAGAAGGAAATAACCTTCTGAATCAGCATCCGGAGATGGTCGGAATTGGTACTGAACAGTTTTTTGCAGTAATGGTGCAGTTGACTCAAGCGATAAATGGTGGTGGTATCCATGCACGAGATCAGCCAGATCAACCGCAGAGGAACATGTCAGTGGTGGAACATTTCATGAGGCAACATCCCCCATCATTCAGAGGATCATCTGACCCTGTGTTAGCTGAAGGGTGGATTAAAGCACTGGATAAGATTTTTGATGTCATGTGGTTTTCAGACAATCAATAGGTTAGTCTTGCTATTTACCGTTTGGAGGGTGAGGCAGATCAGTGGTGGTCTATGGTTAAAAATATTAGGTACGCCGATGAGATTGATGCTCTCGACTGGGATGAATTCAAAGGTATGTTTCTTGAAAAGTATTTTCCTAAGGTTGTTCGACATAGGATGGAGAAACAATTCTTGGAATTGAGGCAAGAGGAAGACTTAGTGGCTACCTATGAAGAATGGTTCACTCGATTGGCAAGGTATGCTCCAAATTTTATCTGAGACCTTGATAGTAAAATCAATCATTTTTTACTTAGGATTAAATCCAAAATATCGAAGGGCATTATCTTCTCGTGAGTTTAAAAGTTATGAAAATATTGTTCAATGTGCTGAGAAGGTGGAAATGGAGTTTGTTGAAGATCATGTGTTCTATAACAACCAACAGAAGAAGAGACTGAGGTGGCATGAGAAAGGTAAGAATTATTCAAAAAAGAATTATGGTAAGAAAACTAAGTTTCTATTTTGTGATAAATGTATCAAAAGGCATGCTGGGGAATGTCTTCTGAATTCTGGAAAGTGCTACCGATGTGGTATGATGGGACATAGGGCTCGTGATTTCACTGAAAAGGATCAAGGTGAAGGTAAGACCAAATTTGATTTACAGTTAGTGAAATGTTATAAGTGCAATGAGATGGGTCACTATGCAAACGAGTGTCCGAAAAAGAGCTTGAGTGATGGGAAGTAGTTAGACTACAAGCTGAAAGGGGTGGTGAAATCCTTTTCAACTATTTCACCAGTTGTTGGGCCATCAAATGAATTTGTATCAGGTACTTTGTTTGTTTTTTCAGATTATGCTAGTGTGTTGTTTGATTCGGGGTCTACACTTTCTTTCATCTCTGAAACCTTTTCTAGTAAAATGAGAATACCATCTCAAGAAATGACTCCTGAACTTTTGGTAAAAACACCTGGGGGTAATGTTGAGGCAAAAAGAATTTATAAGAATCTTCCTATCCTTATCTATGGAAAGAACCTACTTGCAAACCTTATTGTTCTACCTCTAGTAGAGTTTGATGTTATCCTGGGTATGGATTGGCTCTCTATTTACCATGCTAAGATTGACTGTAGAGCTAATGAATTTTTTTTTCAGAAAGACTTTCAGTTTGTGTACAAGAATGAACCCTTACTGTTGATTACTTATCAAGAGGCCGAGAAACTTGTAAAATATGGAAATGAATGTTACCTTGCACACATTGTTGAAAACAAGGGAACTGTTTAAATTAATGATGTGCCAGTGGTAAATGAGTATCCGGATGTTTTTCCTGATGCGTTGCCTGGAATAATACTAGATCGGGAAGTTGAGATTACTGTTGACTTAGTTCCTGATGCTAATCCAATTTCAAAACCCCCTAATCGAATGGCTCAAATTGAACTTTTAGAGTTGAAGGAGAAATTGCAAGATCTATTAGAGAAAGGTTTCATTCGACCTAGCACATCACCATGGGGTGATCCAGTTTTTTTGTTAAAAAGATGATGGTTCTATGAGACTATGCATTGATTATAGAGCCTTGAATAACATCACTGTTAAGAACAAATATCATTTTCCTCATATCGATGATTTGTTTGATCAGCTCCAGGGAGCTCAGTTTTTTTCAAAGATTGACTTGAGATCGGGGTACCATCAGCTAAAGGTAAAGGAGGCAGATATTTTGAAGACCGCGTTCCGTACAAGATATGACCACTATGAATTTTTTGTAATGCCTTTTGGGCTAACCAATGCACCTGCTGTATTCATGGACTTAATGAATAGAATTTTCCATGAGTTCTTGGATAAGTTTTTGGTGGGTTTTATTGATGATATTTTGGTGTTTTCTAAAAGTAAAGAAGAGCATGAAATACATTTAAGGGTTATCTTGAAAAACTTATAAGAAAAGAAATTGTATGAGAAATTCAACAAGTGTGAGTATTGGTTGCAACAAATTTCCTTCCTTGGTCACATTGTTACTAAAGATTGGATAACTGTTGATCCTGCAAAAACAAAAGTTGTGGAAGACTGGACAAGACCCACAAATGTAACTGAGATTCGTAGCTTCCTTGGTTTGGTAGGCTATTACTGAAGTTTTGTTAGAAATTTTTCACGGTTATCTAGTCCAATGACTAAGCTAACTCGGAAGGGTGTTAAGTTAATCTGGACAAAAGAATGTGATGATTGTTTTCAGGAATTAAAAAGAAGATTGGTGAATGCTCCAGTTTTGGCACTACCTTCCAGGAATGGTGAGTTTGTTATCTACAGTGATGATTCATTGAAAGGACTTGGTTGCGTCCTAATGCAGAATGATCAGGTAATTGCTTATGCTTCACAATAGTTGAAAACTGATGAGGTAAATTACCCTACATATGATTTGGAATTAGCTGCTGTTGTTTTTGCTTTAAAAATTTGGAGGCATCATTTGTATGGAGTAAAGTGTGAAATATATACTGATCAAAAAAGTTTAAAGTATATATTCACTCAGAAGGAGTTAAACATGAGACAGAGGCGATGGCTGGAATAAATCAAGGATTATGATTGTACAATTCATTACCATCCAGGAAAAGCAAATAAAGTGGATGATGCTTTGAGTCGAAAAAGTAATGCTTCATTAGCAATGTTGTGTTTGGAACATGATCCTTTGGTTAAGGATTTGATGAACTTTGGAATAGAATTTGTTGGTGCATGAAGTTATTCTATTTTGTTTCAGGTATCAGTGAGATCATCTCTATCAGATAGAATCAAGAAAGCAAAGAAGAAAGACATTGAGTTGCAGAAAAAGGTAGAGCTGGTTTAGAAAGGTAAGTTGCCTGAATTCAACATTGATAATGATTTCGTTTTGAGTTTTGGTAAGAGATTGTGTGTTCCTTGTGATTCACAGTTGAAGAGAGAGTTGTTATGTGAAGCTCATAGTTCTCCGTTTTCAGTTAATCCTGGCAGTACTAAGATGTATAGAGATCTGCGGGATTATTACTGGTGGGATGGAATGAGAAGAGATATTGCTGATTTTACTGTGAAGTGTTTGACTTGTCAGTAGGTTAAAGCAGAGTGGAAGTTACTGAAATGGATTCGTCAGCCTTTACCAGTGCCAGAGTGGAAATGAGAGAATATATCCATGGACTTTGTTGTGGGATTACCAAATACATCTCGAGGTAATAATGCAATCTGGGTTATTGTTGATCGCTTGACAAAATATGCTCATTTCCTTCCTATTCGAGATACATTCTCTCTAGATCAACTTTCCTGTTTGTATCTTAAAGAGATACTCAGGTCACATGGAGTTCCTCTCTCCATTGTATCTGATCGTGATCCCAGGTTCACTTCTAACTTTTGGAAAGGCCTTCAGAAGTCGTTTGGTACTGAATTAAATTTTAGTACATCTTTTCATCCTCAATCAGATGGGCAGTCAGAACGAACAATTCAGACATTAGAGGATATGCTACAAGATTGTTCTATGGATTATCAGGGAATTTGGGACCAACATCATTCTTTGGTTGAATTTTCATATAATAACAGTTTTCATTCCAGTATACAGATGGCACCATTTCAGGCATTATATGGGAAGCAGTGTCGAACTCCAGCTTTCTGGGATTAAGTGGCTGGAAGGAAGTTGATGGGACCAGAATTGGTAGAAGAGATGGCAGAAAAAGTTTAGCTGATTTAGAAGCACATGAGAACAGCTCAGAGCAGGCAGAAGAATTATGCAGATAACCGGAGGAAGGATCTATCTTTCGAGGTAGGTGATCATGTTTTTCTCAAAGTATCATAATGGAAAAGTGTGATGTGATTTGGTAAGAAAGGAAAGTTGAGTCCAAGGTTCATTGGACCATATGAAATTCTGGAGAGAGTAGGATCAGTTGCATACCGGGTGGCTTTACCTCTGAGTTTATCTCAGGTACACAATGTTTTTCACGTTTCGATGTTGAGAAATTATATGCCAGATCAATCTCATGTTTTGAGTCCAGAGGTAGTTCAGCTGGAAGAGAACCTATCTTATGAGGAACAACCGGTCCAGATTCTTGACCACAGGGAGCAAGTGTTAAGGAATAAAGTGATTAAGCAGGTAAAGGTTTTGTGGAAAAACCACATGATGGAAGAGACAACATGGGAATCTGAAAATTCAATGAGGGATAAGTACCCCCATTTATTTGATAAGTAAATAAATTGTAGGGACACAATTTTCTAATGGGGGGAAGGATGTGACATACCAAGTAAGTAATTAATAATATATATTTTTATCTATGTCTATTAATGATTAAGATAGTGTTTTAGAGGCTTAAAATGGAAATAAATCCAATCTTAAGCATTGAATACACTAATATTTTTAAAAGATTATGTTACTGCCTTTTGATGGCAAACCATTTTTGAATCTATCTTTTGACAATTATATAAGCTATGTTTGTCAAAATAAACTTATTCTTTATGATTGGGATATCAAAATTTACTTTGTCTGAATTTTTGGTATTTTTCTGACAATGTTTATTTTTTAATGAATAGTGAAAAATACTGCATTTTACATCAAAACTGCTTCTTAATCTAATTTATTTATATGATTAGGTTATATTTTTAATTGGAATTAATGTGTAATCTGAATATATTTTTACCATTTAATCCAATGGTGGTCATTTAAATCAATTTCACTTTGAAATTAGACTTAAACTGGTGTCAATCTTTTGATACTTATTGTTTTATAAAAACACGCTATTTGCTCTGACAGCGGGAATTAATTTTTAAATTAATTAATGTGACATATATTTTTTGAATTTTGTAAAATGGACTTTATTTTTGAATTCTGAATATCAAATATAGATTAGGGTGAATTTTTGGCAATTTTCTGAAAAACTTCTATTTTTGATGAATAGTGAAACCACTAAGTGGTACTTATAAAAACTGATTTTCCGTTTAAATGAAATTTTACCGCTAATGTGTATTGAATTTCAAAAATCCGACATACATGGTTGTCATTAAGATGTAAAATGTGGTTCAATGGGATTAAAATAATTTTTTGGTGAATAGTAACTTATTAAGTTCTTAATCGCGATTAAAGGTAATTAGTGTAGTTTAAGGTAAAAATAATGCTTTTATAAAATGAGGTGAGCTTGACACATGTCCTAACCACATTGGTTGTGTCATGGCCGACCAAGAAAAGCAATGGGTCAACTTGGGGTCCCCATGGAGACACCTTGGTTGGGAAATGACATAAATTACTTTTTATTTAATATTAAAGTAAAAATGACACAAACATGAGTTATGTTACTAAAAAAATTTATATGGGGTTATACAAGTAAGATTTTTGACTATAAATATTAATTAGAAAGATAAAATGATTTCCCACATCAGGATAGTTTTTTTATAATTTTTATACATTAAATAAATTAATTTAATTATGACATCATGATGATGCAACGATGACCTCATTAAGGAACAGTTTAAATAAAATGAAACGATAATATAAAATCTAAGACCTACACTTGTCCAAAAACTATTGGATGGGAATATTTCGAAGCCTTATCATCTTATCTTAGAAATATATCAATGTGGGACCTTATAAATTAGAAACACTTTTGAAAATAAAATAATAGTTTCATGATTTCCAAAAGTGCCCCTCCTCTCCTCTTATAAAAGGCCCCCACCTCTACCTCATTTCACACACTACTCAAGCCTTTGGCTCGGCCATACCATGCCCATTTACTCTCTACACATCCCTCTCCTCATCCTAGAGGATCCACTATGGGCATAATCCTTTCAAAGGAAGCCTTTAGGCTCAAATCAAAAGGAGTTACACTTTTAAAGGTAATTCATTCTCTCATGTTCGTTTGTTTTATTTTGCTTCTCCAACCCCCTAAACTCTTTTTATTTACTTATTTTGTAAACACACCAGTATATTAAATATACTATGATGTTGTTATAAGATTTATTCTATCAACACTCTCACACAACTACATCAAATGGTTAAAGAACATACGGTTTCCGTGGATGGCGAAATTCTGCCTCCCGAAACGATGATTGTTCCATACTCATTTAACACCTTCAATGGTGGCCATTATGATGTCAATATTTTTATATATGATATATAATATGTTTATTATTTCCTTAAGCTTCTTTATTTTTCATTTATGGCATACCATTATTGTTTCCAGTATGGGTATACATGATATCATCATTTTAGGAAGTGCAGACTACTGCCCCCTGAAAGTGATTTGATTCGTTAATACCATATGTGGGATTTGTAAAGGATAAAGTTAATGATATTATATATGTTATTATACTGTAATTATAATATACTCTTATATCACTATGATTCCATTCCAGAAAATACGAAATAGAAATGGAAGTAGCGTTCATGCGTACGTACAGCTTACCGTCTCCATGAACGGTGCATTTCATTTCTTACATCTAAATGTGATGTAATATTATAAATAAATGTATATGATGAATATATATGATATATATGTTATCCAAATCATTAATATCATTCTGGATATAGCGAACCTTTGACCAATTTAACAACATGTAAGTGTAAGAAGTCTATTTTTGACTTAAGAACCAAATACCGACAAAATGAACATTATTAACTTAAATGATTACATTATGTTCATAACATGGTATAAAAGGAATAATGAACTTGAAAATGGTTCTTAAGCAAGTTAATATTAACTCATGTTTATTATTCAGGAGATTAAAGAACGGTCGGGTCAAGTCGGATACGAGGTATGGGACTTCGTCTCAATCTCCTTTCGTTGAGGAATATTTCGTTTTATACACAACCATCTTTTATACGGTGTATAACCCCCTTTGACATTTACATTTATCCAAAAGGAATCTTTTTTATACGAAGCGTTTACTAAACGACAAAAGGGAATGTTTTTGTCGTACGTATGCGGCGACAATGACTTCTCCGCCGTCGTGACCGTTATTTGAGTTTCGGCTTCCTCTACAAGCCATACCTTCTTTTTAAAAGAAAAATAAATACCATGTTTTACTTTTCTTTTATTTTGGTATCGAAAATGTTTTTCATAATGTTTTTATATCAATGTGTTGTATTGATATCTTGTGATTGAATGGTGGGAATGTTATGTTTCCTTTATGCATGTTTTATGTGATATGATTATGTTGAGGTTCTTGGGCATTATTATGAAAACGGGTGGTTCCGTGATACAATTAGGGCGGGTAAGCCCGATATAGCTCTCCAATTCATTGGGTAACACGAAGGAGTGAAACATTAAGGTTTCTCCGAAGATATTTAGGGAATATACTGTGATGGGTATTCCAAACGTAACCAAGTGGGTTACTCCCTACGTAAGAATGTTATGAATGCCTCAAGTTACCTTTATGTATTATGATTTCTAGGATTTATTCATGATTTGATGAGGTATGGTAAAGTGATTATGTTTTATGGGTAAAGTTTGATCTCATCCTTATGTATATATGTACCCATGTTTCCTTTCCATATTTTTATATCCCTTACTGAGCTTTTTATGCTCATCCCAAGTTTTTGTGAAATGTTTTTCACAGGTCAAGGGAAAGATACATGATATGATGATAGTGTCAAGGAAGTGTCACGAAAGAATCCATGTTTATTTTAAATATTTTTCCATTGATGGGAATGAAGAATACTATCTTTATGTAACCACTTTGTTTATATGTAGAAATGTAATGCATGTTTTATGATCTAATTCTCTAATACTCTAAACCCGAAAAGATCCTCAATGTGCAATCTTGTAATAACTCAATATTAAGTAAGGTTTAAGGCTGGGGCCTTATAAAAAACATATCAAAAAAATATATTTATGGAAATATATTGACCCTATATACTCTATGGTCTCATAATTACCCATTTTAGAGATTTTCATAAAATGGGAATCGTGGATACATTCTATTAATTTAAAAAATATCAAGTCTCTCCTATCTCGTACTAATAAAAGGACACCCTATATCTTGTACTCTTAAAACATAAAAATTTATTTGGTTAGAAGAATAATTTAAAAATAAATTTTATACTTCCCTAATATCATTCAATTAGCATTATTTGGATCATAATATATCATACAGAGTCTTTGAGGGAAAACCAGAGGAGGTCTCCTAAAAAAGTTCATTGAGCATTTTTATTTTAATTAGTCATCCATATCCTTAAAATATTATTAAAACATGATAATATAGTAAAAAATATAACTTATATATACTATTATTTTATTATTCTATGATAATTACCCACATCCATCTTATATTCACTCAAATAAGAAACAAAAACATTGCTTATGTGTACATCAGACTATCGCCTCATGAAGTGATTGGACATGTTTACAATAAACACTTATCAGGTTGGGAATGAGGTTGGATATAATTTATATTTTTTATTTTTGTAAAATAAATTTTATTCTGGAAATATATTATAATATATACCATTTTACATTCCATTCTACGGGGGATAAAATAATGTTAATCATATGTGTGACGGACTTCATCCGCGTAAAGTGATGCAAATTGTTTTTCACTTACTTTTTATATGAAAGGTAATAAAGAATTAATTCAATGAATATATTTGATATATATGAAATATAAATTATATTTAATGTAAATATATTATTTAACATTCATTCACTTTAACTATTGAGAAAATAGAGACAACGCTCATATATACATAAGACATACCATCTCCATGAGCAGTGCGTTTCATTTTTTATAGATATAATGGATTATCTAGAATACATATATGTTGAATATGAATTATATTTATATCATGTTTAAAATTATTTATATTATGTAACCATGATAAATGTAATATGATCAGAAATATCAATTGAAAACATAGGTGAAAAATATAGGAGTTATTACCCATGATGTATGTTTAACAAGGAATATATTATAAATTAAAAATAATAGTGTATAAGTACTTGAAATATGATATCATATATATGATTATAGTTGCATAATTGATTTATTATAAATTTATTTTTTATACTTGATTAAATAGTATCTTTGAGTTAATTAGAACTCAAGATAATGGATTTCTCTCACACAATTTTTACTTCTCGTGAGACACATTCCATATTAAACCCTTATTTGATTTATTTGGTAAATATACTTTCCATGAATTTATTTTATAATGATTTATCTAAAATATTTTGGATTTAAATATGAATTTTAAAATAACTATTTCATGTGGACTATGATTCAATGTTACATATGTGGAAGGCATTTTATGATACAATCTCAATGATTATCAAGATTTTCATTTACTGCATTTTCAATGATTAAATATTATGATCTTTCCATCAAGAAACACATGAATTTATTTAACTTATAGTTATGTCATTATAATATATTTTTACCAATATTTTCATCTCTCCTATAATGAAACAGTTGAAAAAAGTTGTTATGAATGATCATATTTATATTTCTATTTGTTCGAAAAACATTTCCTCCGAAAACCATATTCCCAAAATATGTTATAGAAAATATTATTAACATTCTAAAAATGACATATTAAATAAATTATTAACCATTGATTATTTTTTAGACAATTTTTGCCATGTAATATAGATGGAATTTTCCAAACAAGGTCTATTTGGGTGTTACAAAAAATCTAAACGGAATATTTGTTTTAACATATAATAAATGTTTAATATTTCAGAATATAATTCACACATATTGTTGTTAATTCTCCAATATAAGTTTTCTGTTTTTTGTCTAATAAAATATTTTATGAAATATTTTATGAATTTTTGTTTTAAAAAGTGATTTTCAATGAAAGCATATTGTCATAAAAAATTGTTTCATGTTACCTTTCAAAATAATTTTCTATCTAAAATGAAATATTTTAGGTTGTTTACACATTAAAGGGGATAAAATACATGGATACCATTATAATTGTTCCACTAGATGTTTTATTTTTTTGATATAAATATGTTCATTAAACTCATTTCTATTCCATGGATTATGTTGTTACAAAATTCTTGTAAAAATGATTATAATTACAGAAGTTATTCTTTGATGAAATGATGAAATGATTACAGAACCTACTTACATTCAACAAATTATATTATGATGAATTGTTTTTTAAATACATTTATTTTCATGGGTTCTGATTTGATGAAAATTTTATGATCTTCTTACACCGGTGTATAATTTTAATTTATTGATAGTTAGGTACTATATCAACCTCTAATACATTTGGTAACTATAGACAACTCATGAGATAAAAATTATTGTAATATGGAGTGAACATAGTTCAATTAAGTACTATACATAATGTGATAGTCTTGGGAGTGAACATTAACTAATATGATAGTTAAGGAAGTGAACTCATTACACTATTATAGTACTGGAAATGAGCATTGGACTACTGAGGAAATTATTTTCTATGACTATGTGCATGACACTAATCTATTCCTTACATGAATTTTATGATCACATGGTTCATGTTATTTGATTCCACTATGATTCATGTCTTTTGACCGGGTAAAATTAATTCCCGAACTAGAGTTTATAATATATGATATTATTGGTATAGGTTTTAAATGTTATTATTTTTTTTCATACCCCTATATTCATGATATATTGATATACATATTTTTTACCCTTACATTGGATTTTTGATTACCCTTTCTTATGTTTTCATTCCCAAGGTTATGATTAAACGGATTATTTATGATATGTCAATGGCGGGTTCCAGTTATCAAGAACATAGTGGGAGGTGATTTATCTCACTTATGTACTAGCGTTTTATGTGTGTTGATACCCAGAGAAGTAAAACTAATCTATTTTTTAATTTATTATTATGTATTACTTTTAATATTCATATATTAATTTATAATATTTATGTATTAAATGTTTTGTTGTACAAAAACATAAGGTAATATATAAATGGTGTTATTTATCCTAAAAAACATCTATGAATAATTATCAAATGAAGAGTAATCAGTTCTACTAATCATAGTTAAATTAATTATGACCATAATGTTAAAATAAACTCTTTAGGTTCTTTGTTTTATCTTATTACAACTTCTCGTACATATTTTTGGTCATTTTGTTCAGGCCATATATATTATTATGAATGATCCATCGAATCGACAAAGCTTTTATTGTTATCTAACAAACAAGAAAATTTCATTGCTCTCAGAACCATCGTGTAATATAAAATTGTTTTTTTGTTTAAATTTATAATTATTTATTTTATGTTTTCTATATATGTGAAATAGTTTTAAAATATTTTATTTTTATAATTTTTTAGTATGATTATAGTTAACATGATTTCCACATGTGAATTATCATACTTTAGGATTTCATTTTCATAAATGTCTATAAATATTCGAAGAATGGTTGGAGAGTCCATTAGCACATGGAATTAATTTCTTCAATTAAGCATGGAATACACTATATTTATCTGAAGTGTATTCCATGAACCCATGATAACTACACCTGAATGTTTCATGGGATATATGAAAAAAAAATTATAACAACATGTGGGGAATTTATTTTACTCTACATATAGAACAAGAAAACCTGGAAAAAAATTCATATTACATGGTGCATCAATGGTGTACATTTTGTGTGTTATGCAATTTATAGTAGTGAAATTATCAAAACAATTTTGATTAAATACATAGTCAAAAAATGTTAGGTTTGAAACCTAGATCAATAATGATATACATGAAATGTGGCTAATGTACACGATGTGTATTTCATTATTTCTCATGATTAAAATACATGCCATGTAAATTGATGAGTTACTGAGGGAACATTTATATTTTAACACATAACATTTAGATAGAGTACAGATGGTGTGGTCATTCATCAAATGTATATGTCGAGTTCTTATGCAGGTTTGGAAGAAACATGATAATCAGAACACACAATGTGTAGTTCTCAAACATGTAGTGTATTATTGAGTATGAATGTTAGATTGGGTTCTTCATTCGGTTCCACAAACATTCAGAAATCTAAATACACTTCATGTTGTGGGATAGTACACATCGTGTATTCTATCCATAGTAAATCCAAATCCCTAGGCATTAATCATGGGTACATGATAGTAATGGTACACAATGTGTAGCTCATATGTACACGTCATGTTTTATATCAATAATGGAAATAATTAAATATAAGTTAATTTATAATTGAAATATAAAAACCATGTTATATTTTTTGTATCATATTGTGTTCCAGAATTAATTAAATATTTTATTTAATTATCAAATTCTTGATATAATTTATTATAATTATATGTAACTGTTGGTAATTTCCATTATTTTCCATGAATGAATTTTTTATGTGTGTATATAGAAGATTTAGGATGTTTTTTGAGATGAAGGAGAATTAATGAAAGAATTTATTCCATAATATTAGAAATTGAATGATAATGAATTTTATTTTATGTAAATTTTCTTAACCATTCCAATTGGGTGACTAATTATATTCTTGAATAGGACCTGTGTAGGAATAATTTTTTGTCATTTAAAATTTTTCATGGTTTCAAAAAGAATAGTTATCAAAATGATAGTCCTAAATCCATCCCTCACTCATTTATTATGTAGGTTATGTTTTAATAAGGTGGTTTTTGTAATACCCTTTAACCAATAATTCAGTTCCCCTCACCAATATGTGAATTAAAAATAACTACAATAAGAGGTGTATCCCAATGTCTATAGAGGTGGTTCAAGGATGATCCAAGATGATAACAACCTATTTAATACATAGGTGGTGATGAATAATTCATTAACACTTTCAAAGAATGACATATAGTATTTTCCAATAGGTAATAGGTTGATTTAATTTATTCTAAAAAAATCTAAAATTATAAAACATCATGTTTGGGTCTTTAATAAATTAATTTATTTCTGTCTCCTTCAAAACAAATTTTACATATTTAATACCAATATCAAATAACTAATGTGAATATATGAAATATAAATAAATGGATTATATGTAAAATGATTTATCAGATCATCGATAATTAGTTAGGTTTAATTAATGTAATATTAAATACATATGTAATAGATAGAACATGGTAATATTAGGTATATTAATAAATCACAAAACGAAATATTATGTCTTAGAAACTCTTTAATTACATGACTAGTTATAAAATCCCAATAACTAAGTGTTTTACCAATCCTCATTGGGAAACATATTTCTATCCTAGAGTTATTATGAAGGTTATTGGTTGAATTAACCATTTTAAATCTAAAGAATTATAACTCACTATATTTTATGTAACATGGAATAAAGTGTTGTGGAAATCCAAAGAACAATATCATGATAGGTGAGTCTACTCAATAGATCAAGGAGATACATGATTGTAGTTGGAAAAGGCATTCCAACCTGAATAACATCATGTGTCTTGACCATCACTCATTGGGTCTATTAAAATAGGGAAAAGGTTTATTTCCAGTAGAATATTATTAAAACGTGATATTCTAAGTCCAATGGTGGGGATATAATGACTTGATAATAAAATGGGATACATTCAAAAATTAATTTAATTATGCCTAAAATAATTTTTAATCAATTTCTATTCAAATAAACTAATATTTTATAATCTTGTAATTAATGGTATTTTATTCATAAACTTTTCTCCTGCGATCAATATTGGTTAAATACCATATCCTCACAAGCATTTACATCCTGGAATAGTTTAGAGTCCTTGAGGTTTTGTTGAAACAAGAATATAAATCTAAAATTCCACAATCCTCATTAACTAATTTTCTATATAAAGAATCGAGTGATTAATATATAATTATATATAAAATCACATGAAGGATTTAGTTTTCATTCTATTTTTAATTATTTCATCCTTGTCTATTGAAATCATGATGGCTTACAAAAACAAGGATTCATATAGAATGATTATGGAAGTCCATGGTTTTTACCAAGATAGATGAATAAAGGAACAATTTAAGCTCTAAAAGGTTATATTTTAGTCTAATATTATAAATTCCGCATCATCAAGATGTCATGTAGTCAACATAACAAGCTACAATGAGTGCATATTGGTTTTATGGGTTAAACTACCAGTGAAAATGTGCACGGATCACATTCTTGCACCACTCGCTTATATATTCTACATTTTTGTTATTAATTTAAATATTTACTTCCTTGATAAGTGTATATCATGTCTGGACACTCTTCATTTCGATGTTGATAGGGAGACGAATCACAAAAGTATTTTCGACCTTATGTTGAATATAAAAAAAAAGTGAATATCTCTAAGACCAAATCATCTTTGTAATTTCTTTCAAAGAATATAATGATCAACGTTCACGCAAGGGGATATTATTCATTATATTTCCCTTCTAAAAAAGGAGGACCAATAGAATAAAAATAGAACACAATCAATGAAGATAATATATTATTTAGGGTAGTTTGTTATCATGTCATTTTTTTTGTTTCAGTCAATTTGTAGTTAGATACATCTTGTTATTATCACATATGTTTGGAAATATATAAACCATTATGATTCAAAAATATTAATAAAGGGGCAGTATATTAATGAGTATCCATCATATCCAAACTAGCTAGTGTGGCTATTGGGGACTAGCACCTCATGTTTCAGATGATAATGATCTTGATTTTAAAGGATTGTCATTTTTCCCACTCTTACCATAAAATATTTATATATACATACTAGATATAAATAGATTTATTTTCAAATTTGGTAATAAAGTATTATTATTTTATAAATATAGTATTTTTATGGAAAGTAAAATTAATATAATCATCATTTTGTGTAGGATTACATGAATTATGTAATGGAAATTGATAATGGATCTTCGTTCACATGACACATACCACAAATAGTTATGGAACCACCATCTTGGATATGTAAATGATATTTAATAACTAAATTTCTCCAAGATAGGTACTTATCTTATTCTAAACTCAATACACATTATGTATGTCAACCATGTATACCTACAAAAAATGAAAATTCCCATTTAGTATAAAAGATGATATAGAAAAAAAATTAGTGAGTTAGTTATTTCTGATTTTGTTTGATCATTTTTAGTTGGAGCAAGGGTTGGGGAGTCATACTACATAACTTTTAAAAATTATTTTTGTAGATATATATATATATATGGAAACGTACTAATGTATATGTTATATTTATTTGAGTTATTCTATTAATACTCATAATGTTTTGAGAACTAGATTAGTATAATGATTAAAAACCTATAATCATAAATATGTTTATTATATCTAAATCATATCTTCATTGATAATTTATGAGAGTTTATATTCCTATGCCTTTAGAGTCTTACTTATAAACGTTATTGTAATGATGTAATATAATGGATGGTTCATAACTTTATGGACATGATGAGGTCAATGATGATTCATGTGATACTTTCATTATCCTTTTGCAGATATATTTTACATTGAGTAAAGAAATACTAAACCAAGTTCCAATTAATGTAGAAGATGGTATACCATATTTTTTTTGAATGTGATGAATCCCATTTCTTTATAATAACTTTTTTTGGGTTTCTAATAGTTTACTAAATCCATTTACAGTAGTAAATATTCACCAAGATTAATAAAGTGTATCTTTTTAGTATATATCAAGTAAAAATAGATATTACCAATATTACCCTTCAAAAAAATGAATTAGTGGAAGGAAAGTTTTTATTACATGATAATGAGAGTTTATAAAAAAGATAAATGAGGAGAGAGACAAAAATGTTTTATGTCTATATTCAATGTACTGAGGATTTAGAACAAGGAAAAATTCCACAAAGACTAGAGGAAGATGATGTTCTATAGAGACAACAAATATATAGGTCGATAAGATAGATTTGAGATCTTAAATGATATGTTTTTTCACCAAGGATAGTTACTAGTTATTAGTTGATAAATATGATTGTATAACATATAATGAAATAGAATTTGGAACTGATGATCCAATTTTGAAATAATTAATGAATTTTGAAATGGATTTTACACCATAACCAAGTTTAGATTTTGGTAGATAATCTAGTGGATGGAATTCCTATTTCTATAAAATGGATACTGAAGAATATATTATTCATGGATAAAAAATTTAGTCCATATAAGGCATGACTAGATTCAAAAGAGTTTATGAAACATCAATGAATATACTACAAAAAAAACATTTTCACTATTTTAGGTGTTAAAATACATCAGAATTATAATTTCTATTGTATCCTTCCATGACTATGAAATTTGGAAAATGGATTTCAAAATACCCTCCCTTAAATGTGAACCTTTATGAATATATCAATATGACACAACCTAAATAATGTTTTTCTCCAAATGATAAAAATAATTATATAAAAAAATTCAATGATCCATTTATGGATTAATTAAAGAATCATGGTCATAGAATATTAAATTTATATAGACAAACCAGAGTTCAGTTTTATAAAGAATTAATGTGACCCATGTCTCTATAAGATTATTAATTGTAATGCAGTCATTTTCATAAATTATAAGTTGATGAAATTTTACATATTCAAAATAAAAGGCCAGTATTACAATCAATTAATAAATAGTAGAAAAAATGAATCTATGTGAAGGGATTAGGAATGAAAACATATATTCTATGGATAGAGACCCATAATGATATATCCAATAGGTTTCTCTTCCTATGTTGAGGATTATATATTTACCAGATATGGAAGGTATTCAGTATGGAACAATCCAGGATGTTATTTTTTCTAATGTTTCATAGAATTCATTTTTATATGAAAATGTGTATGCAGAAACATGAGGATAGAAACAAGATGTCTAGGATAACATCCAAATCAGTGATTAGGTTAGTAACATATTCTATGTTATATCGTGCGCTTGATGTCACCTACATATTGAGGGAAGCAGGATGATATCATGATGACTTAAGTGAATAACACTGGATGGAATTCAATACTATTCTTAAGTAATCATGGAATTATAAGGATATGTTATTGGTATATTGAGTAGATGAAAAACTAGTAATTAGATGATATGTGTATGATATTTTCAAAACATATCAATAAAATTTAATATCATACACATGGAACATATTTTCATTAAAATGATGTGTTTTATGAAGGAATTCCTCAATGTAGGATGTACACATGTATTATATATTAGATTATAACTATTTTTCGGAATTTGATGAAGAAAAATAGGATCTGTGGGTATATAAAATTATCCAATATCATGACATGATACCTAATAATGATGATCATTCAAAAAAACTTTTTTTATAATTCTACAATAGTGACTTCTAATAAGAAGACAATGTCACATCAGATAATGAAGAACTAAAAATTGAAGTATCATATCATGAGGGAATTTTCCCATAGAGGTCAATTTTATGTTAGAAAAATATCAAAAAAATAAAACAAGGATATGACATTGACTAATCCCTCAACTCAGTTTCATAATTATTTTCATATGAGGTCTATTGAATTAATAGTATTGGGAAGCTTAATGTAGTCTATGTGAGTGTTTTTTTTGGATTTTGGGATCCATAAATAACTAATTTTACATTAATTAAAATTATATTCAGTTATTTTAATATTACTAAAACAAATTTTTACTTATTTTTCATTATCCTTCATGAATTTAATGTAATAACATACAATGGTACATGATGCATTGATAATGTAACGAGAGTTCCGCACTATGATGATAACCATGATGTTACATGATGATATTATTATACATTGTTCCTATAGTATGATTACATACTATGATAGTACACATAGTATATGGAATATCTAGTGGGTGTAATCCAATGAGGACAAGCCTTCTTCTCGGGAAATTTGACCTTAGTAATATCTAAGATGGGAGATTGTGTGAATAGAACAACTTGTAGGAATTCTATTTATCTTGGTGAAATAATATATTCGAATATCTAATAATGTTAAGTCATTGTTAGTATTTAATGTTATCATTATTGGAAGTCATTAATCACAATCATATAATGAATGAAAAAAATGGTGACACCATATGTGTGTGATAAGTAGGATATATTGGGTTTGTCATGAATAAAATGTTATTAATATATAATTTGAGTATATATGTTTCCATTATATCTTAATGGATATTGACATCTTATTCCTTTCATTAGATTGGATCCATTACCATAAATTACATGTCTATGGTTTATCATCTTTCCAATTTTAGACAGTAAATTATTTACATGTATCAAGTATATAGGTTGATGATATAAAAGTTAATCACGCTTGAAGATATATTGTGACAGATTGATTTTATTGCATAATGAGTTTTTATGTGGTTTTAAACATTGTAAAATTATGTTACTTCACATGGGTTCCTTGTATAGTTTACTATGTAGTAATATAAGATTTAGGAACTCCTTCATAATTCTAATGAGATATAATCACATATTCTCTGAGACCATGTTCTTCTGTTAATCATGATAAAATCCTTTTGAAATTTAATTAGTGGAATAAATTTCATTCTCGTGTATGTGGAATAATTCATTATTGTTTTATTGATTGAAAATATTTATTGACGAATGAAAAAAATAATAAAATATTTATTCAATTAATAAAGAAATTCTAATGAGTTAGAATATTTAATAATTATGTTTGGTGATAAATTTATATTTTCAAGATAGTAAATAATATTTATCATTTCATTGAGTCCTTTAAGGCATAAAACTATAATAATAATATAATTATATTCCATGGGGTTTGATAATGATTAAAATATTATTTATGTGTTTGCACATAGTTAAATAATATTTTATCCTAAATCCTATCTCTATAAATAGATTATTAGGACCATTATATAGGGTTAATCACAGCTTGAGAATAATTATGCCTAATATAATTATCTCTCCATTCATCCTCCTCTATTACTATAAATAAAAAAAAGAACAAATGATATTCAATTATGTTTGAAGGAATTATATTAAATCAACATGAACAACATAAGGAGACAAATATGTTGCGCAAGAAACATAAATTCCTTCTCCATTTCTGAGAGGTGAATGGAGAAGGTGTGGATTAGCACAAGAGGGATTCAAAACATTAAACCTTACATCATAATTAAATAAATATAGAAAATTAATTTTGGGTGCATTAATCTAATATACAATGAAATACCCCAAGACATAGTAATACTTCCATTGATCAGAAATAAATTCATTATAAATTTAACAAGATAAGGTCATCTCTATGTTCCAGGTTTTCTCCCTTTCTAATATTTGGTTTATAAATTTAATTGATTAGGATGTTCAAAATATGTAAAATTATTCAATGAACTGAATCAGTAGATCCCTTATGATTATTTTCCCACCAACGTGATTCTTTCACATGTGGAATATTCATGTGATCCTCACTGTGAAACCCATTTCTATAACTTGTTGAAACAATACTGAAGGATTCAATCATGAATGGAAACTTGTTTGTAAAAAAAATAAAGTGGCTCAACTAAAACTAAATCTAATAGTAAATTGAGAATATGAAACATCTTCCATGCCTCGATCCATGTCCCAAAAAATGTCCTTCAAATGTTAAAATTCGTGGAATGTCCATCCAAAATTAAATTTTATAAACATACACTACTTTATAGATAAAAATTAAATTTCACCTTTAATTGCACAAATCATAATGAACTAGGTTGTTATAAACATCTAACTATAATAAATATCATCCTATAAATATATTATAGTCATCCAAACACCTATCATGACCTACCTCATTCTTCAATTATTAACTACCCTACTATGTTCTATTTAGAATCACCTAACACCCTTTATATCTGAAACTATAAATGAAAGACTGAAATATTCATCAAAAAATTAAAAAATAAGACACTATTAATTCCAACACCAATAAAAGTTCCAATATCACATTTCTATATTGAGAGTTTAATGTGTCGTAATCCTATTCATCTGAAGGCATGTGCCTATCTCCACTACCAGATTCCTAAAAAAATTTTAAAACCATGCCTTGGTGCTCTCCTGTAAATTAATCTTTTATTAAAAAATAATATTTAACTAAATATATTCCCACTAAAGGTTGTTTCCACTTAAATACATCCAATTTCATCAAAAAAACTTGTAAATTATACTCTGGATGACTTCTCCCCACATATTCAGATGTACCTAATAATGTGATTACAAAATTACATACCACGATTCCTTAATTTTGATATGAGTCCTTGAATCAACCAAAATTCCAACAATAGTGATCTAAACTGAAACATGGTGTAATTACATGATTGGAAATCAAACAAACCATACTAGTCATCATTCCATCTATCCATAATCACTAATGAACCACTTATCCAACTCACCGTTTAGTTATATCAACTCCATCCTTATCCTGATGCCAAAATCAAGACTTTGTCTAACACATTGTCTATATCATAAACCTATTATTCACAAATTTAGTACATCATATTGGATCTAGGTACCCTTTTAAATAACAATTTCACTTATACTATACATCTACTAGTATTACCACATCCATAACTCTAACAACACAATAATCATACCTTAACAATTGACATAATTTTCATTATAAGAGGAGTATCATCGTCATCTTCATGCTTAGTAGAAAAAATGAATTATATGGACTAGATTATATCCATTAAAGAATATAATAATTTTTTATCATGGTCCTTCTCATACATGTGATCCAACATGAGATACAAATTTCCCCCATCCTTAGGTCATAAGGAATTGTAACCTCAACATGGCCAAAATTCAACATTAATAATGTATATACACTCTAATAATTAATTTTGTACTTCAAACCAAATGGATTCCTTTACATTAATCCTTATGTGATGAACTTTTCAGGTTTTAATGATATTTGTGTTTCTCTCTTCCCGAGCCATGCTCAAACATCCCTAATAACTCGTTTTATGGAAAAAATCATATTGACCATACCGTGGTACATAATTCCACTCACGTTGTCACCATCCATTATAGAGGTGAAATCGTAGATCCTAACAGAATTATTTTAGCCTTCAATATAGCATGTGTTACATAAATCCAATCATTCCAACCATTACCCACAATATCCTAAGGCATAGTTATCATCTACTGAACCTTATCAGGGGATATAACATACTCTCCTACTCATGGCCATTAAAAACCAACCAATATACTTATTCATACAACCAGATCATACAACCATACTCTTGATCCCAAGAGTGAAATCCCATATAACATTGGTTTTTTCACCAAAACCACCAACCAATCCCAATTACGAGAAAATATAATTCAACCAAAATCAATCCATGGTTATTTCTTTACAAAAATCATGACACACCTCACTCATGCTAGGAATTATCAAATCATCACCTCCTACACTGGAATTACTAAAAAATGGTTTACACATTCCCAGTCAATCTTATATCCAACCATTGTGAATCATGAAGCAACTAGGATAATCATATAAAAAATCATTCCCTCTAGATCCTAACCTCAATATTAGAATCACTCTAATTGATTCATATCACAAGAACCCATGAAATTTTCATATTACTTCTACTTTCCCACACAATGGAATCCTCATCCTCAATGAAACCCATACCCATAGTCAAAGAATATCCCAAGAATACCTTACTTGTACCAAAACCACTAGGTTTCCAACATATACGCATCAAATTTATTCAAGAATAATCTAAGGGCCACTATGAATACCATACATATATGGATTGTACAACCATCACTAGAGAATTTTTCTATAAGATCTACATGACTTGTCCATAGAATGAAATATCATTGTTCAGTTGAGTAGAATTAAATCATAATATTATATTGGGGAACACCATATATGTCTTTAGTCTCATTAAAATAATAAACCCCCTATATTAAGGTAAATAAATTTCATTGAAGAATATATAGGTCATGTGAATACTACATGCCGATAATTATGAACGTATATTTATTTCCTTCCAACAATACATCATCCCAATTATAAATCAAGGAATCTCTAAACATAATATTTTAAAAAATATTCAATGAATTATAATAGTGATAATATTAAATAAAAATATTATAACCATGGTAAATTAGACTCCCCAATAAAGAAGGTCGGAACGAGGAACCACACTGAAGTCCATCACAAGCTCTGTCATAAAGTCATACCTTCTCAACTAACCACAAATAATAAGGTATATAAAAATAATCCCTAATAATATATTTCTTCATTCTCTTTCATAATTCATTTTATGTATCCTGACCCAGATAGTCACAATATATAATTAGCCCAACTCATATTCCATTGGATTCTAACCATTACTGATGCACTACATCCAACAATTGGGAGTGTATTCCATTGAAATATAGTCAAAGAACATAAAAAAAATCAATAATCACAATCATATGATGTAGAATAAATAGACATATCCACACCATTATAAATTCACAATGTGGAGTTATATGAAAAATAAATCAATTGATTTCCCACCATGATGATCACATATACATAATAAAAATACCCAAGAGCCTCTATTAGCATCCCTTGACATCACCTCATCTCATTACCCCAATCCATAGTGATCTACTCCAACCTAATCGATTTCAAAACAATTAATTTGATTTATAAAAGAAACTTATGTTCTTCATGTACACCAGAGTTCCCTAGAATGTTGTTATTAATACATTTCTATTGAGTCTCAAAATATTCCACTATTATAAATAATAATATGAAAAATTCTATAAATGGATAATAATAACTAATATAAAAATTTGTTGCAGAAGAAATATTTTATTTTAATAGATGCAGAAGAGAACAACATCATTGCATCCTAATGAAACGTAGTCCAAGGGAATCTGTGATAACATGAACCATTCCAATGGGGGGAAAAGAACCAATGGAGATAAATTTCAATATGGGTAATCTTGAGAGGCAAAAGAATATATAAAGTCAGCATTAAATTTTCATTCACACCAAGTGTGTTGAATCTACATGCACTGATATAGAAAGGACAGTTAGTCACAGGTTAGGTAGGTAATTTCCCATGAATGAGAATAATCAATAGAGTGGGGGTTGGAAATAATCATAGAGTCTCTTTTAGCCCCTGACAAGGGATTATTCTTTTCTCTACAAATTTTCTGGCCACCAAGGATCAGCAAAACCTCTATTCTATGAGATTTTCATGGACCATATAAATAACTAAATGATAAAATCATCGAGAGAAATATAATTTGGACAACACTGATACCTCACATATATCCATGGGTAAATTCTTAATCATCATTATGATTGAAGTTGTAAGAGGGGGAAAGCCATCGTACCTAATTACCAAGAATGCTGGATCGAATTGTGGCCATTGTAGATCTCCCAGGATGGTTCCACCTTAAAGAGGGTGCATCACCCCCCATTCAAAAACAGGAGCCCTGCCAAATCCATCCATGTACACTTTGATCTCAACACAAAGGTTGAGGGAGAGATCTGATATCCATGGAGGACCTAGTTCCACACCGGCAACAAGAACCAGTACCGAACTACAAACAACATCACCCTGACATTAAACTAATGCTTCTAGTTGATACATCCCTCAAAATAGATATGGAGAAAGGATAAGAATAATTTATCCGCTTTTCTTGGATAAAATAAATATTTATGGTTGCTCTATATTATTCCAACCCATCTACATTGATCGAAAATATGAGAAGAAAAATTCTCCACAAGAGACATGTAGTATGAAAACTTACAGGCCAAGTAAATTACTTTACCATTCACTGCATAATCAGAAGGGATATCATGGTACAATATTCTAAAAAATTCAGAGATGAACATATAGCGGATATCATTGCAAAAAATTCATTCCCCCATGGATGACTGAAGGTATTAGAGTTAGTGGACAGCTTGTAAGCCTTCATCGAGAACCCCTCAAACAGGGAGGATGAAAAAATTCAACGATCCCATGACTCCTTCAGATGGAAACATTCAAACAAAACAAACTAAGAAGGGTTGAGGACCACAACAGTGAATGAAGGTTGAAACCTAGACAATATGGAGGAGATATTAGGTTCAAGAAAACATGGGAATCATAGGATACAACCCTACGAATCACATTTCTCGAAATTGACATCGACATGCCATATAATCCTTTGAGAATGATCATGGTGGGCTGTAATATGAACAAATAGAGTCTTCCATATATTAAAAAGATTTTTAAAATTCTACCACGTTCCGAATTCAAATATATTCATGATATAATGACCCCATAAATATAGACCCTCAATAACCTCCCAATCGCACTATACATGAAGAATGTGAACGACATGCTCTACATATCTAGCTCTAATGTACCAATGGACAACATGTTTGGAATGATTATTCTAATATACCCATATTCACTTATCCTCTCCATGATAATCCCAAATGAAACCCTTAATGGTTCCATATATGATAAAAATAGTGGATTTGGGATCCTTGAGGTTTGAGTGAATGTACATATGGATCTATGAAAATATGCAATTCCAATGGGTGATCCTTCCACCAAAGGAAAAAAATATATTATTAAAATTGTTGATGAACCTCATGATCATGCCAACCATACCAACAATATATATAATACATATCCTTCCAAGTTAAATGGGGGAAATCAAGTATGTCCTAGACATTTTCATGAAACGAATAACCAGATTTGATACAATGAAATCCTTCTTCTTGGTCGATCGAGTGGTTGGAATTAAGGCCTTACAGATTCCCCAATTAACAAACTACCCACCCTAATAATAATTCTAATCCATTATGTTGTTAATGACATTGATATAAGAGTTATGCATTCTAATAAATAAGATAAGGTCATTATAAAATAATATATGTTCCACAATGGGGGCATTGGCCCTACAATGATATTAAGAAATCTGATCCCTTTTAAGATAAACAATAACATACCTGCTTATGAAATTCTATTCTAATACATAGATGATGGGAGAAATAAGATTTCCCTTCCTGATCCCTCTAACCAGTTTATGAATGACTAATTCCTTCCCTTAAAGACACACCAATCCATGGGGAGTTGTTGCATCAAAATAGTAAATAAATGGCCTATTCAAAAGAACACATTCACCTCATCGAACGAATGTTGAATGAAAATTATGAACTGTCATATTTGTTATCTATACCCACTATGAATGTAATATTAGACCCTGAAACATTCTTATTGATGGCTCCAAAAATCTCTTTAGCCATATATATTTCTCCCTGAATGGAAATACCTTATAAAAATCATGTTTTTTTTGATATCCAGTAATCAATGAACTAAGAAAACATCATGTTAACGAAGATGGAGTGAACATTATTGAAAAAAATTCATAAACTGATAGTCGGATGAAGGGAAATACAGGATGGATCATTGAATTTTTGAATCATATTTAAAGAGGAGACACTTGATATAAGAGGAAGACTACACCCACAATAGAAGTCTCAGATTTCACTTATATGGTTTCCATTAATCACACTCCAATAACAGATAGAGAAGGATCCATTGAAGCTATCAAGTCTATAGGTGCCATCCTATCATAGGGAATTGATAGAGTCCAACACAACATTCTCTTCTAGAACTGACTCATGTATAGAATTAGAGAATCCAGAAACCACTATTGAAATATATTTAAGGAAATCAACCGAGTCATATGGATACCCTATATATTCATCAGGGGTTGAGTAGGAAAACAAAGAATTGAAATGGGAGTTAACATCATCTCCAATAATGCACTTATCGATGGTATAAGAGCCATCCTCTAACAAGATATTTGAAACCGAACATTGTTTACTCTATTTCAATAATGCATTGAAAAAGGAAGTTCTTTGGCACCTTACTTCAACATGTGGCCCATGATCATTCATGAATAATCCTTTCCTACTCAAGAATTCTCTCATTGTAATAATTCTTCTTTAGACAAAAATAAGAAAAAATCAACATCATCCCATGACTCTTTGTGGCTAATTTAATAATTTTAAATGTCACATTTTATATCATAAAGAGAGGACAAATGCTGGGTTAGCATGCTCTTCCAAATCTAAATCATACTTTCTAAACTCCACAGCATATTTTGTAGACTAGTCCATAATCATCCATGACATGGGGCATTAAAATATTATTGAACGGTATTGATAAACCCAAAGTGACAGGACCAAATCTTGTAGAAAAAGAATCATTACACACTTAAAGAAGAATATTTAATGATGATGAGTTGGGGAGAGTGATCAGATAAAGAATTGTAAGGTGCCTTATCTCTTTTTTGGGAAAATCAACAATAGCATGGAGATTCCAAATGCACCAGTCAAATCAGCACCACATTCAACAAGAATTGCTTTTGTTATTTCACCATGTAAACTGGTCTCCAATAAATCCTAGGGCCGAAATAACCACTTGGATCATAAGTGAACAAAATTGTTTTATATCATTTCATTGTAATTATCGTTCCCCTGGTTTCTCTGACAATTCTAATATAGAATTCATGTCACCCAAACCAGGCATGGGATATTAATAGGGTTGAAGGAAAAAAGTTCATAACAGTGTTTATCAAGAATTATATAATCACACATTGTATGGATTTTGATCATCATGAACACTAGGATCCCACCTATAATTTCAATAGTATAACTTTTTAGATTGAACTTCCATGAAAAATTGGAGTAAAATTAAATGAAAAGAATTATTTAGACATTTTAAAATTATAAGGGAATAATATACTCTTAAATAGATTTAATGAATAATGTATTAGAATTTCCAATAAATATTTCATAATTATGATGTTTTGATTAAACCCTATTGTATCTATGGTTATGGGAACCCTAGTATCGTCATCCTCCCTTTGTGAATGAACACATAATAATATCAATAACATTATCTTTTATCACACATGGGTCGCCATTGAGTACTACATCTATTCTCAATTGTAATCCTTATACATAGCATAATATTTTTTAGTTAGAGTGTCATAATCCAATGTCTCGGAAGATAATATAATACTTATCCCTACTTTTCCAACTCATCACCTCTAGAAACCATGGATTCCCATGGCATCCATAATTTAAATAAAAAATTCACATTAAATGTTAATTCTAAATTCAATCAAATGGGTAACATCACAAGACACACCTTAAACCATCCTAACATTTATCATAATATACCACTTCCAAACACATGTTTCATCCAAATTCAAGGGAAAATATTTTTAAATATTCTCAAAAAATAAAATTGCATAAAATATCTAATAAATTCCTAAAAAATTAAAATATTATTTCAATGTACTCAATTATTTAATGTTCATAAAAAAGTTTATCGTTCAAACCACCTTCCTTTATCAAGTTAAACACTTCTCAAAGAGTTTAAACCACCAAGTAATGACTAAGGGAACTCCAGAAACT
The DNA here is from genome assembly GCA_963277665.1 of Viscum album. Taxonomy (NCBI): domain Eukaryota; kingdom Viridiplantae; phylum Streptophyta; class Magnoliopsida; order Santalales; family Viscaceae; genus Viscum; species Viscum album. The sequence continues at coordinate 538,332,264 of OY728157.1, forward strand.
AAAGTAGTACCCTTCCACTCAAACTGATATCAATTGTAATCATGTAATAAAAAACATTGGACACCATGATCTTAGGGGATAATTAAATCAAATGTAAAGGATATTAAGTATCCAATAGATTGGAAAAGAATGATCTTTGTTGGGATTTTTAATGATTCTTGGTAAAATATTATGATAAGTTGATCCAAGGTAGAAGAGAATGGGTGTTTTCCATGTGTGGGAGATGGAGGGATAGAGGGATGGGAGAGACAGTGGAATGAAATTTTTGGTAGAGGGAGGGATAGACTAGTAATTTCATATTTTCAAATTTATGGTCAGTCATCATGGTTTTCCAGAAATTTCTCCTACTGTGCTGGTGAAACTAGAACATACATGGGAGTCTCATTGTTTGGCCACATAGAATGAAAAACATTATGTCAAACTTAAAAAACAATTTTGTTGGGAAATTTCATGTTTTTAATGTGTTTACACATAGATATAACTAATCATTTACCGACCATGAAATATAAACTCCACCACCATTTTGTCAAAATTTATAAAATAAATCAATATTGAAGGATATTAATAAAACTAAATAAATAATTGAAATAGTACATCAAACTGATACTCTGGGAGTGAAATTTAATCCCATTATATCATTTCATTCTCTAGTAAAGTTAGCATGATGATAGGTGTTCATGAATGTGGTGAGGATATTGGCATCTCCAATAAGACTCTTTTTCCCATGTCAAATGATATCAACTCATATTTGTCCATAATATTAAAAGTAATTTAATATAATTCCCATGAATCACCATGTCATGATATTCACAAAAATAAACCGTTTTTTTTTTCAAACACTAAGCAATCATGTTCTATATCTACCTCATAATAATTTATATGTTTATTGGGTAATAGTTTCGACTTCATTAATTGAGATATTTGGAATATATAATGAATATAAATTGTTTAAGGCAGAAATTACAATTGAAAAGTTTCCTTCCAAACCATATCAGTAATGTAAATGGTTCCCCATGCCATTGAGAAATATTCATATATTCAAGAGCAACCTATGACCCAATCATGGGGAAAAAATTATGAATACATATATCTATAATGAAAATTCAAAAAAATTCTGATTATGTACACAATACTTATATAAAATCTATTAATTCACCAACCATTACTAAATCTTAAGATTTTTTTTCTTTCATCTATTACACAATTCCAAATCCTACTATATAATCCCCACTGACTCTCATATAAAAAAGAAGTAATTGGTATGTTTTGGGACCAAGTAGGATGGAGAAGGAAGTTTGAAGAGTTATCCTTTGCAGAGTGTTGTATTTTGTTGTCAAAGAAGATAAATCAATTAACTTTGAAGAAGCACCAGAAACTATGATGATGCTTTGCTGATTTGTATTTCAGAAATATCATATGTTTGGAGAACTTTTGATGCAATCCTTATGAAGAGTAGAGAGAGTAATGAAGTGATTTTGGAAAAGGAATGAATGTGGAATGCAAGTAATATTTCAAGAACATTACCTCAAAATTTGATAAAGGAAATAAAATGGAGTGAAATTCAAAAAGTGGGGTGCAAGTACAAGTGGTGTGCAAGTGTTGCATGCAAGTATAAGTGTCCCGCATGTGTATGTTGTGTTCAATTAAATTTCTAAAATAATCATATAAAAATATGACAAATGAAAGAAAGTGATGTTCTAGTGATGGAAGAGCACAAAAGTTATGAAGTTTCACACAACTCGGAACAACGTACTAGTGTATGTGGAGCACAAGTCACCAAAATGCCTATAAATAGAAGACTAGCCTCCTCATTTTTAAATGCTCAACACTTAAGGGAAAATTAGAGCTATGATCATGCAAGTAGTGGATGGTGCTCTGATCGCACATGTAGTAGAGGGTGGCACACAATCTAAAGTGGTGTTCAAGCTGATGGTTATTTATAAGGTGAGCAAGTAGGGTGTCTCGCAAGTTTTTTCGTACATGTTTTGACGTGCATGTTTCTAGAGGAACGCTAGAAGGGAGGTGCATTAAAGAAGTGGCTTGTGTATAAGCCATAGGTGGAGAGCATGATCTTGGTTGTTCTCAATGGTGGCACGCATGTAGTGAGTAGGTTCACAAGTAGGTGGCACGCAAGAAGTGAGGCGCGGAAGCAAGTGGCGCGTATGCTATTTGCACCAGGAAGATTTTACCATCTTCGAGGTAGGAAAGTGAAGAATTGTGTTGAATGATTTCATTTGTGAAAGTTCATTAAGAAGAATAGAATCATTACATAACCCTATTTGTGCTAAGAGGGAGCACACACACTATTGGATTAATTTTGATGTTCTACAGTAGTGTAAGGGTGTATCCTAGTAATTTTATTCCACATCAAAGGATTGTTTTCTAGTGGATTATGTGGTATTAGAATGTTTTCATACCATACGAAGGATGTATCTACTATTTTTTAGTAGTGATCCTTGTAAATCTTGTGTACCTATGGTTGTGTGTGTTCATCAGGGAGGAAACTCTTTAACATGAGGCGAAGGTTGTTTCAAAAAGCCGGAAACATAAAAAGAAATGATATCACTGATTCACCCCTACTACTCTCAGTGATACACGGATCATAACTTGGAACATCAATTGGAATCAGAGGAAGGATCCCTTATTTTATTTTTTGCTGAAGTGGTTGAAGAGAAGTTGGGATGGAGAATCTAAATTGAGTGAACAATAAGGGGATTTTGATTATTTATTGAAAGAACTATCACATCTGGAAGGTCATAACAATGCTATATCTTATGTCTCTTGGATATGAAGTTCATGAAACTACAATGGATGGATTTACTGCTATTGATGACAAGGTTCCTCTTACTCATGTCGATACGAAGAACATTTAGATTTATGGAAGAGGTAAAAATGCATTACTCTCATCTCTTTCTGAGAGAGAATTTTTAAGAGTGAAAGGTATTGTTATAGCCAAAAAATTATGGGATGAACTGAAGAACATCTATGAAGGAAATACAAAAGTGAAGAAGGCTAAACTAAAAATTTTGAGACTGAAGTATGAAGATTTGAAAATGGGATAATCTTAATCATTTTGGGATTTATTTACCTGGATAAATGCTATTTTCAGTATAATCAGATGTCTTGGTGAAACTTCGGAGGATTCTACAATTGTCGAAAAGATCTTGAGAATTATTCTTGACATGTTTGATGCTAAACTGTCTTCATTAAAAGATAGAGACCCTAAAACATTATCTTTGGATTATTTTCATAACACTCTCATTACATATGAGATGAGAGGAGCTAAGACAATAATGGTAAAAAAAGGTGATAAAGAAATGTCATTCAAGGATACATAGAGAGAGAATTCAAAGAAGACTTTTATTGAATATGATACTACTGAATCTGATTCTATACATGAGGTACGTAAAAATTTTGATGAAATTTTATCCTTGTTTTCTAAGAGTGTGAAAAGTGGTACATGGAAATACAAGGGTAAACATCCCTTGAAATGTTTTTAGTGTGGAGCCGTTGGTCACTTTGTGGTAGACTATCCTAAAAAGAATACAGATGAAGACATTGATGATGATAACAGAAGGCCCAGAAGGTTGTGGAAGAAACATTCTGACAAAAATAAATATTTTTCAAAGGGGGAGGATAAAGTGTTCATCATATCAAAATGAATAATCTTTTTATATAATGATGAAGATAAATAAGATAGCAAATATGACTCCGAGATATTATTTGCTGAAAACCTTGAGAGAATACCTCTATTGCTGCAGTGAATAATGAATAGTACGAGAGAAACAGTTCATAAGAAGAAGAAACTCAACATGAATATCATCAAAAAGAAGAGTTGAAAGAATGATTGGGGAAGATCAGAATGCTTTAGAAGAAAAATAGAAAGATGATAAATGAAAATTCCACAATAAACAATCAAGAAGGTTTTACTGATGATAAAATCCAGATGGAAGAAGAAATTGATGATCTGCAAAAATCTATTAGGAATACAAATAATCATAATTATCATCTTGAATTAAAGTTGAAGGCGAAAGAAGAAGAGTTGGAACTTGTCCAATAGAAACATTATAAATCTAAAGAAATTAATATCAGTTTCAAAAATTCTATCTCCGAGTTGGTGAATGATTCAGTAAGAATAAACCAAACAAGGATCCACAAAAGTTTCCTTAAAAGGGAGAAATGAAAGATTGAACTGGTTCTGCTAAGAAGAAGGATGTAAATAGAATGTCTGTGGCCAATGTCAGTAATGATGAAATATCAGAAGTGCATAAAAATAATAAGTCATGCAAGACTTCTAATACTTATAGTTATATTAAATATGAAATGAGAAAGTAAGTTACTAATGAAAACATGAAGGATGATTGTCTACATAGTTCTATTAAGAAATTTGTTGATAAACATGTTCACAAATCTGGTCAGTATAGAAGTTTCAGATGAAAATATTCTTTTTATGGTTATTGCTAGTATTGTGGTGGATTCAGAGACATTGAAAATATGTGTTGGTTCCACTAAAAACATTACAACTATTCCAGATGTTTTGAAAGACAAGGACTGATGGGGAGTCAATCCTTTCGAAATAGAAAGTCTCCAAATGAATTTTAGAAGATATCTGAGAAGACAAGTGTGAATGTTGAGAATAGGTTCCAACCACTGGAAACTATTTGTGAAAGATGTGATCGACTAGGACTTCTTTCCAAGGGTTGACTTAGTGTGTTACTAGAGCAACAAAATATTCTTATTAATTCTCAATAGCCAGAGTTTTTAAAATCTAATAGTCCTAGGTCTGATAAGTCTAAAATGAAAGAGTGCAAGGTTGTCTAGCTAGAAGAAATTGAACTGGCAAAGAAATTGGAGGAAGAAAAACAAAAAGTGAAGGAAAAGGAAGAACAAAAAGCTCTTGTTGGGGAAACATCATTGAATGCTACAAAAGGAGAACGTCCATAGATTCTTGATAGTGTTTGTTCTTCTCATATGATAGAAGACTTAATGTTGTTAAAGAATTTGAAATAATTCAATGAAGGAACTGTTTCATATGAAAACGATGAATCTCTGATAATCAATGGTGTTGGATCAGCCGTCATCGGAAAAGAGAAAATGAAATCTAAGAAAACATTATATTTTGATGGGTTGAAACACAATCTTCAGATTGTTTAACAACTCTGTGATGAGGGAAAAAAGTTATATTAATAAAAAATGGGTTCGTTGTGAAATGTGAAAATGATGGAAATATATTTACAAAAGGCCAACGAACAAAAGGAATCTTGTTCCAAGTTGGTGAATTGCAAAATTTTTGTTACATGGGAATGGTGGATGAAAATCTGTTATGGCATTAATGTTTGGGACATATGTTTCAGAGAAACATGTGTATGTTATCATCCCAAGATAGTGTCCGAGATATGCCTGATTCATCAAGAAGAATAGATTGGTGCTACACTATCATTGAAAAAGGGATGATTACAAAATCTTTTCATAAGAGAGTTGAAATTTTTTTCAAAACAACCCTTGGAACTTATACATTCTAATATATGTGGACCAATGAGCAAGCAATCAATAAATGGAGATAATTACTTCATTACATTCATTGATTACATTACTTTCATTACTTGCATTATGTACATGAGACATATGTAAGATGCTCTGAAAATGATTAAAAGTTTCAGGAGGAATGAAAAAAGGAATGTGAGTATTCAGTGAAGAAGTTGATAACTGATAATGGTTGTGAGTATATGAACGAAGAGTTTGACTGTTACCTTGAGAAGCATTTAATTCAGCATGATTTCAGTTCACCATACACACCTCAACAAAATGGGGTTGCTGAAAGAAATAATCGATGTCTAGTGGAAATAGGGGGAATTCTGTTACTTTAACATAGTGTTTCTCATTATTGTTAGAGGAATGAAATGAGCACTGCTATTTATATTCAAAACTGATTCTTCTATAGGCCAAACTCAGATATGATTCCATATGAAATGTTTTGTGGAAAAAATCCAAGTCTGAAACATTTATGGGTATTTGGGAGTCCATGCATTATAAAGAAGAAATTGTGAATACTTGGAAGGTTTGAGCAAAGAGGAGATGAAGGAATTTTTCATGGATATGGTCCAGAAGGAAGAGGATATAGATTTCAAACAACGAAACAGGAAGAATTATTGATTCATCAGATGTAAAAGTTGTTGACAATTTTGAGATAGAAAATCAATCATATGTTGATGTGGAAGTTTATTAGGACAGAAAAGCTTTTGTTAATGATTATGATAATGCTACAGACTATGTTAATCCTACTAGTGAAGAGTAATCTGACTCAAAAATATTGAATGATGAGGATGAAGTTTGAAAAACTCATCCTAGGTTGAGGAAAGAAGTGGAGGTTCAAAATATTATTGGAAATAAACATCAGAGGGTTAAAACAAGAAGAACAACATATGTTATATCACATATTTATCTTTATTATAAAGTTGAACCGAATGATGTAAATGACGTATATGAGCATCCAGAATGGGTTCATGCAATGAATGAAGAGATTGATTAGATAGAGAATAATGATTCATGGGAACTTGTACCCAATCCAGACCACAAGAACAATATTGGTACAAAGTGGGTTTTCCGGAACAAGCTGAGTGAAGATGGTAATGTAATAAGAAACAAAGCAATATTGGTTTGCAAAGGGTATTTACAATTTGAAGGAAATGATTTTGGTTAATCCTTTGCTTCGGTAGAAATATAATAAATAATCCAAATCATTCATGCTATTGCTGCACAACAAGGATACAAAATCATTAAAATAGATGTAAAATATGCATTCCTGAATGGTGACCATGAAAAGGAAGTTTACAATGATAAAACTTAGGGATTTGTTATTTTAAAGGATGAATGTTATGTGTTTAGGTTGAATAAAACTTTTTATGGGATAAAATAGTCTCTAAGAGCATGTTATTCTAAATTAGATACATTCTTAAAAAAGATGAACTTTACGAAAGAGAGAGTTGACAACAATCTCTACCACAAGGAATGTCAGGAGTTTTCAATGATCATTATTTATTATGTTGATGAAATTATATTTAATTGAAATGATGAATGATCATGTGAAAAATTTTCTAAGGATATTAATATGTTATTTGAGATATCCATACTGGGAGAAATGAAGTACTTTCTTGGGCTACAAATTTTACAGAAGAAGAATCACATTTTTCTATCTCATGAGAAGTATGTTAAGGAACTTTTGAATACATTTGGAATGGATAAATTGAAACCAGTTACCACACCAACTTTAGTGGGAAAAAATGTCTAAAGATAGATAAAGTAAGTAAGTTTATCAGAAATAGTTTCGAAAGATGATTTGATGTCTGTTGTATTTGACATCCTCCAGACACGATGTCGTCTACACTATCACTTTCTGTGCAAGATTTTAGAGTGCTCCTAAATAATCACATTTGATTGATGGAAAATGAATTCTCAGATACATGAAATGCACAACATTTTTTGGAATCAAATTTGATGGATCATGAAATATTGATCTATTCAGGTATTCAATTGCTGATTGGGCAGGAAATGTTGAGGATCGAAGATCCACATCTGGTGGAGTTTTTTTTCTTGGGAAATGTTGTGTTAGTTGGCATACCAAGAAACAAAATTTAGTAACACATAGTACATCTGAAGCTGTGTATGTTGCTATTACTCAAGCTGCATCTCATCTAATCTGCATGAAGACTCATTTAGAAGATCTACTTGTTGAAGTAATGCTACCATTCCTCATGCGTTGCGATAATCATAGTGCAATCAATCTTACAAGAAAACCAGAAAAACATTCTCGTTCAAAAATCATTGATAAAAAGCACCACTTAATCAATGAGAAAGTGTAGAAGAATGAATTACAACTATAGTATGTTCATACATCGTACCATGTTGCTGATATATTCACCAAACCTTTACCGAAAGTACTATTTTCCAAATTGAGGTTGAACATCGGTGTCCAACCTCCTCATCAAGGTTAAGGAACACATTTCTTTCCCCACTCTCATCTTGCATTTGGATAGTGTTGTCAAGAGGAAGAATTGTTCCATAAATATACCCATATAGATGCATGCATAAAGGGGGAGTTGTGGGTATTTTGTGAGTCCAACATGTATGTGTGTGAACTATTCTAACTGTTTGTTGGAGTGGTTGTAAGAAAAAAAAATTTATATTCAAGGAATGTTAAAGAAGTGAATAATGCTGATGTAGAATCTTGAAAGATGTTCTAAAGAAGGATGAGGAGATATGATCATGATATTTCATTGTCACTACCTTTGCACAACTTGGTTTTGGAAGTCATTAATTATTGTTTCCTAAAATTATTTAGCTCACGTAGGCTTAGAATTTTTTATATGTAACCCATTGCATAAGGTTAAAAAGATCAGTGATTTATGAATCTTGGATGACATAAAAATCCAAAGGGGTAGATTGTTGATACCAAGTTTTATGGAGAAGGATGTTTGAAGAGTTAGCCTTTGCAGAGTGTTGTATTTTGTTGTCAACGAAGATAAATCAATTCACATTGTAAAAGGATAAGAAACTATGATGATGCTATGCTGATTTGTATTTCAAAAATATAATAAGTTTGGAGAAAATGTGATGCAAGCCTGATGAAGATTATAGTTAGTAAATAAGTGATTTTGGAAAAGGAAATAAAGTGGTGTGCAAGTCATATATCAAGATCATCACATCAAAATGTGAAAAAGGAAATAAAATGGTGCGCATGTAAAATATTGGCGCGCAAGTTCTAAAGTGGTGCACATGTATAAGTGGCACACAAGTGTATGTTTTGTGTAAGTAATATTCAAACATCATCCTATCAAATTATCTCAATGGAAAGAAAGTGTTATGCTAGTGATGGAATGGCACGTAAGTGATGGAGCGGCGCACAAGTGATGGAGCAGAGTGTATGTAGGAATGGAGCGCAAGGGTATGTGGCATGCAAGTCACCAAAATTTCTATAAATTGAGGTCCAGCCTCCTCATTTTTTAATGAGAATCACTTAAGAGGAAATTAGAGCTCTGATCGCGCAAATAGTGGAGGGTGCTCTAATCGGACAAGTAGCAAAGGGCGACACACAAGCTATGTGTTATTTATAAGGCACGCAAGTAAGGTGTCGTGCAAGTTTTGTCACTAAAGTTTTGACGAACAAGTTTCCAGAGGCGCACAAGCAGGGAGGTGCTTTAAAGAAGTTGACTGTTTATAAGACAAAGGTAGCACACAATTTCTGAGTTGTGCTCAATTGTGGCCTGCAAGTGGTGAGTAGGCACACAAGCAGTGATGCACGCACATAGGTGGTGCGAAAGTAGGGAGTGGTGCACAATCTGTTTGCACTAGGAGGTTCTTAACAGTTTCTGGGTAGGAAAGTGATGAATTGTTTTAAAGGATTTCATTTGTGAATGTTCATTAAGATGCACAAAATCATTACATTACCCTATTTGTGCTAAGAGGGAGGACACACACAATTGGATTGTTTTCAATGTTCTACACGAGTGTAAGGTTATATCCCACTCATTGTATTCCACATGAAAGGATTGTTTTCTAGGGGATTGTGTGGTACTAGATAGTTTCTGTATCATACAAAGGACATAGCTACTTTTGTTGAGTACTAAACCTTGTAAATCATGACTTCCAATGGTTTTGTGTTTTCAGCTGGGAAGAAACTCTTTAACAGGAGGCAATGGTTGTTTCAAAATGCAGGAAACATAAAAATAAAAAGATATCATTGATTTATCCCCTCCCCCTCTCAGTGATACTTGGATCCTGACTGGGAACATCAGTACGAAATACAATAAAATACATCTAATGAAACCATTTTGATTGATTATTATAACATCTTTGTTAATATAGCTCCATAAATCATCGATATTTATCCTATAAACCACATATGTCTAGTATTCCCACGCATATCATATCATTTAAAAGAAGGATTTCTATTCCATTTGGACTTTGAATGTAGATGATAAGTGGTGGTCATTATTAACTAAGATCCCATAGATTCTTGGCGGACTACAATGAACTAGTAAGTAAACTATGGTTCCTTATCATAAAATAAATTAAATGTCAACCCTTGCTTCCTCATGATCTATTTCATATAAAACCTCCATATCTCATCTACATTAACGGTGTTATTGATTAAGATTAAAAGAGATGATTTGGTCAAATGGTCAATCAACAGCTGAATTCCATTCATTCCTAAGTTAAAAAATATAATTATAAGACAATGTTCATCGATACCTCATCCTATTTATAGGTTGAGACTAGAAATGGATGTATTAAACTATAGAGGTTTTTATTTTCATCCTTATTATGTTTTCATGTATACCAATCGAATATAAAATAAAATAGGCCACATATCATTTCAATACACCAACAATGATGGCTGTAATTTAAATAAATCGTGTTTTTTATAAGGTAGATATCCCACTACGATATGTGGAACTCTTATATAACTTTTATTCTTAAAAATAAAGTATCCATAAACCAACCAATGAATTAAAGAATCCCCTTTTAAGATAAATATGACTCGATGATGGTCTCCACAATATATATAACATTATTGAAAACTCATAACCCATCTAATCCTTATTTATACTGATAAATGAGGTCAATAATAAAAGGGTTCAACTGAATGATAATAAGTAATAAACCATTATTCACTTCCATTATAAATAAATTTTATAGATCAAAGATGCCCATAAGGTTGAGATAATTATTATTTTTTATATTATTAGATGATTACTTATGATCTGGGTTGTCGGTGATACCATTCCCAATTCCCAGCATGTGTGTGATGTCAAAAAATCTTATTCTTGGTGCTATTCAATATACCACCTATGTTCGTGGTTCATGTCCATATAAGAAAACAAGAAACTCAAAAATTTGTACTGAAAATAACATTCTACCTTCTATTAACTATGGTATTATAATTAAAATTTAAAGTAATACATAGTTATCATAATTTTTAAATACTTTTTTGGGTAATTTCAATCATGTTGAAAAAACTAGAGATAACTATAATCCACTACGTGATTACCCTTCATGAGTTGGGAACCAAATCCCCTACCAAATGTATTTCAAAAAACCACATATCCCTGAGCATATTCTCAAATGATCAGAATTAGTTCATTTGTTAGACATCACATCAAATAAAAAAAGGATACCTGATATGTTTTCATTCATAATAATATATTTTATTTTCTAGTTAGAGACGTTAGTGGTCAGGTATCTTAGAGGAATCAATTTCAAAAAAGTAGTAGAAATGCCCATGATTGTTATGATCTAATTTTTTGTGTGTTTCCTCCTAATAATTGAAAAATTCGACTTTTTTGGGTACAATATAAATTATTTATTATTAAAATACATGTCCTAATAAATTTATATCTCAAATCCAATTTTACAAATTTGATATCATGACCTAGAGATGGTGATCCAACAGAGTTAAAAATGATCATTTATTGAATCCATCTATCATCTTTATAAATTAAATTGAATATAATATTATCCATGAATTCTATGATAAAATATTGATATAGTAGAGAAATATCATGATCATGAAAAACCTAAAATAATATGGTCATTAGTTATGCTGAAATATATAACTATATATTCCATTTGGTCAAACCTTTTTATAATAATGAACTTAAGAATATTTGAATCTTTCACCCTTATCGAAGGATAGATTGAATAAAGATTCATTTTGTATAACCACATCACACATTAAATTGGTTGAAAATATTATTAATTTGTGTTAGAAGAAATTATATTTAATATCCTCCTAATTCAATATTATTAGTATATGCACAAACATAATTTTTCATCATAATTTGTTGTAAAAAAGCACATTTTTAGACCATAGTCATATTATCATATTTATGATGACCAAACATTTTAGTTCAGCCATCAGATTATTGCACTCTATAAATTCCACAAGTTCAAAATGTAATAAAGAAAATGGATCATTCATTCCCTATGTCACAAATCAATCAAAAACCCAAATTTATAAATCTAAGGGTAAAATAAATAATTATTCATGAGACTCCTCTAATAACTCCCAATAAATTGATAGAAGATCACTACCCATTTCTTTCGTTAATTTAATTCAATAGGGTCACTATCTAACACACCAAGATAACATTTTCATAATTCATTGTCCATTTCAAAATGATTTTTAATTTTAGTACCCTTGAAACACGTAGGTGTTCCCATATGTGTTTCGAATATCACCCTTCATTAATAGAAAATCAATAAGATCTTTGAAGGTGGATATACATTCTATTTATATGATGAAATAAAAAAGAATTATTTCCAGAACAGGGATATACCATGCTATATTCACATCCAACACTGAGATAATACATAAGGGGAAGCAATGACCATTCTCTCCTATAATCTAGAGAGTTGTTTCCACATCCATAACATGATGCATGAGAATAGATAGGCCGTACAGATGGTCAAAATTAGTGAAAATATAATGGATTGAGAGGTAATAAAATAAGAAAAATAAAACACCATAAAACATGCAATAATAAATTTGTCTCTCACTATTTATAAACTCTTATCATATTCCATTGAATCTTTTTTAAATTTATAATATTAATTCAAATAGAATGCGTCTTTATATTTTTGACCAACCAAGAGATAATATGTAAAAATGATCTACCTATATGAATAATTATACCAAACCAAATTCACTTGAGGACAAGATCTATAGATTTAGAGGCAATATACTAAATTATACATCTTATCAGAGTCATAGATCCAGAACCATTAAAGAAGATTATAAGTTTCAATTGTATTCTTAATTATATCCCAAAATCCTAGAGGACTTATATTATTATTTGGTTTCCATGAAATAAAGATTTTTCGTCCATATAATACAATAGAAAAGGCAAGTTAGAGTGACACTTACATCTACTTCCAATAGTAAAGATTGAGACAGATACCTAGATACAATACATACCACTTTTCAATAATCTCCATCTTTCTTTTTTTCTTTTCAAATTAGATACTATGACTCACACCATGAATGGATGAATCCCAAACAAACTCATACATTCCTTCTAAATCAGTATTTATCATCAAGACTAAATATAGTTCCTCTACAAATATTAGTATCTTTAATAGGATGACATATGATTAGATATAAAAAAAATCACATTTACATTTTCAAATACTTTAATATATCATTAGATACTATCTATAGTTCCAGGTGAAAAATCTTAAAACCCCATTTTTCATGTTCCATAAATAACATGTCACATTGATGAAGGGTGAAAATCAATTTATATTTGTCTTCTTTTTTGATATCCAGATATAATGATTGGTCGAAGATATATTTTATTGCCTTCCATTCTATATTTTTATGTCACTTAACTTCGACCATAATCTACCACTATCATTATTGGGAACATTTTAGAAATAATGTGAAACACATAAGATTAATGGAAGGTGGAATCTTGAGGAATTTTAAGATACTTTTATCTTTCTCCAATCAGTCGCTCACCTCTTGATGTCCTATTCTCCATTATAATGTTAGAGGATTATGGTGTATGATCTCTTTAGAATAATCCTTATCTCCACTTCATTCCAGTTATACATTATTTTCTTTATATTGGGAATGTATATGACCATGGTCTAAATCAATATATGAATTAATCAAGTGAAAATATTATGTCATATCAGTGGATTGACCAATATAAAATTTCCATTGACACCCTCCGTATAATATATGAATGATCATTAAGAGGTAATAACACTGTATAAAAAAATAAAAAGGTTAATCTATAAAAAAATTAAAAAATAATGAAAAAAACTATAAATATCAACAAAAAAATTCATATAAATAATAAGAAAATGAATATAACAAATCACATCTCTACATAAAACATAGAGCACATGTATTATCAGTGGCCCATGAATCGAGCTCAAATGGAAAGATAACTAAATCTTCAATAAATATCCAATTTTAATTACCCCTTTGAACATCTTGATAGGATACTACGATTTTTTTGGAAACTCATTTTCACCTATTACACATGATATAACAATAATAACTCATATTTACAATACTTTACTAATAATATACCTAAACTAGGATTCAATACATTTTTTCACAAACTAATATAGTCCACCCTTCATACAAGCTTCCAGAAAAGCCTGTGTCATGTCTCAAATGGTTTTTATGTTCCTCAACAGTAGGAAACCAATGATTTGGTATTGAGGGAATACCTTTTTGATTTTTTTTTCAATTTTAAAAAGTTCAAAAAATTATTAATATAGACCCAACATGGTCAGTCTATATATTGGGAAGAAATACCTCTAAATAGAATAAACATATTTAGGAAAAACTCAAACACTAATATTAAGCAATAGATTAATAACGTCTCGAAAAAAACAACCAAATCAAAATACAAACATAAATATAAAACTAGAAGTAATGGGATTAGAAATAATATAATGAGATATTTATACTATAAATGTTACGAAACTAAAATAAATTCAAAATATGAACACATATTTGTATAACATGATGGTATATATACCAACATGTTTTAGTTATCACCAATTTTCCCATCAAACATGAGTAAACAATGCCTCTATGATGCCATGTTCCATTTTCTGCATATGCTAAAAAAGGTAAATATAAACCCATTGGGTGTGTCTAGGTTTTAATTACATATACCCCAGTAGTATCCCACTAAGTTATTAATGAGTATTCTTTTTAGAAAATCATTTTTTTAGTTTTTTTAAAAAATACAAAAAAAAAATTTATAAATTTTAACCGTAGTTAGAAAACATGATAATTTTTTAGATAAAGAATGCATACCTACTATAAATTATCATTTCACAATCAAACACCATAGATAAACCACTAAAGTAGTTATGGTCATATGAAGCATAGTTTTCTTAGAAACACATTGTGATCAATCATTAAATTAAAAAATATATCAATATCTATTCTAAGGAATGATGCATCAAGGGGAACTCCATAAAGCCCTGATAGTAATATACATCCCTATCATTACATTTTTAAGGTAGTTTTTCGAAATTCAAAGGCTTGGTTTGGAATGACATTACCAATAGACTTTTCCTAATCTTCCCAACTAGGTACCATAGGTTCCATTCATTTATACCCCATTTTATTTATAATGAAATTACTTTGATATTGATAAATTAAATCTTAGTGGACACCATATCAAATACACCCCATGCTACCCTCAATTTTACCTTAATACAACAATTACCTATACACATATTTTCGAAATCCAATGAATTTTTTAATACTTTTATCAAATGTAATTGTCCTTAATAAATAAATTATTTTTTAAAATTTGTTTAAAATAAATAATGCATATATGATTCACCAAAAAAATGGAACCAATTAAACCACCGACCATTATATTTTTAAATCATTTTAAAATGTGTTTCTACTTCTTTAGAAATATTATTCAAATTATAGAAACCATGTGTCTCTATATTATTAAAACATAAATACATTAAAAATTTATCAGAGAAACCTTAGTAAACAATGGCTATAGAGGATAAAAAATTCAAATTGAATGAAGAGGAATACCCCATGAGATATTAGATGAACTAAATTAATCATGTTATCTTAAATATTCATAGTAAAATATTTACAGAATATTGAACCAAATATAATGGGAATGGTTTTTACTAAATGTGGGAGTCAAAGGGTTGAGTGATTTAGTAAATGGGGGAAAATGATAAATTTTTTAATGGGTAGAAAAGTCATTTAATATTTTTCAAATTTATTTCTATACAGAATTGTTTAACAAAATAATTTTAAAAAAATTGTACACTAAACTAGAACTCACATGGGTGTATCATTGTTATTTCCATAAGACCAATGATACCATTAAAAATTAGAAATACAAATTTTTATGAAAATATATTTTATATGGACTGTTGTTTTGTTAATAATTACCAAGTGAAATAATTGAAAAATTAACCACCCCTATTTTCTCCAAAAAAATAATGGAAAATACTCAACAATGAAGGATAATAATAATAAATTTAAAAAATTATTAATATTTAAAAAACACAATTTTGTGGGTTCAATATAGTAACCTCATATAACTACTCATGACCCGTATATGAAAACATTTGGGTTATGTACAATGTTAAGTTCAAAATACAATCCCTCATGAGGAATGCTGATCTAGATAGTATAGAGACCCATTATCCTTTGTGAAATATTTTCAAAATAGTATCATGGATAATCCCCAAAAGGAATGAAATCAATAAATAGTAACATATATTATTACCTATAGTGATAGACACACTAAATATTCTCTTGTCACATTCCCCTTAGAGAAGGAAACAATAAATATTACCTAACCCTCCTACTCTTACTAAAGTAGGAGGATTGAATGACACAAAATATTCCTCCTCATATAGGACTAGGAATACTAAATATATTCCAACCCATTTCATCATTAGGTAAAGGTATACTAAAAGGAATATACAATCCAATCTTCCAAATGGGAAAATTCCATCTATATCAGACATCAAATAACCATGAACCCATATATAATATAAAACATGACATTAAATTGATACAACATGTTCACAAGCATTCGCAATGGATATAGTCAATCAATATGTATCATGTGACTATAATGCACATCTCGTTATCTATACAACCTTGTAGGTTGATTTCCTCAACGCAATGAAAGTGAAATAATCCCAATATTAAAATCCTCCTAACATTTTCATATCTCATATTAGGGAATCCACAAGAGTTATTTAGAAACTCCATGGTATCTTTCCCACAATATCAAAACATATGTAACACCCCATTGCGATTCCACATCCTCCAGGATCTATCCAACCTATGATTCTAAAGGATGATCCCAAAAATCGTATGAATCCCACACTTATCCCAGTACTTATAACAATGGACCACCCCAATCCATCTACATCTATTCACCCTTGGTAAACAAAGGTATTTATTTCAAATAGTTATCTAAACCGGAACCAGATATCATCTCAATATCTTCAAATAAATGTAATTATATTTTCCAATAACAGTAAATGTGGTCCCATAAGAATAATCTTTCCTAGGATAAAAACAAAATATCATCCCACAATTGGGTGAGTTATTTTTACTAATCATTTGATGTATAACCATGTATCCCATAACCACTTGTAATAGTCCTCTCAGAGTAGACCTAAAAGCCTTATAAAAACCAAAATGGTGAACCATGAAACATACCACATCCCAATACCTACATAATACATATTTCCAACTCAATGGGAATAATAAACCCTTGGCTATATAGTATTAAGGTGATCCCAATATAAAAAGGATTCAAGGAAACACATATACCATCCCAAGGTGTGTAAATCCATCATGTCACTTTACATAGGGAATTTTAGATCGCTATCCATTCCACTATAATACACACAAACATTCAGTGATGCATACTCATGCATAAATATACTTATGTGTTAATATTAAAGGGACCACCAACATCGATCATGTAGACACCATCCCCCCAAAGAACACATCATCCACATCCAAGACCATCAATGTCTTGCCCCTGAATATAACACTAATCAAGCACTAATCTCAAGTTAGAAAAATCTGAATAATTATTTACTAAAGTATAATTAATTATTCAAATAATTAAAGGATTTATAGTCAATGTAAAAAAAAGTAATTAGTGCATCATTGAAACGTCATGAAATTTTTTGAATTCTTCTTCATGTAGTATATTATATCCTGACGTAGAAATATCCCCATTTTCCTCATCTGATCCAATTATCCTTTGGTGGAATAAATAATGAACTCTAGCCCTAAATTTCAATAAATTTTAATGAAATAAAGGGAAATAAGTAGAGGGGGAAGAGAGTAAAATATCTCTTATATATCCCATGGAAAAAAATTCCCCTCACCAAGTTGGAGTCAAACAGGATGAATGAGAAGGTGTTCTAAACGAATAACCACCCTCAAATGTTTCTCACCAATAAATCAGATGGGGTCAATTAGTATATTAATGGTCAACCATTATTAAGAATATAGGGCTAAAAATTAGTCAATTAATAGTGATAAGGGTTGGGGAGTGGTTCTACAATACATATATAAGTAATGAAATGGATCATACAGGTAATCATGATACCATCTTTTTTAGTGGGAATGATCCATATCCAAACGCTAAAATAGACATAACCATTGTGGGTCATGGTGTGATGATCATATCTAGTAATGGAACATGATATTGATAATGTCATATCATCATCATGTCCTGGATCTATGGTGCCCCCATCATGGAACCACTTTTTCCAAGCCAACATAGTGGGAATGAAGGGAAATGAAATGGTAGTAACCAAAAAACCAAAAAAGGGAGCGTTTACTAAGACCCTACTCAAATGTTTAGTTGAGGACCCAAAAAATCAAACATGACTCAATGAATTACATGAAATAGCTTATTAAGATGTTTTAATACACATAATCCTGATCCAAATACTTATTATCCAAATATTTCTTAAATTTATAAAAAATTGTAATTCAATTTGATTTTCACAACATGGAATGAAAGAAATCATTAAAAAAGATTTGTTACATAACAAATAAGGAAATGGTTGTGGAAATTTATTAACCTAAGAGTGTAAAACAGATACACCAGCTTGAATATTGTTGTTTACTTTTTAATTTTAATATTTAGTACAAAATATATATGAATTAACCATTTCATGGAATAATTTATTTCCTAGTTTTTCTTGAGTGACATTAAAAAATGAATAATATATACTTCGAAACCCCCAAAGCCCATTGGTTATTTTCCCAAACCCCAAACCTAGTTACCATTGCCAATAACACATCAATATTTATTATTTTGAATTTTATAGAACCAACTTAAAAATTACCTAATACCACATAATGATATCAAGTTTTCTTAAGATAATAGTACATTAGTATTTTATAATTTTAATGGTAGAACCAAATACATTAAAAATTATGTGGTATGATCACTATAATTTTGTTTTATTCTTATATATAAAAAACATGATTCCATTACTAACATTTTACTATTTTTACAATATAATAATGAAAACATACCACACCATAGTAACATTACTATCCCAATTCTCTTTTAAACCCACAAAACCCTTACTTAAAAATGATAATTTACAAATAAACCATAGTGTCCTTGTGTTTCTAAATTTTTATCATAGTAAATTGAAATATTTCTATAGTATTATTTTTTTATCTTGAAGCCAATACCCACCATATAATAGTGAAAAAATACTTCATGGTTCATCTATCTAAAATTAAAATCCATATAATCATCTATTTCCATAATGATTATGACAAGACAATAACATGTATAGTTTATATAATTTATAAAATTCCAAAATCCAAAAATACATATGAATAAATAAATAACATGTTTTTAACCACCATTATATTTTTCCTAAATTAATATAATAATTGAAAATCCAAAGGGCCATGGTAATTTTAAACTATCCTTTCATCATCATTTTTATTTTCCCGTGATTAATAACCATAAAAAACCCCATATAATCCTTATTTTCTCCCGTTTTTACTATTTATCCCGATTATAAAAAATTGATACAATCATAAGTATTCCACTTACCTAAACATCTCTAAACCATTTAAAAAAACTCAATTTACTATAACACCATTACCTATGGTTTTTTCATCAAACCCCATCATTACTCATCCATGGAATAAACATTAAATGAATGAAGAATTAAAATGTCCAAAAAATCATTAAAATGATAAAGGGCACACAACATTCTCCCCACCAAGAATGGAATCAAAGATTTTAACAAACCTATATCTGACACCCTACTAAAAACCCTATAATAATTGAGATATACATCATCAAATGAACGAAAAATCTTTTTATTTCTAGAATGAACTGAAAAAAAAAATCCACCCCTCATCTTTCACAAACCACAAGAGGCAAGTACAACCAATTATCAAATTCAAACCCTTTTGATGTACACCCATTAAATAAGTTTACAGATGTGGTATATCAATAGAGTGAAATCTATTCTTATGAGATATAATATTTTGGTGTGAAATCTCATCAAGATTTCTATTTTAGCTTCCATTTAATTTGAATAGTCAATTCACAATCCATGAAGGCAACTATTTTTATAGAAAATTGGTTATTTGATATAAGAAAAGCATATCAACAAAAATGGATAAAAAAATTTATTTATTAGTCAACAAAACAACATTAAATATAAAAATTGTATATAAATTTAAGGGATGAAAAATTACATCATGATCCTATAAACTCTAAAAACACTCATTTTAAGGACACAAACATGATGATGATTCAATGTACCATCATGTTACCCAAAGAAAATTTCCAAAGGTTATTAAATCAACAAGAGGTTATCATCCCCTACTCCCTTATAGGTGAACCTCAAAAAACATGGATCACTTAATTATTGTACACTTTTTTGGTTTGAATGTAAAATGAAATATAAAAGCCAAATATTTTATAATTTATTTCTATCTACTAAATTCGACATGTTCGATAGCAAGTGGTGCACTAAATATTAAAAATAAATTAATAATTCAATGTAACATAAAATATAAAATCAACGTCATTATTATAGAGTTAAATGAAATTTATATAATAGATTATTTTTTAGAAGGGAAAATGTTACTTTTGGAATATCATTCACCATCGAGAAATTATTATGAAGTGTTCTTTTGATTTATACTATTTTTAAAAATTAATATTTTGTGGATTTATGTCAATAAAATTTATTTATAAAAAAATTAATAAAGAAATGTAATGAAATTAATGAAATGGTTGTCAAGTTATTCGATTCTAGTAATTCATTTTTAAACGGAAATTTATTTTTTACAAACATATTTTTTATTAAATGTGATTTATTTAAACCTTAATTAACATTATTTTGTGTGTTAATATTCCAGAAAAATATTCTTTAAACATGTATAGAAGTTATCGATCGTGCTTAATTTCTTTATTAAATGGTTGAAAATAATCAAAAAACAATAATATAGTAAAAAAATATTTTCCATATCACTGTTTTTATGTGGGAAATGATATTTTTTTAATAAATGAATAAATTTATCAATATTGATGAATTATTTTAATAATAGGTGTTGATAATTTAATAAATAAATTATGTAATAATATATATTTTTTATATTACTATGTTTGGAAATATAATACATTTATTATTTTTATTAAAAGTAATTATTAAAAAGAACATTCTTTATATTTTGATCTTTTATTTTAAAATTAATTTTTACCAACTCTTGAAATTGAATTGGATAATATTATTTTCATATTTCGATTCTAAATATTCAAATTTTCCCAATTTTATTTTTTCCAATAATATTTATTTACCATTGTATATAATATTGTCACCAATGTTGGGGTTAAAAGGGTTAACGATGGTGTTAAACTATTAGATAAGGTTTCAAAGACCTTTAATAAATATATAATATTCACTACATGAATTTATATACACCTTTATATATAATAAATTCTTATAATTTTATTTTTGACAAAATTCATATATAAATTACATTATATCATTCTAAATTCAATTAATATTTTCCTGGGCCCCACACCCCTCACATATAAAAGAGAACCACATATTACAAATTATTCTAAAAAAATCACTCTATATCATACAGTACATTATAAAATATATTAAAAAATTCACTCCCGTCTTTATACATGTCATTATCTCAATAAAAGACCAAATTAAAATGGATTATGTTATATTCTAAAGAAAAATACTTAAAGAAGAGGTAGTCATATTAACCCAGTTCATTCATGTTTTTTTCACACTACATAAAATATATTATATCCACACAAAAGTATTGATAAAATTATCATCAAAATATTAAAATATTATTATACTATTTGAATAATAAATATCTATTTCTTCTCAATACCATGTAAAATGAATGTTTTCTCATCCTTAGGAATAAACAACCATCACCATGATGAAATGTGTTTCCATTTTCATCACTATTTAATATTGATTTTTATATAGAATAATAAAATAAAAATATTTTAAATTTATGTTATAATTATGTTTATATTAATATCAATTATTATTTATCTTCCATTATTACAATTCACTGAAAAATGAAATCACCACTCATTACTATGTATAGACCAAAAGCTCCATGAAGTGATGTTATTCATTTTTAATCACAATAGTAAAGGGAATGATCTTAAATGATTAATAATAAAATATTTGATATTGACCATATGAATAGGATTCTGAAAACATATTCAATATGAATGGATCAAAATAGTCCAAATGAAAAATACATGGAAAACAAAACAGATCAAACCAGAAAATTGATTTTAACAAAGAATTATAAATAAACATATTATTACATATAATAAGGTAATGATACAATATAATATTATTATGAATATTTTACTGATATATATTTATAAAAAAATTAATATTTTAATACATAACAATAGAGTGTGTATGAAATATGTTGGGGATTAATTTAAGGGTGTGTATTACAATCCCATTTTCAATTCATATTGTACAAGTTTGAATATCCATTAAGAATATTAATTACTCTCTCTATGTATATATATAACTCTATTAAACTCCATATAAATCTATATATAATATTTATTATTCTTTTTTTAGTGTATCATTACGATTTATCTCTTTGGCACTCAAAAGGAAAAAATAATTTCTTAAAAAACTCAAACATATTTATTCTTTTAGGCATGGAATATCATTCCATACAAATCTATATTATTTAAAAAATTGCGGTAATATTATTTTATACACTCTTATGATTGGGTTAATTAATTTTCAACCATATTTTAATTTTTTTCAATGGGTTAAAATCAAATAAATAATTTTTTTCTAAATGATATATATTTTAATTTTTATAGTAGTAGGAAAATAATCATTTTTATTGAAAGCATAAATTTTAAATAAATCATTAATATTATTTTTATCTAAATTATATTAGGTTCTTCTATTTTTTTATAAAAGGCAAAATTATTCTGATTTTGTTGGAATTATTATGCTTTATAGTTTAATAAATGAAATTGGTGTTTTCTTTTGTTTTTTCAAAACATGTATATACTAATTTATTAAAATAGATTTTCAACTATTTAAAAATACAATAATGACTATTATTATTCATTGAAGATATTATATAATGATAAAATAAATTTTATTCTATATGATGATTTTTTGTCACACTATGAATAATTTTTTTTGAAACCCATTTCATTTCCATGAATTTTTCTATTTTTTAATTATGAATGCTTTATGATCTTAGGGGAAATGTATAGTTTAAATTTTTTTTCTGGTGTGCCTAAAATTATATACATGTTCGATTCCATTGATATGTCATGGTATACCATGATATAATATCAAATGGAATTGAGATGCAGCCCAACCCAACACGGTACTTCGTCCACTATAAATGAAAACAGAATGGGGAGTGAACCCAATCCACTATAAAATTCAATAGACCACGTTATGATTGTCTTGGAAGTGATAATTTTGTAATAAAATTATTTTTTATGAATATTATTATTCCAATATCAAATTTTAGGTTATTATGTATATGATATTCCATCATGGGAGATGATTGTTTAATGATGATTTCAAACTATTATGTCTCACATATATTATTGTGACAATGTTCTATGAAATGAACCATGATTTATATCCTTTAAAAAATTGGGTATGAATTTATTAAATAATTATCTCATAACCTTATACATATATATTCTCCTCCTATGATTTTTTTTGGATGTCTCTAATGTTTTACACTTACTGTGTATCTGGGATCACCCTTTCTTATGTTTAAATTTTCCATATGTTATGAAAAAATATATTAATTTTGATATTTTGAAGAATATTACTTTTTTTCTACATAAATATAGAATATTCTAAAGACCATTAATAAAATATAATTATTTTTTATCTATTCCATAAGGATAAAATGATATTACGATTTTAGGGAATGAATTATGTGCAATATATTATGTTTTTATAAAATGTTTAAATACATATTTTTCTTGGGATTAGGTTTTTATAGTCGGTTTTAGAGCCAATATGTAAATATTATGTTTCTAGCAGTATACTAGATAATGTTGGTCCATGTTAGCTTAGTTGATAAGAATGATTTCTAAATTTGGAAATCATTGGAATGATTTACATGAATACATGATTCAACACTCTGATTAATGATTCTTTATTGTTGAACTATGATATTCATTTATTCAATGGATTGATCTAATAATAATGATGTTTAAAAATTTTCTACGAAACGTATTTATTTTACTATTCTAAAACTCAACATCATCACATTATAAGAACAAAATATTGTTTTTAGGTTTATACAAATATCATTATCCATGAATCTATATAAGATTATAATCAACTAATGTACGGATAGAAATTTTATTGAGTATTCAATGGCCAAAAATTCATCTTTTTCAATTGCTCCTCTAATCCACTAATTTTCATTCAATGGATTAGCACCATTGAAAATATATTCTCTATTATATGGTTCTTGGAGTTTGAAAAAAAAATGTGCCTATTTATCATCAATTTAAATAAGATGATCAAAAGTTGAATCTTATTATGAGTATGAGATAATACCACGAAATTAATGTTATTGAATGATAGGTTGTTAAGATGATATTTTTCAGTAAGAACATTCCTTGAACACTTTTCATGAAAATGGAAAAGGAATTTATTTTGATAAATATGAATTATTATAAATAATTTTTGTTCTCTAGGGATTTTTATACTAGAATTAAGAGGAACACATCACGTTTTATCATTGAACATCAAAGAAAAATTTATTTATTCTTTAGTTTCATAAAACCATACATATCGAAGGAGTATTACATATAATACATTAATAGCTGTGGATAAATAATATATTTTTATTTCATTTTATGAATAAAATATAATGACTATAATTATTCCCATGGTTTTGGAGAAAAAAAGATAATGATGGAGTTGAGAATAAATTATAATGAAAAATCCTATTGTGGATTGAATAGATATCACCCTTCATGTTATGAATATAGAAAATATGATGATGAAAATTTATATTAGGATACCAGTAAATGTATTAAGTATATAAATGGAGGCCAATAGAGAAATAAATACTAAGTGGATATGAAGAGCCTCGTTATTGAAGTGAATAGAAATAAATTTCAACGGAAAACCCCACCCACACTCCAAATCATAAGTTGATAATACTATATAAATTATGAATAAAAGTGAAAAAAATATGAGGGTTAATGATGATATTCATTATCAATCACCTATTAATCCAATTGAAAAATGGAAATCACATGTAATAATAACATACAATGTTGGTTATGGGAACAAAGTGGTTATAGGAACCCTTTTCATTCACTATAAAACAAAAAGTGTCTTATTTGATTCAATCTCAAACACCATTTAATATAAGAATAATACTCTACAAGTATCACATATTACACTCAACAATTACATGTCGAATTTTTGATGAGAACATATAATGGTATGAAAACAGAATATGATGTATGTAAGACCTCACTGAATGAAAATTGTGAGAATGATCTTCGTATAATTATTATTAGTCACCCTATAGTTCTCTATGATTTGATTTTGGTCCCAGATTAGATATCTATATATATTTATTTATTTGATATTAATTTCCAAGGATGGGAAGTCACATTTGATATTTGAAGTCAACCTATGATTATCTATTGGCGAGAGGATAAACAATAACATATAATTAAAATTTCATGCATTATATATGTTATACAAAATATTCTTGATGGACATTTATGTGAAATTCCTAGAGAGGAAATTAAAATTGACGAAATTCCTATTTTTTTGTTATATGTTCGTATGTTTCATAAATAGTTTCATAGGATTACCCCAAATTAGAGAGTTTATATTTCAACAGAAATCAATCATGGTTCAACATCTATATAGTGATTCCATATTGAATGGCCTTATTGAGATGTATAAATTAATAAGAAACTCTTGGTGAATTTGGAAAGGGGATTAATATACCCTAGTTATTCACCATGGGATGAACTTGGTTCTTATTTGTTATGAATAAATATGTGTCAATGAATAGTTAAATTTATTACTATGTAATTTAAAAGAATACTATAAAAAACAAGTATCCAATATCATGTATTGGTTAACATTTTTCTTAACAACATGTAACTCAATATTTTCAAAAGACTGGCCTATCATATTTATATCATTAATTAAAGAGAAAAAATGAGCATATATCTATGAAAAACATCCATACTACATATTGACATCATAAACATATATTATTTCCTTTTTGGGTGAACCAATTCAAACACTATCTTCATGGATCTAATGAATAATGTCTTTAAACAATACCTTTATTATTTTATTATATTATTTATATGATAGAATCCTAAATATTTCAAGACATAATTAGATCATGAACTCCATTTTAGTGTTTTATTGATAATTATGAGAGAAGAGATGTTACAAGTAAAAATTGTTATTTTTTTAAAGAAATTATCATTAAATCGTCCTATAATTATATGAAATAAAATATCAGTGGATCCTTAAAAAGTATTAAACATTTTCCAAAACCAACCATGGTGAGTGATATTTTATTTTTTCATGGATTTTATTGATACTATTGATGTTGTGTAAGACAATTCTCACAAAAATAAAATCGACTTACTAGATTGATTTTTATTGGAGTCAAGTTTATTTGAAAACATTTAATGTGACATAAACTTCAAGGATCTATAGTGAAGGATTTATAGTACACCTATACACATAGTACAATAAAATTTATAATGGGTTTTAATATATATCAATTTCTCACGTAATGGAATGGAATCTGTTCTCATGTTGAATGATATCGTAAAATTGTATTCCTTGCACGAAATAATTGATTATGTAGAAAATCATCCAACTCGTGATTCAGATATTTAAAGGTATTTATTAGCTTTAAATGTATGGATGCACTATATTTATGGTTATTGGTGTGATATATATATATTTATCATAAATTTATGAAATATATACTCGTAGATAATTAATTTATTATGCTACAAAATTGATTTTTGTAGTCCGTAAAATATTATAATTTCTACAAAGGCAAACAACATAGTTAGGTGAACAAGGAGGTCAGTGCCTTATGTCATAAGGGCCATATTAGATTTCATATGATGTGAATTGAATGAGATCCCATATTTATTTATTTTTAGATGATGTCTCTTGAAAAAATTATTGATGGAAAAAATTCTTATGTTTAATAGAAGATTGTTCAAGCCACCGTTTTTGTGATGATTAAAGATATTCAAATATGGGATGTAAAGCCTCAATGTATTGTAAGGAATATTCCAATGTTCAAAATTGATATATTTATAATGATAGTGTTTTGGAATTGAGTATATATCGTTTAAATAAAAAAATTGAAGAATGATATGTTTAATGAAGAACATACCACATCATTTTCAATACATTATTGTAGTAAAAATATATATTAAGATCGTAATAAACACTTTTTGTGGGATAACAAGTATAGTGATATTTAAAAGTATCTATCTCGATGCATGGAATGAATGGAATTTATGGATGAATAAAAAAACTATTTGGGCATGATAAAACCATTATCCATACCTGAATGGGAATTGGAAAATATCACCCTAGATTTTTTCATAAGAATTACCAATTTATATAAATTCCATAAAAAAATTTGAGTTTTGAACTATCCCAATATAAATTCATTGAAATTAATTTCATTTGGGGAATATTTTTTGCGTGACCAAATTTATGAGATATACTTTAAGGAACTTGTATGGTGTTAAAGAGTACCAATTCCAATTACATCAAATTAAGATGTGGGATTTAACT
Organism: Viscum album; assembly: GCA_963277665.1. Lineage (NCBI taxonomy): Eukaryota > Viridiplantae > Streptophyta > Magnoliopsida > Santalales > Viscaceae > Viscum > Viscum album. The sequence continues at coordinate 538,360,188 of OY728157.1, forward strand.
AGGATTCATAGATAAGAATTCAGTGAAAATTGAATATATAGTTGAACATTATCATTTTATATAATCCATACATAGATTGAAATTGTAAGATAACTATTCAAACCCTAAATGATATTATAAAATAATTATCTAGGGATTTTAGTGAGACTGTAATCAATAAGATTTTATGGATAAAGTTTCATATAAAAATAGATTTAAATATTTTATTGAGTGTGAAAATTTTGAATCCATCAATGAGAAGATGGGTATAACTCCCAGATTATGGGATGATATTGTAAAATAAAATTTATTGGTACATGAGATAGATAATGGAATTTATGATAATGTTAGAGGCAGTCACGAGGACATTAGGGTATCTAAGATTCTATATTACAATTTTGATGATATATTTTGAGTAGGTATATTCATTTTAGTTGTCTATAAGGTATTATTATGGATATCTTATAAAAAATAAGGTAATTGGATTTTGATGGAAGGGGAAGTTGAGTCCTCAAAATATTTTTCTCTTATATATCCTTGATTGAGTAAGTATTTTCAATTATCACATGGTGATTTAACTAAACCATTACCATCTTCATGATGTGTTCTATGTATCAATTTTGTGGATGTAAATACATAACCCTTCCCATGTACTTAACATGGGTAATCAATTTGATTTTTTCAAGGCTTGTCGTGGACTTAGACATGGTGATCCTCTGTCCCCCACTAAGTTAATTCTCTCTCAAAATGTTTTCAACTGTTTTGTTAATCAAAGCATCAATTTGGGTAAAGTACTTCCTTACCACATTAGGAATTATAGAAGGGGTATCTCTCAATTAATGTTTTCTGATGACACTATTGTTTTTATCAATGGTAGTCAATGTTCTGTCCAGGGGTTGATAAGCCTTATTGGGGTGTATTGTAAATGGAGTGGATATGTGGTGAATAAATAGAAGAGTTCCTTTTACATAACCAGGAAGCTATATGATTCAAGGGTTAAGGATGTGGGGACTATTTGGAATATGGAGTGGGGATCCTTTCCCATGGAGTTTCTTGGGGCCCCGGTGAGTCACTTATCTCTTAGGGTACAAAATTTTGATAAACACATAGGTAAGATTTCTAGGATAGTTTTGAAATGGAAAAATTGGTTTCTATCCTTCGGTGGTCATATCACATTAGTGAATAGTGTATTGGTCCCAATTACCATGCATATTCGTTCTACTCTGAATATGACTAAAAGTGTTGTTGTCAAATTGGACAAGATTATTTTGTCTTCTATTTGGTATGGGCAGATGGAAGTCAGGAATAATTGGTCTCTAGGGAGACGTTTGGCAAGACCTCTCTCTTAAGGGGGTATTAACCTGATGAGTTTATTCTCAACAATGCAGGGGTGGCATGAAAAGCTTATGTGGGAAGATTTTGAAGGACAGTCTCTTTCGATAAGGACTATGAAAGAAATATATGCACATTATTTTTGTGATCAGAGATCCAGTTATTCCATTATTTGGAAGTCGATTCAGCCTCTGATCGAGATTTTGCATCATCATTCTCAGTGGTTAGTGGGAACCGGGAAAAAAACCATGGAAGCGTGATTGGGGGGTTGATAGGATATTTTTTGCAGGCTATCCTACTTCGGGAATGTCCTTTCATGAGGCTAACGGCTGTCCCAATTTTCTGCAGGCTGTTCTGGATGAGACTCAATTTACTGTTTTCAGCAATATTGTCACTAGTGATTAATATGATAAACATGATTTTACAGGTTCATGTTTATTCATTTTTTCAATTAAGGATTTCATTCATATGACAAGGGTCAACACAAATGATGATCCTTGGAGAATGACTTTATGGTCCAATGAGATTCCCTTTAAAATTAACATTCTTTTATGGAATGTACGGAACAAATCTTTACCTACTAATGAAAATTTGCAACATATGGCTGTTAATATGGTGTCCAGGTGCTGCTATTGCAGGACATCTCATACTCTATCAGTGGGTCACCTGTTTTATGGGAGTGAATGGGATAGAGCGATATAGATGTTTTTTGGAAGGGTTTTTGGTCGAGATGAGTCTAGTGAGTTGCAAGATGAATTAATTAATTTCTGGTTCAGGGGAACGGACACTCATGGAAATGAGAGGAAGGCTAGGACGATTTTTCTGGTGGCTTGTTGCTGGATTATTTGGAAGGCTTGGAATGCGATGTGCCATAATAAAGGTTCGGATTCTAAGGTCAGTATTTTATTTATAATGAAGAATACTATTTTACATTTTCTTCATCTTTTTTTCTGGAATCCAAAGCATCACCTTTAGTGATTCTTATTTTTAGGCATCTTGTACGGGACCACTCGACTGGTTTTCCAAAGCAGGGAATGTGGGTTTGATGGCAGGAACCAAGGAAGGAATTAAACCTTAATACAGAAAGTTATCTTTTCATGGGGGTGATGCGAGGGGGTGGGGTCTTGCGGTATATTTTTGGTTCAATCGTAGAAGGTTTTACAGCTGAAAATGGAGCATGTGATGCACTGCATGCAGTGGCTAGGGAAATGGCTTCTGGTTTGGAGATCTGTAATCAGCAGAATATCATGCTGTGGATATGAGAGACTGTCTCTTTGGTTTTATGTAATGCTTTGGTAGGAATGGGAAATTTTCCTTTGAACATTGCTTATATTATCAGGATATTAAGTTCACTAATGGGCTATCATGTGGAGGTTTCCCATACTTGGATGGAGGGGAATCTGGTTGTAGATTTTTTGGCTTCTATGTAATCATCGATCCAAGATATGTTTTCTTTCTTTTCCTTAGGGTCTTTTCCAAAGGAGGGGATGATGTTTGTAGTCAATTATTCTCTTGGTTTACATTATTTTCGACCTCCATGATGTTTATTTTTTGGGGTTTGTTTGTACGGGGAATTTTTTAAATCAATGAAAATGTTACTTTTTAGTCATTTAATGTAATAAAATTGGGATGAAATTTATTTAGATCGGGGTGGAGAATATTACACAACAATGTAATAGAATGTTTTTCTCTTTAAAATAAGATGTGTTACATATATTTTGATGAACACAATACCTAAATTAATTAAATAATTCCATATTAAAAATATAAAATTGATGACAATACTAGATAAGATGAATAAGGAAATGTCTTTGATCATTGTGAATCTCGTGTGAACTGTTTTATTGGTTTTTTATATTTTAGAAATTTTATTACATAGGTTGAATGAAAAAAATAGTATTCAATAAAAAAAATCATGTAATAAAATCAAGTAATTATATTCATGAAATAGTAAATAATGAATTTTATTATCTTAATTATTGGGAAAACATTAATGTTTTGTTAACAATCATTTTTTTTATATTATTTACTTCAAAGAAAATAAATTTAATTTTGAGTATTAAACTCTAGAAACTAAATTTTTCAATGATTTAAAATTTTTTTTTTATAATTGATACATTTTTTAAGAAATGTTTATAAATAAATATAATATATTTTTAAGGGAAAATTGATAATCTTGATAGAATTGATTTTATATACACAATTTTATTACCATAATAACATTAATTGATCACTATTTATTAATTATATTAATTAAATATTATGATAATATATTTAATTTTCATTTTAATATCTATATAATTCTTTTTACTAGTTAGATAATAGGATTAAATTTATTTATATGCATAAAAAGGTAATTTTATAAAAAAATGTTTTCATTGAGTTGTGTCTTCTTATATTAAAATTAATTTTTATAACCTCTAGTAATTTTATTTTATTAAATTATTTCTATATTTTTAATTATACAACTCACTTTTTAATATTTTAAATTATATTTTTTTTATAATTAATAGTAATAATGGAATAAATATTTTTACCATGGAAATTATTTAAATAAAAAATAAGGTGGATAATCAAAGAGATATGAATTCCAATATATCTAAAAATTTCATAATATTTATTTTATTATTTTATTAAGTCCCAAAATTATCCTAACATGGAATTTTTTCTTTCGTGGTAAATTCCATTGTAAATGTCTTTATATTATATTATAACAATGAATATTTAGTAGGGTGACAATCCCCTCACAAGTAAAAGGGAACCAACTATTCTCACACATTCACAGACCATGATAAAATTATTTTGGATAATGAATACAAAAATACCTTTTCAAATTTCATCTCAATGAACTAGAAGTATTGGCCTCAGAAAAATATCATCCAACGAAATCTTAAAGTTTAAGATAATGGAATATACTCAAAGAAGAAGTAATTGTTCCAACAGAGTTCAATGATATATTATGAATTCTCATACATTCATGAAATATAATATTAATATACTACTAAAATGAAATTTTTATCATAAATATACCTATTTTTTATTATTATTATTGAAGAACCACAATATATTTCTCATCCATCCAATGAAAAATGAAATCATCGCTCATGTGCTCGTACGATCTACAATCTCATGAATTGATGTCATTTATTTTTCATCAATTCCACATGTGTATGGTTATATTGTATTTTAAATAATATTTATTTTATATATGATATAATTACTATGGAGGGAGATATAATTATTTACAAGATGTTATTTTCATTCATTGATAAATGATTGCATTACCCATGCATAAAGTAAATTGTCATCTCTGCAAAGTGATGCAACTCATTTTACAACACAACATGACATGGATTGTTGTAAAAGTGTAATTAATATATATATTAATGATATTTATTAAATTATTTTGATTATGTAACCATGATCGAAGTGAAAGGATCAAAACTATCCAACCAAATCATAAATGGAAAATGAAGCAATAAACTCCCAAATATCGATATTAAAAAATAATTGATAATATATGGGAAATTAGAAATTAAAATATAATCATATATATAAATATAAGTTTGATTATGGTTATTATTAATATTTAAAATTAATCTAAATTTATTATATGGGTTGTTTTACTGTGTAAGAATCATATCAATACTTTAGGTAAGGGTTTATGATGGAATCTTATTTTTAATCAAGATTATTAATGTTTACATATCCATTATGGAACATATATACTATATCCCTAAAACCACATCAATTTTTTACTCCACTATTTATTTTTGTGTTTTTATGTATTTTATCCGTTCCCTCCATCCTTTTTTCCTCAAAATTATGTAACAATGTATATTATGAAAACACAACAATATTTATTCTTTTATTCCATGAATGCTTTTCATCTTTATATATTAATTAAGATGTTTTAAGAATGGTACCTCCTAATCAAATATTATTGTGAAAATTAATTTTTATCCATATTTTATCATCTTTTAAAATATTCAAAAAATATATTTTTATAATTATTTCTAGATTTTTTTAAATTTTTATTTTTTATATAATTGTAGAAAAAATATATTTATTATTGAACGAATGGTTTAACTGCACCCATGATCATTATTCCAGATCGATAGTTGGATGAACCATCGCTTTATTTTAACAAACAAAATTTCTCTATTTTTATGAGACTATATTTTTTTAATGATACTAAAATAATTTTTTTACTATGGTTTTTTAAATGAATATTTATTATGATTTTAAGAAAGAAATTTTCTCCTATGTCAATATTATTTATGGTTGCCTCTTATTAACTGGGTAAATTCCTATCCCACCAATTACTTAATGAAATTTTTACATATATTTTATGAATAAATATTTTTGAAACTTGTTTCTTAACCATGAGATATGCTCTCAAAATATTATATATTTATTATTTTGATCAAAATTTATATATGATTTTCTATAAGTGATGGGTGTGAATGGAATTAAATAGACATTCAATGAATTGAGTCTTTCTTTATATTTCATGATATAATATTAATGGTAATGTTCAAAAAACAAAATACAAAATTAGAATCTATGCAATATGAATGAAAGGGGGGTTGGGAGTGAACCCAACCTAATATGGGTGTGTGTAAACTAATTTGTGATGGTTTTTTTATAATAACTGAGTTATTTAGTGTGGGAAAAATACTTCTCATTCATTATAATATTAGTTTAAGTAACTAAATATGGAATAATATAAATGTCTATTAGGATCAAGGATGTATGGGGGTGTTTGTGGGAGTTTTGGAGCCCGAAACCCAACTGTTAGGGTGAAATAGATTGGTACATGGTTAGTATAAACCATTTAGGGCAGGGTGAATAGTCTGTCTTACCAGGTAAGACATGGGAAAAGGGTAGTACGAGCTCATACAATTAGGGAAATAATGTGATTTGGTTTGTATATTCATACGAAAATATCATCAATTTTGAAAATGGTGTTGTCAACTGTTTTTCCACATTTAGTCACCCCATATGCCCAAATCTTGTGGGGTGACCTTCCCTATAGTTTATCATACATGGTTAGTGCATGGTTTGGCTAACCACATAGCCAAACTGTGCAACACAGTGTTTCAGGTTAATTTAACTATCTAACCCTAATTAAATATTTTTTTAAATATGCATTCTATCTCTCCTCCTACAAAGTAACACATCCTATTTGAATCCTTTTTTATTGTCTAATAAATGATCTTCCACGAGCACCCTTTCAGATCTCTGATTCAAGAACCATTTATCTCATTGGATCTACATTGATGAGTTCTTGATTCCTTTTGAGTCGTTCCACATTTGGTTTGGTATTGGTTTCCCTATTTATCTAAAAGGTAATTTTCTTAATAATATTTCCTTTGTCTCTTCTTCGATTTTCTCCTAATCAGAGCTAAACAAATAGTTGATATCGAATGATGTATCCACAAAAGACCTATGGTTTGTGGTATTGTGCCTTTCACATAAAATTTTTGTGTTAACATATGTTGTTGTGATGCCCACTCAATTATTAAAGTGTATCCATGTAATGAAATTTAATAATTAACTAAAATTAATAGGCATGTCCTATGTAATTAAATAGGGTTTTAATAAATGCCTATAGGTTATGGACCTTGGATTAGAACCACCCATTGGGTACATTGATAATAAAGGGGACCCCCATTGGTGGATATTTGGATTGGATGCCTTAGGGTGTTCAATTTTACCCATTTAATTGGAATATCAAATGATAATTAAATTTCCCAACATTAAATGAATTATATATTTAATTATAATATCAATTATGAATCATAAAATGAATTGGTTATGGAGAGGGAATGGAATTCATTCCCTAGAGATTTACGATGAAATTTATTTTCATGCTTGAATTGATTATTTAAATGAAACACCCTTGAAAGTATAGTTAATAATAATGCTTTCTAAGCACACAACATGCATTTAACCACCTTGGGTGTGAGGTTTAATTTAATTGGTTTGGGTATTGACCGTACCATAATTAAATGTATTTTTTTAAACTAAAATGATTAAATGTTATTTAATTATATTAAATTATTATAATAATTGGGTGACACTGGGATTGAATGCTGAATACCAGGGGAGGAATCAAATGGATTTCACTATGTTAATGACCAAGTGACACATAGACTCACTATATGAAATTACAAGGAAATACTCATATGGGATGTGTATTATATGATGGGTGATACTTGAATTCTATATAATATCCATGGATGGTATCAAATGGAATTTGATCATATATTAGATGGGTGATTCATGGGATCCCTTATTAAACAACCAAGGATGGACTCGAATGGTAGGGATGTTATACCAAACCTAGAGAGATACCTATGTTCTTGTGATGATCTCCATGGACATATTATTAGGGTGTTGATTTATATTAAACCTAGAGTAATACATTTATTTGAAATTAGGAATTATAAGGATGAAATCTAGTTGATAAATGTATAATGAATAAATTGATTTATATAACATATATTCTTAGCCATAAAAGATATAAGACTCTGTCTTTTTTAACATTATATATCGATGTTTTTGGCATCCATTGATCACATATTCATTGGGGATGTCAGGATAGGTTCTAGGTCACAATATTTATAAATAAATAGAATAGAATCATGAAATTATTATTATTTGAATAAAAACATGGAATTTATAAAATGTTTTCATTCATTAAATCCACTGAATATTGTATTACTTACAACACAATATGACCATTATATAAACACTGACAAAAGGGAACTAGACATTGGGTGGTGTCCTACTTTTATTATGTCCCACACTCTCTTCGGGCCACCTGAGTTTGTTGATGCTTACTAGATTCTTTTTGAATTATCTCACATTTGTTAAAATTATTAAACTAATTATATGAATTATTATTTTGGATATTTTTATAGATATATTTGACATGTAGCAATATAATAATTGTGTATATGCTTGATTTTGATAATTTTATATAAACTGTCATTTTATAGTTGTCTTATTTTTGTTATATTTCTCCTACTAGTATGTTATTGACATTCTACTCTGCTACACTATGGTAATTATGGCTAAGTATACCCACAAAAAAAGACTAGGACCTTGATTCTAGTTGGAATCCACTGAAATATAGGGATTTAATCTTAGAGATTTGTGGCCAACTAGGCTTAGGGAACTATTGAGTAGAATCCAGGTCCAAAATGATACAAAGATTAATTAGAATGATTTTTTATTTTCAAGTTCATTATTTTGTAATTATAGATAGATGAATGAATTAAATGACATGTTCTAATGAGTTGTGTATGAGTGTAGCTAACCTATAATAAGAAAAAGAAATATTTCCTAAAATGGAATCACTCTATTTTGAATTTGATAGTTACAGTTGATTGGATTCCACTGTTTAGTGATTCACTTGAATTTTGAAGTTATAATTGATATGATTATCAATTTTATTTTATTGAAACCTAATTATATGGGGGTATTTCATATCATGAATCATGTGAGGAACATTATACGTATCAAATTAAAATTATTATTCCATTTTATTTAGTATTAGATAATAGATTCTTGCTATTTTGAAAGGTTTAAGGATAGATATATGTACTACTATGATCTATATTCTTGAATGTGTTCTTGTGTGGATTAAGTGGGATCTATATTAATATCCATGATGTGTTTGGGACCTCATGTATCAGAACATGGTTAAAAATTTGGTTCAACCCATTTAAATGAAATGTGTGAAAAATTTAAAATAATTTAAAGTGAAATTGGAATTGAAAGTATTTATATAAAATAACTTGTGATAGACATAACCTTTCAAGTGGGTTGTAGGTAGTATCTCTGACTTATATATGATCATTATATCACCCAAACCTGACTCAAGGAGTTGTAAAATAGGTTGGTTTCTTATCTAGGAGGGGTAATTCAAAACATATTTCATTATCTATGATTTTTAGCTATGAAATTTGATAACATTGTTTTCTTAGTCATGTCATTGTATTTGAATATGTATGCCTCCCTAATGACCTATAGTCATACAAAATGAGTGTAGTGACGACCACACTCCAAAGGTGGTAGGCTATGGGCTATGAGTTGATACTATAGTAGTTCTTAGTGAGGAAAAAATAGTTATACCAAACATGGGTGATGAGGTATAGTTTCATTATGGCTTTTTTGGTGATTCATTGAATCATATCCAAGAGTACCATGACATGCCCTGATAACTGAAGAGATGATGTGTGAGTTCTAGTAGAAGCATTAACTAATTTTTCTGGGGGATGGAGGTCCGCAATATATAGTTCCATGGCTAGAGGCCATTCCATATATATTCAAGCATCCACATTAGCCTCTTTAGCTGAGTGTTGTCTTTGCCACATATATGCCATGAGAATATTCAAAGAGATGGTGGGATGTGATTACTCCAATATATAACCCTATATAGATGGATTGGATGTATTTTCATACCACCTTATATGATTAATTCAATCCCAAGATATTGAGGGTCAATAGATATTGAGTGCTCATGAACTGGGAGAAGGGCACCGAATTAGATAATGATTATTCAACCTATTTAATTGAGCATTAGCGCTTCACACCTATTCTAATGGGTGAAATTTTTTCTAAATATAGTGGATTTCAGGATTTAATTTGGTAAATCATTTAATCACTAATGAATTCCATTTAGATAACTACCGTTTCTAGAATAGTGGATTAGGTTTTTATCATATAACATTACAAGAGATAGGCGAGAGGTGTGGGCCAACGTGGTTCGACATCTATATCTAGTATTGCATAAACATATAGTGGAAATTATTATCTAAATCCACCACATTGTGATATCTATAGTCAAAAAAATACATAGGTTTCCATGTGAGGTGATACAAGTGAATTAGACCACGAAATATGAGGCCACAATATATTAGGGTCCTAGTAATGATTCAGTCTAAAAGACAGATGGGTCATCTATATAAATTCAAAAGAATAGATTCACTAGTAACTAGTTAGAGAGTGTCTAAACAGACACCTATTATAGTAGAAAGGAAATAATATTCTTTTTAATATGAGAGAAGGAGTACAATTGGCCGATCATGGTGAAGTTGTAGTTATGGACTTGGTAATCTGGCATTGGTTTTTTCGATAGAATAGTGGATTTACTCATTATAGCATGGTAGTATCACATGGATGCAGGCCAAGGCATATTTATGTTGTGAATCTAATATATTATGAGAAGAATCATATAACTTCAATTTTTAGTGTTACTATTATAGTATCTCAACATTATAATTTTCTCTTTTTGATATAGGCACTTCTAAATTATTTTTATCTCTTCCCAGTTGTAGAGATCCATAAGATCAATGAATAATTATTTTTGGAGTTATGAACCTTGACACACCATTGTGGATTTTAATAGAGTATGTACTTTAGTATAGGGAGTTCCCCCTTAATATTGGAGGTTTTCACATAATACGGGCCATCATTTTCCTCATGATGAACTGTTTTCACATCAATCTCATGCTACTGTGGTTGGATCCCTTTCATGATTTTATTTATATTTATTGATGAATGGTGACATTAACATACCCATATAGTCAATATTTTATTCAAAATGTTGAATGGTATTTATAGGAGGGTCAAGAAAGGCGTGAGCAATATGTGTTAGGAAGGATGATAGCCTAAATTACAAGTTTACATATGGATGATCTAGGAATTCATCTGGATTATTTCCCTCCACTGGTTTATATTGTCAATGAATTATTTCTAGATGACTTTTCCTGGTTACATCGAGTGAGATAGGTAGAGTTCATTTTCAAGATAGTTTCTAGATCAACTCCTATATATAATCATCATTAATAAATGACTACAAAAGAGATATAAGATCTCTAAGGGAAGTTAGAGGATTAAAGATATAATGGTCTTATCTGATGCATTAATTCATTATAAGGTACCCCAATGCTTTTAGAGAAAAAGGTCGATGGTGACCTCAGGTTGTGTGTGGATTATCATGAATTAAACCTAATTAAAGATAATAAATAGTATCCACTACCAAATACTGATGATATATTTGATATGATATGATAAGACCAAGTTTATAAATTATTGATTTGATATCGGGTTATCATCATTATCTTATTAGTCCATCACACATACCTTGCACAAACTATTAAAACAGGTGTGGTATATACAAGAATTTGGTTATACCGTTCAGTCTCGTGAAAAATTCCTGATATCTCCACGTAATTGATAATCTGAGTTTTCCATCATTATTAGGATAAAATTTTGTTGGTTTTGTGAATGATATCATGATTTATTCTCATAATCAACATTACTATTACAAAAATCGTGATATACTATTGAATACACTGAGATAACATCAAGTATATTATTATATCACAACGTACCAATTTTGGAAGGATCATATTCACTTCCTTCATCACATTATCTTAGCGAATGATGTACTACTAGTCCCAATGATAGTGAGAGATATAGTTTCCTAGGAGCATCCCATGATATTTTTATAGGTGTAATGTTTCATGGGGAAATATGGTTACAACAGGTATTTAATAGAGAACATATCATTCTCATTAACACCACTTAGATGTTTGAATAAGAAAGGTGTGATGGCTATATGGTTATACTATTGTGATATGACCTTTCAATGGAAGAAGAGGATATTGAATTTCGCACTCATACTGATTTTTCAAGAGATAGGTATGCGTTATAATCTGTACTGAGATCCACAAGGATTGAGGATAGGAGCAATTCTAATGAAGGGAGATCTAGTTGTGACCAATTTGTATCGGTATTTTAGGACACATAAAATGAATTACATAAAAAATAATCTTGAGTTAGTAGCAGTTGTTCATAAATTGTTCTATTAGAGACATTACATACATGGAGAACATTTTTTGGTGTACACATACCAAAAAAGATTCATGTAAATATTTACACCACATATTTTGAATTTGTGGTATTGAAGGTTGGTTGACTACCTATAGTATTTTAAATTCATAATATCTTAAATGTATCGTAATTGAAATGTAATGGAAAATTCACTGAGATGTATAACTGAAATACAAGGAGTTCAAATGGCTAGTAGCGAGTGGAAGCTTATGGATTTTTTCTCGGAGAATCCCTTAGAGGTGAATGATTCTTAGAAATTTTTTTATAATCCTCATATTTGACCTCTACCTTATTAGATAGATTAATTATGAGGCACATATAATTCTAAGAGGAAATATTATTATAGGAGGGTGTGTCAAGTGACGACCCACTTCTTTGTTGGATCATAAGGGAGGAAATGAATTTACATGTTCATATTAACCTATGGATTTTATCAAACATGTGTGAGAAGATGATGTGATGCTATAATTCATCATCTTGGGAAGTGAAACCTAAAATCAAAGAGATTTATAATTATTTACATAAATAATACAAGTGGTCATGTATGAAAAGATTTGTAGATAGATTGTTCATGAGATGTTCCACGTATTGGTAGGTTAAGGTGGAACACCTGTAACCAGAAGAATAGTCAAAGTAGCATCCACTATTCAGTGTAAGTGGAATCATATTAGGATGGACATCATGATTGGTTTACAACTGTTTCCTCTAGGGAATAATGGAAAATAGGTAGTTGATGATAGGATCACAATGATTTCCCATTCCTTATTTATCAAGGAAGCCTCAATTGGTTATGAGCAATGAAGGTTGTATATCCATGAGATAGTAAAACATCTTGGGGTTACAAATAATATCATGTTAGATTGAAAAAAAAAATTTACAAATTTTTTTTTGCAAGGTCTGTAGAATGTGTTTGGTACACACGTTCTTCTTAGAACATTATAACACCCTCAGGCCGATGACCGGTTAGAGAATAAGATTTAGGTTATTAGGGACTGGCTGTGAGAATGCATCAATGATTTTGGGGGGTCATGGGAGAGGCATATACCCCTAGTTGAATTCACCTTAAAATTATCACTTATTCTACAATAGAAATGGATTTATCTGATGATTTGTATTGTAGGCTATGAAACCCACTTTTATATTGGTAAGATGCTAAAGAGGAGTCTATTCTTGGAACTCATCTTGTTTAGGAGACCAATTTATACGTTTATTTGATTCTAAAGTGGATGGATACTGCATATTCTTTAAAAAAATCATACTTAGATCACAATTGATGACATCTTGAGTTAGAGGTTGGGGATCACATAATCATGAGTTTCTCATTGATACTGGGACACATGAGGATTTTTAAACATTTTAATATTTCACTATGCCATGTAGGGATGTTCAAAATTCTTGAGATAGTAGGGATAGTAGCATATCAATTTTATTTACCTCATAGATACCAAGCTGTAGACGATGACATCAATGTATATCATCTTTCCCACAATCATTCAGTCCCATCTCATGTTTTTCACCTTGATGAGATTTAGTTTTAGGTAGATGCACCCATTGGGGATAATCTTATATGTGTTTTTTATTGTAGAAAAAAGTTTCTACAGGGATTTTATGTTCATATAGTTAGGGTGTTATGGATGAAAGACTGAGATCAAGAAGAGACAATGGAGTGAGAGGCAATTTTATGGCTATAATAGTAGGAGATATTCTCATAAATTCATGACCACAGCTGAGAAGGAAATTTAGGGAAGAAATACATTAAGGGGGAATTTTTTAAGAACCCCATTTTTTATTGAGGTATGAATACTTTTAATTCCTTCAAATTACAGTTCACAAGACTAATAACGTAATAAAATAAATTCGTGTTGAGATAATGGAGGTATAAAGTGTGTTTGTGGGTGGTTTTGATCCCAGAACAATACTATTGGTGTGAAAAAGTTCCAGTGCATGGTTAGTACAAACCATGGGAGGAATACCACATGGTTTGACTAAACATTCCATACATGGTATGAGTGTATATGGAGAAAACACTATTATAAAAACAATGTGATTAGGGAAAATAGACATGTGAAAATGTATACAATTTTGATTGTGGATTTTCTCATTGTTCCCACATGTTCGGTCAACCTGTGTTCACAAACAATGTGGGGTTCCATTCTCTATAGTTAATCACGAATAGTTGGTGCGCAGTTTGGCCAACCGTACAACAAATCATTGTGGTCTAGTGTTTTGGGTTAATATACCAAACCAACCCTAATTAAATCTTTGTCTAATCCTAAATTCTATATCTGAACCCACACAAAAATCTTATCATTTGATGTCCTATTATACAACTAAAAAAGCGTTTTCCGCTGACTCTATGTATGATTTTAAATTAATGAAACTCTAATGTAATTGGATAATAATAAGTGTTTCCTCTATTACTTTTGTGTCGTTTAAGTGGATGTGAATTTCTCCTAGTTTTGAGTTCATCATAGTTTCATCAATTTCATTTTGATATGAGTCCAATCATGAGCTTATACTAGAAAAGATATTCACTATATACCCATGGTAGGTGGTATGACACCATTAATTTAAAATTCATGTTTTTATATATGATGTTCTAATGTATGCCTAATTCATATAGGATCTCATTGAAATAAATTTAAATAGTTGGATTAAATTGATAGGTATGGCATATGTAATTAATGATTCCACCATTGAATATTTATATGTTACAAAATTTGTTTAGAAGAACTATTTTGGTGTATTGATAATGAATTCAACTTCTATTGATGGACTTTGGGATTAGATTCATTAGGGTGGTCACTTTTACACCTTTCATTTGGATGTCAAATATGAATGGAATTTTTGAATTGTTGCTGAACTATATGTTTAATTGTACTATCATTTATGAATTTTATGTTGAATTGGTTATGGAGTGGTTATTAAATCACTATCCATAGTCTTGACCATGTAATTTATGTTCAATATTGAATTACTTTTTTAAATGAAATTCCAATTTGGGTAGAATAATTGACTAAGCCTTATAATCATAGCCCATACATTTAGACACCTTTGAGGTGATGTAAAAATGAATTATTTTTGGTATTAACATTGAATATGATAAATGGATTTTTTAAATATATATGACTAAATGTAATTGAATGATATAAATAGATTATAAACATTGGATGACACATGGATTCAATGAAGAATACTATGGATATAATCAATTGGTTTTTACTATGACTATATTTGAGTGGAAGTAGGACTCCTTATATGGACTAACATGGGTGGACTCATAGGTGGTGACTATTATATTTCTTTAGTGATACATGGATTCGATATGGATTTATAAGGACAGAATCAAAGAGAATTTCGTCATATATTCCATGGGTGATACTTGGGATCTATTAGTGGACTGCCAAGGATGGAATTAAATAGAAGGGATGTAATACCACACCTCAAGCATTGCATTGGTTATTATCAGGATCACCATGGATGGGATAGTAGTTTGTGGGATTATATTACCCGTGGATGGATAAATGGATTCTACATTTAAAATAGTAAGGACAAGTTCAATTTTATAATTGAACAGAGAATTAATTGAGTTATATTGTGCATATTCCATGCCAGACCATACGATTGGACTCATTCTAAGTTTATAATTTATGGATGGCTTGTTTATGAATACATTGATCATATATTAATGGCGTATGTCGAGATTTGCGTGATATGTCAAGAATCATTAATTAAGTGGAATTTCATTATTAAATGAATTTGTTTTTAATGAGATAATGGAAATTATATGATTTTTAGTTTCAGTACTTCAGTTTTATATTGTATTACTGACTACACACTATGAATTTTATATACTCAATTACTGGTGGGATCCAGAACATGGACGGTTCCTTCTTGGATAGCGTATCACACCATATTATAGCCTCCTTGGGTTTTCAAAGATACTATATGATTATTGGTATGGATAATGTTAGGATCCCTAATAATGGTTCTTGATTTCTACATAGGAGAAGTGGTGCATGAGACCGAGCTAAGGCTCATGATGCTTGATGGATTCTTTTAGATTTTTTGTTAATTTGTCACTTTTATTAAAACAATTTCATTAATAGCTATTTTGGATGTTTTTTAGCAACATACGACATATGTAATCATCATAATTTTTAATGATCATCCTTTTGTTATAATTATATATTCCTATCGTTTTAGAATTTTATCAATGTTATACATTATATTCCCCTAGTATGTTATTGGTATTATAAAATTATAAAAATTGTTAATGTGGTCACAGTCTCTTCATAGAGACACCCCCAAACACTCACTTCTAGTCTGTGGCCTATAGAATTTTGGGAGAGGTGCGTGAGGCCGTGTCACCAACCTGGCATGAGGAACTGTTAAGTGGCATCCATGACCTAGATGTTGCACTTAATTGAAATATATGACTAGTGAAATGATTTTATATGATTATGATTATTCAACAATCTTATTATGTTTTGTCATGTTTTTCATATTTTATAATTTATCATGACAGATTAATTATGATTTTACACTCCTTTGACTCTCATATATTATTATAGAAAATTTTATTCAATATCCTATGATATAATATCTATTGTTGACTGAGTTTGAGTATATTTATTTTTAATCTTTATCTCACACCATTATGTTTATATTATGTAATTTATGATATTTGATTTATATCCACCCTAATTGACCTTACTGATCATCTGAGCACACCGTTTTGTATGTTTCCATTTTCCATAGGTTATCATGAAATGTAATAAGTATGATATATCTAATTAGCATAATATGTGGGTTGATTTTCTAAATACTGAATATATTTATTGAATTAAGATAATTATGTAAATATTTTATAAAAATAAAAATTCTTTAAATTTATAGGGATGGAAATATTTTTTAATATATTATGTTCTCAACAAAATTTTTGAAATATTCATGTATTTTATGAATGGGGAATCTAATGAAATGATAAATTTATGGGGGGAATTTTATTATGATGAAGGAAAAATCATTGAATGTTTTTATTTTGGATGTACTCGTCGTATATATTGGTAGAATTAAATTTATTTCTAAAAGTATAATAAAATGGGGATTAAAATTAGGGTTGGAAGAATATATATTTTAATGGATATCATATAATTTATATATTTCCATGAATATCAAACATAGACACCATCCTTTTTCAAACATGTTCTCTCTTTATAATATTTAAAACATACTCTCTATGTAACCAATAAGTGGAATTCATTATGATAATATTGCTTAATATTTCTGTGGATGTGGATTCCACAAGAAATATGCTCAAATATATAATGGTGATATAAAAATGAATAGATAATAATATAAATTTTAATCAATAACTTGTTCATTCCCACCACATTTCTATAAGAACAAGGTGTTGTATTAGTATCTCATGAATTAAATATCATATTTAATTAAAATATTATTTCCCTCTCCTTGATAAAAATGTTATTGGACTATATTATTAACCTAAATTATCTCTACACTATCTTATACCACTCTACAATGTACATACACATCCAATTACCTCGATGTATATTCATGAGGTTGAAATTCCATTTTTTAACAATTATTTTAAACTATTTAAAGGATGTAATTTATAAGAAAGAAACTGTGGTTCAATTAGAAAGAATAAAAAAGAAAGAAGATGAGAATAATTTAAATGAAAAAAGGAATAAAAAAATATTGTGGGTAAATTTGATGTAAATCAAGATGTGATAGGTGTATCTAAAAGAAAATGAAAAACCATTTGAGTAATATGGATCCGACTAATAATCTTTCACTAGATCCATCACTTGTTATAAGTAATCTTATACGTTTTTTATTAAATCATTAGGTGAGTAAACATTACAATGTGTTCCACAAGAATATAAATTTAATTTCATAGATGAAAATATTTATTTATTAAATGGATAACTTATTTATGAAATAATCTGAGCCTAGTTCTATCAATATTTAAGTATAATAACCTATTCTCATCTCACCACCAGCTGGTTTATTCCATACTCCACTTGTGGCATTTGATTTTATTCCCATATCTAATAAATCATTTCATATTTAGTACATTCATACAAATTAATTGAGTAATAATTTTATACAGTTCGATGATAAAATGTAAAATTAATAGACACCCTTTTAAATAGAGGAAAAGGATATATATTTGGTGTAGAAATATTCCTAGGTTAATCCTAAATAGGCATAGTATTTTCTTATTTTACTTATCATTTTATTTTTATAATACATTACACATTTATTATTTTTGAAATATCATATCCAGTTTTTCCAGACCTTTATTAATAGAATAGATTCCTATTTTAAGATTACATTGATTTATTAATATATTTTAAATTAATTATATTAATTTTTATTTTGATACACACCATATTTGATTTTAATAGGTTTCAAAAAATGGTAGTAAAATATTCATTAAATTAAACACAAATATCATGAAAAATTAAACTAATTCTATTATTATTATATCATAGAAGATACTTTAAAATATTATACATTATTTTTAATTTAATATTTTTATTTAAAATATTGCTAAAATTTATTACTTCTGAATCATACATTGAGTAAAATGACTTATCTTAAATGTCGAGGGTGGGTGTTTTAAAAAGACATAGTAGAATTATTTTTCATGAGACATACTGTCTATAGCCAAATTTTTATTAAGAATATTTATTAAATTTTAGAGATATTAAGAAATAACAACATAATTAAGATATATATGTTGACTTTTTGGTAAAATATTTTACATGTTCTATAATTTTTTTAATGATATAATTATTACAAAATTGATTCATTTTATGTTTTATTTTTTAAAATTACCATCATTGAGTAATTATTTAAATTCATTAGATGAGTGATTACATAACATTCAATTCTCATACCTTACAAATATTTAGAACCATTTCAAATGTTTTTTTCCAATTATATCATTGTTGAGATATTCTAGGATTGTATAAAACTAATTGAATATTCATTATGAATTTTTTAAAACAATATAGTCAATTTACATTTTGAGGATGGGGAGAGATATTCAATTTTTAACCCCTAGACCATTGAGCCTTTAATTTTTATTTCAAATATATATATATATATATATGGAGAACTATTTTGGGTATCCACATTAAAACCCTATTTTAAAATTTATCATGAAATTATTTTTTTACTTTTTCATTTTGTAAATTGATCTTTAATAGAGAATTTTGTTTTTTCTGTGATGTTTCATAGGATGGTAAAATTTTAATTGGATAAATGCTTATGTTTTTATGAAATATTAGAAGAATCTTCCATAAATTCAAATTTTTTGGGTTTTCATTTTTCATTTTTCATTTAAAAAAAGGGAAATAATAAACATAATGAAAATAAAAAAAATTATCATTATTTTTATTAACAATTTTTGAAATATTGTCAAATAAGAAAGGATTTTACGATAATGATATCATTGAATAATTGAAATATCAATGGGGTTTTTTAATTGATATTTAATTGAAAACATGGAATTATACAATTTAGAGTAAACCTATTTTATAAAACTTTTGACTCTTCACACCATTATCTACGAACCCTTATCATAGAGTTACCTTTTCAAAATAAAAAATGACAAGAATGGTTATATTTCAATTACAATGATTTTTATATGTTTTATACTAATTTATAGAATTAATTAACTTTATATTGAGAATAAATTCAATAACATATTGTTTTTTGTGATAGAAATTGTTTTTAGTAAGTTTAATCACAAGTGATCATCAATATTAAGTTAAATAATGAAACAATATAACTTAATAGATGACATAATTTAGAGTTTATGTCATTTATAAATAATGATTGATTATCTAAGAATATCATAATTTTTCTTTGATAAATTTTAGTGTTAACTTTTAAACTATTATAATTATGAATTAGGAATTTATTCAGTCACATGATGATTAATTTAAAAATGAGTTTGATATATTCCCTTAAGGGAATTAAAATTTGAATATTGGGTGAATGTTTTGACATGTTTTCATGAATATAACTTAATTGGATTTATATAGTCTAATTAATTTTAATCATGATAATTAATTTTAATTTTTATTCATATATCTATTTTAATGAATTTAATATATTCTGTAACATTAGAATAGGTCAAACCAAAACAAATAAAATCACATTATTTTTATTGGATAACCACATTATGGGGAATTTAAACAATTGAAACTGAAGAAAAATCTTTGAAGAAAATATAAATGGATATGTCAATCAATTTTAAATTCATGACCAATAATACCATGTAATGGTTTAGAGAACAGATCATTTTTTCATATTTAATAACACCACATGGATTTTGAAGTCATTACATTTTAGACATATTTTTGAATATGAATTTGTGGATTATTTTTCAGATATGTGATTCAGAATATGATTTTAATATTTTAAACATCCCAATGTTGTGTTTATATATGATTCTCAAGGCTTGAGTGCTGACCTAGTGGATTGGGAAAACATTAAAGGAAGGGTGGGGGTCGTAGGTATGTTGTATTTACCACTGGTTCCATAGTGGCATGGGAAGGAGACTGAATGAATACATGGCATCACTAACTGGATGGTGATCCCATGATATATAGTAGGTGAACATAGGCATACTGATTGGTGGGACTTGAGTCCATTTTTTTAATTTGGTCCTTTTTCATTTTTTATTGTCTGGGTGACTTGGTTTTTACAGGTATTTGGTATTATGAGAGGATATATCTTCCAACCTCTCCCCTTCACTTTCCTCTCCATCATCCCACCTCCATGGGGTGGTTTTTATACGTCATGTGATAAATCAAACCCATGATCTTGATTTATTCCGATAACCACCAATGGGTTCTCATGTTTATTATAGGGATTTTTTATCTAATCCACTAGTGGATTGTGGAATGACATTACACCTAATGGGATTTTACCCATCCTTGATAGGCGATTTCATAAAAAGTTTTCTCTATTACATTAGTAAATTTATTAGTTATATTATGTATACAAGTGATTTTTTCAAAGTATTTTTTTTGAAATTTAGAATTAATGGGGAACTAAAGAGGTATTGAATTCTGGTACTTCTATGTATTCTAGATCAGGCAGGGGGTACTGGTTTATATCATGTAACTCATTATTTTCCGGAGTGGTTGGTAAATATTATGTATTTTGAAAACATTTATAACTAAATTAAAATATTAAATATAATATTTGTTATAATTAAATTTAGTAGATTCTTCTAGTGATAATGGTTTCTATGAATATGAATGACACTTGGGGGTAATTGTATAGGGCATAACTAATGTATTATCATAGGTGCCTCATATAATGAAAACTCATAAGCATGTCTATTTTTTGATCCTAAAATAGAGAAAACAATATAGGATTTATGAATGGGGTTTGGAAACCAGTGGTTACTTGGGTAGAAATAATTGGTGGGAATTAGTCTTCTATTTCCTTTTATAATTGATCCTTAGGACATAAATCAATTATGACACTTCAAATAATATGTTCTATTAGGATAAAGATTTGATTAAGCTAAAGATTTACCTCTGGGAGGACTTAGTTTGAATGATGAGCTTCAATTTGGAATTGGTTGGGTTCCAAAGGCATATGTGTAGGCATGAGAGACCTTGGTTCATGTGAAGATATTTGATATAATATATGTCTCACAAGGGATGATGAAATCCCTCTTATGTTCATATGTGATTGATTATATGTTCTTTATTTTAGAGGAATACATAATGAATTAATATAGGATGATATAGTGATATTTCTATGGGTGAAGGGATGTGGGATCTCTCTTGGGTGTTATAAGGTGAGACCAAACTGAGGCACTCATGGGTTCTTTCGGTCATGGATTTAGAATCAATAAGGGTTTTTTTGGAATAAGACCCC
Source organism: Viscum album (assembly GCA_963277665.1). NCBI lineage: Eukaryota > Viridiplantae > Streptophyta > Magnoliopsida > Santalales > Viscaceae > Viscum > Viscum album. Next base: position 538,382,349 of record OY728157.1, read on the forward strand.
GCATATAGAGTCTTGGGTCATAGGTATTGTTTTATCTAGGTGTCTTCTCGGATTAGTTGGATAATGATTGTGCAGGGATAAATTTGGATGTGGAATGTCCCCATGAAGTGTGGAAAAATGTTATGTTTTGGAAAATAAAGTCACTAACGTGTGTTGGATTAAATATTTATTGACAATAAGAGATTGAGTTGTTTTGGAAGAAACATTGAATGCCTTTTTTTGAATGTTCATTTCAATTTCATGAAAAATTATGTCTCAGTATACTAGTGCATTTGGATTATCATGCGATATGTTTAATGGAATTATAGTTTTTATTTTATGGAATATACTTAATGGAACTCAATAGATTATGTATGTGATGGTGTTGTGTGATGCTATCACCCTTGAGACTTTGAGGATGGGTCCCTGTGTTGACCATTCGCAGATACGTTGGGTATTCGGTAGGGGACTGTTCCATATGTGGCTTTGGTTGGTGTCCTGTATTTTATATATACCCAAAGTGATATGGATGTATTATTATAAGTGGTATTAAATTTGAGTGAGAAAACCACTCTTACAACATATTGAGTAATATTTCATAAATAAATAGATGATAGAGGACCTTTCAAGAAGTGTTTTCAGTCATGGAAGAGGACCTACCTATTAGTTGGGTTATGTGACAATGTGAGGCATTATTGGTGCATATCTCATGAGTATGAATTAATGGGATAAGGATTGTTTATTTATGAATACTCCTTTCGTGTATGGGTAGTGATTCATGTTTTTAGACTCCACCCAACACATTGTTTTTGGGTTTGGGTTGGGTATTGGTATAGTGGAATGAGGAGACAAAGGGACTCTCTCATAGGACTAAAGTATGTATGGCCATGTGTCTGGTTGGCCAAGATAGAACATGATTAACTGATGGTTGTGTGTATCTTGATGAGTGTAATAGAATATATGATAGTACATTATGACTCAATATTTATGTTTATTTTATGTCATTACCCACACATACATATTCATATGACATCCTGTATAAGGATTTCTAGAGAGACCCAGTTGTGTTATATGCAAACACCCTTCATTTAAATCTTTGTGTGTTTGTGTGTGATGATCTTTTATCTATGTATGAATGCTTTATATGAGATCATCATATAAAACCTTGGATATAATTATTATTTATTTCATTTAATCTGATGTGTATGGGTGTGTATGATTCTTCTTTATTATTTAGTTTGTGTGAATCTGATTTGATGGATTAGTCTCCCATCTATATGGATTAGGCTATAACCACTATCTATTTGCCTCTAGATCAAGGGGAGTTTAACTATAAGTCCACATGGAAACCACCTTATGAGAAACATTGAGAAGCCACAATAGAGAGTTTCAAAATGTAATAAGAGTTTTCTTTGTTTTACTATTGTCTGAGATTGTAGATATGTGTTTTTAGAATGTGTTAGAGATTTTAATTGTAATTGAACTCCTGCAATGAGATTTCCTATCCTTATAAGAATTCATGGTTTCTAGGAACATTATACTGACTCTCATGGAATTTTCTTTCAAAATTTTATGATCTTTCCACTGGTGAAACACATAGTGTTTCAAGGATTGCGATTTTTTTTGGTTTATAAAATTTCACCCCTTCGTAGGAGGCCAATATATTGCAATTTGCTTAATGGAATGATGCTTCTTTTCTTCTATTAGTCTGTTGGAAATATTATTTTTATTACAGCCCTACTAGAACAAATACTGTTGCGCTGTAGAGTCTCATGACCTCATGTATACATCCTTTTATGCAAGAGTCTTATATATAGAAATGAGGGTATATATGATATTAGTGAAGACACTATACCGGAATTATCATTTCATCATTATAGAAAATCAATATAAATAATGATTTTATAATTTAATATTTATAGTAACATGTGGAAAATGAAAATGTAGAAAAAATGTCATATGAATATATAAAAAAGGATCCTAATGTGGAAATTCATAACAAAATATAATGAAATCATATATTATAATTACTAATACATGATGTCTAATGCAATCAATCCAGGTCCTCCACCCCCTCCATTATCCTCTGCATGACTATTATTCATGGGGCCCATTCTATAAATTGTATTATTATATATTAAGTCTCCATGGAAATAAAAATTTACATGCATAGTGTGAGTAATAAATCCCAATGTGACACCACCAATAATTCCTTAAAAATATGGTTATGTATAACATTTGTATTACATGATAATAATAAATTAAGGAACCTGTATAACATAATTCATTAACATTTCTTGTATTAATTCAATAAATAATCCTCAAAACCCCTGGATGTATCTGTTTTGATCCCATGAGGGGATCATGAATGAGGACATCTCACATGTAATCAAAATTATCAACAAATATATTGAAATAATATCATATAAGACTCATGTAATAATTTATACATCATACTCCACATACAAACAGTATGAAGTATTTCATTCTACTTGACATCCCCTATGTATAAATTTATTGCGCAACTCAAAATTCACTCGGTATCGAGTAACATAGTAATTGGATTCCACTAGGAAATAAGAAAATCTCGGGACATAGAATAGATCCCATAATCATACCAATACATTGATATCAATTCCATCATCTTCTTATTCTTTTGTAGTGCACACTCACCACCGAAGGGACAACAATGGAATGACAGTCTACCTATTCCTGAGCACCAACAACAATAACTCAAATCAATGAGAACAAACATAATAAATTAGAGAATATAAAGAAATAATAAAATAACTTCATGATAGTAATTTATAAACATGTATACATGTGATAAATATAAAACATGTCTTGGATCACATGCAACACACAAACTCAGATGTGATATTAATCATGAGAAATCACGAGGGCATGATGATACAAGAATTATACCAAGTAAAAATGTGTATATTAGGGTCCAAAATGGAATGGAACTTCCCAACTCATGGCTTTTTATGAATAAATACCATGTTCATCAATTATTGAAGTAAAAATAATATCCCAAACCTACAAAAATTGATCTCCCACAAAAGGGATTCCTAACTAGGGTTTAAGTTTCTTCATGAAAGGGGATGAAGAAGGAGACCTTACAAGATTCCATGTCATGAATGATATTTCATGAATCAAAAACCATACCATGTTTCTAAATGGAAAAAATTCCAAGTTATGTCAACGGATTGGTGTCCAATTCAATAGATTAATTTCACGATTAAAAAAAGAATCATGATTTCCTTGCAATTATATATGAAATCCTAGATTCATTTGAACACATAAAAATCAACCATGAAACCATCATTATAATAGAAATACTAGATGATAGTCACAAATAATGTTATCCCATTATGATCTATTACTTCTAATATAAGGATGAGGAACCATTTTTTATGGAGTGAAAAATCACATATAAATGATATGATTTTATCCTCAATCAATAATAATCATGCCAACAGTTTTACTTCTGTAAGCATACAAGAATAATGTAAATAATCACTCAATGTATAATAGGAAAGGAAGAGAGAAATATGAATCACAGGGGACAAATAAATGTATATGATATCTTAAATCATTCATTATGGTGAATAATATAGGACTACACTATAGTTGGTCGAAAAATGGTATTGACTATGGCATAAATTATTTTTTGATACTATAGTATTTCTTATTCAACTGATCATTTAGGATCCTTGTTTTCATCCAAGGATGGGTCCTATAATCAATGGAGAGAACCATGATGAAATGTTTATCACTAAAACATATCTTTCATAGTATCTATGATACAAACACCCTATATGTTTTTAGTGTTCCAAAATTGGTAGAACCTCACAAAATTCATCATCAAACCTCTATGATACAAAACATTCATAGACATTGATTCTATAACAATGTATTGTAATCCAAAAAACCCAATATTATAATAAAATTACTCAACCACAATACAACCAATGCCCTTCATTATTTATAAAATTTTCTATGGAAAAACAATCTATTCGAAAATCATCATGTTTTTATAATATCACCCTATAATTTATTTTTATCCTCGATAAGAATATCTAGGAATACATCTTGAAAAATATGTGCCGATAATTCTATAAATCGGAATCACAGTCCGACAAATCCTCTTGGATACACCCATGGTGTCATATAATTTAGAAATGTGGGATAATTTTATTTTGTATGACTTTATCACTCTTCTCTATAATCTGTACAATACACACTATGTATGAGATTTCAGGATCCATATCAATATGTTCAAATTTTATGACAAGTGATGGTTTACGAATATACCATTAGAGTTGAGATATAAGAAAAAAAATGAAAAACATCATTAATGTGGAGGAATAACTATTGGGAATTTTTATATGACCTAGCTTAGTGATATCTAAGGGTCTAATGAAACAATGAGCAAGATTTAAATCCTTCTACTAATTTCAGTGGACTAACCAAGGAGTCAATAGTCTGAAGACATTGATTCCTATAAAAAACTCTAAAGGTCTCTTTATATGATAGGAATATGATATATTTCTAGTATATTCTATGATTAGACTCTTCTGAATTATTTTCAATATATCTGAGGTATCTTGAACCATAATAATGTGATGAATGACATATCCTCCGATAATTATCATCATCATGTTCCATATGAGGGAATCCTAGTAACTATTTTTATTTGTGATGTAAAACCATTTTATATTATTTTCATATGCTCTATCAAATTTCTAGACACAATATCAAAGAATATATTCTAATATATAGACATTCCTACTTTATTTTCCTACGATTAATGGATGGTATAATGGAATCAATCTCAGTTGAGTCAACAAGTCCATATGTATGCTATACCAAAACAATGACATAATTTTTTTTATCTGTTTGAAAAAATTATCTAGGGAACACTCTATAAAAATTTACATAAAAAATACATTCCCTGATCATATACTCAGTGATTCTTAAAGATCAGTAGGAAAATAACAAATTTCATTAACTAATAAATAATCACTCAACTAATAGAATAACTCCTCAGGGTCCTAGGAAACCCCATTATAATGTCCATCATCAAACCCACCCACTTCCATAATGGAACATTATGTAGCTACATGACACGACTAGGACACTGATTCTCATCATTTATCCTTTGTAAGGGAACGAATCGTGAGATGTAACAAACAATGCCCCACCTTATCCCATGAGACCAGAATTATTATCTAATGTAATTGTACATCATTATCCCAAAAGGATGAAACAACCACCTGGAGTAATATAAGACTATAATAACATACTTCTTTCATGAAACAAGGATCACTACTCTCCAATATATAATGAAATCATCATCATCATCTAATGATAGCCTAGGTAATAAATCACCACCTACTAGTTTTAACCTCATGACTATATACATATGATATGAGTCATGCCCTACCATAACTATTTCTCAAAAAAATAAATTATAAAAAATTGGACACCAATAATAGATACTAGGTCCTCTAAAAAGTCCATCCTCGAATTAAAAAATAAGCTCAACATGTGTCATGAAATCTCCAAAGGCATCTCAACAACATCCAAAGATACCTATCTAGTATGTCTAAGATCACAAAAAACATTATCATTACATGATGCATATCTGTATCAATGTAAAATGTATTGGGATACTATATCTAGATCATCTACATTATATTTAGGCCATTCAATGTAATGATATACAAAATCATATTGTGATCCATATAGAAGAAATTTTATCACTGAAAATAAAATGTCACCAAAAATCCAATTTGTGGACCACCATTACTTTCTCCAAAACATGGGGAGTTTCATTATATTATTTTATTTAGATCTTACATGACCAATAATGTCATAATATACTAATATTCCATATTAAATATTACCACTACTAGAAAAACATCTCATTCATAACAATAAATAGCATATTCAATCCCTGGGATTGAAAGGATCAATACATGATCTATAATCAACCTCTAATTTGGATAGATATATTCTTACTCACATGGTTATGAAAACTAAATCATAACTCTCTTATAAATCATAATAGTAATTTTTGTTGATAAATGAGATATTTCTAAGGTATAACATTTATATAATCTAAATAAAACTATAAAAATCCCGATCTTGATCATTTTTTAGGACATGTCCAAGATATGAACTCCTTAATTTCTATATGAATATTGTTATAATAGTAATAGATATGAAAACCCCCTAATTTTATATCCTTTATCCAAAATTAGAAATTAATATCTTGGAATAATTTATATGTTATTGAATATTATTCCAAACTATGTCAATATATAGTACATGTTTCACCATGTTTGGTGAGTGGATAAGGATGTCATTAATAAAGAACATGAGAAATGAGTTATGGTCAGTGTGGAAGATCCTATTCATAAGGACCCTGAAAATTAATGACTCATTTTTCAGTCAAAATAGAATCAAAATGTAATCATATAGCCCCAAACTATTTTTAAACACTTACATCATAAGTTTTTGGCTCTCTAAAATTTAATTAGTGAAATCGGAATTAATGATCGTTCTTGGAGAACCATCCAACTCACCACCGATGATAAAAATACCATTAATACTAGAAAAAGAGTACATATTTTTCACTATATTCTACTTTTGTTTCTATTAATATATATATTGTCAAATAATATCATTTGTATTCTATTCAAACAAAATATGTCCACCACACAATGATATACTCATCCTGATATCACCCTTCCATTATAAGTCCTCAAGGAGTACCATGAGTTCCTTCCACACACATCATTCCATTTGATAATGGGTTATCGAAATGGGTTGCACAAATGAAATGAGTTATATATCCATATCATCTCCTATATCATAGTGATGTACTAGGAAAATATCTGATAATAGATCCAAAAATATATCCACAACTAGAGGGAATGAAAAGTGGGATTTCACTGATCCAACAAAAATATCCTTGCTCATAATCTACACCAAGATCATAAAACGTTATCTCAAGTCTGAAAAACCTCTGCATACCCCCATCTCCTTTTTAACAGTTACCATGAATGTATCTCTATCAAGATAACTAAATGATACTCCTCTCCTGAAGCAATCGATGTTATCATTGAAGGGAGTCAACCAATCCATGCCAATATTCACATAGAGCATTTCCATCTCAAGAATCTTGAAGTACCATAAATGTATATAACTGCAAAAAACAATGATTCACTTTTTTCACCATTATGGTTGGTCTATATTCGTTCTCAACTCTGTATCAAGGTAAACCATAATAAAAGATAACATGGCAATAATATAAATTCCAATAATAACATATTTATATGTGAAGGAATGGTACGAACTAGTATAAAATAGTGTAATAGATAATGTATAGGTGATGAATACCATTCTATTGATAGTTGGAAATCCATCGCTACCATATAATCTAGTTTTATCTAATTCATATACATTTCATTCATTTACTTCACTACAAAATCCTTGAGGTACACATCATTCATTAGTCCTCATCATTTCATCCTACCTTATTAGGACCCTAGTCTGATCTATGATTCCATGACTATACCTTCCTCAATAGATAGTAGAATATTGTCCTCATATCATTAGAGAAAAACATATGAGGATACTCCATCCTTACAAATTGTTGAAATTACATCTCATGAATTTTCTGAGATAGTGTGATGGTTTCTAAACATTCCAAAATAGAATAACTAAAATTATATTATGGAGGTAAAAAAATGTTGAACACTGTTCCACCTATAGACCACTACTCTTCTAAATGTCCCTAGTCTTCAACTTCGTACTACGAGAATAAATACTCATAGTAAAAGTAGAATTTCCACCAGTATATGCACTGAATGAATAAAAATAGAAGCTATTCGATTCTCTATCATAACATTATTGATAGAAATGTTATTTAATAGAACATATTAGTATGATTGAACTCCAAAACAGTAGAACTATAATTTGTTTTTGGGGTGATTTTTTATTTTGATCTTCTAGGACTTCTAAGCCTATTTTCCATAAAAAATAGAATAAAAGATTATTAGATCAATATAATGATAAGACTATATTTAAACTATCATGAAACCCTATTTTATCTCCATGAAATCCTTTTATTATTCAAGCATAATTGTGTTGGGGAAGAACTCCATGATGAATTGTCTCTTGGAATTATCCCATGTGAGACCCTCACATCCACTAACATGTTATATCATGCCTTGTCACCATTGAGAGGGTCCCTAATGAATAAGCACAGAAGACATCCACCTAATGTTATCAGTTTTCATAACAAGTTGAAAGGAACCCTTATTGATGTCAATAAAATCCACTAGATCCTATAGACTAATATTGCACAAGGAGTCTAGTGGATGTTGGAGTTGGAAGTATGTGTAATAGTCTATCGTGAACCTAGAAACTCTCCCACCATGGGTGGGAACAATGGGAAGTAATTCATAATCAAGTGGACTCACATCTAGTAATATCATAGAAGTTATAAGAGTGGTCCATATACCACCATCTGAAATAGTTGGTGGTGGACAAGGGTTTCCTTATAATAAGGATAACCCCAACCCATGTTAATTGGTGGTTCCATTAGTTTTTAGGGGGTGGAATCTTATGTAATGAAAGGGAAAAATTTAGTGAAAACCAATTTTTTTACTGACACTAATAAGTCTATGGGGTCACTCAAAGGTTTCCCTTGTATAAAACCTATGACACAAGGTATATTCCCCCTTCCACTGACCATGGTTATGCATCCATTCACATTTTTCACAATAATATATATATATATATATATAACAATATTATTAAGATAAAATAACTAATTAGAGTATGGATATATCACAAAAGTAATTAAACTAGTATATAATATATTAGATGACAAAAATTATATCTTGAACAAATATCAAAATTCAAGTAATTAAATTAATTTACAAGTATGAAACACAATAAAAGGTATATTACTGGAATTCGACTCTAAATTCCTACTCATTATGCATTAATACACCCAAGATCCCATTGAATAATAAGCAAAATACATTTAATGGTAACTCAATGTTTTGTTACACAATATTTTTTCTAAAAACATAGTAAATTTGTTACTACAGTCCAACAGAATCTACCCCATTTTAATGATGTCCTAAGTTAGTGAAAATTATAAGAAAAATTTTCTTTTATTAAATTTTTAATTCTTCAAACCAAGACACATTTTCCATTCCAAAGAGACACATGAATATAATTATTCCTCCTCATACATAAAAGGATACAATCTTGAAAGAAGGTGTGAACAACATCAGTGAAAAGACTATTCCCTCAGTACCATGTTATCACAACTCACAATAAATATAAATAATAATAAATTAATTAATGCGTAACTGTAACCTATAGACAACTAAAATATGGAAAAAATGTCATTCAAATAAATAAACCATGATCATAGTTTGAAAATTCTAACCAAAATATAAAGAATGCAGATAAAATAATTAAAAATGTGTGAATCCATAAACTTTCTACCACCATTTTATGCCCCTCTACCTAGCTATCAACCATATTCTCCTTTCTCTCACATGGATCCCTTTACATTATCATTAAATGATCATTTATTTATCGATACATGGTATGAGTAACAAAATCATGTAAGAAACCACAAATTCACACTTGAAATAATCTTCATAGGTTTGACATGTGTATTCCATGATAATATAAAATTCTTAAAAAGTAATTAAATAATAATAATTTTTACATAGTGTTCATGTGATAAAAAGGACACCAAAAATTACCATCTACACTTTATTCAGTCCCCATGTTGTGAAAATTAATGATAAGATGTCATAAGTAAAAAAACATTCCATTGAGATAGTAAATCGATCCCTTATCATCCATAAGGAATCATCTGTACATTCTATTATTCATCCACTGGGACTCAATAATGACATTCCACTATGTATCCATTATACATTTATTCAACATGTTTTTCAAAAATTATTATGAATTGAAAATCATATTCTTTAAAACTACCTGAAATCATGTGCATCCTACTAAACAACATCCATGGAATCATTTTACCACTATTGTGTTATTAGTTCCATCATTTCTATCATCACATATCCTTAAAACTATTTCTCAAGGTGAAAAAATGTCTCAACAATGCACCAATTCTGACAAACAAAAACAATTCCTCAATGAAAAGATAACATACCTAATAGGGTTTATCCTAGAAGTGAGAAATATCATGTCATCTTAAGAGTAATGTAACAAAATATAATCATGTGATAAATATAAAACTGGGTTAAACAATAGATAAGAAATATTCATTGAATCATGAATTATAAATGGGATTCATTGGACAAACACAGTCCACCAAGTGATCCTAATCATGAAATATCAACATGGTATGATAAAAAAAGTATTATACCCATGTAACAGGTATATAATAGATCCAGAAATGGAATGGAAAATCCTACCTCAAGGTTCTTGATGAATATAACCATGGATCCACAAGGATATAAGACTATAAATAATTACTTACCTAAAGAGAACAAGATCACACATCACTTATTCCAAACTCAGGTTCTAATTTAATAAATAAAGGGGTTGAAAAAGTGAAATTATGGAGATTACAAATCAATAATTGTGGTTTTAGAACCATATATGATAAATATGTCACCTTCAAAATTAGATCATGTTTATGTTGAAGGAGGGGTCACCAATTCACTAGAATCAATTTTCAATTCAGGAATCAATTAGGTACTCCATATAGACTCCAGAATAGTACCTCTTATCTATCCAAAACAAGCCGGTATACAATGGATATGTCATTAAAAAAATAAATCCATAGTGTGATATAGGAAGAAAATAGTCCCAAGATGAATGATTCATCCTAATAGAAGGAGTTGTAACCCTATAAAATAATTAAAAAACACAGCTAGAAACATAAATGGTTTCTCCTCTATCATTGGAAATGATTCATTGGGTCAAAGGGATGGAAGATAACTTAAAGTGGCCCAATACTACTTTGAGGTATGGGAGAAAAGTCTGATATAATGATAAATTTGAGGGGTCTCAAAAATGTATCCCGAAAAAGGTAAAATTGATTTTGGTGTAGTTCTTAGAGATCAATGAAAGGGATCAGAAATATCTAAGGACTAAAACATAAAGTGGTTTTCCATGATGTAGTTAGACCTATTGAAAACAATATACATGATATATTCTAGATTTAATGATGAGAGTCAATAATCCATGTAGTGGAATATGGATAAATGGCTATCACTACATTACAACCTCTACGTACATAGTCCCATAACCACCCTCCACAGTGCAAGGTATCCAAGACAGGAATTACCATATAGACTAAATTTTATAGCCTCTATAATTCCACAAAAAAATCTATATTTCTAATATATAAATCTCTTTTAAACCACCAAATATATTATTTATACAACAATTCCATCATGATACCATAGACATACCGTCAACAATGAAGAATTATCTCCATGTTATAATATACATTTAAAAAATATTTGTCACACCATATACATGAATCATTGTAGGAATGTAGGATTGACCTGATATTTCCAAGATTTCCTATTATTATTGAATTATTAGAGGTCCATATTTTTAATGTTTAAAAAACATATACGGAATTTTACTATATAACTTATTTGTTACATTCTACTCAACTGAACCATGGTGTATTTCCTTTTGGTGGTAGGGTTTTATTGATATTATAATTACACGTTCTCTGGTGAAGGTAATAAAATAAATTCACAAAGGGATTTATATAGACTATTAATGGATTTATATGTGAGTTTGGAATTATAGTAATGAGTTGGTGATGGAAAATAGTTCATGAAGGGTGATATGATGTTGGTAACGAGTTTCCAATTTAATGATGGTCCATTCCATCTCATAGAGATGTTAGTTTTTAATTAAATGTGTAATCATCAACATATAAATACTTTTCTCGTATAAATACTCGGTGGAATTCAAGATAACTAAACTGAGTATTTGCGAAAAGGAATGTGGAATGCCCTGGTCATTTGGATGGTATGTTCATAGAGAATTTAAGGAATTGAGGATGTGGTTTTTGGGTAGGCCCGGTTGGGTTCTTGGACTATTATTTCTTAGGATTTCGATTTATTATCGTTGTGGGAGAGTAGGTAGACATTCATGGTTTGGAATAAAACTTGAGTGATTTGTGGCTTTATGATAAATCATGACATAGGTATGATCAGCGTTTTTGAAGAGGAACACTAAATATTATCTAGATATGTATGATTTATATTCATAGAGGGAAATATTAAAGGGTTAGGTGCATGAGCCATAGCTAGATGATATTTGAGTCATGGGAGGATGAGTCAAATAGTGTGATCATATTTCATTGGATCTTACAACCATTGGGTACAATTGAGATTGGGTAAGATTATGTGTAATAAAAGGTGATCATTTTTTTTAATGATCAGTCATCTTTTGAGATTATAGTCAGTGTGGTGATGTTTTTAGGGAAATTTTTTGGTGGTTGAGGGAAGATGCAAAATGGGTATATACACTTCCCATTCACTATTTAAGTCAAGTTAATAAGTCATGATTAGGTGCACTGGAAATGGTTCAACTTGTGGAATGAAAATACAAGTATTGCAGTGGTAGTGAGGTATGATTATTTCAGTCATGAGAACCATGATTATTAAGAGCTTCTTTTTGTTTCCAAATAGTAGGATATGTTGTCAGTGTTGGATGAGGGTGTCATGGTGTGATTGACCTAATTGAAGGAAACCAAACATTCATTGAGTACAATAATAGATCAGTAAAGTGAGTAAGACTGTACCTTCATCATGGGAGACTTAGAAGGAACACTAATGGTTCATGTAATAGAGGAATAATGTGGGGATGTAGGGTGTTGATGGACACATGCGGATTTGTAGACCTTTAATTAAGTGATTAATTTTGTGGTGGTGATTCACTCGATGTGTAGGAATTAGAAGTACTCATGGGCCTCTTTCTGTTTACTTAGAAAATTATTCCACATGTTGTAGATGAAACTGATTCAATAATGATTATAAGTCTCTATGGGGATTGTGTCCTACCACCAATTCCTTTGAATAGAACTATATGATGGTGCAACAGGATGAATCACAATAACATGGAGGTTATAAATACATGTAATTAAAGGTAATACTATTGCTTACTTTTTGTAATCAATGGAAATCAATGATTTTAAATTCACTTTCTTCTTATATATATTATCATTATCACAGGGGGGAGAGAACATATTCCATGCGAATACAATTTGAATCGACTTCTCCAGGCCTATATGATCATGTTTCCCTATCACTTTTTTTTGTTATCTGATACACATTACCAAAAAACCTAAAATAAAAAATTATGTATTCATTATCTAAATCAAGGGTTGATATAATGTGATAACGGGTAATAATGATTGAAATATGTGTAGTGATATATCTCTTGAGGTTGTTGTTTGAATAATTCCAAATGGGATTCCACATTGTGGGGATTACACTATATTCTATTGTAGGATGTGATCCACATTGTGTGAAGATTTTTGATTGGTATGAATTTTGTTTGTTATGTGTTAGGAGAATGTAATGGTAAGTAATTGATTCTAGATTTTTGGTATAGATGGAACTACAACATGTAGTCCTTTTTTGGGTAATGGATGGATCATGGTTCTCAGATCGTGGATATCTGAGTTCCTCTATGGGTGATGATAATGTTACTCTTATGGTAGGGATAATCATATCAGTCATGGTTTAATGACCAATGTGTCAAAATTTTGGTTTATATTGAGACTTGTGAGTGAATTGTAAAGTTGGTGTCGTTCATCTAGTGCATGATAAAATTGTCTAAAATATATTTCATTAGGTAATACGAAATTTTATTTTCAAATAATGTTTTTGTTAGATTAGATGCATTTTCATCGATCTCAGTGGTATCTTGGGTTTATCTGATAGTGACATAAACGAAAAAACAAAAAATTCCTAACAATGTTCTGGGGTGAAACTAGTTTTTAGGACATGATTCATGGGTAAAATGAAATGGAAAAACAATATAGTGGTTTTCATTTGGATGTAAATTATAGGTGAAGCATTCGGAGTAGGTACCAAGGCATGGGACATTCATCGAAACCTATGTATAGGTTATTAGTGAAAATACTAAGATGGAGATGTGTGTTTTATTGGAGGATAAAAATTTTGAAAGTTATTTAGGGGATGCAAAATTGACATTGTTGGTCATGTATGTACATTTTGAGATGGGAACCATATTAATATGTTATTTTAGATGAATTTATCAAGTCAAAAGACTACTAGATGATCATTTTTAGTAAGTGAATCCAATGGTGGTGATCACCATGGGTTGTAATTAGACATTAAAATTGGAATATTATAGTGGGGACTTACTTCAATATCATATTGAATCAATTGAATAAATCATGGTATTTAAGGAAATACAAGTGTGGGTGAGTGCCATATCAATGTTGGGATTGGTATCTAGTTGAAGGCTTCAACACTGGTGAAAGTTGTCTCTAGAGTTGCGAAATTAGAGCATGGTCTATGTTCATAGATGGAACACAATAAAAATATTGTGAATTAATGACTATAATGGTTTGACATATATTGTTTTATTACTATAATGATTTGTTAAGGACGAGAAGAATTATAGAAGGGAGTTTGAAATGACCCATGGAATTTTATGCCATTATGTTTGGGATTTATTTTGAATTTAGGGTTTTTGTAAGGTCCATTATGATAACTAAAAGTTGGATTAAGATTATAGAAGCATAAAAATTCCAAAAAGGTATTTCTATATATATTCATATGATTCAGTGGATACATGAGAGATTAGGAAAAAATAAAAAAAAAATAGGGTGACCAAGTTGATTCATTAGCCATTAGCTAGACAATGGAATACCACCATCCATCTGGTGTGCTGGGAAGGATACCAATGTGATGGATTTTATCATTAGTGATCTCAGACTAGATCACTGGTGGGTCCTATATGCATTTTTTAGTTGGGTATTTTTCAAATTTATTATTTTATAGTGCGTCGGGTTTTTAGGGGGATTGGAAATTTGGAGAGGCCATGGTTTGAATCATTTTCTACTAATTTTATTATCTATTAACCATATAATTGTAGGGGTGTTATTTTATGTGCTGAAGTATTATATCATTGGTATAGAATTAGTTTAACTCTATTTTCTTTTTTTCCTCTCACTTCTTGTGATTTAATCTGTTTCTTTTGAGGATTTTGATACTTTTTCCACTGGAGGATGGTGGAATCGACAGTGGTCGAATGGAATTTTTCCTAATTGTTGTCGATGACCTCCCAAAATACTATCTACAATACATTTTAAGTGGATTTGGGGAATTTATGATCCCCAATTATTTCTCCTGGTGTTTTTGGAGAAAATAGAATTAGACATCCATTCAGTTGGGTATGAGTTTTAGCATTTTTTAAAGCCAAGACTCCGGAGTTATTTGGTAGTTGTATTCACTATGTAGATTGAAATTATAGAAATTGGGTGTTTATTAGATTATTTTAGGATTTATGAATATTTTAGTAAAATTTTTTAATTAATTATATATTTTTATAAACAATTGTTTCTTATACATTGTGTGAAATAGATGCAGGGGAACTTGGATTAGGCTTGATAGAGCGTGGAGATATATTAAATATTGTATCGTAGTCAGTAGACCGTATAATAAAAAATTAATTTTTATGTTTATTTACATGTATGCATTATGGGAAACTGTATAGGGTTTATGTAGGAGGATTCAGGACTCAGTGTGGCCATATAGATTGAATAGTGTGGTAATAGGATTCATATGGCTTTTGTAAGTGCTCGTAATCATTATGATGAATTGGGGGGACATAAAAAATATGTTTCCAAGGGGATATTCCTATAGTTGTGATGATCAATACCCTCTATGAGGTATTGGGTTATGATATGAGTTTTTAGGTGTCCATGGTTTGTTTTTTATGGCTCATTGGATGGAGTGGGAGGTTTGGGCTATGTGGTGAGGGTTGAAATGGTTGTAAATATAATGGGGGTAAAATAAAATCATTAACGAGGCTATATGTGAGTCCAAAAATGATTTTAAATCCAAAGGGGTCTATCAATTCATTGTATAAAATGATAGATAGAGTTTACTTTGGTTATCAGGTTGACAAATATCCCATGGAAGAAGTGACATAAGACCCATGTAATGGACATAATAATTATTTGAAACCATTATTTTGATGAAAAGATATATTTTTATGGGAATTTAACTAAACATGTTGAGTCTAGGTATGGTGATATCTTTTTGTTAAGGGATTCTCCCCCATTGGTGGGACTATTAGTGACAACATGCATTGGAATGGATGTGGATCGAACCCATAGGTTCAGGGTTAATGTGATATTTATTGGAGTGATGTCACTTTTGATTGATGGGTTTAGATGATATGATTTAGTGGAGACCAAGATTTTTTGGAGTACCTAGTGGATGCATTGTCTATAATGTTGAGTTGTGATGTGATTAGTGGATACGTCTCAAATAACTAGTTCCCTAGGATCAACTAATGAGTTTTGTGATGTCATGTACTCCCAAATTGTTTTTCATAAGTCTATTAGACCTTGTTAGAGTCATTTCTGACTGGTCATGTGATGTGATATACATAGATTTTATGGGGATGTTTTTGTGTGATGATCATTCCCTAACACATTGGGTATTGTGTAGAGTACCTCGCCAGATGTGGATTGGGTTTGCGTGTTTGCTTTCAGGACATAAATTGAGTTATATTTTAGTGATTACTGATGTGGAATTTTACATGAATTAGTAGGACAATATGACATCATATTAACTTATGGGCAGTGGGTTGAAGGATGATAGAGGAATTTATCGTTAGTAGATTCATCCACCACAATGTACTTTTATGAGGTATGGGTCCTCATATGATGAGAGGTTTTACCAATGGACCTCCCTTGGATGAGAAGTGTTGGTTTAATTCATGTGGATGTATTACTATTTGTGGTGATTATGGGTAGTCAGTCAAAGTTTTAAACATATATGTACCATGAGTATTTGATAATATGTTGGGGATAAATGTGGTGTTATAATGATACATTTGTATACTTTCATGGAACTGAGGAAGGTATAGTCAGTTGTTCTAGTGTCCTAGTTAGAGCTTGTTCACCTATTGAGCTTGTGTATCTAATCATGTGACGTGGATATTGAGTTTGTTCATGATGATATAGAAAATATGTTTATTTTATTTCCTTTAATTGTTTGTAATCATGATTTAAAAATTTTATATTATGGATTCATATTGATACAATTCTATTTTATATGTTCAAACCCAATCCAGTCATCTTGTTGTGTGTGCATACCTTATCCCTAATTTTCATTTTAGATCATGAGAAACGATGAGGACCAGGATGATACAACATGAGGGTATTAGTTTATGAGAAATGTCCATGTGGATAGATGTAGGTCTTTTCTGAATGAATTGAATTATTTGTATAATCTATATTTTTTTTCTAAAAGTTGGATCTGTGTGTGGATGTTTAATATGACAACCTCATATATGTTATTGGATACAACTTGTTTTTTACATAATTTAATGTTTATGGATGTGTATGAGTCATGATTATTTTTCAAATTTATATGTTTCTTATTGGTGTCCATATTTTCACCATATAATTGATTATTCCATCACTGTTAGTCTTCATTTGCTGACATAGGGGAAGGAGGACATGAGGCCCTCATGGTGCCTGTGGCCTAAAAATTGTCGAGTGGGTCATGGTAGGACATTATATATGTCAAGAAAATTCATGTATAACCTGGTACCTATATTCATAGGACAACCCATACATAACCCAAATGGAACTCATGATCCCTACATGGTGTAGATTATTTTTTGGTATCATACAAGATATTGTGGCAATGGTTTTCTCACATAAACAATGGATTAAACAATAAAACTCATTTTAAAGAAAGAATAATCCATTGGGATATATATACTAGAGTTTAAATATGGTCATAAACCCATATCACATCTACAATGTACCAAATAATTGGATTGAATATCTATGTACCATAAAACAATTCCTCTCAAAACCCAAAGTTCCAATTAAAATACCACCTCAAAGTGCTGCATTTTCTATGCCCAAACACAACCTTAAGGAAGAACCAATTGGAGGTGGTAGTTACTATTGATATTTGGGATATGATATTGGGTGGATTTTGGGACATGGGTTATTTATAGTATTTTCCTATATTTTTAGGATGTAATTTCGGTTTTTATACATGTCTTATATCCAGAACAGTTCTCCATATAGAGTTTCCTATTGTGCTTACTAACTTTTTTATGTTTATTCCTCTAATTATATGGAAAAATCAGTCTCACAAAGTCTTTTACGATGTGTGGTGCCAATCTCTATATAGTACGGATCTAGAATTTAATACGGTCAATGTCGTGGTTTTCGTAGGTATCAGGGTACCATGTTTATTAGGTTACAGTGGGTATCCATTGCAGTTCATGATAATGTGGTATCATAGGTGTAGATTAATCATCATTCCTTGATGTCAGTATCCAGTTGTGTTATTTTATCGTGACATAGGACATGGTTACAACTGATATCCTAGAAACTTCTCTATGTAATTATCCTTAAGACAGTTGGGGTCATTTGGGGAAGACATATTGAGGATTATATGTACTATTATACCTCATATTGATTATGATAGAATGAAATCCAAATATTACGTTTTATCAACTGGGATTAATTACTTTGTTTCTCTGTTTGAGTGTTCATATATCTTCTTCAATTATGTTTTCTGATATTTGGTAGAATAATTCCAATGATAAAACCAGAAATTAAGAGTCAAGAGGAAGAAGATGATGATGATCTGGGAGAAAATCCTCTCATAGAAAAAAATCTAGTTAAGTTATCACACGGGTTGTACAAGCTCTTGGATATACACCTCCACCCATTCTCATTCAGGCTTAAGCTATGGATCCTCAAAGGTTTGTTTTATAAAATCCACTAAGGAGTTTATTTTCCAAAATACTCTATTATTCCAGTGCTCTAATGATCCTATACTATATGAGTAATTCTTAAGAAATATCGTGCTTCTGCTTGAGTTCATATAGATGCTAGATGATATCAAGGTTAAATGTTCCCCCTTCAAGCTAGTGGGTCCTAGAAGGACATGGAGGGACATGAAGGATGTGAAATATAGGCATGGGGGATTAGGGTGTAAAGGAATTAATTCTATTTTAACTAGAAAGTTCTATCTAATGTTGATGGTGTTGGAATATGTTGTTGTGTTTTTCAATATCATGTACCCTGATATGACAGTGAAAGAATATATGAATCACATTTTTGATCATTTATAGATTACCCCAGATATTAAATCAAATTATATTATGAAAGTTTTTTGTTTCCATATGGTACATTGATCAAATATTTGTTCTCAGGTTTGAAGTTCAAATTTCGTTCTTATGCAAATGTGAAGAATAGATTGTTGATGGTCAGATTGTACATTGATGATAATTCAATATTTATATGTGTTACATTTTATAATAGTTGAATATATATGATTCCTCACAAAGGGATAATGACGATTGGTGATTAGTGAAGTGGTTCTATACATAACATTTTTCTAGACCTACATTAGTGCCCGACAGAGGCCATTTGACTTGTTACTTATATGTAAAACCTGGGAACTTGAAACTAGTATTCAATAATACACCCAAATTATGTTTTTCATATTGATGATCATGTCACTTAATGAAGTTCTACTGCATGCAGTCTACTCCAATTAGTGACACGAGATTAATGGTTCCAAAGAAAATTACAGTACTTTTAGAAGCATCCGGAACAATGGGGTTTCATCCATAGGCTTCTTGAACAAAGCTTCATCACATAGTGGAAGTGTCTCTAGAAGTACAAGATATGAGTCTAGTAAATTTGAGAGGTACCATCACTATATGTTCATCATTAGTGAATAATTTATTTGATAGCAAGTCATCTTATTATCTTATTTCAACCCATATTATCAATTAATCAAGCTTCATATAAATATTTTATCTTATATGATATATGTTACCATATACCTCTTAGTAAATAGAGAATGGTATTCATAGTAATATTTTTTTTCTTTATTTATTAGATATAGATCATACCTGGTATTTTATATTTACTAATATTAAATTGGTTGACACCATATTCATGTTTTATTGAATCATTTCCAATAATTCTTGTACTGGTTATTATCTTTGATGGGTCTCATTTACTACACTCGATGGGGTGTTTCATATCTTTTAGGTAGAATGTGAAAAGAGTTTGAGTAGATTCAATCCATCTTATAAAAATTCATGGGATGTGATATTAGTGTTTTATTTTATTCTTGAGTTGGAATCTATTCGAGGTTATCTCCCTCCAGTTGTCATTTTGTTTCATATCTTTTTCACTTCTGAATCCTCTATATTCCACAGGTTTGGGAGTTAGATAGTTATATCACCTTTCTTTTGAGTACCCAGCTAGTATCTATTTCTTATTTCCACATGGAACCAGATAAAATTATATCATTTAAGTATCAATTAGATGATCCATTAGATAAATAATGTATATTCCTAAGTGTGTCATCAGGGGCATTTCTCGTTTACTCTTATAAAAACCTAAGGGGTCTCTTCATCGTTTTATTAATTAAAAAACTCAATAGATTCATAGAAAAAAATAATTATTTCCATAGATTGATGATATTTTTGACTAGTTATATCTGGTGATGTGGATCTTGAATATATATAATTGATCTAGTTTCAATTACTTAATAATAAAATAATATGAAATTTTGAAATTTACCATTAAAATATGCTATGAACACTATGAGTACCTTTTCATTCCATTTTGTTTAACCAATGATCCACTTAATTTTATATATTGAATGAAACTTATATTCCTTGATTATTTTGATACTTTTTAGGTGGTATTTTGGGACGATGTCCTAGTTTACTAAAATTTAAAAGTATATCATGTGCAGTATCTCAGTGGTGATCTGGAATTTTTGAGAAGTCATTGAATTTATCCTTGATTGAGAATGTTATTTATGGATTCCATAAGTGATTTTAGTGAGACACGTGGTGTCAAAAAATGAAATTTCAGTTTATAATGAAAAGGTGAATCATATTAAAAAATGGGAGACACCGCAAAATGTTTTTGAGATTCAGAGATTATTGGGATTATCATGTTTTTTATCATTGATTTGTAAAGGATTTATCGAAAATTAATTCTATGATGGCCAGCCTAACTCTTAAGGGATTCATTTTGTAATGAAAATTTTCAATTTTATTTTTTCATGATAAAACATATTTTGACTATTCTGCAAGTCTTGACTCTACTCTTTGTCAGTTTTGGACATGCGGTCTTATTTAATACACCAGGTTCTAGTTTAGGACATGTTCTTATATGGGAGATCATGTATTTGCTTATGTATCATGATAGATTAGGCCACATGAGAAGAATTACCAAAATAATGACCTTGAACATATAGCTATGATGCACGCACGTAAGATTAATCAGAGTTACAGTTTCAAAAAAATGATTACTATGTATTTTGAAAATAAAATATTGACTTATATTTTCTATAAAAAATATATTAATCTCCACTATATGAATTAGGTGTTGTTCTAGAAATATATTGTCAGTTACATCTCATTTAACCCATGGAATAGAATTATCATTGATGACGCATTGACCTTGAAATTTTTGACCCAGCTGGTGAAGGAATCATCATAATAGTGGAACATAATGTATATTTTTTTATGTTTCATATAAGAGTCTATGAATCATTGTCATACTTTTCATGCCCAGTGTTGAACTGACATCTGCACTTCTCAAAATAATTCTTTAGAAGCACATCTTGATGATGAATTTCGAATAATCTGAGATGATATTAATTTGGGGGAGCCAATTACTGAATCTCCATTCTATACATAGGTCATTCAATGTTATAATAAAAAAATTCTACCATTATCCATCACAAAATATGTAATGATGGATTTAAAATATATAATGTGGGAAGTACACCTTGGAACAACAATTATTCTCTATGAAATTTTGTGATTAATCTCTTATCCATGTATGAGATGTGACATTTACTAAATTTTCGCATATTGTTATACATTCCAACACATAAATAATAAGAACTAGTGAACTTTTGGTTTTCTTTATTCAGGTCTAATGTCGACATGGATGTGGGATGAAATTTCTATGGACATTTTTTGGTTTTTTATGTACAAAGGGAATGAATAATTAAACATGGGTTTTGATTTATAAGTTGACCAAATCAACTAACTATTTACCCATTTTTGACAGAAAAGACCGGGGAGTTGAGAAATATATATGTGTATGATATTAGTAATTTTAATAGAGTAACATATTATATAGTATATAATAGAGGTCCTTTAGATGATTATTTCTTTTGAAGAGGACTCCAAGAGGCACTGGGAAATCATGATTTTTTGAGTATGGAATACAATTCGTAGTTTGATGGATATTCCAAAAATGAAATATAGATTATTTAAAATATTAATCATGAATACATTCATGTTTTTTTGGATTTCTATGCACATTAGTGGATTTTTCTGTTTTCATATACCAAAATTTACCAATCCAAAATTAGAATGGATCCTTTTAAGACCTTGTATATCCAACCGTGAAAATATTCATTAAACTGGATGGATATTAGTAAATTGTCCATGGTGGGACTAATCATAGTTTAAGACATGAGAGTAATTATTTAGTTGATTTATTTGAGAATTTTGATATCAAATATCTGGTATAAACATTTTTATTATTATCATCACATACTATTTGAATTTTCATTTAGTGATCAGGTGTTCCTAAAGGAATCACCTTTATGCGGTCATCGATGGCTTAGATGCAAGGAAAACATACTCCACATTTAAGAATTCATTATGAAGTTTTTATGACGTGGTGGAATGTTTCTTATTGTTGATCACATACTCTTTAGTTTGAATTCACACATAACATGTTCCATGCATCAGAACTAAAAATGAATCTTTTTTATCCATATCATGTTATGTTCTAGAGAAATCTTGATGTGGAACATAATAAATCCATGAATAACCATATAATCATGATATTTGATTCTAAATCTAAAATAATTTATTACAGGAAGATACCATTGGTTCGAGTTCTATGGAGTCAAAGTTTTTGTTCTCAAGAGGCTTGTGAGAGGGAGGAACTAATAAAAGTTCGGTTTCCCCATATTTTTGACAAGGAAGGTTCAAAAAAGGATTTAAGAGGAATGAATGTTTCTATGGTGGGGAGGCTGTAATATAATACTTCTATTTTACGGTACTCCTAAACCCCTATTTTGATCATTATTTTTTTGGGTATTTTATAGTGGTTCTTTAGGAGAAATTTTGGAAAATTTTAGAAGATGGGTGAATTGATCACAAATTGCACACAGTTTTCCCATACCATGAACCGTCATAGAAAAAATAATTAAATCCCAATAATCATGAGGGTTCATTGTTAGAGAACAATTTTTCAATCCATGTGACCACAATGGAGATCATAGGAAACCTGAACACCATGGGATCATGTTTAGGGTACACACTTTGACAAACTATGTGGTCCAACCCAGTAAATCATGCGTACATTATTTAATTATTCATAATATTAAAAAAAATCCCACAAACTCTATTTTAGACCCCTTCCCAACCCTAACATATTATTTCTTGATTTATTAGGTTTTTAGGGATATAAAGGACCCAATTTGTCTCTTCAAATTCCAATAAAATGTATATTGATGTTAAGTGATATTTGGGTGATCCTTTCATGGTATGTTTTTGTTCCCTGTTCCGTCTATCTGAGTCTCTATATCTCCCACACTCTCCTCCCCAAGGTTTATCAAATATAAGTTATTGTAGGATATAATATATGTGTATTAGATCTTGAATTTCTATTTTATTCTTGGATATCCACTATCGATGATCTTCAATGAGGAATCCTGTATCTGAATGATTGTTCGCAATACTCTGATTTATGGTAGGTATTTCTGATTATGATTGGGCAATTTATACAACAAGAAATTTATTTATTTCAATTAAAACTCTCTCAATAAAATTTCAAATAACCAATTTGTTGTGGATTTTGGTTTTTATTTTTTATTGCTAGAAAATAGGGGTAAATCCGCAATTCTTGTGAAATGGAGAATTATTTGAATTTAATGGAAATTATGTGCCTTGATTTTATGGAAATAAATTATGTAATTGATTTGAAATTATTATTTAAAGAAAATTGATTTAACTATTTTAATAAGAAACCATTAATCTTATAATGAAAAATAAATTACTTGATTAAAATCAAATATTTGTTTTATATTGAAATTGGAATATTAAATTGTTAAATGTCTTATTTTTTTTAAAACAATATTGAAATAAGTTTCCCATTATTGATATTTGTTAGGGAATATAAATGCCTAGATAGTGATATTATTATTATTTACAACACTCTATAGATGAATTAAATCTATAAGAAAACAAATAAAACTCGTCACATCCATGATGGGATGATGATGATTCCAATTGGAAAAGTTTCTTTGGGATGTGTGTACACATATTCTTGTGATCAACTATTCGGGTGTCTGAGGATCGCATAAAATAGAACTATCGTACCTCTTGGAAGATGACCATGTTTCCAAATTTTTTTATTAGTTTAATATATATTCCATTATTCTTAATCATTATTAAAAATTGATTATTATTTTATATAAACTATTTTATGTAAGACTATTATTAAGATATAGTTATATAAATACTTTCTATAAATTAAAATATAAAGCATGATTTGTTTAAAATAACATTTTTAGCCGCCACACCTATTTAATTAATATTGAATCCTTTATTTGGTTAATTACCTATTAATATTAATATAGACTCCTTGGTGAGAAACAACTAGTCTTTCACATCACACCCAACATGTTCCTTAAAGAATTTGTAGATTTCCTTCATTCAGAATTGAGAATCGAGAAAGAACCAAATGGAGGTAGTAGTTTCTATTGATATGTTGGATTTGTGACATGATTCATTTTTGGTAATTTTTTTATTTATAATATTTTCAATTACATTGTTTATGTACATTTGGTATATATACTAGTTTAACATCTATTAATGTCCTCTCTAAGTGGTTATCTTTTCTGTATACTGCCTTTTTTATATTTCTTCTTCTATTACAATGAAATTTTTATCCCAAATTACCTTGTATGATTCAAATTGCTAGATTCATACCCATGGGGATGAGAAATTCCCTTCATTCTATGTCATACCTGGCCTAGATATCATGGTATAATGGTAACTAGGATAGTTTGGGACAACATATATCAATGTTTTTTGATAAGTAAATAAAGTTAATAATGGTTATGCCGAATTCCATTAGGCATGGGAGGTTGATTAATTTAAATAAAATAAATAATATATCAGAAAAAACTATGTGTCAATGATTGTGGCCAAAAAGAATTGTGAATTTTACTATTTTATCATAGTTATGTGGAATTGTATTTAATTTATTTCAAAAATTGGGAAAAATTTACATGGTTCAGATAATCATTTCATGATATTTCAATCATATTTATAATATTTGATTTATATTTTTAAAAAACTTATTTTTATTTTTGGGATTTCTCTTTCCCATTTCTTTTCTAGAATATTTCATAAGCATTTTCAATCTATATGTCTATTGACTTCCATTTCAAATCATTATTATTTAATTTTGTTTTTCCAATTAAAATTTATTATTAATTCATAATTTTATATTGTTAATATGATAATATCATTAATTAAATGAGGTCATTTAATCAGTAGTGGAAATTCTCTTAAAATGAAAAAACTAAAGAGTTCAATTATATATATTTAATTCAATAAATCAAATAAATTCATTTTTCATGCAATCACATTTAGAAATAATTATAATTTCATTCTATAATATTTATTTGGTTAAATGTATTATCGAGGGAGGATAAACATGATAATTGAGATGATAATATTATGAGAAATAAATTTAATTTAATTACTAATTTATGGATGAATATGATTTCAATTATTTTTGTTCAATTAATTTTAAATGGAGTTTTATAAATTTATTTACAAATAAATGATGTGTTAATATTTAAACCAATTACATTTGGACATACTACAATAAAATTTATTAAATATATTTATAATTGAAGAGAATAATTTTTTTTAAAAAAATATATTGAATTTATATATTATTCATAACTCTTTTATTTATTATCAAATATTTTGAATTTAGAATATACAATATAATTATGATCATTAATTAGATTTTTATTTTTCATAAAAATTGGAATATCAAACATCTTTCAAATGATAATTTTATTTACTCAAGGGTTCAATCTCAAACATCAGCTATATTATGAATTAGTATTTTTATTTTTAATGTAAGCATAAAATTTTGAAAACATTGTAATACATTTTAGAAAATGAAACCAATGATAATTTTATTCAAAAAAATACATTTAAAATAATAATATCAAAAATATTTTCCCCTATTTTCCCATCATAATCGGAATCATTATTTTTTACATTTATATTAAAATAAACAATTTCTATTATATCATCCATTATAATTTCAATAGGAATGAAAAAAAACATGATTTTCGCAGCTCAAATCAAAGCGCCTCACGCGTATGGGAATTTTCTAAATTTCCCCACATTTCGTCCTTGGCTTCTTGCTCCCGGTCGGCGGCGGAGGTGATGTTGACCATTGATCTAGGCGCGAGCATGGTTTCCAATGGTTCCTTGGATTCCCTTGTTTCCCCTCCTTACTCTCTTTGTCTTGAGGTTTTCTTCAAGGATGCGTTGTGTCCCTCTGACCCTCAATCCTCCTGCTTCATGGAGTCCCCCCGGTGGTTCCACTGGTTTCGAGGGTGAGTCCTAATTTGTCCTTGGATGTTTCTACGGAGGCGTTTGATGGGGATGTTGCTGGCATGAAGTGGACTCTAGTTGACAGGTTTGGAGGTGCGAATCCCCTCTCCTGGTCTTCATGCGTTGTGTGTATTCCTAGGGTTTGGCTGATTCAGTTTTCATCTCGTCGATTCATCGACTCTCCTACTTCCTGTTCTTCTCTTTAGAGGCGGACATTGTACACTCCTGGTGCAGGGTCCCCCGACGGATGGGGAGGTGGTTCTTCAGCTTGGAACGGTGGTCGTTAGAAGTTCACAAAGGCTGGGAGAGCCCTAAGGCGGCGGTTTGGGACTGTCTCCCAGGACTCCCACGGCCGTTTCAGAATGGAGCTTTCCTCAAAGCTATTGGAGACTCCCTCTGTGGTTTTCTCTATGTGGATGATTGCACCAGGAGTGGGACAGATCTGTCCGTTTCCGGGATGTGCGTCGAGCTTGATCTATCCTTTCCCGTTCCTGTGGGACATAACCTGAAGTTTCATGCTGAAGGGCTTTGGTCTCTAGATCTTCTGTATCCGGTGTTTCAAAGGTTCTGCACATCCTGAATGCTCCAAGGTCAGTCCTAGCTTGTGTGAAATAGGCGTCAGAGCAGATCCCTATGGCATGAAGGTCGACCAACTTTGGGGCATGCTCCTATCCCCCTAGGATCTATTGGTTTCACATCTACCCAGCCCCAGGTGGCCCCTCGTGTTGTTGTCTCTTCTTCAGATCTAGCCTCTAGCGCCATCAACCTCGGTCCCTTGGAAGGAGGGGTTCATGTGGGTGTGCCTTGTGATGCCTTGGTTCTCTGCCCTCAAGGATCTCCTCCTTCATGGCTGATAGTATCGCTGACCTGGTGCTTTCTCCCCATCGGCTCGTATCTGTGGGTAGGTTTCTGGAATTATTTGTGAATCTTCTCGCATGGATTGGGAAGCCACTGATTGTGTATGATCCTATTCCAGTGGTGGATTTAAAGGCGGAAGGTATCTGGGTGGTAAGTGGCATGTTCGTGCAGCCCCTTCCCCGATCTGTAGGTGATGAGGGACTTGATGCGGTTTCCTTGGCGGGGTGTGAGGGTCCGGTTTATCGGGCATGAAGTGAGGGAGGAGAGGGGTCTTTGATTATATCCCCCCCAAGAACTATTAGAGGGAATACTATCAAGATATGATCTCTCCGGTAATCGTTATCCCCAATCCCACTAGATCTCATTTTGGGTGTTTGTACCCGCGTGAAGTCTAAACAGCAAGGGTTATAGAGCAGGGAGTGCTACTCTTTCCGCCATTCTGATACCAAGTTTCCTGGGGTCAAGGATGGGATCAAGGATTACCAATGATTACCATGTTTATATGGGACTCTAGCGGCCTTGGGGCGAGGGACAAAACAGATTTCATTGCTTCGAAGATTAATAAAAGCAAATTTATCATAGCTGCAGTTCTGGAACATAAGCAGAATCCATCCAAGTTGAAAGATTTCACCCATCAGGACAAAATGCATGAAACTATGCAGGCGGATTCTATGAATCGTCATATCTAGATATTCTGGGAAAGGGACATTTCAGTGGACCTGGTGCAGGCAGGAGAGCTGTTTATTATGACCAGGTTGCAAATGGACTCTTTGAATATTGTGGTTTTCATTGTTTATGGTAGTTGTAAGGATGGAAGAAGGGATGCTCTGTGGTATGAGATCAACATGTTTGATCCAGGAGATGATCCTTGGATCATCAGTGGGGACATTAACACCATCACGGAACCAGCGGAAAAAAATACGGGGACCGTTTCCTTGTCGAGAAAGCATGGATTTATTTCAGTTCATGGAATGTAAGGGGTTAAAGGATATGGGCTACATAGGAGACCGTTTCACTTGGTGTAACAACCAAAAAGGGAGAAGGCTCTTCTGGAGTCGGATTGACAGATGCCTCAACAACTTGAAGGTAATCTGGATGTTTCTGAATTCCAAGGTGACCCAGATGATTCGTAGTATTTCTAACCATTCTCCATTGTTGGTTTCCCGGATCTCTTCCTAGGAAAACCATGCAACATTCCGCTTCTATAATCTGTGGACGAGTATTGAAAAGTTTATTAAGATGGTGAGGGAGTCTTGGAGGGAACCGGTGCAAGGCTATGCAAGGGTGGCTATCCATAACAAACTCATGAGACATAAACAGGGGCTACAGGCATGGGTAGAGGAACTTCCCCACATTGATAAGGAGTGGGATGATGTCACGACCCGTCCTCGGGGCCCGTGCCGTGACTACCCTAAGCCCGCCTTCCATAGGCCAGGGGCTGGTGACTAGAACCAAGGCGTAAATCCTGATAAAAAGGGAAGGCATTGCCTTTGTAAAGTAAGCAAGCACCATAGAGTAAAAGCAGAAGAAGTAAACACTAAGTACGGAAAGTAAAAGGGGCCGAAAATACAAGCCCAACTGTAAACTACAACTTGAAAGGGAAAACATCAACTGTAAAGTAATGCCGCTACGCCGAGCTGTCCACTAGAAATCCCACTTGAAGGTTGGGTACAGATAGATCCACTACTCCTCGGGTCCCGCCGTCCACTCCGAGCACGTCCCGCCTAGTGGTCCACCTCCAGGTACCGTCCTGCTCTGCAAGCCTCAAGCACAATCAACACTGTCCGTCGTCTGCAACCAACACAACGTAGTGCGGGCATAGCCCGTGCATGGTTGAGTATAAGCTACTCAGTAGGGACCTCGAGACCCCCGAAGGTCTCCCAAAATCCACAAAGGATAAACCACAATGGAAAAATACAATCACGAAGTACAACCGACACTGCTTAGGTATATGCCAATACATATACCTAAGTCATCAATCCTTGTTCGGCTCCAACATCCGAGCCCAAGCACAACCCAGTCCACACAGGAAAGCAAACGTAAATCCACACAGGATAGCACGACACAATCCACAAAGGAGAGAAAAACGTAATCCACACAGGATAGCATGACACAATCCATAAAGGGAAGCAAAACGGAATCCACACAGGATAGCACAACACAATCCACAAAGGAGAGTAAACAGTAATTCAGCTCACACAGGTATACATCGTCAAAAAGGTGAAAGGGATGATCAGATATAGATACTGAATCATCTAAGCTGGGACCCACATAGGATACAAGACCAGTCGTCTTCATTGTTTCATTTAAGCTGGGACCCACATAGGATACACGATCAGCAAAGCTAGGACCCACATAGGATACAAGACCAGTTGTCTTCATTGATTCATCTATACTGGGACCCACATAGGATACAAGACCATTATTGAATCATCTAAGTTGGGACCCACATAGGTTACAAGACCAGCACAGCTAGGACCCACATAGGATACAAGACCAGCTGTCTTCATTGATTCATCTATACTGGGACCCACATAGGATACAAGACCAGTATTGAATCATCCAAGCTGGGACCCACATAGGATACAAGACCAACACAGCTAGGACTCACATAGGATACAAGACCAGCTGTCTTCATTGATTCATTTATACTGGGACCCACATAGGATACAAGACCAGTATTGAATCATCTATGCTGGGACCCACAAAGGATACAAGACCAGCTGTCTTCATTGATTTATCTATACTGGGACCCACATACAATACAAGACCAGTATTAAATCATCTATGCTGGGACCCACATAGGATACAAGACCAGTATTGAATCATCTAAGCTGGGACCCACATAGGATACAATACCAGCACATCTAGGACCCACATAGGATACAAGACCAGCTGTCTTCATCGTTGCAGTCCACTGAGGATCTCTGCACAATCGTCATCGTCGAAGTCGCAGTAGTAGTCGCAGCCAGCACTAGGGTTCCCGCACACAACAAGCTCATTCGTGAGCGTCCTCTCCATGAGCCGAGAGGCTGATACATCAACTGTCACAAAGTCCAGAGTTGATGTATCCAAAAGTTCCGTATCATCAACAGGAACTCAACGTCGTAGACGGCGCGTCGATCAGACGCCCGGTCTGAGAGTTATTGGCTTTTTCGTCCGAGGGGCCCGGTTGGTTTTTAAGGAAAAACCAACCCGACCATACTCCACTTGTGTCCAAACCTGTGGCGGAGTATGCCAAAAGATCCGTCTCACTAAGAGGAACTCAACAAAGCTGACGGCACGTCAATCGGACG
Source organism: Viscum album (assembly GCA_963277665.1). Classification (NCBI taxonomy): domain Eukaryota; kingdom Viridiplantae; phylum Streptophyta; class Magnoliopsida; order Santalales; family Viscaceae; genus Viscum; species Viscum album. The sequence continues at coordinate 538,413,476 of OY728157.1, forward strand.
TCCGTAGCTCAAGATATGAGCGTTTCCGCTCTGAGGGCCCGGTTGGTTTCGTGTACGAACCAACTCGGCGGAACTCAAAGTAATCCGAAACCTTGAGTGCGATATACCGAAACGACTGCCTCGATCCAAGGATCGCATTGCCATAGATGGCGCGTCGTTTGGAGGTCTGTAGCCCGAGTTATGGGCATTTGAACCTAAACAGTTCGGTACCGGGGGTTTCGGGCCCGGGCCGACCCGGCCCGAGACCCCCCCCCCCCCCCCCCGGCTGGCCCGAACTGGGTCGACCCACCCTGGAGAGGGTCGGCCAGGCGCCGGTCCGGCTCAGCGCAGCGCACTTGGCACACTGCCATCTCGGCTTCGGCCGAGATGATTGAAGAAAATGGGGGGGCGCCTGCTCCCCCTTTGTGAAACCGTGGCCCCCCTCATAATGGGGGGCCATTTCGGCTGGCCGGGGGAATTAAATTCCCCCGGGATTCTTCATTCCGGCCGGCCCGACTTGGCTGGCCGGCTCCCTCTCAACGGGACTGGCAAAGGCCGGTGCCCTTCCGGTTTCCGACACCGATGGCCCGACTGGCCGCCGGTCACCTTATTCCACCGCGGCCCGGAACCGGCCGCGGCCCGTTCCGGTCGCGGAGTCCTCGGTTTCCTTCAACGCGGCACGACGGCGTCGCGTCCTTGAATTCCTTTCCACGGCGCGGCACGACGGCGCCGCACATATGTTCTGAATGAACCACATGGTGCGACGGCACCACGCTCCCTCGTACCAACCTCAAAGAAAACATTTAAAATTAAAAGCAGGGTCGGCCGTGATTGTGCGGGCCGGACCCCTCGCATTATTCGATAATAAAAAGTCGAAAACCACGAAATTCGACATGTCATAAACAAGAATGGAAATAATTTAAAATACACCCCCTACCTCAGTTTCAAGAGTGGAGCACGCCAACAAGCCGCGGAAGACAAGCAACGCGGAGGTCGGGCGTCGCGGTAATCGAAAGTCGATTCCGTTGACGTCAAGGTTCGTCCGAAGATGTATCGTCGCTGGGGAAGCTTCGTAACCTGACGAAGAAAGGCCGAGGAGGAAGCGGCGTCGTCGATCTTCGGAAACACACCGGCTGCGAAGAAGAGAAGAGACGACACACCTTTCTCTTCTTATGGTGACTGCGTTCTTCGTCGGAGCCTATGTTTTCTTCGTCGTGGTTGAAGAAGATGAAGAATTATTCCCAAAATTCTCTCAATGTGGCAAGAGAAAACTAACCAAAATAAAATAAGCTTAAGCCTTATTTTATTTACACAACTTCACCTCTTTGAATTTCAAAAGTTTGAAAAACAATAACTCATCTCAATTAAAACTCAAGTTGTCAAAATTAAATTGAGTGGAGTTATTGGGAGTTTAAAGGAGAGTTGAGGAGTTAGGGTTCATGTGGGCCCCACCACACTTAATCCTCTCAAGGGAGGTTAAGTGGATGTGGGTCACACATCTAACTCCCTTTGGGAGGATATAACCAACATGGTTTAAAATAAATTGTGTTTCCACAATTTATTTAACTTCACTTAAATTCCCCCCAAACTAACTCTCAACCCGCATAAAACGCAACCTCGGAAAAGGTCTCCTTAAGAGAATATCAGTGCTGTGAGTTCATCGGTGCCCTCGGAATTCGATTTTGGGCACCGGTTGAAAAGATAGAAATTCCTGCTCGATCGTTCACTGAACGCACCCGAGCCAAAATTCCGAAATTGATTCCGGGCACACCGGGCCTCGGAATCAGGTGCTGTCAGAAACTGCGTTCTTGTAAAAATCCAAAGAAAATTAAGATAAAATTTTCCTTGAAATTTCCGGGTCTTTACATTACTCCCACCACAGGGCTTTACGTCCCCGTAAAGATTCAACACAAACTAGGGATACAATGGTGGTAGAGCTAGGCGGTAAGCCACCTCGCCAATCCTGCTAAGGACCTTGAAGGGTCCGATGAAGCATGGAGACAACTTGACACCTTGGACAAATCTTCATAATCCACGTTGAGGTGAGACCCACATGAAGACGTGGTTGCCATCCTCAAACTCTAGTGGCCTCCGCCTCCTGTCAGCGAAAGACTTCTTTCGGCTCTAAGCTGTCCTCATCCGCTCCTGGATGACCTGGACCTTCCCTGTCGTGGCCTGGTCCATCTTCGGTCCCACAAGAGTTGCTAAGATTTCTTCTTTGTTGATAAGAGAAATTTGGTCTCATCCCTTGGATGAACCACGTTCTTTACCTAATACAGTCAATCGGACATGGATGATACTAATCCATACTAAGGATGACATCGTAAGGCCTCGACGCTACTACCAAGAGATACAACAGTTACTCTCGCCTCCAAGGGTTGAGTCACATTGTCGGCATCAGTGGGTGGTGACTGGGTCTCCTCCAATAGATGTCTCACAAGTGAGGGTCAAGTCAATAGTCAAAACTGGAACCTCTTAGTAACAACACAAAAGAGGACAGGAATGAAAACATCACAAAGGTATGCGTCTTTTATTATTGTAGCTCATAAAACAAAGACTCTACACAATAGAAACAAGGAACTAGAATTACAAAAGACATATCCACTTGTTCCGCTCTTGTCCATTTTCTCCCAGAGCTCCATGATCGAAGGCCTCAGCTTCCTGAAGCTGAGCTCTCGCATGTCCACCGACTCCTTGTGTTCGGGGCGGACCTCCTGGTGGTGGTGGTGGCAACACCTCGAAGTGTCTCCCACCATCTGCTACTCGGCCAGCTCCTCTGCCTCATCCGCCTGCACCCTACGGACCACCATGGCCAAACCTCTGTCCGGGAGGTCCCTCTACCAACTGCAGCTCATATGTCAGACGAGTCGGGCAGTCTTGAGCCATGTGACCTCGCCCGCTGCATGCGTAGCAATGCTTGCCCATCGTGTAGAGATCTCTCCTTCGGGTGCCCCTCACAACTGAATCATCATCCTGAGACTACCCATATGATGGTCTGGCCCACTTGAACCTCTGCGTCACCTGTCTACTGCCAGCTGCAGAAGACCCTACTACGGGCCGTCCTGTGGAGGGCCCTGTCACTGGAGCCTGCTCGGAGAGAAAACTCTCCATTAGAAGGTCTCTCTCCAACAACTCTCCCTGTGTCGGAATATTGAGGGAGATCATCTAAGCCATGATCTCCTACCTCAGTCCCTGCTTGAAGGTCCGGGACCAGAGGAACGGGTCCCGTACCATATCTGTGGAGTAGCGCGAGAGATCGGTAAATCTCACCGAGTACTGAGCGACCGTCATGCTGCCCTTCCGCAGCTGAAGAAGCTCCTGAATGTTCACTTCACGGAGGGTGGCTAGGATGAACACTGAGCGGAAGAGGCTCTCAATGTCCGTCCAAAGTAGAGATGCCTCATCGTGCACCTGGAGCATCAAGCTCCACCATTGTCATGCTACTGCGTGCAGTAGGCTCGCCGCGAGGATCACCATGAGGTCTGCTGGTGTCCTCACTAGCCTAAAAACTCGTACGAATGCCTCCAGCCAGTCCTCGGCTGCTTGGGGGTCCGTCTCTCCATGAAACCTGGGCGGTCGCTGGCACTGAAACTCATGCAGTGCACTGAGGCGACGTGCATCGTCAGCGACTGGTGCTGGAAGTATCGGTGGCTCGACGGGTAGTGCTACCACCGGTGCCACTGCTGACAAAGGGCCCTGAACCGAGGCCTCATCGCTCGGTGGGCTGTCATCACGCTCCACTCTCGGAACCCTAGATGGCTGTCGTCGTGGGGCCATCCTGAAAGAAACAGGTGCGCCACGGTCAGAACAGTGTACCTGGTGAGCTGACACAAGTAATCACAAAGAAAACATGAACACACATGCAATCTATGTTTTCGTGCATTAAGTCGGAAATCAAAAGTCAGGGTGCTGGTCTACGGATACGTTGGCCGCTGCACCAACACTGGACTCCCTGGACTGATAACCACACTCAATACGCTAAACATTATTGCTTCACATAGAAAAGATCAGAGTTCGCGGTAGAACCAAACTGATCTGATACCAATTTGTCACGACCCGTTCTTGGGGCTCGTGCCGTGACTACCCCAAGCCCGCCTTCCATAGGCCAGGGTCTGGCGACTAGCACCAAGGCATAAATCCCGATAAAAAGGGAAGGCATTGCCTTTGTAAAGTAAACAAGCACCACAGAGTACAAGAGTAAGAAGTAAACACTAAGTACGGAAAGTAAAAGGGGCCAGAAATACAAGCCCAACTGTAAAGTACAACTCGAAAGGGAAAACAAAAACTGTAAAGTAAAGCCACTACGCCAAGCTGTCCACTAGAAATCCCACCTGAAGGGTGGGTACAGATAGCTCCACTACTCCTCGGGTCCCGCCATCCACTCCGAGCACATCCCACCCAGTGGTCTACCTCCAGGTACCGTCCTGCTCTGCAAGCCCCAACCACGATCAAAGCTGTTCATCATCTGCAACCAACACAACGTAGTGCGGGCATATCCCGTGCAGGGGTGAGTATAAGCTACTCAGTAGGGACCCCGAGACCCACGAAGGTCTCCCGAAATCCACAAAGGATAAACCAAAATGGAAAAATACAATCACGAAGTACAACCGACACTGCTTAGGTATATGCCCATACATATACCGAAGTCATCAATCCCTGTTCGGCTCCAAAATCCGAGCCCAAGCACAACCCAGTCCACACAGGAAAGCAAATGTAAATCCACACAGGATACCACGACACAATCCACAAAGGAGAGAAAAACGTAATCCACACAAGATAGCATGACACAATCCACAAAGGGAAGAAAAACGGAATCCACACAGGATATCACAACACAATCCACAAAGGAGAGTAAACAGTAATTCATCTCACACAGGTATACATCGTCGAAGAGGTGAAAGGGATGATCAGATATAGATACTGAATCATCTAAGAGGGGACCCACATATGTTACAACACCAGCCGTCTTCATTGTTTCATTTAAGCTGGGACCCACATAGGATACACGACCAGCACAACTAGGACCCACATAGGATACAAGACCAGCTATCTTCATTGATTCATCGATACTGGGACCCATATAGGATACAAGACCATTATTGAATCATCTAAGCTGGGACCCACATAGGATAAAAGACCACCACAGCTATGACCCACATAGGAAACAAGACCAGCTGTCTTCATTGTTTCATCTATAATAGGACCCACATAGGATACAAGACCAGTATTTAATCATCTAAGCTGTGACCCACATAGGATACAAGACCAGCACAGCTAGGACCCACATAGGATACAAGACCAGCTGTCTTCATTGATTCATCTATACTGGGACCCACATAGGATACAAGACCAGTAATGAATCATCTAAGCTGGGACCCACATAGGATAGAAGACCAGTTGTCTTCATTGATTCATCTACACTGGGACCCACATAGGATACAAGACCAGTATTGAATCATCTAAGCAGGGACCACATAGGATACAAGACAAGTATTGAATCATCTAAGCTAGGACCCACATATGATACAAGACCAGCACAGCTAGGACCCACATATGATACAAGACCTGCTGTCTTCATCATCGCAGTCCACTGAGGATCTATGCACAATCGTCGTCGTCGAAGTCGCAGTAGTAGTCGCAGCAAGCACTAGGGTTCCCACACACATCAAGCTCATTCGGGAGGGTCCGCTCCACGAGCCGATAGACTGATACATCAACTGTCATAAAGTCCAGAGTAGATGTATCCAAAAGTTCTGTATCGTCAACATGAACTCAATGTCATAGACGGCGCGTCGATCGGACGACCGGTCTGAGAGTTATTGGCTTTTTCGTTCCAGGAGCCCGGTTTGTTTTTAAGGAAAAACCAACCTGACCGTACTCCACCTACATACAAAACTCGGGTGAAGTATGCCAAAAGAACTGTCTCACTAAGAGGAACTCAACAAAGCTGACGGCACGTTAATCGGACATCTGTAGCTCATGATATGAGTGTTTCCGCTCCGAGGGCCCAGTTGGTTTCCTGTACGAACCAACCCGGCCGAACTGAAAGTAATCCAAAACATTGAGTGCGATAAACCGAAATGACCTTCTCGATCCAAGGATCACATCGCCGCTGACGGCGCATCGTTTGGAGGTCTGTAGCCCGAGTTATGGGCATTTGAACATAAACAGTTCGGTATCGGGGGTTTCGGGCCCGGGTCAACCTGGCCCGAGACCCCCCCGGCAGGGCCGAACCGGGTCGACCCGCCCCGGACAGGGTCGGCCCGTCCCGGCACGACCTGGCCCGGCTGGGCGCCGCCCGGCGCGGCGCGGCCTGGCCCGGCCCGGCCGGGTGGACCGGCCGGGCGCCAGTCCGGCTCAGCGCAACGCACTGGGCGCGCTGCCAGCTTGGCTTCGGCTGAGCTGATTGAAGAAAACAGGGGGGCGCCTGCCCCCCCCCCCCTTTGTGAAACCGCCCCCCCCCCTCATAATGGGGGTCCGTTTCAGTTGGCCGAGGGAATTAAATTCCCCCGGGTTTCTTCATTCTGGCTGGCCGGCTCCCTCTCAACGGGACCGGAAAAGTCCGGTCCCCTTCCGGCTTCCAACCCCGGTGGCCCGGCTGGCCGCCGGTCACCTTGTTCCGCCGCGGCCCGGAACCGGCCTCGGCCTTTGTCGTCCGGCGCGGTGCGACGGCACCGCGCCCCTCCGCCGCGGTCCATTCCGGCCGCGGCGTCCTCGGTTTCCTTCGACGCGGTGCGACGGCGTCGCGTCCTTGAATTCCTTTCCATGGCGCAGCGCGACGGCGCCGCACATATGTTCCGCATGAACCACATGGTGCGATAGCACCACGCTCCCTCGTACCAACCTCAAAGAAAAAATTTAAAATAAGGAGGAGGGTCGGCCGTGTTTGTGCGGACCGACCCCCTCCCATTATTCGATAATAAAAAGTTGAAAACCACGAAATTCGACATGTCATAAACAAGAACAGAAATAATTTAAAATACAACCCCTACCTCGGTTTCAAGAGTGGAGCACAACAACAAGCTGCAGAAGACAAGCGTCTCGGAGGTCGGGCGTCGCGGTAATCGAACGTCGATTCCATTGACGTCAAGGTGCGTCCGAAGAGGTATCATCGCTAGAGAAGCTTCGTAAGATGACGAAGAATGTCCGAGGAGGAAGCGGCGTCGTCGATCTTCGAAAACACACCAGCTGCGAAAAAGAGAAGAGACGACACGTCTTTCTATTCTTATGGTGACGACGTTCTTCGTCGGAGCCTAAGTGTTCTTCGTGTTCTCCGTCATGGTTGAAGAAGATGAAGAATGCTTCCCCAAATTCTCTCAAGGTGGAAAGAGAAAACTAACCAAAATAAAATAAGCTTATGCCTTATTTTATTTACACAACTTCAGCTCTTTGAATTTCAAAAGTTTGAAAAACAATAACTCATCTCAATTAAAACCCAAGTTGTCAAAATTAAATTGAGTGGAGTTATTGGCAGTTTAAAGGGGAGTTGAGGAGTTAGGGTTCGTGTGGACCCCACCACACTTAATCCTCTCAAGGGAGGTTAAGTGGATGTGGGTCCCACCTCTAACTCCCTTTGGGAGGATATAACCAACATGGTTTAAAATAAATTGTGTTTCCACAATTTATTTTACTTCACTTAATTTCCCCAAAAACTAACTCTCAACCCGCATAAAACGCAACCTGGGAAAAGGTCTCCTTAAGCGAATATCAGCGCTGCGAGTTCATCGGTGCCCTCAGAATTCGATTCCGGGAACCGGTTCAAAAGTTAGAAATTCCTGCTCGTTCGTTCACTGAATGTACCCGAGCCAAACTTCGGAAATTGATTCCGGGCACACCGAGCCTCGGAATCAGGTGCCGTCAGAAACTGCGTTCTTGTAAAATTTCAAATAAAATTAAGAAAAAATTTTCCTTGAAATTTCCAGGTCTTTACAGATGATCTAAAAATGGACATCTCGCTTCTTGAAGACATCCTGGAGGACCACGTGGAAGACAACAACTTTGACAGTCTTTCGGTCGAGAAGAAGGGAATGGCGGAGCTGATTCTTAGGAAGGAACGAATGGCCCGGGAAGAAGAATGGGCTAAATGGTTTCATGACATAGATAAGAACATGAATTAATTTCACAATTTTATTAGGGAGAAAAGGCGGCCTATCAAACCAAATATTCTTCTTGAGGATGGATCCTACACAGATGATATAGTAGTTGTGGGTAAGATGGCCTACTCCTTATTTAGCGACCTTCTTACAGGTCCAATCACAATGATGGCTAATGGTTACCCTGGTGGTAGGGCTGATATCTTGTTTTCCATCCCATCAGAGTTTCCCATGAGGATAATGCTCTCCTGGAAGAGGTTCTAGAAGAAATCTAGATTCTCACGGCCATGAAGAATCTTGATCTCGACAGTGCGCCAAGGCCTGACTACTTTCCTGGCTCGTTTTACAGAGCCTCATGGGAGGTGGTTAAGGCTGACATTGTGGATGCGGTCCATGATTTTTTTCGCAGAGGACCCCTTCCCCGTATTTCAAGCACCACAACCTTGGTGCTCATTCTGAAGGTGAAGGATACCTCCTCCCTTCTCCACTATCTCCCTCTGAGAATGTAGAACTTCCCCTAAAATTCCTTGCAAGCGTCATCAACTCGAGGATGGCCATGCATCTTCCCAAGTGGACTTCCATGGAGCAACACAGTTTTTTAAGGGGTCGTTCAATTCAGGGGGAAATTTCTCTGGCAGAGGAAATGCTGATGGAATTGAATCACAAGACTCGCGGTTCCCACATGGCCATCAAACTGGACATGAACAAAGCGTACGACTGCATGGAATGGGGGTTCATCAACAGGGTCCTCACAAGTATGGGCCTCTCTATTAAAGAATCTGATATCCTCTTTAGATGTTTTATCTCATCGTGGTTGGCTGTCATTTTCAAGGGGCGTTCTCATAGCTTCTTCAAGGCCACCCGAGGCTTGCGTCAAGGTGACCCTATCTCCCCTTCTATTTTCATCTCAATGCAGGACACATTAAGTCAACTCTTGGAAAGAGGGATCTCGAATGCTAGTATCATCACCTATTGAAGGAAAAGGAACCTCCCCTCTATTTCTCACATGATGTATGAAAATGACATAGTTATTTTCTCAAAATCAGGGAATAGATCTAGGCGTGGAATTAAGAGGGCTTTGCAAGAGTATTGTTTCTAGAGTGGTCAGGTGATCAACCACTCCAAAAGTAACATTTTCCTTTCTAAAAAATGTGCGGAAGGATAGGCCACTCTCATTTGCAGTGGAATGACCGTGATGCTTGTTCATCTCCAGATAGAATATCTTGGCACCCCAATCTCTTCCGAAAGAATGCATATTAGGGACTTTGATCAAGTGGTGAGCAGGATCACTAGTCGTGTCCTCAACTGGAAGAATAACTTTCTATCTTTTGGGGGATGCATGGATTTGATTAACAACGTCATGTATGCTATATCAGTGCTTATGTTGGCTTCTACTAATGTGCCAAAAGGGGTCATCAAAGCGATCGACAAGGTCCTGGCCAGTTTTTTATGGGATGTGCTCTCGGAGGGGAAGAGACACTGGGTTTCATGGGATAGGATGGCCCGTCCTATTCTCGATGGGGGAATCAATGTGAGGAAACTAGGGCCCACGTTGTAGTGCATTCACGCCAAACATTCTTTGGGAAATACCAGAGAACCAGACCCTTTGGGGAGAACTATGTCCCACAGTTATGCTTCAAACATGGATGCAGTGGATGTGCAGGGATCACCGCTGTGGCAATCGGTTTTCTCCCTCATTCTGAGAATCCTTCAACACTCCAGTTGGATTGTAGGCGAAGGAAATGTTCTTTTCTTGAAGAACAACTGGCTGGGCTCCCTTCTTGGTTTCCTGGGCTGATCGGCACCAATGATCACCTTCAAAGAGGCTAACCGGTACCTGGTGTCAACTAAGTCGGTGCTGGACACGAAACAACATGCAATCCTTGACTTGATCCTCATCACCCCCGAACCGGATAAATGCATCTTCACCCCCTCCCACCATGGGATGTTCACTACACGAGTCTTTCACATGATCTATTTTCCCTAGACGCATCTGGTAGGCTGGAGCGATATTATGTGGTGCAACCACATCCCTGTCAAATACAACTTCCTTTTCTGGAGAATTTTGCACTCTACGATTCCTTCTGACGAGTGGATCAAGAGAATGGGCATTAGTATGGCCTCTTGGTGCATGTGCTGAAAAAATAAGTAGGAATAAACTATAGATCATATTTTCTTTGAAGGGCAGTGGCCCCGGGATGTGTGGAAGTCCTTCAGAGAGTTCACAGGCATCTCCACATACATCCTCGGTGAGTCGATTTTTCTAGAGAGGTGGTTCCAAGGGTCACCTGGGAAGGGTTTCGAAAGGCTTGCGAGATCCATCATCCTTATTGCAGGATGTTGGTGCCTCTGGCAGGAATGCAACAAGGCACAATATGAGGGAATCTCTTCCACAGGATGGTCCATCATCATTCAAACAAAAGGCTTGTGGATTGATTGGGTCTCTCTTTTTGATAATTGGAGGGAGGCTCCCTCGCTGTGGTTCCTGCAATTTTGTTTCCCTATGGATGCCGCTCAACTGGACAGAAGGCGGGGCTCGTGGGTGCACTGGAATCCCTCAATCTCTGGCTTCATGTTAAATACCAATGGCTCCTGTTTAGTAGGTGACATTCGGGGTGGTGGTGTTGTCTACAACACGGATGGGAGTGTGTTCCTGGCTTTCACAACCAACTTTGGGAGTGGTACTACTTTTCAAGGAGAGGCCAATGTAGTCCTCACAATTCTCACCCTTTGTATTCAGAAGAACATTATTTTTTACCAAGTGGAAACTGACTCGAATATCATTTGTGACTCCCTGGCGGACAGAGTCTCCATTCCATTTTCAATCACCTACATCATCAAAAAATATAAACTACTTCTCAATAGAAATATTCAGGTCACCCACACATGGAGAGAGGGGAAAAAATCACTGATGACCATGCCTCCCTCGCAGCCCCTGGATCCAATGTCACATTCCTCCTCAATTTCACCTCCTTCAAGCTGAAAGGGGTCAACTTAATTCGTGGGGATGCCATTGGTCTTCACTATTTTAGACCCCTAAACTCTGTTTCTTTGTACTTTTCTTTGTACTTTTCTTTCTTCATTGAAAAAATATACACGCATGATGATGATAAAAAAATAGTAATATATATATTTTGATTAGTATTCTTTTCATGTATTTCAATATTTATTTTGAATTACATACATCCTCATAATATTATCAATATTATTTGTAATTGTCACATCAAGAACACAAGATCCATCATTTATTACATAATCCCTTATGTTAATTACTTTTTGATTATTATCATGATCATCGACTAATTATTTCATTCATTTTTATCTTTAACTATAATATCATCTACATATATATATATATATTGATCAATATTATCAGTGTGAAATACCATATATCTTTAATAATATTTACCAAAATCACATGTTCTATGTTATTCCCCGATGATTATCTATATATGTCACTTCAACCTGACATTAGAAAATATATATTATTATTCCCCTCAATCAATGAATACTCTTTTCACTATTATTATTTTCTTTAATAATACAAAAATATTAAAAATAAATCCAACTAATAACCCATTTTTATGACTACACTACCAACAAACTAATTTTTATTAAGAGATTTACTAAAATCCTCATCCTTAAATGGTGGATTATTCTTTTGAAATAATTGAATATTAATCCTTCCAAGTGAATAATTTTTCAATATTCTCATCCAATGAAAAAAATGGTGCACTAGTCATACAATATATATTATCAAACTGATTTTATATTAATTAATCAACATATAAATTAAGTATATAACATTTAAAAGAAGGTTATTAAATTTTCATTCCAATATATAATTAGTATTTAGATTACACTTATTTGTAAAACTTATAAGAAGAATTTTTTTAAAAAAAATTTGATTAAAAGTTATACAAAATATAAATAATATAATATTTAAATCCCCAATCTCAACAACATTAAAAATATTGTAACTAAAATGAATCCATCAATCATGATTTATATATAGTACTTCCCTAATCAATACTACATTAAATTGAAGATCATTTACAATAAAATGGATTTAGAATATATTATTTACTTACCAATATAAAAGAACCATTTTCATAATATTGTTAAACTTCACTATTTTATAATAAATAATTCACGCATCATCAAAAAAATGTAAATTTTTGGACATATTTAAATAATTATGAATAACATATCTATCAATTTTAAATATAAGAGATCAACACTCTTACCTTGTAATATCATTCAATAAGTGTTTTATTTCGTAGATCTCATCAATGATGATTTTAAATGAGAAGGATTTAACCTTTGTGACCATCCAATTATAATCATATGGCTATAGTTATCATTGTATTATGTAATTATAGTTTTGATTTATATTGATATGACATTACAGGTTTCATAGATATTAAAAAATTGATATGACATAATACATATCAAATATAATCAAGTAACATAACTAAATTTTTTAACATAAATGTAAAAGGAAAAAAAATCTCGCTAACATAAAAACATAATAAATTCGACATACACATGATAATAATAAATATATCACAGATTAATAAAATATTTAAAAGGAAACAAATTTTTGAAACATAAAATATCACATAATAGAAGAATTTAAAAAGATATTAAATATTTTAACGACTTTCAAAATATATTTTAGTTCACATATAAATTCATAAATCTCAATTATGTAATATTTTATTTAATATATAAATGGGTTATTAAAGGTTATGTAGAAGTAAAATGATTAGTTGGTAATATTAAATAAAATTTTAACAACCAAAATTTTAAAAAAATTAATTGAAATTTAGAAGTAACTATAATAAAACATAAAAATTCATTATATGTTTTAAAAAACATAACATAAAAATAATATATATATTTTTACTGAAGTAAGTAGTTATTTATATAAATTGAAAATAAATTTTTATAAGAACAATTTATTCTGTAAATTAATTCCTATTGATTTTCAATGTTAATTTTCTAAATAATAATATTAATATTATGATACATATCTTTTAAAAATGATTCAAAATGTCAATTTGATTAGTACTATAATTTTTTATAGAGTTTGTTGACATGTTTATTAAAATGGCGATGTCATAATTCATAGTAACATGGTCAAAATTAATACAACAACATATAAAAGTGTGTTTCATACACAAAACCGTTTAATAATATTCCCCAACTACAAAATATTATTCCTTATCAATTTAATGTTAAATTGAATATTGTTTCACAATAGATCTAGAAACTATATACTGTCTTAATAAATAAATATTTTATGAGGAACTAATATAGTTTAATATATGGCCCAAAAATATAATATATGAGTGTAAAATCAAATCAAAACTAGATATATTTAGAAAAAGTAGGATATAGAGCTATTAAATAACCAAAATTCTTTTTAGTATTAGTGAAATCTTATTAATATTTATTTTTTTAAAATCATTATAAAATATAGATAATAAATATTTTTTGGTTGAAAAAATGTGAAAATATATTGGCATCAAGTAGGAAACCTCAATAATAAGGGTTAATTAAATAATATATTGAAGAAAACTATTTTAAATGATTCATCCTCAAATAAAACAAAATACATTAAAATTATAAACACAATATTGGATCAAAACATGAATAATGATTTTTGGAATTAGTTTGATTGAGGATGTATGTGAAAAATATATCTTGAAAATTGGAACTCTTACATACCAATTTAGTATGATCTTTTGGTCAATGATATATGAAATATGATAATGTGATAAGGTAATGTGATATTATAGGAAAACAATGAAGGGTGATGAGTGAGAATGTTTTAAATTACTCCCATGTTATGGTCAGTAAAATAAATTATTAAATCTGATGTCATTAGAAAAAACAATAAAAATAAAATATTTATAACACAATTTACAGGTTGGTAGAAAACATTATATGTTAAAAAGGTTCACTTCGAACCCACTATTTTTTATTAGGAATAATTTACATTATCTTAAATCTTATTTTTATTTTATCCTAATCTAACATGAGGTTCATATTATAGGATTAGAGAAAACATGAGTACAATTAGTTCTCACATTCAGATGATATGGACAAGTCCTTATTCAAATAACATATTGGAATTGGATTTCGAATTAGAAAATATTTTTCCCCCAAAAAATTTCAGTCATAGATTAGTAGTGTATAAGTCACTATGCCCCCAAATTATTTGAGTTAATAATTCATGGAATAAATATAGTGAATATAATGGAGTGTTTTTTATAGGTCCCTATTGTTGAAAACAATATATCATAAGATCAAACAATAATGTTTTGATGATAAAGACATAAAATCAATCCAAATTTTATATTTCTCTTCAAGAATGACATTTTATATGATTAAAGGGTAGTTTTAGGATGCATGAGATTATTCAAAATAATTATCCTTATACATAAAAATCTATATTTTTGTATGATTAATCATTATAATAAATTTATTCTTACCACAACCATTTTATTTAATTGAATGAGAACTCCGAGTGTTTATAAATAGTTTTGTAATTTTTACAATTAAAGAATATAGTTGTAGGAGATTCTGATAAGGAATCTAATTATGTCATTGCTTTCATAAACATTGTAGTAGATCGTTTCATTTTATGTTACTGATATATCCTTATATTTAACCCTTAATGTATTAATTCTAATGACAATTATTTTTAGATTATCTGGGTTAGCATGTCAAATAATTCTTGTTAGAAAATGTTCAAAGGTTTTATGAGGTAATGAAAAATATTGTTATTTTACATCATTGATCCATTGAAGTCCATATTCCATGCCAATTTAGTATTACATCCATTTAATCACCTCCATATTTCATATAATTAGCCATCAGGGTTAAACAACATTTTAACATTCTTGTCTTGATAGGAGTGAAGGGTTAGAATGGTGTTCCAGTTCTCCATTAATATTGTCCTAGATGATCTACGATTATTACATTGATATTAATAATTGATATATGGTTGAGGAAAATAAAATATAATGATGGAAAAGATTCTATATTAATTACATTACATAATAATTTTTGGATTAGACTTTAAACTGATTCATTTATATTCCACCAAAAAAGGTAATATGGATATTGATGTTGATTAAAAAGGATTAATTTTCTAAATTCGATCTTATTTGGATTTAATTTCATATTCCTAGTTAATATTCAGCATTATTTGTTCTGTTATTATATTTTTTATGTTTATGATGGAATTGATAGCATTTAATTATTATGTTTTTTTTTCACTAATTTATTTTTTGTTCTGTATTATTAAAAGACCACTTATCTTCATTTTAATTTATCCTAATATTGGACTTTAATTTGAAACATCTTTTATATATATCTTATATAACTTATGGAATAATCATTAGGATTGATTAATATGGTGTCTGGTGTTTTCAATCATTCCCCTTTTCTGATATCTCACATTATGTACTTCGTAGTGAACCATTTTACTACTTTTCAAAATGTATACTAAAGCATTATGAAACCACCTAGGAATATTTTTAGATAAATGGATGATTGAATTATAATAATTAAAAACAATAATCCTATAGGATAATGTTTCGAGTGGTTCTTCAAACAATCTACCTCTTTTTAATGATCATGATGCAAGATTAATTAAAAAATAAAAATAAAATCATTTAGTGCCTTAGTATCATAAAAAATGGAATTGGGTGAAGATAATATCTATAGGATAAAACAAAAATTATTTTCTAATTTTATGATTTTATTAGAAGGCATATTAATGAATTAACTATAAGATCATTCGAATTATTTTGATAAATTTATATAATAGTTTAAATTAGTAAAATAAAAAATATGTTATTCAATGATCATTTATGGAGTACAATTTATAATAAACTGGATCATATTATTTATAAAATAATTCCAAATAAACTCTTCGTTTTAATTTTTTATAATATTTTGATGAAAAAAATACTAACCATAAAATTTATGATCTTTTTTTGGAAAATGGTTTATAATTTTACAGAAAAAAACACTCAACATGATTGGATTTTTGTTCAAACAAGTTGAAAATGGTTGATTCTAAAAAAATTTCAAGTAAATTAATACACAGTGAGAGTTATTATTTATCCCAAGTATGATTTTAGATAAAATTACATTGGATAAATTTCGTAAAATAATATATTACTGATTCGAAAAATAATATACTGAAAAACTTTTTAATAGAAATTATAGTTATTATCATTGATAATACTAGGTTGTATTTAGATTTTTCATTATTTTTTTAGAATAATATATTAATATTGATTATAATAAAAAATAGAATATATTTTATAGAAATATTTTTATAATACAATGTATTGGGTACTATAATTTTTTTTCATTGATTCATCTTTGATATCATTAGTTGATGAATGTTTATATCATTATTAGATCTCAAATTATTCAATTTTCACCATATTTTCATTTCATATCTATTATTGTACCAAAATTTAACATTTCATAAGTCCCTTGGTTGTTAGATATTTAATTATTAATAAATAAGAATATTATATATAGTGGGCTCAATGTAGTATTTTATAGTTGATAACTATGATGCATGGTCTATACCTGGATAACATGCACTACTACCGTAGGAGCTCTCCTTGATCCCAAGGTGATGGATACTAGTACTATGTGTCTTGATTTATATTTTAAATATTTATTTACATTTTTTGTATCAAATTATTATATCTTGAAACTTTATCAATGATTTTGTAGAACTCATCTATATATTTGATTTCCTATAAATAAAAAAAATCCAAATAAAAATCCAATATATATATATGATAATTGATGGGAAAAATAAACTTTAGATGAATTAATTAAAAATTAATCTGGTATAATACCATGTGAAAAAATGCCAATTTTATTTTGGAAAAATATAAGGACTATGATAAGGAATACTACGGAAAAAGAGAGATAATTACAATTGTTTCCTCCAACCACTACAAAAAACTCTACCTCCAAAGTGGGAATCGATACTAATTTCATGATCAACCACAAAAAATAGTATATAGACAAAAGGAAACTATTTGATTTCCTATAGAACTTTAAATTAATAAATACCATAGGTTTCATTTTTACCATATTGTATAGGATGTGAATTAACAAAAAACCATCCCTAAGGAACCATCAAGCGTGTATTGATGATATTATGATATAATTGATGTATGCATAAAATTTATATAATGTTTACCTACATATATTAGAAAATAGTCTATGTTTTTAACAAAAAATAAAAGAAACATATCAAAGATGAGGTTATGTATAGATTGAAATTATCGATAATTAATTAATTCCTATACTATGCGATCCATACCAGCATTACCTTCTTAGAGAGTTAACTGAAAATCTGAGATAATTTTTTTTTCTACCCTACAGTAGGAAATTTTAGTACCTATAGATAAAAAAAAATATTCAACTATACATATTAGTAGATGTGTGAATGAAATCGTGGATGCTATAGATTCATCATAAGAAGATATATTTTGATTATCCTCTATGAAATATATTTCAAACTATCCTATGGAATAGATAAATGGGTATAAATAGTCAAATGAATTACATATATCATCCGAAATTAATAGGTAACTAGGATAACATTTTTAGGTATTTATGAACCTTCCAACACCATCAACCGGTTCTCCTCTATGAAGTACATATTCAATAGTTTATAACTACAATACAAAATATCCATGAAAAAGATATTCTCAATATTAAAGAAAAAAATAATGTATTAAACTAGTAATAGAAATGGTAAAATATTTATTTTCAACAATATCAATCATCATAAGAATTATAATAATGAATAAATATTTATTATAAAAGAAGGAATTAATGTTGTTAATATTTTATTAATGCTCAAAACACCAATATATCACATCGAGCCTAAATGAAAGTAACCAACATTACATAAGAGCTTGTCAAAGGTGGTAATATTTCCATGGTTATATTATATATTTTAATTTAACATAAGTAGTAATTTATTGACTCCTACCTTTAAAAAATCATGTATAGTGATAAAAATTGATTAATACTTAATGATTAATAATTTTTATCTAGTAAAAAGTGCCTAAGCCTCCACAAAAAAAGTTATATTTACTAAGAAGAAATATATAAATGAACTATAAGATAAAAAAATATGTAAACACTTGTGGTTCCTAACACCCCCATAAATGTTCAGGTTTATACAATTTTTGTTGTTATTAATTGTACATGTAATACACACCTAATTAAATAAAAACCCATTAATTCAAACAAATATTTACAGAAAAGAGAGATCTAGGATCCCCTAACTCAATCAGAAGTCCACATATCTAGAAAAAATAATAAAAGAACATTAATATACCATCATAGAATAAAATTTCCCAAGAAAAATTAAACACCCGAAACTATCCAAAATAAGTACCATAAAAATAAGATAGATTCAATGTTTTGGGTCCTCTCAAATTTTGTTTGATTTTTTTGGTTATTGAGTTGTAGCATAGTGGATAACAAAGGTCATCACTCATAGGAGGAAGTACATAAACCAAAATATAATAGGTATTTTGGAGGTAAAATAAAATTATATAAAAAAAATATTAAAATTAATGGAGTGGTTATTGTTTATTAATATTGAATATGTATGATACAAAAATATCGTTTTTTCTTTTTTTAAAATTAAATTGTGTAAACACAATGACAAGATGTTTTTTTAAAAATCAATAAAATGTTTTCTCGATCATACTAAATATATTCACTTACATATTAATCATTATCATTTAAATATACATACACTTAATTATGATACCATAATTTCTTCACCACTGCACATTGTGATAATTTAATTTACCATAAAGATGAAAAGAGTTTACTCATGGATTGAACTAGAATTTGGAATCAAATAACTCTAGATTTGATTTTCATTCCAATGATGTATTATTTCTTGTGGAAAATTAAGTCATATATCTATTATTTAAATTATGTTTAATTGATTTATTGGATTGATTTTGGACACTAAAAATTTATCCAATTTTCTCAGTTTTATATATTAATATTGTAATCTCCCAATTCACACAATTTTATACCTTGAATATTTTCAGTTACTTTTTTAATTGATTTCATAGATTATTCAAAATTAAAAACTCAATTAATGATTATATTAATTTAATTTAATTTTTAAATTGACTCAAAATAAATATATAAAAATGATTATAAGTATATCTATTAGTAAGAAACAAACACATTCATGTGTAGTGAGGTCATCGTAGAAACAAATTTTATTTTAAAAGGTTCCGAAGGTTTATATCCCAGTAATGTTTTGAATCATGAATTATAGTCTAAATATGTAAAATAATTAATAAAAAATTAAAATAATATAATAAATTAGATATAAATAGAGATTTTATTGAAATAAAAAAACAACATTAGAACAAATAAGAGAAAATTATGATCATTTTGGATGAGATCATAGTCTGTTAGCTTCCTTTCCCCAATAGTTAATAGAAATGGAATGAAACCACTTATCTGATTAACAAAATCCTATAAGGCACTTCCTACCCCCACGAAATGAGAAAAACAAAATTCTATATAGTGGGGGGAGGGTTTGGTTTTACCGATTTTCATGTGTGGATGGAAAATTCATCAAAATAATATAATACACTTTAAACTGAATATTAGACCTAAAAAATGAATTAATATCTATACACCAACAAGTATTATTTGTCTGAAATTGGTTCCTTAATATTTTCTTCATATTTTTGGCCCAATGTAAGAAAGGATATATATTTTACTCCCCAAATACTAAATTTGTGTCTAATTTATCATGTTTCGTTCAACTTTGAATTCATAGACTATTAACCCAAATTAAATTCATGATCTATCTAGGATTTCATAAATAAACGTTGTATCCTATTCAATGAATAAAATCGTACAAAAAAATATGTTCACATAGTTATAAAAATAAAAGTTATTTCTAAAATTCTATAGATCACTTTAAAGGGTATATTTGGAAATTTCATCCAATTATCAAATTAATGATCTAATCCCAAAAATTTCATAAATAAATATATTTAACAAAATTTGAGAAAATTATATCAATTATTATTAATAAAATATTCAATAAAATTGAGTTCTATCAAAACCCCTAGACTTTACCTTTTTTACTCGTGGGTTAAAACCTACTATCACACATTTCAATTTTTTGACAGTATATGCATGATCATATTCTTCATATGGTAGTGGAAAAATATGAATTGTATGAATCCCATCACGAGAAAATATTTATAAAATTTAATTTCATTTTCAATTAAATTGAAGGAAAATAAAGTCTAATGAGATTACTGACACTAATCATAGGGGAACAAGTTATGGGTTTACCATGCCATAATTCCCAACATGTGTGTACTAACCATTTCATGTTCATATCTCCTGCCATAATTTACTATATTCAAGTCACTTAAAAATATTTTCGAAAATATTTTAATTAGGTGAACCTATTCTATATTAACTCTTAATAACATTTCATGACCCACTAATTTAATAATTCCTAAAAATAAAACCTTAAGATCCCCACCAAATTATCCATACATGATGTACATTTTATCACTCCCCTCTTTATTGAGTTAAAATATATATATACACATACATATCTATAAATTTTTGTAATGTTTTTATTTTTGTTTTTGGTGTTAAACTATTGGATATCAGGTACACACACACATTCCAATTTGGAACAATAATAAAACACATAAAAAGTGAAACGAACTTATGGATCTACCATTTTTATATGATGACTTAATTTACCTTACATTTATATACAATAAAATTAGTATGAATTTGTCACCCAACATGGTCGAGAAAAAGTTTTTTTAGATAATTAAGTGACACAATTTAACATTAGAAAATATCACTATGAATGGTATCAAAATCTAAAATGTTTTATAATGACACAACCAATCATATTAGTGAAGAATTAATTTTTTTAAAAAATAAACCCTTATAAAGAAATTATAAAAATTATTATCATGAAACAATGGATTTTGGAAAATTATTTTTTATTTATTCCATATCTTCATATTCCCATTCTATGATGTTTTTTCTTTTTATTTCTTGATTTTTCTAATTAACATAAAAAACAACAGAAAAACAATTATATGAGAATACTAAAGAGATGACCCAAAAATGTATTCCCATCTTCCATAGATAAATGACTAAATTTTCCTCAATTTGAACAAATGATATGATATGTTCAAATAAAATTTATAATTTTCAAACGGCCACAAAATATATGAATGTGAAATAGTTAGGAACAACCTGATATTTTCAAGTGATGATGGGGTCATGTAGTGTAATGAAATCAACTCTATCAGTATGAATTACATAAATATATTTCTTAAAAAATTTCTCATAGAATATAATGCTTTTATATGTGACATATTATTTAATATAAAATAATCAATAAGTAATGGAATTATATATAAAATAAGTTCCTAACAATCGGGATTGCAGCTTTCTAGGCATCTGCTTCGGGTGGGAACTGTACAGATAGATAATATCCCAAATAGAAAACCCACATTATTTATCATTCTATCAAGATATACATTTGATATTTATTTATAGAGCCTTGATTTCTCATATTATGACAATAAAATCTCATCATGATATAGAATTTGGAGCATCAATTGAATTCCAACTTTTCCAAATCCTTGTTTCAATTATTGAGAGCCCCATAAGACAGATGCTCAACCTCTATGATTAGATGAAATGATTTTCTAAAAACAATATGAAATTATAAAATAAAAATACAAGTTTTTTACTTATTCCAATAGGTCCATATCACATCATCCAAGTTCTTTCTCTAATCTTTTCCATTTGGATGCACAATTTTGTCAACAATAATTTCAACTCCCAATTTGAATCCTCAGCCAAACAATTTCATAGGTGGTGGAATAGTGTCAATGTTTTATGTGTCACAACATACTTCAAAAGGTTGTAATCCAAATTCTGATTGACCTAGTGTGAATCCTAGTATCTTCTGATGATCATTGGTATTCCAAACCTATATAAATGTTATCCCATAAAAAATCCACTACAACATGAGAATCATTAGTCTTGGTGGCCTTGGTCGCCTCACAGTTTCTAACATAATCAAAAGTAACCAAAATATAAAAAAGAACAAAAATAAATTACAAAATGATCCATAAAATAAAATTCCCCATACATGAAATTTCTCACAAAATAATATTGGTTGATGGGGAATCCCATGTCTTCTCAAAATGATTCTAGTGTGTTGAGAATGTGAGAGTAAATTACAAAACACATGAGAATCATAGAATAAGATAGAATTATATAATCAAGAAAATATGACATTCATAACTGTATATTAGAGTCCAAATTTTTCTCTACTTTCAAGTGTAGGTATGAAATAAAAAATATTCTAAAACTCAAGATCATCAACCCACCTCCTAATAACATAATCAGTACTCATGATCTATTGTTAGGGATCAAACCAAACATAAAACCAAGACTCCTTCTTTAATTCATGGACTTAAGGATTCATTAAATTTTTATGAATATCAAAGGAAAAAATATAGTTTACTAAATTATCATAGCAAGGATGAGTACCGGATATGACATATTGAAGTTCATTATGGAATCACTCCCAATGTGGTTCATAGTCCAAGGTGTCACTCTCTATTTTGTAATTAAGTCTACTAATCTGTTAGGACAGTAAGTTTTCTTACCCCTTATTTTCCTTTATCTCAATATCAAATTCTTGAAGAATGATCATATATAAGATAATTTTGGGTGCTTCATCATGAATCATCAAGAGGTTCCCCAAAGAGATATGGTCAGAAAGAACAACTACATTAGTTACCAATAAATATGAATGGAATTTAGCTAAATAAAAATTATGTAAAGAAAAATGATTCCATTTTAATATTATTTAATCTTGTGGAATCCAATATCCATGATTCATAAGAAATAAGATGGACTTTCCATCCACTCTATAAGATAATACATCACTAATTGTGAAGTTGGACATGTTGAAATATGATTGATTGAATGATCTAACTATAGGAATTGTATGATCTATGATTTCCTCATAATCTTTTTTTTTCTTCTAAAAAGACACCTATCATAAATAATAAAAAAATAATTCAATATATTATTTATGTAATTGAGATAATGGTAGGGAGATCATATAGAAATCTATAATGATACATCGATAAAAGTCGCATTCCCTAGGAATGGTCTATATTCATTCAAATGTAAAGGATATGAAAAGGATGAAATAAAATATACCCTAAATTTATCCATCTATACTCATTTATTGACAATAAATTCCATATGATAGTTCCATTCTCTACCATTAGATTGCATTTTTTAAACTTCAAAACATGATTCTTCTAAATAAATTTATTTTGAACCTTTATAAAACTAAATAAGAGATCATAAATTTAATATCTATACACTATAAAATCATCCATAAATACCCTAATGAAAGTATCTATTAAATCAAAAATATTACTAACCATGCCTCTCTAGAAATTATTTGTGGAATTGATAATTCCAAATGTCTTCGTTTGGAAGACAAATGTATTAAATGGATAAGTGAATTTTGTCTTCTAATGAATCTCTATGGCTATAGAAACATGACCATATCCAGAAAATTCAACTAGGAATAAATTTTATATCTTCTTGCTAATGTCCCGTGAATTTTATCAATAAACTGATGGGGAAAATGGTCCTTATGAGTGGATTGATTTAGACTCTTATAACCAATACAAAAAGGACACCTATTTTCGACCCTAGTCATAACCAATTAATCTTTATCATTTATAAAACAAGTGACACAACTTTTAAAGAAAACAACCTAAATGGGACTCAACCACTTGGAGGTTGAAATTTTATGAATGATTCCTACATCATGATATTTTTCTTCTTATTTTTAAAATACTTCCAAAATATTTGGATTAAGTCTAATTTTTGTATGTCAAACTTGTTTATCCCTATCCTACAAATAAATAATATGAATTAATATAAAGGCGACAATACCTGATATGTTATCCAATGTCTACCTTATTTCCCTAAATTTTCCACTAAAATGATTTAAAATATTTTCTTCATGTTCAAATTGGAGATTATTATAGTTTTAATAATTAATATCTCACCAATCAACAAGTATGAGTATTTGAGATTTTGTAGGAATGGAATTAGTTCTAGTGATGGGGGTTAAAAATGGAAATATAAATTTAAGGAACTAATATTTGTGCAAAATAAACACCAATTTTATAATAAAAATAATCAGAATAAGAGAGTAATGAATCAATTCTTTCATCGTACTCAACTAACAAGTCATAATCACAGTAAACAAGATCAAAATTTGAATATGAATCGACATAAAAATCAATTCCAAAAAAGTTTTGTAAATTCTAAAAAGGTGTTTTCGTGGTATCACAAATAAAACTATAACTAATTCTCATGATCTCTCTAATAATAGGACGACAAAATTCATGGAGTTTTTACCTTGTGGTTAAAAATATGAGATAACAAATGAATATTTCTCCTATGATGGGTAATTCATGGAGCACACAAAATTATATATCACGAATTTACCTCCAAAATCCAGGGAAAGTGTGCCATCATGGAAATTTATGATTGATTTTCCAAATTTGAGGAAGATCCTACCCACAATAATGGGGTCATAGAAATTTACATGAAAATCCTCCATGTTATGAACATAGATATTTACTGGAAAGATCATGTGTATTATATGAAAACGTACATTACAAAGGAAACATATTGGATATGTTGTATATCTATTCTCAACTACTCCACTACTCTTATCAGATTTAACTCACCAACCTATATAGAAGTGAATACATATTGTTGAATCATATTTATTGATGTTCTCAAATCACAGAATGTATCAGAAAAGTGTAACTCCCCTATGGTGTGTGGGAATATGAATTTATCTACCTAATTTCACATTGTTATAATTGTTTTTTTTGTGTATTTAGTACATACACATTAATCCAATACTTTTCATCTCATTTCTCTTAATAATTATTTAATTGGTACATATTTATTTTAAGAAATTGGCATAATTTGGGGTTTTTTAATGGCCTCAATAGTGGGTATTTTTACCACAATTCTATTGTATGAGTCAAAAACATTTTTTCCATCACCTATTAACCAATATTTGTTGTTTTTAGTACACTACTTCGATATTAATGGGTTTTATATGAAACATCATCTGTATGTTTCTTACCTTATTCCCCTTGGGATTCCCATTAGTTGTTCTTTATTGGTGCATATCTAGGGGTTAGGTAAATCCCATTAGAATTATAGGTAATAATTTATCATTCGTTTTCTTCCAACATATAAATTTTAAGGAAATGATATTTCCCTTTAAAATTATAGTATGGATAGGAGGATGATTTTCTGTGTTTTTACAGACCAGTTTTTGGAGGGCGGTGACAATCGTTCTCATCTGTTTCATTAACACCCTCAACTATAAACCTTGAATCTTCAACTGATTTTGTTTATTAAGAAATATTTAATTCAAAAGTTCACTAGTATTTGAATGTAACATTTTTTTGAGAATTCCATATTTTTTTTGATTCATGGCATTCATATATCCATTGTGGTTATAGAAAACCCTATTGGTATGGATGACGAAATTGGAATTTTATTGAAAATGAAGCCATTCTTGGTTTCTTGATCCCTACCTTATGTATGATTGACCCATACACCCTTAATTTTATATTGGTGGTGAATAATTATACTTCTCCCACGGATGTGGTTTTTTTCCTTATAAGAATTACAATGGAATATAGTTTTTCAATCCATTATCTCTTGTAATTGGGGGAAAAATTGTCTAGGTGGTACGTTTTAGTGAAAATACAACAATGCCTCATAGGAGTGGGTTGGGAGGTCTTTTCAGAAAATGAAAAATTCCTCCCCACAGTGTTCATCTATCCCCTCATGGTGTCAAATAATTAATGTTCTCAAGAGGATATAGAATTACTTGATGTACTCATCTAACATGTGGGGTACATGGATCTCAAAATGTTGGGGTGTTTTGTGACATCTTGTTGATCATTTCATTTTCATTTTTTGGTGTTTTTTTGACCAATGACCCTCCATCAGCATCATCTACCATGATTGTCTCAATAGGGATGAGATGTAGAGAGCCCATTTTTCCCTTGTAATACATTGAAATATTTCTATACATGTTCCATGTGTTATGGGATAAGACAGAGTGTGAATACAAGGCATGGAAGGTTTGGAATTAATTTTATAACAATATTAGATATATTTTATATTAAACACACAAGGTTATTCAAAGAACATTCAATAACTATTTAACATAATCTTGGATCATAAATCTGAGGTCATGGTTGAGTCTAGAATGTGTCGTTTACCCTAGGTGTGGCTTGAAATAGACCTTTGTGTGGAGTTCGGACATCTCACCAATTGTCAATACATTTAGTGGATCAATTAATTAATTAGTTAATTCATTCATTCATTTTTACATAAACCAAAATGTGTATAACTATACATCCATGGAAAACCCAACTTCTGCATTGGCATTCTCCAACATATTTTATAATTATTTTATTTAAATTTATTCTTAAAATATGATTTATTGTCCTTGATTTAATTTCCATGAACACTTGGGATCAGTCCTTAAAAATAATTCAGGTACATTTATCTCACTTTTAATTAATTATTTTCATTGGTTGGTCCCCTTGGTCTAGGTTTGACATTTTAAGGTGGTACAAATCTTGATCGGACCCCTGTAGACATGGATAAATGATTATTGATGATTATATTGAAAAAATATGGATATATTTACAAATGTTCCAAGGAAACGGTAATTTTTTTTTAATTATTTAAGATCACAAAATAAATAGGTTAACAGTTTAGTGCATAATGGATGAATAAAAAACCCACTTCGGACCATTTGTGTTCTATTTCTAACTAACAGTTTCCAGAATCCATGATCCCTGAACATATCAATATAATTCGGGCATAAATACTTCCAAAATCGAAGTGTCGTATCTTTGATCTAGCTATTATAAAAATATTTGGATTTCAGTGAAAAATTCAACTACACATTATGTAGAAGGACAAACACATCGTCTATTTCCACTTATGTATGGTGGATAGGGTTTTTATAATCTAAATGGATGGAATAATTTGTATCTCTTACAAACAACATATACCTGATCCCTGATAGGATGGAAAATATGCTAGTCTATATGGTTATGATTCCATGTTTGAGTGCATCACCAAGAACAAGGTCCTCTACTGAAGTACAACGACATAACCAGAACACATGGGAGGGACAAAATGTTATGTAACACATCATGTTCCATGTACAGAGATATGTATCGAGTACACAGTCATGGACAAAAGGACAAGGACCAGTCTGATGTAGCTTCAACACACTGTGTAGTTCAACTACACACCCTGTAATCCTCAATTGGTTGGTAACATACTAACTCTAAGAAAATAGAAAGGGCAAGCAGGTGAACGAAATGCCATGTGGGTCCCCTTTCCTATCATTTATAACATGGTTCATTTGAAGAAGATTCACAGTTCCATATCTACTTAATTTAGAATCAGATTTTGGCCTATGAGTAGCCTAGCATGACTGTTTTTCTGCATAGAATAAGATGTTTCACTAGGTGGGGGATTTTCTGGTACAATGTGGAATGTTCTGTGCGCTACACATTTTGAGGTGATAACCAACAATTTAAATTATAAGAAATTATTACAAAAGGATTATAATATATGGAACACCCCATCAGTATGAGTGGTGGTCCTTTGTAACTACCTTTTGAGTGGAACCTCGCTATTGGATAAGGAATGATTCATTGATGATTACAGTTGAACCCCTTATCAAACCCATGTGTGTTTCCTCAACCACTAGAGTTTAACCCTCTACAGTGTGGTGTTGGTCTGCTATAGATACATTTCATTTGGAACCCCTATTGGATATGGAACAAGTCCTCGATGACTATTGTGGTACCCCCATGTGACTCCATGGTAGGGGTTTTTGACCACATGAGTGGATCCACCCCCCACCCCGTAATCATGGGTAGGGTTCCTCTACATGTTCATACCATGTGGAACCCCGTACCAGATATGGTATGTGTCATTGATCTATAAAAGTGGACCACTTATCAGATAGGGCATAAATCCACATGACACTAGAGTGGACCCCCCCTGACACTCTGGGTCGGGGGTCCTCTACAGACACCTAGAGAGTGGATCCCACATGATGCTCTAGGTAATGGGTACTTTACATGTAGTTTATAACAAAATGACCATGTGGTAAAGTGATGAGGCATGGTTTCACAGTCATTATTACTTTTGGGATTATGTGTGAGGTACTGGGAATTAATGATGTACCTTTGGATCTATTAACAACTCTTCTTCTTGTGTTGGGATATGTGATGGAGATCACCTTTCTCTCATGTTAGCGTTTATGGAGCAGGTCCATCTCAGCAGTTACATCTCTATTATTTTCAGGATGGGGCATATTATTTTTTGGGTGTGTATCATTCACCTTTATTTTTCTGTTTTCACTAACGAAGTCTGGTACACCATATAGATTATGCATGTTTGGATTACATTCTATCTTTATTACATTTTTCACATCTTCCCTTTGATATTTATCATCAATATGATTTTGTGTGAGAGTATAGGTTCATAGGGAAAGTCCTCCAAATTATATATATCACTTCATAGTGGGTCATGGCCCCCTTCTCTATAGATGGGGGCATGAGGTTGTTATAGCTTGATCCCTAGAATGGGTCGAGTCCTGAATAAATTTGTTAAGAGTACATCATTTTTTTGGGATGTTGTTTAGACAACCCCCTTTATAGGGATTTCGTTGTGATTAATATATTAATGATGAAGTGTCATGAGTGTGACCCTCAGACAAGGGATTCTTAGGATGGTGTGGCCAGTCGACGTATCCATTTTTCAGGACCTTGAAAATCATCTTACTTACACGACATTTTGAGAAATTAGATGTGGGAATTCATGGTACATGAATCATATAGGATTGAGTCTATTATTTAATTTATTTAGTTATATCGACATTGTTGATATATATATATTTATATGCACATCAAATTATTCTACCACTTGATTATAATTGTAGTATACCTTTATAATGAAATCGAGTACATATATCATTTCTTAATCATGGTGACGATCTTATTAGTGATTATTACTTAGTTTAATGTCTACCCCATGAGAATCTTACTCCATGTGGGTATGTTTAAAAATTCCCACCTATAGAGTAGCACACATTCTATCGGATAATAATGAGGACAAACACAGTCTTAGTGATCTCAATGAGTTCTAGCGCTCGTGGCTGCTAAGGTACTATAGTGATCCAAATCCTATGGCATCTGATGATTGACTAGAGTTAGTGGTCCATTCCTTTAGACTCATCCAACAACAAATGGAATAGGTGGTTTCAAATTAATATATCCATTTCAATAGATCATTTGGTCACTGAAGGAGCACTGTTACACAAAATTAGGATGAGTCGACACTTTTTGGAATGAATTCCAGAAGATGTTCTATGGGGAGTATTATCCCTCTTATTTATGCCCAGTATGGATTTAGGAGCTTCTATAGTTGAATTAGTGAGGGATGATGGTGGTTGAGTATTTAAATAGGTTAATATACATTATGTATCACTACCTTTATGTTTTTTATGATAGATACTTCTTGGATCAAATGTTTGAATATTGATTCCAATAATAAATATGATCCATCTTTTTTCCCCGATGTATCCCCAACTATATAGGGGTGATGATGACGGCCCAAGTGGTGGAGTGGGATTAGTCAACGTGGTTCAAGAATTCTTGATCTATAAATTTTCATCACAATCCTGAGTCATTTACAACATCTTGTAGACGCCCGTTTACAAGATATCGATGAAATAGACCTCATTATGATCAGACATAGGCGCATAGACATGGGAAGCCAGGCGTACCAAGGTTTCATAGAGAGGGTTGGTTCTTCAATTGTTACTGTTGGGGTGATATAGATATATAATTCTTAGTTAGATGTGCTTAACAACATAATAAAATAACTAATATACCACAAAAACATAGGGAGAACTGGGATCTGGGACCTACCATCACAAGATAGGTTGGTCCCCCGGGAGGAGGATTAGGTAGAGGAGCTAAAGAAGTTATGGTTGGTGGATGATATTATTAGATCATCCCCCCACCTACACAAGTTGTATAAACTCAAGCATAGGGAGGTGAGGCTAGGAACACATACAATTGGTGGTTGTAGAGGCTTATGACCCCATAGTGCAAGAGATAATTAGATGTATGATATGTTATTATTCTACTCTTGTTTCAGTATTAGTTTATATAGATTCATGTCATTACTTCATATATGTACTCATGGTTTGGAAATGGATTCTCGTATTTGATGAAAAATTCCATCTACTTCATCTTGTGGTTACAACATGGAATGTTTCCTCTATATATATCATCTCCAAGTAGTGAATGCTATCTCTTGGTGGAGAGAGGTTCATGTGAGAACTATTGGAAATAAAGATGGATCCCTATGACATTATCTAGGATATTTAATAGTTTTCCATGGTCCAATAGTATATTTATTGTTACCATAGAGATGTTAGATAGCTAAGCACTAATGGGAAGAGATTATCCTTTTCATGTGAGAGAGATATCATTGAAGGGACAGTGGGTTCTATGAGCATGATGGTGCATCCCATCAACAATAAGTTGAAGAGTATATCCCTTTGTGAAGATGGTGGATCATTGATCTATATTAATTTGTTATATAGGATTATATGGGTTTATTCACTTAGTATATCTGGATACTACCTATTCGATAGTAGATGGAGATTTGTATCGACTGGCATATCATAACTGTACAGATACCTTCTATGGAATATCATATGACCTTACCAAGAACCATGAGGTATATTTATAGTTTTGCACCACTGAAAGAATGGTCTCATTAGACACAATGTTTAACCCTTGGAATTAGTGGTTTTTTTCATGAAAAATGTGGAAGGGTGCTTGCAAATATGTGTGGATTATCTTCTTTTGAACGAGACCAATATAAGGAGAATGTACCCCAATATATTGATTAATGACCAATTTAACATTGTGAGGCATGAAATGGTTCTCAAATATCATTATCAGGTCTATCAATAACAATTTTAGGGTTCTCAAGGATAATATTAAAATGTTGTCATTTTAATGTCACTAGAGACATTATAAGTTCCTTGTGATACCCCTCGGTGCAATGAAATCCCCTGAGTTATTTATATCTTTTATGAATTAGGTTTTCCTTATGTACATGGAATATTTTACAGGAAGCTTAATTTATGCTCACTCATATACTTTAGATCATATGAGGATAATATGGATCACTAGTGGATGGTTCTAGATTTACTTCGAATGATTCAACATTATGGGAAACTATCAAAGTGATCGTTCTGAATACATGAGGTTAAATTTCCTGGGTATTTCATATTTGATAATGGATTATCCATAATAAAACGAAATATAAACATAGATATTACATGGGATCCACCCAAGAGTGTGTTCGAGGTGTGTTTTTTTCATGTTTAGTGGCTACCAACTGGGAGTTTGTGGATGAATGTTCTAAATTGCATTCCGTTTGAATACCTAGATAAAGACAAGGATGTTGATTCCGTAGATTGAGTTATTTTAAATGAATATAATGATGTTGAGGTTGAGTTTGACAGGTGATCCTTTTTTGAGACCATCAGTGGGTATCATGGAGTACATAGTTTATTTAGATACCTCCGGATCTGGGACAAGTTACTTATTGATGCAGCTGCAAGTAGTTATCACATACAATCAAGGTAGTCTATAACCCATGAGAAGAACTATGTGACACACAACCTATATATGGAAGAGGTAGTATTCTCCCAAAATATGTGGATTAAGTATCTTTTATGAGATAAAAGTTTTGTTTAATTGAACAATCAGAGCCTCATGTACATCTTCACAAATAGAGAATTGAACCATAGAAAATGATGCTGGTCAGAGATCCTATTGAAATACAATGTTGTGATAGTGAATACTCTAGGTAATGGAATATTGTAATATATTTTCTTAGTATTATGTCTTATGTTTTATTTGTGTTGGAGGATTTGAAGCAGTTTTATTTCCTATATCTTACCCTAGTGGAGAAGGAGGGTACAACTTTTCTATAGTTGATAGTTTTGACTAGTCCACTTCTAGAGAATGTGAGAGATTCCTATGTAAGATACATGAAAAATGAGGTCATAAATTACCATATATTTATAAAAGATTTAATATATGGATAATATAATGGAGGTAATCACTTAATCTTTTTACAGGGATGGATGGAGGTTCTGGTCATGTTATGGGAGGAGGTTATGAGAGGGGTCCATACATATCACAGTGTTATAAAACCTTTCGTGGCTGATATATAAAAATCACATATATGGAAATTTTATTGGTCTTTCATGAGATGTATTTTATAATAATTAATAACTCATTTCCCTTTTCGTCATCATGTGATGGTCGAGAAACATGTTCCAAAAAGTTTTTAAAATCCCCTTAAGATATCATAGTTGAAGAGGGATAAAATATCCATGTACTTCATGATAGGGTTGTCACACACAATGAAGGTACATGAAAAGATATGGGTGATAGTAGAGAAACTCTTGAAGTCATATACATACTCATTATCTCAAATAATAGTTTCATGGAGTGTTTGGGAAATTTTTATGTGTGGGAGATTGTCCGCCTTCGTGGGTTTCCATCGATTATTATATGTGACGGTAACACACGGTATGTGTCATGATTATGTATAGGACTATAAGAGAATTTGGGTCCTAATTAAGGATGATTAAATTATTTCCCCTAATATCAATGGTAAGACTGAGCTCCTTATATAGGTGTAGGTAGATACGATGAGGGCTTTCATGTAATTCTTTATTTACAGCTTGGAGGATCACATTTCATTGGAATGAATTTCTATAGAAAAAATATCTACAACTCTAAAATCGGTATGGAATATTTTGAAGCCTTATATGAGATACCGTTCATGTAACCCCTAGGCTATGAACTGATCGGTGAGAAAACTCTTGTGGGTCCGAAGATGGTTCATGAGATAATGGAAATGGTTGATGTCATCCATGAGTAGATATTAGCATCCAATAGTAGATAAATTTTTACATAGACCGTTGTTTTAGGCCCTTGTAGTTCAATAAGTGAGACAATGTTTTTATGAGAAACTCCCCAAGATGAGGGTTGTGGTTGGATTTCTAGGATTAAATCAATCGACGATGTTCACTGGGATATTTAGTACAATGTAGAAGGATGACAATGTTTCTTACAACAATCCCCCACCCCCATTCCTGGAGTAGGTGCACAAAATCTTTCATGTGTCATTGCTAAGTAGATTGGTGCATAACCATATGCACATTATCAACTGAAGTGAGCTAGAAATCAAAGATGGAGCACCTTGGAAAAACAATCGATGGAAATTGAGGATCCAATGGATACAGAACTGTGTGGGCTGGCCATCCCAATTGTTTGCATTCTCTGAAATCCTAAGAACATGCAGTAGAGTTTCGTGAAGTTGGAGATCCATGTCCACGCTCAATATCTATACATTTTTGTTTATTTTTTGTTTTTGAAGATGAAATAATTGATGGTTATAAGGATTTCGAGATGTAGTATTTTTTCTAGTAAGTCTTAAATATTTAAGTATATATTTATAGAGTCAGGTGCTGAGATGAAAAGCGATCCTCAGTCACGGTGTGAAGGCAATTAATTTTATAAAAATTTTAAATATATTTTATATTTTTCATGCATGGTTCCAAAATGAAAATTTGATAACTATTAAATTGTATCATGGATAATAAATCTGAGACCAATCTTTAGTTTGGAGTGTGTTTTTTTACCCAACTAGTTCTCTAAAATAGGCCGGCTTAAGGAGTTCGGAAATCTCCATTATTAGCAGCAAGTTATTTGGAATAATTATTTAAATTTTTAATTCATTAATTATTTTAAATCTAAAATAATATTTATATAACTATAAAAACAATTAAAATCATATAGGGTTGGATTCTTAAACCCAAGAATAATTCTAGAGATTCTTCATCCTCTTCCACTGGAAGTTCAAATCTAACGATGACCAAAAATTATATTTGATCAAATTAAGATGTGATGAAAATATAAACATCCTTCATTCATTGGTGAGTGAGTTATTTGATAATGAATGATCTTTATCCATGTATAACTCAATATTTATTGGTTTACACCCTTGTTTATTAAATGGTTTGAGTAAATCATTCACTTTTATTCATTTGAACAAATAATAACCTTGGAATTATCATATGTATCATATAAATAAGATTAATTCAATTTTTTGTAACCCCAATTTTGAAATTATTTATTTATTTTCCAAAAACACTAGGAATCTATCCTTAAAACATCATTATTGTGATTTTCATCATTTTTTATTTGTATTTTTTTTCTAGTTGGAACCCCCAATCCTAATACGACAATGATGGGTGGTAATGAGCCCGATCAGACCCCCAAATATGTTTTAATATGACTATAAATTCATTAATATATTAAATAGGACAAGAAATAAAATAATTGTGTGGAAAAAATTATCTTTTCAATGATTTATGATCATGAAATCAATGGTTAAATGTGCAGCGCAGACAGGTTGAATGAAAAAAAACCATTGAGGACCACTGAAATTTGATTTTTGATAAAAAGAGCTCAACAACCACAATCCTCATATAGTTCCACATGTTTTGGGTGGATATAGGTAAGAAATAAAAGCGGGGTAATATTGATTTAGGAACATGATATATATATGAATTTTTGTAAAAAACACAACTACACACCATGTATAAGTATAAACCCACTTCGTGTAGTCACTTTAAGGTGGTGGAAATGGTTTCGGATATCTATAAGGATGAAACGACATGTATCCCACTAACATGATGTGTACCTAATACTTAAGTGGATGACCCCAGTGATGGACCACACTCGTCATAATATGTGTGGGAGTAAATGTCTATGAACAAGGTCATGTAAAGAATTACACAGATAAGGAAAAAAGAAAATTTTCCAACCTCTTGTGAAGAAAGACACTAGGTACTATGTATACAAACATCAATTTAGTAGGAATACATTTCCCGAATAACACATCCTAGTCTCAGATATATTGTACGTGTTGTTTACTCCACCAACATGCCATGTACTTATACATGGGTTGGGATATGAGTACCTCCATGGACACAACAAGGTTGTGGGAATGTCCACATGCCTTGTTAGTCTGCTCACTAGTAATTTAACCCTTTGATTCTTTGAAGAAACTTATAGGGTTTTTGTATCCTTTGTTCGGATTCTAATTTTGGCATGTGGGTAAGATATAATGAGTGTTTCTCAATGTATAACGTGTTGGTTACCGTAGTTGTTATTTTTGAGATACAATGATAGATGTTCTGAGAATGGTCGTTTATATGGTGATTCTCAATAATGGATTTCATACAAATGTATGACCATAGGCTTAGTGAACAGTTTAACCGGAAATCAACATGGGAGTGGGTCCTCTAAATCAAATTATATAGTGGATCCCCTACCAAATAGGGTGTGGGTCCCTGATAAATACATCTGAACACCCCTATCGCACCAGGGTGTGGTTTATTTACCACTATAGTATAACCACCACCAATTAGTGTGGGTGCAAGTACTATATAGATACCTTCTGAGTGAAATCCCCCAATCAAATACGGTCTGAGACCTTGATGACTATAGTGGACCCCATATTGGACAAGGGTGGGGGATCATGACAACTAGAGTAGAACCACTAATTATCATGTCTTCCATTACTTTTCATCATCTTGTAGAGTGTAACCCACCCCCACCAAATCAGATATGATGCATATTCTCGACCATTATAGTGAAAGCTGCTTATCAACTATGGTTCTTGTCATTGTGAAAGAAGATTGGAACTCAACTAACGTAGAAGGGCGTGTCTACACTCTGGATACTTATAGATTGGATCCACAATGACAAAAAATGGATCCATAACTATAATTGGAATATGTACACCCTCGACAGTATAGTAAAATGGTGACGACTTATTTGACTTGAATGTTTACTTATGGACAGACACAATAGATGTTTGGAATCATTGATGAACATTTGGAACAACATGGGTAACTTCTCCCTATAAATATATATTATATAAAAATCCCCTTTATATCCCATTTGGATTTATTTTTATGAAGCATAAATATATTCATTTTTATCCATATTGGTGAATTTGGTTACTCTTTTTCCATGATAGGAAATGACAAGTGGGGTATGCCACATGCTTTCTCTGTTTAGTTTCTCATTTATAGATTATTAAAAACTTATACTATATATGGTGATGAATTGACGTGTATTTTTTATACTCATAGTTTTGATCCCCTTATGATTGGATTATGTTACTATATTTTGGTTTTGGGTTGATATATTCCCCTTAACTATATCATGCAACCACTTCCTTTCTATTTCTATTCTATCTATAACTCCTCCCTATTTAACATATAGGTTTTCCTACTAGTTATTTATATAATCACCCCTATATTGGATTTTATCACATTTTTCATGTCTAATATTGATTATAGATAGGTAGGCAATGACTTCAGATGATTCTGGTGATGCATGGTACTTTGTACGGAGTACGATGGTTGCAACATTGGATTTAGGAGCTAGGAACTCTCAAAATTTTACTCTTCTATTTTTTAAGACATATTTATGTTTGTGTGTGTATTTTTTCCCGTTACTTTATAGTTTTCACTTTCCTACCCTTATACATCATATATTTCATGCATTCCTAGTTTATTCTATAGATAGATTGTATCTTTTACATTTAACCTATACACTAATACATCGATATGGTTTTGTGTGTGCGTACATGTATTAGTAAATGGAAACCCCATTTAATGTATTCCTTCAGCATTTCTCAGCACCCCCTTTCCTATGAAGGTGGGATTGGGGTTGATGTTTCACAAGACCCATATTATTTCATTTTGTGACATGATACCTTCATATATAAATTGGATGACGAGTTCCTTATTGATT
This sequence comes from Viscum album, assembly GCA_963277665.1. Taxonomy (NCBI): domain Eukaryota; kingdom Viridiplantae; phylum Streptophyta; class Magnoliopsida; order Santalales; family Viscaceae; genus Viscum; species Viscum album. The sequence goes on from OY728157.1 coordinate 538,450,758, forward strand.
TGGTGATGTACACAACTTCTTGAATTACACCCAATAGTCAGAAATCGACCCCCTTGATATTTCTTGATTCTTGAGATATATTATCTAATTTTAGTTATCAACGATTTTATAAATAATAACTACAATAGAAGACATTAAAAATAATTCCAAAAATGTCCCATCTCCATGTTATAAATAATTCATATAATCTATTATTGTACTATTATGTGCGAATAATAATGTTCTTAATTTTTTTTGACATTTAGATAAGTTTATTTTTTTTAGATTTAGAGAACCACATTAAATTCTATTCAATGTTATCTTGGATCTTCAGTAGATAATCCAAGAAAATTTTAATGAATATGAAATAATATAGATTTGAGTTCAAAGTCTGATTTGATGTTTGAATTTGCATCACAGTTTTGATCATAATTAATGTCTACTACAACAAATTATAAAATGCTTCAATTAAGTTATTTGTTTTATTTTTTATTGATGTTTTAGGTTTGAATTTGAAGTGTTTCCAATTTAAATTCTCCCACAATGGATTAACTCCCCAACTAGGTGAAAGATGAATCATACAATATACTAATACTTTATTATTAGATCTCTAAGGATAGGTTTAATCTAAGAGTTAAGTTATATGATATCCTTGGGATTTTATCATTTAAGAAATCAATGAAATATTAAATTGAAATAGAGAAAAAATGTATTATAATAAATGGAAATGAAATTTGAGTTGATGGTAAAAAATTAAGAATAAAGAAAAAACAACTTGACATATGTGACACAAGAATGCCAGATGTTAATAAAGGAATAAAATAATTTTTCTTAAAATCAATGTGATTAAAATATATAAATTTCTACCCAAAAAAGATCTATTTTTAATGGTGTTGTTGTTCTTTCTCTCAAATGATGTTAATTTCTTCAGTTATCTAGGTGTTGTAGAGTGGACGACCATTGTTTTCTCTCAAAGTAGTAAGTAATTAAAAGAACATACTAAAGGTATTATTGAAATAAAATAAAATAAAATAAACACAAAAACTTGATGGATGTGGCTGATTAACATTTATAAGTATTAGTGACGTACGTGGAGTGAAATTTTTTTTTATCTTTTTTTAAATTAGATTTATCAAACATAATGAGAATACATTTATTTTAGAAAATATTAATAAAGGAATAATTGATCGTACCCTACTACATCACATACTTATTAATAATACTAGTTAAATGAACATCCACATAAATATGATCAACTAATTGTTTACCCCCCACCCAAACCCAATGAAATTTATCAATACCACAATGATGAAAATATTTAATCCCATGGCGTGCTCCAGAACATGGAATCGTAGTACCAGACATTGATTGTGCGTATAAGGGTAGATTATGGTCATTGTTATGATATGGAATATATAAATTCTATAAATTAGGATGAATTGATTTATGTGAATGTATTTTAACAATCCAAATTGATCCCATGTTGTTATGTATAACTAATTAATGTTCTAATATCACAATTCACACAATTATAGACCCCACGTAATCTGAGTTAATTTTACAATTTAATGAATTTTATTTTTAAAATTAAAATCTACATTCACACATCATATATATTTTATTAGAATATTCTATATAATAATAATAAATAAATGACTAAAGAAATAGGGAGAACTATTACTAATGAAACTAATCATTTATTCGATGAGTGGTTATCGTAGAAACAAATGGCATTCACAATTTTTAAGAAATTGTATACCACAAAAATGTCTCAAATCATGAATTTCATCCCCAATAAGTAAATAAATAACTATATAAATAAAAATTATATAATAAATGGTAAAAATATATTATTTCATTAAATAAAAACAACATTACAACAAATAAATGGAAAATAAGATCAGTATGGAGGAGATCCAAGATTCATAGCCTACCTCATCCCATGGTTAATTGGAATGGAAATTCACAACATCTTCTATCTACCAAATACAATAAGGCACGCCACCCCCAATAGAAATGTGAGAAATAATCATTTATTTCGTAAGAAGGGGTTAGGGTTTAAATAATTTTCATCTGTGATTGGAGGAATTAGTACATATATATTCATCTACTTTAAAATGACTTCTGTACAAACAAAAATGTGAATTAATTATCCCTTAATTAGAATTGTTTTTGATAAATTATGTCCTCTAATATATATCAAAATTTTGTCACTGACAAAGTAAGGATGTTTATTTTTGGGCCAAAATATTTATGTGGTTTCTAATATGTTGAGATCAATCAAAAATTAACTTAATAGCCCATTTAGTCCAATCAAATGTGTGAACTTGATCATATTTATTAAAGGATAGTAATATATAATTAAGTAAGGAATATTTTTACAAAATATTATGTTCAAATAATAAACATAATATTATATATGTATGAAATAATAAAGTGCACTCTAATAGAAAAATTGGAATATTTAAATAAATGATCTCACTTTGAATACTTTATAAGTAATCATATTTACAAAAATTTTAGGAAATTATATTATTTTAATCAATAAAATCTACAATTAATTTTATTTTATCATGTTTCTCCTTATCAACCAAAAAGTGAGGATCATTAAAAAATCTAACCTCAATATGCAATAAGAATATGTAGATCAAATTTGAGATGAAAATGAATAATACCTTCAGTAGTGAGACCTTAACTAGGAAAAACAACAGTATTCACACTCCCATGAGGTGTGGATGTATAGTGATGAGAGATCAATGGGGTGACTAGATTTCCTGAGAATAATTGACTCAATACAAGGATAATATGACTCCTCATTTTATAGATTATTCTTTAAAAGCCTTCCAAATGGTCTATGGCCCACAAAATGCTCATAATGATTTTGGTCAAAGATTATATCCAAAATTAAAGCCATAAAAACATTGATTTTTATGTGTTTTTAAACTCATGATCAATTCTTTTTACCACCACCATGACCTAATATTTGTTTTTTCAATGGAGTATTCGCCCCCTGATATCATCCATGACCAGCTACTATGATGTTGTGGTGAGATCTTTTATGTTATGTACTCACCACACTGATGGAAAAAAATGTGATTATCACAAAACTAATAATTTTTTATAGTTATACCCTCTATGAACCAATAAAAAAACAATATCCAAAAAGAATTTACATTATCCCCATTTTTAATATTTGGAGACTCAATGTGAAAATCTGTCTGAAATTGTCAACCATGTATTTTCTCTCACTACTATTCACCCCAACACAAAATTGATAAATCCATGGATAATATAAAACATTCCTTGTCTAAAATAACCAACCCCACATTGAAGCCTCCATGATTTATTTAAAAAGGATAAAACCACACCGAACACTATGGTGAGGTGACCTTCGGAACAACAAATCTCTACTTTAGCCTCAAGAATACATTCGAACTCTATATCAGCATCACCAATCCCAAGAAAAAATAATTGTCGGATAACAAAAATTTTGTCCCTATCATTATATACCTCAGAACTCATTTGGATCCTTAATAATTTAATAAAAATTATGATGTAATAAGGAATTGAATTTGTCCTGTCAAATATGTAATTAGATATCTGTTATAGATTATGTTATATCTCAAATATGAGGAGAAACTACGATTGATTGAAAATGGGAAAATTCATACTTGATAAATCTACCAAAACCCAAGTGTTAAATCTCCTATAAAAAAAACAAAAAACTCAATACAACATGGGATCCTGATCAGCTATCTATGTCTCACATTCCAAGTTGTTATCCCTTATCCAATAATGGCTCCAAGACACATGAGCCGAAGGGATGCCAAATCACTGAATTACATTATCTTATCATTCATAGATCTCAATTGTTTACTCCATGGATGTCATGTATTCCTTTGTATCCAACTACCACAACCAATAACATGAAAACCATCATGATGATACATACAAAGCAATGATATGTAGAAGAAAACATGGATTTTGTTCCACCATGGTGGGTTTTTCAATGATTAAAAAACCTCACCAATGTTCTCATACCCCTCCAATGGCCTTAAAAACATGAATAAACCTTACTACCTTTCCCAGAACAATATTTTTTAATGATGGGATACCCTAAAGAACACATTCTCTCTAACTATAAACTCTACGTTTCTGCGCCTATGATTAGTATAGAAATTCTAATGATCCATTATCACCTTAATACACATCCATACAATATGGATATTATATATCGTTCCATATAACACATCTGGAATAAATAAAGATGTGTCCCAATTTTAATCCACATAAATATACTATGAAACTATCAGCCATATAATTTTCTACATGATTCTATTTTGATAATTCATTTGTATTTATTATGATATGATTGCTCAACCAACTGTACTTGTTGTACCTATGATTCATCAAAATACAAGATGAATTCCCTTAACATATCCTCTAGTTTCTTTATGTTCTATACTATCTACATATCTGTTCATGGATGAAAATATTTTCAATGGTGATTCTAGAATCCAAAAGCATAATATATCCCTCTCCAGACTCATACTATAAAATAATGATCATTTTATGAAATAATGGCCTTAATCATCCCATGATGCCACATAATCCCACCTATGATAATCAATGTCTTAGAATAACCAACATTGCACATTGTGATTTTGTGATATATTTATCATTAAATAAATTATATTTCTTTAATATATTTTGATACACAAAACAATGAACATAAAAAACCCATAATATTGTATTCCATTTTAATTCAGTCACTAAATTAATGAAGTTAAAAGGAATAGTTTTCTTTTGAAAAAATATTTTTAAATTATTTAGATAAATAAAATATAAATATAAATTATTATTCAATTTTATGTAATTCCAATACATTCATTGAAAATACATTTTCCCTCAAAAATGTTTTTTATTTGTTTTTGTAAAAAAATACAGATAATATATATCACTTTTAGATAGTATATTTTAAAAAATGAACAACATTTCTAACATAATAATTTAATAATTAACTTAAAATTATTGGTATTTTTTGTTTTATGAAAATATTGATTTCTAGATGAATAATGAAAAATATAGTTTTTTATTTAATATTTTTCATTCAATTAAAAAATATAGAAAGTAACATTGTGTTTTAAAATAGATATATACTTAAAAATAGTTGATATATATTATAATTAATCCAATTATTGTCTTTATAATTATTTTTATGTTGTATTTTGGCGTAGTATGTTTTTATTCTTAGTAAAATTCTTTTTCTAAAACACATTATTTCATCATGTTTTGTGAAATTAAATTTAAAATAAATTATTCCAATTAAATTAATTAAATTATATAAAATGGATTCATTATTTAGAGTCATCATTTATTAATTGTGAAATATGTCCAATTTCATTTTTGGTAATAACTAATATTAAAATCATTTAACAGGTTTCACTATAGTCATGGTCAAAATTGGTTTACCATGGAGAGTTAATCCAAGATATGAGGGATTTTTTACCAATTAAACATTTATAAATACTATTTATTGACATATTTATACATAAAAAATTCCAAAATTTGACCTTATTTCCATTTTTAATCATTTTCATTAAGTATTATTTTATTATATTTTAAGCATTTATGAAATTTCATGCGAGTCCTCTCCCCCTCTAATAAAAGAAGACTACTCCTTTCTCTTATTTACCGCATATTCATCCATCTATATCACCCAATAACATCCCAATTCACATTATAAATTAATTATACACAAGGTATAGTTTCTTTAAATCATAAAATATTGTTTAATGGATCTTTAAGAGAGGATCTAAAAGAGCCTTATAAGAGAATATGTAATCATCTTACCTAACGACTTTGAATTTCTCGATTCTTTTACCTCATATTAATATATGGTATTCATCATAAATAAAAATTTATTATCCTTGATGTTTTTAATTATTATTATTAATATGTAACCACCAAGTTTCACCATATATTCAATAAAATGGTATTTGAAAGTATCAATCATCTATAACCGTAGACTACAACATCTACACAACGATGTTATTCATTTTACACACTCTTTTTTTGTGGATTCATGTTATGTTGGTTTTAATGATATTACATTGTATTATTGAAATATTTATTATAATTTAATAATAATAAAATATCTACATTCCAACTTAACAATATATTAGAAAATGATTATATCTCCCATATGTACATGTGGGCTACCACTATAATGAAGTGATGTGATTTGTTTTTTGATTCTAATTTACATACATGGTAATAGGGTAACATTTCATGAGATAAATGCTACATATAACATAATTATGATTATTTAAAGGTTTATTATAATTTAACTATAATTTTTCCATTCTTTTAAATGTGGAAAAACATTAATGAGTACGCACTATCATCTATCTTGATGATTGATGTAATTTAAATTTATATGGATAACTTTTATAGAAGACTATATATTTATTTTAAATATATTTTATAGTAAAATAATTATTAACATTCAATATATTATGGAATAATGATCAATGTATATGGACTAGAAATATTTAACCAAAATTCCCATAAAAAATGAAACAGTTAACACACGAAAATGATGATTTTAATAAGAAAAAACTAATAAATGCACATTTAAATGTTATAAGTGGATCAAATTTGATATTTAAGTATTTAAATGATTATTTTATATAAAATTAATAAATAAAAATTTATTATATTAGATAATTTTGTTATTTTTAATCATGTCAAACATTATATAAGATATTTTCATCTCATTGTTTTGTAAGACACATTCCATAATCACCACTCATTTCATTTATGTGGTTTATATATATCCTTTGAAAGAATATTATGATGATTATGATGAATTTTTTTTGTATTTCATATCTATCAATGGTTGTTAGATTTGAAATATTTTATTGAAATTTTACCAACGTTGTAAGAGATTTCTTTTATAATGTCATGGTTTATCAAGACTGTTTATGTTTATGTTTTTGGTGATAAAATTGTTTGACCAGTATCTCTAGAACCCGATGAATATTAATATCATATGTTTAATTCACTAGATACATGGTTTACTTTAATTTTTACACTCTTTAAATACAAAATTGACTAAAATATCATTTTTATGAAAAACTGACACCATTTCCCTATTTGATTGAAAACACTTTTTCTTTTTATGTATGTTTTTTAAAATTGTTTCAATATTATCATTTTAGTTTTTATATTTAATTTTATCGAATATAAAATTATTATTATATTGTTTAAATATAACATTATTATTGTTTTTAGATTTAGTTATGATTGAATTATTACAAAAAAATTGAAATGAATCATTGATTTAATGTACAAGGAATTAACAAAATTTCCCATTGGTATAACCACTATATAATTTGATCATTCCTCTATAATTTTCCATGGTTATTTTCAATGAGTGTTTTTCCACCATATATTTGAAATTTTTATTATTAGAATAAGTGATTTAACTATTAAAAGAGAAAATTTATTATGAAATATCACATGTGAACATTCAAAGTAATTTCTCAATTAAGATGACAACCATTGACGATATATATGATTCACTGGTGATATGATCTAATTATACAATCCTAATTATTTCTCGATACATTTTGTTATTATTATGATCATATTTTTATAAAATTATTTTATTATCCTCATGTAATACTATGATAAACCGTTTAAATTTATATGATACCCATTTATTTCTATTGACTCTTCATATGTTGAAATGATTATAAAACACATTTTTTCATAGGTTATGATATAATGTATGTTTTAAGATATTTTGTCACATAAATGAATGATTTTCATTATGTGATTGGTGGAACCATAATTATATATCCCTTTAATGGATTTGTTAAACATTGATATCTAATGAGATAATAAAGACTATAATGGGAAGTAAAACCTATTCAGAATGGGACATTGTCCACTATTGTAGTTTTTGGGGTGAACCATGAATAAATTTATCATCTATTAAGATCTAAACCTAATGCATAATGATAGCATTTACAATGAGAGTTAACGATGGAAATTATTGTCTTTTCTTTTTTGTATTACGATTTCATCTATATATTTCTTATGATATACTATCATGGCTCTTGTTCATTGATTATATTATAATTCATGCCTTATAAACTACCAATAAATATTCCATAAAATTATATGAATATCTATGTAATGTTTGGAATGGTTTTAAAATGTTAATATCATGTTCTCATAACCTTATTCTCATTTAATACTTAAGTGACTAATGATATCATGCTTGTTTACACTTAATGAGCCTACATGGTCACCTTTTTTATGATTCCTATCCCAATGTTTTAGGGAAAAGATAAATGTATGATATCTCTAAGAATGATACTATTTAAGGAGACTTTATTTGATTGTGTATATTTTTTATGAACATTTTATTTATGTATTTGATTTTCTGAAGACAATAAACCTGTAGAATTATGGAATTGATCATTATGTTTTATATGGAATGATAATTTTATGATATGTAATATATCCTTATGAATATTATTGGTTTCATAATTTTGTATCTGAGTAAGGATACATTACCTTAGTAAATCAAGATGATAAAATATTAGCTACAAACCATAGTATATTCGTATATATAGAAACAAATCTTATGTTATGGTAATTAAAACAATTTGGTTTCTCTGAAAAACAACCCTTCAAGGTAATAAAATTAGATTTCGTTTTAGAATAAATTTATGAACGAGAAATAACTGAAAAAATTTTGGTCGAGTATATCAAAACCATAGTTCTAGTGCATGGTGATAGATCCATTACTCTGAACCTAGTTGGATACTATGAGATGATAATATTGTTTCAGTTCAATTTTATTTATGAACCATTAAAAACTATTGTAATATTTATTGATCATTGATTATTTACAATAATCCAATCATTTCATAGACTAAAAATAAGGTGTCATTATTTTGATATACTAAAAGTTTTGATTCATGATTATGTAGTTTCACAATATGATTATTTTTTCTGACACTATAATGTTTTTTATAGTATGGATAGTACCCGAAAGAATTATTTTAATTTTAAATGAGATCTATAATGTAATAATTTTTAACCTGAACATTTGAATGTTTTGTGAGATGGAATGAATAATTTTTTTCTAGGTTTCTCAAATCCTCTCAAGATATGATTCATGTGGATAATCCATATGAAAAATGGAAGGAAAAAATTTCTATTTATTTCCTTCATAATGAAACATATACCTACTATTAATAGGTCTATCGGTCCAATATTTAATGATAATTAGACCTGTGTTGTTGAATATATATTTTATATTATCTGGTGTTCAAAACATGATGACGATACATCTATTTTTTATCATGTATAAGGATAAATAGATCAATTGTTGACTCTTATCAATAAAAATATGAAACAATAAGAAGTTGACTCCATAGAGTGCATTGATTTTAAGAGATTATTTTTTCAATAGGTACATTGCATGTATTATACATACAAAAATAGAGTAGTAATTACTTGAGATAAATAATATAGATAATAAATCCATTGTTACCTATAGGGTAAATTTTACAAGACTTAGGTGGTACAATTATTGTGTTATCATTTGACCCATAAGTGGTTTTCATAAATTTTTTTGTAGCTTTAAATTTATTCATTAATGAGTTGTATATATAAGGTACATCAATATAAATAAACACATCATTAAATTATCAATCAGGGTGTAACGGACGATTAGATTTACACCTCAATATCATGGTTTTGATAATAAATGAAAGGTGTAATTTTAAAATAAATTCAATGAACCCTGGAGAAAATAATATGAGATTTCTACTATGCTAAAAATGTGGAATGAAACCAGGAATATATTAGTTTAAGTGGGTTTGTAAATGTTTTAAGTGGTTAAAGTAAGGTCACATGGAAATAAAATACTAATGTGATCTTAAAAAGAATTTATCTAATTATGAATAAGGTGGACCATATAATGAACCAAATACACTCCAATGTTTCAAATGAAACGAGTTTTGGGGTTATGATATCATGGGGTCAAATTCATTTTTTAATTATGAAAATTAAAATAAAAAACCTCTTAAAACTATTGGGAATAGTAATTATCTTGTTATCACAGTTTTAAATGCAGGGAATGGTGAGGATTCTATAAAAGTTACACATACCAACCAATCTAAAATTAATATTTTTTTATTTTATTATTGATGCATCAATTATTTTATTTAAAAAGAATTTTTTAATGGTATTAAAATACCTCCCTAATTGTTTGAAGATTATTTAAAAGAAAAAAAAACAAAATTGTAAAATTATAACAAATCATGTGTATGTTTGATATATTTTTCTTTCAAATGTTTTTTTATTATCCATTTAGTTTACATCAATGTTATTTTGGAAATATAGTCGATTTATTCACATAAATCACAAAAATAATTTCAAAGAAGGGAATTAATATTTGTTTTTGTGAACAAAAATAATATCTTCTATCAATGTGATTATTAAAATTTACTTTATATTGAAATTGAACAAAATTTATGGGTATTTATTCCAATTAAAAAGTTTTTTTAATCTTAGAATGCTGCGAGAGACTCTATATTCATGATATACTTACTTTTCTAAGAGTATTTTTATGTTTTTTTTAATGTTTTCTTATCTTACTCCAAATCATGATGTTGAGTTTTTAATAGATTGTATACATGGTGTAATACATTTATTTTAAATAATATATATTTAATGTACTTGATTATGATAAATTAATAAAAGAAGAATCATCAAGTGAATATAGAAAATTTATTCATTTAAATATGTGTGTCACTAAGGGGTGCACCTAATATTTTTTTAGTCAGAGGAAATATATATTAATGTGACACTACATTTCATTACAGGGACAGAAAAACAATAAAATCAATAATAAATATCATATGTCGCATAATTATTATTTATTCAACCGATTATTTGGAGTGATATATATTTCAAACATTAACATTCATTCTGAATTTTATCACTTGAGGTTCATAAGTTAATACATGGTGAACATATCCTTCCTTAAAAAGAATGATCACTTTGAATTTCTAATTACTCTATTTTTTCTTTCAAAATCCCCCATTATCATAAGGTATTTAATAAAAAAAATTAGATTACATTGATTAGTTTGTGGTCATCTTTATAAATGATATTCTTATATATTAAAAGTGTATATAATATCATTAAGATCGCATTAGGATTGTGTGAAATTCCCTAAGGAATGAAAATATTATGTAAAATTGACCATGTGAGAGGTTTTCATAAAAAAAGTTTCATTTGTTGATCATATATTCTCATGATAGTGTGTATCAGTGTTTCCATCTAAGATAAAAGTCATTTAATGTTGGTTATAACTAAAAACTATGACTAGGATCTATAGTTTTCTATGTTTTTATAGATATTATTGATGTTTTTAACGTATTTATAATAAATTTTCAATCCACTAACCATGTTAACACTGAAGGTAGCTGGATTATATTGTATATATAAATATGAGGAATAATTCAATGAATAGAAGAGTAGGTTAGTTAGTGGGCAGTTTTTTCAGGTACACAATAGTGAATAACAACCTATGATCCATAATATTTCATCAGTGAAGTGTGTGGGATGTTTCCTCGTACATAATGATATGATCATATCTTATGAATCATGAATTTTCAAGAGAAAAATTACCCAAATCCATGTTTGGGGCTAGTTTTTGTATATTAGAATTAAATATATGAATTAAATATCATTAAGAATAATTTTATGATATATATACTCATAATAAAATCTTACTGTATATATTCACTCAGAAAGAGATGATAATGCTATATATAATTTTTTTAGAGAAGGTTATATATTATGAATAGTCAATACATAACTAATATAGTAAATTGAAAATGTGGTCAATTATTTGAGTCAAATTGATCATGATAGCATATATATGATTAGAATTAGAAAATATACAATATTTCTATATTATGAAAAGATTAACCACAATATATTGAATAATGTTGAAAATTGTTGTCATTTACAAATTAGTGTAGGAATATTTTTTCATGTACAAATTGAAATGGGGTAGAAATAAGATATAAATATGAAGAATATGATTAGAAATATTTCTATAAGAAACCTTTATTGTGATAGTATGATAAGGATTTGGAATATTGTATATGGTCCATCAATGCTAGATTTGATGAAGAAGACATCGACTGATGATCATTGTTCATCATTCACTATTCATACTAGATTTATGATGATGTATAGATACATGAAAGATTAATTCTTGTGGGGAAACATGAATATAGATATTATAGAATATCATTCATGGTGCATAATATATTAGAATATTATGACTGATTGGATGAAGGTTATGGGTATTTTACAACCATTACTCATACCATAATGGAAATCGGAAATCATCTCCATGATTTTTGGCATCAAACACACCCAAATTTCAAGAGTCCTTTATTCTTTTTGGGTTATAATCCCTCACCTTATGTAGATTTATCTTCATCAACATTATAGAAGATTTATCTATTGATTAGTTGAGTTGATAATACATTAATTATTGTTTATGTTTTCATAGATTACCATGTTTTATTTTATCATATTGGGATATGAGTTTTACATCATATTTATGGAGATGTCTTCATTAATATTTTGATTAATTGTTATTCTTAAGTACTAACTATCATCCTCATAAGTATGATCAATCTGAAAGAATTATTAATATGTTATAATATATGTTATGTTCATGTTCTATGAATGTAAATGGTTTTTTTGATAAAAAATTTCTTGAAGACTATTTTTCGTTTAAAAATATGATTTACTTGAACATTTATATGGATCCCTATAATGACCTATATTGAATGACATTTAAAAATAGAACATGACGTGGTGAAGATATAGAATTAAATCTAATGGGACGTTAGAATGTTTCATAAATCATAGAGAAAGCAAGAGATGTGCTGCAGTAAAAAAATGTAGTTAAGAGTTGATTGAAATGTGATGATGATAATAATCTGTGAAATCCTGAATTAAATGTTTCTAAGAAGTTATTTAAATGATTTTCCCAATTGAATAACATTATGAGATTATATAATAATATAATGGTAAGTCCAAGGAATATTTTACACTTCAATGTTGTTGATCATTTACTGATTGTATCTTGCCTCTTAACACTTCAACACATCCTCTTTCAAGTTCATGATGTGTTCAATGTTTCTCTCTAGATGAAGGAAATAACTGATCCTTCACATGAACTGAACTATGTGTATTATCTACTATATAATGATATCTCTTCTTAATAATAAATAGTATAAATATTGGATCATAGATAAAAAGTGTTACCTAAATATTCTATTCATTGAGTCAATGTTTTTTGGATGATTCATAAATCCAAAGAAGCTACACGGGAACATGAGGATGTGATAAATCATATACATCTGCATTTTTTTTATCAAAGTGATGGAATTTTGAGGGATAAATTAATTTTAAGGGGTGTATTATATAACAACATAGTGTCTAATGATATATTTATCATCAAATTAATTTTATTTTTTTTGATATCACATGTTTCACCCAAACTAAATTATTAATGAAATATTGTATAATATATAATTCTATCTAAGGATTTAGGTTGAAAAACTGAAAATGAATATTTTTTTTAAAAAAATATTTTCAAGGGTTTTATAAAATGAAAATATATTTTTAAATATATATATCCAAATTTTAGAAAAGTCTTCATGTGATCTAAAAATTAAATTTACATAAATATTTTATTTCATTTTTATTTTTTAAAATAATACCATCAATTAGAAAATAATATTAAAATAAATCATCCAAAAAGGAAAATATTTTTTAAAGTAAGAACTTAATAATTTTATAAGATTGAGTTTTTGATAATTTTCTAAACGTGCTGATTTTTCTATAAATAATGAAAAATATTTATTTTTTTAAAAAAAATTATTTTCATTTATAACATTCAAGAAGATACGTTCATTTAAAAAGTATTTAAATTATTTTTTATTATGAATAATAAAATTATGGTCATTAAAAAATATATTATATTGTATTATCTTATAAAAAAATTATACTCATTAAGTAATTGTTTCTAGAAAAAAAAATTTAATTCAATTTGAGAGCTTAATTAGAAATTGAGCTTTTCCACTTTTGAGAATTTAATTTGATAAAAAGGATTTCAAAAATTTAGTCAATATGATTTTTTTATTTATATCACATTCAATTTTTATCATACTAAATTTTCAAAAAAGTTAAAAAATTTCAACATGGTTAAGGTTAAAACGAGTTTTAAAGGGGATGGGTCAATCCATGAGATAAATTAAAATTTTATAATAAACATGTATAAAACTTATTTTTGACCATATTTTGCCAAAATAATGTCCCAAAATTGATCTTCACTCCTTTTTGAATCATTTTCCTTGATAATAATAGTATTATTATAAAAATTTTAATGAAATTCCAAATGTTTCCTCTTTGCCACTTATAAAAGTACACTCCTCCTTTCTCTTCTTTAAACCAAATTAAGCCAACTAGCTCACCCAAACACTACCAAATTCTTTTCATAATATTAATAACAATAAATTAATGATATTTATATTCTTAAATTACAAATATTATGGTCCATATGAGTAAATATAATATATTCATACAAAATAATATATAATTATTGTACTCGATTCTTTCAATTTACATATTTATATATATAAAATAAATAATTTTTATTAATTATAAAATATTAAATTATATATCCAAAATATAATAAATGTTTTATCTTATTATGTTACTACATATATCCATCACATGTTTCCAGAAATTGGATGTGAACATATCATTTATGTGTACGTGTGGACTATCGCCTCCACGTATTGGTCCCATTCATAATAAATCACCATATTTCCTTAATCAGTATTATTTTGGGTATAATTTTATATATTTATATATATAATATTTATATTATTTAAATATTTTATCATTTATTACTTATTACCTTCCTATTCACTCAAAAATGATAATGTCTGTCATGCGTACATATAGACTGCCACATCCAAGAAATAATGTGATTCATTTTTTCATTATTTTTTCATGTAGGTAAATAAAGAAATTTTTTTTATATATATATGAAATATAAAATAAAAATTATTCTATAATGGTTATTATTTTTTACCATTCTATCATTCCATCCATCTAAAAGTGAAAACATTGTTTATGTGTACGTACAACCTACTATATCCATGAATGTTGTATTTCATTTTTCTATCTCTACCATAAATTGATGAATATAAAGTTATATATATAATTAAAATATATGATATTTATATCATTATTAATTTTATATAGATTATGGTACCATGTTCATATTATATGGACAAGAACTACTAAATTGAAATCCATATGAAAAACGAAACAGTTAAATCCTAGAAATTATGATTTTAGTTAATAATAATAAATTAATATTCATTGAAATATTGTAGGTTTTCCCTATATTATAGTATAAATAATTACATTATTATAGTATATAATGATAAAAATTATATTTATTATACATTATTTTATAGTTCGTTTGAATAAAGTCAGTCTTGAGTTGAATATTTACATATCACTTTAATTTATATAAGACACTTACCATATTCACTGCTAGTTTCTTTTATCAAGTCAATATAATGAAAATGACTTCATTTTTGTGACTATTATACTAAAAATTCTTTTTAACTATCAATTTATTATCTATTACATAATTTTTTTTAAATTTATCAATGTGGGGATAAATTTATATTACAATCTCATTATTTATCGAGATTGTATTTTGTTATGTGTAAGATGATGAATATTTTTAATCTATATCTCAATAAACCCATTAAGTTTATAATCCAATAATTATTTATGTATATTAATTGTTTTTATTTCATTTTTATCTCTTTATTTACAAAATATAGTAAATGAATACTTTTATGGAAGAAATAATTTATATCTGTATTTGGCCGAAAATATTTTTTCATCCGTATACATGTTTTTGAAAAATGATTTATTTATTATTTTAATATTATTATATGATTTATTAACTTAAATTATACTCATGATTTAGTTTTAAGAAAATTTTTTAATAATAATATTCAATTCATTTTATGAATAAGATACTTTTTTATATTGAAAATATAAAAAGAAACAATATTTTAAAATACACGAATAGAAAAAAAGTTCATATTTTCCTAACCACTAAATTATTTGAACATTAATTTATATGTTTATATAATTTTATTGAATGTAAATTCTATCATCAATATTTCATAATTTTATTTGATTTTAAATAAGTTATTCCAAAATGAAAATGTTACTTTTTTTCAATATACAATTCATGTGATCTTTTAATGGATGTTTTCATCTAACATGGCATATTTTGTTTTTAATATATATTTAATGGAAATATGATCGATTAATATCATAATTATTCTTTCTATATGTGGTCATAGTAATGGAGAAATTATTTTTATGAATCTATTTTATTTTCCATGAGTTATGTTATGATTAAATATTAAAATGTTTATGATAATAATTTATTATACTTGTGTAATTATCTATTGAAATATTTATATAAGACATTTCTTTATCATGGGTAATTATATAATTAGTGTTTTATAATTTGTTAAAAAACAGATGTATTACATTTAATATGTAATGGATGGGATGAAAATTTTATTTCCCTTTAACGCATTAGGAAAATATGGATATCTATAATGATGATAAGGAATAGAATGGGAATTTAACTCATATCAATAACGGAATATGTCTATTAGGATATTATTGGGAGTGAACATTGACTAAGGATATGATGGAATTGTTTGTGTATCTAATATAATAGATTAGTCTTGACCGTGATACATGACTATGGAAATGTGTTTCTATGATTTTGTTTTTTCCAAAAAATTCATCCTTATGGAAATATATTTCTATCATGGATAATGTAATTTTATTTTTTACAATTCATATATTATTAAATTCCACACTTTAATCTATGACAAGAAATTATGATCTATGATATGTTTTGTATGGTTTTCAAATTTGAAGTTCATGTTATCACACATTTATTATCATGTTATGTTTCAATAATAGTTTATATTTCACTTTTTCCCCTTACTAAGAATTTTAAATCCACATTTATTTTGTTTCTTGTCCAGGTTATTATGATATTATCTTAGTATGATACATCTATAAATGATTTTAGTAATTATGTACTTAGAGGGATACGATTTTGATCTCACATAAATAGATTGTTTATGTATCTTGGTGTCCAGACACACTAAACCTATATGATTATAGTGTGTATCATATTGTTTTTTATTGAATATTAATATAAAAATATTTAATCATTATGTATAAAAACTATGGGTCACTATGCACATAACATGTATCCCGAATGCTAGAAAATGATATGACTTAATCATTCCATCTATGATCACATATATAGTGTTAGAATCTCCAAGGGAATAAGATATGTTATTGACGAAGACCATAAAAATTCCCTACCATTTCCATTTAGGGACATCTAAATTCTGTTGAAAAACCCGTGGAAAATGATGCTTAACATTCCATTGTTGATAAAACCAACACCATACAATAAACACTACCACCTCAAATGTTATCCCAAGACACCAAATTATCATTTTAATGAATTGATGAATCATTAAAACACAAGGATTACCATGTAATGGTGAGATATGAAAATCATGGGGGAATTTCTCACACATCACCAATGTAATTGATAATAAACCCTAAAATAACACTTGATTCACACGATCCTCCAACCACCATTTAGAGAATTACCATAACTAGAATGATCATGAATCATCCCCGCCATTGAGTATCCCTATTGAGTCTCCTCCACATGTTGCATAAAAAATGTTTCTATAGTAATTTTATAATGGAGTCCTCAATGTCTTACTTACATCATGTAGATATTCATTATTTCATTCTACTCAATCCCTCTCTGAACATCTTCAAAATTTCAAATGAAATATCCCGATGAATTTCTACTCACCTTATTATCCGCAAAATTTCCCAATATTATGGTGCATGAGATATCAAAACCATATTATTGGATAATATTCATTGAACTCTACTTTTATATATTTAGATCCCAGTAAGAGAAAAAAATTCATCAATATATTCTGAATCATGAAAAAAATAAAGAAATTTATGAAGATATTATATTTCTATATATTTATAGAAAACACTACTAATGTAATTTAAAAATCATGGATGGAAAATTTAATCACCTGGGGATTAATATTCATATTCCCATAATAGATCACCCCTATTTTAATGTTCATGAAACATCATAGCTTCAGAATAAAAGTGACATAGATGACCTATAACATCACCCATCCATTAGAAGTAGAAGCGCTAGGGATGTGATCAATCTTTAAATAATGTAATTTTATTCTACCTATAAATGATTAGTATAGATTCACTCCTTTTATTTTTTGTTCAACTTTGTTATTTTTCACAAAATCCATGATAAAATTAGTCAAAAAACTATAATAATAACTTGTAAGGAGATGGAAGATGTAAATCATTTAAATATTTTTTGGAAGTAACTAGTAAACAACTTTCTTCATCATTAATTGGTCCACAAACAACCTCTACTAAGACACCAAATATCTATGTAATTTTAACACCACATCAAAAACATTCTGTTAGATAGCATTATATAGATATGATGGCGTGGAAGAACATATAAAATAACATTTAGATTCTTGACATGATTCTGAAATGAATTTAATTATACAATGATGTTGTTGATGAAAATCATTATAAACTAGTTTATGAATTCAAAAATATAAATATCTTATGATCTCCAATAACACAATGGATCTATTTGTTACAATGAATAATATGACTGTGAGCTCAATGTTCCTAGACCTACATCTGATGGAAATCTTCGAGATATCATTATCTTTTAGTATCATCTAATGATATACAGACTATACATTTATCTTTAGAAACCAACTTATCCCTTCTTCTAGTTGAAATTTTCATCTTTTCTAACAATAGGGTAACTGTTCGGGGTTGTTACCTGATTCTCCCTTTAGTTGTTTATTCACAATCAAGACTACCATTAAAATTCAAGGAGAACTACATCAGAGAACCCCAAGTATATAAAATTTGATAAATGAAACCCTTCTACATCCAATAATCAATATATAGTCCTAAACATCACAACTCCATGAGTTTTATATAATTATTATATACTTATATTAGAGATGGATTCAATTTATCTCTATCCCAAAATCAGCATCATACAGATGGGTTAGTGTCACAACATCATCCTAAATGACATCTAGAAACTCTCAATAACCTTTGGAACCTCAAATACTTGACATTTTATTGAAAAATCTACCAACTTATGTATAAGATCAGCAACATACCTACTATCCATCAAATATATCACCACCCATAAAAATTATCACTGACCTTCCTTGTTAAAAATTGTAACTATAATCTTGTATCCTGATATTTTTTATATTTATTTAACAATATTAGTCAAGATTTCCCAAAAATATCCTCATTAAATCACAATAGAAAACATGTATGATTCATTCACCTCTCTTTGTGATAAACCTTGTAAGTCTGACATGTTATAATCAATTTTAAATGGAAGATTATAGTATTCCGATATTTTCTTCCATTGTCAAGGATGTTTGAGAAGATAAAAATAACATCACATTGTTCAAGTGTATTATTAGACGAACCATCATATATTGGAAATAATACTCACAAGTCTTAATAAAGTCTGTATGATTAGTAAAGAATGACGTTACTAGTGGATATATACGTTAAAATTAATTCCCTTGAAAATATGACGATTCTGTAGATGATTGATCGATTGTTAACCATCATGATATATAAGGTTCATGATGAATTCAACTGAGTGATTTTGAAAAGAAGTGATTCATTGATGAACTGTTTATGATACTCTTGTTTCTCACTATGAGAATGGATCATTTGGTCGTAGAGTATGTGTTGGGTAAATCATTGATCAATATCAGAATTAAAAGAAGTTTATTTTCTTAGAATTAGGTTTATAATTTAATGGGTAATGAATTTATGTTTTTTTACAATGTCATATGTATATGAATTAGAATGGTTGGTATTTCAGAAGTAGATATTTAATGAAGCTCAGTTTCCCAGTGTCTGCAAAATTTATGGGCCCCATAATTGAGATTTTGTTTTTTAACTAAGGTAACAGTTTTATGAAAATGATTTTAAGGAATACTGTTGATGCACAATAATTCATAGTGCATTCACTAGATAATAGGTTCACAAAATGAAAAATGAAAAATAAGGAATGGATGATTTTTGAATAGTATTGTTATTTGGTCTGCGATGTGTGCTATCTAAACCCCGTAGAAAAAAATAATTCATGGGAAGAATTTATTTTGGGTGAGGATACTAGTTCACAAGATTCATGTATTTAAAAGAATGAGGTGGAGATTTAAGCTACCTAAAATTTTTTCTATTTATAGAAGACAATGATCCCCACATAGGATTAAGGCACTATACGGATGACATCAGAGATCTTGGTGAATGTTGTACCATATAGACGTTATAGATAGTTTAGATTAGTGGGTTTTGAGGATATACATTCATTTATAAAGACCCCTAATTACATCATTAATTATATATAATTTCATTAGAATAGATCACTTATAATGGAAAAATTATTGAAAGTTTGAAGTAGTTTATGATGGAGAATTCATTGAATAGAAAAAGTTCTCAAAAATGTTTTCCATGAAGGAGAAATGTGTTCTCTATGGACCATTTCTGTGAAGGGTATAATTTCACCATGGAAATTTGTGGAAGGTATTTTTAGGTTTTATTTTCCCTGAATGAAAGTGGGGTCACAAAGCATCAGTGGTTCACATAGGCATCAACCATCCAGTAAGTATAGGTGTTTCATGAAGGGTTTATTTTTTTGTCAATCATGAACACCACATGGTGAAAGGATGTTTGAAGATGATACATGGTAATTTATAGTGGTTACAAGGAATTTATTTAAGGGACTAAAAATGTTCATGAAATAAATTTCCAAAAATTAACACTACACAAAAAATAAGGATTTCTGTTTTTTAAAATTGAACATGGAAATGATACTGAGTTATCCATATGAGATTAATTACGAAGAATAGGAAGTTCATACGAAATTATAGGTATGAATGTAAGTAATTTTTTGAAAGATATTAATTTTTAATGTTGACCATGGAGTAATGTAACAGGTTTATCACAAAAACTGTTTTACAATATTTCATACTACGTATTAACATGCACTATTATATTACACATAGTGTTACACAAGTGTAAGGAAATATCCTACTCATTTTATTCCATTAAACGCATTGTTTTCTAGTTTAATTTATGGTATTATATTATTTCCATACCATTCTATGAACTAGATAGTCTTTTTGAGTAGTGAAACTTGTAAGTTCTAGTGTTCCTGTGGTATTGTGTTTTACTTGTTTTTATTAGAGAAAGAAATATTTAACTATATGAGATGTTTGTTTCTAAATAAAGAAACATTAAAAAAAATCTCACTAATTCACCATTACCCCTCTCATTGATACTTTAATTCTGGTCGGGTAATCTCAAAACAAATTTACATAGTCATTTGATAGAATAATAGTCCTTTCACAGGATCACAAATGACCCTCAAATACAATGTTATAATCACTCTACTTTGAATATGTCATGGAACAATCTCTATTGAAACTCTATCCAAAGTATCCTATGTAACTCTCGCAAGTGTATATCAAAAATATTCATCTTATATTTAACAAAAATGAATTTCATACCACTTGTTCAAAACGACTCCCCAAATGGCTCCCATCCGATGAAGATAATAATGTAATATAGATAATGACCCACAATCCTAGATTTTATATCCCCTAGTTTTGTTACTATCACTAAGGGAATAAAAATACCATACATGGAATAAATTACCTTCCATTTTAAAAATATTACATTGATATTAGATAATAAATCCAAGAAACTCTATCATATATTATAAAATGTAAAACCATTCAATTCATTAATTCATAAAAAATGTAAAAAATAATAAAAATATTATTTTACAAATTTTATACTAAAATGTAATGTTTTAAATAGTTACTCATAAACCACTCCAATTCAAATGAATTTATTTTCTAGCTAAACCAACAAACAACTCTAATAATTCAATAAAATAGTGTTTGTTTGTGTGTAAGTATTTTGAGTATAACATGTATAATTATTAGGATTAAATGAAAGGTGTATTTTGAAATTATAATGAGAATACCAATATACCAGTAAATAAACAACAAAACCAGAAATCAATTAACCTATTTTATGATCCATCACATCCTCCCCATAGACTTGTCACCAAATAAATCATCTAGATATATTAAAAAATCTTTGAAATAAATATATGAATAGGTTCTCTATAATAACTTCCCTACTTATTTTCATCTCTCATTACCTAATGTGAAATTTCATATACTCTCACCCCTTTTATGAACTCATGTTATGTGTCCATCAACCTATAGTGTTTAATAGGACACATCACTACCTACACAACCCTCACAAGGTACAAAATAATTTATTAGAATCAGTCATTATCTTCATAATAACCCATAATGTAACAAGGACTTGAAGGAATCACGAATGTCTATAAAATAAATATTTTCTCATTCTTCTACCAGTTAAGGGGAAAACCACATATTGAATACTCATCATCACTTGGAATCTCTAACACTTGTTGTCATGTTTAGGGATCCCCACCCAATAATATAACATTGGTTGGTATAGTTAACCAACTATGCACTAGAATCTCTTAACTCTATCGAATGAAGGTCAGGAAATATGGGGTATCCAACCATCTATTTCACTACTATCCCATATGTTGAGGCAACACCTGCAAACCAAATCATTTATGTCTTATTGAGGTTATACAACATTGGTGAAGTGAGTTAATAATTAAATTGAAAATGAAAAAATATATATATCGCACAATATCCAACAAAGGGGTTCACAACCAATTCCTCTTTAACATTACACATCACCACCACAACACCCCATGAAATTTTACAACAAATTTTTCCAATACTAACACACCATGAATTCAAGAAAGAATTTATAATTTATATCATAATTATTTAATTTATTAATTTTTAAATTTTTAAATACCTATATGTTAGTAAGAAATTACATTGAATATTTACTGAAATTATGAAAAAAATTCAATTACAATTTTTTTTCAATCCAACATATTCTTAAATAAAATGCCATGAAATTGAAATTGAATCATTAAAATTTCATTCCATTATTAGTAGTCCATGAACAAAAGAACATCATTCAACAAAACATCCCCCATAAAAAATAAAACACTACTCATTTTCAAAATACAACACTACAACCCATATCTCTTGAAAAAACATCAAAAACCAACCACATCACATATTCCCTCAACATAATCCATGTCCACATTAACATATCCTCAAAACCCAAAACATTATACATTTAAATTGGTCTCTATAATCTATGAACAACTCCTTTATATACCCTCCCCCCACAAAATAAAAGTGGACATATACAGAAAACAACAGGTCATAATAGTTATTTCATCATCCACAATTACTGATATTTATCATATTTTTTTTCTTAATTATACTTCACCTATTTTATGTGTATTAACAATGAAATAAATATTAACATGGGAATCCATTCTATTTTTCATATTTATTTATTTTAACTTTTATAAATGATGATAATAAACAATCAAAACATTATGGTTAAAAATATAACGATTTAACAAATTCATATTGTTCTAAATCAATTTGATTCTCAATATGAAAAATAATAATGCATATCCTTATAGGGTAAATCATAAAAATTCGAAAACACATGTAATTAATCCCATAACCTTCTATTTAAGGTTAATCCTATATTTTTTTATCATTAATACCCAATGAATATATCAAATGGAAATAAAATTAAAACAAATTAAGATAATAAAGTCTAAACAAGGATCGTATACCTCAAACAAAAGTGTAATTCTATTTGAGAAAGTACGGAAGTCCATGAATCAATACACACCAAATAAAATTCCATTGAAATCTTCTAAAACCACTGTAAAAAAATATCATGGAATGGTTCCATCGATAAATGATTTATTTATATCCAAAAATAGAGGATATCCACCAATGTAAGCCTCCTAACAGATGAAGATGAAGGATAGTGATGAATATTTGAGAAATAAGGTTACCTAGATTCATTAGTTTTTGATAATGGGGATCGGATATGTTTGAACTCACAATAGATGTATATAGATGGTGATTATAGGTCAATGGGTTCTCTATGACTCTATAGAAGAGGTAAAACTAAACCAATGAAGTAATTATTCCTTTATTTATCAAGGAAGAATTGAAATCCTTCACTACAGTATTGGAGATCCATGAACAACCTTAATGATTTCAGTAAAAAAAGAATATCTCTAATTAAATCCTTCAAACCCCCATTTAAATGAATTTAAAAAATTGACATTTAAAAATATTGAAAAAAACCATTTTATAGAATATGGTGTAGTCTAGGGTGTTTTGGCCACAACACTACCTCCTTGAATTGAAGCTAGGACATAACTGTATCACCCTCATTTTTTTGTAAGTAACCATTTATCTATAATTTTTACATATTTAATGTATATTAATGAAATTTGGGAGATTTCAAGGAACTATTGGAGTGTTTTGGGGATTTTAAAAATAATCATGGGTTATTCATGGTTTGGGAAAAATGTAGAACACCTATCATAACAAGTACATAATGAGACGAGTGTAAATGGATGGCTCATGGGAAACACAATGTTTTTCCAAAGAATGGGGGAGCCAAGGAAAAATATTTATATATTGGATAATGGGATTTCCATCAATGGATAGTGATTTTCAAAACATTAGAGCAAACAATGTGGGGTTTATACATGAGGTTGTTTATTTCTCAGAGTTTTTCTAATATTCCGACTAACCACGCTTGAGTTATATTTGATATCATAAAATTTTGGACCTCACTGGGTTTGGTCTCTATAATAATCATTTTCCTACTATAAATCCATAAATCGATATTATATCTTCTCAATGGCTGAGAAAGTTTCTCTCATTGACTGTCAAAACATCTGATGGATTCTGTTGGTTACTTGAAGCTATATTCTCACGAAAAATATTCATTTTTAGTTGTTCTTGGAATTTTTATTAGATCATCATCACATTCTATCCTGGTTTATAATAACTACATACAATATGGATATATCTAATATATTATATTCCAAATATTATTAGATTTTTCATTTTTTATGACAGGGTAATAGATTTAAAAAGGGTTTTTGGGTATTCAACCCTGTTTTTTTTGCATTTCCATGATTTTATTTGTTTTTGTAATGCAACATGGTGTATTGGGAATCACACTCAATAAATTTATTTATAAAATGGATAATTAGATTAATATTTTTTAATTTTATTGTATTTTAAAATAAAAGTTTATTGAAAAGAATGGTAGAACCCACTTTAGTGAGGGTTTGTGAGTTTTTAGTGGAATTGGGGAATTTTGTAAAATTGGTTGTGAAATATGAATTGGTTTCATTATTTTAAAACATTCATTTTAAAATGAGTATTTCCATTATTTGGTAATATGGAATAAAATATGTGTTTTCAATAAAAGTATAATTTTATTGAAATTTCTTGATTTATTTACTTGAGAAATCCGTATCAACAAAAGATGGGTTAATATAAATTGATGTTTTGGAATTTTGTTTTGGATTAATGGTTGTGCATATTCATGGTCATTTGGGTTGGATAATAGTAAGTATTGTCCCACATAAATAGTTACACTATAATGATTCAGGTCTCCCCACTTAAAATGGTATATTAATTGAATTTTTGTGAAAGGACGAAACACGACTTGTGAGTATAGAGAGGACAAGGATACATGAATGGTTTTCTCAGTGGATATGTCAAATTGAATGGATTATAACATATAGAGCTTTTTAAATTTTATTAAATCATTATTTGGATGATTTAATTAAAACATTTTTTTGTTTTGAGTAAACTGTTTTACTATGGAACATTATTATTTTGATATAATATCATTTAGAAATAGATTAATAAAAATTGTTTTATGTAAATGTGATAACATGTTATACCCTATTGAAATATGTTTGGCATTAATTCTAGAAATTTAATGAGTATCATTACACAACCATTTTGTTTTATGACAGTTCTTTTTCTCATACTGTATATTGATATATATGTAATGGTAAATCGTGACTCGTATTTAGTGAAATTTCATGATTTTGTATAATAGAGTTGGTGTTTGTAGAGATTTCATTTATGAATTTGAGTTTTTTTAGATTTTACATGATTGTGTACTTGTGTATTATGGTCATACGATGTGGTGAAAGATTTTTTTTTATGTTAATATGAAATAGTTTTCATGGGTTTTATTTTCTTGTATCATAAATCGTGTAGTGTTTTATTTTCTTATTGTGAATTAGGTTGATTGTTTTATTATTAAGTGGAAACTCACACCCCATGTGTAATGAGGACCATATATATTTAATTACATCCTTTAGAATCTATGGGATATATCTAAAGGCCATGTAATTTCCTCTCACATTATCAATCCAATGTGGTGGAGAGGGATGTTAAAAGTTTTAACAGCTTGATCATTGCTTTTTGGTAAAAGTTGTATATGTCTTGGTTGGTCATTTACATGGTATTTGTTATTGGTATTGTATTTTAATTTTTCATGTTCTATTACATGAGTTGGGGTCATAAAAGGAGTAGGATTTTTGGAACATTAACTATAGTGTATGAAAATTCATAGCTAACCATTTCATTGTAAACATCTTGTTACCATTGTTTTTGGTACATAACTATTTTGGATACACTTACATTATTTGTAACCTCATATTAATGAGTTCATACAATGAGACAAGTATGCAGTGCATTTTGGAGTGAATTTACACAAGTATTTTTTATATTATTTTGAGTAATGACAATTTCTTTTTTTGAGAAAATATGGATTTTTTAAAAATGTAATTTTTTTCAAAACAATTATTTTGATAATTGGAATGGTTTAAGAATTTTGAATATGGATTTATTTTGAAATAATGAAATGATTTTTCAAAAATGTTTAAACCTGTTAACTATTGATTCTAAAATGAGATATTTTGTTAGTGTGATGTGGTGTAATTTCAAATTTGTTATTCCTAAATTTCATATAGTGTGAGAATTATGACAATACTATGTTTCTGGACAAAGGAACCTGATAGGAATCGTAGAAACCCATCATAATAAGTTGATGAGAAAGTGGTTCCACCAAAGAAATAAGTGAATTAAGATCTTGTTTATAGTATTGTCAACGACATTGAAGCTGTGTATAGAGGGAACATGTTTGATTGACAATGGAAAGTGGATCATTCATCCAAATTCTGGATGTAAAGTAACCCAATTTTTTATTTTATTCGGAACTTGAGAAGGAATATGTGTTGGTTAATAGTATGAATCTTATATTTGATTTCATTAACACACAATATGATCTCAAAGTCATGTTAGAAATGTATGTTGGAAGATCATTCAGGAGTCTTGTTGTATAGAAAGTTTCATGCTTAATTAGATAATGGAATTTGAGGGGAGGTTTTTGAGGAATTCTTTAAAAAGTATTTTTATACTTATATGTTAATAATTAAAATAATTCAATACATCATAAAATTGAAATATTATATTTTTTATCCAATGATATATGTGGATAAATTCTTGAATTTAGTACATTTTTCATCTATTTTTTCTACAAATTCATATTTAAATTCATTCATCTTTGAATCGAGGATAAGGTGGAAGAATCATCCAACTGTTGTTGTGTTTTGTATTAAGGATTATATAGAGATGTTAAATAGAGTGATAGTTGAAGGAAGTGACATATAAATAGCTATGGGAGGAAAAAATATGTTGATACACATAATAAATGGTGGGATCTCTTTTTATTGGTGCATGCAGAAGATGGACACCTATATCAATGGTGGGAGTATGACTAAGAATCAAATGGATTTATCAATTAATCTTTCTCCCAAACAAATAATACCACTTAGATGTTTCTAATGTGGTTCAATGGACCACATGAAGAGACAGTGTATGACACTACCTTGAGCATTAAACAACTGCAATTACATGGGATATCTTCAGTATAATTGTTTTTTGGATCCAAGGATTGATTTTTGGGACATTTATCCTATGTCACATTAATTGTATTATTTGACGAGATAAGGGAAGAAGAATAAATATCCCAAAAATAAAATGAATTGACATTTTGATTATTGGAATTCCAACATTCTCCAGTACGAAAATTTTGAATAGGTATATAAGGAACAACTTGTAGTGACAAAGAAATTATATGGAGCTGAAAAGGTTATGGTAGATGAACTGTATTGACCATTGAAGATGAGAGGATTGATTAAATTTAATTATACCCTTATGAAAATGTTGATTGGTAAAGGTGTTTCATATTCCATTAATTCTTCTCGTGCAATTTATTTTCAGAGTTTAAGGTTAGAAATGATTCATTCCATGATAAAACATGAAACTCTTATTAGTCAAAGAGAATATTAAACCTTTATGTATAGAAAATGTTCTATAACTGTTGATGGAGAATAGATTATTGTGGAATTATCTAAGCCATGGATGGATGTTTTTATATTATCCTAAGTATGGATTGGTCGATGATATTCATGTCTTAATTCGACGGTTATACCAATCGATTAGTTTCACATATAAATATGGAATTGAGCATATATTTAGGGGAGAAATGAATATAAAGGGACACACATCAGGATTTTTTACACAAGAAGTTGGAATGATCTCATACTAGTTGGAAGAGTTGACTTTGTGATTGATGGAAGAGATCATGAACAATGTGTTTCTAGTAGTTGTGGATCAGTTTCAATATGTGTACCTAAATAATTTCTCAGGGTTTCCTCTTCTAATGGAATTTGAATTTATTATTTATCTCCATATTGGGAAAATACTTATTTCCCTTCCATATTATCAAATGTATCCAATATAATTAATGGAACTGAATGTGAAGTTGGTTGATCATAATGAAATGGATTCATTTGGATAAGAAAGTCTTGATGGATGTTCTAGTATTTTTTATCAATAGGGTGGACGGAAATCATTTTTTGTGTCTCGATTATCACAATCATGACCTATTTACAATAATGAATTTTTATCCAATTACAAAAAAATAATGATTTGTTCAATCAATTTTGAGGATTTAGTAGTTCTCTTATAATGAATTGTGATCTGTATTTCTCCCAAAGTTGGATCAAAAGGAGGATATTATGATGAATGATTATAGCCATTATGATTATTTTGTTACACCTTTCAGTGTTAATGAATAGACCATGGTTAATTTTGGAATTATTGAATAAGATATATTAAGTTTTTCTAGATTCTGTTATAGTGGTTCTTGTTGATGACATAATGTGGTATTCAAGGACATGGGTAGAGTATAAAGAATACTTGGTAATAATGTTGGAAATATTAAGGGATCATAAATTATATGAATAATTATCTATATGTGATTCTTGGGAAAAGTAGGTGCGTTTCCATGTCCATGTAATATCTAAAAGTGGTTTTACTATGGCACCAATAAAAACTGAGGATGTTATTTTTTCACATCATCTAATGAATGTATTCAGTATAAAGATATTTCATTGTATATCTAGTTATTAAAACAAGATTATTCCATGAATTATCATGAACATATTCACCTTTAAAAACATTGGTAAAGGAAAAAGCTCCATTCCAATTAGATGAAGAATGATGGTTTTATTATCAAGAGATAATGGTCTTCCTTACATACTCACCGATCATGATATTTCTAGAATCCATAAAAGGGTACATAATGTTTTGTAGTGCATCATATTAAGGTTTTTTGTATTTGTTCTCAAGAATTTATGGAGTATCTCCTAATGTTTGAATTTAACTTGATGTATAAATGAGGTAAAACAAATTCAGTAGTAGATACGTTAAACAAAATGGTGTATGGCCAGTTGAAAAAAGAATAATCAAATAAATGGATGTTTACATTTTTTCATAGAAGACATGAACATTTAATGTGAAGACCAATGTAATGTAACATCATTATTCTGAGTTTCATTGGTAACATATTTGGTGAATTTGGTTAAAGATTCACAGATTTGTGATTCTAAATGTGTTGTGATGATGTCAAACTAAATGGTAGGGGACTATTGGGGGGTAGAATTTGAATGGAATTGCAGTGTTGTTGATCATAAATCGAATGGTCATACCTATATTTTTTCAAGAAAAACATCTCTATTAATACCTCTATTCATGATGTGATGTTCATCCGGTAATGTAGAATATGTATAAGGAATTGAAAGAACAATTATAGTGGAACAAAATGAAATTGAGGGTGGATGAGTTCTTTTTGAGATTACTAACATTTAAAATGGTTATGGAAGACCATAAAATACTAGTAGGTATGTTTCAATATTTACCTATTTCTACATGAAAATAATAATTGACTATAATTTATTTTGAAACTAGACTCCCATGAAAGTATTAGAAACCTGATTTAATATAGGTGACAGTAGATTGGATCACAATGTCTATACATTTCATCCCTATTCATCAATCACATACATTGGAGGACATGTAAAATTATATATCTATAATGTTTTAGAGAGGAACAATGTACATGTTATGATCCCATCATACATAGATCCAAGTTTTACGTCTTTTTTATAGAAATATTGATTGAAAACCCTTGGGAATTAGCTGAATATGAGTACAAAATATTGTCCTCATATGTACATATAATCCAAGTGGAATATAAAAACATTGTAAAATAAATTTTGGGCTTTTCTAATGGATTTTGGTGTACTAGGAGAAGAGATCATTCTATTATTGGAGTTATCATATATGAAAAGATATAATAACATGATATAAATGTATCTATTTAATAAATTATAATGGATTCATTGTTTTTTCCACATTATTTTCTATAAATATGTTAGAATTCAGTTGTTTGTATTAGCCTTATTTATGATACAACATAGATGATTTAGTTGATTATGAAAATGATGGAGATAACTTTGAGT
This sequence comes from Viscum album, assembly GCA_963277665.1. NCBI lineage: Eukaryota > Viridiplantae > Streptophyta > Magnoliopsida > Santalales > Viscaceae > Viscum > Viscum album. Next base: position 538,481,986 of record OY728157.1, read on the forward strand.
TATCAGAAATTGTATGTGAATCATCACCAACGGTCTTTTTTATTCAAAATGGGTGATAATATTTCCTTGAGGATCTACCCAAGGGGTGCATATCATTGTTTTTAAAATGAGGATAAATAATATCCAAGATATATAGACCATTTTGAGATTCTGGATTGGGTTGGTGATATGGATATCTACTGTGATGAATACCATGGTTCTGTGTAGTGCATAACTTTATTTTTAACTCAATCAAAAAAGTATTAGAATATTCGTGGTAATGTGATTCAATGGAATCATGTGGAAGTAGATCGCCATGCTTTTTTAATAAATATTTCTTTGTAAATATCAGATAATAAAGATAAAGTATTGTGTGTGAAAAATTCCAGTCTATTTAGTGTTTTGTAGCAAACATGGTATGATTCAAGAAGGGTCACAGGAATAAGAGAAAGAAATAAAATATAAATTTCTAGAACACATTCAACGAATTGATTATTTTATACATTCTAGGGATAAGAATTTCCATTGTGGGGATAATGACTCACCCACCAGTTTCAAGTTTGTAACCCTTTATTTGTAATTTATATGTATTAAAATTACATTCGTGAGGTTTTAAAGAGTTTGGGGAACCTTTGCAATTTTTAGGGATTTTATAAATGTTGTTGGTAGGTGATTGGGTTGGGAAAACAGTGAAACACCATCATGAAACTATGAACAGTGAGATAAGGGCTGAAGAAAAGGTTCACAAGGAGTGTACGGTTTCTCCAAACCATGTTAAGGCCTACGAGAAACTGTACCTTATTGGAATGTGGGATTTGGAACTAATGGAGTGTCTATTCAAAAAAAAATTATCCATCCATGTAGGGGATATCCATGACATAGTTTCTTGCACATGTTAAGAACATAGTTTGTCTAACCGTGCAACCAACCATACTCGAGTTTAATGTGAGACCATAAAATTGTGGATATCACATTTTTTACTCTAAATCACTTTTTTTTCTCAAATGCATCCCTAACTCAATATTAACAATTCTAAATGTTTTAAGAATCTTCTCTCATTGATCCAACGATGACCAGAAGACTTATCATTGTGATTTGAAGCCAGAATCTCCATGTTAGTGTTTGTTCATGGATTCTTTTCTTAGATCATCTTATCTATCTCTCTTTGTTTTAAAATCTATTAAAATGGTTGATAGATCTAAGAAATTGGATTCAAAATATGATCTTATTTATCTTTTTTGATTATAGTGGAAGATATCAAAGATCATTTTTTAGAAATTCAAACCGGTTTCATGGTTGTTTTCATTCAATTATTCATTTTCATCATAAAACTCGATGTAGATTAATTTTCACTCTAATACTCTATTTAGAACATGAAGTATTAGTTTAAATTATTTTGTTTTGATTAGAATTTTCTATGAAATTATTGTTTAAAACATGGTATATACCTCTTTATTTATGGTTAGTGTATTTTTGGTGGAATTGTAGAATTTTTTTAAATCGGTAGTGCAATGATCCTTTTTCATGATTTTAAAACCTATATTTTAAAATGTGGATTATATATATTCTGGTAATATAGTTTAATTGATATATTTTCAAGATAAAAAAATTTATTTAATTTTATTGAATTTTTTTTGGTGAAATTTTTTTTCAAGTTGAACGAAGATTTATTAAAATGGTTGTTTTGGAATTGGGATTGGAATAATCGTGTTGTGTCGATGTGAATTTATGATGGATAAAGGTATGGAGTCTCCACATCATTAGTTGGATGGAAAAATTTTATGGCTCTCCACCGAAAAAATTGTTCATTAAGTGATGCCTTAGTGAAATTATCACTCACCAATTGTGAATATAGGGAAGTTTGGGTTGCATGCCTGATTGGTTGTGTGGATACACGGGGTAAAATGGAATATTCCAATTGGGACATGTGAAATGGTTTGCAAGATTTGTTTTTTTATTCCATGAATCTAATTATTATTTGATTAAACTAGATTACTATAGAACTTGTTTATATTTAAATATAAACTATTTGGAAAATTGTATTATATAATTTATTTTATGTAAATGTGATAACATGTTTCATTCTATTGGAGTGAGTAGGGAAATCATTGGTTAAAATATACTGAGTTTTATTACTCAACACATCGTTGGATCATTAGTAATTTTTTATATGTTGTTTATCATGACGTTGGTATAGATAAAAAATTTCAATTATCTAGTGGTACTTCATGATTCTGGAATATGGAGATCGAGTTTGGATATATATTTATAGAGTCTTTGAGTTTTGATAACTTATATTTTTCTTTGCACTTTGGTTTTATGTTATTTCACTATGCTACATGGATTTCGTGTTATTTTAATTAAAAATGGTTTTCTTGAGTTTTAATTCTTTTATATCCTGCATCATGTAGTGTTTTATTGGTTTAAGGCATGTTTTTTTATTATTTTATTCATAAATGGAAAATTATCCCCCATATTCAATGAATACCTTATATATTTATTTCCAGCCTTTAGTATCATGGGGATGTTTATTAAGGCTTTGTAACATCATCTTGACTTCTCAAGACAATGAGGAGGGGAGGGATGTTATAGTAACACCGAGTTCTTAGTTATGTCTACCACACCCTTCCCCTAACCATGAATTTCCTTTCCCTACACTACCCATTTTCCATAGGGTGACCCAACTATTTTCCATTTAAACAATAAATTAACCCCATGGAATTTCCATGATATTTTATCTATTATCTATATACATCCTATAAAATTCCATCAAAAAAATCTAGTTAGGCATTTTCATACCCAACAGTGTATCCCATTACCAAATGATGAACTATGTATCCAACCTAAAAACCCCTAAGAAAAAATGGTATTCCCCACCCTCAATCCACTATGAATCATTAAAGTAGCCCAATCTATGATAAGAAACATTATTTTATTACCATTAAAAAAGAAAAAACAATTCTCTAGCCAATATAACACATCTAAACTCTGTTTCAAAAAAAACTGAAGAAAAAATGTTTTGGGAGTGTTTTTTAAATTTTTTCCCTCGTAAGTAAACTATTTCAAGAGACATTAACAATAATTACATTTAAAAAAATCTATATGTAGTACAATAGAAAACTAATTTTTTGATAGACCACACCACTAATTAATTGTTTAGAGGGACCAATTAATTTTTTATAAACTTCATTACATTAATTATATATAAGATTACATTAATCAAACATGGTTCTAGAATGAGGAATATATAATTTGTAGTTCTCATAATGACATGATAATGGGAAAACCAATATGTAATGGAATTATTTTTATCATATTATTTAAAAACTCAAGCAGGATTAGATTATCTTTTTTATAACTGATCTCATACATTTAATTTAAAACTAACACTTGACATAACTATTTTTTAATTAACCATGTTTCAAAATGGGAATGGTGAATTACATAGAAATGCACAATTTAGTAAAAAAATATAAAATAAGGAATAAAGACATGAAACTAATTTATAAATAATTTTCTAAAAAATACTATATCTTTTTTAAACTTTTTTAATATAAATTTAGAACCCGTATAAAAACCATTGAAGATATCAAGTGTCTTGGTTAAATAAATATTAAACCATTAAATTTTAAAATTTGATTCACTTTTTCCCATATTTTAAACCTATAAACCACATCACCACCGAATAGAATTTTTAACCATGGTGTATGTGAGGATCACTAACATGCATGTTATTTAGGTTATGGTGGTAAAATGTGATAACAGTTGTCATATTAAGTAGGGGTAAGATGATGTGAACGAAATTTTTTAATGATAGTCAGATAAGGCTTAATTAAATTAAGCACCTCACTATCTCACAAGTTGTCCTAAATGTGGTTTAATTATATTCATAGCTCATGGGTTTCTATTTCAGAACCAGGAAATTATTAATTTATGTAATTAAAGCATTCTGATAATTGGGTTTTAGATTAGGTCTATTGAACATGTTACTCAACTCATATTAAAAGGAGAATTAATTAAATATTATTAATACATTCATTTAGGGCGAAAGTAAAAACCAATTTAATTGAATTTATAATTTCATAAATAGAGATTAATTGTATTTTAAATAATTTAAAATACCCCTTGAACCAATTTATTAATCATATTAATATATAACTTGAAGAAATTAAGTTATACCTTCTATTGAATGATATTATTCCATTTTAATTTAGTAAAATTATTAAAATTCAGTTTGTAGTCATAACCTATGAACCACTTGGTGAGTCGAGATAACTTACCTTTAATTAAGGAAAGCTTAAACAACTCTCAAAGATCTCTGAAAATCCATCAAAATATATAAACAGTGATTTCCACTACTAAACGAACCAAATAACCAAAACACTGTAATAAAATGTCAATAAAATCCTAATGAAAACAATGCTGATCTACTTCATAAATTCACCCAATAAAATATTATACCCCTGGGTCATATATAATTATTGTATTAAATCTAAAAAATTCTATCGTATACCTAGAAATACATAGGGAGAAACATACATCTATTTTTTTTAATTTAAATAATAAGGAACAATTGTAAATATACCCATGCGAGCCTCAATAAGGTTAAATAACTGATATATTCGTTGTATATGGAGATTTCCTCAAGGAGGATATTGAAATAACATTAGAATACTTTGATAAAATATTTAAATATATAAAAATATAGTGAATAAGTAAATGGATAATGAATTATAATTTTAAAGTTCACAAGTATTTATATTTGAATTTTTTTATGATAAAAAATTATATTTAGGTATATAGTATAAAATAAATTCTCCAGATGATTATTACTAATATAAATGTATTGTAAAAATTTAGTACATTAAATATCTTTGATAAATATTACAAAACAGTTGATAATAATACAATTTATTATTAAAAATATTATAATAAAATGTGGATCACTTTAGTCACCTAGATTAATTACATATGTTAACAACAACTTAAAAAATTAATAAAACACTAGTAATGTAATCCAAATTTTTTCATAATAAAAATATAATATTTAGGGTAATTTAAGTGAATGATAAATAAAATAATTCGGGGTATTTATAGGCTGTTGAAAATGTATACTATTATTGGAATAATAAAATGACCAATAAGTATATTTACTCGAAAATTCGAATTGTAACCTAAATGTTGGATTGGAAAAAAAATATCTGAGTATCTTTTCAAATAAATATATATTTAATATTTATCATTGGTTAATTAAATTAAATAATTTTACAGAATAAAATAAATAATTTACATTATGAAACAATAATTTTGAATTTTTGGAAAATCCATATATTTTTTCCATTAAAATTCGTTATTATTATTTATATAGAAAATTTAATGAAATTTTTATTTTCAAAAAAAAATTGATTTATATATTTTTTATTTCTAATGAAACAATAAAATTATTTTATAAAAATATAAGTAATTTTTTTAAATATAGTAAATTTGATCGTGTCTAAAAATTTTGAAATTATAAAATAAAATTATATTTTATCTAAAAATTAAATTCTTAATAATAATAAAATTAATTTGTTAAAATGGATTTAATTTTTGGAATTAATTCAATGAAATTTTGTTACTGTGATGTTTTTTATTTTTCATAGGTATTAAAAGATGGAGGTATATTATAAAACTCCATAAAATAAATGAATTTTATAATCACATATATAATTTTTTATATGATGTTTCTTTAAGCCATATGAGTATATTAATTACCTATTTACGGTTACAACATTATAAATTTAATATTGAATCACATTTTTAATCAGCATTTGATGAAACAAATATTTTTTTCTAAAACACCCATGCCCTCCCCTTATAAATACCACCCAACACCACACCTATCTCATCACACTAAAAAAATATAATTTCAAAAAATATTATTAAATACCTCCCAAATACTGTTATAAATTTCTTATAAGATATCATCTCACCAAAATACCAACATAAGAGAGAATAAGAATTTGTGTAAATGTTCCAAATGAAAGTGATAAATTATGTTTTATATTTATTCTTCTATTAAATTGCATTCATTATTCCTCACACATCCTATATCTAATGTTTATAAAAATGAAATTAATGATATATATCATAATATAATTCTAATATATTAGGAATCGTAGCATCAAATAGTTAATATTAACAGATATAGTTATTTATAAAACACATCCCATTTTGGAAGGTATTAATAGCCTATTTGGATGATGTTATAAAACATTCATTCCGTCCATAAATTGATAGTCTTAATATATATATATATTCAATTAGTAAATTTAATACATATTACTGGTCAGAGTATATTACTCTAGAGGGGGGTTAATTGAGTTTCTATAAAAATTTCTGTTAAAAGAGGTTCTTTGAAAATATCCCCATATTAAAAATATAATCCAAGTCAGTTTGTAGTGAATTTATAAATGTCCTGAATGTTCCATTAATTTTTAAATGTTTGATTACTACATAGCTATAAAATTATAATGATTAATATTAAATTGTAAATAATCTACTGGTTCAAAATAGTTATAAACACTTGTTAAACTAATTATGAAGTTTAATTTAGTTTTATAAAATAATAAAAAAAAATAAGTAAAAAATAAAATATAAAAGAGAATTCGATAAAAATAAAAGTTTCAGTCTCAATATAAGAATTATTCATCTCCATTTGGTGATCATAGTACACCAAGTATTTGAACGTAATGAATGGTTTGATTCACACCCATGATCTGGGTTCACAATAGTCCACAAGGTTGTCCAGGTAATACTTGAACTCTACCATAGTTATTCATGGGAAACAAATAACAGGCCACACTTGACCCCTTCCACAATTTTATGTAGGATATAAACTGATAAATTGAGATTGAGTTTGAGGAAATCATGTATCCTCAACTTATGCAAAAGATTCAATGTGTGTAATAGGTAGATAAGTACACTGCTCAAAAATGTAAAAAAAGAACAAAATAGAGCTAGATATGTAGAATATGGTTTAGAAATCACTTTGTGTTATGTAGTAAATCTTTTTATTTGATTGATGAATAGAAATGGAATTTGAGCCAATTCATGATTTTCGCTCCAAATAAAAGTATCCCAATCTATGTGGTCCGGCTTCCGGGAGAGTGAAATGTTCTGCTCCGTTGTTTAAAAGATTTTCAGTGTAGCTTAGTAGGTTTAACTTTCCTTGTTGATCTCCCCATATATTCTTCCATATATATCATGGGATATTGATGTATGCTTGAGAGTTTCAAGAGATTTCAGTTCTTCTTTCCTCTCTACTTGTTAGTTCCCTCTAAATGATCCATCTTGTAATTCTATTATAATTTGAGGTCAAGCAGACTTGAAGATCTTCCCATGTATGTGTACCTCATAATCTCTACTGAATGTCCTACAGAAAACATTAAATAATTTTATAAACATTATTTTTTCTAAATATGGCCGTTAGATATAAATTTTAATTAATAATTTAAACAGATTTTATGACTATCGTATAGTCATAATTATTGGTGTGTCATTGTTATCATACTATAATCATCGGTATATTAGAATCAATTTGTCACCATGAGTGGCTCTCTGTATCAATGAGTTCTTTCTTAGGTATGGATGACTATGGACGTTAGTGAGTCGTTTGTGATATCATCCTATCTGGGAACCAGTGATCTATCTGCTGTGATTCATTTTGAACTATCATTGCATCTTCCAACGGTGTCTCATCCAGCATAATGTATCATATTAGTGACTTGTTCATCAGTGTGTTGCTAATTGGTAATCCATCCCTCGGTGAGTTTCTTAAAGGATCTGTGTGACCGATCATCAGTGACTTTTCTATCGGTGTTTTTTTTATTTTAATGGTGAGACATGCATCAGTGTCTTCATTGACTGGAGTGTCCTCATTGGTGAGTCATCCAAAGGTGAATCCTTTGAAATATCGATGTCAGGGCCTCTGAATGACATACAAAGTTTATGTATTATACTAAAAAATAACTAATTATGTAAAATTCATAATTTCATGAAAATATATCCTTGTAAATATATTGAAACATAAATATCTATAATAATATATTATCTTATTGAAATGTATTATATAATGTCACATATTCTACACTGTTATAATTATTCATTGACATGATTATCATTAATTAAAACAGAGTATGTGAATAAATAGATTTTAAAAATTGGAATGATTTGAGATTATGAAAACATCTTTTTCACAAAGGGTGTAACAATTATCCCCTTTTTGATAATCACGAATCAAGGAAATAATATGCTACACGTAATGTTAAGTAAAAAAATTACTTGACATAGCATACCACCAGTGAATGTGAATTCTAAATATTACTGAGGCATTCCTTTTAATGTCCCCATTTATTATTGTATCAGAGGACATATATATAGAATGTTAATTTATATAAGCTCATTATCATGATCCCCCTTCTTATTAGAGGAGTTAGATTGATTTTTTCAGAGGTGAGATATATAAATATATTTTTTCAGTGTATTCCATTTTCCAATGCCATAATTACTCCCCATAGATTAAGAATTTATACCATACAATCCATATATTTCTCCACCTTTTTGGAATAGAAAAAAATAAAATATTGATAATGACTAAAAAGAAATAACACAAATATTGTTGGAAATACTGTGAATGAAAAATTGATCAAAGAGTATAATTATCAATAGAAAAGTACAAATACTTATCAAATAAACAATTCACATATAACGCTTTGGATTTTGAGGTGCTTTAACTTTTCCATAAGGATCAAGAGAAGGTTTAGGTGGAGGTAATAAGGTTATATAAGGGGTTGGTCAAATGAAAAAACCAGGTAAGGCAATGCATCTTGGAATACTTACTTCAAGGTTGGGTCACCTCAATAATAAAACACGACTTTGAGCATGCACCTGGATTACTAGATAGAAATGTTATAAGGCATGAGGTATAGACATCTAAGAAGGAGGCATTGAACTAGTTCAATTGATGTTGTAGCTGGGACCACTATTGCATCAGCTAGCACATGAAAGTATGACATCAAAAGCTTGAAAAAACGATGGATTATTTAACCTCGATATTTCAATACCTTTTCAAAATCATCATTGGTGTCCATTAATTTATCTAAGAGTGGCGAAAATTCCATCAACTCCCTCACTTTACTATAAATGTCTTCTTTCACTGGAGGGATCTTGATATATTTAGCCAAAAACATGAGGTTGTTGGTCAGGTCATACTTGGTATAGATTTTTGAGAAATACTTATCCACCATTTCTCAAAACTAAGCAGTAGAGGCTTCATTGATACACTATCTCACCATATTATAAATAAAATCAGTGTTTCTCTAAATATTGAAAATATTCTTCTTTTCAGAATCACTCTGAATACACTTATGATCTTCTCTTCTAACACACCTGAGGGTCTTTATATCCATAATAGCATACTAGGTACTTTTAGAACAAGAGAAACTAAAAATCATCTTTCCATGTTCGTCCATTAATTAATTCCGATATACACTCAATATATGGGGGACCAGATTTTGATGAACCTCCAGGACAACAACAAGCTTGATCTTGAAATCAGTGTTAATAGATTCCGACTCAATACTCATCATATTTAATTCTTCTCCCGAAAATTTATTGAGTCTAATGATTGTCTCGCTGACAGTAATTAAGATAGAGTGAATCTCTTGAAATACAATCATTGATATCTTAGTAGCATCATATTCTGAAATTCTTATAGAAGTGGAGGCTTCACTTCGGACTCCAATAGGTTATCATTGTGACTCTTAGATATCATCTTTGAATTTTTCTCAATAAGACTCGGTGACATAGTCAACAAGAACATCCGGTGCAATAGGATATTCATTATGTAAGATAGTTGAAGCATGAGAAACCGGTCTAACATTATCTTATGAAGTAGGATGAGGCGGATGATCCATCTCTTCATCTATGTCATAATATTACCTAAATAGAATGAGCCATAGATTCTTATTCCACTCACTTGAACATGTCCAGTATTTGGGCTCTACTATAGGAATCCCGACTCTTCTTCCATGAGTATCAGGTACACTATCATATTCCTCTTCTTCATATTCATATCCCCTATATAAAACAACATTTCATGACACTGGTACCAATTGAACATGTGGTTCTATATTAACTCCTTACACTCAAGCTACTCTAGGATCTTCCTCATTATTAGGGATAGGTGAAAACTGATCCTCAACCTCTTCATATTGGCCACCACAAATAATTTAATTAACTTCATGAATTATACCTTGATATTCAACATCATGATGGTCATGCAAGTCTTTATCTACAGCACCTCCATAACCATCTCTATCAGCATCACCCTTCCCTTCTACCAAATCATCATTTCCATGCACATATTCCTCATCAGAATTGGCTCCATATTGTCTACCATTTAATGAGACACTAGCATGATCAAAATTATTTAAATCATCATCATAATAATCATCATCCTTTGCATCATCATCATCATCAGTTTATATTACATATCCTTCCAATACAGAGACCTCAGTCTCTTCCTTATCTTCATCACCAAAAAAAGTCTCTTGATAGGGTAATTATAATGGTGGGTTGGAAGGTCTATATGACATATCTTTATTGATCTCAGCTATATCCTGGTAACTCCTATAATCTATAGGAGACCCCTCTTCTCTTGGATTCTCTTGTTGTACTTCCTCTTCATTTGAATAAAACACCTCATCACCTGGTTTAAGTCATAGATCAGCTTAATCCCTTGGTCTAGTAGGATAATCAATAGAATTTTAATCCCTATATATTTTCTCCACATCATCTACCCATACTCGTTTACATGGGTTCCAACAAGTCTTTATCCTCTTACACAATGCCTTTTATAGACAGAATATACTCAATGCGGTGATCACTTCATCTCTATCATCTAAATATTCCATCTTCTTGAGTATTTCTCAAATCATCATAGGATTGTATAGAAAATTTCCATTCATGGATGGTTTGATCGTATCAGATATGTGTATCATGATGTACCTGAATATGTTTACTTTTACCCAATTCTTTAGAAAGTAAATTAGGAAGACATCCTAATACTTCACCATTGAAAAATATCATTTCTTGGGCAGATTTTATTTTGAATAAATTTTAAGAGGAATCGGGCCTCTTCATCCAACTCAGTAGTTGTATCTCTCATAGACTCCACATTTCTAGTTAACTCATTCAATGAATTATTGTCAAATAATATGTCAAAGGATGGAGGAATATTACCCTTATAATCATCATAAATTTCCTCATGTGGAATTTCTAAACAATCATCCTATTCTTTCAAAGAAAATTAAATCTATTTTCCCTCCACCAATTAATTCATCTTATTCTCAGTGGATTCCTCTAATGATATTTTCAAGTTATGGTAGAACTCGGTTACCAATTGGGGATAAAATGGTCTCTCATTGTTGGAAAACTAGATAATCCATCATGTGCATGATTTTAAAGGTAGAGTGAGGGTAAAATGTTCGAAGGTAGTGAGGATGGTGAAATTTTTTGGATCGAATTAAATTAATAATTTAGGGATTGTAACACATAAAATAGAAAATAGAATAATGGTAAAATAAATGGATAAGAAAATTTGTAGTTTTATTTTAAAATAGACATAAATTTTTAAATTGAAAAAATGTTATTAGTATTAGTTTCGTACTAAAAATATCAGTCCCACTCTATAAGCATCACAAGATCAGTTTCAGGAAAATAGTTTTAATTGAATAGATTCACATATTGGTTCCACAGATCGGTTTAACCTGATCAGTTTAATAGATTAATTTCACCTAATAATTTTCATGGATCAGTTTCCCCTGATCTTTTTTAAAAATCATTTTCATAAATAGATTTCACCTGATATGTTTGAATCATTGGTTTCACCTGAATGGTTTGACGTATTTTTTTCACCTGATAGTCTGACAAATATCAATCGCAAGGATAAATAGATTATTTTTAATAGGATAATATTGGATGGTCTTTATAGATTTATCATTCCTATTTCATTGTTGATGTATCTCATTATCTTAAATTTTATTGGTTTGGTAAATATTTCAGCTAGTTGATGCTTAGTCAAAATAAACTCAAGAGTTATATCACCTTTTTGATAGCGGTCTCTCAAAAAATTATGTCGTGCATTAATATGATTTGTTATTGAATGATAAATTAGATACTTATAAATTTTTTTTGAACATTTATTGTCATAATTTATGGGGATATTACAGAATTTAAATCCCTAGTCTAATAAAATGTGTTTCATCCACAAAATTTTGGAACAACAACTACCAACTGCAATGTAATATTCTTCAACAGTTGATAATGCAACCAAAATTTTCATTTTTACAATACAATGATATTAGAGACCTTACCACAAATCGACAACATCTAGAGGATCTCTTTCTATCTAAATTAAATCCACCATTGACTGCAACAGAATAACTAAACAAATCATAATGTTTTTCTCTTGGGTGGAACAGTCCTAAATTTTTTGTATATTTGTGGTATTTGAATATATTTATAACAACCATTAAATGTGTCTCTTGTTCGATTACATGAAATATTTCACAAATTCAAACACTACAAATAATATCTTGCATACGTTTAGTTATGTAAAGTGTACTCCCAATCATTCTTCTATAAACAGTTTGATCAATAGATTTCCCATTTTCATTATGATCTAACTTAATTGTAGAAGTCATAGGGGTTTCACTACTGTTAATGCTATCAAATACATATCATTTCAAGGTATTTTATGTATACATATAGCAATTTATAATAATAAATTTTTTATTTTGAATATTTGAATTCGACCAAAATATTTCTCTTCACCCAACAAACTCTTTTGAAATTCCATTTACATCATTTAGGAAAAATCATTACATAATTTTTTTTCAAAGATCCAAAAGTAAAATCATCGACATATATTTGAGCTATTATGACATCTATAGAAATTATTCTTATTAATAAATTTGGATTTGAAACTCCTTTTTTGAAACCATAAGATATAAAAATTTTACTTTACCTTCATACCAAGATATTGGAGCTTGTTCAAACCATATAAATATATTGATAATTAGAAAACTTGAAAGGAAAATGAGGTTTTGTAAAACCATGTGTTTTTCAATAATAACAACCTCAATTACATAACCATTAATGAATGAAATTTTGACGTCCATTATATAAGTAATGAAATCCAACTGTGTTGTATTGGAATATATGATTTTAATTGCATTAAGCCTATATACTAGTGAAGAGGTCTCTTGGTAAGAAATTACTTTTTCTTTATTATACGCTAGAGAAACCAATATATATTTTTTCTAATTATATTAATAACTTCAAGTAATTTATTCATAAATAACCATTTATTTCCTATGGTCAAGGTATATTTTGGTCTATTAACAAGATTTCAGATTTTGTTACTCTCGTACTGGTTAAGCACTTCTTGCATATCCATCACCCAAAATTCAAAATTGGTAGCATCAATGATATTTATAGGTTCATGTTATGGTAAGAATACTTGATGTTCAACCAAATTTCATAATGAAGCTCAAGTTTTTGTTCTTCCGCCCAAATCTCCCACAAAAGAATCTAAGGGATGGATTTTATGGATCACTGTTGGGATGGTAAAGGTATGGATATTTAATTCAGATTCAACATTTTGTTTAGGTTCATTATATCCATACTCTAGAGAATTTCTATAACTATATGTTTTCACAGGTTCTTTTACAAGATGATTTGAGGGTTTTTCAATTAATGTCCATATTGGACATATCCCTTTTAAGATTATATAATGAGGTATTAGGTTCATGTGGACCAATTTCATAAAACATAATATGAATAGATTCTTCAACAAATTAAATAATATTATTAATGAAACAATAAGCTTTTGATGATGTATAATATCCAAGGAATATTCCATCATCACTTTTGGAGGAATTATTTTCTAAATTATCTTTAGTGTAAAGAATATAAACATTACATCCAAACACTATAAAATAATTTACATTGGGTTTCCTATTATTCCATAACTCATAATGCATTTTCTTAAGGCTAGTTTTTATTAAGACTCTAATTATTATTTAACATGTTGTTTTAGAAGATTCACATGATAAATAAACGATCAGGTTGTATTCATTAATCATGGATCGAGTTATCCCTTGTAATATTCTTTTACTTATCTCTACTAAACTATTACGTTGAGGTGTCCTAAGGGAAGAGAAGTTTTTCATATATCCATTTTGTAGGAAAAATGATTCAATGTTATGATTTTCAAACTCACGACCATGGTCACTTCTCAGAGAATCAATTTTAATTCCACTATGATATGCTACAGTCCTATCATTTTTTTAAAATGAGAGAATGATTCACTTTTGTTAGCTATAAAATAGGTACATATATTCCAAGAAAAATCATATACAATAACATAAAGATAGATCTTACCACTAAGACATAAATCTCTTGATGGTCTAGAAAAGTACATTTGAACCAACTCTGAAGGATGAGGTGTTTATTTACATATATATGGTTTGAATGAGATTTTAGGCTTCATTGCTTTTTGAAAAATATTTCACACATTATTGCCTATAAACTCTAGTTTAGGTAGGTCATTAACTAAACCATTTATATATAATTTCATAAGAGAGTGTACATTATAATTACAGAGTATTCTATGTCAGAGCAAAGACTCATTCTGCGAGGCACATAGACCAGAGACATTTTGTTATTCTAGTGTTTCTATGTTTATATCATATACTTTTTCATTTCTTAGAGAAATAAATACTAGGTTATTTTTGGAATAAAAAACATGGCATGAATAATTTTTTAATTTAACATTAAATACATCATCACACTGTTTTGATATGATAAGAATGTTATAATATAGTCCATCAACATAGAGTTCTTTAGATATTGACATAGAGTTAGGGTTACCAATCTGGCCAAAGCTGATGAGTATTCCATCACAATTATCACCAAATGTTAAATGTACTCCACAAATCAAGATGTGATTCTTAAATAATGAATAGTCTTATTTCATGTGCCTTGAATAGCCACTATCTCATAACAAAAGATTTATACAAGTTCACTTTAGAGTATTTACCAAAAAAATTATCAAAGAAACAATTTTGGTACATATATTTTTCTGGTTCCAGAAACATAAGTAATAAAATCTTTATAAACTCACAATTTTCATATGGGTTTCCTATGTGTAGATTGTAATGTATTTGAAAAATTAACATGGTTTGGTCTAAAAAAAACACAATGGTGTAAAATAATTTATAGAGCTGGAACATGTAGAAAATTAAAATTTTTGAATAATGAATCATATTTTCCTGAAATTGATATAAAATGTGCTTTCAATAAATTCCTTCTTCTAGGTTGATATCTTATTTCAGATGTTTACTATGGAGCTATTTTTTCAATGAGTTTGAGTATGTTTGTTTTTCCCTTTGGAAATATTTCATGATCCTTATTTAATTTCTCAGTAGAAAATTTTACCTCATTGTTTTCTATGAGCAGTTGATCATTATTTTATTTCATTTGTATTTTTAAATAAAAGGATATAGTATGAGAATGATGTTTCTTTAAAGATATATATTTATCATTTAGTGTTTTTCATGACTTTTCCAAAAAATTATAGTATTCAAATAAACGATCTGTTTTCATATTTTCATATTCACAATCATTTTTTGAATAATAATAATTATTTATAAGGGAATCTTAGGCTACCTTAGATGTGTTTTTCATAAAACACATATATTACATATCTTATTTTTAATTATATAAATAATTAGATTCATTGGATCAATCCTCAGACACTCTCAAGTTGGCCTTCAAATATTTATTATATTTTCTATCCTTGTTCCCATACATCTTTTAATACTTTAAATTAGGTTAGTAAGATTTTAAATTTCCTCTCCTTTAACATTTAGAGAAAAAATTCTCTTCTGATTTTTCATTTCTATTCCAATAATTTTTTCAATTACCCTTGCTCTCATATATCCCTTTAATGTTTGTTCATCTAAATAACTTTTTCATTGTGTAATATTTTTCAAATCTCGTTGAAAACTAGGTCATTTACCCATCAGTTTATAATGTTGATTCATCACTAATTATGATCTCAACTATAGATTGACCATTATCTTTGTCCTTGATTTTAATATGTGTATTCTTGATGGATACAAATTTTCTTTATTACTTATAATCCTCTTCATTGTTGACTTTCAACTCTTCTTAATACTTCATCACCTTTCCAATGAGTTCTTTGACATGTAATTTGTTGATGTCACATGATTATATAATTGAGACAGAGGTTCATCTCTAATGATTAGGTAAACATATGAGAATACTCATGATTTATTCTTTGGGAGTAACATAACTTCCTATAGAAATCATGGTGTTAACAATTTCATTGAACCTGAGATACATATCAGAAATTGATTCATCAGGATTCATTCTGAAATTTTCATTATTAATATTATAAATATTTAATATAGTTGTATTCACATTACATGTTACCTTATGGGAAACAGACAATGTGTCCCAAATCCCATTGACAATTTTAAAAGCATAAATATGATTAAACTCTTCATCGCCTAGTGAACAGTATATAACATTCATTGCATTATAGTTATTGTTATAGGAAGTAATAGTAGGTTCCTCCGAAGAATTTCTAGTAGTTTCAGGGATTGCATATTTATTTTCAATAGCAGTCCAAATTTTATTTCCCATGATTTGTAGATGTATTTTTCTTTTAATTTTCCACTGAGGATCATTTGTTTCATAAAAAAAAATTATTTTAATTAGTAGAAGCACCGTCTAGTCTATTTACCATAATATAAATTGTTAAAAGATTTCAATGTTATAAAAACATAAAGATTTCAAAAAGTTTATTATCATTGAAATACAACTACAATCAATGTTGTAAAATATTTCCCAAAACATTGAAAACATAAAAAATTCTTAAAATAACTTGATACTAAATTTTGGTTAGAGTAAATAACTCAAGAAAGGGGTTAATTGAGTATCAATAATAATTTATATTAAAGTAGGTTCTTTTATATATCCCCAATTAAAAATATAATCTACGTCAGTTCTTAGTGAATTTATAAATGTCATTAATGTACAATTAATATCTCAAAATATTGAATCGTTCTCAGTTATACTAATATAAATATTAATATAACTTTTCAAACGAATATACTAGTTCAAAACAGTTATAAACACTTGGTAAACTAATTATCAAAGTCTAATTTAGTTTTATAAAAAATGAAATAAACAATTAAGTAAAACCTAAAAGTTAAAAGAACAGTGGATATAAACAAGATGTTCAGTCTAAATATGAGACATAGTCCTATATACATGGGGATCACCTGCAACAAAGTAGTATAAATTTATAAATAGTTTGATCCACACATAGATCAAGGTCCAAAATATCAGAAAAGGCTTTCCAGGTCACACATGACCTCAAACATAATTATTCATGAAAAATCCAACAAATATGCGATAGTTTACATCTTCCACTATTTTATGTTGGATATAAAGGATAAAAAGAGAGTGAGTTTGAGGTTATCAAGTATCCTCCACTTCTTCACATGGTTTAGTGTGTGTGTAACAGATAGATACACACACTGCCCAAAAATGTAATAAAAAACAAAGTAGAGCTAGAGATGTAGAATAATGATTATAAATCTTTCTGTGTAATTCTATGAAGATATAGACTCAATTGATGTAGTGTAGAAGGTATTTGAGTCCCCTTTTGGATGTTGGCTCTAAAACAGAGTATCCCAGCCTTTGTGGACCAGCTTCCAGATGTGTGAAAAGTTCATCTCCTTTGTATAAATTATGTTCAATGTAGCTCTACGGGTTTAGATTGTTCTGCTGATATCCCCGAATATTCTCTCTTATAGGTCATGGTATTTAGAAGTATACTCGAGATTTTCAAGAGATTTATGTTCTTCATTCCTCACTACTTTTTATTTCACTCAGAATGAAATAGCATGTAATTCATTTATACTTCGAGGTATAATAGACACGATGATCTATACATTTGTGTGTACCTCATAATGTCAACTGAATTTATTACATAAGATACTAAATAATGGAAGAGATGTTAATTTATTTAAATATGACCATTACATATAAATTTTAATTAATAAATTAAACATTTTCTATTTCTATGTGTGTGTCATAAGTATTAGTGTCTCATTGGAATTAGCCTATCAACATTGGTTACACTATATATCGATGAGTTCTTTCAATTGGTATCAGTGACTCTGGGCATCAGTTATTCGTTTGTTCTATCGGTCTGTCTGGGCATCCGGGTGTCGTTATCAGTGACTCATTTTGAACAGTCGGTGTATCGCCCGTCAATGGGTCGTCCATCGGTATATATCTCATCAGTGACTTGTTCATCCATGTGTCACTCATCGGTATGTCGTCCATCAGGGATTCATTTGAACTATCAGTGTGACCAATCATCAATTAATTTTCTATCAGTGTGTTGATTGTTCTATCAGTGAGTCTTATATCGGTGTCTTCTTCGACCGATGAGTCCTCATTAGTCAGTCAGCCATTGAGGACCCCTTTGAACTATATGTGTTAAGGACTCTGAATGACTTTTGATGTTTCCCTCTTATATAGAACATTTCCATATTAATTTAAATTCACAATTGTTTGCAAATATGTCTAGTAAATATTTTTTTACAAAAATATCCATAATGATATTTTCACTTATTGAAATGTATTATATAATGTGACATAATCCACTCTGTTATAAATATTAATTGACATGATTGGCATTAAATAAAATAAAATATATTTATTAATAGATTTTATAAATTAACAAGATCTGTGGTGATGAAAAAAACTACTTTGTAATGGTTCCAACACTTATTAAATCATTAATACTAAAAAATGATTAATTTTGTACTATATCAATTATTTTAAAACCAAATTTCATAGAAAATATGACTATCTAAAAGGAGTTTACAATGATACTTTTCAAAATGTAAAACTATTTTGGACCATATATTAAACTAAGTATCTTTTCTGAATAAATATGAAAAATATTATATAACAATTAAATTTTAAGTATCGTGGAACAATTTGAAAACATCTGTGAACATGATCATCATATAAATGTAGTTTTGGTGAAGTTGACCAAATAATCCAAAGCAGTAGATACATAAACAACAATATAATAAATTAATAGAATATGATAATTAATTTAATTTTAAAAATTATATATAATCGAACAGTTTTTAAATAATTTATTTAAAAATGTCAATTAAATTCTTCATGACTTAGATAAACATACCAAGAGAGATGGAGTCCAGGGTAATAGAACACCCAATCTATCCTCTTCAACATTGCGTTGTTATTAATCTCTCTATATACCTATATTTCCCTCTCTTTTATTCTCATATACTTATTATATGTTATTTATATATTTCAACTACATATATAGCATGTTTTTTCACATTCCATTTTATAGGGTATACATGTTGTTTTTGTTTCATTTACCACACATATTTTATGAAATCCCAATTTCATAGATATTCACAATTTATTATTTCGAATCTTGTAATAATAATTTAAATGGTTTGTTTTTAAATTATTTAAAGTGAATCTAAATTATTATGTAAAACTATTTCAATTCATTTAATGTTATAAGAATAACTTTGTGTGATTACTGTCTCCAAATAAACTTTACTTGTTTAATCAAATACTGCTTATCAGTTTCTATTATTTTCCTACCTCCCCACTAATTTACAATGACATATTTCATAAAATAAAATATTTATTTAAGAACTATTATTCCTTATAAAAATACAAACATACATATATTTTTAATTTTCATCTCTTAGGAATACCTATAATATATCATTTCATTAGGCTTTGAGAATATATTATGCAACCCATTACATTTTCATGGGTTTTCCCTTATGTAGATTTCTTCTATAAGAATTCATTATGTGATACACATATTCATTTATATACTACGATTTGATAGGATGAATCTAAATTATGCAACCCCTAATTAATTTGGTAATGGTTTTATACCGTGATATATCATGTTTTATTCAATGAGAAATAAGCATAGAACACTAGGTTCTATTGTATCACAGTGATCCAAAACATATTCTTATGATGTCATGTTTATTATCATTACAAATTCTTATGATTTGATGATTTTATGTTATCATGTCCTTTATGAAATTATTCAATGGTATTATATATGATCCCCATCTTTTATGATATCATTATATTACTCATGACTCATATATTATATTTCATGATCATGTTTTCCCCCCACTAGGTTTTATAGACAAGATTTTCAATATGTCTGACCCTAGGGTATCCCATATAGTCATATAAGTTAAAATATAATTAGAAATAAATTATGTATAGTAGAGTAAATATATTTTAATTTAATTTATTTTTCATATTTTATGTATTTAATTTCCTTAAAATCATGGAATCTAGATTTATGGTTTGTTATTTCTAGATTTTTTTCGTAAAATTAACATAATAATATGTGCATGGGACATGATTTATTATAATTTATAGATTATAAATGTCGGGTTATTTTAAAAAATTTGTTAGAGAACAAAGAAGGAAATATTCCATGATTATACTCAAATGAAACAAAAAATTTCATAAATTATGATATTTATTTATTTAATATTTATTTCTTATAAGTCTATAGTTTTCTATTTATATCCACTTTATTTGAGTATTATCATCACTAATTTTTTCTATATGTTAATCAATTAATGTAGATGGTAGAAATATTCTCAAAAACGAATTTAATGGTCAATGTAATGATTTCCCTAAAGGGATGCCTAATATCCAAGGTTTGGGAGTTTAGAACCTCATGATATTACTCGCACAACTAACTCATGTTATAAATAAATACATAAATAAAATAGAACTCCTTTTACCCTAAAAGATAATTTGTTTTTCTTAAGTTCCTTATGTTATAAATTTTTCATGGTTTTATTGGAATTTTGGAAACCCTAGTTTCTGAAATATGTTTTATTCTTATAGAGAAGATATTTTGTGTCCTTTCAATTCACTAAATTATAAAAATTTATATTGGTTCATTATTTATTATATAGATAATAATATTAGTGATGATAACCGATTATCATAAAAACCCAAGGAATACATTCAATAATTTGAGGGTTATGATTTCATGAAATTATGTTTCAATAAATATTTACCCTGTATTCTCCATATTAAAATTGAGACCAAGTTCCTTGGTCTGATGAAAAGTGTGGATGAATCATCAGTTATTATGAGGAAAACACCAGAAGGATGATTGTATTTAGAATTTACCATGAATGTAGGGCTGAATAATAATTTTTGGATAATGATGAGTCTTCAAACAGATTTATTAATTTGATAGGTTGATTGTTAAAAAGAAAAAAGATGATCTAATCTCAATATAGGAAAGAAGGATAGTGATTACTAATAGTATCATGGTGTTCGAGATAATAATATAATAATAGTGTTTCATTTGGGGGGACTGATGGATAAATATCATAGAAGGAGGAAAAAATGACATCTGACATGTCATATGTGTGGGATGAAGAATATGAGAAACATTTCAAAAGTAACAATGAGATGTTTAGTGTATAAGAAATAGAAATATCAATTTACACAATATTGATGAGATATTATGAATAAAAACATGGGAGATGAATGGAGGGATCTACAAAATCTTCCACTCATGGTCTAATTATTAAATTACAAGTAACAAGTAAACTTTAAAAGTTAATTCACTCTTAAATGGGTGATTAATGTTAACCAATGACAATATAATCCAAGGATGGGAATGTAAGGATGAGTTTATGTTAAAATAACTTTTATGATATACCATGAAAATGATGTTCTAGTAGGTAATCAAGTTATTATATCAAGAATAAGAGACATAAAATTTGATTATCATTCTATGAATTCATTTATATCCAAGAATATTTTGTAGAAATAGTCATTCACCACATCATGACATGGAGGTTGAGTAATTTTTGAAAATAAAAGGTTGTATAATTTTTTCGTATGAAGGTTAAATTTTTTTTCTAATTACTAAAGGTGGGAATCATCTAATTGGAAACCCAATTATACTCTTTATATTATAATAAGATTTTATACTATTCATGGATTCAATGGTATTATGTTGATCCCATGAAACTCTTGGAAGATCAAAATCAATATATATATTATAAATAATAATTTTATTCTTTATAATGGAAATATTGATCATTGATTTCCTTTATAAATACCGTATCAATCATATAAAATGTGGACATATGAGAAACAATATGATTCTAAAATGATATAAAAATGGAGAGAATAATATTTAAGAAAACTCTATATGAATGTTAATATATTGATGTGTTTTTTAAGTGTTATATATTAATCCACCAAATATAGAGGTTGAGTTCCTAATATATTAGATACCAAGAGCAATACCCATATCCAAGAGTCACAATCAAATAACCCACATTAAAAAAAATTAATGAAGAATCTAAAATATAATATACATTAGGGTTACTTATTACAATGTTCTTAACTATGAGCTGTGTTGGTCCTATTTTCTTCAAGAAGAAGAAAGGGTTGATGTGTCTTTTCATTAATTGTTTTGAACTCAGAATGATCATGATGAATAATAATTATCCACAACCACAAAAAAAATTCTTTTATGATCTATTAAAATGGGCTATGTAATTCTATAATTTGGATCTTTGATATATATATATCATCAATTTAAGGTTTTTAAGGAATATATTCACTAGAATACCTTTTGTATAATTTAGGGAATCTATGATATCATAGTGATGAAATTCTAAATCATGGAATTTCAATATTTCATAAAATAAAAGGGATATATGAGGATTATTTTAGTACTTTCTAATGTCATTAATAACATTGAAATTATAAAAAGTATAATTAATGAATCTTTTAAAAGGATAAAGTAACATTCTATAGGAATTATATCACTAGTAATGGGAAATATTTATATCCATAAAAAAATTTATTGAGTAATTACTGAGAAAAACATAACAAAAATTAGATATTTAGTACCCCAAATTAATTAGGAATTATCAATGATTTTCGAGGAAATTATCATGATTATAAAACCCACTAACCAAGATATAATGTAATGTAGTGAAGTTTTTCTCGATTAATGTATTTGAATAGATATAAATATATTTTAAAAATATTCTAATTACAACACCAATATTAAAAATACTCATATGTGGGGAGGAATATGTGATCTATTATGTTGCTTGTAAAAATGTTTGAGGTTGTGTACTAATGGATAATGATAATTTATTAGATTATCCCCAAAGATAGTTAAAGGTTCATGAGAAGATTTATCTTACACGTGATCTAAATATGGAAGTATTAATCATTGAAATTAATATTTAGAAGAATTATTTCAATGGTTAAAAGTTTTAAATTTACAAATTTCACAATATAATAAAGCTAATATAGACATACAAGGAGATAAACATCCACTAAAAAATATGGTTAGAAAATATCATGGACAATGATAGTTTAATGCATTACCATCATGAAAAGTTGAATAAAGTAGAAGATATAATACGTATGAAAGATCCTATAACTTTATCTCTGATGAGGATTAAGAAGGATACAATATTATTATAAATGCAAAATGATGGACAGAGAGGCCATAATGTAAATAATCACATTCTACCTTGATCAAGTGATTACTCAACAATATATTCTATATAAGATATGGAAATATAAAAGCTAAGTTGCGATGATATAAAAAATATGATTTATATCAAAAAAGGATAAATATCAATGTTAATCATTGATGAAGAAAGATTTACGAAATTTGGGACAGTACTATGTATACTATTAGATACTAATTTATATAATGTGTTATGGAATAATTCCCATAGATCATAATTATATATTCATCCAGGAATATAAATGATATATAGAGATATCTAGGATCACTAATGGTGGTGAAATTATAAGACAGATATTTATTGAATAGACATCAACGCTATTGGTATGTCAACAAGTGAAGGAGTAAAGAAAAAATCCTTTGTTTCTGATGGAACCAATAACCTTACATATATTAATAAGGTATAACACCACCATGGACTTTTTTATATGACATCCAAAGATATATGAAAGAAATAATGATAGATAGATTGAGGTTGAGAATCTTATATATACCACCCATTCCATCATCATTCAATATAAATTTTTTCGGGATCAAATTGTAATGTCACAATTTATAAAATTGCTTAGGATACATGGAACACCACGATATATAGTATTTAATTAAGGTTCATGGTTTAAATCAAAGTGCATGAAATTTATTCAACATTCATTAAACTAATAATTTATCTTCAATATTTCATATCCCCTAGATTGATAGATAATCTTAAATGAGTATCCATATTTGTTTTGATATTCTAATTGATTTATCTATTTATTTTAAAGGAGGTTGAGTTAAATATCTACCTTTTTATGAAATCTAATTCAAAAAATATTTTCCAATTCAGAATTAAGATGTATTAGTATGAGTTCGTCTATTAGAATAAGTGAAAATTATATCATTTTCAAAAAAATATTGAGAATGTAAACTATTACGGTGAAATATAATCAAAAAAATAATTGATAATCCGAAATCCAATAAAAAATTCATGATAGAAGCACATAGTCAATAAATGATCAGGGATAATAATCGTCGATAAGGCCAAGAAGTTGACCTTATAAAAAAATATTCATTCAAACATCTACATGGATGAGATTCAAAAGTTTTTTGAAGAATATTAAATTTAGTACAACATAAATTTTCCCTATCTATATTATTTATTTTATCAATGTGATGGCCTATAAAATAAAATTCCCATAATACCTCTCCCATGTGCAAGTTGTGTTCCACACATCCCCCTTATAGACGTACATACCATATCCCTCACATGAAGTAAATATATTTGTGGTATAGTGACAATTTGATATCCCTAATTTAAATAATCATGTTAAAATAATATACGATAAATATATTATACTTTCTAACAATACAACCCACTTTACCCATTAACATCAGAGAAATCATAAATTTATTGATGTAATATAAGTAACTTTTAATGTAATGAAATTTATGTATCCTCACCGTTTTCATCCTATTGTTTCAAATGAAATGATTAAGAATAAATATAAATAGGGGTAGATTGTAATGATCCATTTTTATATATGATATTTTCATCTAAATAAATGTCAATAATGGAATATACAATAAAAAAGAAACAAAACATTAATAATGAAATCCAAAAATTTAAAATATTCATTATATCAATGTGAGATAATTTTATGTGACTGATGAATAAAAAAAATAACAGGTACTTATTGGAATTATATTTCTTATATGGATGATAGAAATATGATCCTTGGAATTGAAACATGTTTGTAAGGAATAATAACTTGACTATTACCATTGGGAATAGTAACCTAACCATTTGAATAGTAACCCAAATGTTTGATGAGTGAAAATATATTTCGGTGTTTTATGAAAGTAATATATGTCTAACTTATATCATAATAAAATTAAATAAAATTGTTAAATAGAAAATCATAATTTTCCATAATAAAAAATATTATTTTCATGAAAACATATATGAATAATTTTTTTCAAAATAAAAATTTAGATCAAATTTTGAAATTCAAAATAAAATTTTATAATAATAAAATGGTTTTAAATAAATATATTTATTTTTATATAACTAGTAATATATTTTTAAGAAATTATATGGGGTTTATCTAAGGGTAAAAAAGTTTTATTATATAATTAAGATTGATATTTTTCAGTAAAAATTGATTTTAATTCAAAAATAAATTTCTATTATTAATAATTTTTTTTTTATAAATTCAATTTCATTTTTTTATCATAATATTAATTGTTTTTTGGATTATGGTTTTATATTTTTCATAAATTTAAAAATATAAAAGTGAATATTAAAATTCTATATAAGTAATTCATTTAAAAAAAATGAATGAAATTATCATTGAGAATTCTAGTATTTAAAATAATATTTTAAAGCCCCATTTTTCTATGTATTAAAATAACATTACATTTGAATCATATTTTTAATGACTAGATGAATATATGATATTTTAATCAAATATTTTTTTTAAAATACCCCTTCACCTCCCTATATAAATACCTCCCTTTTTCCCAAATTTTAATTCACATTAAAATCATCTTTGTGTTCAAAAAATCATCTTAAATAACTATAAAAATATTTTATTAATATCCAATATATTATGGTTTTACCAAAATCCCAATCGAATAACTCTTATGGTGTAGTATAAAAATGTTATGTCAAAGAAAAAAAGTATGTTATAAATTTCATCCAACATTTAATATCATTTAATTTTTATTCCCATTAATTATTTACTATTATAAAAAATGACTATATATTTATTTAGGAAGTTAATTTTACTTACATATCAGTAATATTACCATCTAATTTATACAATACATTTTTATTTTTTTTTATAACACTCATCCCACCATTTCATATTTCAACCACCTATATTAGTAATTCAATATAAAATCTATCACCACCTTACATTGAGGGATTTAAAAATTAATTTTAAGAATAAATATAGTATCTAAGAAATTATTATTATTTTTATTGATATATTTATACTTATATCAATTATATTTTGAACAGATGATCATGTTGATTTTATAGATCGGAAATAAGAGCATTGGAACAATTAAGAAAATTTCATACTATTTTTGACCATAAATTAAATTGAATATATTTTTTTCCATTAATATTATAATGAATACATTTCAAAAAAACTATTGAAATAATATTACTTTTTATCATATTTTGAATATGATCAATATACCATAGGAATTTTGGAAATGTTGACATAATAATCCCTAATAGATAATGTGAGTAACAAATATAGAATACATGAATTTAATATGATAATTAATTAAACATAAGAAATGAAATATACATGAAATATTTTATAAGTAATGTATTTAATAAAATTAATTCTATTAGTTATGAGGTTGGACAAGAAAAACCCCGAGAGTCTGGTCCCAAGGTAATGCAACTCTGAAACTAACCAATTATCTTTTAAGTTATAATATATGTATTCAATTATTTTTTCCTCTTTTTTTCACATGAAAATATTATATATTCTATTTAATTCCATTTTTATAAATACCTTGTCTATTTACCATTTTAGTTATTTGAATATACATAATTTTAATGTTTCTTATTAACTTTTTTTGTTCTATAAAACCCATTTTCTGGGAACTTCATTATTTATTACTTAAATTCATATACTGTGATATTTAATTTATTCACTTTCAATTATTTCTAAAAACAATAATTATGTTGTGAAAAAACTATTCTGGTTAACATTTTTAATAGCATTATGTTCTAACATTATGTAAATAATTTTTATTGATTCCAAAAAATGTATCGTAAGAGGTTTGTTTCTTTACCTATATCTCTACTTCATACTAATATATTTTTCATCACCTTGAATCCATATATAATACTTATTAATATTTATTCAAATATTAATATTGAAAAATCTATAATTTCTTCTTCTTTTTTGGAATATTTATGATATGTTACTTGGTTATGACATGACACAATTTTATGTAACCAATTACATTTTCATTTATTTTTTATATGATAATAAATTATGTATTATCTCATTATATTATAAACATATAAATGTATTTATTATGATATAATGGATTTCATAAGAATTATAAAGCCCAAAATTAATGTGGAAATGTTTTCAACTCATGAGATACCATGTATGCTCCCTGAGTAATAGGCTATACATATTGTGTTATATTTTCCGGGAAGTGAGACTGGACTTATGATAAAAATGTCATGTTTTATATTTTTTTTTAATTTTTAAAATGTTATGAACTTATTGTATCATATCATTTATGAAATCATCCACGTGAATATGTAGGAACCACAATTTTTATGGGATAACTTTTAGTCCACTCCCCTAAGGAGGACGAGGGCCACACCATGGAAACCCTAACAAATTCAAATATATTATTCATCATCTTCAATAACCCAGTCTGTCTTCCATTTTTACAAAACATTATGCTATTCCCTAAGGTTAATACATGTGATGACAACTTTTCAAAACATTTTATCTCCCCATAGAGTTCATAAACGATTCATATCTATTTAATCCATATTTGGTAGCATTATTTTTTGAAGAGGTTTCCACAGTTTATCCTTTTAAATACTTTTATTTTATATTTTACATTTATATAAATATTAAATTTTACATATAATAGTTTCACATCATATTGATATTTGATTCCTAAACAAAAAATACATGATATCATCCTGGTCAAATGAAATATGTGTATTTAATGGTCCCCAATTTTATATATTGTAATGTTCATCTTATTTTAACATAAAAATAACCCCCCCCCCCATTATACCCATATGTGTAAAAATACAAATCATACTAATTTCCATTCTAAAATTATCAATCACCATGATTATAGGAAATATGTTGGGATAATCTTTATGTGATGGTTTTAGGAAACGATCAATTTGTCAACCCATCTCACATAAAATTTGTTGACGTAAATGATTATAAAGTAGTAATAGAGTTTGTCTAGATTAATTATTATATGGTAATTTATTGATGTAATGGGTGTATGTTAATGATTTTTAAGATTATGAATTTTATTATAATCAATTTTTTATGGTAAACCCATATATTTGTGTTTCTATTAATTCAATTCCACATGAAGGTCCTACAATTGGATTTCCAAATATGGTATCTCATTTTGAATATGTGTATCATCATAACCTAGACCCATATACATGATTCCAATATGATGTAATTTACCCTAGGGATACAAGTTAGAATACACTATTTCTATAAAGAAACATTATGATTATGCTTGTATCTATGCCATATGAAGACCAATATATTATGGCCCTGTTCTTGAAGAGTACACTAGTTAGGAGAAATAATATCCTTATATATTCACAATGTATTTTTATTAAGGGATATTAGAAACTAAGAAGGATTCTAGTGTAAAACACAAGGAATATAGAATCATAGGAATATTCCTAAGCATAAGGAGAAATTATAGAGGATACAAGCATGATGTTAATAACATGTTTTCCCCTTACATGGAATTAGTGAATAGTATACTTTAATTTGTTGTTAAAGATAATATGTCAAGAAGATATATATATTTTGTATTATTTTTGTTAATTTATTTATTCCTTCATTTATTATAGTTTATAATATTAATTTTGAAATATCAGGACATTCTAAAACTGGATTTTTAACTCCCATTAGATCAGTACGTTACTAAATGATCCATATGTGAAACTTTAAGGGACAAAATGTAAAAATGTTATAAAAATTTGGGATTTAATTATTTGAGTCTTATGTAAATGCATTCTAAATGGACTGTATTTAATGAAACATTCACTCTTCAGTAATTTTCAAATGTGTTAATTCTTGGGTTTTCTAAATATGTATAAAAATTATACGGATGTGAAATATGTGACTTTAAATATTCATAGTGAATAAATTGATGGAATTTCATTGGATTCTAGTGAGGGGGAAAACATCATGATTCATTATAGTATTAACAAGAGAAAATTATGACATCCATCTCTGTTTTTTGGATTAAGTGGAAGAAAAACATGTTTTATTTCATTGTGCAGTATTTGTAGGTTCTTAGGGTGGAAGAAAAAATTTCTCAAGGAAAAATTTAAATTAACCATCCACAAGATAACAATATTATATATAAATAATGGTTTTACTATATATCCTCTCCTAAAATAAAAACAAGTAATTCCTAATAATGAGGATGACCTTAAGTCCCAAGAAGTTCCAAATCATGGAACCATTTAAAACCCCAATCAAATAATTGATAATTTGTAAAAATTGACATATAGTTTTTAAATTATCTCAATGAATAATCTTAACAAAAACAAATAGTGATCATCGATTTGTTTCTAGAGGATAAAAAATAAGCTATTTGGGAGAAACTTATAATAGGTCTTAATATGGGTCTTTAGAAGAAGTTTGGTCTTCATCTTCATAGTACCTATACTGTGTTGAGACTTCCAAAAATCAAATATGATTTATAATTTAATTTTTTTTTATTTTATAACATTATGTATCTTTGAAAATTTAAAGGTGAAGCCCCATATTGACATTAGTATGTTATAAGGGAAATATCATCCAAATAACATATAATATGGGGAATTGAAAATTATTTAAGGGTAATGATCTAGATAAAGTGGTATATTACAAAAAATTTTTTCACATATTTAACTTTTGAATAAATATACTTTTTATTTGCGATGGATTTTTTAGTTTTATTTCTTTCAGTTTTATTTTGGGGGTTCCCTCTCAACCCCTAACATTAATATCACTTGATAATAAAAAATTAGTAATTTTAAGAAAGGGAATTAGGAGAATATTATAACTATTTAAATAATAAAATTATATAATAATTTTATTTTCATGTTTTACATATCTATTGTCAAAATGAAACAACCCATTTATATTTCAGTGTTATTTCATTATAGAAATATTTGTTAAAACCTATATAATTTTTTTTTGATAATTCTGTTTTTTATAGAAGCATACACAAGTTTTTGGAATGAATATCTCCTCTGAATTCACTATGTATAAATTGTAAATATGGGGGAAAAATTTCAAAATCATCAAAGTCCATGGAAGTAATCCCTATGGATGGGATTAAATTAAAATCAAATGGTTGAAGAGAAGATGATAAAATATTTGGAGAGTAAAATGACCATAAATTCCTTACTAAATATGAAAAAAAATATAGGTTAATGTGTACCCATTAAGGGGAAATGATGTACTTATTTGAACTAATAGTCCTACATGGAATCTTCCCATATCATCAGGTGCCCACTGAACATCCATCTGGTTTACAATGTGGACTATCATTTTAATCAACATGATGTACCACCCAAATATAACACCCATTATCACGTAGTCTTGTATGAATCTAAGAAATAATCCAAAAAGACATAAACATCAAATAAAAAACTCCCAAAATCATATCCAATCCTAAAATGAAAAATTATCCCCTAAATATTACTACTATTGAAATGATCACCAGATTCGGCCATTCTGATTCCATGTCTAAAACCATATTGACATCTTAATAAATTTAACTAGGTAACATTCAATTAAAACCTCCCAGAAATTGTTTTTTAATCCCTAACAAGTCATAGGATATGTTTACACAAATTCAAAACACTAGTAAGTCACTGATTCATACGTTAAGTAATTCCCTAAATCTAAAATACAAAACTCTCAAATACATTACATGTAAGCAAAGAGAACTAATTTTGGATTCCAAATCAGTGAATCATAACCATATATCTTATAAAAAACATAAATTCACCACAAAAAATATCTAAAATCATTCATCCCATTTCGTATAAAAAATCTATATTTTGATCTAAATCATTAAAAACCATTGAATTCAATTTCCCAGACTATTTAAATAACTCCATTCTTGATATCTATAAAATACTTACATCAAATAAAATTCATCCTTAAATTTTTTATCATTATTCTAATAAGATAATCACAATTCCCAAAACATTAAACCACCAATGTATATCATTACTAAGTGAAACATCATAATCCATATATATTTAATATCTAATAATCTAACACTAATAAATTCAATGGAATTTCACATTAAAAGATTTTACATGGTTGGTATTTGTCATATGTTGCCTTATTTTTAAGTTTATTAAACCGATTCACTTACCAGAATCATAAAACTCATCATTACATCAAAAATAATATTCCATTTTATTTATTAAATTTCCACATTTTACACAACTAATTCATTATAATTACTTATTTAATCCAACACATTATTAATATTTCCACTTAAAATAAAAAACAAATTTATTTTTAAATGTAAATTAGAAATTATAATTGAGAAGGATTTGATTTTTTGATTAATCCAAAATATAATTTTACTTATAAATAATTTTCCCCTTATATTTTCAAAATATACCTTAATCTAATTTAAATCATAGATAATGATAAAAAAATTACACCATGACCAATTAAGTATTAAAAAACCCAAACTAAAATTCAAAATCTATAATGAAATATTATTCTCAACACTAAACCATATAAATAAAATTAGTTTTAAAGGTAAGATAATTAATCATTACAAGATAAAACACTATTTAATAATATCTAATTAAAATAAATTTATCTATTTTATATAACAACATTTTAAAAATATTCTCCATGATATTATGAAACATTTAAAATATATGAGGGTACTCAAACATAACGACATAATTCTCCATATAAATGAGTAAATTGAAGCGACTAAATTGTTTAGAAACATCATTTTAATGAAATTTTATAATAACAATCAATAAAATGGAAATCAGAAACATGATCACTGTAATTATATTACATTATCAAAATATAATGAGATTTAAAATACATCTATATTATTAGAAATTACGATATAATAGTAATAAATATAGTTTTTTCATGGAAGGAAAATAAAAAATAAAAATTAAATACAAAAAATACACACTAAACAAAACTAAATATCATAGAAAATGAAAATATATAATATTTATACATAAAATATTCACAATGATCTAAATTTGAGTAGAAAATAAAGTAATTATTTGGGTTACTAAAAATTAAAAAGGTGATTATATATAAATTATATAAATATTTATATCTCAATCAAAGGAACATTTATTTTTTCATGTTAACCTTGTTATCAAAAATTAATATATAAAGGAAAAAAATATACATGTATATATATATAATGTATTTATAAAAAATATAATCATCCAATAGATAATATAATGTAATAACCAAAGGTATAAGTACAACATGATGTAAAATCCAATGTGTGCCTACATATTGACTGCTAAAATGATGAATAGAAAAAAATGGGATGAATATCAAAGTTGTCCTAAATGCATGTATAATGTACCATTCCAACATACTTGATATGGATAAATAAAATACTCGCTCAAAAAAAGAGTAACCAATTAATACATAGAAATCCATGGGCAACATGAGTATCTATCACAAAGAGTTTAAATTTTAAAACCTTCCGCTTCACTGAGGTCTAATTTTTCCTGAATCAACCGTGGATTCTATCTGACCAAAAAACCAAATCATCCCAAAAGAAGGAAAGAAATGTCTTCTCAATACCCAAAAGTTGGAAACTAGTTCATGGAATTTACAATAACTCCTTTGGGAATGATTTTTTCCCAACAGAGATTAAAATGTGGAATAAATAAATACTAAACTCAAACTAAACAAACATTCCAAACATTACATAAAAAACAAAAATGATCCTACTAATTTTAATATACATAAAATTTTTCAAAAAAAAATTATACAATATAGAATAATAAAATGAAAACAAATGAAATGATAAAAACTACATACCATACTATGACTAGCCCGAACAACCTCTATCAAACCATTAATTTATTAAATCCACCCATCCAACCCCACATAATTGATTTATATCTAAATAGAGTCACTAAAATGTAGGAACATAAATTGTATACGTCTGATATAAAAATCACAATAGATCTCCAAAACCCATCGAAATAATTCAATTTTATTTTTGAAGGTAAATAAAAAAATTGAGTTTGAAAAAGAAACTAAAAATATAGACTTCACTAATTTAACATTTAATATTAACTAATTATTACTATTATCAAAACCTAAAAAACTCCCTTTATGTTCGAAAACCAAACCCACATGTTTTAAAAAAACAAATTTATCAACAGTTTACATTTCAAATCAACATTCCCATTTTCAATTCTTAAAACATCCCACTATTATTAATTAACAGAAATGGGGTACCATTTTAAAAACAATTCTTGTTGAAGTCCCTTATTATTAAAAACACCCAATTTGAAATTCATTTATTGAACTCAAACACAAGAGACATTAAATCTAGAAAAGTTTATTACAATACCTTTGAAGAATCATTTTTAATTGAAAACAACCTATGTCACATAGTTAACATAAAACAATTATGAATCATGTATAAAATGTATATAAAATTAAAAAATAAATTACATAGATTTGAAAAACATAAAATTAGAAGAAATGATAGAAAAAATAGTTAAAAAATCTATTTTATCACTAATAAACCAATAAATTGTCTTTTTCCTAAGTTATTCCATTTGAATCCAAATTTGAAAGTAGTCTAACTGTATACGAGTAATACCACCCAAATTAGAAACCACACTACACTATATCCATAATATCATCCAAAAATCCTACAAAACTATAAAAATTACACCAAACCACATCACCCATGTGCCTAATGTGACTAGTGGGAAAATTAAAATATTTTATCCAATTACAAGAAAATGATAAATCTTATAATTGCTAATATATATCCTAGGATAAATAAGTAATCGAGACATATAATAAAAAAAGAAATATATTCCACACAAAATAATGATACATTGCATCACGAATTACACACAATTTTTTAAATCCATATATACACACATAGGATGAACTAAAGTAATGATAAGAAAATTTAAAAACAATTTGATCTAATAAACATCACTTAGTGATCTAAAACCTATAAAAGGTTAAACACGAAAAGGGGAATTTAGAGGAATATCTTAATATTCTAAAAAATATTCTAATCGAGCATTTAATGCCCAAAAATGTCTCTAAATGAAGATCATTTTCTCATTACATAAAATATTATCCAATCACCATTTTGAAAATGCTAAAAAATACACAAACAATTAAAATATTTAATAGTCACACTTCCACAATGTCTATATTATTTGAAAATATATATCATGGACAAGGGTATTAATTTAGACCACACATTTCATATATAACAACATAAAACATTGTAATAGGTTACGAAATCATTCATTTCTTTTAGAAAATTTCAAATCTTACCTTCAACAAGGGTCTTGTAATTTTTTAACCAAATAAAGGAAAAAAGTCCAACCATTCCCCATAAAATAATATTAAAAAATACACTATAGAATTTTAAAATTGGTAAAACATTATCATATTTCAAATATATATTTCAAATTGATAATGTAAACCTATTTTAAGAATATTATTATTTATATCCCTAATTCCATAAAAAATCACTTTGAAGTCTTATTTTTACTCATTGTAAACCCAAATTAGGCCAAAACCAACCTAAAAACAAAGAAATCATTTCAAGATACACACATGTATTTAAATAGTTTTATAATCATTAAGAAATCCATTTAAAACATGATCACATGTAATTCACATGAAAAACGAATTATGATAGGCTAACCCATAAATAAATATTATCAAAACACCACAATGCAATCACATTTAAACAAAAATTCCTAAAAAAGAATTTAAAAAGTAAAAGAATGATTATATTTAGAAAAATAATTAATTAATTAGTAATATAGAAATAAATTTACCTAGAAAAAAGATAAATTACCAGGAAACTCATTTCTATCAACGGATACCACACCCACACGATGTGAAATGGTGTCTATATTCGATAGACCCATAAATCCATATCATTATATCATCGAAAAACAATAATTAATTTCCACATGATAGATATAGGTAATTAGGGATTACAAAAATAACATAACAAAAAGTTATAAGGGTAGAATATGAAATGAGAGAATGAATCACCACAAAATTCCTTAAAAAACACAAAATGAAGACCAATAATCCTTATTGGAGGAGGATGGAACTATTTTATGTGCATGTAAATGCTTTAATAATGTAAACTGAATGAGATGGGGGGTGAAACCCCTTAATATACAATATTGAAAATGGCAAATTCCGAAATTTTTAATACATACGTTGACCTCCTTATTTTGTAAACTATTTAATGGCCACTGCCTATGCCATACACCACTAGACACGATTACCCCTGAGATGGTTCACAATTTAGGAAAACCATGAAATTCTACCCAGCCACACCCTAGAACCAAAAAAATGTTTTGGGGTTACCTTCACTATTCAAAAAAAATATATGGATGTCATTCAAAATATATCATTCAATGTGATAAAGCCACCCACATGGGAATAATAAGGTTATAAATAACTGTGTGGGATAATCATGGTCCTACAAAAAGGAAATCAAAAATAAGATATTCAATCCCACAAATTACTAAAACTTAACACCACACAAGTTGTGACAAAAAACACATAAATAACAACACCATGAAACTTGAGGGGTCACAAGGATCCCACCTTGCGTCTGTCATCTCCCCAAAGGTCCTGTCAAAATGGGTAACGATGGAATGGATATAGTCTAAAGGGATGTTAACCCAAAAATTACTCAATGATGATCAACATAAAATAAAACAACCTAAATCCTTAAAAATATCATAATTTATAAACCACAAGATTATAAACATCAACAAGAAAAAAATTATAAGAACTAAAATGTAGACAACTTCATGGAGTATGAGATACCTAACATTGTATCCCCACCATTGATAGTTCTTATAACCTGAAGTAACTAGAGAAATAAAATGACAAATATTTTAAAAAACATCCATTTTCCAATTTTAATAACACAATATAAAATATAAAACCTTAAAAATCTAAAAAAGGAAGAATAACCATAAAGAACATTAGAAAATGGAAGTACCAATTTCCTTGGTTCAATATAGGTATAGATAAACTGTGGTAAAATCCATATCATCTTTCACATACTTGAATTATTTAAATGTAGTTTTTTCATTTAATTTTCATTCATGATTTTTTTGGGTGTTTCCCATATAATTTTGGGGGAAAGGGAGAGTTTTCATGATTTGGGCCAAATCATGAGCCCATTTCAAGATTTAAAAACCCGTTTTGTTTATTTTATATCTCTTCCATTTTAAACATTTTACACTCATTTGACTTCTTAATTTTCATCTCGTAGAATATTAAAACCACTATATCTATTTAAT
Organism: Viscum album; assembly: GCA_963277665.1. Classification (NCBI taxonomy): domain Eukaryota; kingdom Viridiplantae; phylum Streptophyta; class Magnoliopsida; order Santalales; family Viscaceae; genus Viscum; species Viscum album. Next base: position 538,519,044 of record OY728157.1, read on the forward strand.
CCTCATAAGAATCCATAATGATGATGGATTTGGAATTTTTTATTAAGGTATTGGACTATCCCCAGTTCCAATTTCCCGCATAAATTTTTTTTCAATTATTTAAGTGATCAATATAGTTTTTAGGGTTTTTAGTGAATCTAACTATCACTAGAGACCACATACTGAAGGCATGTCCCCATACTCTTCTCCCCCTATTTAGGTCTCATATTCATCACAAATTTTGTCAAGAATAATGTAGATTTCTCAAATCTATAAAATTTGAAGAGGAATATTATTTCGTTGATAACATCATAATTTTTTACGCTTTTCCCCCATTGCATTTCTTAAATTTCCAAATAATATTTTTTCTAATCTCACACAAATTTTTGGATGTTTTTAAATTCATATACTAGTTTATTTGGGTCGTTTTATTCAATATTTCTTCATATAAGTGTTTCCCTCTTCATTTCATTTCTTCTCCTTTGGGTTTCCTTCCTCTTTAATGAAGTTCTAAAATGTCCAGAAGTTAGGGTTCATACCTAACGATTGATTTGAATTATTTTTGGTATAATATTGTAGTTGTAGGTTCAAATAAACTCCCTTGGGGTACGGTGGTGGTGGATTTGAAGTTTCACACAACTAATTAGGGGTTTGACACAAAATTTTGGTGTTTCCATGTGTAATCATCGCAAGAAATTTTACCTATTCTTCATTCACATTTTTATCATACTCCACATAAATAATGTTAGGTGTGGGAACTATTTTTTGGAAATATTGATTAAGCGTTTAGTTTCAATGTTGAATAAATTTTTGGAAAACGTGTGTTTTCCATTTGTATCTTTTTCTGTTTCATTTGAGGTAATTTGATAACATTTGAAAGTTGTTCAATAATTTTTTTTAAAGATTCGAAATCTATTTATATTGGTATTTCATTTATTGTTTCTTTGAACAGGGGTTCTGAAATGAGTTTTCTGGGAAAAACATGTTTATACCCCATGGGATTGTTTTATGAAAATTTTATGTGATTTATTGAGTTAAAAAAAGATGAAAAAAGATGTACATGTACTTTTTTTGTAAGAATGATAATGTAAAATGGGTATAAGAAGGTAAAGTGCTTATTTAAGATTCCAAACTTCTTTATAATTTTTTATAAATTTCTAAATATATTTATCAAATTGCAAGAAAGACGTGAAACACGTTTGTGGGATGTTTTCTATGAGTGTGATCTGAAAAATGAATATTTTTTTGGTGAAGGGGTATTATGTGGTATTTGTGTGGGAAATTTACTGTTTTTGGGAATTGGAACTAGTATTTTCATCTGAAAATTGAATTTCATGGAATGTGCATTTTTTAACACAAGAATAAAAACTCAGGTATCTATGTGGGTAGACGTGTACTAGTATGCTAGTGATCCATTGGGGTTAGTCTCTAGTTTCATGTATTTAGTTTGATGATGAAATAACTAATTAAACTATGATTATGATGATAATGATGATGTTGGGGGACTAATAGGTTCTGGTTATGATCCCTGCTAGTGGCTCGTGTGCACGAGAATAGATAATTGTATGGGTACTTTCACCGAGATATGAGGTACCTGGGACCCACACTGATCTGGGGCCTAAGGGTTATTTCCCATTTCTTTTTCTCATTAGATACTTTATTCTTACTATCAGCATATGGTATTTTTTGATGGAAAATTTTGTAGCATTGGTATTTTATTTAACGGTGTTGATTATTTAATGTATCCCACATTAATACTGTTTTTATATCATGTTACATATCATTAAAAATTTTATTATCATTTCATTTTTATGAAAACATGAACGATTTTCATCCTTGAATTTTTATCACGTGGAATATTTTAGTTTTGGATTTTTTTGGATTTGGATCACACCCTACAAACACCATTCGGTGTGAGTACACTTGGTTATTTTTTATCAAGTTTGGATAATGATTTTAGTGAAACCAATTTGGGTATATTACAGGACTTCTTAGTGTAGTGTCAAAGAGTTGGATTAATGGAGATTCCCCTTACCATGAGGAGGATTATGGGATGTCCATTTTGGGATTCATCATTTGTTATATTCTTTGAGAATTTTTATAAATTATTTAACTCAATTCTGAATCGTTGTTAAAGTTGGGTTGTTTGAAAAAATGTTCATTTATTATATTGGATTGGATTGTTGTTTTATGTTAATAAACATGGTAAATTGTTCCCAAAATCAATTTTGAGATTCCCGGGAACTTTTTCCTACCCGTGGGGATCGAGAATTTCTTTCGGGCCTTTCCACAGGCTGGGTCGATTGATAGTTTGAATGGGGTCCAGATATGGTTTGTGAAAAAATTTTATAAAAGAAAAGTTATGTCCACTCTTTGGGAAATGTTATTTGGGGAAGAGTAGGGATATTCAAGATCTAGGATTCTTGGGACTTAAAATTCTATTTATGTGTAGTGTTCCTAGATATTACACCTCATGGAATTATTCATGTCACTAGGGGAAGTCATCATTTATCTGAGTCCTTTTGTTTTCTTGGTTTGATGGTGATTAGGGAAAATGAAAAGAGAGTTGGGTTAATTGTCTCAGTGAGATCCCAGGGCATGGAAATCCATGTGGAGGTGAAGATATTTTCATAGAACACTCTCTATGATGGTGAAGTGATTGGCGTATCGAGGATAACAATATTTCCATTTCATCCATCGAAACTAGTTTCCACCCACATTGTCTCATATCTCTTTGTGTCAGAATCATGGAACATGGTTTTAAGGAAAAAATAATTGATTTAAGAAATGTGAAGTTTTGTGAAACAATTTTTCAGTAAAGATGAAGTTTCCTAATTGATGAAATGGTAGAGATTAATTATCAAAAATGTTTTCAAATGGATTATGGTGTGTTTACACATCATTTTAAATCCGGAAGTTATGTTTAAAATGGTTTCTAAAAAAGTGTTTCAAATAGAGTTTCTAAAATATTAATTGTTGTTTTAATGGGATGTAATGTTTGTGAGGTCATGTGTGGATATTGGAAAGGTATTTGTATTTGGGAACTAGTGATCATTTGAAATTTTTTATGATATTTTGGAATATGTTTTTGAAATGAGAAGAGTTGAGTTCCCAATTTAATAGGGATTTATGAAATGAAGTTTTTCATGAAATTTGAAGTGTTTTGAAATAGTATAAAATGTATTGAAATTAATGAACATGAATTGAATTTCTGTATTTAATGAATGATGAGTGATCTTTAGAAAATTTTTACGAATCATTATAACTCTGTCAGATAAGAAGATATCTTTTTTCAAAGGAATGTAGTTTAATGAAAGTGATTTTTCATAAAAACGGGAGTGTTTTTAAATGGGATGAGATGTTATTAAATTAATGTGTATTACATAAAGTGATTTATTATTTTAATTATTGATAATTTTAAGAACAAATGATTTGTAAAATATAAATTTAGATTTTGATTTCATGGTTAGCAGTCTTGAGAAAAAAGTAAGAATTGGTTGACTATTTTGGTTTTGATAACTGGAAAAATGTTTGTTTTAACCTTTGGTATTTCGATCGTATACCACATGAATGGGGTTAAATGGGATGATTTATGTTTAATTTAATGGATGAATGTGTGCCCCAATGGATATGATGAGGGTTCCCTGTGTGGGATTGATGCATTCATGTGTGAGGTCCATTGGGTAAAAATCATGGATACGCTAACTGCTGAACTATTTATTTTCAAAGAGATGATTATAATTGAAAACAAGATGTCATGATGACTAGTTTTGGATGGTGTGTCTTATGATTTGATAGAAATTGTGTCTTTATATCATGTTTTGAGTCCAAGAACCCTTATTATTTTAATGCTGTTTTCGGTATGTGTTTGGTCGGTAAGATGGGTTGAAGGGATAGTTAGTGGCCTCATCTGATAAATATTTGGGAAGCATTTATGGTGGTTACAATCATATGTTTAGTTCTACTATGAGGCACGTTTTTACCAATGTACTAGTATTGTTGGGTCCTTGGGTTCTCTCATTGTATAAGGTACACCCCACTATGATTTAATGCATGACGGAATTATAGCACAGATTGATTCTCCATTGGAAATCATCCAATTGATCAAAAAAAGGAATTTCATCTCAAGTATTGTTGATTGAGTATACCTCCTTTACCTAACCATGTTTTGGATATCCTCTAGTGGTGGGTGAGTTCTAATGGTAGTTTTAATGTGACCTTGGTTACTTATGTCACATATTTCATCATAGGTGAATGTAGTCTGGGGTTGTTAGTGTGGATGCTGTCAAAGAGGGCCTATGGGGCCTTCATAGTCTCTTTAATGTAGCGGTCTATTTCAAACCACCCTCATAGGAAATCTGGTCCTGATAGGATGTTATAGATACATTCAATAATTATGTGATGTTTGGGGACGTTGTATAAGGTCCCCACCCTCCATGAATTGTTTATATCAGTCGTAATGGTCATGTTTGGTGAGGCCTGATGATGTTGTGTGCTCGTTTGACTATAAAGGTGTAGGTTGTGCAATCATCTAAGAGTATCAATTTTTTATGGTGTGATTCTCCCATAAGAAAATATCGACATCAAATTTTTATAGGAAGGGTTTTATATATATCATTTCCCCCCTTTTATTTCTCATCTGAAAAAACAAGTTGTGATGTGTTCACGTCTTCAATGAACTTCTTTTAGTGAAATGTTGTGTTATGTTATAGTGATTTTGGAATGTCTTATGTCATGGTGAATCCAAATACGATTAGGGTATAGTTTTCAAGGTACATTATTGATAAATTCTATTTTGGGGGTTTCCAAATCCTAACTATGAGGCCAAAGAGGCTTCAATCATTTGATCTCCAATAATAGGTCCCTGAGTGAAGATGGCGCATAGTCAGGGGAAATCCCTGGGTTGTTCAAACCCTTTAAAAAGATATATCCTAAATATTATAGATGGGAATATTTCAATCCTATGGTGTTGTAATTTTTTTTTTCTATTTTATGGGAAGAGGTTGGAGGACCTCCTGTCCATGTTATCGCCCAATGTCCTTCATTTCCCCTTTGTTTTCCATTGTTTTTTTGTGGAAAAGTTTTAGATGTTTCTATACAATTTGGGTGCACAGTCAGTAGTAACCATGACCTAGAAAACCATGAATATGGATGGATACCAATGGATAGAGCACAATTTCCCAAACTATATAAACTAACCATGTGGCCATCCCAACTCATTAATTTTTGGGGTCGTTTTATGCCAGCCCATAATGGTCGTTTAAGGTGGTTGGTTCTTATGGTGGGGAGACCCACTATGATTATTAAGTAATTTATTTTATAATGGTATAATGAATTTCTATCCCTTTTACCATGGATTTCAATTGTGAATCCCCTGTTAGTTTCCCGATTCAGTCTCAGTAATATTTTAGGTTGTCTCTTATGGTGGAGAGCCCATTTTTGTCCCCCATACTAGTAACTCATATTTGTGCATGGTCGTGTCTTGGTAGTATGTAGTCTCATTCGAAGCAATCTAACTAAAAATAACTTCCTTGGGTAATGGTTTGGAAAAGATCCTTCCAACAGTTTAGTTAAAGTAACTCAAGTGAAATCTTGTTCGATTTTATTGTTCATTTGGGTAAATTTCTTGACTCTTGTTCGAATAGTGTTTGAGGAGTTTGCAGTTGGGATAATCTCTGACTGTACTTAATTTTTTTAGGAAATCGTTGTATGTTTTGGATTGTGAAATTATTAATTCTATAATGGATCGGAGTAGGTTTTATGGCCTTTGGGGGTGAAACATGGGAAAGGAGTCCAATTCGGTGTATCAGTTTGGTTTGGTTTTTTCTTTTGTGCTTGTTGTGGCATTTTAAGGGTGGAAAGGATTTTTTTGGGGAGAATTTTCTCATCCAAGAATTATTTTAAATGTAGTTTTTCCTTTATTTTCTATTGTTTATTTGTTTTCGGGGTTTACCCTACATTTATTTTGAATGGGAGAGTTTTCAAGATATGATCCAAACTATGAGCCTATTTCTGGATATAAAAACTAATTTATTTTCTTTTATAACTCTTTAATTTTCCAACATTTTACACCCATTTTACTTCCAAATTGGCATCCCCTAGTATATTAAAACCACCATATACATTTGGACCTCATATAAATCCATCACCAAGAGATATTTTGGTTATCTTAAAGCTATTGGGCCAGCCCGAAAGACAATTTAATTCTTTATTTTTTTAATTAACTAATAGATTATTCAGTTTTGAATTTTTTTCAGTGATTCAAACTCTCACCCAACCCTACACACCCATGTATCTTATCCATTCTCTCAGTTACCTCTTTCGGTCTTATATTCTTCTCGAATTTTGGAAAAACATTTCTGGATTTCTCAAATCACCCAGATTTGAAGAGGTATATTGTTTCTTTCATAACTCCTTTATTTTTTACTATTTCCCCCTTCCATTTCCAACATGTCCTCAAAAGCCTCATTGGACCTCACATTAAATTATGTATTTTTTAAAATTTAATTATTGGTGAATTTAGGTCATTTTATTCAACAATTCCTCAAATAAATGTGTATCTCTCCATTTTATTACTTCTCTATAAGGTTTCCTCTCTAATTCATGAATTTCAAAAATTTCATGAAGTTATGGTTCATACATATGGTTTGATTTGGTTTCATTTTGGTAAAATATCAGGTTTTATGATGGATTTAACTCCCTCATAGTGTGAAGGTGGTGTGGTTGATGTTTCGTACAACAAATTGGTGTTTTGACACAAAACGTAGGTCATTCCATGTGTAATCATCCAAATTTGAGTTAGAATAACCTCATTAATATTTTTATAATTATCCTATTACATTTTTTTTGTTATTGAACCATTTTTAGTAGTATTGTGTAAGCGTTTAGTTTAAATGTTGCGTATATTTTTCTTAAATAATTGTTTTCCCGGTTTATATTTTGTTGTATCATTATTGGTATTCTGATAACATTTTAAAGTGGTTTAATAAATGTTTCTAGGGTGGTCAACTATTTTTTATAGGTATTAGGGTGATTTTGGATTTAAAAATGGGTTTGAAATGGGTTTTTTGTGCAAAACATGGTTATACCCCTTGGGATTTTTTATAAGAATTATAAGTGATTAATTATGTTATACCAAGTGGGAAAAGGATGTACATGAACATTTTTTGTGAGTGTGTTAACTTAAGATGGGGTTTTGAAAGGTAATTTGGTTATTTAAGATGTAGAAAAATAATTATAATGTGTTATAAATTACTAAAATGATTTATCAAATTGCAAGAATGACGTGAAACACATTTGTGGGTTATTTTTTGAGTATGAAGTGAAAATGGATATTTGTTTGTGATATGATTATTATGTCACATGTGTGTGGGTTTTTTGGTGTGTGTGTGACTTGGAACTAATATATTCTTGTGAAAAATGTATTTCATGTCTTTGAAAATATTTTTTAGAACAAGATGGAAAACCCCGATATCTAGGTGGGTGGATTGTACTAGTATGCTAGTGATCCCTTCGGGTATGTCCCCAGTTTCACATATCAAGATTGATGATGAAAAAAATAATTAAACTATGATGATGACGATGATGGGGGGCCACTAGGTTATGGGTATGATACATACTAGTGGATCTTGTGCATGAGAATATATATTTTTATGGTTTCATTCACCGAGATAAATTGTACATGGGACCCATGGTGAGCTAGTGCCTAGGGTTTATTTCCCATTTCCTGCATTGATTAGATACATTATGCTTACCATCGTAATAGATTATTTTTGTCTTGAAAATTTATTTGCTTTTTAATTCTATTTAAATGTGTTTATTCTTTAATGTATCCCACGTGAAAACAATTTTTATTAAATGTTGCATCTCTTTATATATTTTATTAGTATTTCATGTTTTTGAAAACATGCAATTTTTTCATCCTTGAATGCCTATCACATGGAATATTTTAGTAGTGGAATCATACTGGGAATTGTCTCACACCATACATACATCCTTGGGTGTATATAGTCTTGGTTAATTTTTCACAGGATTGAGTAATGCTTTCAGTGACAATGGATCTATTTTCTTGTGGTCGTTCATGGAGAAATTCCATGGAGATTGCTTGAGGGTGGTGCCCCTTTCAATGGGGAGGTTCTTAGGATGTCCATTTGGGGTTTCATTATTTTTTGTAGTCATTAAGATTTGTTTTAATTTATGTAATTAAATTCTGAATTTTTATAGAATACTGTTTGTTTTGAAAAATAAATATTTTTTATATTAGATTATATGGTTGTTTTATGTTTATAAACTCAGGTAAATCATTCCAAAATTCTATTATCTGATTCCCGATCAATTCTGGTTGCACGTGGGGATCAAGAATGCCCTTTGTGCCTTGCCACAGGCTAGGCCGGGTGCCGGTTTTAATGGAAACCAGATCTGGGACGTTAAATCACCATCACCTGATGCTCCCCACAAAAGGCCTAATTCTAGACACAATTTTTCATACCACACTTATTGGGTGAATCAAAAACAGTAGTTGCTAAATTTTTTACCCAAATATCTCTCTAAATTCAAAAAAATGAGAACCCCTGGGGCTAACAAGAAAAATGGAATCATCCCACCATTACTAAGAATTATTTTTCCAATAGATGGTTCTCAACATAATAACACTCACAACCCAACAAAATAATCACATGAAGAAGGGAGATGGTGAAAACATTCCATAGTGAAAAAAAAATCTATAAAAAATGTTTAACCTATCTATAAAAACAACCCAATATGGAACCATCCCTAAGAGACATCCAAAAAAGAATAAAAAATCCACAAAAGAAAAGAACATGTGTTGACGGAATGAGTCCAAGAACATTAACAATATCGAAAAATTTCTCAAATTCAAACAACACCATCCAACCTCAAAAGAAATAAATGAAATTCTATTTTGATAAAAAACATTATAAAATTCATGAAGATGGAACAATGGAAAAATTAATATTATATTTAGAGAATGAAGATCAATCTCCCCTTTTAGAACCCTAGGGAAGAACCACAAGATGAATGTATCCTAAAAAACATCCAAAAAACACTAAAAATAGATGATGCACCATAAAATCCATCAAAATTTGATAAAATCAACAAACATGAACATTGATGATCTCCCTCTAGAATCATGTTGTGTCATAAGTGAATTTAGGATCACCAGATTCTCTTCAAACCACATATTTTATTCAATGCTCAGTGAAGGTTACATTTACATCATCCCACCTAGATTATTGGTAGGAATTAGAAGTAGATAAAAATGTTCAACCATTCTGGTATAGAACAAGAAAAAATAAAAGAACGACCTCCCATCATATACAAAAAAATCAATTCCATCCAAATTTTGGTTTTCAATATACAATAACAGGTCCTCTAAATGTGGTACAGAGAATACACATAAAAATACCCTTTAAAAAAAGAATATTTCCATGGATTTTTGAAAACAAAATCACTATGGTTACACCCTAAAACCAATATAACACTATGTTTTATTAAAAAACAGTAGTGGAATATAAAAATTTCTCAACCAAGGATTGAAAACAAAATTACATTCAAAATATAATTTCTCATTGAATTGAAATAATCTATAATTATTTTATGATTTCATTTAACATATTAAAAACACTTTCAATCATGTTTCAAAATTAAAACCTCTATATTCTATAAGGTAAAAGACCATTTGATAAAATATTTCTTAAACTGTGGAAATTTACTCTTCCAATTTATTAATAATGATATTTGATATAAAAAACAATCAAAAAACAACATTACATTCCAAAAAGTTGTTTTAAAATTCAATGTGAGAAATTAACTACACAAGAATCCATTATGGGATCAAAAGAACCACATCCCAAAAAAATCCATCAGCATTCCACTTCGAATATGTGATACTATTTTTTCATAAATCAAATATCAAAATGATTCCAAATAGGAAAACTAAGGATAAATAGAGTAATGCTTGACTTGAACACCGAGGCATGGGATAGTGTGTGTCAACAAATCAGTGGACACTAAAAAAGAAGGATCTCTCAACCACATGAGTACCACATGGTTTCCTAGGACATGTTACCCAATTTTGTGGCTCCATTTTCCTTTAACTTCACCCAAAACCCAAAAAAAGATACTCAATACCACATACATAATTAGAGGTTACTTTTTAAATATTAATCACATCAATATACACTAGAAACAACTAGATGAATTATCATAATAAAAATTTAAAACCCAATTACCAATAGTATATTGGGTTTAGGGATAAGAAATAGGTAGAAATATTCTCCACACCCATACATCTAAATCTCTGAGAACATTATAATCATCTATAATAGGACATACAAAAATATAAAGGGAAACCTAATAATATTATGTTCATATGAAAGGAAAACAAAAAAACTTGATTAAATTTGTCACACCCTGACCAATGCATTATTTTAACTTAATTATTTTGGGTCTCTTTTTTGAATTTGTGTTTTGAACTGGTTTTAAATTTAAAGAAAAACCTCGTTTTTATACGAACGCGCGAGCGTATGCGCGCCCTGCACAACCCCTAATTTTTGTTAAGGGATTGTTTGTTATTGAATGTGTTGTTTTTGAGACACGCAACCATGCGCGCGACCCCGCGCGTGAGACCGTGCGCGGTGTCCGCTCTCAGGTGATAATTTTATTATTATTAATTTAGTTAATATTTTAATTAGGGATTTTTTATTATTTCAGATTTTATTTATTTATTTTATTTCATTTTATTCACTCTATTTATTTATTTTTATTTCATTTCATTTATTTATTTCATTTCATTTTATTCATTTTATTTATTCATTTATATTTCTATTTCATTTTACTTATTTATTTTTATTCCTTTTTCCTTTTACTTATTTATTTTTATTCCTTTTTCCTTTACTTTATTTCTCTCCTTTTCTTTCCTCCCTCACTCTCTCGCTCGGCTTCTTCCTTCCCCACCCCCCTACGCGCTACACCTCTGCCTCCTCTTTTGGTCGCGCCGCAGCTTCCCCCGCTAACCCTAATCAGCGCCCTCCTCTCCTCCTCCGGTGAACCGGACCGGCGCACCTCCTCCCATCCAGCAAGCAGCGCGCGCCGCCCCCACACTCTTCCTCATGCCGCTTCGCGCTGCCCCGCACCCTCCCTTGGCCGCGCCCCTTCTTCACGGCCGGACCCTCCGGCGACCTCCCTAGCGCGCGACACACCTCCGGCAGCCCTCGCTCTTACTCCGTTAGCCTCCCGCACCCTCACCGCAGCGTTCAATCTGAGTTTATTGCGGGGCGTCTGGTGAGCAATTGGAGTTGCGCACCAAATTCGTGAAGTTTATCTACACCGAGGTAGGTGGTTCTGCATGTAATTATTGTTTGGCAAATTAATTTGTGAGTTTGACGAATTTAGCATGTTTATTTATTAGTTTGTGTGCTGCAGATTTAGTTTTGTTTGAGGTTTAATACCCATTTGATTGGTTAGTAGAATGTTTATACTATATGTGTGCAATTTATTGTGAAAACCTTCGTTGAGCTGATTATTTGTGTTTTATTATGTTGCGCAAGGGCTAAGAATTATGTTTTGACATGTTATTTTGGCGTGCGTTCGGCCTTAGAAGAGGATGTTGGATGGGCTTTTGCATTCAAAGTCTTGTGATACCGTTTGAAGTTGTTTCATAAAATTTTCAAGTGGTTTATTAAATCTTATCAAGTGTGTGAAGCATGTTTGGATATTATTTTGGCGTGCGTTTTCAAAAGTGAGTTTGAATATTCAAATGAGGGCATTTGTGTGTATGTGCCTTGTTGTGAAAAATCATTGGAAGTGTTCAATCAATTGTTTGAATAGTGTGAAATGTGTTTTTGTAGGTACTTGAGGTGCGTGTGTGTTTAAAAAAGGATTTTTGATGGGAAATGTACCACTTTGATCATGTTAGCCTTGTTGTGCATTTCTCAATATCTATTGTAAATTCTTTTAAAAGATTGAAAGTATGTTTTAATGTCGCTTTAATGTACTTTTGGTTTTAAAGTGGCTTTTCCTACTTAAAATTGAGTGTGTTATTGGTGCAAACCCTTGTTGTGTTATTTTGAAATGTTTTATAGATTGTTCAGTGTTTAATTATTTTATTAAATTATTTTGTAGCGCGTTGGTCGTCGCATGGTGAGTTCGTGTGGTTGACGACAAACGCCTACATATATATACATGGGTAGGCATGTATATATATACATATCCTCCTTGCACATGTTTCCTCATGGCGCGGAGAATATGTGTCTGGATCAAAGGATATATATATATATATATGAAAATGTATATGTGTGTAGGTGAAGCGGTCCCGGGCTGCCATCGTCAAAAGCTGCATGCTTTGAGGTAGGTCCCCTATGCCTAAGCTTTTAATTTGAAATTCATAATTGCTTGACTGTTTTAAGAATATGTTTCACACTATGCTATATATATATACATGCTATGGAATCTGATTGCGGTTGCTAGAAACTTTTATGCCTTGCATTGGTAAATTGAAATGTATTTCAAAGCCGTTGGTCTTAAGTGACTTTTCTTGGAAAAGAATTGATTTCTTAAATGGTTTGAATTGGTAATGTCTATTTCCAAAGGTGTTTGGCCTTCTGGCTGGTTGTTTTTAAAAAGTGTTCCCTTTATGTAATTAATCATGTTTGACATCTTAAGAATGTTTTAAGAAATATAAAAAAACTCTATTGAGGCCCGTTTGGCACTTTAAGTTTTGGATTGCGAAATATGAAAACCCCTTTTTGAATCATTCCCCTAAATTTGAAAATAAAATGTGATGCAAGAGTTGATGAGTGGTTTGTGATGTGTTCCTAGTGTAAAGTCTTGTGCGTGTTTGTGGGGTGTAAAGAAGGGGAATGCACTTAAGTAGGGAGTGCGGTGGTGAAAGGTTGAATGAGTTTTAGGTAAAGAAAGTGTAATGTATTTGTTTGATTGCTTGATAAAGAAAACTCACCACCATTTGAAATAGAGAACAATGGGAAAACCCGGGTATCTAGGTGGGTGACCAGGACTAGTACGCTAGATGACACGGTAGGGGTTCGTCCCGGTTTGTCTAGCAGGATTGACGTGACAACACTAACTAAACATATGAACTTCTGAGGGTCGTGGCCTTATAAGCCACATTTTCTGAGGGTCGTGGCCTTCTAAGCCACGTTTCACTGAGGTACGAGGTCTTTAGGTTCCCACTTGTTCTAGCTGCCTTTAGGGATTACCCATGGTGCTCACTTTTTGTCATGCTGCTTGTGATGTAACTTTCTTTCCAGTTGTTTCATACTTGATGCCTTGTTTGTGAAAACCATATTTTAATCCAAACTGGTTTCTTTTCATTTTGAAATGTTAAATGCATGCTTGAAACCTATTTTGAAAATGTAGTGGAAGTAAAAAGGCTTTACCTGAAAATGCAAACTCGTGACTTGAATTTGAAAAGGAGAAACACTATTTTAGTATATCTTATTTTCCAAACTGGCATTGGTTGGATTTCTTATTAAGGGCAGAGGCATAGGATGTGGTTGTTTTTTTTTGGCTTTCCTACAGAGCATCTCGGTGCTCACGCCTACATTACTTTTCAGTTGCAGGGTTCAGTCTTGGATCGTTTTTGGGAGCGAGGGTGGTTTTCGTACCGTGGTGATCCGTGGGGTCACCAGAGGTATGTCACGTTTCTTTGTTTATTCATTTATCCGCTGCCGCATTGTTCAATTTGTTTTCCTTTAGTTATCTGCTTGTTCAATTTATTTTTTCTTGTCTTTGTCATGGGCCAAACAGTTCCCAACTGGTTTGTTTTGATGTCCGGCACTAGTTGCCAGCCCGTGGGGATCGGGAACGCCCTTCGGGCCATGTCGCGGACCGGGTCGGGTGCCGGGTCGGATGACGACCCGGCCTGGTTCGTGACAAAATGGTATCAGAGGTGCCCTTGTTATTTGGGGTGTCAAGTAGCTTGGTGATTAGGTGTGTCGGGACTCGAGAGGTAGGTGCGGGAAGGACGTCATGAACCCTTGCCCGTCCCGAGACTCGAGTTTCCAGGGGTAGTCCAGGATTTGAATTTTTCTTCTTTGGATTGGTATGTGTGGATGAGGGATGACCAAGGAAGTGAGCCAGTGTTACGCGGCAGACTTGCATGGAGTAGCGACCCATGTACAGCCCGAGTGCACGGTTCAAGATACTTCCTGTGGTGGATGCCCGCTCGGAGCATGGTCTGCTAAGCCATGTTACCGGGTTGGTATAACCACTAGTCCCTTATTTTTGGATGTTTTAATGTGAGTTATGTTTGACCTTAATTTTGGTTGGTGTGAGTAAATCTCAAAAATGAAAATGGATTTTTGTGAAGGTGGTTTGAATTGGGAATGTGGTGTTAGAGTGAAAAAGTGGTTTTGAAATGGAAATTGTTTTCTTTTAACAAATGTGTGGTTTCAAAAGGGAAAATGAGGGGTGTTTTGGAAGTTGTTTTGAAATCTCAGTAACACTTTTTGGAATGTGAATTGGAAATGTTTTTGGAAATTGGAAATGTATTGCCTTAATGATAAGTTACTTTTTCAAATTGGTTGAGATGTTGTGCTTTGTTCTTAATGGTCTGATTTGGAAATGATAAGTGTCTTTAATCTACCCTTGGTATTCCTACGAGTGATCACACATTGAGGTGCGCATGTGGAAAGTGGGGAAATTGGTGACGTGAGTTGATGGGTGCTTGAGCTAGCACAAGGATATGTATGTGTGAGACTTCATGGGATACCGATGGTGGATATTTAAGTTGTTTTGTTTGCTGAAAGATGGTTTTCAAAAAGGGTTTTTCAAATGTTTAGAAAAGTGAGTGAGAAATTGTTTAGCGTTCTCTTTTCGTGTTGGGTATTCCTTTTCGTGAGTTCTTGGTTTTGACGTACTGAATTGTGGTTGGAATAGAGATTTGAGTTTGAACTTTCGTTTGTGATTGAGGTGTGAAATTTTGATTTATGATGAGTTTTGATTCGGATTTGTGTCCCTTGTTTTTGAGTATGCCACCCAGAAAAGTCCCAGAAAGTTCTAGTGAGTCACTTCTAGTTGTTGGTTCTACCTAGACTCTTAGCAGAGTGGTGGAATTGAATTCTTTTCGGTTGTTGTCCAGCTACCATGGTGATAGTGATCTATCGAAGGTAGCAAACTGGCTTGGTGAAATCGTTGGTGTTTCCAGGTTGTTGGAAACTCCCAAAGCTAAGAGAGTCTGTGTTGGTTCAGGTCCATTTGAAGGTGCAACTTGGGATTGGTGGAGGAGATAACCCTGGTGTCATCGCACGATGGTATGACTTGGAAGGTGTTTAGGACCACTCTCATTAGTTGGTTTATATTTGTGGAAGCGAAGGTGATGGAAGCGACAAGGCTCGTGAGTGTCCAGCAATGCCAATGAATAGTGAAGGCCAACGTTGGGCATCTCAAGAAGTTGGTTCCCTTTTTTCCAAAGATAATGTCGCAGAATCAGTTAAAGTTTCTCTTGTGTGGGGTCTTTGTCTATTGTTCAAGGACCGGTTCCCTTTGGTGTTTGGGATGGTTCCCCATTCTGTGAGAGCGAACCGGAGGAACCCATCTCAGACAAGTTTCATTATCAACTCCATCTTCTATTAGTCGGGCCACTCTCTTGTTCGCTTCTTGTGTGGCCGGTTTGGGTACTTTAAGCCTCTTTTTCATCATCATCCATTAAAGACTTGCTGTCGGTGTGGCTGTTTGGGAAACTTAGAGAGGTTCTACTAGCGGCTTCGTCAGGAGGAGTCTCGACAGGAGAATGTCATCTCCTGACTGCGGGGCAGCAGATGCTTCAAGACATCAGAGCTCCAACCACAGGTCTCGGAGCGAAGCCTTTCACGCAGTCAGTAATCATTGGGTGTGGGGAACCTTGGTTTAATTTTTTTGTCTCCAATGCTGAAATGGGGACGGTGTGAATTTCCTTGTTGTAGCTCTCATGTCTTTGAAGGTTCTGTTTTTCTGTAAGAGACGCAAAGGTCTCCTTTTCTTGTTGTGGTCTTTGTTCTTTGAATACCCCACTGTGGTGGTAAGAAGGCATGGTGATCTCGTCTTTTTGGAAATTTTAGTAGTTGCGCCTCCCCAAATATGAGCTTTGGAGTTGTCTCTTTATGGCTGTGAGTCTCAAGATGATTATCTCTCTCTCATGTGGCTAGCTCCTTTGGTGACCCGTTCTTGTTTTAGGATGTTCTCGTTTTGGAGACACTTGCGTCTTGGAAAATAATGAATAGGGGTTGGTCCGATACGCAGTTTGGGGTCTTTCGGTGATGACCCCATGTGGTGGGGGGTCTAGTTTATGCGGAGAGTTCATGGGTCGGTTGTGCTAGGTTTCTCGTATTATTCTGTGCTAATTGGCTTCAGCTGGTCAGTTCTTAAATGGTGGGGAGACCCACCATGAATCGTGAAGTTCCTCTTTCTCGGTTTGGTCTGTGTGGTGGTTCCCTCTTGGATAAAGTTAGCAGTTCCAGAGTTAGTTCATGCTAAGAGACTCAATGTCGGTTGTGATAGCCGGGTTCTTGTGGTGGGGATAACCCTACTCGTTTCCTGATGGTTCTTTTCTTTTCAGTTCCCCTCATAGATGGTCGGGTGTGACTAATGGAGTGAAAAGTCATACCAAGTTCGTGATTTTGTTGGCCTCGTTCAGTTTCGAACTCAACTTTGTTTCCTCGTTTGGCTTGGTGACTTTCTGGGGGCAGAAAATTTTTGTGGTGGGGAGAATTGTCACACCCTGACCAATGCATTATTTTAACTTAATTATTTTGGGTCTCGTTTTTGAATTTTTGTTTTGAACCGGTTTTAAATTAAAAGAAAAACCTCGTTTTTATACGAACGCGCGAGCGTATGCGCGCCCTGCACAACCCCTAATTTTTGTTAAGGGATTGTTTGTTATTGAATGTGTTGTTTTTGAGACACGCAACCATGCGCGCGACCCCGCACGTGAGACCGTGCGCGGTGTCCGCTCTCAGGTGATAATTTTATTATTATTAATTTAGTTAATATTTTAATTAGGGATTTGTTATTCTTTCAGATTTTATTTATTTATTTTATTTCATTTTATTCACTCTATTTATTTATTTTTATTTCATTTTTTTTATTTATTTCATTTCATTTTATTCATTTTATTTATTCATTTATATTTCTATTTCATTTTACTTAGTTATTTTTATTCCTTTTTCCTTTTACTTATTTATTTTTATTCCTTTTTCCTTTTCTTTTTTTTTCTCTCCTTTTCTTTCCTCCCTCACTCTCTCGCTCGGCTTCTTCCTTCCCCACCCCCCTACGCGCTACACCTCTGCCTCCTCTTTTGGTCGCGCCGCAGCTTCCCCCGCTAATCCTAATCGGCGCCCTCCTCTCCTCCTCCGGTGAACCGGATCGGCGCACCTCCTCTCGTCCAGCAAGCAGCGCGCGCCGCCCCCACACTCTTCCTCATGCCGCTTCGCGCTGCCCCGCACCCTCCCTTGGCCGCGCCCCTTCTTCACGGCCGGACCCTCTGGCGACCTCCCTAGCGCGCGGCACACCTCCGGCAGCCCTCGCTCTTACTCCGTTAGCCTCCCGCACTCTCGCCGCAGCGTTCAATCTGAGTTTATTGCGGGGCGTCTGGTGAGAAATTGGAGTTGCGCACCAAATTCGTGAAGATTATCTACACCGAGGTAGGTGGTTCTTCATGTAATTATTGTTTGGAAAATTAATTTGTGAGTTTGACGAATTTAGCATGTTTATTTATTAGTTTGTGTGCTGCAGATTTAGTTTTGTTTGAGGTTTAATACCCATTTGATTGGTTAGTAGAATGTTTATACTATATGTGTGCAATTTATTGTGAAAACCTTCGTTGAGATGATTATTAGTGTTTTATTATGTTGCGCAAGGGCTAAGAATTATGTTTTGACATGTTATTTTGGCGTGCGTTCGGCCTTAGAAGAGGATGTTGGATGGGCTTTTGCGTTCAAAGTCTTGTGATACCGTTTGAAGTTGTTTCATAAAATTTTCAAGTGGTTTATTAAATCTTATCAAGTGTGTGAAGCATGTTTGGATATTATTTTGGCGTGCTTTTTCAAAAGTGAGTTTGAATATTCAAATGAGGGCATTTGTGTGTATGTGCCTTGTTGTGAAAAATCATTGGAAGTGTTCAATCAATTGTTTGAATAGTGTGAAATGTGTTTTTGTAGGTACTTGAGGTGCGTGTGTGTTTAAAAAAGGATTTTTGATGGGAAATGTACCACTTTGATCATGTTAGCCTTGTTGTGCATTTCTCAATATCTATTGTAAATTCTTTTAAAAGATTGAAAGTATGTTTTAATTTCGCTTTAATGTACTTTTGGTTTTAAAGTGGCTTTTCCTACTTAAAATTGAGTGTGTTATTGGTGCAAACCCTTGTTGTGTTATTTTGAAATGTTTTATAGATTGTTCAGTGTTTAATTATTTTATTAAATTATTTTGTAGCGCGTTGGTCGTCGCATGGTGAGTTCGTGTGGTTGACGACAAACGCCTACATATATATACATGGGTAGGCATGTATATATATACATGTCCTCCTTGCACATGTTTCCTCATGGCGCGGAGAATATGTGTCTGGATCAAAGGATATATATATATATATATATGAAAATGTATATGTGTGTAGGTGAAGCGGTCTCGGGCTGCCATCGTCAAAAGCTGCGTGCTTTGAGGTAGGTCCCCTATGCCTAAGCTTTTAATTTGAAATTCATAATTGCTTGACTGTTTTAAGAATATGTTTCACACTGTGCTATATATATATATACATGCTATGGAATCTGATTGCGGTTGCTAGAAACTTTTATGCCTTGCATTGGTAAATTGAAATGTATTTCAAAGCCGTTGGTCTTAAGTGACTTTTCTTGGAAAAGAATTGATTTCTTAAATGGTTTGAATTGGTAATGTCTATTTCCAAAGGTGTTTGGCCTTCTGGCTGGTTGTTTTTAAAAAGTGTTCCCTTTATGTAATTAATCATGTTTGACATCTTAAGAATGTTTTATGAAATAGAAAAAAACTCTATTGAGGCCCGTTTGGCACTTTAAGTTTTGGATTGCGAAATATGAAAACCCCTTTTTGAGTCATTCCCCTAAATTTGAAAATAAAATGTGATGCAAGAGTTGATGAGTGGTTTGTGATGTGTTCCTAGTGTAAAGGCCTGTGCGTGTTTGTGGGGTGTAAAGAAGGGGAATGCACTTAAGTAGGGAGTGCGGTGGTGAAAGGTTGAATGAGTTTTAGGTAAAGAAAGTGTAATGTATTTGTTTGATTGCTTGATAAAGAAAACTCACCACCATTTGAAATAGAGCACAATGGGAAAACCCGGGTATCTAGGTGGGTGACCAGGACTAGTACGCTAGATGACACGGCAGGGGTTCGTCCCGGTTTGTCTAGCAGGATTGACATGACAACACTAACTAAACATATGAACTTCTGAGGGTCGTGGCCTTCTAAGCCACGTTTTCTGAGGGTCGTGGCCTTCTAAGCCACGTTTCACTGAGGTACGAGGTCTTTAGGTTCCCACTTGTTCTAGCTGCCTTTAGGGATTACCCATGGTGCTCACTTTTTGTCATGCTGCTTGTGATGTAACTTTCTTTCCAGTTGTTTCATACTTGATGCCTTGTTTGTGAAAACCATATTTTAATCCAAACTGGTTTCTTTTCATTTTGAAATGTTAAATGCATGCTTGAAACCTATTTTGAAAATGTAGTGGAAGTAAAAAGGCTTTACCTAAAAATGAAAACTCGTGACTTGAATTTGAAAAGGAGAAACACTATTTTAGTATATCTTATTTTCCAAACTGGCACTGGTTGGATTTCTTATTAAGGGTAGAGGCATAGGATGTGGTTTTTTTTGGCTTTCCTACTGAGCATCTCGGTGCTCATGCCAACATTACTTTTCAGTTGCAGGGTTCAGTCTTGGATCGTTTTTGGGAGCGAGGGTGGTTGTCGTACCGTGGTGATCCGTGGGGTCACCAGAGGTATGTCACGTTTCTTTGTTTATTCATTTATCCGCTGCCGCATGGTTCAATTTGTTTGCCTTTAGTTATCTGCTTGTTCAATTTATTTTTGCTTGTCTTTGTCATGGGCCAAACCGTTCCCAACTGGTTTGTTTTGATGCCCGGCACTAGTTTCCAGCCCGTGGGGATCGGGAACGCCCTTCGGGCCATGTCGCGGACCGGGTCGGGTGCCGGGTCGGATGACGACCCGGCCTGGTTCGTGACAAAATTTTTCCACAAACCATCCATAAATTCTCTCCTCCCTGACACATGGCTAATACCTCCATAAGGCCCAAAGGGTGTACTTAATCCCCATAGGGTATATACTAGTTCATTTTCCACACAAGAACATCTTTGAGAATTATATCTTCAGAAATAGATATATTTAATCAAAATATATATTTAACTGATGCAAAATAAAAGGCTAGTCCAAAAAATTCATAACCAACTGAAACATTAAATCACATTCTCATATACATTTTTATATAAGATATATAATAGAGAAACAACAAAGAATGATAGGAAAAAAACCAACCAAAATAAAAAACCTGTCTAATAGGAGCCAAGCCCGGACAGTCTCCATTAAAGAACATGTTTCATACCACCACCCAAAACACAATATGTTGTCCATAGTAATTAATATTGAGATGCTTAGAACATAAACCCAGAATTATTTATGCTTGAGATAAAAATCATATTAGGAATCCCAACCATACAGAAACATTGAAATTAATTTCCAAAAACAATTCACCTATGATAGTTTTAAAATATAATACAATGATATGAATTCCAAATTTAACATATATAGAAAATCAAACATGTCCATTATTAGTGAAGAAAACATTTTTATTTTTTTTGAAAATCGACCACACACATTTTTAATACAAATCTACCAGGATATATCTTCTAAATAAAACACTCCCATTATTAGTTCACCAAGAAACATATTATTTTTTAAATGAATGGGGATACCATTTTAAAATGTCTAATTGGATGAATAATTTTATTAAGAAAATCCCAAATTTGGAAATCCATTTAAAACACAAATAGATACAACCATTTATATCAAAAATTAGTTTGTACAACATCATGAAAAATACATTTTAAATGGAAAACAACCTAAATCACATTGGATAAATAAAAAAATTAAAAACTCTTAATCGAAAGAATACAAATATGAATAATAAAACATTATGGTTCTATAATAATGTAGTTATGGGATGTGATTTGAACATTAACTAGATGAAACTTAGCTCAATCACTAATAATCCAATAAATAGAATTTGTGATTGTTCTACCTTATGAATCCAAATGTTTCATGAACATAACCATATAAGGTTATAACATCAAAAACAATCCAACGCCATGCCCTATGTCTACCCCGTCATCCCATAGACAACACAATCTTTGAAATGAGGAAAAATCCTCAACTACTGATTTTTTCTTGCATGAGGTGTGGGAAAGTAGATTCTTGTGAAGTGAATAGGGGAACAATATATTTATCCCACTTAGTACCTATCATCACATGACCCATATATATGTGAGGGATAGAATTAGACAAACCTTGTCATCCCACATGCTATTCCCATAACTACCATCAACCCTAACACCCAATCATGTGAATCCCCATATCAAAACATAGGATAAACTAATTTTATAATATGAAAATTATCACATATGGTTATAAAAGAATAATCATATAGTGATCAAAAGCTCATAGAAATGGTAATCATGCAAAGGGGAAATCAATGGGGGTATCTTACAAAATTAAAACTAACATTCAAATGTGGTCATTAACACATAAAACAAGTCGTGGAAATCAAAAAAAAATTATCCTTCCACAAAATAAACAACAATAATTATTTATAATTTGATGGAAAAATTATATGAAATAAAAACATTTCCAAGTAACCATTTTACTTTTTATATCTTCTTTTAAAATATAAAACAATCCAAGGGAATTAATTAACATCACACCTTCCATAAATGGAAACATAAAGTATATTTTGAGACCATTGAAATCCCCCATTTATTTTAAAACAATTCAATGATACAATTAGATAATGATATTCCTCTTTGTAAACCAAAGAAGGAACAAAGGCCATCTATTTCCCATAAAACCATTTAAAATAAGACACCATGAAGTTTCACATGGGTTAAATGAAAAACACATTTCAATGAACCAATATAAACACATAAGATATCACCTATACAAACCATTTTGTTTTTATCTCCCAAAATACAAAAAAATAACATTGAATCCTTTCATTCATTCATTAAAAACCAAAAATATTTCAAAAAAACATAGAAACAATTTCAAAATAAAAAATGGAATTTCTGAAAATCATAAAATATTTAAACATTCTATTTCATACTTTAAAATTGAATTCACATGAAAACCCAATTATTTCAATATCAAAACAGCAATAAATTCATTCAAAACACCACAATTCTATTATATGTAATTGAAATTTAATAAAAATGGAATATAAACCATAATTATTCTTATAATTCAAAAAATGAAATAATATCATAGCATCATATAAAAAAAATATAAGAGAAATGTGTTGAATAACCTTGAAATAGATTGTCTTCAATATAGACACCACCCATTAGATAAGAAATGGTTTCTACAACACCTAGACAAAAAATTAATTATCATTATATCCATACAAAACCATAAAATTTTGAAACATAATAACAAGGTTTCAGGGTGAATTCCAAATCCAATAGAATATATAGGGTCAATAGATGAAGAGGTAAATAGTAGAAGAAGTTTTGTATAATTTATTACAAAATTCTATAGGATGAATAATAATCCAAGGTTGTCGTGAGTGTAACTCCGCCAATAGATCCTAAAGTGTTAGATGTTTATATGTGGGTTTTAATGAGTGTGATACCTTTTGAATTGAATGAATGATAAAATTAAATTTAACAATTATTAATAAACTGGGAAAATATCTCATCTTTTATGAACATATTTCCAAAACCGTGTTTCGGCCATGCGTTGACGATGAACTATTGCTGGAACCACCTTATATGGTTACCCATATAAGGTTACATGGTTTGTAAAAACTATGTTCATCACCCCATACATCCCCAAACCCCACATGACATTTTAGACATCCCTGTATGATTTAAAAAACTATTTGGAAATATAGAAAAATAGCTCTATCAATATGATTAATCCATCAACATAGGAATTGCGTGTTTAGTAAAAATAGTGACCATTGATTGTGATCCCCCTAAAAATATCCCAAAAAATTATATTCTTACCCAAAACCAACTAAATCACAATGAAACAAATGGAAAAATAAAATCACACAAAAATAAAAATAACATGACACATGGGGTGTCATTGAAAACCAATTAAATTTTATGGAATCCAATGATTTAATTTATTAAATGTATTATGGGGTTGGGGGTCTTTAGTTCCATTATGAGACATAGATAATGATATCTTATAGTATCTTGTTGTTTCAATCCAACCATCATGTAGGTATAGGTCTACCATCTAGCCAGTGTAGTATAATATGAAATTTATAATTTTTTGGGGTCACCATCTCGACATTGGTATCTAGGATGGTTTTTATGGGGATAGTTTTGTAATTTTCCCTCTTTTAAATACTAAAATCTAACTCGATTTTTTTTGCCTTCAATGGAACAAGAATCCCTTCCTTGATCTCTTATCCTCCCACCCTTCATTAATGGTGGATCACCATTATTTCTACTCTAATTGTTTTTTATTTTGAGGAATTTTAATGCTCTAGGTATTGATATATTATATATTCCCTCATTTATTCTTCAAATTATCTTCCATATATGTTTTCACCATTTTTTATAATATTACTATATTCATGTATTTTGTATATTACTTCAATTTACTTTTTTTATACTCAAGGAAAATAGATTCTTGTGATGTGCGGATGTCTAATGACTTATGGATGGTTTTCATAGAGGTATTACATAATGATTATATATTCTATTGTATGTTAGATGTATGTTATTATGATGGTTTTTAGTTAATTCATCATATAAAAAATCCAATTATTTTTATCATAAAATTATTATATAAACATATAAAGAACATGAAATAACACTTCATAATTTTAAATTTATATCCTAGAAACCCCTTTAGGGTGATCATAAAATAAGAATTATTATTTTTAATTACAATGGGAAACCTGAGTGGTGCTACTGACATGATAGTTCACTTTGAGTACAATGGGATGGTTCCAAGGATATACATTTGGACCCCATGACATTATCAACATGAAGAAACCATGTACATTGTAAAATTATGTATATTTTATTCTATCATATTTGTAAAGGTGATGTTTAAAATCACTCCATTGTATATATTAAATGAGTTGAGTTTTAAATAGAAATTAATGGTAATGAGTTGAATTTGGAAATGGTCCAAATGACTGTTTAATATGATATACGATTTTACAGTGGACTATATAAATAT
The DNA here is from genome assembly GCA_963277665.1 of Viscum album. Taxonomy (NCBI): domain Eukaryota; kingdom Viridiplantae; phylum Streptophyta; class Magnoliopsida; order Santalales; family Viscaceae; genus Viscum; species Viscum album. The sequence continues at coordinate 538,543,487 of OY728157.1, forward strand.
ATAAAAATACCAATATGATATCGATGGATTTCATGTGATAAATGATTTTAAATGAATGGGAACTTCATGAAGAGATCATATTATTTTGAATGATACATGGTGTTAAAATAGTTGAATGATAGGATTAAATCCTTTTATTTATAATGAAATATGATTCTATATAAGTGTTAATAATTGGATTATCTACTTCTATTCTCTATGGTTCATGATTTTGAAATTATATGATGATAATTTTTGATTCCAAAATATATAAAATAATTTTAATTCATGGGGGAGTAAGATAATTTCACATGATACATGATATTTAAAAATTACGAGACTAGTTCCTAGATTTCTTGTAGTGATTATGGTTGGTATAACAATCAGGATGTCCTCAAATACATTGGGTGCATGCCTATGTAGTTTTCTTCAACACATGTGTCATTATAGTTCATGAGGATATATTGTATTTTTTATTTATATTTAATACAAGATTAATTTTTTATACATTCGTATAAACTATAATTTTTTATAATAAGATATTATATTAGACACTATTGGTGGAGGCCTATAGATTTGTACTCACCCCGTACATGGGTCATCGGTTGGTACCCCAGAATACATCATGGATGCAGTTCTAGATAAAGGATACCACCCTACTGTGGAAGATTCATTATTTTTAATGGATAGAGTTTAGGATATTGGAGGTGTCCTATATCTCAAATTTAAAAATGTTATGTTCTATTGCAGTCATTTTAATTTTATCTTCCTTTAGGTTAGTTTTACATTAATTAAATTATATGTATGTCCTGCCTCCTTATATGTACAATCATATTCATATTTCTGGGGATATGAAATAATATTTCACAACTATACTTTAATTAAATGGATTAGATGTGATGTGATTTTACCTAATTTCTACAATACTAAGCTCTAAATAGAGGGTATAATCTACTCATCTTACCAATTATTGTCCCTCACTACTAGTCAACAACTTTTAGAGAACTGTGAGTTATGATTGAGGCCATGTGGCTCACCAACCCTGGCCACTGATTTAGTGGAATCTGGGTTGGTATTTTACCATGTAGTGTAAAAGAACATTTATTTTATATAACAATTATGGTACGGTACATAGGAGACTAGTTTGTTGTCAGATCTTGGCAATGAGGCCATACATGGAATATGAAACCCCATGTAGTGTGGAATATCCATAGTTCTAAGGAAATAATTCTTTTATTTCTTTTCTCATTTATAAATGACTGATTTCCACCATCAGTAGTGAACTTGAATGAGATGTTATAAATTTATGGTATTTTCTAAAATTGGATGATTTATAGAGAGGGGTTGTATTATTACACATCATGTTAGGAACATATAATTTTTATGTCATCTCTATGTTTCCAATGATTGATAAATGATTTCTATTTATATATATTATATGTTTTTATTATCTATTTCCGACATCTCATGGATATATATATAAATTTTAATTTTAATAAATGATAGGAAAAAATCATTTAATGTTTTCACTTAAAATTAGCATATTTTAATTACCATATATATTTATGGTGGAATTTCACATGACTAATTCCCTAGATTATTTATGGTTAATAATAATATATAAATGAATTATTAAAGTGATGTTTTTGGTTAAATAATGTTTAGTAAGAAACAACGATGTTTTTTCTATTAAATCATAAAAATGGAATTATGTCTAACAAAACAAACAATGTATTATCTATATCAAGGCTAAAGGGTTAAAACACCAATTTTTTTGACAATTAGAACTATCTAAAATGTCTATCCTTCCGAAATAGCGGGTGTGGTGTTGAGTGGTAGATGAGTCTTAATGGATATGGAATTTTTGAAACTACCATGAAATACATTTCCCTTGTTATGGGAAGGCATGGACAGATAGAGATATTGGGTTGTGATACATCTATATAATTCATGTTTCTATGTCTATTTTTTAGTTCCTATAATCTAGTTTTTAATTTTGTTATGTTGGGTGTTGCGTGTTCATGAGGAACATATGTGGATGTTTCCTGAGGGATATCATAAGGTTTTTTTGGTTTATATTCTAGTTGGATGGACCTATTTTCCAATATTAGTGACCATTTTTATTAGTGAGTACATTGATAGTGGTCCATGAGTGTGACTGTGAGAGGGGATAATTCATCCTTGTGTATGGGTGGTTTATTGATATATGGGTGGATACTTTGGCTTATGGTATCAGTGAATATGACGTTCTATTGATGTTTAGGATTCAATATTTTAGGTTCCCTTGATTTTGTGAGAAATAGCACATAGTGCTCTAGGTCCTTTATTTTTTTGGCTTGTTTTGGAGGGAATGATTTTTTAGGTGCCCATTTAGATACCTTATGGGTCTAGTTTTGATGGCATGGTTAGAGATTATCGAAAAGGGATGGGATTAGGATTATTAATGCTTGAATAAATACATAGTATTGGAATTTATTTGTGGGATGTTAATATATGTAGGTATGTTATGAAATTATATTCATTGAGATTTCTTATCTCAAGAGAGTATGGTCTAGTGAGTTGTTTTTGGTTTTGTTTTGAGGTGGTAGTGGGAGGGGCTACCCATTTATTAGTGTGGATAACTATTATGTCCTAAGTTATATATTTTGGTTTGGGTAACATTGAGTTATAGTGACCATGATATTAATGCTATGTTGTGAAGAAAGGATCAATGTGATGATTTCCCTAGTGATTTATATATATTTCATGGTATGTAGTGTGGTACTTTAGACTCATTGGTATGAAATATAACATGGATTGGGGTATTATGATGATTTATGGTATTACTAGACACATGATAAGATATGTGTGTGGGTCTTAGAATTTAAGACTCATGGAAATTGGAACCATGTAATGGAAATGGACACCAGATTGTATGTAACCCCTCAATTATAGTAAAATCAATGTGTTAAAATCTTATCTATGGGATTGTTGTATTTTGGGTGATGTAATCATATATATTATAAGATAGATACTTAAATATTACTTATATTCTATAATTAAATTCCTTACAATTAAAAATTTAGTGAAACTATCTGCTTAAGAGTCTGTGGTCAATTATTTTTATCATAGAGAAGCATGAGTGATATAGTGGTGGATGTGTCATTATGAGTTCGAATTCATGATTTCAACGTGGAAATTTGTTGGACTATAGATTTTTTTATCAGGGAGGTCCTCTCAATGTTCGGTGACTTTGAAATTGAAAAGGTTTTGGGAATGACTTCTGAAGGCACATGATGTTAGTTAAGAAGTATAAATTGAGATTATAGTGACACCATGAAGGATCAATATGTGATGATGATAATATTATTAGATAATACTAGTAAAATAAATAGGGGCATATTTCGTGTTTCTATGTGGCATCAAAGAACTGATATAATTATGTGTCTGTTTAATCAAATTAAGATTGTGTCCATTTGTGGCATATGAAAACTTATGTGGTGGGGAGGGAACCACATGATATTCTGAGGTGTGAACCATTCTCTGATTATGGTTTCAGAAGATTACATGGATGGTTTATATAATTACTAGATATATATTAATGATGTATCATGTATTTTTCCAATATTTGATTTAGCTGGATAGATACAATCATTTTGACCAGTGAATGACATGAAATGGGATGTTGAGTTTGTTAATTTTAATCATTGATGAATGACGGGGAAACTATTTTTATAAGGAGTATCAAATATGTCCGAGAAGGGTCAATCCACATGTTATGATGTATTCAGATTATTGAGACATTCTATTGGCCTAGTGGATCTGAATTAATTGGATTATATACATGATTCTAGAAATGTAACTACCCAAAAATGTCAAAAAATAATAAAATTTTATTATATTTCTTATGTGACACAGACCCCAAAGAGTAGAAGGTAATATAATATCATGTGACTTTAAGGTATATTTACTATATTAAATAATAGTATTCTATTATATTTCATGAAATTCACACAATATTAGCTTATCTTCCAATTCATGAAACAATGACTTTCGATGAGGCATTTCATTGCATGCAAGACTAAGATTTACTTAATACTAAAAAATTACTATTTAAAAATAAAATTAACTCATATCCAATATATCATATGTCATGAATTGAATTAATTCACTAATGAAAATAAATAGTTTATTTCACTAGCCACCAATTAATTATAAATGAATATAAAACCCAATTGAATATAGTGGATGTATTTTTATAAAAGAAGACTTTTTTATTTGGGAAAGGAATTTTATTTTAACAAATTAGTTTAACTATGATTATAAGTAGATATTTAATGGAATTTATATATGATATATTCAATAAATTTATTTTACATATTACCAATGTATTTTATATGCATAATATAGGATAAATATATTTTTATGGAAAAAAAGTTGTATTTTTTTAAAGGTAGTTTATCCACCAAAGGATGGAGGGATTGTCTAATTTTTTTTTAAAATTTCTTGAATTGTATTTTATTTTAAAGACATGGAATTTTCTGTGGAATTTTTTTTTCATAAATACATGGAAATTTTATGAGTCCGCGAAAATTGACAACACATTATTCCATGGCCAGAGGTGCCCGAAATCAATTTTTGACATTTTGTTTGTGTACGTTCAGTAAACGTACGAGTGTGTTTTTATAATTTCTGAACCGGTGCTCAGAATTAAAAGCTGAGGGAACCATTGAACTCACAGCGCCGATATTCTCTTACAAAAACTTTCACTTTGATGGCAGTGGGTCAAGAATAAAAGTTAGTTTTTCTGTTTTCATGGAAAATAATAAAATAATGTGAGCTTCAGTTTAATTTATTTGGAGCCGCCATGTGGGTGTTTGGAGGTGGGTCTCCCTGGATTATAACCTCCTTGTGGAGGTTGGGAGTGGGTACCACCATGACATAACATCCCAAGAGATGTTATGGTGGTGGTGACCACTTCGCCTCAACCTCCCATGCGAGGATTAATGTGGTGGGGACCACCCGAGACAACATAACCACACAATTTAAATATTAGTGGTGGGGACCACCTGACCCCCTATTAAATTGGAGGAGAGAAAAACCTCTCAACACCTATATTAATGTGGAGGAGCCTCTTGAGCTTCCTCCACCTTAAAGTTTCAAACACACCCAAATAATGGGTCCAAATCCTTCCTTTAATTTGAATGTTCCAACATCTATTTAGATTTACTTTTTAAATCTTGACAAATAAATAATATATTTTATAATCTATTATTTTGATCATATATTTATTTTGGGGAGAGGAGTGCTTGGGAGAAAAGGAGTTCTCCAGCTATGAACCTCATCTTCCATCGAAGAATGAAGAATGAGTTCTTCCAATGAAGAATTCCAACAATGATCTTCTTGGAACTTCTTTCCCGTACACCTACTGACGTGGAGTGTCCTCCAAAACCGACGTGTGAGCTCATGATTGGATGTGTATGGCAGACATGATGGAAGACAACAACACCATCTTCTTCCTCGTGACTCCGTCGATTACCAATGATCAAGGTAGGGGGTTATTTTGAGTAATACTACTTTCCTTTTTATATTCTTCAGTTGGAAATGAATCTTTGCGGTGGTTGTAAAACAATTGAAGCTCATATTTTTTTCATCTTAATGAGCCAATTGAAACCACCCTAAACAAAAATGGTGTGGGCCAAACCATCATTGCCTAACCCCTACGTCGTTCTCCTTTGTGATGATCTTCGGTATGGGGATGATGCAATGGAACTACGAAGGCAACAACTGCACTACTTACAGCATCCCCGAATCATTCCTCCCTCGCGGTGCTCCACCAAAATAGGCTCTGCCTCCTCAAACCATACTGTGCCGTATGCCGGCTTCCGAGCGGTGCCGGCCGACCCGCCCGTCGGCCGAGCCAACCGCCAGCGCGAGCTGCGCTGACCCCCCGTGCACCCCGGTCGAACCATGCTGGCCCGCGATGGCCTGAGTAGTGTCGAACCGCACTGGCCTAGCCTCTTGGAATACCCAGCCACTCGCTAGCCTGCCTTCCGGCCTGATCGGCTACCTCCCGGCCGCCCGTAGGCCCTCCGGCCGGCCTGTACAGTAGCCTGCCAGTTCATGGCCTCTCAGCCTCCCGAGCCGCCACCCGACCAAACCAGTGCCATATTCGTGACAATATCTCGATCCATCCCACAACCCCCCTCTTGGTTCCCTGGACGAATTGGAACGGTCATGCCCTCATGGCTGATCTTCATCGGGAATCACCCTCACGGTGCTCCAGGCCAAACCGCCCCCGAGCCCAGGACGAACATCCCACGCGGCCTGTTGGGATGGGCCCAGCGAGCCAGGAAAAACCTAACAGGCTGGCCTGCCCCATGGGCTGGGCTAGACCTAACAGGTCTGACCGTGTCGACCCAGACCAGGTCGGTCCGACCGGGTCAGACTGAACCCGGTCCACTACTGGCCATTTTCTTTCTTTGTCCATGTATTTGTCACCGGGAGCCTGTTTGACGAACCGTCAGTGGCCCTAGTAATCATATAGAATTTTGGTCCCTCTGACTCTACCCCACGAGAGTTCAGAGTAATGTTGAGATATGGTTAGGTTGGATCGAGCACGAATCCAACTGGGCCCCCGGGACCAAAAGGGTAATAACTCATAGACCGATCGTCCGATTGACATGTGGTCTGTTGCATTGAGACCTCTATGGCATGGTGGACATTTGAGATATCTTTTTTTGGTACTTCAAGACAGTTTATGTATCGACCAGTATCTCATGAAACAGATCTTTCTGGAGACAAGTGTGCATAGTGCAGAGATCTTGTAGCTAGCTGAAACCTAACGACTGATGATCGTTTTGACTCGGAGTGACTCTACTAGACTAGAGGGGAGCGCCATGGTGTCACGGTAGACCCGTAGTGGGTATAACCTTGGTGTAATTCCATACCCATGATACTCGATAGAAGGATTACCACATCATGCTATGAGGGGGATACCCATGGTGACATAGCAGACCCACTGTGGGGAGTGCCTTGGTGATGGAGAAGACCCACATTACTCAACAGGAGGAGTACCTAAGTAGTCTGTGGTTTGTGGGATACACCTTGGTGTTGCGAAAGTCCCACTTTTCTCGATAGAGGTTGAGTTTTCCCGCAGCCTAGGTTTCGATAATAAAAATCCTGGTTTACCTAAGTCAGTAACATTTGTGTTTACCTCATGATTGAGATGGATTACTTGATTACTTAGGTATATGTATGGGCATATACCTAAGTGGGGTTATCTATTGATTACTTACATTTTGTTTTATAATTGTTGGAATTTGTGAGACCTTGAGTGTCCCGGGGTCCCTACTGAGTATCATTATACTCTCCCCAATGCGGGCTATGCCCGCACTTCATTGTGTTGGATACCGACGATAGACAACGCTGAATGAGGATGAGACTAGCCGGATTTGACAGTACCTGGAGGTGTACCTTACAGAAAGTCAGTACACGGAGGAGTCTGAATGATGTCGAGTACTGAGGAGGATATCTGTACCTACCCTTCAGGTAGGAATCCTAGAGGAAGACACAGAAACTGGTAAGGCCTTGTCTTTATAACTTGAAAACACACACAATAGAGCACACAAATAGATAGGAAACACTAAAAAAACTGTATAACCAAAATACAATGATGAAAGTAAAGGGGTAGTCACCAGACCTTGGACTATGGAAGTAAGTCTTGGGGTAGTCACAGAATGTGCCCCGGGGGACGGGTCGAGAAAAATTGGTATCAGATGATTCAGTTCAACCGTAGAAATTAAGACTCTGATCAATTCTGTGAAGCAACATTGTTAAGGGTACTGAGTGTGGTTTTCTGTTCAGGGAGTCTGGTATTAGTGTTTCGGCCCACGTATCCATACACAAGGACCTTGAGTACTTATTTCTAACTCAGTGCACGAAAATACTGATTGCATGTGTGTTTTCAAAAGTACTCTTTAATTCTGCTCGACCAGGTCAGCTCACTAGGTAAAATCTTTGACAGTGTCGCATCTGTTTCTTTCAGGATGCCTCCTCATGGACAATCAGCGATAGTTCTAGGATTTGTACGCACTGATATCCCACCGAGTGTTGATGCCTTGGTGCAGGGCCCCTTTCCAGTGGTGGCATCAGCGGTACCACTCTTCATTGGGCCACCGATGCCACCAGCCCCAATAGAAGATGATGCACGAAGCTTGAACGCATTGCACGAGTTCCAGTAGTAGAGTCCGCTCAGGATCATGGGAGAGACATACCCACATGAAGATGAGGATTGGCTAGAGGTTTTGGTGAGAGTTATCAAAATAGTATGGACAACAACAGACTTCATGGTTATTCTTATTTCCATCCTTCTACAAGCAGCTGCGAGAAAATGGTGGAGCCTGATACTCTAGATGCATGACAAGGAGACACTACTCTTGGAAGAATTTGAGAGTCTATTTATGGCGGTTTTTGTCCCAGCCACCAACGTGCAGTGCAGATACAAGAGAAACATCACATACAGCAGGGCATCATGACATTGGCACAATACTCAGCGATGTTCACCGACCTCTCGTGTTACTCCACAAATATAGTATGTGACCTTTTTTAGAGCCCGGACCTTCATGCAAGGGTTCAGGAGAGAGATCTAGGCATTGATGATCAATCTCAGTATCTTGATATAGGAAGAGGTGTTGAAGCGAGCCCTCTTAGTGTAGAGTTTCCTTTTCTTGGCAGTCTCGAGTAAAGAGACCCACCACTAGTCGACATGTAGTAGAGTCTTATGTAGATGACAATAGACAGATATCGTAGAGGTCCAAGAGGACCACACTCACCCGTGGATGATCGCGTGACTCAGGATGGGATGTGTGGGGCACCTGGGGTAGAGACATACATGAAAATATTGGGCAGTGTTTCTCATTCGGCGGGCAAGGTCCAATGTCTCGTGACTGTCCGACCCGCCCTTCGGATGATCAGCAGATGGTCGAAGGACCACCCAAGAAGAGACAATATTTGATCGAGGCAGTCTGCATGGCATAGAAGACGTAGTAGAGGAGCTAGTCGTGCAGCTGGCGGTGGATGACATTTCGAGGTGTTACCAACACCACCACCAGGTGGTCCACCCCAACTGTCGGGAGCAGGTGGACAAGTGGGAGCTCAGCTTCAGGAAGCTAAGGCTTACGATCATGGTGCTCTAGAGATGATTCGAGGTATCATATGTTTCTAATCCACAATAGTTTTAGTACTTATAGAAACATGTTCCATTCACACTTTCAATGCCACAACCCTCGTTCATAGCTTGGAGATTTCGATAGAGTTGTTGGCTTCATCTTTATGGCTAGAGACTCCAATGGGATAAGACTCGAAAATTAAACACCGGTGCTGGTAGTGTGAGCTTACTCTAGTAGGTGAAAAAATCGACTGAGATCCCCTAGTAGCGGCATCAAGGCCTTGCAATGTCATCTCGGGTATGGACTGGTTATCTACAGTCCATGCTCGGATTGACTACATTAGGAACAAAGTGCGGTGTGTCAGCATGGATGGGACTAGGATTATTACCTTCACCAGCGAGAAGGGAGGCTTTGAAGCAATAGACGGACATACTCGGGGGAGGGTGCATCAGATCACTCATCAGTTGGCATTCCGTACCCTCGGAGCAGTTGATGTAGAGATTCCGATATATCCTATTGTGGTGGACCAGTACACGGATGTTTTACCTGATGATGTCCCTGGTCTACCTCCTCGCATAGAGGTGGACTTTTACATTTTCTTGTACCCCTGGATGGCACTGATATCTACATCAGTATATCAGATGGCTCCCACAAAGCTACATGAGCTGTAGATTCACCTAGGGGACTTGCAGGGGTAGGGATTCATCCCACCTGGTGTTTCTCCCTGGGCAGCCCCGATTCTATTCACCAAGAAGACGGATGGGAGATTGATACTTTGTGTCGACAACCGTCACATAAAACAGGTGACTGTGAAGAACACATACCCACTCCCGAGTATTGACGACCTCTTTGATTAGTTGAATGGAGGATGGTTGTTCTCGAAGATAGTACTCAGATCAGGCTATCACTAGCTCAGAGTTCAAGAATAGGATGTTCAGAAGGCAACCATCAGATGTGGGTATGGCCATAATGAGTTCTTGGTTGTGCCTTTAGTCATAACCAAAGCTCCAACAGTGTTCATGGGAGTCATGAACAAGAGTTTCGAGCCATACCTCGATCTCTTTGCCATAGTATTCATCTAAAACATACTAATCTACTCGACTACTGAGGACGAGCATTCCTACCATTTGCATGTAGTAATTGACACAATCCGAGAGCACCAGATTTATGGAAAGCTCTCGATGTGCCAGTTTTGGATCCAAGAGGTTCAATTTTTTGTACATGTCATCTCGGGGGATATATTTTTTATGGATCCAGCAAATATTGAGGCGGTACTTTCTTAGGAGCCACCTAGGAGAGTAACGGAGGAACGAGGATTTCTGGGTTTGGTTGGATACTACTAAAGGTTCATTCTAGACTTCTCCAGAGTTGCAACACCACTATCAGCCTTGACGAAGATGGGGAAACCTTTCGTGTCGTCGGAGAGATGTCATAAGAGCTTTTAAAATCTGAGGTAGAGGCTGAATAGTGCCCCCATATTGAGGCTTTCAGAGGAAAGAATAGGGTACGTAGTTTAATAAGACGCATCAGGGACCAGACTCAGGTGTGTCCTGATGAAGGAGTGAGCAGTGATCACATATGTTCCTCAACATCATACACAACATGAGCAGAACCACGCTACCCATGACTTGGAGTTAGCAGTAGTGGTCATCACCTTGAAGATGTGGTGACACTATTTAATGGGCGAGGATTTTATGGTGTACTGTAATCACAAGGGTCTCAGGTATATCTTTTCTCAAAAGAACCTGAAGCTGAGACCGCGTCGATGTCTTGAGTTCCTCCAAGCCTATAACCTCGAGATACTCTATACTTTGGTAAGGAATAACATAGTAGCATATGTACTTGTAAGAGATCTAGTATACATCTACTAGGAGAGGCAACAGAGCATCTGGCTACATTACAGATATCCTTTGTGGAGCGAGATGGAGTTGCTTTCTGTCAGTCTCTTACAGTAAGTCCTCCACTAATTCAGCGTGTCAGGGAGGCACATCGTGGGGATGCTGACTGCGAGACATGACGTGCTCAAATATCCACAGGGCAAGAACCTAATATATTTTATGAAGGTGGGGAGTACGTCATCCTCTTCAATGGACATACCATGGTACCAGTGTCACTTCAGAAGGAAGTGTTGTGGGAGGTCCACACATCACCTACAGCGGTGCATCCAGGAGTGGTGAAGATGTACCCGGACCTTCGATGACAGAACTGGTGGGTAGGAATGAAGAAGGAAGTAGCATATTTTGTATCTCAATGCCTCACTTTTCAGCAAGAGAAGGAGGAGGAACAGGTACCAGTAGGCTTTGTTCAACCTTTATAGGTCCTAGAGTGGGATTGGTATTGGATATCCTTGGACTTTGTGACAGGACTGCAACATATATCTAGGGGTCATGGATCAATTTGGGTGAACATTGACCGACTCAACAAGTCGTCCCACTTCATACCGATCAGAGAGCAGGGTTCAGTAGAGAGAATGGGATACCTCTATGTGAAAGAGATTGTACGACTACATGTGGTACCTTCATTTATTGTCTCTTATCATGATGCATGGTTTACATCCTTGCTATGGAAGGGGTTGTAGGAGGAATTCAGGACGCAACTTCATCTGAGAACCGCCTTCCATCCTCAGAAGGATGGCCAGACTGAGCAGACCAATCAGACCCTCGAGGATATGTTGCGTTCTTGTGTCCTCGACTCTAGTCTTAGTTGGGAGGATCACTTACCACTGAGGGAGTTTTCATAAAACAACAGATATCACTCAATCATAGTGATGGAACCTTTTAAGGTGTTATACGGGAGACCATCCAGGCCAACCTTGTGCTAGACAGACCCAGGGAAGTCAGCACTGGTGGGCCCAGAGATGGTACGAGCTACCACAGAGAAGGTGCAGATCATCCAGGAGCAGAAGAAGATTGTACAGAGCAGACAAAAGTCATATGCTGGAAGGAGGCAAGGACCTCTAGAGTTAGACGATGGTGACCACATCTTTCTATGGGTCTCACCTCTATGAGGTCTACAAAGATTTGGATGAGGCGTCATGTAATATATGAGGTTCATCGGAACTTTCTCGGTCTTTAGAAGAGTTGGAATGGTCTCTTACTGCTTAGCTCTTCCATCTCAGTTACACTAAGTTCACGATGTCTTCCATGTATCTCACCAGAGAAGATACGTGCATGAACCTTCTCACATTATCAACCATGGTGAGTTGGATGTCGAAGATGGGATGACTTTTACAGAGGATCTAGAGGATATTGAGGTTCGACCGGAGTGGGTCCTACATGGATGATCGATACCTCTATTGCACGTTCACTGGAAGCACTAGAACCTCCAGGAGAGCAGAAGGGAGAGGGAGGATCATATGCGTGTTTAGTACACCCACATATTCCTTTAGATCGAGTTGTAGATTACGAGTATGTAAATCCCTATGGTTTGGAGAATTTAAAGGCTTGAAAAATCCCGTGGAATTTTTTTTCTTAAATACATAGAAATTTTACGAGTTCGTGAAAATTGACGGCACATGATTCTGAGACTCGGTGTGCCTAGAATCAATTTCTAAAGTTTTTTTCAGGTATGTTCAGTAAAAATTCGAGTGAGTATTTATAACTATTGAACCGATTCTCAGAATTGAAAGGTGAGGGCATCATTGAACCTGTAGCACCGATATTCTCTTAAAGAGAATTTCAATTTGAAGGCAGTGGGTCGAGAATAAAAGTTACGTTTTGGGTTTTTGTGGAAAATAATAAAATAACGTGATCTTCACTTTATTTTTATTTGTGCCTCCATTTGGGAATTTTGAGGTGGGTCCCACTGGATCTATAACCTCCTTGTGGTGGTTGGGAGTGGGGACCACTAGGCCATGACATCCTAATAGAGGTTATGGTGGTGGGGACCACCCAAAACCACATATCCTCAAAATTTAAATATTATGGGTGGGGACCAACCCCCCCCCCCCATTAAATGAGAGGAGATGAAAACCTCTCAACCACCTCTTTAATGTGGAGGAGCCTCGTGTGCTTCCTCCACATTAATGTTTCCAACACACCCAATTAATGGTGCCAAATCCTCGCATTAATTTTAATGTGCCAACAAATGTTTTTTTTGTTTTGAAATATTCACAATAAAATAATAGATTTTATAACCTATTATTTGGCACATATATTATTCTTTGGGAAGAGGAGATCATTGGATAAAATGAGTTCTCCAACGAATAACCTCATCATCCAATGAAGAATAAAGAATATGTTCTTCCAATGAAGAATTCCATCAACGATCTTCTTCGAACTTCATCCCCAGACACCAACTGACGTGGAGCGTCTTCCAAAACCGACGTGTGAGCTCAGGATTTGATGTGTTCGGTGGACGCGATGAATGATGACAACACCATTTTTCCCCCATGACTCCGTCGATGACAACGTATCACGGTAGGGGTAATTTTGAGTAATAATACTTTCATTTTTCGCTAATTTGTTAGGAAAGGAATCGTTGCAGTGGTTGTAAAATAATTAAAGATCATATTTCATACTTCTTGATGAGAAAAATGGTACTACACTAAATACAGACGGTGTGGGGAAAACCAACATGGCCTAACACCTCCGTCTTTCTTGTTAGTGTTGATATTCGGCATGGTGATGAGGTGATGGAACGACGAAGGCCACGACTACACTACATGTTGCCTCCACGAACCGTGTCACCCTCGCAGCGCCCCGCCCGAACTAGTTCCTTCACCTCAGGCTGAACCGCACAGTCGGCTAGCTTCCAAGCCACACCAGTTGTGCCACCCATTAGCTGAGCCTACCGTCGGATCGAGCCGCGCAGACCACCCGACTGCCTCCGGCCTTCGGTGCGCCCCGTCTGATCCCCGCCGACTCGAGCCGCGTCGGCCCACCTGCCGGCCTAACTGGCCGAGTCCCCACTGCCCGCTGGCCCGCCTACAGGCCTGCCCGGCAACCTCTCGGCTCCCTACCACCCGACCTCCCAAGCCACCACCCAACTGAATTGGCACCGTAGCCGTGACGGCCTCCCGAGATGACCCATAGCCCCCTCACGGTGCCCTGACCAAACCAGACCGACCGCGCCCTCCGGGCCAAACTGCGTCGGGCTGCACCCTCGTGGCGTTTCGGGCCGAACCAGCCCCGAGCTTGGGCTGAACCGCCCAGGCAGCAGGCAGGGCGAGGCCCAGCGGGCCGGGCCGAACCTAAAACGCTGGCCTGACCAATGGCCCGGCCCCGACCCAACACGTTTGACCTAGTTGAACCAGACCGGGTCAGACCGTGTCGGACTTGACCCAGGTCCACTACCGACCATTTTCTTTCTTTGGATATATCTTTGGAACCGGCTGTCTGAATGACGAACCATCAATGGACCTGGTAATCATGGAGCATGATGGTCCCTTTGAGTCTACCCCATTGGAGTTCGGGGTATAGTAGAGATACGGTCAGGTTTGATCAAGCACGAATCCAACCGGGCCCCTAGGACCAAAAGGCTAATAACTCACAGACCATGCATCTGATTAACGCTTCGTCTATTTGCGTTGATACCACTGTGACATGGTGGACCTTTGAGATACTTCGTCAAAGTACTTTGTGACATTTGGAGTATCGACCAGTAGCTCATGGAGTGGATCCTCCCTGAGATGAGTGTGCGTATTTGCAGAGACGAAGTAGCTGGCTGAGATTTGATGATTGTTGACCATTTTGACTCGGAGTGACTCTACTAACCCAGTGGGGAGATCTATGGTGTCACGGTAGACCTGCAGTGGGGAGTTCCTTTGTGTCGCGGTAGACCCATGGTACTAGACAGGAAGAGTAGCTCACCAGGCTGTGAGGGGAAGCGCCTAGGTGACGCAGCATACCAATAGTGTGTAGCACATTGGTGACGCAGAAGACCCACGGTACTCGACAGGAGGAGTACCTCAACAATCCAAGGTTAGTGGGAAGCGCCTTGGTGTCGCGGCAGACCCACTGTACTCGATAGAGTAGGATTTCTCCAGCAGATGAGGTTTCAGTAATAAAAATCCTAGTTGAGCTGAGTCAGTAACTTTTGTGTTTACCTTATGATTGAGATGGATTACTTGATAACATAGGAATATGTATGGGCAGATACCTATGCGGGGTTATCTGTTGATTATATACTTTTTAGTTTACATGGTTGGATTTTGTGGGACATTGAGGTATCAGGATCCCTACTGAGTATCATTATACTCACCCCTGCATGGGTAATGCCTCCACCTCACTGTGTTGGATGAAGATGACGGACAACGCTGACTGGGGCTGAGACTAGAATGACTAGACGGTACCTCGAGGTAGACCTTATGACAAGTCGGTACACGGAGGAGACTGAAAGAGGTGGAGTACTAAGGAGGTTATCTATACCTACCCTGCAAGTAGGGATCCTGGAGGACGACCCAGTATCTATTTTACCTTTTTTATATTGTACTTGTTTTTCAGTTGTGCTTATACCTTCCTGTTGGGATGGTATTCCATCACCTTTACATTCAGCACTCTCTTTTGGTTATACAATTTTCTTAGTGTTTCATATACAGTTCTGTGCTCCGTTGTGTTTGTTTTCACGTTATAAAGGCAATGCCTTCCCATTTTTTTAGAATTACACCTTTGGTGTAAGTCGCCAGCCATTGGCCTATGGATGACGGGTTTGGGGTAGTCACGGCACGGGCCCGGGGGGATGGGTCGTGACATTGAAAAGTAAAATTTATATGTGAAATATTAATGTAAAAATCATATCATGGTAAATAATTTTTATTTTTCATTACTGATACATTTCATAATGAATATGGAAATATTATAAATTTTAATTGATAACCGAATTTTTATGTAAATAATTTACAATGATAAATTATATTTTTAATTTTTTAATGAATCAATGGTTAGTTTATAATTAAATTATTCCAATTTATTTAAATTGAATAAATTTCATGTATAATTTTCATATAAATTTTTTTTACTCATTTGATATTTTTAAATTTATAAACCTGTTTTATCACTCAATCTATAAGATAAAATTTAAATTATTTTTTTCTACAAAAGTGAATATAATTTGAAAAAACATGATACAAACGTTGTATTATACTAATTTATAATTTATAATATGAATAATATAATATTTAATAAAATAATTAATGAAAACTGTTAAATTTAATAATATTGTCTCAGATAAAAATATATCTACAGAGTGGTTAAAAAAATAAGATTTAAAAATTACACAATAATGGTCTAAAAACAATATTATTTCCAAATTTTCATCTTATAAATTATATAATAAATAATATATCATTTTTGTGTTTTTTATAATGAAAATGTTGGTGGAATTTAATCTTTCATATAATTACATGTTTTCCACCAACCACACTTATAAAAGGCCACACCCTCTCCTCTCTCCTTCAAACCATCAAACCACATAAGTTAAGACAATAACTTTTCAAATTAAATAATAAATTAATGTTCGTAAAATAGAATTATAATTTTGGGTAGATATCTATCATGAGAATGTGTTAGTGAAAATAGATGGATGGTTCATGAAGAAAAGGTAATGTAATTCAAAGAAAAAATTGATTGTTTTCAGCTCCACCAATCTAAATTACTATTATTCCATGATTATATAATAAAATAAGTATACTAAATTTAAATATATATATATATATGTTATGTTTATGAAAAAACAATTTACAAACTTCTATCAAAAGGGTAACAAAATCATCGTTCAGGTTTACATAGGAATACCTCCTAAAGAACAGATGTCATTCAATTTTTTCATTACCACTATTAATAGTCGCTGATAATGATGGATTAATAGTTTATATAAAAAATTTATTATATTTATGACGTAATTATACTTCATTAATTATTATATCCTATAGACCATTATGATTTTATTTTTCTGATTTTATGATAACATCCCTTGTGTCCATGATATAATACCACCTTGGGAAACGATGTGATTTTTCCACTCTTTACAGGGAATGAAATCAAGATGGGTTTAATAATTGTATATGATATATATAAAATAAATAATATATGATAATGGTAATGTATATATATACTAGTTATCCTTTTATCAATCAGTACAATAACAAAATGGAAATAACATTCATACAAATGTATGACCTATTGTCTCGATGAATGGTGTATCTTATTTACTAAAACTAAATTTCATGTATTATTGTAATTTAATATATCATAAATTTATATGTTATTTAAATAATGATATATTTTTAATAGATTATGAAATCATGATCAAAATTAAATAATCAAAAAATAAAGAGTGAAAACATAATAAACAAACATGGCAGTTAACACCCAGAACAATGAAAATAATGAACAATTATTAAAAACAGCTATTAATATGTTATGAAAGAATAAGATATGATATTATAAATATAAATATTATTAAATTTTAAGCTAAAAATAATCTTGAAACCATTATACATTAGGTTGAATAGTTTTTAACCAAAAATAAGTTTAAGGTAATGGATTTCATCTAAATTTAATTACAATGAGGCATATTATAATTCTATGCAGCTAATTACATTTAAATAGAGTATATAATACCCATTTGACAACAAATATCAAGAATAATACATTCATAATGGTTTTTTAGTTTTAATTCAAATTATTTCTTCTCTATGGATTTCAATTAAATGTTACCTAGTAGTAATTAATTTCATAACTGAATTACTTTTATTTTGGTAAAATCAGTTCATCATTGTAATTAATATTCTATTATTATGTGTATAATGAATTTTGAAAACCTAATGTTATATTTACACTTGTTTTATGTGGTGTTATAGCTGATATAAAAAAATTTCTCAATGACTAATTCTATCATGAATATTATGATAATATTTTGGGTTTATTTCCCAATCACTTTCTAATCGATATTGTTTATTAATGAAATTTCATTAAATTAAATTATATGATAATTTTTTAATATTAATTTTACTTTTAATATGAAATTGTTATTAATTATATTTTAATGTAATATTAATTTTTTTAATCTTGTGTATTCAAAATTATGGATAAATATATTTAGTATAATCTGACATCATTTTTCTCATTGGACGGAAATATGTTTTCTTACAATACCATGTTCTCTAAATATGTTTTTAAAATTTTTATTTAAAAACTGATAATGATTTATTAAATGAATTTTTCACATATTAATTTACCAAATGATTTCAAAAATAATACTCATCTCATTTTAAAAAAAATTCACTACTGTATCCAATATAAAATGATAAAAAAAATAACCTATATGGTATATACAAAATTACCCACTATTTTTTACTTGAATCATCATTTTCATATTCACAATGACACATTGAAGTTATATTATTTTATTTATATTCTAGATATTTTTTTTGTTTTTAGTAATATTTTTTAAAAAAAATTATTTTCCAAAAGATACATATTTTAAAAATTGATTCCAAATATGAAAATGATATTTTCCCGATGAATTGTTTAAATATCAATTTCAGTTCATAAAAGAAAAAAACTATTATTCTAACTCTAACTTGAATAATATCAATTGATATCAACTTGATTGTACCTCTAGATGGCTAATGATTGCATTAACTAAGGATAATTTAGAGAATATCTACATTGAATCTTTTTTTATGACATTAACATTTACATAAATTATTCACATTGTAGTTGACATTAAACTACACCTAAATATACATATTATTTATCATTTATATATTTATTTCCTAAATTGTATCCCATTTTTATTTATATTTTTTACATTGAATGTTATTTTACTAGTTAAGGGAATATTATACAATCATTACACTTTTATAAATATTAATATTTGATTTAATTAGTATTGTTTATGAATTAAATCCATTATTTAATAAATGAGGAATTATTTGGAAATAAAATAAAATGGTTTTTGATTGTTTAATTAAATCCCCTAGATTCATTGATTGTATTTTGAGACAAAATATATTAGCACCATACCCTTAACATTTGGAACCGAGTAGTTTTAAACTAACATGCTGATAGATGTTGATAAAATGTTCCAAGGAAACTTGTAGTACTATATTTTAGAATTTCCATTATTCAGAATTAAATTCCAAATATCAATGAGTTTATAATCTGATATGATCATAATATTCAACTAACAATGAGTTGGTCAATTAAATGAGATTTGTCTTAAATTATTTAACTTTCCATATTAATTATTCAATATTATATCACAATTCATATGTTCATTAAATTGAACGTGTTTAATATTTTTTACATCAAATGTTGATTACGTTTGTAAATTAATTCTTCATTATGTTGTACTTATCCCTTACTAAGAATTTGGGTTCAATGATAATTTTTTTCCTTTCCCTAGGATGAAAAAAAAGTTGTATGAATGATATACATGGATTTTCTAGATATTATAAATTTATACTCAATAAAAACTGTATTATAATTTTTATATTTTAATATTATATATGAATCAAGTATGTGTCTAGTCTACAAAAACAACTAAACTGATTAGTCCATTAGGATTTTAACCTTGGATGTATGATAATGTAATGGAACCATGTACCAGCTCCAGGATGCTAGGATTGGGGTATCAACAATTGGTATTCGAGAATATTTAGTAGAATCCTTGGGAACATGATTTATGACAACATATATTTGACAACAAAAATGATTTATAGAATTTGAGGATAAGTATAGAAGAACATATTAATGTTTTCATAATGTATAAATGAATATATTTCCTATAGAGGTATGACTTTTTGTATAATAAATGTTTTTTTGGTTCTAGAACAAATGTACTCGGGGTTAATATCATAGAAAAGGGTGTGTCGACCATGTCATGAGTGTATCCTGGTACATAAAAATGATCCTTAATGTGGAAGTAGTTTAATACGCTGAGGGGATATCATTGGCTAATATCTCATTCTTTTAACACTATCATGACGAATTAAAATATATAATGAAAATGAATTATCTATGTTAAACCCTAGAATAAGAAATGTCATAAATTTAGTTAAAATTGAAGTAGTATTTATGTGTATGTATTGAATGAAATTCATTTTTAGAAGTATGATTACAAACAAAATTCTCTTGAAAACAATAATGAATGATTTGTGTTTTATATTATATTTTAAGATAAATTATTTTTTCATCAACGTATGAATCTTGGATACCATTATAGGTTATTGTAATTAAGGTTGATCATATGTTGAGTTCCTTAAAACCTAGTTTTCAAAATTTATTGTGGTAGGAATGTCCTTGGAATAAGTAAATATTGGTGGAATTTATAGTAATAAATGTTTTAATAGAATGGTTATATGATAAATAAATCAATTAAATTTTGTAGACATGAGTTTAATGGTATATATTAATAATAGGGTTTACATGATCATTAATGTCATTGTAATAATAGTAAAATTATATTATCTAAATTTGTAAATCTAAATAAATAAATTATGATTAAATTTTTTTATAAAATGTTTATTTAACAATTATCCTAATTTTAACGATAACCATCTTATAAGTTGGAACATTATTTGATTATATTAATAAATTTTATAAAAGGGATAACCTACATATAGGGTGTAACCCACCACTTCCATAATGTAGATATAGGTTGAACCTTTATCTAATGGATTAGAAGGGTTCATTCCTACCACTGGACTACATGATATACTGGTTAACGTGTCACTGATTTTTGTTAAAAAACGTTTTGTATATAATTTAATGATCAAATAATGGGATTACTTTTGATGTTTATAGAGTGATTTACTCACCATATTGGTTTTGGAATATAGGAAAGTACATATGCATTTAATTTTTAATATTTTATGTATTTTACAATTTGTTAATAGTGAATTTTAGGGATTTGAGGATAAAAATATTCATTTTTGGATATTTATTCTATTGAATAAGTGATAAATTGGAAATTGATCAAATGAAAACAAAAGGATAAATTGATCTTAAGAAATTGTAAGGTATCAAGTAATTATATTTCCTTGTATTTTTAGAAAATAAAATGATTCATCCATATTAAAAAATGGATATTGAAATAAAATTATATTCTATTTCCATCATTTGTGATGATATCAATGAAATTTTTACACCAACTTGATTTAGGGGTTTGAGTCCCTTAATCTTCCATGTATCATTATCCATCTTATGATCAAAGTCCTCTCTCAGTATACGTATGTATTTATGCTTTTCCTCCAAGTTCATATCATCACATTCCACCAATGTTCTACATAATAGAAACCAATTTATATATTATTAAATGTGACCATTGTACTTATAGTTCTATTTAATAAGATGATATTTTATTAAAAAATAAAATTTCAATTTTCCAATAATATATTTTTCAAATATAAAAACCATAAATTACATAGATCTTGTTTAAATTGTGGGACCACAATTTATTTATGGTGGGGAGAATGTAAAAACATGAAAATTCTAAAAGAATAATATATTATTCTATTCTGCATGAAGAAAAAATCAAAATGTAAATGAGAAATAAAAATATATAAAATTTTGGATATATTTATTAATATGAATAAATTAAATGTATTATATACATTTAAATGAACTTAATACTAGGAAAACATACGTTACATAAAGATTTTACTTCTTTAATGGATTTTTTCATTCAAGACAGAGTTTTACTGAATATAATTAAAATTAATATTTAAAATTAAAATTATCTAATAGCCTATAAATATGAAGTTATGAGTTGTATAAAATGACGTAAGACCTTATATAGATGAAGTCATTGGTTACAAATTATTTATAAATAAAAAAAATTCAATATAAAAGAAATGTTTTCATATAATCGACTTTTATATTCTACATAAATTCTACTATAAAAAATGATAAATTCAGAATTGATTTTTTGATCAATGGGAATTTTTATATTTTGATCAATAGTGAAATATACTGAATATTAATTGAAAACTGATTTTTTGTATATAATTTATATTGATTCATTTTATTTTTAGTAGGTTTTAAAGAAAAAATATTTCAAATATACATATATTAATCCAATTTAGCACATTTTTATAAATTTAATTAACAATTTAGAAATAAAAAATTTTAACTTTTGAAAATGTGATCATTGAAAACCCCCATTCTCATATCATATGCAAGATTAGTTTTAAATTAATTATCAACCAGTAATTTGAATTTAATGTGGAAAAATATATTCAATATTTTTGTGTCAGAGTAATTTAAAATTTATGATATGGTAAACATAATTTTCTACCACAAATATTAGTGAATACAAATTATGGAAATCACAATGATTAAGATATAAATAATTTCCCTTAGTATTTAAATTTTGAAAATAAGCTATAAAAATGACCAAAACATATAAAAAACTATTTGATGAACATAAATCGACCTTATACATTTTACAATTTATAGTGGCTCATTATTAGCTATTGGTGGTATGCAAAAAACATTGGTGGATATCAGTCTTTCAAAAATATTACTAGTCCCCCACTCATCCCACTTATAAAAATCCACCCACACTTCTCTTCACTTCACACCTTAACACTTGTTAGAATCCCAGAATACTTTCAAAATTAACTGTCTAAATTCCATAAACTCATCTTGTAATGATTATATTTTTCATAAATTCAACATTGGATGGTGTTATTACAACGCTAATTTTGATATAAAAGGAAAGAGGTAATGGTCTAATAGAGTAATTTTTATAGTATTTCCACCACAAAATAATAAAATATATATTATTCCATGATTATATAAAATAGTAAATATCAAAAATTTACATACATGTTTTTATGTTAAGGGTACTTCCAAAAAATTCACACACTTCTGTAAAAATGGGTTATAAAAACATTTTTCTTAGGTATGATGGACTTCACCTTGCAAAATAGTCTCATAAAAGATTAAATTAACCATATTTCATGTTGGTTATATTGATGGACTTATAGTTAATATATGATATATATGATATTTTTTATTTTATAATTATTCTATAATTGTTATATCACACATACCATCATGTTATCCACTATTTGAGACTACGATAAAGCCTCTCGTGTGTATGGTGAACTAATACCTTCTGATGAGATGTGATTCATTCATTCATTACATAAAATGAATTAAGGATGGGATTAAAAAATATTTTATATATAGAATAAAAATTATATAGGTATGATAAAAAATATATTTTTATAATTTTATTTTATTCATTATAATAAGATTAAAATATAGAAACACTATTCACACGTACATACGACCTACCATCACCAAGAAAGGTTTATTTCATTTCATATCACAAGATTTTATGGATTACAGTAATGTTATATATAATAAAGATATATGTGATATATAAATCATGGTTTACATCTTGTAGATAATGAAATCCTATTCCATATAATATGAAATAAAAATATATCAAAACATACTAAAAAATATGAAATCAACACTCGAAACAATTAAAATAATTGAAGATTGTTAACAAATGAGTATTTAGATGTTATTAAATAAAAATGGATTTTGTTATAAATATTTATAATATTATTCTCTCAGTTAATAACATGATTAAAAAAAATATGTCATAAGATAATGAGAGGTTAACCAAAAGGAAGCGTAAAGGGAAGGTATTTTATCACAATTTCATTTAGTTGAGGCATATAATAAATTTATGGACATAATTAATATTATTTGATTATGTGTAATATGTATTGAGAATATATATTATTGTATTTAAACTTTTGAGGTTGTTTTTTAGATCATACACATAATCAATTCATCGATTAATATTACATCAATATTATGATCTGTTTTAGTGTTTACTAGACAATATCATTATAACTAAGGTTGATTAATCTTGAATTTAAATAAAATGAAATTATATGATAATTTTTTAATAAAAAATTTAAGGTTCTTAAACTATGTTAATTAAAGATATTTTTCATGTGGTATTAAATTTTTTCTAATATGGTGTATATAAATTTTTTTTATCGGTTTTTAATAAAATTATACAGAATTTATCTCCTCCTTCAGATATTTTTTATCCTATAAAAAATTTATCTCTAAAATTGTTTTCAAAAACATTTTCATAATTTTTTTTACCATGATTCATTAAAATAAAATTTTACCCATTTTATCCTTTTCAAAAATTTATTCAAAGGAATCTTATTTTACATTTTGGTACAAGAACATTTCAAACAATTTTATAAATGAAAAAAGAATACTCATATTTACATTATACAGTGTGTATAAAAATAATTATTATTATATATTTAAAGATTATTTGAATGTTTAAAAGGTCGTTTTTGTTAAAATATTAATAATATGGAAATTATTTTTTTATCTTAAAAGTTAAATTCAATGAATATGATTTCCAAAAATAAAATGTTATTTTCTTCATGAGTTTTTTAATGCTATTTTTTATTTCATCAACAGAAAAAACGTATTCATACTTCAATGGGAATAAGATTCATTTATATTTACCTTATTCTTCATCGATGTGGCTTATTATTATTTTTACAAATGGTAGTGTTGAAAAACAATTCGTTGAATTATTTCTGTAGTCATTA
The DNA here is from genome assembly GCA_963277665.1 of Viscum album. Classification (NCBI taxonomy): domain Eukaryota; kingdom Viridiplantae; phylum Streptophyta; class Magnoliopsida; order Santalales; family Viscaceae; genus Viscum; species Viscum album. Next base: position 538,568,165 of record OY728157.1, read on the forward strand.
ACATTCCCCTTAATTATTCACATTCTCTTCGGCACTAAATTTTTCCAAAAAATACACATTATTTATCATGGATAAGTTTATTTCCTAAATAATATACAATTCTTACATATTTTATTTACTTTGAATGTTATTTCATTAACTACTGGAATGTTGATTAATCCATATCCATTACTAAATAAGTATTTTTGATAAAGCACATTGTCCATAGATTAAATCCATTATTTAATATACGTGGAATGATTGGGACATGAAATTAATGTGTTGGGGAATGATTATTGTAAGCCCCTTGATGCATCAATAGTATCATGAAATAAAATCCTTTTTCCAAAGACCATTCATGTTGGGAAAGAAGTAGTTTAAAACTATTTGGATGACAGATCATTAAAGTATATATATATATTGAATGGTCCTAACACAAATCAAATGTATTGTTATCTATAATTATTTACACTATATAAAGGATATATCTTGATGTAAAAGGTAACTTGTTATTGAAAACAATATTTTTAATATTATAGAATTTCTTTTATTTAAATATTATTAATTAATATCTAATATATTTTATCTATGATAATATCTCTAGATGGATTTCATTTATAGTTATTTGATAAATTAGAATGTTTTGCAATTAATTACCATTCCAAATACATTATTCATTATTATATCATATTTTTCATGTTATTGAAAATAAAATTATATTCATTTATTTACCATTCCATGTTGATTAAACCCATTTACTCATTATTTATTCCACTATAATCAACCCATGTTGTAAATTTGGGATGTCCCTTAATTTGTTTTCATTCACCACGATACCATGATGTTTTCTATAACTAATAAATATAGGCAAGCTAGATGGAATGAAGTAATTCTAAAAAAAATTATTTCCATATTTTGATATTCATCTGTAATACGTGAATCATGTTTGAATATATTTTACTAAGAAAACTAAAATATTTAGTATTGTGCGATTTGAATATAGTATCTATGAAATTTTAATGGTTTTACATGCTTGTTCCAAGTAGATGGGGCCAGGGTCACAATATTTGTCAATAAGGAATCATTTTTGGAATCCTTGGGAAATATGTTTAGAAAAACATATATTAGGTAACATAACCATATGATACAATAAAGATAATAATATAATAACATTCAAATGTTTTGGTAAGGTGGAGATTATGTTAATTTTTCTATATAAAAGTCTATGTTTAGATATAACAGGTACATATGGTTTTTAGATATATATCGAGGGGTAATACCACTAAAAGGGGAACATTAAGATTATGTCAATGGTAAGAGGGTACAAAAAGATTAACCTTAAAATGAACCTATAATTTCACTCCTAGGGGATATTCTTACGATAATTCCAATTTTATTTACAGACCATTATGAATCATTTAAATTGATATTAATAAGCAGTGATCTTAGTTAAACCATAGACTAGAGGACGACAATTGGTGTTTTGGTAATAGTAATCATCAACCATATAATGATTTTGATAAATTTTAAGGGAAATAGTGTATTCATTATAATAATCCTTAAGTATACTTTATTGGTTTAATGATTTTAATGTTGATCAAATTAAAAAATTAATAAAATACCTTTTAATTTTTTTGAGGTAGGAATGCCACAAGATTAATGATATTTTGGTAAAAATTTACAAGAATAATATGTAATAGTGAAAAAATTACATTTTAAATATTTATATTACATTTTATTGACATAATTTTAAAGGTTCTGATAACCATAAGGAGAGATATGATAATTATTGATGTTGAAATAATAGTCAAATAAGATTAGAAGACTTTCTAAAAAATGTGTTGGGAATGTTAATAAAAAGGTTTTTTGATGATTATCTTTATATCATGTATGTCTATCATATTTGTTTGAAATATTATAGAAATTAAATTAATATAGTTTATAAAAAGAAAAAATTACATTTTTGGTGAAAATACGTCACATCTAGAATGGTGATAGGGCTCAATCCCAAAACTGAAGGATGATAAGGGTTATGTACCTAAAAATCGACTACTAGATATTCTGGTTATGTTTCATTATTTTAGGTAATCAATTTTAGGAATAAATATTTATGCTCAATCAGTTGTATTACTTTTCCAGTTTGTAGAACTATATATATTGTAGATTGGTTTTATAAAATAGTTAGAGAAAATGGAAAGACTTATCACACATTTATGGAACTTACATTTTGTTAAAATTTAATTTTATTGCTCTAAGTATTAAAATTTCATTTTTTTATATCTATTTCATAGAATATTTAATGAAATAAAAGTTGATCAATGAAAAAAGTGAGAACAAAAATTTACATAAGTTATAGAAATTTTACAATTAGGTATATTTCCTTACATTCAATGATCATAAAATAATTCGGCAAAATTATAAAAAGGATTTTGAAATAAAATTATATAATATTACAATTAGGTCTGACGATATAAATGAAAATTTAAAATCTATCATATTTATGGTGTTTAGGACCTTAAAATTTCATAGATAATTGAATTTATTGTGATAAATGACCTCAATCACTTCTATTAATATTTATGATTTTCATCAATTCCGATATCATCACATTCCACCAATGTTCTCTAACATAAGATCCTTGTTATATGTTATTATGTATGACCTTTGTACGTTCCTTTTTTTATATTTATTAGGATATATCATTAACCCTTTAAATATGTGTTATTTCCAATAATGGAGTTTTAATAGATGAAAAATTATATTATTGAGATCATGTTTACATTACTGGGGAAAAATTCATTTTAGGTTTGGAGAATTTCACACCTAGATAATTCGAAATTTATTACAATTTTGTAAATTATGTATGTGATATGAAAAAAAATTGAATCTAATATAATGTCATAAAAATATATGATATCTTTCTCATTTTAAATAAACTAAATCTATTATATATATTTCAATTCATGAAATACTATTTTCTCACGAGTTACATGATGTAATTACTTTCTTCGATGCTGCATGTTGCACGCATATCCTCATTTTTTCAAATTCTATTAATATTATTATTTTAAATTACACCTATATCATAGAAATTAAATTCGACTATTTTAATAGTATAAACTAACTTATAAAAATATATTTTTCTATTCCTTGGTTAGAAATTTATTATAATGGAATTTGAAAACCAATTGAATATGAAGAATATGATTTTATTAAAATAGTATTTTCAGGTGTTGAATGTGTTTAATATAAAAAATGAAATTAATTGATATTATTTGATGATATTAATAAAATTAATATATTACACATTATTTTTTATAAAATTAATTTACATTAAATCAGTATATTTTATCATCATGAGATATGAACAACTATAATTATATACATAAAAAGTTGTAGTGGACTAAAGGTGGGTTTCATGACTTATAATGGTGTATTTACTTTAAAACTAAAATTTGACACTTTAATATATTTTATTTTAAAAAATAATCTAATTTTATTTTATATTAATGTGAATATTATCTTAAGGTTAATTTTTTTGTATTTTTCCGAGCTCTTTAAATTTTTGATTAATAGTAAAAAAAATATTGAATGTTAATTGAAGGTGACTTTTCATTTAAATATGTTTTAATATTAAATTATATTTTGAATTTGATTAAAAGTTAAATCAATTCAATAAAACATCTTTTAAACCAATATATAAAATTTTATTCAATTTTATTCTGATTTTTTAAATAATCTTTTTTTAAACTCTTGAAAATTCTATTCATAAAACCCATGTTTCTCATCCATTTGTAGGATTAATTTTAATATTATATACTTATAATTATGTTAACTGAATTCATAAAAATGTATTATATATTTATAATTTGAATAATATATAAATTATAATAATATAAACATAATTATTGACAAAAATATTAATTAATTTTTTTAAAAATAATTTTATTGGTTCAGATAAAAATGAGTTTACATAGTGGAAAATAATAGAAAAAAAGGTGCTAAATGAACCAAAAATATGTAAAATCACTATTTTATTGAAATATTTTAACATAATAAAACATTTTATCAATAATGGATAAATATTTGTATATTAATCAAATAATGTTACACAATTATTATGCCATTTTATGAATAATTGAAAATTATATTACAAGAAAGGGTCATAATGTCTAGTTTTATAGAAGATTAGGTATATATTTAAACCTCGTGAAACCAAAATAAAATAAAATTCATGTTTAATAATAATAATGATACCGTAACTCTGTTGGATCAATTAAAATTTCCTAGTATGACTTGAAGAATACCTAAAAAATGATGGATTAAAAAGCACAACAAGGAATCCAGAATAGAAAGAAAATATAAAACATAGTTTAAAAGGCATAACATGATGACATAAATGCATGAAACATAAATACAGATTAGTACTAATAACATTTATATCATGAGTACATAAGATCATGGTATAAAAATATAGTGAAAAAAAATATGACATGACATAATCAAGAGTCAAGGATAACTACCATAACTATATCACATGGTGGAGAATGACTAATAAAGTAACATGGTTCACTCCATGTCCCAAAACGATGTCCCATGGGACAGAATTATACATAGATAATTGAAGAACAGAATGGTTACACCCATAATAAATTATTTTGGAATATTTCTTCCATGTAGATAATCATACATAAGGAATCAAATATAATAATAAGGTTTTTCAATTGAATGAATAGGGTATCATAACCATGACAGAGGGCATAACCAAAAATAATATAATAATTGTGTCCATAAAATAATTTATTCATATCATATATGTAAATTAATAAGTTAATATAGAAAATTATCAAAATATTTTAAGTCAATCTAGAGTGAAAACATGTAAAAATAGTATTTATGAATCATTAGAAATAAAACATTTTGGTCCAGTTCATGATAAATATTAATGTGAATTCAAAGAGGGAAATTAGTATTATTTTTTCTAAAAAAATAACTAAAACAATATTTATTTTCATAACAATATGGGTTCTTTTGTAAAAATAATTGTATCATACAACATATTATGTACTTTACATGAAAATGGATAAGAAATTTGTATGTTCCCTTTAATCAGGCATTATTTTTTGTATGAAATTGGAAGGGACCCTTTTTTAAAATATGAATTTCTATGTAATATAAGGATTATATGATATATATATATATATGTAATTTCGGATGATATAAAAAAAATTTAAAAATAAACATAAAAATTTATAGGAATTACATTTTGTTAAATAGAGAGAAAGAGTAACCTAAAGGGAAAATGGAGATTCAGGTAGAATTTGTTACCTTATGTCTGAAAGTGTTATGCACTCGATATTAATGTAATTTATAATAAAATTTAATCCATGATTTAATTAATTATGAAATTTATATAAAATTATTGTATTTATTATACTTCTATTATGTTCATTTATAGCCTCATTGATGGGTTATTAGTCTCAATTTAATCATTTGGGAGAATTGGTTTTCTTGGTTTTCAGAAATGATTAACATGTATACATATAGAAAAAATAATTTAAAATTAAATTGGTTTCCCATAATTGAAGTAATATTTAATTAATTAAAATACATAATATTAAATTGATATATAAATTATTTAGTAATTATGGGTGAGTATTAATCATTAGATAAGTCATTAGGGATAATCACATAGAATATTTTCGCAGTTTTTCGTCCATAAAAAGATGTTTTGTTTTATTATTTAATAACATGTATATAAAATGGTTTTATTATAGTAAATATAATTTAATACATATATAATAATATGGGTTAAAAAATTGTATTTTGAGATGTCCTTAACTAGTTAATTTAAATTGAAATCTTCATCTTCCTTGAATCCGAAAAATTAACACATCATGGATAATGTTTCCATTTTTAGAAAAAAATGGGGAAGTGAAATAAATGATGATAGATTATTACCATACCATAATAATATGATATTATATTTATGGTAATGATTTTATTAGTAAATTTTTGTTATATGAGGATGGAAGAGAATATAAAAAGAAAATTACTTTGAATGAAATTAACAGAAAGGAAACGGATTTTTACCTCTTGAATCATTCTCCATTATAACCAAATTATAGAGATTGGATTCGGTATCCTATTGAAACCAAAGTCATCAAGATGTGGTTGAGGGTATTGGGAATATAATTTGAGAAGAATTGTTACATTTCTAAAATCTTGGGAGGAGTGAGGATAAGAGGCGGTGAGGGTGGTATTTATAAGGGAGGATAAGGGAAGTTTCTCATTATTTTATTCATTAATTAATTATTTTGGATCTAGAGTATCAATATTTTGAAAATAATCACCATAAAATAAAAATATATTATGTAAGTTCTAGATTGTGTATCTTAAATTTGTTTTTACTTAAGTAATTTTTATTTATCTTATAAATTATATATACATTAATTAACGAATATGACTATTCACAAAAAATTCAATTATTTTAGAGAAATATGAAAATTTAACCCTAATAATGTTTTATGTGGATATTTTTAACGTGGAATCCATATAAATAATAATAATTTTCCATGTATGATATATTTAATATTTTGTCAAAATCATCATTTACAAGGACGATGACAATTTTATAATTAAAACATATTTTCAAACACATTGAAAATTTAATTAAGGTCTCATAAAATTATACTATAATCATAATACATCAAAATATTAAATAATGAAGAAATTATTAGGAATAAAAATTGTTTTTAAATGATATATTAAACATGAAATAAAAAATATACAACTTTGTATTATAAAAATATCAAAAATTATTTTATAATTTCTAAAACCGTTGTTTTAATATACTATGATATTATTATATCATATATTAATTTTTAATATGGATATTTTTAAAATATTCATTCATTGGCGAGGATACAATTCTATTTTCTATTTTACTATTTATAATAGAAACATATATATTCCAAATTCAAGTTACTATTTCCTTGGTATGTGTTATTTAACTTATTGAAATACCTATTATTTATTTCATTATTCTTTAATAATTTAAAATGATTTTCATCTTTACATTCATCCCCCTTTTTATAATTTACCCCGGGAATTGTTTTTACATAATATGGTGTTTACAAGTGGGGGTATTTATCCTTTATATCCTCCTCCAATATCCATGTTTCTTCTTTGTACTTATAGTTCCAACAGAGTATTATGACTAGTTCTGTAGTTTTTTGCAAACAAATGTATCTCTACGGTCCGAGATCATCACTGGATTCTTCTCATATGAGAGATCATTTTCCAACTACACAACCTAAAAATTCAGTGTATGTGGAGGACTATGTATTCACATCCTCTAAATGGATACATGGAAATTTTTTTGCACTTATGTAATGGTAGTTGGATGTGATAATCAACAGAAACCTAGGAATTTATATTCCATTCTTCCAAAATTTAGTAATTCCATTCCATAATGATATGTAGATAAATACTATTTATCGAAACAAAAACTGTTTGTCATGTCACTGATTTTTTTTATGGATCTTATGTTGACATTTGGTACACTGATGTGAAGATGAATACTCATCACATACTCTGCCATTTGAGATAATAGCATCTTATATTTACCAACTTCAACCCAATATTCTAGTGGTATGCATATTTTCACATAAAGGGCTTCATAATGATCAATTTGGATTATATAGTGAAAACTATTATTATAACACTATTCAACAAAAGGTTTTTGTTTTCCTCATACTCCGTTAAAGTCCATAAAACACACTCTCAACATGTATTATAGTATTTTAATTGTCTACTAAAATTTTCCAAATTTTTGAGGATGACAGGCCATACTGATGTTCAAATCAGTGTTGAGTGAATATTGGAGAGATTTTTAGAACATGAAGGTAAATCTGGGATCTCGATCAGATACAATTGGCAACTCTAATTCATGTATCCTTACCAATTCATTGATGTATACCCATGACATTCGGTCTAATGGGAAGTCCTCACAAATTGAGATAAAATGAGTTGCATTTTTATGATGATTTACAACAATCTATATATCATTATTTCCTCTAGAATTATTATGATGTATAGTGAAAAAGTCATTGTATATGTTTACCATTTAAATATTTGTATGGTTAATGGTTGCTTCATCCCCTGACACATTTTCCTTTACAAATTCACCTGCAAACCTACCAGGCACACTGATGAATATTTAAAAAACTCATTCATATTTTCCATCCAATAGTTCTCTCAGATATCATGATACATTTTTTTGAACCCTAGGTGAACATGGATGGTTGAGAAATGTGATTTATTCATAAACCCCTTCTTTATATATTGATTTTATTATAAACCCAATAATGATAAAAATATTACAAATCATTCTTTCTCTATATTGAAATCAGATGATTATACATTTCTTATAGCTTACACCATTTTCTGAATTTCAACATCCATACATTCGCACTCATTTATTTTCTACATAACGGATGGTGGAGAAATAATTTGAGGAAGGATTCATGATGTTCCTTCCGTAATGATTCCCATGTCCACACATTACGAATATGAGAATATTTCATCCATTTCAATTATTATCTTTGATATGGATGTGCTATCCATTCAACCTATAGTATTTGCCACCTTATTTTCATTGAATACATGGTAGTGTATTGTTTAGTCATAATCATTGATTATATTTAACTAGCTTCATTGGAACATATTAATCTATATTATTGTAAATATATATTTGATGCTTTCATGATCAATATATATCTCACACTTCTCCTCGTAGACGTAATGTCGGTGGATTTTCATGGCGATGATCACAAGAGAAAAATACATATCATTTATATGATAATTTTTATCATGTATTTTCTTCTCTCTTTAAGAATAAGAAATCAATTTATCATATTTTATCATCACACAACCTAATATTTTATTTTTAGAATATTTTTACACCACAATGAGTTCCCCACTTGTTAGGGGTTTGAGCATCGGTGCCGTGATAAACCACCTTTTCAACTCTCTAAAGAAACCATTATATTCAATAGTCTTGAAAATAATTTCTCCCTTCCCAATAATCTTGGTTTGTCTGTTTAAAACCATGATAAGTTATTTAGAATGAACTGGTAATACATATCTAGACCAAGCAATCTATAGATCTACATTTCCAATGTTGGCATATACCACCATTCATTTTCCATTATCCTAGAAGGGACAATAAATATCAATTTTATGGTGAATTGTTTTTTCAATAATGATATAAACTCTATCCAAATCCCTCATTTGTTTTAAATTGATTATATGTTCTCCCTTCATAATGTTTTTACCACAGTATTTAAATTATCCTCATGTTTCACATTACTCATTGAGTATATCAGAATATCATTAGTAATGAATACACTTATTTGTCTTGGATATCTATAAATAATCCTGTCATTATGTTCATAAAATTTTATAGAGAATTTTTGATTCCATAAGGAATCAATATGAACTCATAGTGTCCATAACTATTTCAAAAAGCATTGTAGGGAATATCTTCTTTCATCACCTTTAATTGATGATATCATAAAGGATGATCCACCTTATAGATATAACTAGCACCACATAGCAGATCAAACAAGTCATATATCCATGGTAAGGGAAACATAGTATTTTAAATTAATTTTTATATTTCGTGACAATCAATGATAAGGCCCATTGATTCGTCCTTGTTCATTAATAATATGACTAGTTCACCCAATAGTGAAGCACTCGAGCATATACAACCAAATTCAAATTTCTATTGAAACATCATATTTAGTTCATCTAGCTCAATATTGTCTATTCTATATGCTATGTTTCATATAGGCAGATATCCCTGAATAAGTTTAATTCAGAACCAAACATCTCAATTTGGAGAATGACTAAATAATGATTTTGGGAATACAACAGTGTAATCTATCATGATGGGAAATTCTTAGAGAGTGATTCTCTACATTGTCTCATGAATTGGTGCTAAATATGATTTCTCATAAAAAATATGCCCAACAAAGAATCGGATTCTTAAGGATATTGATATTCTTCAATAGAGTTGTATAGAATTTGAGGATTAGTTCGGATTTGAAGTGTCAAATCCAGTTCATGACAATGGATTTTGGCTTTATATAATGAGATCCAATACATCCCCAATATGTTTTCAATATTTACCGAATGATGTATTCCATGATTATATTATAGTTTATGTCCATAAATATTACTGGAAGAGGTGTTATAAACAATGAAAAGAATAATTTCTTTATTTTAAATTCTCACAGAAAACTCAACCGCCAGATTTGATGTGGTGAATGAATAATTCAACAAAACACACAAGATATAAACCAAAATTAAATACAATGTTCTATTTTATTTAAGGAATGACCATTTTACATGTCACAACATCATTTTTGAGATCCTCCATTTCAGTAGGGATTATATATTCCTTTCCATCATTCTATGGATGATGTATTAGTTTATGGCCTCCAACAACCCTTGGATTAGGGAAATTGCTCACCAAATTCCCATGTTCATGGAAATTGAAACACCAAACTACATTCTTAGTGTTGATCTAAAACATCCTTTATTCTTCTTCTTCATTAGTGGGATTATTAATATCCATTTTACTGTTATTACCTGTTTATAATTTTAATCCCAATTTCAAGCATCTCTTTGTTCCGTTTAAGAACATTTTTGGATTCTTCCTTTTAAAATTTTTACACAATGGTTGTTGGATCTTCTTCCCATAAATAGATGTATCTATTGATCCACCCATATTGAAATCCATTTTACTCTTTTCTTATCGAGCTCATGAGAAGACTTAGAGTCTCTAGTCTCCAATTCAACTTTCATATTCAATGGAAAATCTCCTCACACTGGTTATATATTTAAATCACCATCTCCTTTCATAGATTCGGCTTTAATTCATGAATGAAGTGATCCACCATTATTTTACTATTTATAAAGAATCCATAAGATTATAATGAAATCCTTGTGATGTTTTCCACATATACCTTGATAGAATTCTTTTCTTTATTCTTCAGTCTTAGGAATTTCCATTCCATTTTGAGATGTAGGGTTTAGGGAAATATATATTGAAAAATATTTTCTGGAATTCCTCCAAATCAATAAAATCCGATTAATCATTGGACATTGTTTTATTAATCATTTTACACCACTGGTTGACTTCCTCATAAAAATTGATAGTCCTATATAACAACATTATCTTCTTATGAGAACTAAAGTATATAGATTTTATTATCAATATATTTAATATATTATTCTGTAAGGTGTGGATTAAAAGATACTGTAAAGACCTGTAAATTTCAAGGAAATTTTTTTCTTAATTTTCTTTGAAATTTTACAAGAATGTAGTTTCTGACGGAACCTGATTCCGAGGCCCGGTGTTCCCGGAATCATTTTCCGAAGTTTAGATCGGGTACGTTCTGGGAACGAACGAGCGGGTTTTTCTAACTTTTGAACCGGTGATCGGAATCGAATTTCGAGGGCACCGATGAAATCTCAGCGCCGATATTTGTTTAGAAATGCCTTTTCCGGAGTTTTGTTTTCTCATGTGTGGTTTTTAATTTTTGGGGTTAAGTTAAGTAATAAAATAAAGTGGTGCGACAACTTTATTTTATTTCACATAAAGCCACTTAAAAGCCACTTAATCTAAGTTAAACGGATAGGGTGGAACCCAAAATATCCTACCCACTTGGTAGGATATTTGTGAGGTGGGGCCCACACGAGCCCCACCGTTTTGTAACTTCTACGTAACGCACCCGCAACCCCCCTCATTAATGAAAGCCAACCATGCATTTTTCTGGTTAAGAAACACCTCATTAATTGGGCAGTTAAATCATTATAATTAATTCACTGAATTAATTGTTCATTTCTTTTCTTTTGAAATTCAAACATGTCATGTGTGCTAATAAAATAAGATAACTCTTATTTTATTTCTGTTGGAACTTGTGGCATGGAGAGGATTTGGAGGAAAGCGTTCTTCTTTGACGAAGAACGCGAAGAACGTGAAGAATGCGAAGAACGCTCCGACCTCCGAGGAAGAACCCCAAACCCTCGGAGGTCGAGGACGTGACGCCGTGTACTGCGACATCAACGACGCTTCTTCCACAATTCTCCTTCAGCGACATTTCATCCGTGACGATCCTTCTCTTCTGCAACGATCATATTCTTCCGCGACAGTTAATTCCGTGAAAAACTCGCGTTCGACGACAACGCTTGAGGTATGGAACTATGTTTTTAGAATGATTTTATTCCCTTGTTTCTTTCTTTCTAAAGAAAACAAAGAAACATGGATCAACTTGTTACCTAGTTGATCCATGAACGTTTTCCTTGCTGGTTGGGAATAATCTGTTTGGGTTGTTTCTCTTTTGTTCGTGAAATTTTCCTTGTTGTTCTTCGTCTTTTGGGCCGCTTGTTACCAACTTAACAGGAGGAGGTTGAACCGCACGAACACGGCCGACTCTCCTCCCCATTTGTTTTTTTGATTCGTTGTGGCACAAAAAAAGGCGGCACAGTGAAATGGCACCGGGCGGACACGAGAAATAACACGGCGAAGAAGCGTGGCGCCGTTGCGTCGCGCCGTTGCGCTGCGCCGTTGAGGCCGAACAAAACCGCAGGCGGAGTCGGGGCTGCGGAGGCGATTTGAGGACCCCGCGGTTTGCTATCAAAGTGTGGATCGACGGAAGATGGTGAGGCGGGATGTAAAGGCATTTTGAAGGCATTTTAGGGAAGAATGAGTCACGGGACGAGCACTGGCGAAGACCGCTCGCGAATTGGACCACTGGAGCGCGTTAGGTGGTCTGCGGAAGCCCCCGCCGGCGCGCCACGCCGGCACGGCGGCGCAGGCGGCCGAAGGCATCGTCGCCCGTTGCGCCGCCGAGAAGACCCGCCGCGGATGAATCTGTGGTGTCGCTGGCCGGTCCCACGGCCACACGGGACTGCGGAGGAGGGACGCGGCTTATGCCGCGTCCGGGTGTCACGGAGCGACCCCGAACGGGGGTTCGCGGCTGCCTTGTGCGGCGCCTGGCCAGTGCCAGCGAGCCGGCCGAGTCACCCGGCCGGACCGCCGGGCCTGGCCGCACCCAGCTGGGCCGGGCCGCGCCGACCGGGTCCAACTCGGACCCGGGTCGGGTCGACCCGGTGTGGGCAGACCCAGGGGGGTTGGGCCGGGTCGTCCGGGCCCAGACCCCCCCGTTTTCAGACACTTTTTGGTTTTTCGCTCATATCTTGAGCTGTAGACCTCTGATCGACACACCTTTAGCGGAGATACAACCCTCGGATCGAGACAGGCATTTCGGTATATTACACTGATGGTTTCAGACTACATTGGGTTCGGCCGGGTTGGTTCGGATACGAAACCAACCGGGCCCTCGGAGCGGAAACGCTTATATCTTGAGTTTCGGATGTCCGATTGACATGCCGTAGACTTTGATGGATTCCTCTATGTGAGACAGATCTTTTGTCTTACTCCGCTCAAGGCTTGGACGCCATCGGAGTGCGGTCGGGTTGGTTCGCTCACGAAACCAACCGGGCCCCTAGAACGAAAAAGCCAATAACTCACAGACTGGGCGTCCGATTGACGTGCCGTCTGTCTCGTTGTTTTAATATTGATGAGATGGAACTTTTTCAATCCTTCGCCCGAGTTTCGGTTGCTATTGGATAGTGGCCGGGTTGGATTGTACCCGAAATCCAACCGGGCCCCTGGAACAGAAAAGCTGATATCTTTCAGACTGGACGTCAGTTTGACGAATCGTCAGCTGCGTTGGTGATCACGTGGAGAAACAGTCCCTTTGAGCTTACCATATGAGAGTTCGGGGTACAGTTGAGATACGACCGGGTTGGTTCACTCATGAAACCAATCGGGGCCCTGGGACGAAAAGGCTAGTAACTCACGGATCGGGCGTCCGATTGACGCGCCGTCTGTTGAGTTGAGACCCTTATGACGAGGCAGTACTTTGAGATACTTCTTCGTGGGACTTGTGATACTTGGAGCGGACCCTCCCAGCGACGAGCGTGCGGAGTACGGAGACCGTGTAGCCGACTAAGACCTGACGACTGCTTGACCGACTCGACTTGGAGTGAGTTGACTAGCCCAGTGGATGGAGCAATAATTTGTGAGGTATATAACCATGGCGAACAGAGCACTACCTGTGTGACAGTGCAGACCCACGGTACTCATCCAGAGAGAACCTCTGCAGGCTACTAGGGGGTGTGCACCACTGTGTTTGGGTGGCATACCCTGGCGAAAAGCACTACTGTGATTGGGTGGCTGGCCCACGGTACTCGACAGGAGGAGTACCTCAGTATTCTTAGGTTAGTGAGTAGAACCTCAGAGTCGTGACAGGACCACTGTACACTCCAGAGACGAAGCTCTTCAGCAGTTACGGTTTCGATAATGAAAATCCTGGTTTGAGCTGAGAATTTTGACCCTTGTGTTTAACTCATGATTGAGATGGGTCACTTGATAACATATGTATATGTATGGGCATATAACTGGGTAGTGGTTATCCGTTGATTTCATGATCTTTGTGTTTCCTCATGATTGAGATGGGTTACTTGATAACATAAGTATATGTATGGGCATATACCTAAGTAGAGGTTATCTGTTGAGATCTTCCTTGTGGTTATACTTGTTGGTTTTAGTGATACCTTGAGGGTCTTAGGGTCCCTAATGAGTATCGTTATACTCAGCCCTACACGGGCTATGTCTGCACCTCATTGTGTTGGTTGAAGACGACGGGCAGTGCTGACGGAGGCCTACTGTTCGAGGATTGGATGGTATCCGGAGGTGGAATTCACGACGAGACGACACACGGGGGAGGTTGACGGGAGATAGCATTGTGGAGGCTATATGTACCTACCCTTCAGGTAGGATCCATGGTGGATGATCCAGGAGCTGCACTGTCTGTACCTACCCTTTAGGTAGGATCCGTGGTGGACGATCCAGGAGCTGCGCTGTCTGTACCTACCCTTCAGGTAGGATCCGAGGATGACGACCCTGAAGCTGCTTCCTTTATTCTAGTTGTTGTATTTTTCTATTTTACTTTGTTCAGTTGTATCTGTACTTCAGTTGGGTTTGTATTCTGGCCCATTTACTTTTCAGCACCTCTTTTTTTTACTTAGTGTTTTACTTCTGCTTGTGCTCTGTGGTGTTTGTTTGATTTTATAAAGGCAATGCCTTCCCAGTTATCGGAATTTATGCCTTGGGTGATAGTCTCTAGCCCCTGGCCTATGGAAGGTGGGCTTGGGGTAGTCACGACATGGGCCCCAAGGATGGGACTTGACAAATTGGTATCAGAGGAGTTGGTTCTACCGCAGAACATATAACTCTGATATTTTCTTTTTGTGAAGAAATAGTGTTAAGGGTACCGAGTGTGGTCATCAGTTCATGGATTCCAGTGTTGGTGAGGGCGGCCGACGTATCCATACACTAGGACCTTGACAACTGATTTCCGACTTTGTGCACGAAAACACTGACTGCGTGTGTGTTTCAAATGTTTTCCCTTAAAACAGCTCAAACCTGGTCTGCTCACCAGGTATAATCGTTTGACCATGTCACGTTGTTTCTTTCAGGATGCCTTTTCATTGACGACCAGCTAGATCCCATAGGGATGTGCGTACTGACAGCCTGCTGAGCGACAAGGCTTCGGTACATGGCCCTCTTGCAGTTGAGGCACCAGCGGTACTACAATACGTTGGGCCACCGATGCCACCAGCCCCAATAATAGGTGATGCACGCCATTTGAGCTCGTTGCACAAGTTCCAGCGCCAGAGGACACCCATGTTCTGGGGATAGACGGACCCGAAGGCGGCTAAGGATTGGCTGGAGGCTGTGGTGAGAGTCTTCTGGCTAGTGGGGACGTCGATAGACTTCATGGTGATCTTTGCTGCCAGCCTTCTTCAGGCAGTAGCAGGCAGGTGGTGGAGCCACTTGTTCCAGTTTTTCGATGGGATGACCTTCACATGGGAAGACTTCGAGACCTTGTTCAGGGTGGAGTTTGTGCTAGTACCTCTACACCCCTAGAGTGTACAGGATCTTCTGCTTTTGTCGCAGGGTATTAGATCAGTAGCCGAGTCATCTGTGGGGACTGTCATTAGTCAGATGACTCGTTCAGGCATGTGGGTGGACCCTAGTAGAGCTCTGGGAGCAGGTGGACAGGAACATAACTAGTGGATACTTCCTTTGTAATTCTAGTTCCATGTTTTTGTTGTATTCGTGTCTTTGTAATATGAGATGCAATAATAAAAATACACTTATCTTTGTTTTCTTTCCTGTCCTTTTGTTTGGTTGAAACTGAGTGGTCCAAGTTGAAACTATTGACTTGACCCTCACTTTCGAGATTTCTACTGTAGGAGACCCAGTGACCTCGCACGGATTCCGACAGTGTGACTCGACCCTTGGAGGCGAGAGTGACAGTCAGATCTCTTGGTAGTTACGTCGAGGCCTTACGACGTCATCCATGGCATGAATGCATCATTCATGTCAGGATTGATTGTATTAGGCAATGGGCATGGTTCATCCAGGGGATGAGACCGAGTTTCTCTTTTCGGCAAATGAGAAATTTTTGCAGCACTTTAAGATCATAGGCAAAGAAGGTGCAGATCATCCAGGAGTGGATGAAGACTACACAGTGCAGTAAGAAACAGGAATCTGGCACCAGTCCTAGAGACTCGGGCGTGTTAAATGGTTCAAGAAGAGGAAGCTTTAAGGAGAGATGAGTCTGCGAAGCAGCATACGTGGAGGCAGAGCTAAGAGAGAAGCATGAGGTTGTGTACATCCTAACATACCACAACCACCCGCCTTAGATATCCCTGCCAGGCTCAGGGAGCTGGAGGGCAGAGGAAGTGTGCGGCTACATGCGGTCAAGGAGTGTGACCCAATGTCTCTAAAAATTATTCAAGGGACAGTCTGTGTCCACTACTAGCTTTTGTAATAACAGACGTCGATATGAATCATTCCTTGCTTTCATAAAACTTGTCCTAGACCTAGAGATTCCCGTAAGTCGTGGACTTCACCCTCACGTCTGGAGATACCTTTGGAGGAGACTCGATAATCACACTTACACTGACGGTGTGGTCATACCCTCGAGGCGAGATTTTCGGTTGGAATCTCTTGGTGGCAGTGTCATGGCCTTACGAAGTTGGTTTGTGTATGGACTGGGCAATCATAGTTCATACACAAATTGACGTTATTAGGCAAAAGGTTGCGGTTTAACTACGACATCGGGATGGGTTTTCCCTGGTCGGCGAAATGGAAACCCCAGGTAGCACAGGATAACTCATGCACGTGAGGGTGCAACTGATCATTCTTGAGTCTGTCAACCTTACCCTCGTGGCAGCAGTTGTTTTGAGTTTCAGTTCTTTCAGGAATTTTAGACCTCTAGAGTTCGAGGATGACGATCACGTCCTTATACGGGTCTCACCTCGATGAGGTTTACGGTGATGTGGCCAAGGTGGAAAGTTATCTCCGAGGTTCAACGGAAAATTCTAGGTCCTGAGCTGATTTGGTGAGGTGGTTTACCGCTTGACCCATCCACCTCAGTTGCACCAGGTGCATGATGTCTTCCAAGTATCTCAACAGAGAAGATACGTGCTCGACCCTTCACATATCATCGACAATGGGGAGCTAGACATTGGCGATGGGGTGAATTTCATGGAGGATCCAGTGGGAATCAAGGATCGACAGGAGTGGATTCTTTGAGGATGGTCGATTACTCGGGTGCGCTTTATTTGGCAGTACAGGAACCTCCTGGTAAGCACATGGGAGCGGAAGGCTCATATGCGTGCTCGGTACCGCTTTTGTATCCCTAGTTTGTGTTGATGTTTTATGGGGACGTAAAGCTATGAGGTGAGAGTAATGTAAAGACCTATAAATTTCAAGGAAATTTTTTTCTTAATTTTATTTGGAATTTTACAAGAACATAGTTTCTGACAGAACCTGATTCCGAGGCCCGGTGTGCCCCAAATCATTTTCCGAAGATTATCTCGGGTACATTCAGTGAACGAACGAGCGGGTTTTTCTATCTTTTGAACTGGTGCTCGGAATCAAATTCTGAGGGCACCGATGGAATCGCAGCGCCGATATTTCTTTAGAAATGCCTTTTTCGGAGTTTCGTTACCTCGGGTGTGGTTTTTAATTTTTGGGGTTAAGTTATGAAATAAAATAAAGTGGTGCGAGAAATTTATTTTATTTCACTTAAAGCCACTTAAAATCCACTTAAGCTATGTTAAGCGGATAGGGTGGAATCCAAAATATCCTACCCACTTGGGAGGATATTTGTGAGGTGGGTCCCACACGATCCCCACCATTTCTTTCCTTCTAAGTAACGCACCCGCAACCCCCCTCATTAATAAAAGTCAACATTGCGTTTTTCTGGTTAAGAAACACCTCATTAATTGGGCAGTTAAATCGTTACAATTTATTCACTAAATTAATTGTTCGTTTATTTTCCTTTGAAATTCAAACGTTTCATGTGCGTTAATAAAATAAGATAACTCTTATTTTATTTATATTGGAACTTGTGGCGTGGAGAGGATTTGGAGGAAAACGTTCTTCATTGACGAAGAACGTGAAGAACGTGAAGAACGCTCCGACCTCCGAAAAAGAACGCCAAACCCTCGGAGGTCCACGACGCGACGCCGTGTACCGAGACGTCAACGACGCTTCTTCCACGACGCTCCTTCCGCGAAGTTTATTCCGCGATGATCCTTCTCTTTCGTGACGATCCTCTTCTTCTACGATGGTTAATTCCGCGGCGAACTTGCGTTCAACGACAACGCTTGAGGTATGGAACTATGTTTTAAGAATGATTTTATTCCCTTGTTTCTTTCATTCTAAAGAAAACAAGGAAACATGGATCAAATTGTTACCTAGTTGATCCGCGAACGTTTTCCTTGCGGGTTGGGAAGAATCTATTTGGGTTGTTTCTCTTTTGTTCGTGAAATTTTCCTTGTTGTTCTTCATCTTTTGGGCCGCTTGTTACCAACTTAACGGGAGGAGGTCGGACCGCACGAACACGGCCGACTCTCCTCCCCATTTGTTGTTTTGATTCGTTGCGGCACGAACAAAGGTGGAACAGTGTAACGACACTGTGCGGACACAAGAAAGAATGCGGCGAAGAAGCGCGGTGCCATCGCACCGCACCGTTGAGGCCGAATGAAAACACGGGCGGAGTCGGGGCCGCTGAGGCGATTTGAGGACTTCGCGGTTTGCTGTCGAAGTGCGGATAGACGGACGATGGTGAGACATGCCGCAAAGGAATTTTGAAGGCTTTGTAGTGAAGAACGAGTCACGGGACGAGCACTGGCGAAGACCGCGCGCAAATTGGACCACCAGAGCGCGTCCGGTGGTCCGCGAAACCCTCTCCAGGTGCGCCCCGCTGGCACGGCGGCGCTAGCGGCCGGAGGAGGCGGTGCCCGGCGCGCCTCCGGGAAGACCCGCCGAGGCTGAAACCGCAGCGGCGCTGGCCTGTCCCGCGGCCACGCGGGACGGCAAAGGAGTGACGTGGCTTAAGTCGCGTCCGGGTGTCACGGAGTGGCCCCCGCGCGGGGGGGGGGGGGGGTGCGGCTTCCTTGTGCGGCGCCTGTCCAGCGCCAGCGCGCCGGCCGAGCCACCCAGCCGGACCGCCGGGTCGGGCGGCGCCCAGCCGGGCTAGGCCGTGCTGGCCAGGTCCGACCCAGACCCGGGTCGGGTCGACCCAATGCGGGCCGACCCACGGGGGGTTGCGCCGGGTCGGTCCGGGCCCAGTCCCCCCCTGTTTTCGGACCCTTTTCGGTTTTTCGATCATATCATGAGCAATAGACCTCCGATCGATGCACCTTTAGCGGCGAGGCGACCCTCGGATTGAGACGGTCGTTTCGGTATATTGCACTCAAGGTTTCGGAATACTTTGGGTTCTGCCGGGTTGGTTCGGATACGAAACCAACCGGGCCCTCGAAGCGGAAACGCTTATATCTTGAGCTCCGGATGTCTGATTGGCGTGCCGTCAATTTCGATTGATTCCTCTAAGTGAGACAGATCTTTTGTCTTACTCCGCTCAAGGTTTGGACGCCGTCGGAGTGCGGTCGGGTTGGTTCGCTCAAGAAACCAACCGGGCCCCTGGAACGAAATGGCCAATAACTCACAGACCGGGCGTCCGATCGACGCGTCGTCTGTCTGGTTGTTTCCCTCTTGATGAGACGGAACTTTTGGCATCCTTCGCCCGAGTTTTGGTTGCTGTTGGATAGTGGCCGGGTTGGATTGTACCTGAAATCCAACCGGGCCCTTGGAACGGAAAAGCTGACATCTTTCAGACTAGACGTCTGTTTGACGAACCTTCAGCGGCATTGGTGATCACGTGGAGAAACGGTCCCTTTGAGTATACCCTATGAGAGTTCGGGGTACAGCTGAGATATAGCCAGGTTGGTTCGCTCACGAAACCAACCGGGCCCCTGGGACGAAAAGGCTAGTAACTCACAGACCAGGCGTCCGATTGACGCGCCGTCTATTGCATTGAGACCCCTATGACGAGGCAGTCCTTTGAGATACTTCTTAGTGGGACTTTTGATACTTGGAGTATCGACCTGTAGCTCGTGGAGCAGACCCTCCCAAAGAGGAGCGTGCGGAGTACAGAGACCGTCTAGCTGACTGAGACCTGACGACTGCTTGACTGACTCGACTTGGAGTGAGTCGACTAGCCCAGTGGACGAATCACTACTTTGTGAGGTGCAGACCCATGGAGGATGGAGCACTGCCTGTGTGACAGTGCAGACCTGCGGTACTCGTCCGGAGAGTACCTCTGCAGGCTACTAGGGGGTGTGTACTACTGTGATTGGGTGGCTTAACCCACCGAAAAGCACTAATATGTTTGGGTGGCTTGCCCGCAGTACTCGACAGGAGGAGTACCTCATCATTCTTAGGTTAGTGAGAAGAACCTCAGAGTCGTGACAGGACCACTGTACACTTCACAGACGGAGCTCTTTAGCAGTTACTGTTTCGATAATGAAAATCCTTGTTTGAGCGGAGACTTTTGACCCTTGTGTTTACCTCATGATTGAGATGGGTCACTTGATAACTTAGGTATATGTATGAGAATATACTTGGGTAGTGGTTATCTGTTGATTTCATTATCTTTGTGTTTCCACATGATTGAGATGGGTTACTTGATAACTTAGATATATGTATGGGCATATACCTAATTAGAGGTTATCTGTTGAGATCTTCCTTGTTGTTATCCTTGATGGTTTTAGTGAGACCTTGAGGGTCTCGGGGTCCCTACTAAGTATCTTTATACTCACCCCTGCACAGTCTATGCCCGCACCTCGTTGTGTTGGTTGCAGATGACGGGCAGTGCTGACGGAGGCCGAGTGTTCGAGGACTGGACAGTATCCGGAGGTGGACTTCACGGAGAGACGACACATGGAGGAGGTTGACAGGCGAGAGCGTTGTGGAGGCTATCTGTACCTACCCTTCAGGTAGGATCTGTGGTGGACGATCCAGGAGATGCGCTGTCTGTACCTACCCTTCAGGTAGGATCTGTGGTGGACGATCCAGGGGCTGCGCTGTCTATACCTACCCTTCAGGTAGGATCCGAGGAAGACGACCTAGGAGCTGCTTCCTTTCTTCCAGTTGTTATCTTTTTCTGTTGTACATTGTTCAGTTGTAGCTGTACTTCAGTTGGGTTTTTATTCTGGCCCATTTACTTTTCAGCACCTCTTTTTCTGTACTTAGTGTTTTACTTCTACTTGTGCTCTGTGGTGTTTGTTTGTTTTATAAAGGCAATGCCTTCCCAATTATCGGGATTTACGCCTTCGGTGCTAGTCTCCATCCCCTGGCTTAAGGAAGGAGCGCTTTCGGTAGTCACAACATGGGCCCCAAGGATGGGTCGTGACAGATACACTATACATGGGAGGCCTTTACAGCTTAAAAGATTCAGGGGAAAATTTATATTTAATAATCGATGTATGGAATTTTGCCTGATTCAGGTTATTATCTATACCTAGATCCATATGAGAAAGTATTGTAATTATTTTTCAAGCAATAGTTCCCATCATATTTGACATACCATTATGGATATAGTCTCATTTTCTATCACAATGATTATCGAAACAATTTCATTTATTTACATTCAATATCTAAGAAAACGAATTTATAGGTTTTTGTAATGAATACGTAGTGAATATATGTGTAAAAATAAAAACATTTTGCATGTATATTAAAATTTAAAAATGAGAAATATATAAAAAAAATTTATACCATTATATTCAATATAGGTTATCCATGGTGATAGAATTGACCCTAGGGTTCTTAATAATTGGTTCTAGTCCCAGTATCCCAAAATAACTATACTATTTAATAATAAAAACTATATAGATCATATCCATTTAAACATGCAATGAAATGATTATATGCATAAATTATTATCATATTATAAGGAACCATCCTTAAAACATTACATAATCTTGAATTAAATGAATAATTCACATTTAGGATCTTTTCAGGTTTAGAGTTTTAGAGAATTAGGACATAACAATTACATCTCACAAGATTACAAAGTAGACACTTCTACTCAGTTTCCATAAAATAAAAACTCTTAAAAATAAGCATGTTGAATTCCCTATTTATGATAACATGTCTTTCCTTAATCCCATCCTTGAACCTATTCACCATTAAGTTCTATGGAAAACATTTCCAAAACATAGGATGAGCATTAAAAGCTCAGTAAGGGATATAAAAATAAAGAATGAAAACATTAATCAATGTATACATAAGTATCAATGAAATCATACTTTACTCATAAAACATAATCAATTTAGCATACCTCATGAAATCATAATATTTATGAATAAATCATAGAAACAATAAGACATAAAGGAAACTTGAGGCATTCATAACATTTTTACGTTGGGAGTAACTCTCATGGTTACATTTGGTATACCCATCATAGTATATTTCCTAAATCTCTTTAGAGAAACCATAGAGTTTATCATTTTCACATTACCCAATGCATTGGAGAGGTATCACGGGCTCACCCGCCCTTAGTTTATCACGGAACCACCCGATTTTCTAAACATTGCACAAGAACCATATCATAATCATAACACTTAAAACATGCATAAAAGAAACATAAAATTTCCACATTTAAATCACAATAAATCACATCATGATAATAACATAGGAACATCTACTAAAATAATTAAAACTCTCTGAGATAAATATCCCTTTATTCTTTGAAAATATTAAATGAATTCATTTAAAAGGGATTTTAGAATCCAAGTGTCCCATACCACATCGAAACTTTTGAAAATGTTTTCAAACATTAATGTCCATATAAATAATTCCTTAAAACAATTTTTAAAACAAGGTAATGGATGATAAATGTTTAAAAGTATAAATCATTAAAACCATTTAAAACAATGTTTTAATAAACGAGTCATTTTCCATTTTAAACATTTAATTTATAAGCCACATGAATGTAGACCATTTTAAAACTTTTTAATGACTTGATTCTAGACATGATATGGATATGGTATCTCAAAGGGTCTGTATATACACATTAAAATGAATAAAAGTGAATATCATCAAGAAGTGTCTCATTGAAGGGAAATTGAGACGTAATCTCATTCAAAGATCATGTCATTAGTGCAAGGATAAATCAACGAAATAATTATGTGTGACAAGTATAAATAAACCAAATATAAGTGGATATCAAGTGTAAAAAATCATAGGTCATTCACACATACTCTTGAAAAAATAAAACCAATGACTTAGATATTTAACTCAATGAAATGAGATTGAGTTATGATTTCCCATAAAAGTTCGTATAAATGATGTAAGGATTTATCAATGAGATTCATATGTGTAGAAATATTATATGCACAAAAAGGTTTGTGGAAATCAAAACATAGACATTACAAACATAATCTTGGAATAATAAAATCAATAAGTAGATGTTTAACCCAAATAATTGAAAGTGGATTAAGAAGTTCACTTACAGAAATTTGACAGCCCAACGACGTCACTTTAGAATTCATAAAATGAGAGGATGAGAGATAAAAAGGGCTATCTCATTACTTTGACATAACATTTATATCAATAAGGATATATAAGAACATATCCCATCATAATAAGATTAAATGACCTATCAAAAATAAGTCTTTTAAAATGAGGAGGGTGAAAGGTTCCCTTACCGATTTGGGTAACTTTTGAAACGTACACCCCATGGAAGAAGGGTCATACAATGAAGATTTAAATACCCATTAAATTATATTACATAAATAGTAGAATAATGTTCAGTGCATATACCACTCAATATAAATAGTGGAAAATGTAGAATAGATTTCATGAGAATAATAGTGAGATGAAAAAATCCCTTACGAAAACTCGGTAGCCTAACGACGCCACATAAAAATTTATAAAATGAATTGGTGAGAGTAAGAGGGGGTCTCTCATAATATGAAAAAAAAATTACAGTATGTTTAATATAAAAGAACATACTCTTACATAAGAACATGGATCATAAATGAAAGTACGTAATAGAGAGTACATGAAAAGAAAGAGATAGGTCGGATCCCTTACCTCAAGCCTGAATTGTCTTGTTCGTTTCTTTATATTACTAAATAATAAACTTTGGTCAATTACTAATTGATTAATTACATCATTTAAAGTTTATTATTCAGTTCATATCACATATTTTAATGTTATAATAGATAGCTTATTATGTGAGTTCATATCAGATGTATTTGTCGATGTTCGTTACATGAGTCAAAAATGAACTTGTATGAAAAGAATTGTCCATTTAGTTATAATTTCACCATTTACAGAATAGTATTAATTATTTAAATATCATATATATCCATTATATATTAATTTTATACTATTCAATAACATTTTGAGATAAAAAAATGAAATGCGTCGTTCATTGATACGGTAGGTCGTACATACGAATGAACGCTACTTTCATTTCGTTGTCACATTAAAGGAATGAAAAATAAATGAGATATATCTATATATATATTATAATTACAGTATAATATATAGGTTATATAGGTCACATATGTTCATTAATTTCATTATTTATACATTCCATGTATTGCATGAACAAGTCACATCACTTGAGGGGGTGGTAGTCCACACTTCCTCAAATGGAATTATCGCATTTGCACAAAAAGCAAAGCATAATGGTATGTTTTAAATGTAAAATACATAAGCATAGACAGGAAATAAATATAATATATATCATAAATATATATAGTTCCATCATAATGTCCACCATGATAGGTGGTAGGAGAAGATAGAACAATCATCGTTTTGTGAGGTAGTAATTCGCTATCCACGGAAATAGTATATTCTTTAACCATTAGAAGGATGTGTGTGTAATTGTAGCTAGAATATTCCTCCTAAAAACATCCTAGTATATTAAAGATACATTATTTGTTACAATATCAAATAATAAAAAGATTTTCGGTGGTTGGAGAAGAAAAAAAATACAAAAGAACATTAGGAAATAATTTACCTTTAAATCGGGTCACTCCACTTGGTTTGTAACAAAAGGGTTTTTTGAAGAGCATTAAACCTAATAAAAGGCTTCTAGGATGAATAGAGGTATTTGGAGAGATAAAATGATTAGAGTTTAGCCGAGCTAGTGGCTTCAGAGGAGTGGGTAAGGAGGTAGAGTTGGGGGCCTTTTATAAGAGGGAGGAGGGGCACTCTGGGAAAGTAAAAAAATGTTACTTTATATTTAAATGATTTTCGGATATTAAAGGTCCCAAAATTATATATTTAGAGGATAAGGTGATAAAAATTATAAATCCAACCATCCAATAGGTTTTTGACAAGTGTATATCTTATATTTTACCTTATCTTCTTATTTTATTTACATCGTTCATTAATAAGGTAATCACAACATCATCATAGTTTCATAAATAAATTTATTTATATAATTTCTAAAAATTATAAAAAAATATCATTATGTAGGAAAACATTTTATCTTTCTAATTAATATTTATATTAAAACATATGACTTTTATAACCCCATGTAAATTTTTTATTAGTAAAACAATACATGTTTGTGACATTTATATTTTCACATTAATTAAAAAGTTATTAATGTCATTTTCCTACCAATGTGTCTCCATGGGGTCCCCATGTTGACTCATGGATTTTTTTGGTCGGAAATGACTGATACAATAAGGTTAGGACATGTTTCAAGGTCATTTCATATTATTATAACATTATCTTTACCTTACATTTCACTAATTACCTTTAATCGCGATTAATAAAACGTAAAATTTACTATTCACCAAAAATTTATTTTAATCTCATTGAACCCCATTTTTCATCCTAATGACAACTATTTATGTTGTATCTTTGAAATTCAAATCACACAAGTGGTATAGTTTCATTTAATCGAAAAATCAGTTTTTAACTACCAGTTTTGAGATTCACTATTCATCAAAAATTGAAATTTTTCAGAAAAATATCAAAAATTCACCATAATCTATATTTGATATTCTGAATTGAAAAATGATTTCTATTTTAAAAAAATCAAAACCTATAAGTTTCATTAATTAATTTAATAATTAATTCCCGCTGTCCAAAAAATAGCGTGTTTTTAAGAAACAATATCTATTAGAAGATTGACACTAGTTTAAGTCCAATTTCAAAGTGAAATTAATTTCAATGCCCACCATTGGATTAAATGGTAAAAATATATTCTAATTTAACTTTCAAACCAATTCAAAAGATTATATAATCATATAAATAAATTATATTAAAAATAGGTTTTGAATTAAAATACAACAATTTTCACTAATTCATTAAAAATGAACTTTATCTGAAAAATAACGAAAAACATACAAAAAGTAAATTTTGATGTCCTGATTCTAAGGAAATATTTTATTTGGTCCAATAGAATTTCTAAGAGTGACCAAAACTATTTTTAACGAGGGTTCCCCTTCAAAAGGCGATAAATCGTCCTTTCGGTGATCTTAGTGTATTTGTGCTTAAAATTGAATTATTTTTTTATTTTTAGCCTTTATCTTTTATTGGATAAATGTGAAAACATTTAACTAACATTTATAATCATATTTCTTTTATTTATATTCATTCCCGCTAATACAACGGCTACGTGTTAACTACCATTTGAAATAATATTATTATATTATTAGTGTGCATCGTAAGATTTCAACGAAACTCGCTGTTGCGTATTGGGTATGCCATCAAACATAGAATCCCTTTTAAAGTTATATTTATATTTTATTCACATATATTAATAAATATGAAAAATTAATATCCTTTATTTACATGGGATATTACATCATTCCCCCCTTTGGGGAATCACGTCCTCGCAATTTTATAATTGGGCTTGGAAACTTCATTGAAAGTCCCCAATCGGAACAAGAGTCGGTAAAACTATCACTTTAAAATAAATAAAGCGAAGTACAAAGGTCACACGAGTTAACCCATTCTAGGATTTCATGAAAACATGGATATGGAAGAAAAAATCAAAGGGTCATGTTCTGATGGAGAGTGATAGAAAACATGTTTAGGAGCAAGTTAACCACCAGAAAATCACAATCTTCTGATGGGTTAAACGATATTTGATTTCCCAGAAAGAAAAGTTAACATACAACATTTTTGTTTTAAGTTACTTTTCATTGAATAATTTATTTATTTTCTTAACTAAAACATAAGGATACATACTTGTCAAGCTGACTTTCAACTTTTGCAATATTTCTTACACAAACTAATATTTTCTCCAAAAGACGAGTATTTAGGATAACTTGTTCAAATTAAGAGTACCATAATCAACTTCTTGAGAATAACCTAATCCAAAAAAGAAAACTATATATTTCCAATGTCTTTAGACCTTAACCAAAACCATAACAAAAAAGTTTAGTACATGATCAGATAATACCCAAAAAGGATAATCCTTTATAAAAAGAAATACAACTATTAATCTCCAAAATTTGTCAAACATTATCCAATGATCAAAATGACCATTCAATAAATAACTATCCATAAAATTATTCAAAGATAAACCAAACTATGATTGAAACCCAAATATCTGATAGATTTAGTCACATAGTCTTCCAAGGTAAATCTTAACATTTATCTCTAAATAACATCAGTTTCTATTAAAGTCTCATATTGAAAAGTAATTAAACTAATCATATATTTTCTATGACAGGACAATAATTTTCTAGATAACCCGAAATAAACTTATTCATGATTCATAAAATCATCAAACTAAAAATAATTTGTCATACTAACTAGGGACTTCACATAGTCCAGTGGTAGTAAATAAATACGAGTTGCACTTTGGTTGTGGGTTTGATTCCAACATCTTTTTCCGATGTGAAGGGTTGTCACACGGTCTGCGTGTTGTCCTTTTTCCAAAATAATATAATTCTTAAAACACTCCACAAAATGAGATAAAATCATCAAAAATAACCATAACATAATTTAACCTCATGTTTATCTCATGCCATTCATTTTTCATTATAACATATAGTAACCCATATTTACCTCAAAAGTAAGGATCATATAAACACTAATGGTTATCATTATAATTATTACCTGAACTTCCACATCGACTTGATTTTCTTGTACATGATGTATTAGAGAACTCACCATGGTTCAAGTGTTTAATCATGACTCCTTGATATTTGGTTTAGAATAACCATGATATTCCTCATTGAATCCCCCATTTCATCCAATCTATTAATCAGAGAACCACCACAGTTTCTTAAAACCCATTGTCACTTTGGTTCCTACTAGATCCATCAATTTACGAAAACCAAAATGGGCAGTGTCAGTATATCATTAGAATCATCATATAATACTATGATATATTTATTCATGTTATCTTAAACTCATTCACTTTATCTAAAACTATGACTATTTCTGAAATCCTAACCATTATGGTAATGTCACTTATGATTAAAGAATACTCTAACCTCTAATGTTATCTAAACTGACCATTGATACCAACTATAAGGACACAAACTTAAAACATTACATAATCATGAATTAAATGAATAATTCACATTGAGGATCTTTTCAGGTTTAATGTTTTAGAGAATTATGACATAAATATTACATATCATAAGTTTACAAAGTAGAAACTTCTACTTACTTTCCATAAAATAAAAACTATTAAAAAGAAACATGTCTAGTTCCATGTTTAAGCTAGCATGTCTTTCCTTGATCCCATCCTTGAACATAATCACCTTTAAGTCCTGTGGAAAACATTTCAAAAACATGGGATGAGCATAAAAATCTCAGTAAGGGATATAAATATATGGAATGAAAACATTAGTCCATGTATACATAAGAATCAATGAAATCATAATTTACTCATACAACATAATCAATTTAACATACCTCATGAAATCATAATATTTTTGAATAAATCATAGAAATCATAAGACATAAATGTAATTTGAGGCATTCATAACATTCTTACATAGGGAGTAAACCTCATGGTTACATTTGGAATACCCATCATAGTATATTCCTAAATCTCTTCAGAGAAAACTTAGCGATTAACCCCTTCGCGTTACCCAATGCATTGGAGAGGTATCTCGGGCTCACCTGCCCTTAGATTATCACAGAATCGCCTGATTTCATAAACATTGTCCAAGAACCATAACATAATAATAACACATAAAACATGCATAAAAAAACATGAAATTTCCACATTTAAATCACAATATATCTCATCATGATATTAACATAAAAACATTTACAATATTCATTAAAACTCGATGAGAGAAATATCCCTTTATACTTTGAAATTATTCAATGAAAAAATTTAAAACAGATTTTAGAATCCAAGTGTCCCATACCACTTCAAAACTTTTGAAGATGTTTTCAAACATTAATGTCCATATAAATAAATCCTTAAAACAATTTTTAAAACATGGTCATGGATGATAAATGTTTAAAAGAATAAATATTTAAAACCATTTAAAACAATGTTTTAATAAAAGAGTCCTTTTCCATTTTGAAAGTTTTAATTATAAGTCACATGAAAGTAGACCATTTTCAAAACTATTAAATGACTTGAGTATAGAAATGATATGGATATGGAATGTCAAAGTGGCTATATATACACTTTAAGAATAATAAAAGTGCATATCATCAAGAAGTGTCTCAAGGAAGAGAAATTGAGAGGTAATCCCATTCAAAGATCATGTGATTAGTGCAAGGATAAATAGATGACATAATTATGTGTGAAAAGTATAAATACACCCAATATATGTTTATATAAAGTGTAAAACAATCATAGGTCATTCACGCATACTCTTGAAAAAACAAAACCAATGTCAAAGATATTGAACTCAATGAAATGAGATTGAGTTATGATTTCTCATACAAGTTCGTATAAATGATGTAAGAATTTATCAATGAGATTATTATGTGTAGAAATATTCTATCCACACAAATATTTGTGGAAATTACAACATAGAGATTACACACATAATCATGGAATAATAAAATCAAGAATTAGAGGTTTAACACAAATAATTTAATGTGGGTTAAGAAGTTCCCTTACAGAAATTCGACAACCTAACAACGTCACATTAGAATTCATAAAATGATATGATGAGATATAAAAATGGTTATATCATCACAAGTACATAAAATTTACATCAATAAGGATATATAATAACATATCCCATCATAATAAGATTAAATGTCCTAACAAAAAGAAGTCTTTTAAAATTGGGATGGTGAAAGGTTCCCTTACCGATTTGGGTAACTTTCGAAACGTACACCCCATGGAAGAAGGGTCATACAATGAAGATGTTAGTACCCATAAAAGTATATTAAATAAATAGTAGAATAATGGGAAGTACATATAACACTAAAAGGAAATAGTGGCAAATGTAGCATAGATCTCATGGGAATAAAAGTGAGATGAAAAAATACCTTACGAAAATTCGGCAGCCTAACAACGCCTCATAAAAAATCATAAAATGAATTTATGATTGTAAGATGGGGTATCTAATCATATGAAAATACAAATTAAAGTATGTTTAATATAAAATAATATCCTCCATCATAATAACCTGGAGCATAAAAGAAATTACATAAAATAGAGTACTTGAAATGAAAGAGAGAGGTCGGATCCCTTACCTCAAGTCCGACTTGTCTTGTTCATTTCATTATATTCCTGAATAATAAACTTTTGTAAATTACTAATTTCTTATGGAAGTAATTTATAGTTTATTATTAAGTTCATATCACATATTATAATTTTATAATAATTAGTTAATTATGCGAGTTCATATTAGACGTTTTTGTCGATGTACAATATATGAGTAAAAAATAAACTTGTTTGAAAAGAATTGTAAATGTTCTTATAATTACTCCATATCCAGAATAGTATTAATTATTTAAATATCATATATATCCAGTATATATAAATTTTATACTATTCCATAACATTTGGATATAAAAAATGAAATTCACCGTTCATGGAGACGGTAGGCCGTACGTACGCATGAACGCTACTTTCATTTCTTTGTCACATTAATTGAATTAAAACTAAATGATATATATATATATTATAACTAAAGTAATATATATATATTATATAGGTCACATAACTTCATTAATTTCATTCTTTATACATTCCATGTATTGCATGAACGAGTCACATCATTTGAGGAGGTGGTAGTCCGCACTTCCTCAAATGAAATTATTGCATTTGCACAACATGAAAAAAATAATGGTATGTTTTAAATGTAAAATACAGAAGCATAGACAGGAAATAAATATAATATATATATATTAAATAAATATAGTTCCATCATAATTTCCACCATGATAGGTGGTAGGAGATGATAGAACAATCATCGTTTCGTGAGGCAGTAATTCACCATCCACGGAAACAGTATGTTATTTAACCATTAGACGGAGGTGTGTGTAAGTGTTGAACGAATATTTCACATAAAAACATCCTAGTATATATAATATAATGTTGTTGTTACAAAATCAAGGAATAAAAATAGTTTAGGGGGTTGGAGAAGCAATATAAAACAAAAGAACATTAGTGAAGACGTTACCTTTAAATCGGGTAACTCCCCTTCGTTTGAAACAAAAGGGTTTCTTTAAGAGATTTATGCCTAAGGGAAGGCTTCTAGGATAAATATAGGGATGTTTAGAGAATTAAGGATTAGATTTTGGCTGAGAAATTTGCTTGAGAGGATTGGGTAAGGAGGTAGAGTTGGGGGCTTTTATAAGAGGGGGGAGTGGCACTCTTGGAAAGTAAAGAAATGTTACATTATATTAAAATTATTTTCGGATATTAATGGTCCCACAATTATATATTTCGAGTATAAGGTGATTAGGGTTCGAAATAATACCATAAAATAGTTTTTTTACAAGTGAATGTCTTAGATTTTAACTTATCTTCTTATTTTATTTAAATCGTTCATTAATGAGGTAATCATTACATCATCATGGTGTCATAAAAAAATTTATTTATATTATTTATTAAAATAAAAAAAACATCATGATATATGAAATATTTATATATTTATATTGAATATTTATAGTAAAAAATATGACTTTTATAACCCCATGTAAAAATTGTTCTAGTAAAACATTACATGTCTTTGACATTTTTATTTTAACTTTAAATAAAAAGTTATTAATGTCATTTTCCTACTAATGTTGCTCTATGGGGTCCCCAAGTTGACCCATGGAATGTCTTGATCGTCCATGACTCATCCAATAAGGGTAGGACATGTGTCATGGTTATTTCATAATATTATAACATTATCTCTACCATTAATTTCACTAATTACCTTTAATCGTGATTAATAAAACTTAAAACATACTATTCACCAAAAAATTATTTTAATCCCATTGAACCAAAATTTACATCCTAATGACAACTATATATGTCAGATTTTTTAAATTCAAATCACTTAAGTGGTAAAGTTTTAATTTAAACGAAAAATCAATTTTTAACATCCACTTAGTTGTGTCACTATTCATCAAAAATTGAACTTTTTGAGAAAAATACCAAAAATTCACCCTAATCTATATTTGATATTACGAATTCAAAAATGATTTCTATTTTAAAAAATTCAAAACATATAAGTTGCATTAATTAATTTAATAATTAATTCCTGCTATCAAAACAAATAGCGTGTTTTTTGAAACAATATCTATTAAAAGATTGACACTAGTTTAAGTCCAATTTCAATGTGAAATTAATTGCAATTATCCCCATTTTATTAAATGGTAAAAATATATTCTAATTGAACTTTAAAACCAATTCAAAGGATGATCTAATCATATATATAAATTATATTAATATGATGTTTTGTATTAAAATTCAACAATTTTCACTTATTCATTAAAAATGAACTTTATCGGAAAAATAACAAAAACATAATCAAAGTAAATTTTGATGTCCCGATTCTAAATAAAGATTTTATTTGGTCCAATACAATTTAAAATTGTGACCAAAACTATTATTAATGAGGGTTCTGCATCAAAAGGAGATAAATCGACCTTTTAGTGAATATTATAGTATTTATGCTTAAAATTGATTTTTTTCTTATTTTAAGCCTTTATCATTTATTTGATAAACTTAAAAACATTTAACAAACATATATAATCATATTTTAGTTATTTATATTCATTCCCACCAATACAACGATTACTTGTTAACTACCTTTTGAAATAATAATATTATATTATTAGTGTGCATCATAAGATTTCAACGAAACTCGTTGTTGCCTATTGGGTACGCCATCGAACATAGAATCCCCATTAAATTAATATTAATATTTTATTCAAAAATATTAATAAATATGAAAATGTAATATTCTCTATTTACCTAGGATGTTACACATATTATTGGAAAATGATCGTAATGTCTAGTGTATTGGATGATTAGGTATATAATTAATCATCATCAAACCAAAATAGAAAATCTCTTATTTACTCTTAATAAAGAGCTCCTAAAAACATTTGATACCTTATATCAACATATGATAACTTGGAATATTTTTCAACAAAATTGATAATATAAAAATTCCACTAAGGGAATATTTATATGAATAAAAGATAACACATGGGTAAAAATACATAACATGATGTCATTAATTCATTGTGCATGAATAAAAATTACGAATAATAACATGTATAAATGGTAATATATAATCATGGCATCATTTTAATGTGAAAAGAATATAAAACATGACATAAAAATGAGCTAATTCTATCTTCCAAGACTACATCACATTATGGACAAAGTCCCATATAGGAATCAAGTACACCCTAGTCCAAACATTATGTCTCTTGATACTAAACATTACCAAATGAATTGAAGAGATATCTAGGAACACCAATTATAACATGGTCAAGTATATGTGATAATCATGATGAGTCATACAAAATGAATCAATTATAAACATAAGGGTTACCCGTGGAAATAATTTTATATCATAACAATATCAAAGGGGATATCAAAATGGGAATATCAAAATGGTTTCCATGAAATAATGTAGTTATGTCCCCAAGGACATTGATATGGTAAGATAATCATATATCATGATAATTGAGGTAAAATAAGATTTATAACAAGTTAAAATAGTGTTTCAGAATCTTTATTATTAAATAATTTTAGTGGGGTATGAGGAAAATATTAATTAGAAATTAAATAGGAAAGGGAATAATATTTTATTTAAAACATGAAATTAAATAAGATATTATATCATTATTAAATGATTGTTTTTTAAAAAATATTTTTTTTTATAAAACAAATTCTAGAGTGAACATGAAAATTTCTAAGAATTTGGGAATTTCCCTTCAATTAGACTTGTTAAGCCTGAAGAATTGAAAAGGGAACCATTTTAAAACATGTATTTTCATATAAAATATGGTTGATCAAATCTAGATAAATCTTTTTGGAAAATATAAATATAATTAATAAAAATTAAATAAAAATAATGACTAATAAAGGTGGGGTAAATATTGAGAGAGAGTAACCCTTGGAATAAATGGTTTTTTGGATAGAATCTCTTACCATATGTCAGAATGTTTTTCTCATTTAATATTATTTTTTTTGAAAAAAAAATTAATTTAATTAATCATTTAATTAAGATAATATTCTATATTTATATATTTTATTATAATTTTACTTGTTTCATTTAATTCCTTTTTATGGGTTCTGAGATTCAATTTCAATGTTTGGGAGTATAAGATTTTTTCTTTTTCTTGATTGGTTTACATGTTTACATGTACGAAAAATAATATAAATTTAGATTGGTTGTCCATAAATGAATTTATATGATATCAATGAACATAAATATTATTAAATGAAGATACATGTCATTTTTTAATTTTGTGTTTGGAAGAATCATTATATAAGATATCTATGCTAATTGTTTAGTTTATTTTGGTGGGGTTTTCAACCATCATAAACTGGTTTTGATTTATTAATTAATAATATGTATATTAAATGGTTACATAAAATTTTATAGGCAGTACGAAATATAAAATTTAATTTTCTAATGATAAATTTTTTTGATCTGTCATGATATAGGCAATGGAAAATGAAAGATTCGTTCTCCTTGAATACGATAAATGAAAACATCTAATACGATGTTTTCATTTTTAAAACACAATGTTAAGGGAATGAAATGATGGTGGATAATTAAATTATAAAAATAAAATTACATTATATGTAATATAATGGAGGTATCATACCATTTTGATGAGTCGAGGTGAAGAAATAATAATGAATGAAAAGATAGTTAAAATAAAGTAAAAGAAAAGAAAGAGAATTTTACCTCTTGAGTCCTTCTTGTGAAACTCCTTAATGGGATTGGTTCTAGTCTAATAATAACAAAAAGTTTCCTAGATGTGTGGGAGGAGATTTGGAATATATTTTATCATAATTCTATCAACGTTTAACTCTTTATAGGTGTTAGTAGAAGTTGTGGTGAGTGGTGGTATTTATAGGGGCAAAGATGAGTTTTTTCTAGATATTTTATTCATTGCATTATTATTTTTGACAATTAATTTGAATAGTTAGAGAATTATAATAATAAAATATTAGGATAATGAATTTCTTTTCAATATTATTGTACTTATATCATAAATGAATCATGTAACGGTGTATTTAACATTTGGGGAATATAATTGTTAAATTGTCACATTTAACTATTCAAAAATAATTCATCTATTTTATAAAAAGCACAAAAAATTCAATATAAATTATTTTTGGTTTATTAAATAATAAATAGACAAAATTTTATGTATAGTATTTTGTAAATTTCTTAAATTTAATTTTTAATTATAATAATTATTTACATTGAAAATAAAATATTTCAAATTAACACTGATTTTCTACCACATTAAAATATTAAACATGGCCTCGTAAAATTATCATAAAATCATTAGTTGATAAAATTTTAATTTAAAAATAAATTTTATGTAAATAAACATACTTTTAAAATAGTATATTAATTATAAAATAAAAAATAATCATATATGGTTTATAAAAATAACCACATTAAATTATTCATTTTAAAACATTTATTTACATAAAGTATGAAATAAATATATCTTATATTAATTTATAAGAGGGATGAATTTTATATATACATTCATTGGTGAGGATACTAGTCTATTTTTTGGTTTACTATTCGTAAGTGTCACATTATGAATCAAAATTTCATGTTATATTTAATTAGTATATATTTCTAAGCATATTCAAATACAATTTATTTCATTGATTTTTCATGTATAAAATATTTATTATATTCTCTATGTGGTTTTTATAATATTTAAACTATATAAAATAATTATAATAAGTGGTGTTTCACTGATAATATTTTCGTTCATTAAAATTGGGGCTTATTTACCTGAAAGTATCATGGTTGGAACTCACACTTTTAAAACAATTATAGGTGTGCCACACACATAATTTATAAAATGCCACCTAGAATCCACTCCACTTCACACATTTAAAATACATTGGTTTAGACAAGACCAACTAAAATAACTTCCAATATTCTATCCTCACATCCTATATTACTAATATTTGGAAAAAATCCAAAATTGGAATTCATTAGTCAAATCCTAAGAAGGATACCCTGAGAAGAAGAAATATTCTTCTAAAAGTATTTTTTTATTCCCATCACCACTTCCTTATATTTATATTAAAAAATGAATATATAACAACCTATTTGTATTATGTATACATATATGTAGTTATTTTAATGTTTTTTCAAACAAAATAAAACACTTCCATAAAATTGGTTATTAAATCATCGTGGGTGTGTATATAAAACTACCACCTCGCAAACCGATGTTGTTCGTAATTCCATTAACACATTTATTAATTGGTAATAATTATGTATTTATAGATTTTATGTGATAAATATAATATTTATAATTTTATTATGATTATATAAAATTTATATCATACATGACATCATGCTTTCCATTTTGTGATATTATGATAACGCTGCCCAAGTGTACGACAGATCACTACCTCGAAAAATGCTTTGTAACTCTTTCACACATTAAATATAAAGTATTAAGGATGAGTTTAAGATATTTATATTAAATATATGACAAAAAAAATGATAATTTAATGATAATATATTTGTACTTAATTTACCGTTCTTTCATTCAATACAAAATGAAAATTGAATCAATGATCATGCGTACATACGACCTACCATATTCACGAATGATGTATTCCATTTCTTATCACCAAATACTGTGGATTAATATAAATAAATATATAAAAGTTAAATATAATAATTAAATCTTGGTATAAGTTCTTATATAATTAAATCATGATTGATGATAGTGGAAAAAAATAACAATTCAAACCACACTCCAAAACATGGAAATTAACACCTATTATAATGAAAATAATAAATGCCTATTAACGTATGGTCAATAAGATGTTATAAAAATATCATATGTGATATTATATGTAATTCTATGGTTATGGTTTCAGTTAAAAGCTATATGAGAACCATTATAAATTAATTAAATTATCAATAAACCAAATGGAATCATAAAATACGATATTTTTTAACTAGTACAACATGTATAGAATTACGCAACATCATTTAATTTAATCCTAATTCTCTCATTTATAATGATATTTTTAAAGAATAATTTTTTTTATATTATGAATATTATTACTTTTTTAAAATATCAGTTATAATGAAAATTATTTTCTATATTCTTTATGTTTTAAAACGTGCCTTTCTAAACAAAAAGGATATTTTCCTTATGAATTTGTTTAATGATCCTTTTTCCTTCATAAATTAGATCAAACATTATTCTTACTTAAATGCATATATGATTTATCGATACCATCTTCATTATTCATCTAGATAAATTTTGTTTATTTTGAAAAAGGCTAATGTTGACAATATCATTTTTGAATATTTTATGAAGTCTTTATCATTTTCATTAGTTATATACGTTAAATTACACATTAAATTTAACCAAACTAGCTACATTATTTATCATGGATGTTTTTATATCATAAAATATATATGAATTTTTACATATTATTTTTATCTAGTAATGTTTACTAATTAACTAGTGAAATAATGACAAATATTTATCCTATACCTAATAAATATATTTGATAAGGAAGATTATATATAAATTAAATCTATAATTAGATATATGAGAATTTATTTGGACATGAAATACATGGTATGTGGATTAGTTAATACAATCCCTTCTAGTAATCACTAGTATCATGAGAAAAATTTAGTTGGACGAAAACCCTTCATATAAAAACTATGAAGTTTTAAAGTGTCTGAATGAAATATCTTGTGAATAACTAACTTTTAAAATGACTTTAAAAAATCAGATGGATTTTTAACCCACATGTATTATACTATCTAGAGAATATATTTTAAAGACCTATAAATTTCATGGAAAATTTTTCATAATTTCTTTGGGATTTTAAAAGAATGCAGTTTTTGACGGCGCCTGATTTTGAGACCCGATGTTCTTGGAATCAATATTCGAATTTTAGCTCGGGTACGTTCAGTGAACGAACAAGCGTGTTTTCCTAACTTTTTATCCGGTACTCGGAATCAATATTCGAGGGCACT
Organism: Viscum album; assembly: GCA_963277665.1. Lineage (NCBI taxonomy): Eukaryota > Viridiplantae > Streptophyta > Magnoliopsida > Santalales > Viscaceae > Viscum > Viscum album. The sequence goes on from OY728157.1 coordinate 538,607,297, forward strand.
GATGAAACTGCAGAGCCGGTAATTTCTTTGGAACACCTTTTTCGGAGGTGCGTTTGCTCGGGAGGAGTTGTTAAAAATGTGAAGAAGAAAATATAGTTGTTTTAAAATTATATTTTTATTACACGACTAGTTGTTTAAGAGTTAAGGGAAAGGAAGTTGTGAGGAAGTGGGGTTGGGCCTTCACGATCCCCCACCTCTTTAAATTTCCTTACACCCCGTTAAACACCCCCTCTAGCATTAATGTGTAACTCATCCTCTCCCCCTATTAATTACAAGTCAAATATCTCATTAAATTATTTGATTATGTTAATCAATGTATTTAATTAAGAGTTGAATTTCAAATTCATGGCTTGGGATTAATAAAATAAGGGTGAACCTTATTTTATTTAGGGGTTGTTGTTTGAGAAGAATTGGGAGAAAATACACAAAGCCTTGGGGATCTTCATCTTCTTCATTGAAGAACGTGAGGAACGTCAAGACCCCGACGAAGAATGTCGTCACCGCAAGGAGCGATCGTCGTGTCTTTCTTCTCCTCTCCACAACCGGTGTGAGATGCCGATCCACCTCGGAATATCTCCATCAACGTGTACGGATCCTCACCCCACGACGTCGTTTTCCGCAACACTCACTGATCGTCAACTCGTTATCGAGGTATGGGATTTTTATATGTCCATGGCCTATTTCAGCGTTCATTGTTAATTTTTCGTAGCCGCCTATTATCAAATTAACGGGAGAAGGTCGGACCGCACGAACATGTCCGATCCTCCTCCCCCTTTGTTGATGTTCAACGTTGTGGTATGAAACGAAGGCGGTGTGTTGCAACGGAATTGCGCAGGAACGTGGAATATCAGGCAGCGCCATCGCGCAGCGTCTTTGAGGCCAAAAGAAGCGGCGGCTGGACTCGGGCCGCGGCGTTGGGGCGCGGGGCCATCACGCCATGCAGGAGAACCATGGAGGGCCGCGGCCGGGGCGGGCCATGGATCCACCACGCCGCATCGATTGGACCAAGACCACGGCCTTTGGCAGCGACAGAGCAGGAGAGGGCGGCCAGAACTTCCGGCCCCCGGCGCTCATGAGGCTGGACCGGCTGGTCATGCGCGGCACAACCGGCTGGATCCAGAATAACCGTGGGTTTGAACCCCCAGCCAGTTCAGTAGGGAGGACCCTCGGGTCCTCCGTTTCAAAGCAAGGGGGACGCACCCCCCCCCCCACCACATCTGCTCAGTGCGCGGGCGCCCAGGCCGGACCGCCCGCACCGGGCCGGGTTGCCCGCTCCAGGCCATACCTCCTGCGCCGGGCCGGAACCCCGCACTGGGCTAGGCCGCACCGACTGGTTCGGTCCACTTCAGGCAGTTCGGGTCGTGCACAACTGGTCCAGTTGGCCCGGTTCGGGCCGACCCAGGGGTAGTGGGCCAAGTCGGACCGGGCCCCAACCCCTCGTTTTCGGCCAAATCTGTTCAAACGACCATAACATGGGATACAGACCTCTGATCGATGCACCGTCAATTTCGTAGTAATCCTATGATCGAGATTTTCATTTTGGTATATTACACTAATGGTTTCGGAGAACTTTGTGTATGGCCGGGTTGGTTCGAACACGAAATCAACAGGGCCTTCAAAGCGGAAACAATTATAACTAGAGCTCTGAATGTTCTATTGATGTGTTGTTGACTTTATAAGATTCCTCTCAATGAGAAGGATCTTTCGGATTACTCTGCTCGAGGATTGGACGTAGTTGGAGTACAATTGGGTTGGTTTTGACTTAAAAACCAACTGGGCCCCAAGGACGAAAAATCCAATAACTCTAACACCGGGCGTCCGATTGACACGTCGTCAGTCACGCTGAGTTCCTATTAACAAGATGGAACATTGGGATACATAAAATACGAACATAGTGTCAGTTGATGTGTCGACCCCCCTTGGCTCGTAGAGCAGACCCTCTCGGAATCGAGCATGCTGTGTGCGGGAACCCTAGTGCATGCTGCGACTACAATGACGATAACGACTATACTGGGATCCTATGTGGGTTCGGAAGTGACGACGACCATACTGAAATCCTCCATGGTTTTGACGGCAATGACTAATGTTCTTGTATGTTATGTGGGTCTGGTAGTATTTGACCATTGTTCTTGTATCCTACCTCGGTTCGACAGTATTTTACTATGTACATGTATCCTACGTGGGTCTGGCAGAGTAGCTGGTCTTGTATCCTTTGTGTGTATGAAAACATAGCTGGTCTTGTATCCTACGTGGGTCTGATAGCTTAGATGAATCAGTGGCTACATCTGATCATCTCTATCATCTTATGAAGAATTATACCCGTGTGAGGTGAGTCTTGAATTTCAATCAATATATTCGATATGATTGACTTGTTTTCCTGTGTGGATTGGGTTGTGTTATCCTATGTGGATTGGATTCTGTTATCCTGTGTGGAATAGATCGAACTTTGTCTCTAATGTTGGAGCCGAACTGGAAATGATGACTGAGGTATATGTATGGGCATATACCCAAGTAGATTTGGTTGTTAATTCGTGATTTTATCTTTCCATTGTGGATTATCCATTGTGGATTCTGGGAGACCTTCGGGGGTCTCGGGGTCCCTACTGAGTAGCATATACTCACCCCTGCACGGGGTATTCCCACACTATGTTGTGTTGGTTACTGATGAAGGACAGTGCTGATCGTGGTTGAGGCTTGTGGATCATGTCGGTACCTGGATGTGGACCACTGGGCGGGACGTACACGGACCGGACGGCTGGACCCAAGGAGCTGAGGAGACTATCTGTACCCACCCTTTAGGTGGGATTTCAAGAAGACGGCTCTGCGTTGCTTCTTTACTTTTCAATTGCTATACTTTCTTTTCAATTTTACATTACTTTCAGTTGGGTTTGTATTCTGGCCCATTTACTTTCAACAACTTATAGTTGTACCCAGTTTACTTAGTTTTTACTTTAGATGTAATACTCGGATGTATTTGTTTACTTTATAAAGGCAATGCCTTCCCTTGTTATCGGGATTTAAACCATTGGTGCTAGTCGCCAGCCCCTGGCCTATGGAAGGCGGGTTTGGGGTAGTCACGACATGGGCCACGAGGACGGTTCGTGAAAAATATCTTCATGGAATATGTACCATGTTATTGATAAACATGACATTCAATATTTAATCATTTCCTTTATTTAGAATTTAGTTATTACAAACCTATTAATTTTTACGATGACATTATCACTAGGTGTATTTCATTTTAAATTCATTGATAAAATGGAATTTGATTACAATTATTTTCCATTATATATTGGTTAATACTTATATCTTCATTATTTTAATATTATTTAAATGTCATGTGTTTTTATTAATATAACATTAAATTTTATTTTTCTCATTGAATTGTCACATCTTCTGTTGTTCATAACCATTACATAGCATTTGAGAAAACATGTATTTTGTTTCCTTCCCACAACATTCAATAAAGTATAATATGATTTATATTACAAGATATTCTGTATTTTTTAATTATATTCTTAAAGAAAAATTATCATTTTATTTGTGTATTAAAATGTAATCTCTCAATCATTTATATGTGTAGTTTACCAAGAATATGAAAATGATCAGTAACTTAGAATCTGAATATTGTATATATTCAAAAATAATGGTAAAAAGTTGTATCTCTAGGATACATGGTTCTTAGTATCAATAAGGAACAATTTAATATGAGATCTAATATAATTATCTAGATTTTACATCGGCTCGATTAATTTTAGTGAAAATCTGAGATATATTCTAAACAATGGGGGATCGATGATTGTGATAGAGTATGATAATGAGATTAGTTTATTGGTGATTCAATTGTGTAATTTCATTTATGGTCAGAGATGTAAATATTTATGATTCTTTAGATGTCTATTGAATGCCTCTAATATAAACGGCATCATCACCAGGACCGTCGGTGATGTTTAGTAGGTTTATATATGCATTCTAAATAGTTATATAATGAAGATACAAAATATGAATTTCATTTAGGAATTGACTTGGCGGGATGGAGGTTAGTTAAGTTAGATAATAATGAATATAGTGGGAAACATTGTGTAGTAATCTATGATCCCATGTAAGCTGACCCTTTTGTACCATATGAATGGGCTGCTCATTTTATTCCTCTATCTGGAATGAAAAGATCCACTAGATTTCGACCAGTTACCTAGTTGATATATGAATGTCATATTATGGAAAAATAGAAAGAATGTTGTAGGATGTTTGAATTCAAGATTCAGTGTGATATTCTAGAGGGAAATTTATCATAGTTAAAAAATTTAATACTATAAATTATGTTTTTGGAACTGGAGAACAATAGGTATGGATGTATACTAGATAACGGTGTCTTAAATTTTTTGATTTTGGAAGGTGTTACGATCACCGTCTTGATTTCATAATGTAACATGTCTAGGTTAGGCCCAAGGTTGGATTGAATATTTGATAAATTTGACTTTTTAAAGGTTCATAAAAACTGTTGATCATTTATGACTGAGTTCCCAGATGTGTTTTTACATATCTCTTAATGTTGTTGTGTAGGAATTTTTCTAATAAAAGATCATGGTGTGGGGTTTTATTTAATTACACAATAATGTATTATATGAGATGATTGGAAATTCTAGAGTGGATGTTAATGGATTTTGAAACCAATAAGGTAATTTGATAAAAAATAAGTATATTAATTGGGGGAAGTTATACCTTTGACACTTCGTATTTGTAGTTCTCTTTTGAACGATTTATGTTGAATGTTATGAGTGGCACATTGTTGGGACAAACCTGATGGTTACTCGGTTTTCTAAATGATTATCATATGTAGGTATTTATTTTGAGGGAACAATGAGTTTTAATTCATAATTATTTCTATCCTTGAGGTGTGTGATGGTGATCACATATTTGAACAATAAACATATATTATTATTCAATTCATTAGGTGGATGATCCTATGAAACTATGGTGTTCAGGTGAGGAATGTAAATGTGAATTTTTATTCAAGGATTCATGTTATATAAGTTTCAAAAGTGCGTCCTTGGTCTTTAAATGATGTATTCCAGTGAAACCCCACCTGTTTAATTAGATGGATTAAATAAATGTGATATTTTGTTTTTTTTGGGAATCAAGGATTATGTGTATTGATCAATAATGAGATTTCGTATGGTGATGAGTTTGTAAACCTAATACCCATTATTGTGGTTCATATTTCTTATATATTATCGGAAGCCCTTTTATTTGTTAGTAATTGATTATGGTGTTTTGGGGGGGACCGAGTGTGATCAAGAGGCTCAAGAGTGGTATTTGGGACTACAACATGCAACAACATGCCCACCATCAAGCCGGTATTGGTCAAATTTCTATATTGGTGAGGGGAAAGTGGGACCCAATATTTATAGAAGGCCCCCATCTATCTAGTGTCTCCCAATGAATTTCTTATAGAATATGGGATGGTATTCTTAACATGGGTATTTTTTATTTCCCAACATTTCACCCCTAAAACCTCACTCATATTTCATTCACACCATTGGTATAGAGTCCCATCTATTATGATCACATTATATTATCCACAATTCTTGGTGGATCCACTTAATTATCCTCTAATATAATATCAGTTTGAGGTGTTTGGATGCTCTGGGTAAGGATAAAATTTGTATTCCCTCTTTTATTATTTTAGTCTATTTCCATGTGATTTTAAACCATTTAATTCTAATTTTCCCTATTTATGGGAATTTCAATTATTCTTTATATTTCATAATTTATTCTAAAGAAGAAATATGTTAATCAAAAAAATTATGTGCACTAACATAACATATGTAGTCTTTACACCATCTCATAGGGTGTCACCATTTTATAGTATATTACATGTATGATTTCATTTTGTTTTTATTTTTATTCTAACTAGAACATAATCAAATTTGTTCCCGAAAAATGTGTCTATAACTCTTCATATACCATTAAATTATCCTTAGTAATTAAAAATTAAAACCTTGGACACACCTTTAGGGTGATCATAACAAAAGAACCATTAGGTTTTTGTAAAATGGAAACCCAAGCGGTGTAATAGACATGAATGTCAAATATGGTTATAAAGTCACGGTTATCTGGATGTTCATTAGGAACCCTTGGTATTCTTATATGTTGACCACCCTAGTAAATGCAATAATTTGTAAAAAAAATGAGACGAAAATATAAATGGGATGTTTGAAATACATATCTTGTAGATTTAAAATGTGTTGTAATTGAAATGGAAATTAATTTGACTGAATATATTTTGGGCTAAGGAATACTGATACTTAAATGTGTTACATAGTTATATTGAATCATATGTAATTAATTAGCAATGTTAGGATGCATTTCATGGATTATGAAGAATACATGTAGCTTATTGAGTTGGAATTCCAAGATGAGTTCCATGGATTCCATATGAAACTTGTTTTTAAATTAGTGAAATTTAATTTTGATATCCCTAGAATCAATGTAAAATATAATTATATGGTAGTATTAATTCTAGGTTTACCTCCTTTTATAAAATTAGGTAGATGAGTTATGAATCCTTTGATGTGCTCCATGCATTCAAAAAGATACTAGGTGCTTGGGAATAAAAGGTTGAGTACCTTGATTTCACATACATAATGATATTTGAGAATATATGGGTGGGTGAATAAATTTCATGTAGTGAATATGGTTGGAATTATTATAATGAAATTATAAGATTCATTCAGCACTCGCAAAAAAAATTATGTTTGGAAGGGAGGTCACAACATTGCCTGATGATCAAGGGTATTTCTAATTTATATTATTATTAAAATTTATTTAATTTATTATATTGGGTAATAAATTTATATTGCCTATATTAAATCAATATGGATATTCTTACAGACACCATTTTTAGTGTCCTACTGAGTTGTACTCATACCTTACTTGGGTTTTTGGTAAATACCCAACTGGACATCATGGATCATGGTTTAGACCCGGTAATACACCATATTAAAGAGACATAATTTTATAAGAAAGTTGGAGTTTGTGAAATAATAGATGAGATAAATATTGTTACCTTTACAATTATGTATAGTTTAATATTTTCTAATTTTATTCCCTTTGGACTCACTATACATCAAATGGCTAATATAAATTACCATCCTACATTTATGTAGAATCATAGAGATATTCATTGGTATGTGACTTAATATTTTTCTTCTGTAGTTTATTTTACATGATGTGATATTATATGATGATTTCCTCATTTCGTATATGTACATATTTGACAAGAGGGTATATATCCCAACCGCACTAGAACCATCCACACTTTTTTAAATAAAATTCAATTTTTTAATGAATTAGTGACTTAATTAGTTAATGTAAATATAAAAAACACATGAACAACATAAGTTATATAGATTCACTACATGTTATATCGAAACAGATTCAAAAGTTCATTAACCATCATAAAAATTGAATACTAATTATAGGATTATTATATACTAAGTGTCAACATATAGTTCTATTGGCACTAAAAAATAGTGATGGATTTGACCATGAGGATTGTACCCAATGAAGCACACATTTTGGGCCTTCTAAAGGAGATAAAATATCTTGTATTTTTCATTGATCTGGAAAAATCCATCATCCAGAAATGAATAAATGATAAAAACCAATCATGGTAGATGTTCAAAGTCACTGAGATCATTTAAAAACTATGTTCACATATCCAACCCTTGAGAATGTCACCATCACACACCTTACCCTTATAGAATTTTTTGGTCTAATATGGGGGATTTTATCTCGATCCAAATGTATGAATATGAATAATTTCTTTATATTTAAAGAAATATTTTATTAATTACATATATTTTAACTTTATAAAATATTATGCATTCATTTGGAAAAAAATTATATTTCAATACAACAAAATATTAATTTTGGGTAATATGTAGAAAAAATTAATACATTCTTTTTGATTAATTGATGTGTTTTTTAGATAAATGATATTTTTTTAATTTTATTAAAATATTAAATATTATATTTAAATTATAATTTAATTAAAACATGTGAATATTTAATATTTATATAGGTTATAAAAATATTAATATAAAAGAAAACCAGTGTTTTTTTAATAATTTTCCATATTAATTTAAAAGTGTAATTTATTAATAAATGGGTATTTCAAGAAAACATATTTTTATTCATAAATGGGTATTTATAAGGTTTGTAATTATTTTAATAAAATAAAATTATTTTTTAATCGGCATGGAAGAAATATCCAATGGGGAAATTTTTATAATCTTATAAGAAAGTAGAATTATTGGGTAAAAGTATAATTGATATAAATATACAGTGTCAATTAAGAATTCACAATGAAAAAAACGTTATTTAATACTTTCCAACAAATGTATCCATGAAAATTATATATTTCCCATTTAAAATAATTTAAATTATTGTTATTTTATTATTTTTACAAACCCTTTGGGAATATTATAAAACATATATTATATTTTAATGTTTTGATATTAATTCTAGGAAAACATGATTCAATTCCACATCACCAGGGGTATTATATTAAGGAGGTAATTTAATGTAAATAAACAAAATCATAAATTCACACCACTCCTTCTAAAACTATGTGATTTTTGTGGTATCGATTACATTATTTTATAGAGTCCAATACATAAATTTGTTAAATAATAAAGAACTCCCATGTCTAATCATATATAACCTCTTACCCCAAGTATCTTATTCACTAAAAATACATGGTATATAAATATATTCTTACCTTTAATTTATATATACCTTATAAGAATAACCCAAAAATTCATTAATCTTATACCAATCATTTGATAACACCCTCTCAAGGTTACAAATTTTCTGCAACTCCACTTTATTCAATCACCTTATTTATATAATTTAATATGACATTAAATTCGGAATGGTGTGATATAATTCTCTATATCCATCACAATAACCTTATATATTCCATGTAATGAGTTACATCTTTTACTCTCAATTCCAATGTTTAAATATATTCCCCTGTTATGTGTTTGAATTTGCCCTGTTATATTTCAGTAGAAAATAATTCCATTATGAATACCATCACCATTTCTATAAAAGGGTATTCAATTTTAATATCATTTATTTATTTTATTAGGAAAATACATGTACATATTCCAAACATCTGAATCATTGGATTAGATTTAATGAAATATCATCCTATGTTGAATGATGAATGTGAACACTTATGAATTTACATGAAATGAAAGTGTTGTGTGCACCCATAATTACATAGCACTCTAATGAATTGGATAACATTTTATAATATTGAGGTTTCATTTATTAGATTAACGAATAAACAAATTCCATTATGAGATTTTTCAACCATTTTATGTATTTTTATTTGTTACACATGGACATTATTTATGATTACATGTTTAATTGTTTTTCCACATTCCCATATTTCCTATTATGATATATTGTGTATTAAACCTAATTGATCAAGATTACAATTCTCACTAATTTTATGTCTATTTATATGAATACATAGTAGCATATAATAATTTAATCATTGTTATTATTTTTGCCATTTAGGATTTAAATATCACCACTATAAAATGTATGTCCACAGGTTATCAAATTAAGTGTTTAGAAAAATGAAATTTTAGAGAATTTTATGAAATTTATCAATAATTTTTCTGTGTTCATGTATCAATTGGATATTATTTGTACCTAAATTATAAAATAAAATAGACTTAGTGATCATCTAGGTTATACAATGTGTGTCATTATGTAATCAATCATCAAAAAAAATTAATGATATCAGTTGTCAAAATTGGTATTAGATCAATTAATAGTTTTTTGGGATTATGATTACAAAACACTATATAAATCCAAAGGGATTACACTTATCATAAGATAAAGCCCTAAATATTTTTAAATTATAGAGTATGTGGTTTCCCAAAAACTAAATCCATATTTGTAGACTATATGTGGATTATTTTTTAGTATAGGGGTACTTGGTACATGTTTTAGGAACAGTGGATGTGAGAAATAGGTCATGTCAGAGTCTTCTTTTATTAGTATCAATGATTGATCCAAGATTTAAAAGTTGAAAATTACTACGATCAGTTGAATTTAATAAAATAATATTACTTATAGAAAAATGATATAATTAAAGCACGATATCATAAAAAATTATTTACAACTAACATAAGGATTTAAAAATTACATTTTGAGGAATTATATCTTCCTAGAAGGATTTGACAACATCTCAACATTTTAATATCAAAACCAAGTAGTAATAAAATATCTGTACCATGTAGTGGTAATCATCATAAATTTCACGGACCCTTGAATGATTTCATATGAATCTTCAAGTGTTATAAGGATTAATACTAATGATTTAATTGGTCAACATTGACCACCATAAGAATCACTTCAAAGAAGTGTTTCCTTCAATCACTATAAACATGATAGTGGTGGTGGATAGAGATTTATCTATGTTCATGAGAGAGTTCATAGAGAGGTATCTATATATGTATTTGAGTGTATTATCTCTTAATCTATTTATGCATAATAAAAAACGAATTGGATGGCTTGGAAATTAATATAATTGTGTATATATACATCTAAGGTTATAAAAATAATGATTTTAGATGAGCCCCTATTGTTTTTGTAATCAATACCAAACCCCATTTATATAGTAATAAAATAATAATATTATTATTTCTTGATATAGAATACACTCATGGGTAAAATTAAATATTATTTATTAAATAATATTTCATATATATTATTTCTCATTGAACCATTAAACTCAGTTCCCCAATCCTCAACAAAATTTATCAGGCTTGGAATAATGAAATTTTATTTCACAAATATTAATCATTGCATTATTCTGTAATATAAAAATATATAATATATTTACTACAAATAAATAATTATTTATTAAACATTTTGCAGGGTTAATATTCCCTCAAAAAACTGGTGACATAATATATGCATTCAAGAAAACATGAATAATTATAAACCCAAAACTAGGTATAATATTAATTCAAATCATTAAAATAGAAATAACTTTATTATTTTGATGATATTTTTTGATACACTTAGTGATTGGCCATCTAAGACTCTTTATCAATGTCACTGTGTGATGAAGCCAAATGTATATGGTTAATATTTAGATACATTCCAATTCACTCATAGAAAAAGAATTTAATATCACATATATGTAATACCCCATACATATTTTTAATGTGTAATATAATACAAGTATCATAATATCTATTTTTGAGTAGGTTGCATGATAGTTCCAACTTCTTATGTTCTCGATGTGTCTATCACTGAAATTTTAGAGAGTGAACATGCATATTCAATACCTCCGTCATGGATTTTATTTGTCAATATATATTCTATAAAAGGAAATGAGATATGAACTTCCATTGAATAACATTTGAGATAAATATTTCCATTCGTTATTCATTAATGAAATATTATTTGTGATTCAAAAAATGTATTATAACTCATTATGAACAAATATTATTATTCTATTCATAATTAAATCGAATCATATGACATATAATACTCATTAAAGACAATATTAATGCCTAATGATCAATACACATATTCAAAAATATAAAAATCCAATGAAACATATAAATTTTGATTCACTAATGATAGGTATCATTCTCCAAATATCATACATTGTATATTAATGAGGGTGTACACCATGAGAGGGTTCTTCAATGTCTTATAAGTCTCCACCTTCATATCATATATCATTATTGTACCAAAAATGATTTCTTATAGTTATGAAATATATATCTATGAATAATAGTGTGAAACTTTAGGGTTCTCATCATAAATGTGATGAACATTGATCTTTTAGTGTGACAAATACTCTTCCGACATTATCACATAGTCTATTAAAAAATAACAGTATTTATATGATAAAGATTTTTTTTATATTAAAAAAAATTTATACAGGATACCATAATGTAGAAAAAATTGTATTGGGGAACAAACTCCAATTGACTCCCACAGTCACTAGGGCCAGCTTCTAACAACCTTAAATCTGTTATCTCTCACATAATATATATTCATATGATGACATTTGAATTTAGTTAATCCGTACTAAATGTTTTATTCTTTGAAAAAATTGATTCCTACAAATCAACACCTATGATAAAAATAAGTCAAAAATTATTACTTCTAGACTATATTGAATATCCTTTGGTGTGTCCTTTTATCCTTTTCAAAATTCACTGTTTTCGTATTATCATAATACAATGTGATATATTCATCATTTCATGGTACCATTTCATGCACGAAGATATATTTTCATTTCCTAGTGGCATCCTTGGATGAATCTGAAGCCTCTATAACATGGAATCCACTCTATAATCAATGACCATTGGATTATTTGAACACATACAACTCACATATCCTCTTTTGGGAGAGGAAAAATAACCTGGCTGTGACTATTGATGATTCCAATTAATTATAAAACGTGAAATTGTATAACCTATTATTAATAGATCCCCATGTCCTATAAACAGTAGAAACATATCCTTAATTATTATAACTCTTAAAGATAACAGTTATAGTAGTCCAATGATATTCTAATAGATCAATTTGATATCCTCATATCATTATCAATGAATTGGAAACCTAAAATCAGGTACATAACATTACATACATATATGATCCTATCACTAAATTCGATGGTATATTACTCATTCTCTATTTATCCTATTAACGAAGTTGAATCATTTTCTTATTAATATGAATACCACGTGAAAATAAAGACAATCAGATGAAAACATTCTAATTAAACATCTAGTAAACCCATAGATCACATTCATTCCTTATGAAACCAAAATATTTTATATTTTCATCGAATAAAATTTCCCTGGAATAGATGCTATATTCAATATAAAAATGGATCTACAAAACATGAAATACCATTTTTCATCACTTGGGGTCAAAAATACTTTTTTATATAGAAATCTTCTTGAAGGATCCTATTAAGGAATGAAATTTTGATTTCTGTATACAAAATTTTTTAGTCATCATAATGTTCTACAGAATGTAGAATTATAATGGATATAAACATGGAATATTGTGGAAAGGATTTACTATATTCAATTCATTGACAATGTGGAAACCCATTATCCACTGGACTTGATTTAAGTCATTTAACTCACCTTTCATGTCCATTTTTATATTGATGATCTATTTCCACCATATGGAATTTACTTAATTACTCACATCGAATACATCCCCAAAAGGGTTCTTATACATGGACTCAATTTCATTATTCATGGTTTATTATCATCTTCCACCTTTTAGTTCTCTAAGTCCTGTTATAGGAGAGATTTTCATCATTTAAATAAATAATGAGTCAACGTCGTTAGTGACTATAAATCATATCTATCTAGTTCACATACCTCTCTTACGATCTTTTGAATTACTTGTGATTTAATTACTACTATTTTACATGGTATTATGTAATCTATTTCTATTACAACACTTTATTATCTCGAACATCATCTTTATTGATTTCAATTATTCTCCCAATATCACATTGTTGTTGTGGTGCCTCTTAGGATAGAAGACATTTTTTTTTGAAAATAACTTTTTGTATATGGGGTTGTGTTAAGAATATCCCTTTGTTACACATAGATACACTATAATGATACACACAATGGACCATAGTGGATGTTTGTTCCTAAAAATGATATAATAAAATCATATTGACAACATACATTTGTATGTGGTAGAATGTGTTTCCATCCACTGTATAAATCTAAGGGAATTAATATTTACACTTTAGATGGTACTCGTTTTGTGTGTATTCTAAAATTTAAAATACATATCCCTAAAAGGATAATGAAAAATATTCCTGACTCTACATATACTAAACTATGTATTACAAGTTACAATTATTATTTTCACTAACATGATTCCACTAATGTTTGTAAAGAGGATTGAGTTGAGAATAAATCCAATACTCCCATAAATATTAAGTAAACTTATAGCTATGGTATTCACCACCTCTATTAGAACAATGATTTTTTTTCATCCATCAATGTTGATTCTAAAAATATTTATAGAATAAAATTAATTTTTCCTTGTACATGGGCATATACCTCATCAACAATAATTATATTTATCTAGTAATGTCATAATTACTAGTTATAAAGTAAGAAAAACATCCAAATCATCTACTAGAAATGGTCCACGCACATAAGATTGTACCAATTATAAAAGATCAATGTCTCTATCAACCTATTTACCAAATAGTTTTTTTAATTTTCATAACAAATTCGTATGAATTATTTGAAGTGGTTTTAGCATAAAAGATACAATGTAATCTTCATGATATATTTTTTTCATGTAAATACCAATGACATGTCCAACATGCTGATTCCATTAGTGGGTGTAGTATGAGATAGATGAACAATATTTTTTATCTATTGAAATTAGATATTTTTTATAACATAATAACTAAAGGAAAGTATTGAAATGAGTGATGCGATAAGATATGTTTTATTTATCAAATAAAAAATTATTATTTCCAAATTTGAATATAAAATAATATGTCCATATGGATTATGTGAATTTATGTTCATAAAAACAATTGGTACTTAATAAAAATCTCTTAAAACCAAAAAAATTCATATATTAAATGAAATGTGGTAGTATCCAATGGCTAGAACCACTACCATCAAACTATTGGATGCATTCTAATCCACCATGTCCTATAAATATATTTCAATCTTCTTGGTTATTGAATTCAGATATAGATATGGGAAACAAAAGATATATCTAATAAATAATGTACAGATATTGAAATATTAAACTAGATAGAAGACACAACTTAAGAACCCCCTTTCTTTTGGTGTTTTATTACTCTTCTAGTGGATTTTATTCCCAAATGAAAAACATACTTATTGTTTTTTGTTTCCATTAATTATGTTCATTCTCTCCATATAAGGATGAAATTTGGGATCTTTTTAATTTTAGTTAGTATTAGTCCATTTTCCTTGTGCATTCATTGATTATTCCTTTTATAGACTATAGGATTTCCATTCCCCGTGTCCCATTCCACTTTGAAAATCAGAGAAATGATTTTGAGAATAATTTCTTCATTTTTATTAATATTATTAATAAAAATTAGATTATGGAAGGACTTGGTTAGTGAGGAATGTATTATATATATATACATGTGCAACTCATTGGGTAATTTAATACTTAAGATATATAATCATTCAATGTAGAAAATAATATTGACTATATATAGACCATATAATGCTAACCTAGAAAGGATAGTTTCAAATATGGAATTTTAGATTTCATATCACTCTTGTCTCACCATATCATAATAAGTATACTGAAGGTGAGACATCATGTTATACACATCCATTTCCTCACGTTACGTTATAATCATATCAGGCAAGGATGATATAATAAAACAGTAAACATATATGGAATCGTTCCAATGTTTCTGATAGAGAGATAACTCTTCTCAAAAGACACTTTAATAGGAACAACAAGAATATTTTCTTCCAGTTCATACAAAATCCATTCTTAGTGTAGGATAATATATAAACACCGTTACGAATCTTGTAAATTTTTTCTGGTTATATGGTTATCGTTTTATGGTATGGATAACAATGATATATTTGAATTATGGTTTATTTTATTTCCAAAAAATAATATTAGAGGAGATTATTGCTTTATCATATCAAACATAGACAAATAAAAATATTACCTTTATTAATCTTCCAATATTTATAAAAACATAATAACCTACATCATTTTATTTGGAATACAACGTTTTTTTGAAATTCATGTTTAAACAATCCATATTTCACTTCTCATCACCACTAAATTTTGCAGTCGAGGAATTTGAAGGTTTTTAAATAGGAAATAAAAATGACTACCAAACAAACTCATTGGTTAATGATCTATTGAGTGGAATACCCAATATTGAAAACTATAAATTGATATCATCAACTATTACCTCTTCTTTATATAATATTCTTCTTTTGAAGACACACCATGATGTGAACGAAGTTATATTAACAAGAAACTTCAACATAAGAATTCGTTGATAATTAAAGTAACCCCATCTTTGAATGGTAATGAACATTATGGTATGTTTCAATTCGAACATAAGTATTGGATGGTTATACAAATATGATATATGTAATTGAGAGATATTATCAATATGCATAAATTTCTACTTTTTATCTTCATTAAATATGTGTTAATAGTAAGTGTATTTACTTAAGTGATTAACCACATCTTAGATAATATTTATGTGTAAGCTAGTTTATTTTCGTTCTATATTTCATGCATGATAGATAATTTATTTATTTTATCGAGAAACAAAAAGAAATTTTAAATAACCAAGAAACTTGTCTGAAATAAAATAATAAATTTATATGTTAATTATCTTTTACAAAATGTTGATTGGTTTAAAAGAAGATAATGTTGTTGTTTACCTAGTAGATGAACACATTTATCTGTTTATGGTTCATGTTGTTGCTTAGCACATATCCACATATGTATCTATCATGGATTTGTTCCACCTCATCTCTAAACATGAATTGACTCTTTAATATTGAATGATCTATCCATTAATAATTGTATTACTCTCAGACAATTGAGAGGAACTAGAACATTTATTAAGGTGTTTAAATAAAAAAAATTGTCATATTGGCATTAAAATAATGAAAAGAGGGATGATTTTTAGGATATTAATTTAATAAATTAATAAATTAATAGAAACAATTGAAATACAATGGTCTGGTCTACACTCATTATCTTTAACATACAAGAAATGAATTACGCATATAAATAAAATATTATTAAACACTAATTTGACTATTTTTTGATAAATAATGATTGAAAATTTTAATTAGTATATTTATTCAATGAATTATTTTTTCTTAATAATAATATTTATTTTCTTGATATTCTGATAAATATTATCTATAAAAAATATTACATAAATTTATTTGAAAATAATTTTGTAAAAAATGTTCCTTGGAGGACACATAGAGACTACCCCTATAAACTACCCAACGTTTATTATATTCATATATAGTTTACTAATGAAACATGTGTTGTACATGAATTCGATAATAACATCAATGCATGTAATATCAGCTTAACGACCACACATAAGACATGGTATTTATGTAGAATGTTATGTTTCAATTTGCATAGAATAATATTAATATGATTATTTATACATGTTATGAAGATAAGAAATAAATAGAATATTTATTATAAATTTTATAAATAAAAATCATACCACACAACATGTACAATAAAATTAATTTTCACAATGTACACATGTGGATATGTTTTGAAAAGTAAAATAAATTAAAATTAAATTCTTCATAATTCAGTTAAAGTACTTGGTGTGTGCCTCCAATATATATGTTGTGTGTTATTGTCTCTATCTATTAGTATAACACAACTATGGATATGTAATATAAATTTTCAATGGAAAATATTGGAGTACATGATAGGTATATGGCCTACATGGATTATAGTCTCATAGTTATAGGGTAACCAGACATGTTGTCTGTTTAAGAAGATACATGGCCCATCTGTGTCTAATAGACTTCACATCTTGAATGAATGATATATAGTGTGAACTCTAGATAACAGTGAGATATATTTTCTAGGTCAATATGACCTATTCAATTAAACTCACCAATAGTAATAAAATCACCCAGATTGCTTTAATTCGGAATTTATTTTTGGGTTAATTAAACATGGGTACCTGATGTGTACCTCCAGGTTACATGGTGTGTACTATTTTTTTTGATAATGACTCCGCGACGCCTCAAAATGATATATTCAAATATAATAATTTCATAAAATTAATGTATTTCATTATATATGTTTTAATGAGGAGAAAAGATATTATTTCTCCCAATTCATATTTAAGAATGATTTAAATATAAGCTAAAACTATAAAAAAATCATAAATAAATCATTGATATTTAAATAACTAGAAATAATTATGTGAAAAGCTGATTCCACTTATATGTTCCTAGTTCAATATAAGTGGTGGATAATTCAATTCCAAATATTTTTCTCATGATGGATGAATAATCTTATATTTTATTGATGAAAAATTATACGATAAATGGAATTGAATAACATAATATAGAATATATAAACACACTTAATCCAATGTCTAGGAGATTACCATATTAAATATAATTAATTTATGAAATTAAATAATTACCTTATGAGGAATTATTTATTTTTTGATGGATCATGCAAAAAATCTAATCATATCATCATTTAATTATAAGAATAATGAATAGATTCCCTTCACTGGTGATCAATACATATTCCACCAACCTCTAAATGAAAATGTATAAATATTTTTGTGCTATCATGGCATATCATAATGTTTACATATTTTTCCATTGGCAAGCTCGATAACAAGATCAATAAAGGAATTTATTCTATGTTTTTAAAATTCGGAGTAGTGTTGGAGGAAGATCAATATCTGTTTTTCGGGCATTCAAGGATTAGGAGCTCCCTAGGTCATTCAGAGGATTCTATTTGATCCTCTTTAAACAAAAGGAAAAATTTATTTTCTCTCTTGAAAAAAAAATTGGTTTTATATAACGAAAGTGTTATAAAATAATAATTGAGCATTAACCCATATTATATTTGAAATCTCAAAGAAACCCCATGTCTATAATCATAATATTATAATTATTATTATTGATGGTCATGTGCCAAACTCATGAATTATATTAATTAAGATTTATTAAAATAATATTCATTATTTATTATTTTTCCATAGCCCATTAAACTCAATATTCCATTCCATCAAAATATTAATAGATCACTGAAGATTAAATCTTTATTTTAATAATAAATATTAGTACAGTAATATAAAATAAATAAAACTTATTATATTCTCTAAAAAATGATTAAAAATATATTAAATAATATTCTCACATAATATTCTCTCTAATAAAATGATATGAAAAATATGTGATTAATAAAGGATGAATAATTATTAAACCATGTGTGGGAATAATATTTATTCATGTTTTTTATAATAAATAACTATATAATATTAATAAGGTTCTGGATTCACTTATATTGCGACCGTATAGTACTATGTTTTGGTGGAATTTGGTGAAGTGTAAAAATGTCAATGTCTAGAGTTTAGTACCACCAAAATGATACCATATCTGATTATGTTAATTTCAAAATGAAACAAGGACTCATACATATGATTACTCAGTAATAAATTCCTTTTATAATGATATCGCTAATCAAGTAGTTTGCTTGATGGTTTTATCATCCTATCTACTCAAGGCCCATTTCATTGTAATTTTAGATAACATACATGCATATAGAACATTGTTAATAGATATATATTTATTCTATAGAATTTCCATCAATGAGAATTTGATATCAACATTAGTTGATTAACTGAAGGGACAATTATATTCCCCCATAATTCATAAATTAAAAATTAATCAAGATGCACCCTGTGTATCCTACATCACCATAAAAAAATGTCATAACAATTTATATCATCCCATAAAATCACTTGACTTATAATAATTATTAATAATAACATGTATTTAAATTTATTGTAATAAAACATCTATAGATTAGAACATTTGATGAAACACATAAATGTGTGATTTCATAATTGGGGTTCTCATTCTCATATTATCCTACAATGGAAATTACTAGGGGTTTATTCCTCGAGATGTTTTTTCTAATGTCCTATTAGTCATTACCCATGATATTCGGTGTCATTATTTTCATTTAAATTTTTACATCCATGTATGTATCATAGATCAAATAACATATTCCGGACACTTCAAGGTTCAAATAATAGAAAAATAATGTTATGAACTTTCAGTGCAACAACTACTCTTAGGACATTATCACAGAGAATGATACCAATAATAATAATCATTATGTTTAAATGAGTATATTAATATTAAATAAATGAATACAATTTATTATGAAGTACATAACTATTAGCCCTAGGGAAATAACTCTAACACCCAGGCATAATAACATGAAAATGGTCACATTGGTCTCAACATGATTGTCACATAGTGTATTGAAATGGACCATATTTCCCAACTGGATTAACATACCGATGGGATATATTCAGGTACACACAAAAACTACATTAAAAACCTTAATAAGGGAACAAAAATTAAAATATTGTTTTACATTTATAAATTGATCATTGATAACCTATATTCAAAAACTATAAATTAATAAGATAAAGAATACATATCATTTATGTGTTTCAATTTAATTTTCATTGTCTCGATTTTATGATTTCAATATCATGAAATTACACAATCCAACATTTCCCTTTATAATATTCAATAACAAGAAATTGGGGAATCAAATAAAAAACCAATGTGGTGGGACAATGCGATAACCATACAAATGAGAATCCTACCCCAATTGGAGCAGGAATAAAGTCCAGCATGAAAATAAATTCCCAATTAACTCATTTTTTGAATCAAAACATGAATAAATGCAGAAATACTAAATCCAACTAACAATTAAAAAGTGGAAAATATTACATTTATGAGAAAAATGCCTCCATCATTTAGTAAAAAATTTATCTCTTATTTTTTTAAAAATTGAAAAGATTCCTTGAAATGATATTATATATAATTTTATGCTCTGAACAAGAGATGTTCATGTTGTATTTCTATTTAATAGAAGGATATGCAAATCAATGATGGATATTGGGAAAAAAATAAAAAACATGAATAGGATATCAAAGCGATGGAGTAGAAGGATTCTTAGAAAATATTTAATGATAAATAATATCCTCTCACTCTCTAACTAAAAAATGAGAAAGGATTCTGATGTCCAAAGGACAAATGAAGAAGAATCTATCGAGGTGTATGAGGAAAAAATAAAATTTCTCTTACGATACACCTATGTATTTTTAATTACCAAAAAATTTAAATTTAACATCATATTTGGTAGACTAATGTTGAGTTTATGACATTACATACACATTTGGTACATTCATAGTTATAAGGTAATTGTATTATTTTCACTAATGTTCAAAATATAGATATATGAATCTCAAGGGTCTCACTTGGATAATATATAGAATATGGAGATTAACTCTAGTGATGATATATGAAAATAAAATGGTGGAATGAAATTTGAAAACCCCAATTCCAAAACATCTCGGATAAAGAACCCCAATGACTTCCTGATTGTGATAAGGAACTGATTTAGCTAAAGGATGGAAGGAACCTAGGTATTGATTTAAGATGGGAGAAACCGATGAATGTGATGGAAGATGGAATTATCTATTTAAGCCTCATACAATATTTGAGTGTTTCAAATTGATGGAATAAGGACACTATGTGATTCAATTCATCAATACAAAGGTTTTTGATGGAAATTGATAGCATCTACCCCCAAATCTAGTTGGTAAAGGGGGTGGTTATTCCACCACAACAATATAGGTGGATCCTAAAAATGAAGTTCTTAGTTGTATGCCAGTTATTCATTAATGAATAAAGAACACACTTTTTTATTCATCATCCAAGAATTTCTTCTTATATCATATGTTCAGTAAATCTATTGAAACACCACCTCAAATCATGGAATTTCTGATATTGGGGAAAATATCAAATAGAGAAATAATTTCATCAAATCTATATAATTACTTCCATGTCCACATTTTTCAAATGGATTTCTTATTGAACCTAGTCAAACTATATTTAGATGAATTTGATGCATTTCTTGGTATGGATTGTCTTTCCTTACATAGAGGAAACATAAATTTCTAAGATAATTAATTAACCTCTATATCATGAACCAACCTCCTATTTTATTAAGTTTCATGAAGATAGATGAATATTATTTACTACCACCTACTCAATAATTGTTATTATTTACTTATAATATAGTGTATCTAACCTGAATGGTTCACATTCATGAATCATTCATCCTAAATGACAATCCTAGTATGATTGAATACACAGATTCATTTTTTGAAGAATTTTTTGGGTCATCATCCTAATCATGAGGTTCAATTGATCATTGATATTATACCTAGAGATATTTAAGTATCCATGAATCCAAAATGAATGGTTGTATTTAAACATTAGGATTTGGATAATAATCTATAACAGAATCTGGATTGGTGTCTATATTCCAGTGTTCTTCACCATGGGGTTCTCTAGTTCTATTGTTCAACAACTAGGATAGTTTATTTTTCCTTAGAATTTATTTTAACAACTAAAAAATAACATTATATTAAAGAAGTCTCCACTTAAATTGATTGATTATTTGTTCAATCATCTACATGGATAAAAAATATTCTCTATGATAGATCTTATAGTTGAATATTATAAAGAAAATTTCAAAGAGGATATCATTATGATTCATTTTAATATACAATATAACAATTACAATAAAGGTGTCCACCAGAACATGACTTGGCTGGATGCGCTGCCAGCTGATTTTCTTCACCTCTATGAAAGAGATTGTAATAAAATTCTTTCCTTTCGCTTCATGTAAACTTTTGTTTTCTTTTATTATGCATGGGTTCATTTTTTAAAAATACAATATAACAATTACATGTTCACAATGATTCCATTTGGACTCAATAATAGTTTATAAATTTTCCAAGATTTGATGAATAGAGAAATTTGCGATAATATCATCTAATTCATGGATGTCTTTATTAATGATATTCTTATTCACTACAAAATAATGGTGGAACAAGAGGAGAATATAAATACTATACTACATACATTTTTAAAAGAAAATATATATTAAAATTATAGTAATTATGAATTCTAGATTTAATATTTAACATTTTAATTTATGTTCTTTGTCATTTAAAGGATATATCTGTATCCTCTAAAAATAGATGATTGAATGTTTTCATATACCTACCCATATGACCTAATTTTTTTTTTCCTAGATTATATAGGTATTATCATCCCTTCTTGGAAATTTACAAATATTTTCATGTCCACTAACCTAGAAAACCGGTAAAAGTGTCATGTTTTTTAGGAATGATAAATGAGAGGGATGTTTTAAATATCTAAATAAGTGGATAGTCACTGAACCTATACACATGATATCCTTCAGTGAGGGATGATTTTTGATATAAAATGACGAATCTAAAGATATAAACGATTTTTTTACTAATGAAAAATTACAAAGTGATAGCCTATTCCACCAACCTACTATATATCCATGAAAAGAGAATCCCAACTCATGATCTAGAATTGGTTGTAGTGATATAATTATTAATGATTTTTTACACTAACTCAATGGTGAGTAGCGTGGTATATATATATATAATCATGTATATGTTCAAAAAAAATATGAATATTATATTATGAAATAATAGGTTAAATCTGATTAAGGTTTAGAAATTTTCAATCTATTACAATCCTGTGAAGGCAAACAAAGTGGAATATGAATTGGGTAGAAGGGATAAAAAAATCTATAAATGATGATGATTCCATTGGAAAAAATATTATTAGACATGTTAAGTATGGATATGTGAATAATAATGGGATATTTATCCAACCATAATCAATTAACATATAAAAAATAATCTTGGCTGGCAGCGGGAGCTCCCAAAAGTTGGGATTTTAAACATTTTCACAAACGTTCGATATGAACTTGTTGACATCGGTGAGTAGCAGCCCAGTTAATGCTAAGAACCTCCCATGAAGTGTTTTAAGCAAAAAAATAAAACCATAGAATACCAGTTTTAGATCTAAATCTATGAATGACATCTTCTTGTCATTGGCGATCACTGCTCGGATAATCCAAAGACTAATTCCTATATATCTACCACACACGATTCATGAAATATGTGGGACAACCGATTGTCTAATTCCAAGGGAGAGAAAATAGATCTAACAAAACCTTCTATGCAACAATGATCACTACACTTCTTCAATTTTGATGCCTGATATATATCTCAATAGAAGCACATTGGATCCAGAGGCACTCCCTCTAGAATATGGGATAGAGAAGTGGTGAGAGAGTGGAGATGAATTCTAATTATCCAATCCCTCGTCTCCTATTATATTTATAGAGTGAAAGGAAATAATCCATAAATTCCATCCCAACACCTCAAAAATATATCCCCCTATATAAATAATATTTGGACTACGAAACTGAGTCATAAATATTATTTATTATAAGTATCTCTAAATTGCAACAAATATATTGTGTGGTCATACTCGATCCATTAACTCTAATCATACTCTTGAAAATATTAATTGAATCATTCATATATTAATATTCATTCAAATTATATTTTTCATGTATTTACGTAAAACATGTAAATGTAATAATTAAATAAATTCAATGCCCATTATTCATAACATCAATAAAATGAATTCCTTTATTTCATTGGTGATCGTTTAAATTTGGAAAAATACCAGACTATAGTGTTGGGGTCCACTATGTCCAAATCTAATATTCAACTAAATAGATAATATTCTTGAATATGCTATTGTATGTGTCCCCTTAAGCCCTTATCTTGACAGTAGTGAATAGTATTAACAGACCATGAGTGTGATCTTGTAACACATCAAGGCCCCTAAAGAGATAATGATCATCACAATAGTGACCACCAGCCTACGAACACTTACTGTGTAATATAATATCTTGGTCATTAATATCTCACAATGTAGGAAACACTCATGTGTCAATGCCCTTTTCCTTGCTTTTTTATTTTTTGTCGTAACTGGATGGGATTACCCTCGACTGCCATGACGATTATCTTATGATGGTAATACCATCATGAACAAGTCCTGAGATATATTACATCCATAATCCATAAGTGAAAAAATAATTTCTTGACCATTAAACCAATGACATCCCACCAATGACATACCCAACGCAAACTACCTCAATAGGATCTCAACGTCAGGGTTTTCATCTATCATCAAAGAACGTGATGAAATGAAATACACTTGAAATGATCTCAAGTCTGGAAAATATTACACATGTTCATAGATAGGAAAAACCAATGACACTCGAAACACTTGTTGTTCCTGTCGACAAGTCTATCCTCATGATCTCTCTACAAGAGATCAACAAGTGGGGAAATCATGAGAAGAAGTGTCAATGCTTATGATTACCCGGATAATGATAGTTAAAAATCAACTATGACTGATTATTAAGAGGTATCTTGACAATATAACATATATTTATGATTAATGTCTCAGTATATCAAGGATCACATTAGATCCTGTAATTTTCTATAACCTCTAGACACAATAATTAGTCTATAGGCATTGCCATTATATAATGGATGCGTAAATATCTACCCTATAATAGTATTGAAAGACAATGTATAAAAAATTGTACACATGATATGGTAATCACACAAACTAAATAGTTTGGTATAGGTTACCCACAATTTCAACAATATCAACCACCCATTATTTAAGGGCTCGATGAGGCTTAGAAAGATGATGAGTTCATACAAAATAATAAACTTATTATTATAGAGTTTAACATTTATGGAGATGGGGATATACATATTTGAAACCATATATGTATTCCTTAAAAACCTGACTTAGATAGGGAAATTATGGAATATTTTCATAGCTCATCTTTCTATATTCATCAACTAATCACTAAGATGTACAGAGATTTGATGAAAAATATCTAAAGGGAAACCATAAATATATGTATTGTAGATTTTTTATATTGATGATTAGTATGACATAAAGATAAGGTAAAATGAAACAATTATAAGGGTATTTTGAAACCATTCCTCATATCAAAATAAATATTGGAAAATTTAACCATTGATTTCATCATAGGACTCCCAATAACATCAAATGGTAATAACACCATCTGGGTGGTAGTAGATAGTGTTACAATGTTAGAGTATTTGATTTCTATCAGAAAATATTTATCTCTTAAAAATAACTATGATATAAGTATGCTGATTGGTAAGAATATATATACTTAGTCTCTTTATTATAAAAGATCAATATCAGATGTTCACATCAAGGTTTCGGAGGAGCCTTCAGAATGTATTGAATACAGAATTGTTCTTCAATGTTATGTTTCTCAATTAAAAATATATTTAGTTTTAAAGGTCCATTAAAACACTGTATGTCATGTTGAGATCATTTACAATGGATTTAGAATGATATTAGGATTAAAATATCCCCTGGTGAATTTATAATATAATAATAGATTCCATTTTAGTAGTCAAATGTGACTTTATGAAGATCCTAATAGAATGATGTATCAAAATATTACATATTGGGATATAGTTAGACAGTTGAGTCTTATGGGGCGTTTTCTAATCAATGATATGATATAAGAGTTTTACAGAATTCTGTATCAGATTAACTACATATAATGAAAATGTTAAATCTATGCAGATAATGATTATAACTCTTGATGTTTGATGTTGGTGATAATAATTTCCATCATAGATTTCTATGGAACAAAGGAATGATGTTTGGTAACAATGAAAACAATTTTCCTTGATGCATCGACTCCTTTAGGATCGTTGATCTCATTGGTGCGATGTCCTTTCAAAAAGAACACCCACATAACATATCTAAAATACATGATGTGTCTCATGTTTCTCTACTGAGCATGTACAAACTAGAATCCTCTCATAACCAAAATTTATCTGGGGTACTATTTGATAATGATCGTTCATATGAGGACAAATTGGTGAATATCTTATTTCATAGATACAATGGTCAATGAATAAAAACATCTGGCATGGTAAAATTGTTATGGAGTAATAACATGTTTATAGAAGTGACATGGGAACTAGAAGAGGTGTAAAAAAATATAGTAATCTATTTTAGTTATTGAAATTAAGACATTGATGGATTTTTTTTAATTGGGACTTATGTAATAAACCAATCATTTATAAATAAAATATCCATTTTTAATGAATAATTTCATTGTTTATGTAATACAAATACTGAAAAAACATGACTTATTTGGATATATTAGACCATTATATGTTATATTATTTCAGATTTAGAATACCATTATTAATAATAACGATTTATAATATATAAATTTAATAGTTATCATATGATTTATTTATATTAAGTGTTATGATGAAGTACTTTTAACACGGGAATATGAAGGGATAGACTAAATGAGTAGGATCTACACTACAAAGGACAATTATTAGTTTTTCCATGGGATATAACATTTGTCAGATTTTCACTTGATCAAGCCTAAAAAGACTTCCTATAATTAAGGATTGAGAAAAATATATTATGGTATATGTTCGAAAACATTAACTCCTTGAACAAAACCATGTTCACAGAACAACCCCATTGGAAACTCACAATCGTGCATTTTACTCATATGGAGTACCCCACTGTAACAAGGGGTTATGTATCTGAACCATAAAATAATTAATTTCTATATTTTTTACAATAAAAAAATGATTATTTTTATTCATAATTTATTTATTTTTATAAATGATTATGTAATGAGTTTGGAAAAAATAGATTTTCATACAAAAGCCCAAATTCTATTTTTTTTGTATTATGAAATATAAATTCGTACATTCCTTTTGATGAATTCATTAATGATTTACAGAAATTAATTTTTTTATAAATTTTATTATCAAATAATTTACATTAAATTTAAATTACAAAATAATTTTACAACGTGATTACATAATATTTATAACAGACAAAAAAACCTTATCTTTAAGAAAATAGCATTTTTCAGAACATTTGATTTTAATTTAAAAGTGGAATCCACATATTGGGAGAATTGTTTTGATATAACAAATATTTGGTTTCAAATCAGAGCATTTAAATTATCCAATGATAAAATTTTCATGGTTTTAAGAGATAATATAATTTTTTTGTAAATAATAAATATGATATAAATATACATGTTTATTATTACAACTTAATGACCTAAAAGATATGTAATATGTTCAATAAAATGTATTCATAAAAAGTATATGATTACCCTATGAATTTCTATTTTTTTACAACTGATTTTGATAATTTTATAACCCATTTGTTAATTGTATAAAATCTAGATTATATTTTAATGTTTTAAAATAAATTCTTTATAAACATGACTAACTTCAACATCACTAAGTGTATTATTTATATAAATATAAATTTCATGGACAAATAAAATAACTAAATCCACTTTTATTTTGTTGAATACAATGGAAGAATACATTATAAGGTCTTTTTTTATTACATTATTATATCGAGTCTAAAACCATTGTTTGGAAAATAATGAAGAACCCCCCCCCATACTCCTAATTAATACACCACATTACCCATTCATATACACACAAAATACTTTTAGAATTATTATAATATGTACTTGATCTATATATCCTTTCCATGGTTCCCAAATTTCTCATGAAGTTACTCCAAATCATTTGGAAACCCCATATCAAGGTAAGAGATCATATCATTCTTCTCTTTCTTATAGAACTTTTTTAATGTATTTCCATTTTAAATTCATTTACAATTAGTGAGATATTTTTTACACACCCCTATTTATACCATTATAATGTCTATATAGGATATACCCCTTACAATCTCATAAATCCCTATCATGGATTATTACATACCCAATTATGGTGCTGAATTTTTTCTTCTATTTTTCATTATCAAGACTTTGTATTTTAAATTCCATCTACATTTCAACTGAAGAGTTTTAACCTAGACATACAGATCCTTATTTTATTTTGTTCATACTTGTTTTTATTCAATATTCTAAATTTTGCGAATAAAATATGATTAAATAGGGTCGAATGATTAATGATATATCTGGAACACATCTTCTTGTACCTCCAATGAAAGTGATGGGTGTGCCCAGAATTATATAGAACTCAAATTAATTGGGTAATTTTTTAGTGTATCAAGAAATCTTATATGGAATTTTTGATTGAAACTATTCCATTATGTTACATTTTCCCACATTTTGTGCCGTATTTACAATTAACCTCTACTTATGTTTAAGATTTCATGTTTTTTTGTTGGTTTGACGTTCACTTGTAGCTGTTCTACTATCTTTTTGTGCCATGTCCCGTTATTCAATACTACAATTCTCACCAATTTTATTTCCCATTTAAATTAATGTTGATTATAATGTAATACATTAATCTTGTTATTCCTTTTTTCTATAATGGGATTTATATCTCATCAGTTTTTATGTATGTCCCGAGGTTATCTCATACAATATTCAGATAAATTGAATTCTAGTTCATGTTAATTAAGTATTTAATAATGTTGTTATATCTATATATCATGTTGATGTTATATGTATCTAAATTTACTGGCAACATGGATTTATAATATTTTGGGTTTTATATATTTTTTGTGTGTTATAAATCATGAAATAAAATATACTGATGATATGGGGTGTCATATATTCAACCTATTGATCACCACTGCTAGTTAGAAGTATTTGGAATATTGGGAGGCACATTTTAGAGGATATTGAACACAATAATAGGGAACCGGTTTACTGGTATCCTATTTTGGTAGTTATATTGAATGGTCTAGTAGAATATGTTTTTAAGGATTTAATTTTTATCCATTA
Organism: Viscum album; assembly: GCA_963277665.1. Lineage (NCBI taxonomy): Eukaryota > Viridiplantae > Streptophyta > Magnoliopsida > Santalales > Viscaceae > Viscum > Viscum album. Next base: position 538,636,925 of record OY728157.1, read on the forward strand.
ATATGGTAACCCATCATGTTAAATCTCAAAATGTTCAGGTGAAATCTAGAGTAAACATAAAATTAGTCATTCATGAGGATGGATCTAACTGTTCAATAATGGATTCATCCTTTTTTGATGATCAGGATCATGTTACTCTACCATGTATATGTGAGGATTCAAATATTGTTATACTCTATACTGGGATGATAAAAAGGATGAAGATAGTATGGAATCGTAAGGATCTAACAATATGTTAATTTGTGATCGCATTGTTTTCATGGTGGTAGATGTGAGAAAAATCATTACATGAAAAGATGTTATTTAATATATATGGTTTATTTATGTTCAAATACTATAGGTCTAGTATGAACTAAGATATACAATGAATAATGGGGAAAAATATTTTAATAAAGAATTATTATCCTCCAAATGGGATTAGGTGGATTATAATAATTTGGGATCCAATGATGGATTATAAAAAAGTTCTCTAATGAGAAGATAATTGAGAAATTTTTTATTTCTACTATCATAGATTTAGGGATATCTATTGGTGGATTAAAATTATATAGTAATAATTTCAATAAGTAATCTATAAAAGAGAGGTTCATATATGATAAAAATGAAACCTCTATGAATCAGAGTAAAAATACAAAGGATACAAAATATCCAATTCCATGGAAGACTCTTAAATGGAGAAGTGGTTTTCATACATAGGGTTAGGGTATACCACATAAATTGTAAAATATTCTTAAAAAATGAAATACTTTGTGAAATATTTATTTTAATTTTTTTTGGGTTTATATGATTAACTGATTATTTATATCACATTATACAAGATGACTTATGTAAATGATTAATTATACTTGAAGGTTGATTTCTTTGGGGAACCACATTCTTTCATGTGCAATATGTTGCTACTAACCACTGTTTGGGATATGATTACCATTATTTTGTAATATTAATCTATTCTAATCATATGTTGAATTAAATTTTATTTATTTTGTTTGGGTGAATGTTTCTCCACATTTTCTTATATGTTGAAATAAATGCTCTATTTGGTTCTATAAAATAATGGCTCATTATATTTCATATTATTATTCTAATAATAATAATTTTCTTTATGATTATCATCAAAATTATCATTTTCATCATCATAATAAAGATTAAAATTGTTATTACTATTATTATGAAGTTAGGGTCATATACTTGTTGTAACAGATCACTATTAGAATATGTCATGTTAGGGGATCATAATTGTATTCCTCCAATTTGGTAGATCTATTAACATTCAAGATATGATACATTCAATTTGGGTTGGCTAGAGGATTTTATTTTAGAATTTTGTATGGTATAGTTTGGTTTTTAAATATAGAAATGAAAAAATGTAACATAATTTGATGGATGTGGTGGTTGATCAACATTGGGTAATATGAAATGATTAGTACTAGTCATATTTTTTTTGGAACATATTTCATTATATTTCAAGGGCTTTGATGTATTTCTAGTCTGATAATATAGAATAATATAGAGGTGTCCAGACTATTATAAGACATTTCTAACGGTAAAATTGTGTATAATTATAATGTGTGGGCATTGATGTTGGAATTTAGGGGAAATAGTTATAAAGATCACAAAATCAAACATGAACTGGTAGAAGCATGCACACATTATATTTACATCGTAAAAAGTTAATGTGGATTGAAAAATAAAAATATCATTTTTTGGAAGAATGTCGGAAAAATGAACTGTAAGGACATGATAATGAAGATATAATGTACACTTTCACATAAGGTAAGATAAATTTATTGAAGGATCAATTTAGAGAACCATAACCATTTTAAAAGATTTGTTGACATTAAAATAATATTAAAATAATATATATATATATATATTCAGGTTCTTATATCCATAAAATCATGGACTTCAGTCTAAAAATATATGTCCTTAGGTCATAAATAATCTATGCTTTTGTGTAATGATTTTTTTCAATATAGATTATTATAAAAACATGGTGAATTAGATTTTATGAATTCCGACCGAGGAATGACAATTCTTAATGTGTATTAATGAATTTAATGAATATTAATGAGTAGTGTTTTAGTATGGGAATTGGTGAAGTTATTTGTCAATATTTTGTGGTTGAAATTATATAGTAAGATGAAGGCCACATTTTACTGAACCGATTTATTATATGATGATGTTTTCAAAGAGTTAGGTCCCTCAACCTAGGAGAGGTCACATCATGACCGAGAATCCTTGGTGTTGGACCCTTTTCCTAGGGGTGGTTATTCCATGAACCATAGGTGTTGCAAAAAAAACCTAGATAGGTTAGGATTTTTCATGGTGAAACCTCAATGGATGAAATATGGCCTTACAATAGTCGCAATTTTTAATTTATTTATTTTGAAAATTTAACATGGTTAAAATTTTGAACCTACTCGGTCTCCCTTGACATATAATTAAAAAATGAAGTTAAAGTGCCCCATTATTTATCTTCAATTATCCCCCACATCTCCCATTTAATCCATATTGTTCTAAAAAGTTACATAACACAAATTCAAGGTCATATTTATCCCTATCACATACTTGTTCATTCCCTTTTAAACCCTCTAATTTTTTATTTTCCCAAATATAGCTTCGGGAGATAATTCAACTAGGTCATGATAAAATCATCCAACTTGATGGAAAACTGTTTTGTATCTAATTTAAGTGATACTAGGAGGAAGTATTCACGTTTTTCGTCATAATTTTACCTAATGTATTTTTTACATGAGGATTTATATAGGGGTCACATATATTGTGATAAATTTTCCGTTGATTTAGGTAATAATTTTTTTTTGTCATTTGATTTCTATTGGGTCTCAATAGTTGGATTCACACTATTATATATCTGTTCGACAATATTATATCTCCCAGTGAGTATGGTATAAAATAATTTCATCTAATTTTTTTTAAATTTTTTTTTAATTTGATGGTGTATATAGATGAGAACTGTTCTCGTGGACTCAGAAGAGGTTAGTATTAGAATTTAATGACATTATGGACCATTATATAGGGTTGGAGGCCTATAAATTACTAAGGATCACATTTATTGAGTGATTTTATATCCATGACAAATATTTATAATAAATTTTGTGCATGCTCTATGATATGTGTGATCTCAACCATATATTCATACAATCCTTTGTTATCCTAATAGTCAACAAGGACAACATTTCTTTCTGAATAGTTTAATGACGATTTCTAGGATGAAAAAGTATTAGTGTCCCTTTTAATGGTTTTATAGTGTAAGGTGTTATTATCGATAGAGAAAAATGATTCCCTATTTAAAATATGATTTAAAAAATTGGTCTAAATTAATTAGGAATTAAAAAGGAATGTTTTTATTTCAAGAATTAGTTATGAATTATTTTTCCAAATATATATTGGGATTTAAAATTAATTTTTTAACAATATTTTTTCACAGGGAATAGTGTGAGTAATACAGAATGAAATTCCATTTCTAAACTGCTTATAAATTGTGCATGCCATAGTTTTAATTAGAAACTGCCCAGGTCTTGGTTGGTGTTAGTTTTAGTTAATATTAAATCAATTGAGTGATTCCCTGTTTTATAAATTTTATTTTTCTATTTTTCTTCTATAGTGTTGATACCTATTTTGATTTATTATTCTATAAAATTTAATTATTATTCATGGTGGTTGATTATGTTTGGATATCCATTTTTAATAATTTTTTTGGTTGTGGGGATGTGAATGGTATTATTGTTGGTAGATAAATGTTTTAAATACCCTGTCATTTTGAATTACTTTATATAGGGGTATAATACTTATGTAACTATATCATAATTAAGTCATAGAGATATTGTTATATGAATCACATGACTTGTTTTTTTATTTACATGTGCAGACTATGTTTCTAGGACTAGAAATGAGTCCATATATGTGTGATGCAGATCCCATGCCTTAACCTGTACATTAGTGAGAAGTTAGGGGTCTTTTTGTTATTTTCATACCATAAAATTGGTTGTTAGATAGTGATCATGATTTGTAAATATCCTTGGGTGATAATTCCAGAATGGGCATGCATGATGAGAGTAACATTGAGTAAGAATGTGGACTAGTTGTCGTATGTGACCATCCATGAGTGAGATGGAATGGTTATAACTAAAAAATCATTGTCAAACATAATTGATACAGTGTGTCTTAAGATGGTATTTATGAAATCTCTTCAGTGAGATGGTTTGAATAGGGTACTTCAGATGATAAATTCTTTGAATGAGAATGAATAACTAGGAATCATGGAATGTGACATCACATGACTGAGAAGGGATGTGTCATGACTTGATTAAACCCTACCCTATATCAAAAGGTATTGGTTAGGGTGTAGCATGACACTGTAACTGGAGTATTTTTCTACGGTATAGCCTTGGAATAATGAAGAACCCGGTGACTTTGGAGTTTCATATGGATGTGTTTCATGAGGTGACTTCCTATCTTATCATAAGTTCTGGAAGTAGGGATTTTCCTGTTTCATGGTGGCTTGGTTTTCATTTCATAACTAGACATGTATGATAATATGTGAATTATGTGTTTTGTTTCTAGGTATATTTCTTGAATTAGATAATAGTTCACCCGTTATATATTTCTGGAACACACATACATAACAAATCAATTTTTACTATTTAGGTGCAGTGGATTTTAACCAAGTCATTGGACTCACCACATACCTAAGTACACAACATGAGTTTTCATATATGGGGTTTGACTTTCATATTTTCTTCTATATATTATATACATTTTGATATGGACACATAATATAGGTATTGGATGTTATAGTATCAATATATTTGTTATGTTTTTTTATATGAGTTTGTCTAAAGGATAAATATTTTTCAGCAATTTTTTGGAAATACAATAGCCAGTGTGGAATTGTTTTGTTTACATATTTATTCGATAATTATTTACTAATAATATATTATATATTTTAAATTTATATTTATTGATTAATATTATCTATTCTATATGATAGTGGGACTCTTGGATCCCTTTTAAGTCTATATGTGTTGTTGTGATTTTATTAGGATTGATGGATCATGTATAATTTTATATTTATTGGGAATAGAAATTAGGCCGGTTTTTTTAAGTTATTTTCTACCTATTACTATTTTAGTTACTCACCTCTAGTCATAAAACTATATCATATTGGGAGGAACATTTAATATCTTTCATAACCCCAGAATTGGGTTCTATTTGGGATATCCCAACCATGTAATTAAAAATTCTTATCAAATAATGATTTAGGATTGTATTGTCTTAGTTATAGGTGGATTTAGGTTCATAATATTTGATTAGTAAACTTGTGTAATAAATATTAAAAAGTTATTTATATTAACCCCATGTTTCTAGGGGTTGTTTTGTGTTGGGATAAAGAGATATATAGTAATTATTGTTACCCAATATTCTCAAACATGGATATTACATATTTTTTTATTATTATTAATTATATTTCATAATAACCTGTCGAAAGACCACACAATTTTAGTTCATTTGGAAAATTATAACATAATATTATATTCTAGTGAATGATATTCATTTTTTACCACAATGATCTTCCCATTTTCTACCCTTAATCGACATACACTATATTAAAAAATTATTCATTACACTATTAATAAAAATATTAGAACATGTTCAATAAGATGCTTAGTAAGGGTAAACATAACTGATGAGAATCGATGATCATATGAGACAATAAGGAAATAATATGGGTACATGATTATGAAAATAACATAAAATTTATAAATCCAACCCATAATAGACCATAAACATGAGTATTGTTATAAATATTGCTTCTCATAAGACTTGAGTCATAATGGAATATAATAACTATATCCATGAGATCATATCATTGGAAGAAAATATATATTTATTCTATAAACATAATCATAAAATTTATTATTCCATGGCTACCCACTAAGAAATTCAAAACATTTAAGGATTGGGATAACCACCCATGTACCTAAATTAGGCATGTAATATCCACCTATGTTCCATCATTTTCCGTGGTTACACCTCCTGCATGGGACGCACCACCATCCCAAGTGGAATCCCATTCCTCATAGCAGAATGTTATAACTCCTAACAGAAGATGTAATTATTGTTTTTCACCTAAGATTATTTTAGGGAAAAATCCACTTACTGATCTAAGTCCATTCCACATTACATTCCTTTATATCTCATGAGGAATAAAAAAATTTCTAATGCATCAGAAAGAGATACTGGTCTATCCCATCTGTGGTTATAAAGTAACAACCATACATAGATATAATTTAACCACCAATAATAGTTATATAAGAACTAATATATCATAATAAATATCATAATTATGTGTCCCAAAAGATCATAAAACATAAATCCTATAATAACCCATGAAATTAATTGGGTTTCATGACAATTTCATAATATCATAACAAGTGGAAAAGAAATAAGTTTGAAAAACAATTCATAATTTATCAATGCATAACCTATGGAAAAAAATAACGATTCCTAAGAATTATGTCATGTTATAATAGTGGAAGAGATAAATGCTTCATACAGAATTTTTCATAATAAACTACTTTGATAAAGGGAAAGATTGGTATCTTTGGTTTGTATCCTATGTATTGAATAAGTAGAATCCATAGATTTTATAATATATATATATAATAATTTTTAATATTACATTAGACATTTCATAGGGAAAAAATTGTATCTTGAAAATAAAATTAAACGAAAAAAATTTCAAAAATATTTTTATTAGATAATTACCATAAAAACGTATAAAGGATTATTTAAATTCATTTTAATGAATTTCCTAAGGTAAATATAATTTTTAATTTTATTATTATTTTTAAATAAAATTAACTTAAAACTATATTGACAAATTATATAAGAATATTCGATGAAAAAAATGTTCATGATGATGGAATGTTTCATTCATAATGTACATGATAAAATCAAAGTTCCTTTATTGTATTTGCAAAATCCAAATTGGTATTTTTTAGAAAACATCATTAAGATTAATTTCAATTTTTTCCGAAAATTTAAAATCATACTTAAATAATTCTATTGAAACCCAATGGATAATAATAATAAAAACATTAAAATGTAATTTAGAAAACATTATTTGGGAAGAAAAAATATTTTCTAACCAAAGAGGTAAATAAACATAAATTCATGAAAACATTTTCTCAATTATTTAAAGTGAAATTATTATAAATATGGTATTATTAATTGAAAATATCATGAATAACCTTGGGATAAAATAACACATGAGTTTTTTTAGTGATATATCATAGCATTCCTTCATTGAATGTATAATCCTAAACAATACCAATAAATGATGAGATTTTGAAATAAACTCATAAAACAATAGTTTCATTCAATCATAATTAACATAAAATAATAAAATTAAATAAAAAATAATAATATAATGAAAATAATTTTATTCTTGATATAAAATATAAAATATGTAGCATGTACCCATCATAGATGAAGATCAGTGCATAACATAACATATGTCTCAGAGAAGGAAAATTGTTAAAAACATATATTACATCTTTGGTAACAATAAAACAATATACCCCATGAAAGTGGGATAAAAAATTTATATTTAAATCCCCATTTTTTCAATCATAATAAAAATTAAATAGATTAATTGTTATTATATAACCCACATAATAGAAACAAATTGTGGATATTCCTTGCGTCTCACAAAACTATAAAAAGTGAGATGGAAGTACCAAAACTTATGTCTTGACTTATGTCATAATTGTTAAAAAATACTCTATAATAAATATTAGTTTATTTAAAATATTTTATATAAAAATATATATATCCTACAATATATGATTTTATTATTCCCATTAATTACCCATTTATTAAGAATTCGATTTTAAAGTTACATTTCAATTAGTAACCACTTTGTATTTCATATATATTTTAAAAAACTACTTTTCCTACTCATACATAGATAATAATTTAAAAATATCTAGATTTATAACATGAAAAAATATCAAATATATTATGTAAATATGTATTTATATTAATCTATAAAATGTATTTATAAGTAATGTAATACATTTTTTATAGAGACCATAAAAAATATGTAATCAAGAATGCAATTTCCGTTTTCTTATAGGACCAAAAATAAACAAATTAAATAATATATTATAATTTTTTAATACTTATTATTTCAAATATATTATATATTTTTTTAAACCCATCCTTATTATATTTAATGTAGATCATAAATGAATCGCATCACTTTGTGAGGCATTAGTACGTCGTACACACGCATGATGTAATAATATTCCCATAAAATGAAGTGTAAGAATGTAAGAGTGATAAAAAATTAATGAATCATAATAAAATTTTAAATATAATAAATATAATTCATAATTAATTAATCTGTAATTATTTCCATGACTGATAGGTGGAAATGGAAAAATTATTTGCATCTGTTCATGAGACTATAGTTCTCCATACACAAGAGTGATGACTTACAAACACATTTAATGGAAGTGGAGAAGTGTCCATTTAATTTCATTAAAACATCAAAATACAAGTACATTAAATATAACAATTTTTTTATATACGATTGGTTATTAATAATTTATTTATTTGTATAATGCTATAGAATAAAAAATATTTTAAATTAACAATACCTCGTCATAGGGTATCCTATTTACAGATTACACTAAAATCCTTCATAAGATAAATTGGTAACCAAAATTTGTTTACCGAATAAGAGGAAGAAATTTTAGAACATATATATGAATTAATTTTTTTGAAAAAAATAGGTTATATTCTATTAAGAAGATAAGAGAGGGGTGACCATTTATATGTGGGGGAGAGAACATACTTGGTATTTTTGAACTAAAATAAATGTTCACATGGTTTACATATGTCATAAGGGTCTAAATTTGTCAGTTATAGAATATTTGATGCTTAATAATATAAATATATCCATAAAATAGTTTTTAGACAATTTTTCTGGGTGTTTTGTTTCATATCCTTTAAGTTGAACTCCCTCTATAAAGCCATTTATCATTTTAAGCGCAGTAATAAATTTTTACAACATTCTTGATTCGTTTTAGTCAGAAATGATGTTAAATAAAATAAAATATATATTATTATATTTATTTTTATTATTTAATCAATTTTTCAATATTCAATTCATATATGTTCTATAATTATAATTTTCAATTAATCGCAATTACAAAGCATGAAAACAAGTTCATAATGTTATAAATTTTCAATGATTGAAATTCTGTTATGTAACGCCCCGACGCCAGTTACCCAGAGTCGGTGCAATGTTACATAAACTTTTCTTGATCATAAGGGATCAAATAATGAATGAACGATTATTTTAGTAGACATGGAAATAATATATATATATAAGTTCAACATTAAAACCTGAAAAAAATTCTACACTAATTTATTCTATTAGAAACATTGAAGACTCCAAGATTATTCCTGCAAGTCACTCATAACTAACTTCTTCATATCTTAGAAAAAAAAAGAAAGGGGTGAGTTCAGATGCTTATTAATGATGAGAATATAGTAGAATGTTTCATAAATAAGCATAAACATTTAAGGAAATTTATTAAACTAAAACAAAAGTCTTTTAATCTTAAACATCACTATAATATGGAAAAGATAAATCAAATAATTCTATTTACTTATTCACATGGATATTATACAAGTAAAATTATAAAATGAAATATCCATAGCCAATTTCATAATGATGGAATGCAGAATGCCCGACTTTATAACCACATAGTCATGGCCTTGTGCCTAGAATACAAGAAACATTTTGTCAAGGACTTGTGCCAAAAAACTAGTTTCTCTCATGAGACCTACCAATGCATTGAGGAGATATATTGGGCTCCACTAGTCACCTACTACGTCCAATGTATTCCTCATATGAAATGTTTTAAACCTAACCTAAACATTAGTATTAAAAATTGCATATGATATGTCAATACATTATCCACACACCATGAATGGTATAAAAATAACACATCCACAATCAAATATATCACATAACATTCAACACAATATAGATGATTTGTATAATAATAAATCAACCTTGACCAAGAATAATATATCACAAAGGATGTTTATATAGTTGAAAATGATCACTAAAAGTATTTGAGAGATATATCCCTTTTTCATGAAATCATTTAAATGTCACATAATTTATAAATTATTTCATTTATAATATTATTTTCAATCAATGTGTCACATACCACATTGAATCATTTGAAAGGAATTAACATATTAAAACATTCATGTCCATATAAATAAATCTATAAACCCATTTTGAAAACATGGACATTAATGAGAATGGATTAGAAGATTAAATATTTTAAAATTTTAAAATGATGTTTTAGAAAACAATTCCCTTAAAATAATCCCTTTGAATACGTTTTTATGAAATGTGGACATGGATAATAAATATATCCCAGTAGATACTTACATAAAAACAAACCCGGATAACAAAGAGATAGGGGAATTAACCATTACCATATACTTTCCTTGCTTGAGTGTACGTTAACATCTTGTATAATAGTTAAATCACTATTTTTAAAATATACAAGAATAATATACATAAATGTGAAATCACATATTTTCGTCCAATATTTCTTTGTTAGTAATATTTTAGTAGTATCATCATTTTGGGTGTTAACTGATCTGTTTTCCTTTATATACATGGTTACGTAAGCCAAGTTTGTTAGGAATAGATATTTATTTGATTCATATGCAAAATGATATTATGTTCTTAAACATTATTTTTAATCAATAAATGAATATTATTCTTGAATCGTTACAGTGGGGAATGAATCTCATCGCTTTCGTAGAGATGGTAATCTGTACGTATGGATGAGCGACAATATCATTATATTGATGGGGAAATAATATATAATTGGATGGTATATAATATATAAAGAATAATTAACATTTTATATTTATTATTAAATCAGTTATACTAATTATTAAACCTTCTAAATAATGAAGCGTTTGAATAACAAACTACACCACAACTTGGAGACGGTAAGCCGTATCTACGCACATATGGTGAATTTTTCATTTATAGGATGGATTGAATAAAGAATAGGGTTGTTCCATATTTATAATAACATCCCAGTTTGTAGGAGGTACTATAGTTATTCTTTTGGTATATAAACAACAAGGAAGATAAAGTGTAAGAATAAAAGAACTTGAAAGAGGTTGGTGAAATTATTTCCTCTTCTTCGAGGGTTTCCTTTTGAGTTGATCAAAAGGGCTCCATAAGTTAGATTTATGATCAATTTAAGGACTCTAGGTTGATGTGAGGTATGCTGGGAGGTTATGTGTTCCATGTTTTCCCGATACAAATAGCTTTGGAGTTGTATTTTGAGATAAGGGGATGTGTCCTTTTATAATAGGGGTGAGGGTCACTTTAGGAAAAGATTAAAATATTAATTTATTTTAAAATCATATTTGGTTTCTAATGGCTCAAAATAAATTTATTTTGAGACTTAGGTGCTTATGGTTCGAAATCATCTCAAAAAATAGATTTTGGTGAATTTTATGTTACCATTTTAAACTTATATATTAGATTTAACTCTTAGATAAATAGTTTAACTTTTACCATGTCTTCTGGTATTCTTACACTATATGGTTAATAAACATACTCTAAACTTATAAGAGAACCTCAAGTGGTTCATTACTGAAATATTTAATATTAATTAAGGCCTTTGGTTGATCCATATAATTTTATAAATATAATATAAAGAAAATAATATAGTATTTGTTTTAAAAATTAATTGATGTTAATTTTGACACTATGTGGTATTTTGTTTTTTTGAAAGTCATAACAACCTTATCACATCAAAAAAATTATCTAATCAGCCCAAACATGTCATATAAACCATACAAATTTGTGGAATTTATCACGAGTCTCAATTTACATATATTTGGATATTTATAATATCAATTATTTTAATATTCATTTATAAGGTAATTATTGCATCACCATTGTGTCATAAATAAATAAAATTGATTAATGTATAAAAATCATAAATAGAATAACACTATATAGGAAATATTTTTTCCCTCTACAGAATATTTATAGTCTAATTTATATGGTGGGTAACCTTATATTAAAAATGGTTTAGTAATTAAACTTTGAATTTAACAGATTCAACTCTTCTTTATATAAAATAACAATAAATCTCCTAATCTAATTAAAGTAGATCAAAAAGCACATGTTTTTTTACTATTATTTTTTTGGTCAAATTTCACATATCCAATAGAATTAATGAATGTGTTCAGGTAACTATAATATCATTTTTACCCTTAATTAACCTATTTAATTTTAACGGTGGAAAATAAAAGTCGAATGTTACTATTCACCAAAAAATATTTTCATCTTATTGAACCATATTTTTCATACTTATGTCGACCTTGTCTCTGGGAATTTTGAAATTCAGCTCAGAGAAGAGGTAAAATTATGTTTTATGCAAGTTAGCAAATGCGCCTAGAAGGTGGGTAAAAAATCGTTAAAAAGTTTAATAAAATTTTATACATATAATTTTATTATAAAATTAATCCAATGAATTTAATTGATCTTATATAGGTATTATATATCTATTTTGAATTAAAATAAATTTAAATACAATAAATAATTATTTAAATAAGAAGTCGGTTTTAAATTATAATGCAGTGTTTGTCACTATTAATAAAGAATTTCACATTTTCAGAAAAATACATAAAATTTACAGTAATCTAATTTTGATATTATGAATTCAAAAATTAAATCAATTTTAAAAAATTCAAAACATAAAATATGCATTTATTAATTTAAAATTAATTCCCATTTTCAAAACAAAAAAGAGAGTTTTTATAAATAAAAAACTATGAAAAGATTGACATGTGTTTTTGTCAAATTTGAATGTGAAATTACTGATAATTACATATATTGTATTAAATGAAAAAAATATAATCTAATATACTTCACAACAATTCAAATGTGAAATTAAACACTATATACTATTATGATTACAAAAGCTGATTTCAACTAAATTTTAGTATTTTTCTCTATTCACCCAAATATGAAAGTTATCAGAAAAACACAAAAAAAAGTATCAAAACCAAAATTTTATACCTTCATTCTAAATAAGAAGTTTATTTTTTCAAATTGTATATAAAAAAGTTTCAACTATTTGATTTAAAAAAATTTCCACACTAAAAGTAGGTAAAATTGCATTTTCTGAAAAATACATCCTTTATCTAAAAAATGAATTTGTTGATATATTATGTCTATTAAAAACATAATATGGATGTTTAAATTTATATGGAATATATGAAATTCGTAATTTTGACAATACTATTCAGAACAGCTTTCAAACATAATGTTTGGTATGTTGTGGTGCACCCAAACTCTATGTTGCGTATGTTATTGAATTACTTGGAATAAATAACCTACTATGAAATATCGTGTTGTTACATTCTACCCACATTCAAAAAATCGCATCCTCACAATTTGAAATTTTTTTCAAAAATAAAAGGTTAAAAGTAGATAAATACCTTTGTGGAAAACCCACATCACAAATTAGGTTATTAAAATTTTGGTCTTTAGAAGAGGGATAGGGAAATGAGAAAGTCACCAAAAATTATGATCTTGATGAAGTTGTAAATTTTTTGAAATTAGAGACATATAATTTGAGGAAAAATGTAAAACATTATAGAGAGTGATTGAGGTCATCATTCACAATAAAGTGTAAAATTGAGGGCCTCAAAGTCATAAATCTACAATGATATAAAATATCATCGATTTGACAAAATACAAGGTATTAGGATAACACATTTTTGGTTTTAATATCCCTTCCCTAATGTTTAAGAATTAATTTATTCATAGAAATAGAGGAAAAAAATATACCTGACAAGTAGAGTTTCATCCTTCTACTAATTCCTAACACAAACTCGTCTTTCAATCCTATAGATAATAGAATTCAAAAATATTCTATTTATCATAATCGTATAGGGTGATAAAAATAATGAATTTATAATTCATTTCTCAAAATATTAAAAAAAATTACATTATACGAACCCTGAAATCATGTATGATAGTGGTAGGTGATCCACCCTTATCGCCCTTCCATTACGGGTTCATGTCTCATGACCTTTCCGGATGCGATGGGCTGTCGCCTGACCTCCGGGTTGACCTCTCTATGACAATCCAAAAATAATATCAATAAATGATTTAACCTTATCAATAGTATCAAATTTCATAGTTAATTAATTCCAACCCTTAGACTTATGAAAAATAATTCTATCTAAACTCACAGTCCAGTATTTTTAAGGATGGTAAAGACAATGAAGATCCTTTTTTCCATGTAACAACATGTGAATACTTTCGTGATGTATTATTTAAAAACAATTAATCATCGTGAATTACCATAAAATAATATAGATTAAATTCATTCTGCATTATTCATTATAAAATACTAGGTACAATCCTTCTATCCAAAAATGTTGTAAATTCCAACAATTATGGAATACACAAATCAGTAATCAGTTTCAAGGTAGTAAGGAATATCTGATATAATTTTTACAAAACAATAATATATTATTCCAAAATCAGTTCCTCGGTATCAAAACCATATTATGGTTTATCATTCTCTCAACCATATATTTTCCAAAAAATATAGCCTGCTATTGAGTCATTTTTCCTATTTCCATATAATCTGAGGTCCTTAAAGAAATAGTACTGCAGTATAATCCTTATATACTTTATTATTATTATAACATGTACATCACTAATAAAACACTCAAATTACACAGGACTCTAAAAACATAAGAACTATAATCATTCATCATCATCTTTGATAGTAACATTACATGATTATTATCCAATAACAGCATTTTGAGTATACTCTGATGATTTGGGCATTGATTCGCGTTGTGTCCCAACTCCTTGTAGATGACACATTGTACATTTGAATCATTTTTCTTAACCATGCAATGACATAATCGGTGTCCTTTTTCTCCACAATTATTACAGACCCTCATTCTCTTCAATCATTTACCATGGTTATTCTCTACATTGTTTTCACCTATGGGAAAATTATTCTTTCCCCTCTTCCCTTTATCCATCTTTCTCTCTTCCATCCTTTTCTTCTCTCGTTTCCTTTCAAGGGAATAAGACTCGGATAATTTTTTACCTATCATATTGACACATGATACTATTTCAACATATTATGAGAATACATGGGGGAATATTTACCTTTTTAAAGTTATCTTAATACAATGAATGAAATGATCCTTCTAAATCATTCCATATTGCATATTGTTGGAATTCACATTCCTTCTACTAGGTGCCATTTATATACAATGGCATAAACCATGTTAGTTTATGAAGCATAATGCTTAATTCCAAACATGTGAAATACCTAATGTATATTGAAAATATTATGTATATAATCTCTAATCATAAAATGTTTTCTTTGAGGAATAATTTACTCTTAAATCCTTCATAATTTCTTGTAATGAAAATGTGAATTATCCTATTTGTATCCCTCGTAAGTGGTGTACCCAAGAGTGAAGAAAGGCCCATTGTCATGTACCAGGACACCCCAGGTGAAGCCTGAAACTCCTTATCAGAGTTTTCACTCCTAGGTACATCTATGTCGCTGCCACCTCTACCTGCTCATATCCAGACATGGATGCATTTCTTTGAATAGTCAAAAAATCTCTATATTACCAAAATTATAGGAAGTTCTTCTATAATTATCTTCAAAGTATATCTTAGGGTAATTTATTTTAATCAGAGTTTATCTAAATCTAGTTTTCAAGGTTTTTACTAATCTTCCTCTAATACAAACTCTAACGCCCCTGACCCCAGTTACTCAGATTCGGTGCATTATTACAAAACATTGACATGATCACATGGGGACAAATCCAGAAAGACTGATCAATTTAGTAGCCTTGGAAATACGATATATACATAATTTCAACATTAAAACTGGAAATGAAATACAACAGTAATTTATTCCATTAGAAAAATCCAAAAATCCATGATTATGCCTTCATGTCACTCATAACCAAATTCTTCATATCTAGGGAAAATAAAATATAAGAAAGGGGTGAGCTTAGATTCTCATTAAGGTTAACAATGTTTCAGAAACATTTCAAAAATAAAAATATGCATTTAATGAAATGTATAAAACTAATATAATACTTTTAAACTTAAACAACAATATAATATGGAAAAGATAAATCAAATAATTCCATTTACTTATTCACATGGATATTCGACAAGTCAATTAATCACATGCAATATATATAGAAAATTTAATAATAATGGAATGCATAATTCCATACTTCATTACCACATAGTCAAGGCCTTGTTCCAATACTACAACTAAGAATCTGTCAAGGCCTTTCCAATAAAATAGATTGTTTCATGAGACCTACTAATGCATTGAGGAGGTATAGCAGGCTCCACCCATCACTTACTATGTCTAATGCATTGCTAATATGAAAAGGATTAAACATAACATTAACATTCATATTAAAACTAGAATATGAAATCTCAATACATTATCCATATACCATGAATGGTATAAAAATAACACATCCACAGTCAAATAAATCACAAAACCATCAACAGAATATAGAAGTTTTTTATCATAATAAATCAACCGCGATCAATAATAATATCCCATAAAAGATGATGACATTATTGAAAATTATTAGTAAAAATCATTGAGAGAAATTTCCTTTTTTGATGAAATAATTTAAATGTCACATAATTTATAAAGGAAGTCATTGAAAATATATTTTTGAATCAAAGTGTCTCATACCACATTAAATCTTTTGAATAGAATTAACATTTTAAAACATTCAGGTTTATATAAATAAATCCTTAAAATCAGTTCCAAAACATTGACATTAATGATAAAAGTTCATAAGAATAAATCTATAAAACATTTAAAATGATGTTTTATTAAAAGAGTTCCTTAAAATAATCCTATTTAAAACTCTTTTATGAAACATGGACATGGATTACAAATGTGTCCTACTAGATACTAACATAAAAAACCTCTGATAATATAGAGGTTATGAAATTAACCCTTGCCTTATACTTTTCCTTGGTAGAGGGTATGTTAACCTCGTATATAATAGTTAAATCATTGTTATTAAATTATAAAATAATCATATACATAAATATGATATCATATAATATCTTCAAATATTTCATTGTAAATAATATTTTAATAGTATCATCGTTTTAGGTGTTAAAAGATTACATAAGACATGTTTTTTATGGATAGGATGTGTTTGATTCATATCCAGAATGATTTTAGGTTCTTAAAAATTATTTTTAATCATAAAATAATAATTATTCTTGATTTATTACGATGGGGAATGAATCTCATCACATTCGTGGAGACGGTAATCTGTACGTACGTATGAGCGAAAATATCATTACATTGATGGTAAAATCATATGTAATTGGATTTTATATCATATATACATAATCATTAACATGTTATATTTATTATTTACATAAGTTATACTCATTATTATACCCACCAAAATAATGATGTATTTGAATAACAAACTACACCACGACGTGGAGACGGTAATCCGTACATACGCCTGTATCGTGACGTTGTCATTTATAGGTTGGATAGAATAATGAATATGGTTTTACAATATTTATAATAACATTATTGTATGCAGCATGTACTGGAGTTATTATTTTATTATGGAAACAATAAGAAATAAGAGGTAGAATAAGAAAACAACTAGAAAGAGGGTGGTGAAATTAATATCTCTTCATCGTGTCTTTCCTTTTGAGTTAATCAAAAGAGATCCATAAGATGACTTTATGATAAAAGTAATGAATAAAAGATTATGTGAGGGAAGTTGGGAGGATATTTGGTTAAGGGATGGCTGAGCCAAATGGCTTTGGAGGTGTGATTTTGAGATAAGGGGAACTGACCTTTTATAAGAGGGGTGAGGGTCACTTAAGGAAAAGTTAAAATACTAATTTACTATACAATAATATTCAGTTTATAATGTCTCCAAATGAATTTATTTCAAGCATTAGGTGGTTATGAGTTGAAATTATCCCAACCAATATGTTTTAGACAAGTTTAGGTTACCATTTTAACCTAATCTTTTAGATTTAACTCTTAGTTAAATTGTTTAACTTTTACAGTGTCATCTTGTATTATTACACAATATGGTTAATAAACTTACTCAAAACATCCAAGTGAAACTAAAGTGGTTAATTAATAACATTTATAATATTATTTATTCCCTTTGATCGATCCATAGATATTTAGAAATGTTATATCAACCAATAATATAGCATTTTTTTTAAAATTAATTTATGTCAATTTTGAAACTATTTGGTATTTTGATTTTTTGAAAGTCATAACAAACATATCACTTCGAACAAAATTTATCTAATCAACCCTAACATGGAATATTAACCTATTAAATTATTGGAAATCATCTGAAGTCTCAATTTACATTTAATAGAATATTTATAATATAATATATTTTAATATTTCATTAATAATGTAATTACTGCATCATTATGTCATAAATAAATTAAATTATATAATATCTAAAAATTATAAATAAAATAATATTATATAGGAAATAATTTTATATTTCTAATGAATATTTATTGTCGAATTTATATTGTGTGTATCCCTATATTAAACATGGTTTAGTTATTGAACCTTGAATTTAACACTTGGAACTCTTCTTTAAATAAAATAATAATAAATGACATAATCTAATCCGAGTTGACCAAAGAGGATCATATTTGTTTCCTATGGTTGTTTTTTGTCAAATTACACTTGTACAATAGAATTGTGACATGTGTTAGGGTAATTATAATATCATTTTTACCCTTAATTACCCTATATACTTTTAACTGTGATAAATAATAGTTAAAAGTTAATGTTCATAAAAAACTATTTTTGTCTTATTGAACCATATTTTACATATTTATGTCAACCATGTCTCTCTAATTTTTTATATTCAACTCACATATGCTCTATAGTCAATTTTTATTCAATTTGTAAATTCTCCTAAAAAGTGGGTAAAACACGTTAAAAATTTCAATTAAAATGTATATATCAAATTTTATTATAAAATGATGGCAATGAATTATATTGAACATATATGGGTATGAAATATATATTCTAACCTAAATTTAAATTAAATTAAATAAAATAGTATTTAAATAAGAAGTCGTTTTTTAATAATAACGATGTGTTTTTCACTATTCATAAAAAATTATATGTTTTCAGAACAATACCAAAACATTACCCTAAGATAATTTTGATATTATGAATTCAAAAAAGAAAATATATTTTAACATATTCTCAACATATAAGTTACATTTATTAATATAAAATTAATTCCCGTTTTCAAAACAAAAAAAGAAGGTTTTTAAAATGAAAAAACTATCAAAAGATTGACATTTGTTTATATCAAATTAAAATTTGAAATTTCTTATAATAACCTAAATTGAATAAATGATGAAAATATAATCTAATTATACTTACAAATCATTAAAATGTATAATTAAACACAATGAAATATTTTGATTAAAAATTTTGTTTTCTATTATATTTTAGTATTTTTCATTTTTCACCCAAATATAAATGTAATCAGAAAACACAAAAAATTTATCAAAACCAAATTTTTTTATGTCCTGATTATAAATAAGAAGTTTATATTGTCCAAGTGAATATAAAAAGTGTTATATATTAGATTTTAAAAAGGATTTCCATTAAAAGGCGATAAAATTGTATTTTTGGAAAAATATTTATTTTATCTGAAAAAATGAATTTGTTCTTATATTATGTCTATGATGCATATAATATGGATGTTAAAATTTATATGGAATATATAATATTCAAAATGCAGATAATATTATTCATAACTGCTTTTTAACAGCTAGTTTGGTATGTCGTGGTGCACTCGAACTCGGTGTTGTGTGAATCAGAAGTTATTGAAATATTTTGAAGAAATAACATACTATGAAATCTTGGGGTATTACTTTCTATATCCAAAATCAATATTAAAATTATTCCTATGAACTAAATTTTATTTGTATATATATAGAATTAAAATAACTAATATTAAATGTCAATTCTATATAAAATTTTGCAATATAAATATTTTAAATGGAAAGGTTGTTTTCATTTAAAATTCTGAATTTTTACAACTTATCAAAAAATGAATGTTATCAAAATAGTACAAAAAAATAATTTAAAGGAAACTATTCAATTACAATTTAGAAAATATATATTATTTTTTAAAAATAAATTTCCAGAAATTTAAAAAACTAATTTTATTATATTTTTGGAAAGGATGATGAAACTACTCTTTAGAAAAAAAATGTTTTTAATTATAAATTTTATTTATTAATATTTAATTTCTAGATGATGTATAAATTAGTTTTAAAATTTTTATTGAATTTATAATATATAAATCTCATTAAAATAATATAGAATAAGTTTTTTGGTGAATTTATAAATATATAATATATTGATGAGGAAAAAAATAAATTTCAAGGAGAGGATTTCATTTATTTATAGAAGGTTATATATTTTCATTTGTAATTAATTTTCCACAAAACAAATCATTGTTATTTCATATTTAACCCATATATTCCAAATTTAATTAATCCTTTTCATAACCTCCATTCCAATATCTAGGTGATAATTATAATATAATAATAATATGACATGACTCTTTAAAACTCATTATTATGTATGATTCTAGATAAACTCTATATCACATGTAACATAATCCAAATTTTTTTTGTTTATTATTAAATAATGAAATTATTTAAAAATTATAAAATACTAAATAAATGTGAAAAAATTATTTTGGAAAATAGTTGGGTGTCACAATAAAAAACCCTTAAAAAATTCCCCCTCAAAATTCATATGGGTCATAAAAGGATTACCATTTGAAAATTACTTCATAAAAACCCACATTATAAGATTGTTTAATATAACATCATATTGAAAAGGATAAATTTTAAAAAAATTAATTTGGAATAAGAAATAAATAATATTTTTCTAAATGCTATAACATAAGTGGAAAAATGAATAAATGGACATAGAATGAAAAAACTAACATTGAATACTAAAAGATAACGATAGATAACATTGATCACACGGATATGAGTGATCAAGAGAAGGGTAATGATCCTAAATACATAAATAATAGATGAATTTAAATTTCATGTATATAATTAAAAATGATTATAATAGGATAACATTTTAGGTCGAGATCCTAATTCATAATTTTGTAGATTTTTCTTGAGAATATATTCATAAAATATTTTATTCCATTTTGTAATAAAGTTTCCACCACGTGGTTTTACCTTGATCTATTTTCACTTCATCTTTTATACCAAAAAATGAAGGTGATTTTTTTAATGATTGATGAACCAATAGTTCATAAGAACCTTAAGAATTTACGATTAATTTCTTCTATATCTAATTGTAACAAAAAAATTAAGGTTGAATAGGTTATCCAATAGGGAAGAAAGAATATATCAATCTATAAAATTTCATTCAAAATTCAATATAATCATTTTCAAAAATGTTTCATCTTCTGAACCATCCAAATATATTATCATTTGAAAACATCTGAAAGTGTATCCTTGAATTTCACAAATTAAATTCTTATTAATTATCCTAATTAAATAAAATATATCATGATTTTTAGATACCAAACAACTGAATACATTCATAATGTATTTAGTTGAAACTATAGATATAATTAAACCTTACGAAAAACATACATGGATTCCAATTCCTTACACAAAACAAGAAATATTAGAAATATTCCTAAAATCCAAAATGTTGTAAACATGATCAATAATAGCACCAACCATTTTTCAACAAATCATTAATTTGTTCAATGGAAATTGGTATTATATAATATATTTTATCCAAATACATCATAAATACATACTAGAATCATTATCCCAACAACTGTAACATATTAATGGTTTTAAAAAATATCACATCTCTATTAAATAACGTTTTAATTCCGTCAACATCATTGAACATGTCCTTTTAAATTATTATGGAACAACATATAATAAAAAATACAAATATATTGATTGATTCAAATAATGTAATCATGGAATTACAATAAATAAATCTCCATTCAACCCACTTAAAACTCATAACATTTTCTAGGATTCATCATATTATCCATCAATTCCTTTTTCCATTTACATGTTATCTATTATATATTCCTCGTCAACAATATAACCATTACTCGTACAACCTTACTGATTTTATTCATGAGATTTCACATTATCACATTGGTTTACATAATTCCCACACATTCCCCATTTAATAAGTTTAATAGTTAATGTATTTAATGGAGTCCAGTATTATCATCCATTTCATTAATTAAAATTTTCATTATCGCTTTTTTAGTTACGTACATTGAGTCATTCATTTCTATAGTCATAACATCATCCCACCCCACTAATATATTAACTTAGGTTGTTATATTTACATTATTGATATATATATATATGAGAATAAATATTGTTTCCACTATGGTTAAAATTAACTTAACTCTCATTTAACTAATTAAATATTTTATTTTGTTAGTTATATATTATTTTAAGGTAAACATTATTTCTCTAGTTCCATAAAAAATAAATTAAGAATAATCATAACATTCTTTACTCTAGTCAGAATCCCATTTGTAATGTCATTATATATTATTCCATCATAATTAATGTTAGTCCAATTATATTAGGTTCCTTCTATTAACTTTGATTAGAAATCATAGTGTGATAAATAGTAATCATAATAGAAAATCACAGTTTAAAAACCCATTTATGATGTTTAAATTAGGAATAATAATTTTTAATTTAAAATTACATAGGATTAACATAGTCCATTCATAATAATTTTCTATATAAATGATTCATTATTGTTCATAATGAGATTGTAAATTCCCAATTCAGATCCATTATGGGTGTTAATCTAGGTCTGTTTCATGGATTGTCATAAAGAACTGTTTCTCGATTGAGTCTGGATCAATATAATGTTTTCAGGGTCGTCACCCCTTGGTACATCTACATTAGAGCCACATCCACCTTTAGGATAAATACTGGAATATAATTTCATGGAAGCCACTCACTTTATCATTTACGTAAATTCCCATACATTTTCCAAAACATTAGCTAATCAGTTGAATTTTCCTTAGAGACATCCCAAGGAATATCCTTTGAAATATCCCCATGAATGTCTCTTCTGTTTTCTGAAACCTATTTCTCATGTTTAATAAATCCTTTATTCTAATTTGAACACTAGTGAGCAAGTATTATCATACCTGGATATTAAATCTCTTTAGATAAATATTCATTTTATTATATAAATACACAGTTGATGACAATAATAGTTTTGTGCCTTCGGAAATGTGGAACACAATATTCTATTTTGGTGAATTATTTTAAATGTTTCCAAAAATGATATTACAAATTTTTATAGATCATATACATACCCCACATAAATCCTATCAATTTAATATAGGAAAACTAAACATAGTAAAGTCTATCCATAGATTCCCCTTAATGTTATTCATAATAAAAGTTAATATATGATCATATGAAAGTATAATTTATGTATAAGGGTATGTTATAATGAACATAACTTATTATGTTAAAATACAACCTATCTTATATCATAAACACGTTTCACATTGTAAATGTTTGTTGTTTATATGAAATTAATCACAATGGAGTCAGATAACATGATACAATAGAGAATAAAATGGGAATAAGACATGGATTTGTGAAAAAATAATAAAAATACAATATATTATATAGAGGATACCTTCCAGGACATTAATTACTTGTTTTCGATAGGATAATAACGTCTCTACCTACTTTGGGTTTTTTCTAAATACCATTGTACCCTTTTTTCATTAGCTACACCTCCTAGGATAGACACACCAGAAATCATAGTTGTAATCTATTGCTCATTGTGGAATTTTTTTACTCCCTAAACAATTATGTAAGTAAAGGTTCACTCCCAAGACCATCCTCGTGGAAAAAGTCTTTTAGGGAAACAAATAATCTCCTTATTCCAGTCCTTTCTATCTAATGAGATATAAATCATTACCCAATGAATTGTAGAGAGATGTTGTCATGACCCATCCCCTGTGGCCCATCATGTAATTTACCGAAGCCTACCGCTTGATGTCAATGGGCTGGCGATTAGTGCAGAAGGGTTCAACCAATAAGTGGGAGGTATTTTTATAAGTACATGTACACATGCAAACAAAACCACATCCAAAAAAATGTGATGAGTCAATAAGGTTTCCTTATGACTTTTCAATTCCTCTATATTTTGAAAATGAAAAACCCTATATGTCAAGCCAAAATATAGTTTCCCTACGTATTATCTTAAAACAAAAAATTTTCCTTCCCTAAGGAAATGTTTTCTTACCTTTGATTTCATTTTTATTATGAAGTTTTCCTATTTATAACTATTTTTTCATCTATGCCTAAAAATTGGATTCACATCTAAAACCTCGAAATCCCATAAATCCTTATATATTTATTTTTCTGTTATCAGATTCTTAATTCGTTGAAATTTAGATTATGAATTCTATGAAATTCAGATTCCGAATTCTCTAAAATTTAGACTCTGAACTATCTGAAATTCAGATTCTAAATTCCCTGAAATTCCAACACTGAATTCACTTAATTTAAGATTCTTAATTCTCTTATATTTATACTCTGAAATCTCTACAATTATGACTCTAAATTACACACAATTTGTACTATGAATACCTCAGAATTCATACTAATAATTCTTTAGAATTATAACTCCGAATTCCTCAGAATTCCGACTCCGAATTCCTATGAATTCATATTTAGAAATCATTAGAATTCAGATTTATAAGACTATAGAATACATGTTCTAAAACCTTTGGAAAATAGAATTCTAACATCCATGATTTATATTCTTCAAGTGTTTATTTCCATAGAATTTGAACATTATTTTCCATTGAAATTGGAAAATAGGATTTGGTTAAGCAACAATATTTTTATTACTCCTGTTATAGTAATGAAACAATGGCATCCAATCACTTTATAACAAATCATTTTTTGAGTGAAATATGTACAGGTCCATCTATGATTCAAGGAAAAATATGTTAATTGGATGAGGGAGCCGACTGTTTGAGAAGTTCCATTAAATAAGAGCTCATTTTAATGAGCTCATAACTAACTTGATAAATCTTGAGATTACGTACTGCTGAAGTGATTACTAGAAAGAGACTCTCATGACTTGTTCATACAAAACATCATGTTCAGATTGCTTCATGATACTGTAATTGTTGTAGTGTACAATCAGTAATTCATGGGAATGGAATGCATAGGTGATGACTCCCATAATGTTTGAGGAATTCCATAATTTGGAAGATAGAGGTGTCAACTACCTTAATGTTTGAGGGCTTGCATGGATAGTAAGACATGTTCCGATATTTATGACGAGGGATTACCCTAATGTGGGTAAGACAAAATTTCATGAATGTATAAATCATGAGACCTTTATTCAAGTTTGTTGGATACCCTACTCATTATGTTAAAAGACATAAAACTTGTTACTTGTTTGGTTTCTTGTTTATATAATGTTTTATTTTGATAAATGAACAAAGTATAAGTTTATTAGTCTTTATTTTTCATTTATGTACTCTGATTAAGTATGATTATATACACTTTAAGGTATAATCTTTTTATTGTAAACATTCCTTATTCATTATATCTGGAACCACATTTCTATAAAATAGAGAGTTTTCAGAACAAAAATAGGTCTTCTGAATTTACATTGTCTAAATTGTCAAACAATGTTTTCCTTAAGGTTAAAACGAAAGTTTTTAATCTTAAAATTCACCTGCTCTTGTAATTGAGCATCTACATCAAATTTTGATCCTAAAATTGGTATGAAAGGATGTCTCTGAAATACTTATATTCACATATATGTTTTCTTTCTCATGTTTTCATTGTTCTAAATATATTTTCCTCGCATAAGATTGTTTTCATTATTTATAAACATTTAATATTTACATGTTTTTGTGGAATTATATTTTCTTTTAGATAACATGAATGAATGTTGGTTCCATTGAAAATATAAATCCTAAAAGTCCACCTCTATTTGATATGAATGATTATGAATATTGGAGAGACTGTATTAAGAAAATTTTTATTAATACTAGAGTGGTCATTTGTGTTATGCTTACTATAGAATACAAAAATCCTGGTAAGAAAGTCAGAAATTTTACTAATCAAGTAATGTCATAATATCAACTAAACTACAAGGTACACAATACATTATTATGTCCATGACTAGGAATATATATATTCATATTTCTTCTTGTGATTTTTTAAATTGTATTATGATGAAATTGGAGGTTACTCATTTTGGTACATCCACTGTAATAGAAACTAGAAGAGCAATTATTATAGAACAATATCATTGATTCCTATTTATTTATGGATAACTTGTGTGTCAGATACAACAAAGGTTTATGACTATTATTAATAGTTTACAATATATGAGTGAGAAATGTTAAAATGATGAGGCACTTGTGGACAAGATTATAGATATCATGCCTAATGAGTGGGAATCTAAGAGATAAGCTATTGATGAGAATAGAAAATTATCGCATATTACACATGATTATCTTTTTGGAAATCTTCATCAACACGAGACGAGAATGAAAAGAGATGATGTTTTGAATAAGAAGAATAATTGAAATGGAACTGTAACCATATGATCTTATGTAAACTCTCTATAAAAATACTATTTAAGGATCTACCATAGCGTAGAATTGATTCTTCCAAAGTTTGTGAACCCTGTCAATATAGAAAGGAACATAAATAATTTTTTAAATCAATTAGTGAAGGCTCAAATTCTAATTCTTTACAATTGGTGCATATCGATCATTTTGGTCCTACTCAAATTAGAATCATTGGAGGCAATTAATATGTGTTTGTCCTAGTTGAAGATAACAGAAGATTAAAATAGATGAATTTTCTATAAAATAATTTTGAATAATTTTTATATTTCATGATTTTTAGAGCCAACATAATAATTAGAAAAACCTTCCAATGATTACTATTCATAGTGATCATGGACGAGAAATTCAAAATTCTGATTTTGAAATCTTTTTTAGTAGAAAATGAATTACTCATAATTTCTCAGCTCCACGAACCCTTCAACATAATGTTTTTATCGAAATAATAAATTGATATCTTCAAGAGATAACTAGAACCATGTTGAGTGAATATTCGATAGATTAACACTTTTTGTATGAAGCTGTATGTACAAATTTATATACTATAAACTACGCTTTAATTAGAACGATTCAAAAAAAACCACTTATGAGTTACAGAATTGTAGAAAACCTAGACATTCCTACTTCTTGGTATTTGAATGTAAAGTATTCATACTGAATACTAAAGATAATATAAAAAAATTTATACCCAAATCTGACGAATTACTTTTCCTAGGCTACTCTACAACTTATATGGCATAGAGAGTTTAATAAAAATATATTTACTGCTGAAGAAATAGTGCATGTGAAATTTAATGAAACTGGTCCATTGTTTTCAAACACCCTCAACCTACATCTATGGATGTGTTTTCAAAAACTGATTATCAATCCTTGATAGAAATTCATTATAATAACGAAAATTGTCAATAAAATGTTTTTAAATCAGTTACCCCAGATGACTTCTTACCCTATGTTGATGAAAAAGTATTATAAAACCCAAATCAGATGTTTCATAAGAATTATCCCAGTGATAGTATCATTAGTGATGAAAATCAACTAGTACAGACTAGAAGTTCCTTATTAAATGTTGAAGAACATATAACATTCCATTCTCAATTAGAACCAAAAATAAATAATGAATAATTAGGTGGTGATGATTATATAAAAGCAAAGCAAGATAGGCTAAATGAATTAAAAAAGAATATTATCTAGGCCTTGGTTGAAATACCTAAAGAAACATCTATTATTGGATTATAATGAGTCTTCAAAAATAAGTGTGATGAAAATGGAATCATAGTAATAAATAAACCTAGATTCGTTTCTAAAGTCTTTAATCAACAAAAGGGAATAGATTATGAAGAAACCTATGCCCTAGTACCTAGACATGAAAATATCTGTATTCTACATTCCTTTCGAGCATTATTTAATTTGAAATTTTTTCAAATGGATGTTAATTGTGTTTTCCTTAATGGTTATGTTCAAGAGAAATTTTTTTGAACAACCTCCTGGTTTTAAAGATAGATTACATCATGAACATGTTTTCAAACATACCAAAGCATAATATGGACTTAATCATGTTCCTAGAGCCTAGTATGATATACTTAAAGGATTTATGTTCCAAAACAATTATGTTAAGCGAAATTATAATACAAGACTCTTTATAAATATAATTATGGAATTTTTTTATTATTCAAATTTATTTTGATGCCATTATATTTGGTTCAGCACATCAATATTTAACTGATTCGTTTTTAGAATTTAATAAATTTGAGTTAAAAACAGCAGTGATGGGTGAGTTAACATTTTACCATGGTTTTAAAATTTCTCAAAAACCAGAAAAAATCTATATATCGAAACATAAGTATAATAATGATATTCTTTAAATGTATGGAGATGACAACAATAAGAGTATATGTACTTCAATTGGTACCTCAAATTCACTTGTTTTGATAATGCTGGGAAACAAGAGGATAAAACATCATTTAGAGGTATGATATGATGTTTACTATACATGATAGCTATTCTCCTAGACATAATGTTTTTAGTATGCTTATGTTCTTAATATCAATCCCATCCTATGAAATATCATTTAAAGGTAGTGAAAATAATTGTTTTCTACGTAAATGGAACCATAGATTTAGGACTCGATTATACATATGGAAATGAATTTGTTATAAAATTTATTTTGAATGATGAAATTGGGTGATGTATAATGTATAGGAAAAGTACATCGAGAATGTGTCATTTGATTGGAGATTCATTAGTTTCTTTGTCATGCAAAAGGCAACAATAAGTAGCACTTTCCACTACTAAAGCTGAATATGTAGCAGCTGAAAATTGTTGTGCTCATGTGTTGTGGATGAAACACACACTCAGATATTATGATATGAGTTTTACCAAAACACACATAATGGGTGATAATACTAGTTGCATTTCCTTAATTAAAAACCATTCAAATCACTCTCGTGAAAACACATAGATATGAGACATCACATTTTTAGGGATCACACAAAAAAAGAGATATAATTTATCAATTTATCGAAACAAATATCAAAATGTTTATATTTTAACAAAATCATCACCCTCTAGTAGATTTAAATTCAATAATCAGAATATAGAAATGATAATTGTAAAGTAATATTCTGTGTTAACTTCTTTTTGAAACCTATCTCCTAATATTAAGAAAATCATTTTCATAGGGAGAGTACACATTTTTAATTATCAAAAAAATTTCATATTCAAATTTGTTATAGAGTAAATTTTTTCTTAGTAATAATTTTTCATAGTAAAAAATTGTCATAGGAACAAAATTTCGTGTTCAAAATTTTTTGTAGTCAAATTATTTCGGAGCCAAAATTGTTCGTAGTCAAAAAATTTTGTAGTTAAAACTTTTCGTAGTCAAAATTTTTCATAAAGAAATTTATGGTAATAAAAATTCTCATAATAAATTTTTTAGAAATTTCTAGAATCTGATGTTCATTAATAAGTGTATTCTTCATTACGTATAAGCATCCTAACAATCTGGAAGGCTTGATTCCTTTCATAAATTTTCGTAATCACCTTTCTATAAGTTGTTATTTTATCTTGTTCATGAATCCATTTCATGTTTATTTTTTTCTTTAATCCACATATTTTATCTTAAAACCGTCACAAGATTAGAACCTATCAAAATCATTCTTCAGTTATCACATCAACAGTCAGATCTGAACAGAAGTATTTCAACCATTGGATCATGTAAGGATGTTGAACTGTCACCCTAATTTCCTATATAAGGATCCTTCGATGTTTGTCCCACATCGATTTTGAAGCTTCGGAATGTAAATCCCTACTTTTCTACTTAAGACCGTTCTGAATCTTTAGGTTTTCCTTACATCCAAATATCTTCTGAAGCCTCTCTTTAGAAATAAATGTCGACTGTAAAAGTAATTCTTTAATGGAAGATATACCGAGAAATGTTGGTCGATCCGAAATTCTATGTTAAGTATGACTCTATCATCTGAAATAATATTAAGCTGAAATGCTGCGAGAGACAATTTATATCGAAACAAAAGGAAAATATCTGATCTATCTAGATTCATTTATTGAATTTTATGAGTCAAAAAGATATTTCAATGATGGAGGATGAGATATGTTTTCTTTCAAGAGCTATAGAAAACCTATTCAATTTCCAACAGCATGGCAGCATGTTTGATTGGAATTCCATATGAGGGTGAAGCATAATTTTTTTAAAGACCCTTAAAAATCAAGGGAAATTTTTTTCATAATTTTCTTTGGGATTTTACAAAAATGCAGTTTCTAATGGCACCTGATTCTGAGGCCCAGTGTGCCTGAAATCATTTTCTGAAGTTGAGCTCGGGTAATTTCAGTGAACGAACGAGAGGGTTTTTCTAACTTTTGAACCAGTGCTTGGAATCGAATTCCGATGGCGCCGATGGAATCACAACGCCGATAATTTCTTAGAAACACCTTTTCCGGAGTTGTGTTTGTTCGGGTGTGGTTTTTTTGGGGTTACGTTATGAAATAAAATAAATGTGGTGAAAACTATTTTTATTTTATTTTGCTTAACTTAAGTTAAGTGGATGATGTGGGACCCACAATATCCTACCCACTTGGTAAGATATTTGTGATGTGGGGCCCACATAAGCCCCACCGTTTATTTTCTTCTTATGTAACGCACCTGCACCCCCCTTTTTAATGAAGTCAACTCTTGCATTTAATCTGGATATTAAATTCCTCATTAGTTGGGCGGTTTTAAACTCCTCAATTAATTGTTCTTTACTTTTCATTTTGAATTTCAAAGAGTTGGTTTGAGTGTTAATAAAAGAAGAAAACACTTATATTATTTGGGTTGGAACTTTTTGCATGGAAAGGATTTGGAGAAAAGCCTTCTTCTTCGACGAAGAACGTGAAAAACGCACCGATCTCTGACGAAGAACGCAAAATCCTCAGAGATCAACTATGCGATGTCGTGTACCGCGATGCCAACGACGCTTCTTCCGCGACTCTTCTTCCGCGACGCTTCTTCTGTGACGTTCCTTCTCCGCGATGCAACGACCCCCCTTCCGCGATGCCTTCTTCTGCGATGTGCTTTTCCTTGACGAATCCCCGCTCATCAGATTCAACGAGGTAGAGATTTATTTTTAATTGTTGTTTGTGAATTCTTCTGTTGCCTTTCTTAGTTTCTATTGGAGCTTCTTGTTACCACAATAACGGGAGGGGGTCCGACCGCACGAATACAGCCGACCCTCCTCTCCCATTTGGTTGTTTGATGTTGTTTGCTGCATGAACAATGCAATGCGGTGCCGAAGCACCATGCAGAAATATTTAATAAAGGAGGAGAAGCGGCGTCGTCGCGCCGTGCCATTGAAGACATACCAAAGACGTGGCACGGTCGTGCCACACCAAAGAACTACAAAAGCGTCGTGACCGTAGTGGGGCGGCGGTGGAGGGGCGCGGCTGAGACCGCGGCAGAGCGGGGAGTCTGGTGGCCGGTTCTGGGCCACGGGCGTCGGTGCAGGGGGACCGACCAGAGTGGGCCGGTCGGTCAAGGGAAAATCGGGGGTTCGTAACCCCCAGACGGCCATCAGGTGTGACCCCCTATATGGAGGCCGTGGTTCTCCACATGGGGGGAAGTGCCCCCCCCCCCCTTCACTGCTCAGCTGTTACGTCCGAGCCGCTGGCCGCACCAGCGCACCGGGCCGGGCCGCCCAGGCCGGGTCGGGCCGCGCCCAGGCTAGGCCGAACCCGGACCCGGGTCGTATCGACCCAGTTCGGGCCGACCTAGAGGGTATCGGGTCGGGTCGGACCGGGCCTGAACCCCCTAATACTGGACCCCTCACGGTCTTTTGCCCATAAATAGGTTGCGGACCTCTGATCAACACTTCTTCAGCTGAGATGCGATACATGGATCGAGACGGTCATTTCGGTATATTACACTCAAGGTTTAAGAGTACTTTGGGTTCGGCCGGGTTGGTTCGTACACGCAACCAACCGGGCCCTCGGAGCAGAAATTCTTATAACTTGACCTCTGGATGTCCGATTGATTTGTTGTCGACTTTGTTGGATTCCTCTAAGTGAGGTGGAACTTTTTTCTTACTCCGCTCGAGGTTTTGACGCAGTTGGATTATGGTCGGGTTGGTTTTGATTAAAAACCAACCGGGCCCCTGGGACAAAAAAGCCAATAACTCTCAGACCGGGCGTCCGATTGACGCGTCGTCTGTGACGTTGAGTTCTTGTTAACGATATGTAACTTTTGGATACATCAACTCTGGACTATGTTTCAGTTGATGTAACATCCCTTCGGCTCGTGGAGCGGACTCTCCCGAATGAGCTTGCTGTGTGCAGAAACCCTAGAGTTGGTTGTGACTACGACGAAGACTGTACAGAAATCCTCTGTGGCTTCGACGACGACGACGACTACAACACTCAGTGATCCTACGTGGATCAGTGCTTTCGATCCTGTGTGGGTCAGTGCTCAACGGTCTTGTGTGGGCTAGTGCATACAGATCCTGTGCGGGTCTGATCTTGTGTGGGTCCTAGCGGGGGTCAGTTACCTATCGATCCTGTGTGGGTTAGATCCTGTGTGGGTCATTGCGGGGGTTAGTACCTATCATTCCATTTTGGGTCATTGCGGGGGTTAGTACCTATCGATACTGTGTGGGTTCGACAGCTTAGATGAATCAGTGGCTATATCTGATCATCTCTATCATCATATGAAGAAATATACCTGTGTGAGTTGAATCTCGACTTTCAATCCATATCTTCGATAAGATTGACTTGATATCCTATGTGGATTATGTTATGATTTCCCGTGTGGATCAGGTTGTGATTTCCTGTGTGGATCGGGTTGTGATTTATTTTGTGCACTAGGTTGTACTTGAGCTCGGATGATGGAGCCAAACGAGAATTTATGACTTAGGTATATGTATGGGCATATACCTAAGTATTGTCGGATGTTACTTCGTGATTGAATCTTTCCTTTTTGGATTATCCATTGTGGATTCTAGGAGAACATCGGGGGTCTCGGGGTCCATACTGATTATCTTATACTCACCCCTGCACCGGCTATGCCCACACTACGTTGTGTTGGTTGCAGACGACGGACAGCGCTGATCTTGGTTGAGGCACGAGGAGCAGGTCGGTACCCGGAGGTGGACCACTGGGCGGGGCGTACTCGGAGCAGACGGCTGGACCCACGGAGATATGAAGGCTATCAATACCCACCCTTCAGATGGGACTTCTAGTGGATGGCTTGAGGCTGTGGCTTTACTTTTCATCTGTTTTACTCCCTTTTTCAGTTGTACATTACTTTCAGTTTGGGTTTGTATTCTGGCACACCTACTCTTCCTCACTTACTATTGTACCCAGTTTTTACTTAGTGCTTACTTCTGATTGCTTTCTCTATGGTGTTTGCTTACTTTACAAAGCGAATGCATTGCCATTTTACCAGGAATTATGCCTTGGTGCTAGTCGCCAGCCCCTGGCCTAGGGAAGGTGGGCTTGGGGTAGTCACGACATGGGCCCTGCGGACGGGTCGTGAGAAATTGGCATCAGAGGAGTTCAGTTATACCGTAGAACCTTGGACTCTGATTTTTCTTCTATGTGAAGCAATAGTGTTAAGAGTATTGTGTTTGGTTATCAGTCTAGGGAGTCCAGTGTTGGTGTGGCGGCCGACGTATCCGTACAACAGGACCCTGACTCTTGATTTCCTACTTAATGCATGAAAAAATTGATTGCATGTGTGTTTCAAGTTTTATTTTTGATTACTTTGTGTCAGCTCCCCAGGTATACTGTTCTGACCGTGGCGCACCTGTCTCTTTTCAGGATGGCCCCATGACGGCAGCCAGCTAGGGTTCCGACAGTTGTGCATGACGACAGCCCACCAAGCGACAAGACCTCGGTACAGGGCCCTTTGACAACAGAGGCACTGGTGGTACCTCTACCCACCGAGCCACCGATGCTACCAGGCCCAGCCGCTGACGATGCATGTCGCCGTAGTGCACTGCAGGAGTTTTAGTGCCAGCGGCCACCTAGGTTCTGCGGGGAGACAGACCCCCAGGCAACTGAGGATTGGCTAGAGGTAGTTGCACGGGTTTTTAGGTTAGTGAGGACACCAGCAGACCTCATGGTGATCCTTGGAGCGAGACTACTGAACGCGGTAGAAGGTAGATGGTGTAGCTTGATGATCCAGGTACACGATGAGGCATCTCTCCTCTAGACGGAATTTGAGATCCTCTTCCGCTCAGAGTTCATCCCAAACACCCTCCGTTCGGTGTGCATTCAGTAGCTTTTACAGCTGCGGCAGGGCAGCTTTACGGTCGCCCAGTACTCGGTGAGATTTACCGATCTCTCGCGCTACTCGAAAGACATGGTACGTGACCCATTCTTCTGGGCCCGGACCATTGAGCAGGGATTGAGGCATGAGATCAGGGCATCGCTGATCTCCCTCATCATTCCGACTCAAGCAAGGGTTATGGAGCGAGCCCTTCACTTTGAGATATTTCTTGCTGAGCCTACACCTGCAGCGAGACCTACCGCAGGGCGGCACGTAGCAGAGTATTCTGCAGCCGAAAATAGACAGATGTCGCAGAGATCCAAGCAGACCAGGCCATCGGGTAGATGACCACAGGATACTGGCTCGGAGGTGAGGGGAACACGCAGCAGATCCAGTCTTATGAGTGGAAGACAGTGCTATGCATGCGGCGGGTAGGGCCACATGGCTCGTGACTGCCCGACCCTCCATGCAGAGGAGCAGAAGACGGTTTAGGAACCACCCAGGAAGACGCAGAGGTTCGACCGTGGTGGTCTGCAGGGATCAGGCGGACGAGGTCGAGGAGCTGGTCGAGCGGCAGGTGGTGGACGTCATTTTGAGGCCCTACCACCACCACCACCAGGACGTCCACCCCGACCACAGGGAAGAGCACAACTTCAGGAAGCTGGAGCTTAAAATCATGGAGCTCCGGAAGCGGGTGGACAAGTGCGGGATTAGCTCCACGAATGGAGCCCTTTTCCCATAATGCATCTAGATTCGTTTTTTGTGTTTCCTTGTGTCCTTGTACTTTGAGTTGAAGTAATAAAAGACGCTTGCAATAGTGACATTTTTTTTCTTGTCTATTGTAATTTATTACTAAGAGGTGCTGGTTAAAAAATTTTGACTTGAACCTCACTTGCGAGATTCTTAATGGAGGATACCCAATGACCACACACTGATGCCGACAGTGTGACTCAACCCTTGGAGGTGAGAGTAACAGTTGGACCTATGTTTAGTAGTGTCAAGGCCTTACGACGTCATCCATGACATGAATCAACAGATCATGATGGGATTGACTGTATTAGGAATGGAATGTGGTTCATCCAGGGGATGAGACCAGATTTCCCTTTTTATCAAAGGAGAAATCTATGCAGATTTGCAGAACGTTATGGAAGAAGGGGTGACCCATCGTGTGGTCAGATAGATGGTTAAAAAGATGTCAGCAGAGCTTCTAAGAGCTGAGACTGTGATTGACCAGTGAACCTATCTTGAGACTACCGAAGGAGGGAGTGTGGTACGTAGTCTACTGCGATGCATCAGGGACCGGACTCGGATGTGTCCTGATGCAGGAGCAGGCAGTGATCACCTTTGGATCATTTCATTTGAGGCAGTATGAGTAGATCTACGCTACCCATGACATGGAGTTTTTAGTAGTGGTCTTCTCTCTGAAGATGTGGAGACACTATCTGATGGGAGAGCGCTTTATAGTCTATACTCCTGGAAAGGGGAACGTGGTAGCTGATTCTCTCAGCAGGAGGATTGGAATTTATCTACTTGGGGAGGAGACAGAGCAGATATCCACTTTGCAGATATCCTTCATGGATAGAGATGGAGTAGCCTTTCTTCAGTCACTCACAGTCACTCCTATAGTACTACAGTGGGTCAGAGATGCACAACCTGGGGATGCCGACTGTGAGACGCGACGTGCGCAGATATCCTCAGGAAAGGCACCTGATGGTTTCTCATTAGGAGGATAACATGACGTACTTTTTATGGGACGTACCTTGGTACCAGTTTCATTATGGGAGGAGGTGCTGAGAGAGTTTCACACTTCCCCTTTGTTGGTACATCCTAGAGTGACAAAGATGTACCAGGATCTCAGACGACAGCACTGCTGGCCGGGCATGAAGAAGGTTGTGGCAGAGTTCGTTTCTCGATGTCTCACCTACCAGCAGGTGATGGCAGAGCACAAGGTACCAACAAGCGTGGTACATCCCTTGTAGGTCCCGGAGTGGAAGTGAGATGACATATCTATGGCCTTTGTGACTGAACTTCCATGCACTTCCAGAGTTCATGAATCCATTTGGGTGATTGTCGACCGAATCACCATGTCGGATCACTTCATACCCATCATAGAGCAGGGATCAGTGGATATCTTGGGACGTCTTTACATTCTGGAGATTGTACGAATTCATGGTGTGCCATAATCTGTCATCTCTGATCGAGATTCTCACTTTACTTCCCGGCTTTGGAAGGGGTTGTAGGTGGCGTTCGGGACACAGCTACGTCTGAGCACCCCATTTCACCCTCAAAAAAATGGTCAGATGGAGAGGACCATTCAGAATCTCTAGGACATGCTCCGTGCATGTGTTCTAGACTTTGGTCACATATGGGAGGACCACCTACCCTTGGTGGAGTTCACGTACAACAACAACTACCACTCCACCATCGGGATGACACCGTATGAGGCGATGTATGGCTGACCTTGTAGATCACCTCTGTGCTGGACAGACCCTGGGAGTCAGCACTTGTGGGACTGGAGATGGTCCAGGCCACGACAGAGAAGGTCTAGGACATCCAGGAGTGGATGAGGATAGCTTAGAGCCGGCAGAAGTCTTATGCTAACAGGAGGCGGAGGCCACTGGAGTTCGAGGATGGTGACAACGTCTTCTTGCGGGACTCACCTTGACGTGGATTATCAAGATTTGTCTGAGGTGGCAAGTTGTCTACACGCTTCATCAGAAAATTATAGGTCCTCAACAAGATTGGTGAAGTGGCTTATCGCCTGGCTCTACCACCTCAGTTGCACCGGGTGCACAACGTCTTCCACGTATCTCAACTGAGGAGATACGTGCATGACCCGAAACATATCATTGACCATGGGGAGCTGGACATTGATGATGAGGTGACTTTTGCAGAGTTACCGGTGGAGATAGAGTATCGATAGGAGTGGGTCCTACGTGGATGGTCGATTCCTCTAGTGCGCATTACATGGCAACACGGGAACCTTCAGGAGAGCACATGGGAGCGGGAGGCTCAGATGCCTACTCAGAACCCACTTTTGTTTCCCTAGTTTTTGATGTATCTATTCGGGGTCGTAAAGCCCTGATGTTGGAGTAATGTAAAGACCTGTAAAATTCAAGGGAAATGGTTTTCTTAATTTTATTTGGGATTTTAAAAGAACACATTTTCTAATGGCACCTCATTCCGAGGCCCGGTGTTCCCAGAATCATTTTCCAAAATTTAGCTCGGGTACGTTCAGTGAATGAACGAGCGGGTTTTTCCAACTTTTGAACCAGTGATCGGAATCGAATTCTAAGGGCACCAATGGAATCCCAGTGCTGGTAATTTCTTAGAAACACCTTTTCCGGAGTTGCGTTTGCTTGGGTGTGGTTTTTTTTGTGGGGATTAAGTTTAGAAATAAAATAAATGTGGTGCAACCAGTTTTTATTTTATTTTTCTTAACTTATGTTTAGTGGATGATGTGGGACCCACAATATACTACCGACTTGGTAGGATATTTGTGAGGTGGGGCCCACATGAGCCCCACCATTTATTTTCTTCTTAAGCAACGCACGTGGACCCCCATTTTTAATGAAGTCAACTCTTGCATTTAATCCAGATATTAAACGCCTCATTAATTGGGCGGTTTTAATCCCCTCAATTAATTGTTCTTTACTTTTCTTTTTGAATTTCAAAGAGTTGGTTTGAGTGTTAATAAAATAAGACAACACTTATTTTATTTGGGTTGGAAATTGTTGCGTGGAGAGGATTTGGGGTAAGCCCTTCTTCTTCGACGAAGAATGCGAAGAACGCGAAGAACACACCGATCTCCGAAGAAGAATGTCAAATCCTCAGAGATCGACTATGTGACGTCGTGTACCGCGATGCCAACGACGCTTTTCTGTGACGTTTCTTCCGCGATGATTCTGCCATAAAGATCCTTCTCAACGACGCACCGATCACCCTTCCGCGACGCCTTCTTCCGCGATGTGCTTTTCCGCGACGAGTCCTCGCTCATCGAATTCGACGAGGTAGGGATTTATTTTTAATTGTTGTTCGTGAATTCTTCTATTGCCTTTCTTCATTTCTATTAGAGCCGCATGTCACCGCAATAATGGGAGGGGATCGGACCGCACGAACACGACTGACCCTCCTTTACCCTTGGGTTGTTTGATGTTGTTTTCGGCACGAACAAGTCAACGCGGTGCCGAAGCACCGTGTGGAAATATTAAAGAAAGGAGGAGAAGCGGTGTCGTCGCGCCGCACCATTGAAGACGTACCACAGACGCGGCACGATCGTGCCGCCCAAAAGAACTACAAAAGATTCGAGGCCGGAGCGGGGCTGCGGCGGAGGGGCACGGCGCCATCGCACTGCGCCGGACGGACCAAGGTCGCGGCGGAGCGGGGATTCTTGCGGCCGGTTCCGGGTCACTGGCTTCGGAGCAGGGGGACCGGCCAGCGCTGGTCTCGTGGTGGCAGTAGCCGGCCGGCCAGAGCGGGCCGGCTGGTCAGGGGAAAACCGGGGGTTCGTAACCCCCGGTCGGCTAGCAGGTGCGGCCCCCTACATGGGGTCCGTAGGTTCTCAACGCGAGGGGCGGTCCCCCCCCTTCACCGCTCGGCCGCTGGCCGCACCAGCGCGTCGGGCCGTCCTGGCCGGGCCGGGCTGGGCCGTGCCCAAGCGGGCCGTACTCGGACCCGGGTCGGGTCGACCCAGTTCGGGCCGACCCAGAGGGTATCAGGCCGGGTCGGACCGGGACCGAACTCCCTAATACCGGACCCCTCACGGTCGGGTTTGTTTTGACTTAAAAACCAACCGGGCCCCTGGGACGAAAAAGTCAGTAACTCTCAGACCGGGCGTCCGATTGATGCGCCGTCTGTGACGTTGAGTTCCTATTGACGATACAGAACTTTTGGATACATCAACTCCGGACTATGTGTCAGTTCATGTATCATCCCTTCGGCTCGTGGAGTAGACCCTCCCGAACGAGCTTGTTGTGTGCAGAAACCCAAGAGCTGGCTGCGACTGCAATGACGACGACTGTACAGAAATCCTCCGTGGATTCCACGACAAAGACTACAACACTCAGCGATCCTATGTGGATCAGTGCTACCGATCTTGTGCGGGTCATCACTCAGCAGTCCTGTGTGGTCCCGCACCTACAGATCCTATGTGGGTTCGATCCTCTATAGGTCATTGCGGGGGTTAGATACCTATTGATCCTGTATGGGTCAGATCCTGTGTGGGTCATTGCGGGGGTTAGTACCTATCAATCCTTTATGGGTGATTGTGGGGGTTAGTACCTATCGATATTGTGTGGGTCCGACTGCTTAAATGAATCAGTGGCTATATCTGATCATCTCTATCATCATACGAAGAAGTATACCTTTGTGAGATGAATCTTGACTTTCAATCCATATATTTGATAATATTGACTTGATATCCTGTGTATATTACGTTATACATTCCCATGTGGATCGGGTTGTGATTTCTTGTGTGGATCAGGTTGTGATTTCCGGTGTGGACTAGGTTGTAATTGAGCTCGGATGTTGGAGCCGAACGAGAGTTGATGACTTAGGTATATGTATGGGCATATACCTAAGTAGTTTCGGATGTTACTTCGTGATTGTATCATTCCATTGTGGATTATCCTTTGTGGATTATAGGAGACATTTGGGGGTCTCGAGGTCCCTACTGAGTAGCTTATACTCACCCCTTCATGGGCTATGCCCGCACTACGTTGTGTTGGTTGCAGATGACTGACAATGCTGATCGTGGTTGAGGCACGAGGAGCAGGTCTGTACTCGGAGGTGGACCACTGGGCAGGGCATACTCGGAGCGGACAGCTGGACCCGAGGAGTTGTGGAGGCTATCTATACCCGCCCTTCAGGTGGGACTACCAGTGGACGGCTCGAGGCTACGGCTATACTTTTCAGTTGTTGTACTCCCATTTTCAGTTGTACTTTACTTTCAGTTTGGGTTTGTATTCTGGCACACTTACTCTTCCAAAGTTACTATTGTACCTAGTTTTTACTTAGTGTTTACTTCTTCTTGCTTTCTCTGTGGTGTTTGTTTACTTTACAAAGGCAATGCCTTCCTTTTTTACCAGGAATTATGCCTTGGTGCTAGTCGCTAGCCCCTTGGCTATGGAAGGTGGGCTTGGGGTAGTCAAGGCACGGGCCCCAAGGACGAGTCGTGACAATTTTGCACTCATAAATTACCAGATGTTTTAGAATCTATTAAAAATGAAAAGGATCATACTTGTCTTGGCTTTAAATGAATGAATACTTCAAATATTTTTCATCTATCTATTAACCTTCGGATTCTTGAGATATGGGTCGAAGGATTTATCATTATGGGAAATGGGGATAAAGACACCCTGAAAAAAGTGATATCAATATTCTAGACTTCTTGGTAAACCTTAGGAAGATAAACCTTGTCATGTATATATTGGTTACGATTGATAATATCAAGAATGGAAATTTGATGTCTCAAATTATCATGTATCCAGATATAATGTCTAAAATTATAGTTCATTTCCTTAAGTCATTCAAAATTCTTTTTAGTTCTAAGATGAGTAATTTAAATATAATATTGTTGAGTGATGATACTCTAGGGAGGATAAAGGATTTCATTAACAGTCAATCCAAAGACATATATGAGCTCATAGAAGGTAAAATAAATGCACTTTTGAAGAAACTAGAAGTGGCTGAAACATCTTAAATGTGTGGAAGAAAGAGGAAGGTAAGAACAAAAAGAAATAAGTGGAGCCTATTTTGGTCTGGGATCATACTGAGGCAAAATCCTTGATGTTGAAGGCTACCAGAAATCCTAAGAATCATGAAAAAGAGAATAATCAATGAAAGAAAATGTATGATGTTGAGATAGTACAATATCTTCTCAAGGCTGATGAAAAAGCCTCTGAACCACTTGTGGTACCGAAATCATTTTTGAAAGAATCACTCCTTATAACTTCAGGAATGAAGCTGGTGATTCTAGAACCACATCAAGAAGAAAAAATAGATGAAGAGGAAGATATAGAAGAATAATGGGAAGAAGAAGGTGGTGGTGATATAGAATAAATGATAAGGCAAGTGGAGGATTTTCATGAGAAGAAGAGTCATTATGAGAATCTTTCAATCCAAACATCTGAAGCAGAGTCTTTAAAACATGCTACATAAGGAAAATATGACAAGGGTCAGGATGAACTAAAAAAATCATCTGTAGAATAAAGAAGTAATCATGATTATCGATCATCTGGAAGATAAAGTGGCTGATGAAGAGAATGAGGAAGTTGATGAAGATTAGATTGTTTAGTTATCAGACAGCAAGCACAAATCGCCCAAAAGACAAGACATTATTCCAAGTGATGATAAGGGAAAAATGTGGTTCATGATAAACCTTGTAAATATGTGGTGAAAATAAATGAATTTGGTGCTTCATTCAAGACAAAATATGATCAATTAGAAAAG
This sequence comes from Viscum album, assembly GCA_963277665.1. Taxonomy (NCBI): domain Eukaryota; kingdom Viridiplantae; phylum Streptophyta; class Magnoliopsida; order Santalales; family Viscaceae; genus Viscum; species Viscum album. The sequence goes on from OY728157.1 coordinate 538,679,022, forward strand.
GAATCATCACAAACCAAACACTGAGATTCATAATCATCCTCTCTTAGAAATGATTTTGTTGTTCAGTCTTTAGTAAACCTGGTTAGAACTATTACTTTCTATCTGAAAATATATTCTATATTCTAGACACTTCAACATTCGAAAAATCATAAATCAGATTCAGTTTCCATGGTAATGGATAAATGTGTTGTTCTTAAGGTAGACTTCAAATGTTTTCACATTGGTTATGAGGCTTATAAAATAGCTTGAAAAAAGATTACATGCTAGTTAAGGAAGACTATCGAAGAGCTTATAGTCTTTGATGAAGTTCATTAAAATATCTAGGATTTTTTTACACTGAAGATGGGATGATCAAGGACATTTCTAATAGTTTTGAAGAAAAGCTATGTCTCGGACATACTACTCAGAAGCAGAACGATTAGGATCTAAATGGGATGCATAATTCGGTGGACATGAATTGGAAGAGGGAAATGGGATCACAAAATTGAATTTGAATAAAATATTTTTATGAAAGAAGAAGTCTTGAAGGTTCAAGCATATATTCATAAGGCTAAGGAAGAAAAGATAAAAGCCTCAGAGAAGAAAAGAGATGATCAGGATCAGTTGCTTAAGCGTGCGGACCAAGATCACATGGAGGTAAAGAAGCTGAAAACCGTTGTCAAGAATCTAATATAGAAAGATAAAGAAAGATAATTTTTCCAATTATAATCCTTTTTTTAATTTCATCCTTGTAAAAATTCATTCAATCTTAATTGAATTTTGGTTGTTCTCCAAATATTTGGTTGTGTAGTACAAATTTTTTAGGTACTAATTTTTTTTCTTTCTCATTCCATCAATTGCTTTTTAAAAATCGCGAAGGTGGATAAAGGAATAATAAAAAGTGTACTAAGTATGAATATATTTCCCTAAGTAAGGGGGAGTTCATCTCAGGGGAACTTATTATAGAAGAATATTTTTGTAAACAAGCTAATGTAATTACTCTTTCAGTAAACCAAGAAAACGATCCTAAGGTATTTCCATCCCTAAGGGAAAGTTAGTCGTATTCACTATGAAAAATAATTCAAGATAGATATGACTTTAATTTCGTGATCATAAATATTCTTGTGTCCTTGTATTCTATTTTTTAGGGATGTTTGGGATTTCCAAAAAGGGGGACATTGTTGAGTATATAAGGTTTCTTTATGAATTTTCCATTCCTCTGTGTTTTGAAAATCACAAACACTCTATTTCAAGGAAAACATTATTTTCCCTAAGACTTATGTTAATAAATAAAATTTTCCATACCGATGGAAATTTTATCCTTAACTATATTTTTATTGTTCATTCTATAGATTCTCTATTTCAAACAATTTATTCATCAAATGTTTAAAAATTAGTTTCACATATAAAACCACAAAATCCTCTAAAACCACAGATATACAGTATTCTTGTTTATAGATTCTGAATTCTCTAAAATTGAGATTATGAATTCTCTAAAATTAAGATTTTGAATTCTTTGTAATTCACTAACTGAATTCTATGAAATTCAAATTACGAATCTCTGAAATTAATATCCCAAATTCTCTAAAATTCATATTCCAAATTTGCTGAAATTAGGACTCTGAATTCTCAGAAATTTTGACCCTAAATTCTTCAGAATTTGGAATCCGAATTCCTCAAAATTCAGACTCTGAAATCTTAATAATGCAGACTCGAACTTCCATAGAATTCAGACTCCAAATTCATCAGAATTCAGATAATGAATTCCTAATAATTCAAATTCCAATTTCATTAGATTTCAGATTCTGATGTCTGTTGAATTCAGGTTCTGTGTCCTTTGGAAAACAGAATCTTAACATCCATGATTTATATTTTCGAAGTTACTATTTGCAATGACTTTTAACATTATTTTTCCTTAGACTCCGAAAAATTGGATTTAGTTTAGAAACCATGTTTTTCTTACTCCTGTTATAGTTATGAAATGATGTCGTACAATCTGTTTCAAACTAATCCTTGTCTGAGTGACACGTGTACATGTCCCTTCATGATTCAAGGAAAAATATGACTATTGGAGGAGAGAGCCGACCATTGGAGAAGAACCTATAAATAGGCAATCATTTGAATGAGCCCATAACTAAATCGATCACTCTAGAGATTACATGCTGCTGAAGTCATTTTTAGAGAGAGAGACTATCATGCCTTGTTCGTGCTGAAAAACTTGTTCAGCTTGCTTCCTACAACTAAGATTGTTGTTGTGTAAAATTGAGGTCTTCCGGGGATATGAACACAGAGGTGACGACTAACTTAAATTTCGAGGGCTTACAGGGATAGCATGATAGATTCTGATATTCTTATCAAGGGCTTACCCTAGTGTGGGTAAGATAGACTTTCCTGGAATTATAAATCAAGATAACTTTATCCATGGTTGTTGGATACCTTATAATTTTGGTTAAAAGACTTCATACATGTTACTTGTTTTTTTTCACGTTTATATTCCACTGTATTTTGATAAAGGAATAATTTATAACTATATTATACATTCTTGATCTTTTATATACTCTTATTTAGAATGATTCTACACGCTTTAATGTAGAATCATTTCCTTATAAACTTTCTTTATGTTTTATTTCCGAAACTACATTTCTGGAACATATCAAGTTTGTAAAACTAAACAAAGGTCCTGTGAATTTGACATATTTATTATTTTAAAACATTGATTTCCTTATTGTTAAAAATGAATGTTTTTAATCTTAAAATTCACCCCCTCTTGTAATTGAGCATCTACATCATATTTAGATCCTACAGAAGAAAAGGTAAACATGAATTCCAATAAACAACCATAGAGTAAAGGTAAAATATATAAATCAAATAGGACAGAATAGAAACCCATCCAATGAACAACTGAAAACTAGAATGTACAGCGATCACAAGAAATTAATCTGCTAAAAACCCCACCTAATGGTAACTGTATTGAAGCTATTGGAAGCTATAGAAGTATTCCCCTCCTTCCTGATATCATTGGGCCCTACCTGGTCATAGGCCACCATTCACTCTTTCTAAGTGTCAGTCATCTGTAAAAGATAAGACAATTGTGGGTGAATCCCGTGTAGGGTTGAGTAATACAATACTCATTAGAGATCCTGAATAAAATTTAAGGACCACAAATGAATGTATACACATGAGATTGGTATGTCAATGAAGTATAATCTATAGTATGGAAATATAGACCAACAGTTACAACACTAAACACCATGGATTACTGGTGTACTCATCCCAGATTAGTACCATGGGTATGCTCGGTCACACAAAGTTGCTCCCCACCATGGCCCTAAGGGGTCACACGGAGCTGCTTCCCACTATGGACATTGTATTGATTATTGATCTGTAATGAGTATCATGGGTCTTCTAGGTCACACATAGCTGCTCCCCATGGTTGTAATTCTAATTCGCATACATCCACCTCCCACCAAGTCCTCATAGATTATACACACCATGTTTTTGAAGCTGATCCACAAAGGGTCTCTTGTCAGTAGACTTCAAGTCTTAGTAAGTTGTAGGATTCCTGATCAAAGTGCGCCTGATTCCAGGAGTAACATATATTAAAGAAAATTTTTTCATCTTTACCTCAACGAATACAGCCTCAAAATATTCCAAAAGAACTGCATCATTGCAAGGGTTCCAACGACACAAATGGAACATCAATAGGATGCCCGGTATGAATGATATTGGCATTTTAGAAATCAAGGACTCGTTATATCTATGCCCAGTACAATCCGGTCAGACAGAAAAAATAATCCGGGCCTAGGGTCCCCCATTTTCTGAACCCGTTTGACCGATCCGAACCGACCTAGGTCAGGTTTGTGTCAGCCTGGCCGATGGCCCATGCACATTGGACCTTGTTGGACCCGGCCCGGTTAGGCCGACCGTCCAGCCCTCTAGGTCACCCAAAGACCCAGTTCCATGTAGAGAAGCTCGGAACCAGTGAGTTGATTCGTTAACACATGAGTACTCCCAATGGACCAGTTTTATCTCACTACCTCGACCTTCAATAATAGGCCATCTTTATATCCAACTTGGGCCGCATAACCTTCCAGTTTTCACACCTTAGTCCAGCTCACTGAGTAGGCTGGTCCACTCCATCCAAGATTAATTGTGGCATCTAGTTCAATGAAACATGTTGGGATAAGATAGTTATCCATGTTGGTCCCACACATAGTCATTGGACTATGTGTCAGCATGAAATCGGAGGTCTCTCTACCGACACAGGTGGATGGAAAATCCCTATCTTCCAGCCAATGGTACATGTCTGGTGGCTCTTGCCACACCTCCATGGCCTGAACTGGCAACAACGCCATTGATCTTCCCCCTTGTGGTAGATGTCACTTACAACTCCTTCATAGGACCTCCGAGTTTTCTCTGGGGGTCCGTTCTTCATGTCGTCTACACCTCCTCATCCCATGGGGTGATGCCTTCTCTACAAACGACAGGAAACAACATCAATGTAAACATAGAGGTTTGGTGAGAAATAATGCACAAGGTAGAGTGGATCAAGACTTATTTGTGTCGGCTTGCACACTCCACATTAGTGTTTAAAACAAGGGGGTTTCAGATTATGATTCCATCAAAAAATAAATAATCCTGGTCCAAAACCACAAGGAAAGGTACCCTCCCTCCAAAACAAGTGATCCATTGATCAACCTATTTGATGGTTGATCTATGTTCGTTGTTTTAGAATAAAGAATAGGTAAACATAAAAAACCCTACAAAGGATATATTTTCCCAAAAGGGAAGCTTGTTTTTTGTGGCAATTGATCTTCAGAGCTTCAAGAGTTTGAATTTGTCACTATTCGACACCCACCCATCCCATTCTTTGAGGTGTGTCAGTCTCGCTAAAGATTTTTTGGAGTTAATTGGAGAGGATTCATCCTAATAAATTCTTCATTGTTGTTAATTGTTTTTAATTCCATTTGTCCAACAATCGTTAATCCTCAAAAATAGAAACGCATCATAGTGTCTCTGTTATGCTGCGTCATCACGTTGTTAGGCTGTTTCATTTATGAAACAACATATCTGTTATAAATCATTTAATGTGTCGTTACACTAAAAATTAACAAGAAATTAAAGGAATTTATTTAATGAAACTTTTAAACTCCTTTTCTCCACACTATATTCCAGATGTTTCATCACTCAATAGGTAAGGAAAAAAAATAACATCTTATATTTTGTTTAATTTTCTCCCGAAATTTCCAAAAAACTAATATTTCTGGTCGACCCTCTCCGGTCGAAGGTATGTAATTTTTTGGTGAATCTAGAAATAATTACATCAATGATTCCCTTGAAATATTCATCATATCCTTGTTTTAAAATATATAAAAACATGCTCGAACGTTTTTTTAAATAAACATAAAAATGTTCAAAAATCAATTCCGGGCTCACCCGACCTCGGAGTTAGGTGTTGTCAAAACCTATGGTCTCAAAAAAATTACATATAATTTCAAAAAATATTACATGGAATTTCCTTGAAATTACATTACCCCCAAATTTAAGTATTCACATCCTCCAAATCCAAAATAAGCCTTAACAAACAAATGGGGGTACTGAGCATGAATATTAGCCTCACTCTCCCATGTTACCTTCAAGAGATTTAATTTATGCCACCGAAATAAAACTAGATGATTTGAACATCATTGATGGATCCACTCTTTTCAATCATTTATCTCCCTCGGGAAATCTGAAAATTTTACCCCATTGTCAATGTCCAGCTCGAACAAGTCGATAAAGTGCAATGGATCATGCACGTACCTCCTCATCTTTGACACATGGAAATCATCATGCTCCAGATCCATCTGTGTTGGGAGATCTAAGCGGTACCCCACCTAACCATCACTACTTAGAATCTAGAAGTGTCTGATTAACCTCAGAGATAACCTATCACCCTAGCTAAATCCCCACAATCCTTGTTAGGGTGATACCCAAATGAACAAATGGTCTCCCGCCTCAAACACAAAGGGTTGATATCACCTATTAACATAATATTTTTCCTACCCTGTGCAGTCCTCATCCACTCCTATATTATTTTCACCTTCTCAATGATAACCTGTACCAAATCTTGACCGATGAGTTCTGACACCCCATGGTCTGCCCAGTATAGAGGAGATCTGCATGGCCGCCCATACGAATCCTTGAATGGTACCATTCCAGTGGTTGAGTGATATTATTTATTGTATGAAAACTCCACCAATGGATGGTGGTCCTCCCAACTATGACCATAACCAAAGACGCAATAACGAAACATGTCCTCCACGGTCAGTATGGTCTACTTCGTTTGACCCTCAGTCTTTGTGGGAAAAGATATGAATAAGCCCAACCGAGTACTAAATTCTCCTTGCAATCCCTTCCACAACTAGGATAATAAATGAGAATCATAGTTTGCTCTGATCAATGAGGGAACCCCATGAAGCCGCAATATCTCCTGGATGTAGAGGCGTCAACAAACCTCTACAGATCCATGCATCAGGATGGGTAAGGAAGTGAACTGACTTGGTGAGTCTCTCAAAGGTCACCTAGATAAAATCATGGCCTCTAGATGTGCATGGTAATCTCATCATGATGTCCATAAAGATACCATCCCACTTCCACTTTGTTGTCTCAAATGGCTATGCGAATCTCGGTGGAACCTTATTTTCAACCAGTACTTGCTAACAAGTGAGACACCGTTTAAAGAACATAGCTAGTTCTTTCTTCATCCATAGCCACCAGTACTGAAATTGTTGATCCTGGATCATATTATCCACACCAGGATGTACCACCAAGGCGGAGGTATATAAATCCCACAAAATCTCCTCTCACAATGCCAATGGTACTATTGTGGCCCTCTAAAAAGGATGACGAGCTCCCCACCTAGCAAAACTCTATCAAGAGTGTGTCCTAAGGATATTTGAGCAAGTTGGACCTCGTAGTCAACATCCACATTTTGTGCCTCCCTAACTTGATGTAAGAGTGGTGTAGTGACAGTCGTCGACTAAAGGTATGATTATCCACCATCAACCTTGAAGGATATCTACATCGTAGATAACTGCTCTGTTGACTCACTCATCAGCTTGAAAGATGATATCTTATTGAGCGCTTCTTAAACCATGTTCTCATACTAGTAGATTAGACTATCTCATTGTCAAAACTATGTAGGAACTCCATACATCACCACTGTCTCAAGATCATTTCCTTATCAGAAATTATATAACTAATAATCATACATAACGAGTAGATGTGAAACTGATCACCCATCTTGGAGTGTTGCGACATTATCAGCGCAAAGAACACCACTTCTACATTCATTTCATGGGTGAAATTGTTCTCCTCATTCTGAAAATCCTTTTGTGAACCATATGTGATCATATCCCCCTCCTACATTAGTACATAACCTAGTCTAGTCCCTAATGCATCACAGAATACTACGTACCCAATGACCTCCTCTAGTAGTACCAGGATGAGGGAACATGTCAGTATCCACGTCAACACTAGATAAAAATATTGTCACTTATCTATTAACATGAATGGTTGTACCATATGTGTCAAATACAATAATGGTGCTTCTACTTTGGAAATGTCGGGCATGAACTTCCGGTAGTATGCTTCCATCCCAATTAAACATCACACATTAGTCCCCCTCCTAGGTGGCTCTGAAGCAAGTGTTGCCTCTTTCTTCACCAGATACACTACAAATCCAGCCTCCGAGATGATTTTTCCCATAAAGTGGACCTCCCAAATCTAGAATTGACACTTTGAGAGATTCCTATAAAGCTGGTTCTCTCCGAGTGTATCCATGACTATCTGTAGGTGTGTCACATGATCCTCTTCTGACAATAATTACACCAAGATTTCATCAATGAACACAACCACAAAATGATAAATATAAGGATGGATGATCCTGTTCATGAGTCCCATGATAACTATTGGGTCATTGGTCATACTGATGGGAATCACCATGAACTCATAGTGACCATACTATCATCAAATGGTTGTCTTCGGTACTTCCTCATCTCATACACAATGTGGCTGATAGCCTGATCTAAGGTCTTCCATTGAGAACCACCTATCTCTCTTCAACAGTTCGAAGAGGGAATTAATTCTCATTAGGGGATATTTTTTCATCAAGGAAACCTAGTTCATGCCTGTTAGTCCATGAATTACCTGATTCTTCTGACTTGCATCATTAAAAAAACACTAGGGTTTCCCATGGTGAATCATTTTTCCTCACAAATACCTTTTCCGGCAAATCCACCAGTTTTACCCTCAACTCAAGATGATCTGTGGGAGCCATATGATATGCTAGAATGGATATTGGTGTCTTCATGAGGTATATATCGATGTAAAATTATACCTATCAACAAGAATGTATTCCTGAAAAATTCATAGAGAATACTTCCTCATACTCATCCAATACTGAAGGAAATCTAGGACTCCCATCATCCACCACTCCTAGGGTGAGTCTAGACAACAGGTAGTGATTGGATACACCCTCCAATAAGAATTTCGGTCTAGTATTGCAAGAGCTACCTTCAGGCTAGTGAAGTAAAACCTAGTCCCATCTTCACAGACACACCACATTCTACGTATAAGACAGTCCATCTGAGCTTGAACTGTTGATAACCAGTTCATTCAAAGATGACATAATAGAGATTTAATGTTGCTCCATGGAGATCCCAACCAAAGGTCTCTCCTCCCATTGTATTCTTACAATGTCGGAACTAGTGGGTAATCATCTAATCCCCTCTTGTAGGAGTCTCTAACTGTAGGGATTGAGAAAATGGCTCCATTGGATTCTCTATGCACTGAATGAGACCTGTGTAATGGAATGAGTTAATAGGACCTATGTCTATTAGAACTAAAACTATGCAAGAGAAGACATAGATCATACCTATAATCATCTCAAGAGAGACGTGATCATAGGCCTCCACCGCCTGAAACTGATCCTGACCCTATCCACCAGCACCCTTTGTCTGGGTTGGTCCACTTGAGGTTGGTGTTGGTAGTACCTCGAACCATCTCCCACTACTTACTTCTCGGCCTTCTCCTCTGCCATATCTGCCACCCATCAAACCTCCTCGCTCAAACCTCTGTCTCCTCCATGGTAGTCCCTCAACCACCAATTGATCGTCTGTGTGGTGGGTCAAGTAGCCATGACCCATGTGTTCCTGACCCTCACATGTGATACACTTCATAGTTCCATTCTATCTTCATATACTCTAGTATCCCCACACTACTCAACCTAATCCATAGGGTCATCCCCTGAAAGAGTTGACCTGCTTAGGTGCCTGCATCTACTACCTATTACTACCCATTAAAGAATATGCTACAATGTGCCAACTAGTGGGTCCATATGTTGATGTAGGCTATTCCAGGAAGATCTCTACAAGAAGGGCTTGATCCATCACTAGTATCCTAATTTGGGAATATGAGAGACATCATGGATACCCTGATCATTTGATGCAATTTCTTCTCAAAGGATCACGATCTGGTGAATAGGTTTCACACCTTGTATTTAGAGAAGCGAAAAAGTCTCGATGAACCTCGTAGAGTACATAGCTACTGTCATGCTACCCTACTGTAGGTGCATTGACACCTCTTTGCACACAGAGTGCAATGTCTCTACGAAGAACTCCCCTATAAAGAGGCTCTCCAAGTCTGTATAGGTGAGGGTTCTCTCATCTTGAGTCTAAATTTCATAACACCACCATCTCCATGTTGAGAACTAAATAAGGATCATAGCTATGATCTCCATCAGGTCATGTGGTGTCTTCAATAAGAAAAAGTATCAAGTCACCACCTCTATCCAGTCCTCAGGGAGATGAGGATATTTCTCTCCCCTGAACATATGAGGTCTCTATCTCTAAAACTCATTCAAGGCACTAAGTCTTCATATATCCTATACTAGTAACATGAGTAGTAATTTATGATCAACATGTGGTGGGAACACTAGATCACATCCTGGTGGTTACATCTCTATCATGTGACCCTAAACTGATTCCTCATCACTAGGAGGACTTCCCCCATGGTTTCACATCAAAATCCTAGTTGGATTTCTCTGTGAAGTCATCCTAAATTAGGTATAGATGTACCATTGTCAATAGATTATACCAAGTGAACTGACTGTAATTCTTGAAAAACATGAGGAAACACACAATTATTATATGATGCATGAAACTAGTGGTAGCTATAATTTTAGCCGTGTCTTGGGGCAGGGAGCTTGTTCATTAGCCGCATATCACATTGCGGCTTCACACTCTCTCGGATTTTTGGGCGACGTGCTCTCTCAATGGAATTTATCGTTTCTATCAGCTCGATTTCCACCATGAAGCATCTCAAACTGAATTTCAACAGTGTCCTCTCAGTTTTTGAGTTTCATCGTTGACGACATATTAGTTTCGAGTTGTATGCTGCTTTGGTTTTTTTCAATTTTTTTTCAATACAGATTTGGTTTTTTGGCTAGGATTTTGGCTTCAACAGCTGCATCTCGGTCTGGATTTCAGAAGCGATGTCTCAGATTCTAGATTTTACGACGGTGGTATCTTTGTTTCAAAAATTCAATAGCTCCATGGGTGTTGATTCCTCTGATCTTCCAGTCTTCGAAATGTTGGTTTGTTTCATCTCAATAACACCATCTCCACTTCAGCCATGCAATTGGTCAGTACGTCTTTATGGATCTTGTTTGTGTTTCTGAGGTTTTCAGTTCTATAAGGATACATTGATGTCTTAATGTATATCCTTTGTTCTACTAATCAGTAGTGATGTTTCATTCAGATATCAGATTTGATGAGTTCACATTCTTGTCTTGGTTGAGTTGATTGTCATTCAGGCCATCTCATCACTGGTGTTTCAATTTGCCTCTGTTTTCTTGTTCTCAACTTTGGTTCCTAAATTCCTCCATTCTTCAGAGGCAGAGCAACACGGTGGCCTTCTTGGTACTTTGGGATGTGAGTACGAGTGTCCAGTTCAGTAAAATCGATGACGATGATCGATTCTTTGGATTTTTGGTTACTTTTTGAATTTGGTTTTTGATTTCTTCTATATGGTAGTTTTTGAATTCTGAAATGGGATATATTTGATAAAGTTTTTGTATTTGGTTGTATTCTAAATTTTGATGGTGGAAGCAACCCACAGTATACAAGGAGCAGTGCCAGATGAGGTTTCAGAGTAGGAAGCTTCAATCTATGGATGGCCATTTAGATTTAGACAAATGAGAGGGTATGGATTTGCCATTGGTACCAGGCACATGAAACTCTGTATGGGACATCTTATTTAGCAGTCATGAGAGGTGGAAGCTTAACATAATGATTTCATTGCTGGGGATTGATAGTTTCATGTAGTATTGTTCTGTTTATTTTCAAGTATTAGGTTTCCCTAATTTTCATTAAAATTTTATTTTGAAAAAAAAATTTCAATCACAAATGAAAAATAACATAATCTTGGACTTTAAGGTCAAAAACACCACATCTAACACCACTTTTCCATGACTCGTACCCCATTTCCCATGCCCTAACATATCCAAGCCCACCTCCCAAAATTAAGGAGGTGGGGACTAGTGCTGAAGGCGTCGAACTGCATGTGGGAGCCTATAACACCCCGACCCCTCTAGACAGGAGCTGGTCCATTACTTGTGATACCAGAATGGTTAAAAGGAATAAAAATCCCAAAGGAATGATCAGTTTAGTAGTCTTGAAGAAACTAGATACATTGATTTTACATAAATTACATTGGATAAGGTTACAAGATACAATCCATAATGAAAAACTAAAACTTCATCCACTAGCACTCAATAAATGACCTCTTATTAATAACCTTTTGAAGGTAAACAATGAAAGGGGTGAGCTCAAACGCTCAGTAAGGGTTAGAAATAGCGGAATCATGAATACAATAATAAGTGAATCAAAATCCATCTGACATAATCAAAATGGAATAGTGAATAAATGAATAGCTAATGCCATTAACAACTAAGAATGAAACTACATCCATAGATTTTTTCATAGTGAAAACCTCATGGATAATAATAATAACTCATAATGAATAAATATAATTATTATTAATTGGACGTCATGTATCTGTCACATGAACCATAATATCAAAGGGTCTATCACCAAACTGTTTTGTCTAATGAGACCTACCGATGAATTGAGGGGCGGTAGTGGGCCCCACCCACCTCTATATCCAAATCATTCATTATACCATGATTCAATAGAAGAGAAATATTCCTTTCCAATATCCATATTGATTATATAATACGGATGAATCAATAACATCCCAAATATACACCGTATGTGAGATGGTATACAGTTTAGACAATAAACATATCCATGACATGAGATTATGGAAATTTAATAGAAATATAATTTCAATTGGAAATTGATCTAAAATGGGATTTAGGTACACCACATAAGGATTATTAGGTTCACAATACAATTTTAGACATAAAAAAGGGGATATTCTAGAAAAAAAGTGAGAGATAGGATCCACTACTTTATGCTTGAAGGTGTTCTTATCTTGTTTTTAAACACCTGAATAAACAAATTAGGATTAGTAATTCATAATTAGAGAACCATTTTTATATTTAATTGATATGGTATGACCTTATTTAGTTAACTAATTGTCTTTTTGAAGGATTTAATAGATTCAATTTTATTGTTTTGGAAGCATTTTCTTACTTGGTTTCATGATTTGTTTACTTGTATTCATGAATGGAAGTCGGTTTGAAATATGGTTAAACATCCAGAAATGATAATATAAATTAGTAGTGAAATTAAATTGATAAAAATTATCTTTTAATGATTCTTTTTATATTCCATGATGATGACTCATTCGATGAGTTAAAGAAAAACACTTGAATTTGGCTTTGCAGTTTTGTGCTAAATAAACATGTTTTGTATTTTTATTCCATATTATGAATGTTTAAAGATTTCATAATAGTAATAAAGATAAAATTAATATATTATCTCTTGGATCAACCATATATTTGGTTTCATGACTATACTTGAAAGAACTAATGGAAATTTAAATTACAACTTCCACGATGTCGATAATTCGACACATCACAGACACTGTTTTTTATTCCTTTAATAAGTGCGAGAAGAGAAGAATAATGGTGAGGAATTTTCCATAAACATTAGAAAATACAGAATATAAAATATTCTAGAGAGTAAATTCCTATAGGTTAAGATGAGGTGAGGAAAGGAGAAAAAAATAAAGGAAATTTTAAAATGAAAGAAAACTTGATAAATTTCTCACGAAACTTCGGCAGCGTAACTGCCACTCTTAAAATTTCATAAAAATAGATTGATGAGAGGAATGCAATATCACATAACTCATAAATAATATAGATAGTAAGGTGGAATATTTAATGAAATATCCTAACACAATCTAATGGAATGGAATAGAATAACATAACAAAAAAAGAAAAGAAAGAAAATAAAAGAGGTTGTTTACCTCTGGATCTCTTCTCCTTAAGTTCCTTCTTAGGTGCTTTGGTTTTGCCTTTTGGTGAGACCAGAATCTCTAGGATGTGGGGAAGAGACTTGGGAGGATTATTGGGTAGAAAATTGAGAATACTCAATTCTTAGTGGGGTGAAGAGAAGAGGTGTTGGTGGGGGTTTTTTATAGTGGAGGAGAGTGGTAAATCTTGAATATTTAATTTCATTATTTTATTATTTCCACCTAGACAACCAATATTATAGTTTCATGTGACCCCTAATAGTAATAATGGTATGTGAGTTCGAAAAAAGTTACCTTAAATCACTTATGTTGTCATAAATAGTGTATTCAACTGATAAATTGAATATACGGTATTTTACCGTATTTCACTATTCATCAAAAATTCAAGAATTTCCGAAAAATCCCAAAAATTCACCCCTACCATTTTTCGACGTGTATAATTAAAAAGTGAAATCCATTTTTCAAAAATAATTTTCTAAATGTTATAAATTTAATTTTCAAATAAGGTTATAGTTATTTCTAAAAATAACAATCTTGAAGTGCAGTTAGTTTTATGTGACATTGAAAAATAAATTAATATCCAATTATCATATTTCCCTAAGAAGATATAATAATAATAATATTTACTATTCATAAGGGTCATATTACTATTCATAAGGGTATGTTACTATTCACCAAATATCATGTTTGTTCTATCAGACGCCGGATGACTTACTGATCACAACTCTAGATAACCATTTTTCGAAATTAAAAACATAGAAGTGGAAAATTTATATTTAATGGCTAGGTTTTGAATACCTCCTAAAAACATAGTGTTGTTTAAAAGGAAAACAGTGATGAATAGAATGTATATAAGAGAAAAATACCATAAAATGTTTTGGGGGCTACATTATTTGTAACACCCCGAGCTTCCACGATACGCTTCTCATTCAATAATGCAATAGCTTGCATTGTACGCAACTTCGAGTTCTAAAACACCGCGACTAATCAAAGTAGCCGTTATGAATAGTAATAACCACTTTTTAAAATTATAGAAATTTTATATTTCAAAATGGACTTTATTTTTGTATTCGTAATATCGAAATTAGCCTATGTTGAATTTTTGGTATTTTTCTGAGAACTTCTAATTTTTTATGAATTGTGAAAAATACATAAAACAACTTTTTTAATCAAAATAATTTATAGTGATAAGTTATACTATTGAGTGGTTTTAAATTATAATTAGAATATATTTTTACCATTTTATCCAATGGTGGTCATTAGAATTAATTTAACATTGAAATTGGACATAAACAATTGCCAATCTTTTGATATAAATTATTTCTTAAAAACACGCTATTTGTTGTGACAACGGGAATTAATTATAAAATTAATTAATGCAACTTATATGTTTGGAATTTTGTAAAATAGACATCATTTTTGAATTCTGAATATCAAATATAGCTTAGGGTGAAATTTTGGCCTTGTTCTGAAAAACTTCAATTTTTGATGAATAGTGAAACCACTAAGTGGTAGTTAAATAAATGATTTTTCGTTTAAATGAAATATTACCACTTCTGTGATTTGATTTTTAAAAATCCGACATACATGGTTGTCATTAAGAAGTAAAATGTGGTTCAATGAGATCAAAATAATTTTTTGGTGAATAGTAACTTTTAAGTTCTTAATCGCGATTAGAGGTAATTAGTGTAGTTTAAGGTAAAAATAATGTTTTAATAATATGATATGAGCTTGAAACTTGTCCAACTCCTATTGGATGAGTCATTTCAGACCAAGAAAACCCATGGGTCAACTTGGGGACCCCATGGAGCCACTTTAGTTGGAAAATGACATTAATATATATTTATTTAATGTTAAAATTAAATTGACACAAACATGAGTTGTTTTACTAAAACAGTTTTTAAGTGGGGTTACACAAGTCCAAATTTTAATTATAAATATTAATTAGAAATATAAAAAGATTTACTACATCATAGTATTTTTTTTATATTTTTTAAACATTAAAAAAATTAAATTATTTATGACTTCATGATGATGCAGCGATGACCTCATTATTTAACGATTTAAATAAAATGGGAAGATAATGCAAAATCCAAGGCTTAAACTTGTCCAAAGCCAATTTGATGAGGATATTTAGAACCCTTATAACCTTAGCCTCGAATTATATAAGTTTGGGACCTTTAGAATCCGAAAAGCATTGTGTAATAATGTAACATTTCAATCTTTCCAAAAGAGCCCCTCCTCTCCACTTATAAAAGGCCCCCACCTCTCCCACCTTATTCACACCTTAAAGCCATTTGGCTCGGCCATACTCTGCCCAAATACTCTCCCAACATTCCCCTATTACTCCTAGAAGCCTCACTTTGGGCAGAACTCTTCCCAAGGAAACCTTTGGCTCAAATCAAAAGGACTTACCCGATTTTGAGGTAATGTCTTCTCTAATGTTGTTTTGTTTTATTTTTCTTCTCCAACCCCCTAAACTATTTTTATTCATTTCTTTTGTAACAAAACCATTATCCTAACTATACTAGGATGTTTTTATAAGAAGGATTCGAGCTACACTTACACACACCTACATCTAATGGTTAAAGAACATACAGTTTCTGTGGATGGAGAATTTCTGCCTCACGAAACGATGATTGTTCAACACTCATATAACACCTTAAAAGGTGGCCATTAAGATGTCACTATTTTAATATATGATATATAATATGTTTATGCTTTACTTATGCTTCTGTATTTCTCATTTATGGAATACTTTATGATTTCCATTATTGGTAAAACGCGATAATTTCATTTCAGGAAGTGCGGACTACCGCCCCCTCAAAGTGATTTGAATCGTTAATGCCATATGTGTGATGTATAAAGGATGGAGTAAATGGTATTATACACTATATTATACTGGAATTATATTATAAATTTATATCATTATGATTTTGTTCCATTAAATATGAAATTGAAATGAAATTAGCGTTCATGCTTACGTACGGCTTACCGTCTCCATGAATGGTGCATTTCATTTCATACCTCTAAATGTTACGTAAAATTATAAATGAATGTATATACTGGATATATATGATATATATGACATCTAAATAATGAATATAATTCTGGAGATAATGGATATTCTACCACATAAACAACTTGTAATTATAATAAGATTATTGTTGATTCAAGTACCAAAGATCGACAAAACGAACGTTATTAACATAAATAAATACATAATGTTCATAACATGGTAATAAGTGATATAAATGGAATAATGAACATTAAAAAGGTTCTTATGTAAATAGAAATTAACTCTAGTTTATTATTCAGGAGGTTAAGGAACGGTCGAGTCAGGACAAGATGCAAGGTAAGGGAATTTCATAACCCAACTTCCATTCTTTGGGTTAATCTCCTACTTTCAAATTATGTCATGATATTATTATGTCGTATATTGTATTTATACTTTCTTTATGTGTACATATAGTGAATAAACATAATAGATATATTTTATTTAAAAATGATCTTTTTAAGGGACTTCGTCTCAATCTCCATTCATTGAGGCATATTTTGTTTTATACAGAAATTTCTTTTGTACAGTGTATAAACCCCTTTGACTTTTACGTTTATTCAAAAGGAATCTTTTTATACGAAGCGTTTTACTAAACGAAAAAAAGGGAATGTTTTTATTTCCGTACATATACAGAGACAACGACTTCTCCGCCGCCGTGACCATTATTTGAGTTTCAGCTTCCTCTACAAGCCATAACTTTTTTTAAAAGAAAAATAAATACCATGTTTTAACTTTCTTTTATTTTGGTATTGAAAATTGTTTTGAAAGCGTTTTTATTATATCAATGTGTTGTATTGATATCTTGTGATTGAAATGTGGAAATGTTATGTTTCATTTATGAAAGTTTTTTGTGATACGATTTTGTTATGGTTTACGATATGTTTAAACCTATTCATATGAGGAATGTATTGGACTTAATAAGTGACAGGTGGAGCCCGCTATAGCTCCTCAATGCATCGGTAGGTCTCATGAGACAACTAGACGTGGAATTGGCCGAGGCCCTTTACCAATTTGATTTATGGTTTTGGCCGAGGCCTTAATCATTTTAGACATCTTGGTCGAGGCCTTGACAAAATGTTTCAGAATGTCTATCATTATACATTCCCTCATTATGAATGTGGTTATTGATATTGCATGTGATTATTCGACCAGTAGAATATCCATGTGAGTATGTAATGGCATTATATTATTTTATTTTTTCCATATTATTCTGAATTTCAAGTTTAAAAAGGCTTTTGTTTTAGTTATACATTGCCTTAAATGTTTATGTTTATTTCTAAATGCTTCCGTAATATTGTTATCCTTACTGAGCATCTGAGCTCACCCCTTTCAATGTTTTAATATTTTCCAGGATGTGAAGAAGTATTTTATGAATGACCTATAGGGATAGTCCGAAGAGGATAGAAGTGTGGACTATGGAGACTATGTTATTATAGTTTTCACTTTGTGATGTAATGTGACATTTATGAATGTATCTAGTGTTTCCAAGGCTACTAAACTAATCGGCCTTTCGAGACTTGATCTTTTGTGATCATTCCAATGTTACAAAGTAATGCACCGACTCTGGGTAGCTGGGTTCGGGGCGTTATAGTTGGTATCAGAGGCAGTTTAGTACTAACCTTGGAAGCTAGATTTAGATAAACTCTGATTGGAGCACATAACCCGAAGATAGACTTTGAGGATTAGTATAGAAGAAATTCCTAGAATTTTGTTATTGTAGAGATTTTGTGAGTTTTCTGAGCAATACGTCCCTGTCTGGATACGAGCAAGTAGAGGCGGATCTGGCACTGATGTACCTAGGGGTAAAACCCGAAAACACCGCTTTGAGCTAGACTCGAACGGGAACTGGTGCACGACAACGGGCCTTTCTGCACTCTTGGTTACGACACTCCCGGGGGATATGCTTATGATAATTCTCGTTTTCTTTACAAACCACTATGAACGGTTATGAGAATATACTTCCTCAAAGAAAACCTTTTTATAATTATGGATTATATCCATAATTAGTTCAATTTATGTTAAGTGTTTTACAAGTATGGAATTATGTATTTTGATTCATGAACTAATCTAGTTTATGGCATTGTATAGAAATGGCGCCCAGTAGAAGGAAGGTGAACTCCATCAATACGTATGATCCAAAGAGTAAGAAGGATCATATCTTTCATGGTATTAAGACAACATTTAGAAGGGAAATATTCTTCCATGTGTTATCAACATATGAAGAAATAGTATCATGTGTTAATAAGATAAGTAGAGAATTCTCTGAGTCTTATGGATTTTAAGGGATGAAAGGGAAGAAAAGGATGGAAGATAGAATGATGGATAAAGGGACGAGGGAAAAGAATAATTTTCCAATATGTGATAACTGTGGAAAGAACCACCTTGGAATTTTCCTGAAGGGAATGGGAGTTTGTTATAAGTGTGGAGAAAAAGGACACTGAGTGCGTGACTGCAAGGGTAAGAAAAAGGTTTCAAATGTAAAATGCTTCATCTGCAAGGAGTGGGGACACTACACAAACCAATGTTCAAATCATCAGAGTATGCCCCAAATGATGTTATTGGATAATAATCAAGTTATGATACTACCACAGATGAGGAGGAATGATTAGAGTTCTTATGTTGTTATTAAAGAATTTTGTAATTTGAGTGTTGTATCAATGATGTACGTGTTATAATAATTATGGAGTATATAATGATTGTACTGCAGTACTATTTCATCTAGGACTTGAGATTGTGTGGAACCAAGAAAAGTTACTCCATAGTAGGTTAAATTTTTGGAAAATATATGGTTGAGAGAAAGATAAACCATAATATGGTTCTGATACCAAGATAGTGATTTTGGAATAAGACATGATTGATTTGGATATATTATGTTGGATATTCTTAACATCCTTGAAACTGATTAATGATTTGTATACATTTTTGGATAGAATGAGTATATCTAGTTTTCTATAAGGAATAAGGGATCATGAATGTAATCAATAAGGATTTATGGTAATACAGTATGTTGCAGTGTTTTAAAAGAATACATGATGAAGGTGTTCACATGTTGTTACGCAGAAAAAAAGAGAGCTTCATTATGTTTACCTTCCTCATAAAATCTGGACTGTGAGTTGGACAAAAGTATTTTGGATAACTATAAAGGTTGGAATGGATTATATTTTACATTGGATACTATTGTTAAGGTTATTTTTGGATATTTATAAAAAGGAAAACACGCAGACCGAGTGACAACCCATCGCGTCGGATAAAGCTATGGGAATCGAACCCACAACCATAGTGCGATTGGGATTAATCGCCTACCACTGGACTACGTGAAGTCCCTGTTTTTTACAAAATAGTTTTTCTAATCTAAATGGTATGTGTTAAAATTTGGAACCTTATACAATTAGGATAAGTATAATATTTTTGAGTTCTATTATCTTTTTGAGTGAAAGATGAGTTGAAGGTTGAAACGCTAATTGTCAAGCATAAATATATATATATCTATCTCTTTTTCAATGAATAAATTAATTCTTAAACTTTAGTAAAGGGATATTAAATCAAAAAAATGTGTTATCCTAATACCTTATGTCTTGTTGAACTGATGATATTTTAAATCAACATAGATTGAAGGCTTTGAGGCCCTCAATTTGACAGTTGATTGTGAATGATGACCTCAATCACTCCCTACAAATATTTACGTTTTTCCTCCAATTATATGTCTCTAATTGCAACCAATGTTCTCCTTATCGAGATCATAATTTGGTGGTGACTTTCTTATTTCCATTTCCCTTTTATTAAGACTAAATTTTATTAACCTTATTTCCGATGTGGGTTTTCCACAAAGGTATTTTCTATTTTCCATGAAAAATTTCAAATTGCGAGGACGCAATTTATTGAAGGAGGGGAGAATGTAACACCCTGAGATTCCATGATACACTTCTCATTCAATAATGCAATAGCTTTCATTGTACGCAACTTCGAGTTCTAAAACACCGCGACTAATCAAAGTAGCCGTTATGAATAGTAACAACCACTTTTTAAAATTATAGAAATTTTATATTTCAAAATGGACTTCATTTTTGTATTCGTAATATCGAAATTAGCCTATGTTGAATTTTTGGTATTTTTCTGAGAACTTCTAATTTTTTATGAATTGTGAAAAATACTTAAAACAACTTTTTTAATCAAAATAATTTATAGAGATAAGTTATACTATTGAGTGGTTTTAAAGTATAATTAGAATATATTTTTACCATTTTATCCAATGGTGGTCATTAGAATTAATTTAACATTGAAATTGGACATAAACAATTGCCAATCTTCTGATATAAATTATTTCTTAAAAACACGCTATTTGTTGTGACAACGGGAATTAATTATAAAATTAATTAATGCAACTTATATGTTTGGAATTTTGTAAAATAGACATCATTTTTGAATTCGGAATATCAAATATATCTTAGGGTGAAATTTTGGCCTTGTTCTGAAAAACTTCAATTTTTGATGAATAGTGAAACCACTAAGTGGTAGTTAAATAACTGATTTTTCGTTTAAATGAAATATTACCACTTCTATGATTTGATTTTCAAAAATCCTAAATACATGGTTTTCATTAAGAATTAAAATGTGGTTCAATGAGATCAAAATAATTTTTTGGTGAATAGTAACTTTTAATTTCTTAATCGCGATTAGAGGTAATTAGTGTAGTTTAAGGTAAAAATAATGTTTTAATAATATGATATGAGCTTGAAACTTGTCCTACTCATATTGGATGAGTCATGGCCGACCAAGACAACCCATGGGTCAACTTGGGGACCCCATGGAGCCACTTTAGTTGGAAAATGACATTAATATATATTTATTTAATGTTAAAATTAAATTGACACAAACATGAGTTGTTTTACTAAAACAGTTTTTAAGTGGGGTTACACAAGTCCAAATTTTGATTATAAATATTCATTAGAAATATAAAAAGATTTCCTACATCACAGTATTTTTTTTATATTTTTTAGACATTAAATAAATTAAATTATTTATGACATCATGATGATGCAGCGATGACCTCATTATTTAACGATTTAAATAAAATGGGAAGATAATGCAAAATCCAAGGCTTACACTTGTCAAAAGCCAATTGGATGAGGATATTTAGAACCCTTATCACCTTATCCTAGAATTATATAAGTGTGGGACCTTCAGAATCCGAAAAGCATTGTGTAATAATGTAACATTTCAATCATTCCAAAAGAGCCCCTCCTCTCCACTTATAAAAGGCCCCCACCTCTCCCACCTTATTCACACCGTAAAGCCATTTGGCTCATCCATACTCTGCACAAATACTCTCCCAAATTCCCCCTCTTACTCCTAGAAGCCTCACTTTGGGCAGAACCCTTCCCAAGGAAGCCTTTGGCTCAAATCAAAAAGAGTTACCCGATTTTGAGGTAATGTCTTTTCTAATGTTGTTTTGTTTTATTTTTCTTATCCAACCCCCTAAACTCTTTTTATTCATTTCTTTTGTAACAACACCAGTATCCTAAATATACTAGGATGTTGTTATAATATGTATTCGAGCTACACTTACACACACCTACATCTAATGGTTAAAGAACATACAGTTTCTGTGGCTGGAGAATTTCTGCCTCACGAAACGATGATTGTTCAACACTCATATAACACCTTAAAAGGTGGCCATTAAGATGTCACTATTTTTATATATGATATATAATATGTTTATGATTTACTTATTCTTCTGTATTTCTCATTTATGGCATACTTTATGATTTCCATTATGGGTAAAACGCGATAATTTCATTTTAGGAAGTGCGGACTACCGCCCCCTCAAAGTGATTTGAATCGTTAATGCCATATGTGGGATGTATAAAGGATGGAGTAAATAGTATTATACACTATATTATACTGGAATTATATTATAAATTTATATCATTATGATTTTGTTCCATTAAATATGAAATTGAAATAAAATTAGCGTTCATACGTACGTACGGCTTACCATCTCCATGAATGGTGCATTTCATTTCTTACCTCTAAATGTTACGTAAAATTATAAATGAATGTATATAATGGATATATATGATATATATGACATCTAAATAATTAATATAATTCTGGAGATAATGGATATTCTACCACATAAACAACTTGTAATTATAAGAAGTTTATTGTTGATTGAAGTACCAAATATCGACAAAACGACCGTTATTAACATAAATAATTACATAATGTTCATAACATGGTAATAAGTGATATAAATGTAATAATGAACATGAAAAAGGTTCTTAAGTAAATAGAAATTAACTCTAGTTTATTATTCAAGAGGTTAAAGAACGGTCGAGTCAGGACAAGATGCAAGGTAAGGGAATTTCATAACCCAACTTCCATTCTTTGGGTTAATCTCCTACTTTCAAATTATGTCATGATATTATTATGTGGTATATTGTATTTATACTTTCTTTATGTTTACATATAGTGAATACACATAATAGATATATTTTATTTAAAAATGATCTTTTTAAGGGACTTCGTCTCAATCTCCATTCATTGTGGCATATTTTGTTTTATACAGAAATTTCTTTTGTACAGTGTATAAACCCCTTTGACTTTTACGTTTATTCAAAAGGAATCTTTTTATACGAAGCGTTTTACTAAATGACAAAAAGGGAATGTTTTTATTTCCATACATATACGGCGACAACGACTTCTCCGCCGCCATGACCATTATTTGAGTTTCAGCTTCCTCTACAAGCCATAACATTTTTTTAAAAGAAAAATAAATACCATGTTTTAACATTCTTTTATTTTGGTATTGAAAATTGTTTTGAAAGCGTTTTTATTATATCAATGTGTTGTATTGATATCATGTGATTGAAATGTGGAAATGTTATGTTTCCTTTATGCAAGTTTTATGTGATACGATTATGGAATGGTTTAAGATATGTTTAAACCTATTCATATGAGGAATGTATTGGACTTAATAAGTGACGGGTGGAGCCCGCTATAGCTCCTCGATGCATCGGTAGGTCTCATGAGACAACTAGACGTGGAATTGGACGAGGCCCTTTCCCAATTTGATTTATGGTTTTGGCCGAGGCCTTAATCATTTTAGACGTCTTGGCTGAGGCCTTGATAAAATGTTTCAGAATGTCTGGCATTATACATTCCCTCATTATGAAAGTGGTTATTGATATTGCATGTGATTATTCGACCAGTAGAATATCCATGTGAGTAAGTAATGGCATTATATTATTTTATTTTTGCCATATTATGCTGAAGTTCAAGTTTAAAAAGGATTTTGTTTTAGTTATACATTGCCTTAAATGTTTATGTTTATTTATGAAAGCTTCCGCAATATTGTTATCCTTACTGAGCATCTGAGCTCACCCCTTTCAATGTTTTAATATTTTCCAGGATTTGAATAAGTATTTTATGAATGACCAGCAGGGATAGTCCGAAGAGGAAAGAAGTGTGGACTATGGAGACTATGTTATTATTGTTTTCACATTGTGATGTAATGTAACATTTATGAATGTATCTAGTGTTTCCAAGGCTACTAAACTAATCGGTCTTTCGAGACTTGATATTTTGTGATCATGCCAATGTTACGAAGTAATGCACCGACTCTGGGTAGCTGGGGTCGGGGCGTTATATTATTTCCCCGTTCAGAAATTTCGTCCTTAGAATTTTATGTACATAGCCCATCAAAAAGATGTCGGTGGTTCTTCTTCATAAAATCCTCGTGTTCCCATGTTGCTTCCTCCATATTTTGATTTCTCCAAAGAATCTTTACTAGATGAGTTGTTCAATTTCTCAATACCTGCTCCCTTGTGTCAAGAATCCTGATAGGCCTTTCATAGTATGAAAAATCAGGTTCCAGATCTATTTCCTCATATGTGAGTAAATGTGTTGACTCTGGCATGGACTTATTTTACAACGTTATGTGGAACACGTCATGAACCTTAGAGAGATTTTGCGGCATCACTAAATGGTAAGCTACAGCTCTGATTCATACCAAAATTTCAAATGGTCTTATGTACCTAGGGCTCAGTTTTCCTTTATTACCAACCCTTAAGACACCCTTCCATTGAGATACTTTTAGAAATACATTATCTCCCACTTGAAATTACAAGTACATTATCTGATTGTCAGTATAACTCTTCTACATACTTTGTTATGATTTTATATGGGCTTGTATTTTCTTGTCCTTTTTTGTGGTCTCTTCAATATGTTCTGGTCCTATAAGTTTCCTCTCACCAATTTTATCCCAACAAGTTCGAGTTCGACATCTCTTTTCATATAATGCATCTTATGGAGACATTTAAATACTAGAATGGAAACTAATGTTGTATGAAAACTCTACCAAAGGAAAGTATTGATCACACATACCTTGGAAGTCAAGAGAACATTACCTCATCATATCTTCTAGAGTTGGAATAGTCCTTTCTGATTGTCTGTCAGTTTGGGGGTGATATGTGGTACCCATATGAAGCTCGGTATTCAAAGAGTTCTAGAGACTTTTTCATAATTTTGACGTAATCTAGGGATCTCGATCAGAGACAATTGATAGAGGTGCATCATGAAGTCTCAAAACTTTATTAATATAATGTCTTCCAAGGTGATCAAGTGGTAAATCCTCTCTTATTGGAAGGAAATGTGTAGTTTATGTGAGACGATGACCAATTACCCATATTGCCTCATTCCTTCTAGGTGTCCTCGGTAGTCTGATGACAAAATCCATTGTAATTTTATCCTATTTCCACATAAGAATAGGTAGAGGTTGTAGCACTCCATTAGGATGTTTTGTCTCCGCATTCACTTGTTGAAAAAAATGACTCCTTGACATATAGTCAACAATTTCTCGCTTCATATTATCCCACCAAAAATATTCCTTCAGATCACTATGCATCTTGTTGCTACCCGACTGTATAGATAAATTTGAGCTATGAGAATCATCTAATAGTTCCCTTTTTAGATCAGGTACTGATGGAAAACATAACCTCTTCCCAAACTATATAACTCATTCTTCATACCCGAAGTCAGCAAGTCTTCCATCCTTAACTGCTTTAATTTTCTTTTGCAGATTCTCATTATCAGATTGAGAAATTTTTATCTTTTATAGTAAATATGTTTTTGCAATCATTTGAAAGCGGATTGATTTTTCCCCATCCTTAACAATTTACATATCAATCTTCAGTAGATCCATGAATATAGGATCTCATTTAATCCTCATTTGAGTCAGAAGGCCATGATCTTTCCTGCTTATTCATCTGCCACCTTGTTCTCCTTTCCTAAGTGTTAGTGTATTGAACAATCATAATATTTTTGTAACTCAAGCCATCTTCATTGCCTCATTTTGAGTTCTTTTTGTGTGAAAATTTATTTCAAACTCTTGTGGTCCGTATAGATCTCACATCTCTCTCTATAGAGATAATGCCTCCATATTTTCAGAGCAATGATTTTGGCTACTAACTCAAGATCATGAGTTGGATAATTTTTCTCATGTTTCTTCAACTGTCTTGATGCAAAAGAAATAAATTTATCATTTTTCATAAGGATGCAACCCAACCCATTCTTTGATGCATCGTTGTATATCAAAAATCCATCACTTCTAGATGGAAGAGTCAAAATTGGGGCATTGAACAATCTTCATTTAAATTATTCAAAGCATTATGTACACTCTTTTGTCCACACAATCATAACTCCCTTACCTATGAGCTTGGTTAGCGGGTTAGCTAGTCGGGAATAATTCTGAATGAAATTTCAATAATAACCTGATATGCTAAAAAAACTTCATACCACATTTATGATTTTTGGTGTGGGCAATTCTTGGATTGCCTTTGTCTTTGCAGGATCAAATAGGATTCTATACATAAAGACAATATGGCCTAGAAAAGAAACTAACTGATGCCAGAATTCACACTTTCTAAGCTTCCCATGTAATTTATTTCTTCTATGATTTTCAAGAATAAACTGCATTTGATTCTCATGGTCTTCATAGAATTTTGAGTATATCGGGATATCATCGATGAAAACCAAAACGATGTTATCAAGATATTTCTTGAAACCCCTATTAATTATGTAAATAAAAAAAGGGTTCATTAGTCAGTCCAAATGGAATCACCATAAACTTATAATGCCCATACCTGGTTCGAAATGATGTCTTAGGAATATCTTCCTTCCTCACACGAAGCTGATGATATCCAGACCGAAGTTCAATCTTCGAAAAGTATTGGTCTCTATGAAGTTGGTCAAATAAATCATCAATATGGGGTGGAGGATACTTATTCTTTATTGTAATAGTATTTTTTCCCAGTAATCAATGCAAACCCTCATGGATCCATCCTTCTGCATTACAAATAAGACCGGGGCTACCCATAGAGAAACACTAGGTGAAATAAATCCTTTTTCACTCAAATATTCTAGTTGTTTCTTCAGTTCCACTAACATCACAGTGGCCATTCTATATGGGGACTTTGATATAGGTCTTGCATCATGAATTAAATCAATAGAGAACTCAACTTCTAGCTTTGGAGGTTGTCTAGGTAAATCATCTGGAAATATATCAATGTACTCTTTCATTATGTTCACATCTTCAATTTGATGATTTATTTCCTCTCCCATATATATTGGTTTATATTCCTCTCCAAGTATTACATTCATTAGAGCTACTGGGGGTGGTTCTAGAAAATAATCAGGTGGTGATGTTTCTGCCCTAAAGTCAAGGAATTATACACCATTTCCAAATATTTTAACGTCCTTTTTCTTGCAATAAATCCCCGCATCATAATTTTATATCAAATACATAACGATAATTATATCAAATTCAGTCATGGGTATGATGATAAGGCTAGAAACTAAAGCACATTTTGGTGTTTGCAGGGGGACTGGTCGACATGCCTTTGTTGCAATGATACATCCCATGGGAGTTTTGACTGACAACTCCTTTCTTAAATCAAATTGGAAATAACTAATTTTCTTGGAAAACTAAGAGGAGATAAATGAATACGACGATTCAGAATCAAATAATGTGTTTTCTATGTTTGAGGAAACAATTAATGTACCTAACACCACGTCACTAAGAACATCAACCTCTGCAGTTGTAATCTCATAGGCTCTCCCTTGCTCTCTTGGCTTTTTCTGAGGTATGTTTTCTTGGTGCTTAAGAAATTCATTATTATAGTGTCCCATATCTCTGCAATTGTAGCGTTGAACATCATTGAATTTTTTATTCCCCTTGCATTCATCAGATCAATGACCCTTTTCTCCGTAATAATAGTATACTACCATGCCTTTCAAGCATTACCCGAGATGATTCTTTCCACGGTTCTCACATAATA
This sequence comes from Viscum album, assembly GCA_963277665.1. Classification (NCBI taxonomy): domain Eukaryota; kingdom Viridiplantae; phylum Streptophyta; class Magnoliopsida; order Santalales; family Viscaceae; genus Viscum; species Viscum album. The sequence continues at coordinate 538,706,877 of OY728157.1, forward strand.
GGAAACTATTCGTTCCCTTTCTATCCTTTAGTGCTTCTCCTTTTCCTTTATTATCAGAGTACCGCTTCTTATCTTGGTTTCCTTTGAAATCAATTGATCTAGAAAATTCCTTCTCTGTTTTGATATCATGTGATACAATTCCATCATATGATGAAAATGTCTGAGAAGCATGTGACCTTCAATGACATGGCTTACGACATTAAAATAAATGATCAATCTTGTATGCTGAGTCTCGAACGTAATCCACGACATACCTGTCCAGCCTTGTGAAGGTAGCCTCATACACTGCAATACTGTCTTCTTCCCTTTGATTCAAGCCGAGGAATTTCCTCTTCATTTCAGTTAGTTAATCACGAGGGAAATATTTTGCATAGAATATTTCCTTAAAATTCCTCCATTCTAAATCTTCTATTTCTTCTTCCTCGCTGGTATTTTGAATCAGGGACCACCATTGGTCAGCTTTACCCGTGAGACAATACAATCCAGTACAACCTTCTCATTATCATTTCATATTAATGCCATGAATATCCTTTCAAGTGACTTGATCCACTACTCAGATACCACTAGATTAGTAGTCCCACTAAAAGATGGGGGATTTTTCTGCATGAAACGATCCAACACAGTTGTGGAATTTTTATTTGTTACAACTTGTGTAAGCTATCCCAATATGGTCATGATCTGATCTGCTCCAACATTGACTGTGTTGACTTTCTTAGTATGGAGATCCCTACCTTTCCCATGAGTATTGATTCCTATTCATCCATTAGATGCCATTTCTAAATAATGGGATACGCTAGATTAGATTATGAATCTCAAATAGATAAGCACTCAACATAGATTGAAATTCTAAGCATAAACATATTTCCTCTAAGGAAAAATTTACATTAAATCTTTCATAATGGTTTGTAAAGAAAACATGAATTATCATAAGAATATACCCCAGGAGTTTCATAACCAAGAGTGTAGTAAGGCCCATTGTCATGCACCAGTTCCCATTCGAGTCTGGCTCATAGCGGTGTTTTCGGGTTTTACCCCTAGATTAATCTGTGCCAGAGCTGCCTCTACCGGCTTGTATCCAGACAGGGATGTATTGCTTAAAATATCCACAAAATCTATTCCATACTAAAATACCAGGATGTTCTTGTATGATAATCCTCAGATACTACCTTAGGGCCTTGTCCCTAATATAAATTTTCTTGTATTGTTTCCAAGTGTTTACTAAACTTACTCTGATAACAACTGTAACACTCTGACCCCTCTAGACAGGAGCTGGTGCATTACTTGTGATATTGGCATGGTTATAAGGAATAAAAATCCCAAAGCAATGATCAATTTATTAGTCTTTAAGAAACTAGATAAAATGATTTAACATAAATTACATTAGATACGGTTACAAGTTACAATCCATAATGAAAAACAAAAACTGCCTCCACTAGAAATCAATAAATGACCTCCTCTTCATAACCTTTTGAAGGTAAAAAATTAAAGGGGTGAGCTGAAATGAACAGTAAGGTTTAGAAATAGCAGAATCATTAATAATAAATTAATTTAACCATAATCAACTTGACTTAATCAAAATGGCATAGTGAATAAATTAACAGCTAATGCCATTAATAGATTGAGAATGAAACTACATCCATAGATTTTGTCATAGTGAAAACCTCATGGATAATAATAATAACTGACAATGAATAAATAGAATTCTTATTAATTGGATGTCATGTATCTAGCACATGAACCATAATACCATAAAAACGGTTTAGTTCTACGGGTAGAATCTCATCTGATTTTTGAAACAAACTCGAAGGGTCTGTCGTAAAACTGTTTGGCCTCATGAGACCTACTGATGCATCATGGGGATGTAGTGGGCCCCATCCACCTCTATATCCAAATCATTATTTATAAATTGATTCAATACAATATCTATATTCCTTTCCAATATCCATATAGAGTATAGAATACGGATTCATCAATAACATCCCTAATACACACCGTATGTGAAATGGTATACTATTTAGACAATAAACATATCCATGACATGAGATTATGGATATATAATAGAAATATTATTTCAAATGGAATTTGATCTCAAATATGAAGTAGGTACACCACATAAGGATTATTATGTGCACAATACAATGTTAGTCACGACAAAGGGGATAATTTTGACCAAAAGTGAGAGAGAGGATCCCTTACCTTATACTTGAATGTGTTCTTGTATTATTTTTAAAGACCTGAATAAACAAATATGAATTATTAATTCATAATTCCAGAACACCTTTTATATTTAATTGATATGGTATAACCTTATTTAGTTCATTAATGTCCTTTTTGATGGATTTAAGAGATTCAATTTTATTGTTTTGGAAGCAATTTCATACTTGGTTTCTTGCATTGTTTACTTGTATTGATGAATGGAAGTTGGTTTGAAATATGGTTAAACATACAGAATTGTTAATATACATTATTAGTGAAATTAATGATACATAAATTATCTTATAATGATTCTGGTTATAATCCATGATGACGACTCATTCGATTAGTTAAAGATAAACGCATGAATTTAGATTGGCAGTTTTGTACTAGATAAACTTCTTTTGTAGTTTTATTCCATATTTTGAAGGATTAAAGTTTACAGAATATTAATAAAGATAAAATGAATATATTATGACATGTTTCAATCATATATTTGGTTTCGTGACCAGAATTGATGGAATTAATGGAAATTTAAATTACAACGTTCACGATGTCAGCAATTCGACACATAACGGACAATGTTTTTTTTATTCCTTAAATAAGTGGGAGAGGAGAAGAATAATGGCGAGGAATTTTACATAAACATTAGAAAATCTAGATCATACAATATTCTGGAGAATACATTCCACTTGATTAAGATTATTTGATGAAAGTAGAATAAAATAAAGGAATCATTAAAACGAAAGAAACTTGATAGATTTCTCACGAAACTTCGGCAGCCAAACGGCGTTTCTTAAAATTTCATAAAAATAGTTTGATGAGATGAATGGAATATCTCATCATTCATAAAAAATGTGGACAGAATTTGGGAATATTTAAGAAAATATCCTAACACAAGCTAAGGGAATTGAAGAGAATAACATAAAAATAATGAAATGATCCAAAATAAAAGAGGTTGTTTACCTATTGATCTCTTCTCCTTGAGATCCTTCTTAGGCGCTTTGGTTTTGTTCTTTTGGTGTGACCAATAGCTATAGGACGTGGGGAAGAGCCGTGGAAGGATTATTGGGAATAACTTTGAGGATCTTCAAGGCTTAGAGGAGTGAAGAGAAGAGGTGGGGGGGATTTATAGTGGGGGAGAAGGGTAAATTCTGAATATTTAATTTCATTATTTTATTATTTTCATCAAGTCAACCAATAGTATTGTTTCATGTGAACCCTAATAGTAATAATGGAACTTGAGTTCTAACCATGTGTCCTTACCTCAATTATGATGTCATAAATAGTGTATTTAACTGATAAATTGAATATACAGTATTTTACCGTATTTCACTATTCATCAAAAATTAAAGAATTTCATAAAATTAAAAAAAAATCACCCCAACCATTTTTCGACGTGTAAAATTCAAAAGTGAAATCCATTTTTCAAAAATAATTTTCTATATATTATTAATTTAATTTTTAATTAAGGTCATAATTATTGTGAAAAATAATAATGTTGAAGTGCAGTTAGTTTTATGTGACATTGAAAAACTAATTAAGATCCCATTATCATATTTCCTTACGAAAATAAAATAATAATATTATTAACTATTCATAAGGGTCATATTACTATTCATAAAGGTATTTTACTATTCATCAAAAATAAAGTTTGTTTTTTTAGACTCCAAATGACTTACTGATCACAACTCTAGTTGACCATTTTTCAAAATTCAAAACATTGACGTTGAAAATTTATATTTAATGGCTAGGTTTTGACTACCTCCTAAAAACATAATGTTTTTTAAAAGGAACACAGTGATGAATAAAATGTATTTATGAGAAAAATACCGTAAAATGTTTGGGGTGTTATAGAGGCATTTGCCTATGTACTTGTATATACACACACAACAACAACATCCAAAAATATGGAAAGGTAGACATGCATTCCACTAATATATCATGTATTAAAGGTAAAATGCATAAGTCAAATGGGATATAATACACAACCATCAAAAGAAAAACATAAAACATTAAAGAAGAAGGATATCGGGAAGGTCGTCTGCTGAAAACCCCACCTGAGGGTAAATGTGGAGTATCTGTTGAAAGTTGTGGTTGTGTGCCCCTACCACATGATATCATTGGGACCCACCTAGTCCAACGCCACTGAGCCCTACATCTTGACATCAGTTATCTACACAAGACACGACATGTGTGGGTGAAGCCTGTGAAGGATTTACTAACAAGATACTCAGTACGAATCCTAAAACACAAAGAAAGGATATCAAAAAAAGTATATACATGGGACTGTCAGATCATGCTGGTATAATCTAGAGTATAGAAAGATATCCCACCAGTCACAACACTAAACACCTTGGAATACTTTGGGGACATGCCCCAATAGTACCTTGGGTATGATGGGTCACACAAAGCAAATCAACACTGTGGGAATTATAGGTAACACAATGATACTTCCAAACATGGCTATCATACTAAGATACTCATCCCTGGTTATTATCATGGATTTGTTGGGTTACATAGAGTTGTTCCCCACCATGGGCTTGTCATGTCACATAGAGCCGCTTCCCACTAGACCATCGTTGCTAATCCAAATAGGGTGGTTTGTAGTGGATCCACATACGGTATTTTATTAGCAGTATTTGGTTCTCAGTCAACCATAGTTTTCTCACGTTTAGTGCACTTGATTCCTATATACACTTCCCCTCATTCCATTCGTCACATTTCAAATTCCATAAATTCTTCCTTAGAGAATGCCAAAAGAACACCCCCAACGCTCATTGTAATTGTTTGAACTCAACTAAGAGACCGTATATCAGAAGCAGTGTATGAATGATATCGATGTTTTAGTAATCCGGGGCAGGTCATGATTGGTCCCTGTCTGACCTGTCTAACTGACCCAACTACCATGGCCTGGGGTTCCTACATGCCCCAGCCCAGTTCAACTGATCTGGCCAAAGCCAGTTCCGGTCTAGGCTAGCTCAGTCCGGCCAGACAGCTAGGCCTTGACCATTGGGCATTGTTGGACCTGGCCTGGTTTGGCCCAGGGTCCATCCTATCAGCAAAATCATTCGTGGATATTGGTCATCTGCACGGTCGCTAGAGCACATGCTCACATGAAAGATCAACATGGGAAGTGTCCCTATTTTCCATCTTCCAGCCTGATGCAAGTAGATCCTACCGCACCACCACAGGTAACTGCCGGTAGCTCCTGCTGCTGCACCATGGGCCACCGTCTACTGTCACCGGTGGTCCATTCTTCATGTAGTCTATGCCTCCAGCCTCAATGGGGGACACCTTTTCTGATATGTCCTATATATCACTCTATTTTCAACTTCATGTATCGACCACGACGAATGAAAAATGCAATGGGGATCGGTCCCAATTCATGTCGGGCCACACCCTATACATTAGAGTTTAAAACAAGGGGGTTTATGATTAATATTACATTATAAAATAAATTATCCTGATACAAAACCCCATTAAAAAGAACACTCCCACAAAAATAATCGATATGCATATCAACCTGTTCTTAGGCTGGTCCATGTTCATTATTTTAGAATGATGAACATGGAATCTCAAACAAAACATAAACCCAACATGTTTTAGATTCACACTGGAGTGAAACTCTTTATTGTTGGAGAGATGTCCATGTATATTAAAAAGTATGAAGATATCAGTGTTTGTCACTCATTGGTTTTGTTCTTTGAGGATCATCGATGTTGTTAGTGTTTTCTTGGTGTTCATTGGTGAGTATTTATATATTTCGATTCATGAGAGGAGTTACACATTATTGATCCCATTTCGCTGACCCCTTTAATCCATTAAAAGAGAATCATGTCATATATTTTTTTATGATGTGTCATTGAATCGTCATGAAGTTTCATTTAAGAAACATCATATTTTTCATACTTAAATAAATTATTTGTTACTCTTAAATTAACTCTCCATTAAAGGGATTTATTTAATGTGAATCTTCGTCCCCTCATCTCTTCACTATAGTGGATACATATCACCACTCAATAGAGAAGAAAAAATATTACATTGTATGTTATTTTTATTTTTTCTCCTGAAAAGTTCAAAAACAAACTTTTCCAGTCGACACTCACCAATTAATGTTAGGTCCTTTCTAGGAAAGTCCTGATGTTCTGATCTGAATGATGCTCTTATAATTTAATATAATAAATGGTTTAAATGTTAGATAAACCTACACACACATTTATTAAATAAACTTTATAATGTTAAAAAATCAATTCCAGGCTCACTGGGCCACTGAATTAGGTGTTTCCTGAGAATATGGTCTATAAATAATCCGAAATAATTTTAAAACAATTGTTATGGAATTTATGGGACATTACAAATGTAGTTCCCACCCACCTTTTGTAATAATGTTTCCATCATCATTGGTTATATACTATCCACCATAAGTGGTTAAGACCTACCATTGTCACATATTTAAATTCATACATATTTTTTCTTTAAGAACATAAATCATTAACCATATCACAACCCATGAAACTAAATGGGAATCTCAAAAATTTCATCATATTAAAAAAATTTAGAATAGATACCAGTTTCAAAATTATTTCATTATTCCATCTTTTAATAACATGATAAAATAAAAGAGAATTCATAAAAATTTTATCACTGTACAACATTTGGTAGATAGATGGGGTACATAAAAATTTTGACATAATAAACCATCGAGTTAAATATTAATAGTAATATCCTTGGTTGAAATCTAATGAAGATCACAGGTAACCTCAACCATTCTCGCCTATGATGGAAAACAATTTTGAATGATTACCTGTGAATGTTTTTGAAGAAATTATTTTCAAAGAAAATAAATTCATTAAAGATGAACCATTATTAGAATAATTTTCTATGAAAATAACAATGAAAACATATAAAATAACCCTTATAAATAAAATAATACATTTCATGAGGAAAATATAACATCCACTATGGAAAATACCAATAGTTTTTTTAGAAATATATTTATCTTTAAATAATAATGAAAACATATAAAGTTGTACTCAATTAAAATAATGGTCATGATTATATGATGTTATATTCATTCCATATAGGTTAAAAATAGATTTCATTTCTAATTTTCAGTAAAAAAATATTAATTGTTTAGAAAATGGGATGGTGATTCATTTAAAAAAATAATATAAAAAATCAAACATGGTTAAGAATGAATTTTTTAAATCATTGGAGAATGATAAAATATTTTTAAAACATTTTCGGAAATCATGGTTTTGGAAAATTCTAATTTTCTAACCAAAGATAGAAGTAAATTAATTTTTTCATAAATACTATTTATCATTTATCATATTTAAAAATGATTAGTAAAATTTGAATATTAATTTTAAATATTCTATATATCCATATTAGAGTATTATTCATGAGATTATAGAGTGATAAATCATAAGTTTTCATTATTGGGATTATAATCATAAAGAATGCAGATAAATGAATTGATTTTAAAATAAAACCTAAAAACTATTGTAACATAGTATTATAATTACAATGAGTGAAAAATATTAAGTAAAATATAAATTGTCAAGTAAATAATGAAATTCATTATATTACATGTCTAAATCATAGAATATGCACCTCATAGAAGATGATTTGTGTATAATATAACGTATGTATCAAAGAAACGAAATTTAGAGAATAATCCCTTACCACATTGGTAGCATTTAAATAGTGCACCCTTTAAAAGTGGTATCCTGAAATGGATAGGTAAACCCCCAAAATTATATGGATAACAGTGAAAAAATAAATTTAGGGTAGTATGTAGCACCCCAAATTTTATGATAGTAAATATTTCATTATGATTTTTAAGAATGTAATTTATTAGGGTTAAGTTTGGGAGGGTTTATAAGTATTTTGGAATGATATTTTATATTTTCCTAAGGTTGATGTTTTGAGAACAATTTTTGGAATCCTTTCAGGTCTTATAGGAAATTGCGCACAAGAGACATGGGATAATGGGAAGGCATACAGTTTGTCACACTGATCATCCATACCACATAATATCCTTATTGAAACCATGCAGTATGAGATATAGAGTATTTTCATCATTGGAACACAATTGTGTCCCAAATATGTGAGGTTCTCATTAAGGAAGAGGTCGGCACACTGCTAGTGAATCGTTTTCCTAACTGTGTAACTATCTATACACATTATAAAAACAAGATCCTAAAAATTAGTTATAGGTCTTGAATATTTTTAAAAAACGTGATTTTACACTATTTATTCCATTAATAAAAATATCATCCTCCTAATGGATTTATATTCTCAATCATCGACTTGGAGTCAATCTTAAGGTTTTTTTGGTATGTTTAGTCCTGATTCTCTTTTTATGTTTTTGTTTGTTGTAGTGTTTCATATATTTTAGATATACATTCTTCCCCTATCAGTTTCTAAGATATATTTTATTATATACAGATATAAGTTTATTTATTCCAACCTTTGTTATATTTTTATTTTTAATATTATGGGAAGAAATATAAGGTGGTATTATGGATATTCAATCAAATTTTGTGGGAATTTTCAAGATGTTCATTGTTTTATACATAATTAAAAGAAACGTGGCTTCTCAATCAATTCATAATAATAAAACATGAAGTCGTAGTTTCAAATTTTTATAATTTAGTGAAAATTAATGTAAAATTTATGCCTAAAACATGGAGAAAACCTTATTTAGGGATGGTTTATGTATATTTTGATTTATTTTAAATTGGTTGTGAAAAGTGATTTGTTCTCATGATTATAACCTATTTATTCTAAAATATTTTTTTGATATATTTATCTAAATATTTACTTTGAATATTTTTAAATTATTGAATTTTAATACTTAAATGGATTTAAATGGTTTTTGAAAACATGATTCTATGTGAGATCATTCATTCACTATTACCCTAAATAAGGGTTATCTACCATTGAGGTAAAGAGCTATTTAAGCCTCAATAAGAACCATTTATTATTTGGGAACATGGGTATTGGCTAGTTTTCTGAGGTCGTATTTGGTGTATTACAAACCAATCATGAGTATGGAATTTTCATAGAATAATTCATCTGTGCTTTTGTGAGGGTGTGTATCAATGAACGGGTATGCTAAAAAGAAAATTAAAATAGATTAATGTATTATATGTTTTATTTCCATGGAGAATTTTTTAGTAATAATTTATTATTATTTTTTTCAGAGTCTTTTTAACTATTTTAAATTTTATTTATATAATTTTTTTATATAAATGTGATAAATTGTTATATCCTAGTCGAATGAGTAGGGAAGGCATTTGGGAAAATCATATTGTGTTTCTTTACTCGCACCTACTTTGTAACATTGGTTAATTTGTAGATATTTTAAATCAAGACAAAAAAGGATAACTTTTCACACTTCATTAGTGGTTCTTCTTGATACCTATAATATATTATAGAGAAGGATCAAAGAGAGTTTTGGGAGCTTTGGAATTTTGATTAGTGTCATTGATTTGTATTAGTTTTTCATCTGCTTTATTCATTGATTTTGTTTTCACTTCACTATCATACTCTATTTTAGTTCGGTTTTGATATAAAAGGTATTTCATTGTTTTTATTTCAATTTTTATGATGCATCATGAAGTATTATTATTTTAATACATGTTTGGTTATGTTGTTTTACTACTTAAATAGAAATAATCACCCAATTGTATTGAATCCCTTGGAATTTATTTCTTATCTTTGGAGCCATAGTGATGTCACATATGTCTAAGAAGAAATTCCCCTTTGAATCATTCTGATTATGATAGACTGGATGTTATATATTTTAAATACCACATAAAATATACATGTTTTGAATATAAATGGTGTCTCCCCAAAAATAAAATTAGACATTGAAATCCTGTATAATAAGAATTCAATTCCTTAAGACTAATTCAAAAAAATAGAAAATTATTTGATTTATATAAATCTAATAATATATATATATATATAATACCATAGATGATTATATTATGACTCTTTATTACTGATTTATTAACATGTCCTTGTTAAAAATACATCTCGGGTAATAACTACATTGTTTTTTATATATGTTTTGAATTCTTATTTTTTTAATGATAGTTTAATCAATATCTAATTATATACCTTATTTTAAAAAAGACATAAATATAATATATAATCATTATATATGAATTTATAATAATCCATAATTTTTTTTGAATAGAAATGGTATACATCATTCATTGATATGGTATGTCGTACGTACACATAAATGTTTTTTCCATTTTCTAATTAGAATGAAAGAATGAAAAGTTTATAATATATTATTACTAATGAATAATTTTATTTTCAAATATATAACATAATTTTTTAAACCCATGTTTAATACATTCAATGTAAATCATGAATGAATCGCATTGCTTAATGTGATGACAGTCCTTCATATACATGAATGAGATTATCGTATTCCCAAAAAATGGAGAGTATTAATGTATATGTTCTATAACAAAAAATAAAATAATAATAACATAATAAATATATTAAAATTAATATCTAATATTTAAATCCATCATTATTCCGAACTTGTATAGCTGGTGATGGAAAAACGAATGACATCAATTTGTGAGGAAATAGTATGTCGTATACATGAATTATGATTGTGTAACCCATTTGATGGAATTGGATATGGTATAGGTATTAAAAATAACGCAAATACATTTATGTTTATCTAATATAATTATGTTATTATATAACCATGTTATCTATATAATTTTAGTATGGGGAGGGAGAAATAATCCAAAATTCTCATTGATGAGCATTAACTTTTCCTTTTTATTGGTACTAGGTTTAAAATAAAATCATTCCTTGGATAGATATATATCAAAAACAACATTAAAGTATTATAGGAGGGATTATGGTTTGTTATTTCTGTAGGGTTGGATTGTTCTAAATTGGTTTTATGTTTTGTAGAGTTGAGGTGAATAGGTGGTTTTTATAAATGGGGGGTATGTTGCACATGGTATTTTAGAAAAGAAATAAGTGATCCCACATTTTGAAAATGTCTCAAGGGTCTGAATTAGACAATTATTGAACCCTATTTGTGTAAGGATATTAATATGTTAATAAAATTAATTTTATACAAGTGTATAGTTCATTTCTACAATTATCATTTAACATCGACACCAAATAAAATAATTTTTACCTAACTGTATTAATTATTATTTTTTCTACATTTGCTAATCATTTTGGCCAAAATTAAGTCATATTTTTTAAAACAATTATCAATTATCTTGATTAAAATTATGGAATCCAATGTTATAAATTTTATTCATATAAATAAATAAATTAAATTTCAAATTAATCATACACGTGTAATGATAATGAAGTGTTTTTAATGATAAAATGATTATAAATTTTAATTGTTTTAATTTATAATTTCAATATGAAATTTATTAAAATGAACAAAATGGCATATATTGAAAAAATGAATAATTTCATTCATTGAATAAATTTCAATATATAAATTAACATTCTAAATAATTTGAAAGGATTTACATTTTTCAATTAAAATTCATTATTTTTCAACATTCATCAAAAAATGATACATTTTAGAAAAATCACAAAAATCCCTACAAAAGTAATTTTAAAATTAGGATTTAAAAAATTAATTATATATTATCATAATAATTATCTAAATGTTTCAAAAATTAATTTTTATTTGTTCAAAAAACATTGAAGAAAATACATTTTAGAAAAAATCATTTTAAGCATAAAATTATATTTATTCATATTTGTTGTATTGAAAAAATATAAATGAATGTTAAAAAATTGGATGACTCTATAATGTTCAAATTCATGTAAAATTAATAAACAAAAATGTAATTGGGTAATTTATTTATGTAAAAAACACTTGTACGTAAAAAAATAATTTTTGAGAAAAATATTTCCTTTTATTTTATAATTTTTTTTTCATTTAAAAGAAAATTTTCACACATTATTTCAATGTATATACTTGAATAAAAAAATTCAAAGTTTATTTAATCATATAAATACCATCCATTCCCCTAGAAAGGTGATAACTATCATATGATAATAATATAACATTATTTGTTAAAATTTGGTTTTTGGTGTGACACAAGAAAAACTCATTGTTGAATTTAAGTAAATAAAAAATTATTGTATCAAGTAACAATATAATGACCTGAGACTTTTAGACATATTGTTACAATATTTTATGAATAATTAACCATCTAATTATAATCCAAGGATCATAATGTTCATTGTCTTTAGATTATTATATAGATAAATAAACATAATGAGCTCCTAATATCCATTAAACTCATATATCTTAATAAGATAACCTTGGGAATACATGAATAATATGGATGTTCTAAAAACCACAATAAGAGATAGGTATAGGAATAAAACATAAAACATGTGTTAAAAGTCATAACATATAGAAAAAAATGAATAGAACATGAATAAACGTAAGGAAGAATAACATATATGATATTGAAACATATGATCATGGAATAATGGGATTTTTTAATCATAATATAACTTGATGTAATGTCGAGTGAAGGCTAGCATCCAGGATATGGTGGAAGACGTCCCATAATGAAATGAGGTTCACTCAATGTCCCAACATGAAATCTAATGAGACTAAATATTACCCAATTCATTTGTGTGATATCTGTGAACAACCATCACAAAACGTTCATGAATTTAAGTTCAATAAGAAGACTCATTAATATAGAATCAAAAATAAACATACTGGTTACCCATGGAATAAATATGGTATCATAATCATGTCAAAAGAATTAACATAATGGAATATCATAATTGTGATCATGGAATAAAGGATTTAAATCATACATGGCCGTTTATAATGGATAATTGTAAAAAAAATGATATGTTATGTCAAAATGAAGTGAATAAATGACAAAAATATGTTTTAATAAACATTAATGATAAATTATTTTATTCCGGTTTAATGAATGTTTTTACGATTCATTAAAATGGATAAGTAATAATTTATTTTATAAAACTAGAAATGAACCAATATTTTTTCATGTAAAAAGTAATGATTTTTTAATAATAATAGGGGCTTAAAAAATTATATATGTTACTTGAATGTGGGTAATAAAAATGTATGTTCCCTTAAATCGGGATTTCTATTCCAGAAGAATTTTGAAGTTAACCATGTGAAAACATATATATCCCACAAAAAGGAAGAATTGATCTGGATACATTTTTTTGGAACATATAAACAGAATTTGGAATAATATTATAATATAAAGATGTGTTACATTTGATTATATATTGAGGAAGAGTTACCCGAACGATAAATGGATGATCGGAAAGAGTCCCTTATATTAGTATAGAATTGATCTTCACTTAATCTTAAAATCCCAGATAATCAGATTTGATGAAATAATTAATTAATGGATAAACACTCATACATTTATTTTATTTTATATAGTTTTATTATGTTCATTTATTCCCCTATTGAAGGGTTATGTGATTCAATTTTACTTTTCAAGAGTGCTGGTTTACATGGTTGTCACGATTTGTTTACATGTATACATGTAAAGAAAATGATGTAAAATGAGAGTGGTTGACCAAAATTGAGATTATATGTTATTAGTTATCATCCATAAAGTAAAATTATCTTATAAATAATTTTAATGTGGTATGTGGATGAATCGTTAGATAAATAGTAAATGAAAATTGTTTAGATTATTTTGTGCAGTTCTTTCCCTTGGTGAACTTGTTTTGTTTTATTATTTCACAATATGTGTATATCATGATTCTCGAACATTAAATTTTTTAAAATACATTTATTATAATTTTATAACAATAAAAATGGTTTTATTTCCATCCTTTAGAGACTAAATTGAAAACAAACTTTTTTTTCCTTAAAGGTTATAACATAACACCTTGTGAACAACATTTTAATTTAAAAAATAAAAGTGAGAGGAGAAGGTTTAAATTAAGTATAATTTCATTATAAAAAATAAAATTATTTTATTTTTGAGGTATCGATGTATTCATAACATTTGGATGGGGGGATTCAAAGAGGGAATATGTAAGGAACATGAATAGAAATTAAAAGTAAATGAAATTGGACTTCACCTCTTGAATACATTCTCTTTAAGATCTGCCCTAGGGAAATGTTTCAGTATTTTTATCACACCATTATATTATGGATATTGGTAAGGGGGTATACAAGAGTATTGGGTATTAATTGGAAAATGCTCAAATCATGGTATATGTGAGGTGAATATGTGGTTAGGGGGTATTTAGATTGATGAATGTGGGTGTTTTTTCATTATTTTAATCATTAGTTAATTATATCAGATCATGTTATGATATATTGTTAATTATTGTGACTATATATAGTAACTAGTGCATGTGATTTTAATAAAATGGTTCGTACCTCATCATTTAATCAATAATTACTAAAAAAATCCATGTATTTAGCAATTATCATCTATTATATTGGTTTCTGATGGTTTCCACCATGGGGCACCACCAATTAATGTTTCTGTTCACTAACGATGAACTGTACCCCACAATCAATCTTTACAAATGTGGGAATTATCCATAATGCAGAGATGCCTTCTCATGGATCGAAAATGGATAATGGGATATCAGTCCCTCTTTTTTTGAATTCCTTCTTGAAAATTCTGAACTTTTTTGGGTCTACCTCAAAGATTTTGACACTATTTATGACACTCCTTACTCATTCCATCTATTTTTTGAATATGGTTAATTACACTGGTTAAGTATGGTTATTACATGGGTATTGATAGGGATGAATAATTTTATCATTGGAGTAGTCACGTTGGGAATCAGTTAGCATGTATTGATGCTGGAACATTGGAACTTATGTATTGTTCCTCATAAGAGGAATTCCCTAGGGAACAGAAACCCATGGAATACCACATCGATTATGAGGTATCTTATTCTATAGGCATGTATTGTGAGGTCTTCCTTAGTCATTACTTGTTTATCACGAGGAAGGTCGCAGGTTTATCATCTAATAGATATAGAGGTTCTAGTGTTTAACTCCTTGTGGAGATGTAATGAAGTGAATATGATGCTTTTGGGGGTGTTTTATTTAGGTGGATCCCTCGGAGTAAGAATAGAGACGGTTTACCATATGAATGAATTATAATACACCATGAATAAAGAATAATTAGTGGAATTTCCCAAAGAGGTAATATTTCACACTATGAAGGGGTATGTCTGTTGGAGGTATGCACCAAGGTTTATTAGGTGGATGAGTAAAACACATAATAAGAATAATCCCTGGGTTTTGAGACCAATAAAAAGTTGGTTTTATGCCTTGATGACTGATCTAGACAACAATTAAGGTTGACCAAAGAGGTTCATCCCTAAGAGGGGGGCACAAATGTTTACGTTTGTTTGGGATTGAACCTTGAAAATGATTACTATGTTTCTTGTTTATGATATAGAAATAAAAACCACATAGTTGGGAATAGAGAATTTAATTGGTTCTTACATGTGGATGTCTTACAAGTGGCATTTCAGGGCTTAAGCATGTTTAGTTTCCCTGGTGCTGCAAGGGGATGGTAATGGTGGTTGGGGATTATGCGTATAAGCTACGCAAAGTTTCATTATCAAGTCTATCGCTGATGTAATAAAATATTCATTGCATGAAGAAATAGTTCATATTAAGCTCATGTGAATGGAAGAGGTTCATTTAGAATATGGATGGAATATTCCCAATAGATATTCATCATTTATGGTCATGAGGGAATCCCAATTAACGGGTGTGTAGAGGCATTTGATCTGGGATTAAACAAGTTGATGATTTCCATGGTCATTCTCTAGTGTTCATATCATGAAATTGGAATGAAGAATCTTATTCTTTGAAAAAAGGCATGTTATATCATTCACTCGTGGTATTTAATTATTGAATGATATTGTATACTACAATTTGTTGTCATGAACTGAGAACTACTAACATATTATTCTATGCTCATAAGGAATATCTTGATTGGAGAAATATGAGTACTATTTTTTCATTTAGGGTATTCTAGACTATATAGTCAAGTAGTGAGAACTATTAGGAATAATATTCCTAAAAATGGCTGGTTTGGAGCTTATGCAAGAGAATCCCTTCTTGTTCAACATGTGGTTGGGGATAGAAGATGGAGATTGAGGAATTTCATGAGCAATGGTTCGACTCAAAGTGATACTGGGACCTAGAATGAGGACCTCAACTCACAACATTAGAAATGGACCAAGAGGTTAATGTTGAATCAATGTATTTAAAGGATTCTATATAAGTATCTCTAATCAAATTATCATAGGGGTGGAATATGGGGTCGCGTAATATAACAAGCGAAATTTTCATTGAACCAACTATAAAAGTTCATGGTGAGAATATTTATTCTTCATAGGGGCAGTGATGATAGATAAGGGAATGGTCATGTAACGACATAAAGTTTCATTAATGGAAATCCCTCTTAATATAATTAAATGTAACTTTATATTTGTATAAAATATCAACTTATTTGATTTTATGTTAAGAATTTTGACCGTTGCTAATATAGCCATTGAACAATGATCACATGATTATAATAAATATAGGGCTTTCACAAACCCAATTTTACTCAGAAAAAGGAAGTGTTGGCCTCATCCAGTAGAATTTCCCCATACGAAGCCCAATTGTCGGAGCTCGAAAAAGAGGTGGCATCCTTGGGATTCGCTCTTGACCAAGCCCAAGATGAGCTTCCTCATGTCAACCTCGAACGAGACCGTCTATGTGATAAGTGGAAGTTGATAGAAATTACCACCCAAGTGATGTTATCCGAGCCACCCCAAGAGTCTGTCACCATCGCACACATTACCCTTTGGTCTTATGCTGTTGTTTTAAGGGGTTATGTAACAAATCGCTAGTACTATGTTCATGTATATTATTATTGTATATAATAATGAATATACCTCCTTGTATTTTTGATACATTTTAAATAGTTTTTAGAGTACAAATAGTGTTGTTAGTAATAATTTAATTTAGAATACTATTTTATTAAATTACGGAATTTTAGAAATAAATAATATTTTAATAAAATAATATTATAATTATTAATTTATTTTTTATTATGTATAAATGATCTTATAATATTATGAATGAAATTATAATTTTTTATTACGGTTTGAAAGCAATTTCGTTCAAAATCCGTGAATTTTTTATAAATGTCAGTTTTTATTTTTAAACTATAAATTAACATATTTAGAAAATTATTTAGATAAAATAAATGTTATTTCTGGAATCAGGATGTTGAAATTATCCAACGGTGAATTTTTCATAAATATTCTGAGAGAGTCAAATTTTTGGGTAAAAATTAAATACTGTTTAAATATATAATGTGTTTTATGACATCATAATGACCCAATAGTGATGTAATAAAATACTATAAGCATTATGTTCAGCCAATATATGATTTACCATTAAAATAATGTGATTTTCGGTTTGGTTGACTTACTTTTCAAAGAATTAATGGACCTTTCAAGACTTATTAAACACCTTGTCTTTTTAAATTAATTTCCATGGGAGTGTGACTCACCTCCACATAAGCAACCCTATTATATTAAGAATATCGGTCATTGGCCTTATAAAATATTGTTTTCATCTTCCCTTTTCCAAAAACCATGGAAAAAAACCATGGGATGGTTTGTGGTTTGGATTAATTTAATATAAGGGGTCCCAAACCTAAATAATATAGAATTCCCTCACCTTTCCTATATAAACCCACCCAGGCTCCCCCTTCCTCCACACTAAAAGCCTTTGGAGTTCATCCAACCTCTTCCCTACTCTTATTAGAATCCTCCCAAGTGACCCAAGCTCCCAAGAAGCCTCTGACAAGCCTCTCTCTAGCCTCTAGAAGCACACTTCAAAGTAAGGGTTTTTTTCATCCTTTCTCATTTATGTCAATTTCCATTAAGTCGTATTTCCCTTTTAATATCAATTATGAATGTTGAGGTATGGTTTCGCACCTCCCCCATACTGCCCTCTTATTTTTTGAATGATGGGAGACCCCTTTTTCTCTAATTAAATGATTCCCATGTAAATGCGTTACTATGCCGAAATTCCGAAAGGAACTTCTCTCTCTTCTTTTACATTCTAGCAATAATTTTTTATCATGGATCTAAATTCCAATACAGTTTTTTGGACATGCATCTATATGACCTCCTTACTGTCCATTACATGTAAATATTATGAGGAACCCCTTTCTCTCTTATCAACCATTTTTATGAATTCTTATGTCTCGTCATTACGCTGCTGAAATTGTGCCAATTTTCTAAGCCAATGCCTTTGTGTAGTGAATACCATGCCCATTTCTCCATCAAGGGTATTCACCTTTATGAAAATTTACTTATTGATTATAATGTTTCATGTATGAATTCCAAATTCCTTTATTGTGGAATAAATTATTATGTTTTATGAATCAATGTTTTAGGATCCACGTGGTACACTTATGCATGAAATGAAATGTTTAAGAAGGGTGCGCCCTTATAGCTCTCCAGTGCATTGGGTAAAGTATCGTATCACGATACACCATGTGCAATTAGTGTTGACACATACTAATTCATGTGCAACGAGGGTTTACTCGTGCGTCTTGTGCAATGAGGGTTTACTCATGCTTCATGTGCAATTAGCCTTGGCTCATGCTAATTCCATGTTAAGTGTTGTTGCCACATTTCCATGTTATGATTATCATGATTTATCATGCCTTTATGTTCAAGTTTATCTTATTCTCTATTGATATGCATATTTCGTAACATGTATTGTACTCCACATGTTATTCCATTTTTACTCCCTTACTGGGCTTTACACCTCACCCTTTTCTTATGCATGTCCTAAGGTTATCCCATGCAATGCTGAGTTCGAGGGAATGTAGTGGTCATGTAAAAGAAGTTTTCAATAAAGATGTTGTATTTCATGTTTTATGTTTTTTTGTAATGATCCTAAGCCCCAAAGACACTATACCTCTCAATCTCATTTGTTGTATCAAGTGATGTTTTATGTAATAAATCATGTTTATGTTTGTAATAAAAACACAGATGTCATAGTTGGCATCAGAGGATAGGTTTAGTTATTTTTGGGATTAGGATTAGAAAACCCTAGTAAAGCCTTAGAATAAAGACTATGTATAATAAAACATCCATATGTTTTGGTAAGTTCTGAGTAAGTAGATTATCAAGAAAATACATCCCTTTCTAGATACGAGCAGGTAGAGGCAGATCTGGCACAGATGTATCCTAGGGGTAAAACCCGAAAACACTGTTTTGAGCTAGACTCGAACGGGAAATAGTGCACGACAACGGGCCTTGTTGCACTATTGGTTATGAATCTCCCGGGGAATATGTTTTGATAAATTCACAAGCTTAGTATGAACCCTTATTAAGGGAATTAAAAAAATGACCCTAAGAATATATGTTAGAATGTAGATCATGAAAAGCATAGATTGAAGCCTATAGACTCATGAGTTAAGGAAATAAAAGATTATTTATAAGTCATCATATTTTGTGTTTGGATTACCCTTTATGTTTTACCCCTAACTTTCCTTTTATTCCAGCCAATGGCCGGTAATAGGAGGACTCGGGCTAACAACCGTTGTGAAGATCTGTGTGATGACTGTACGAATGAGATTCCCAATCCAATGGGAGCGGGAATCACAATCTTTGTCACACTTCTCTTTCAGATAACTCATGTTTTGAATAGAAACACAGGTTAAGAGGAACGTCCAAACCCCACTGAGAAAGAAAAAGTCTCTATCGAGACATCATGAGACAAAGGCCTTATACTTTTAGTGGATCATCTGACCCCATGATCGCTGAACAATAGAACAACTCCATTGAAAAGATCTTGTCCATCCATCAATGTTCTAAATAAGAGAAGGTTCTCCTGGAGGCTTATCGTATGGAGGGAGAAGATAATCAATGGTGGACGTTGATCAGAAATACGAAGCCTGAGGAGGGGATCGAGGTGTTGGAAAGGAAGGATTTCCCGAAGATGTTTTTCGATAAATATTTTTTGTGCACCCTCCGACTTAAGATGGAAAGGGACTTCCTTTCCCTCAAACAAAAATATGAAGAATCTGTTGGAGCGTACGAGGTAATCTTCACAAGGCTTGCATGTTACGCTTCCGACATTGTCATTATCCCCAAATGCAATGTTGACTGCTTCTTTGGTGGGATGAAGCCTATCCTACGGAAAGCATTAGTGATCCATGACTTCGACAGCTATGAGTAAATTGTCCGATGTGCCATCAAGGTTGAAATGGAGATCAGGGAATCACAAAGGTATCATGGGGATAAGAAGCTCAAGGTGGAATTCAATTCTGGTGGTCTGATGGATAAATCCAACAGAGCTAAGAAGATCAAGAACCCCACTTGCCAAAAGTGAGGAATGAAGCACCCTGGAAATTGCCTTAAGGGGATGAGGAAATGCATCAGGTGTGGAATGTAAGGGAACGTAGCTATTAACTATCGGAACGAAATACCAGTGGTTGCGACAGAGGAGAGGAACGCTCTGTTCGATCCTCAATAAATTTTTCAATTCTACAAATGCAAAGAACCGGGGAATTTTACGAATCAGTTCCCTAATCCAAGGGTTTTCGGAGGAAACCAACAACCTCCAAGGCAGCAAGGAAGATCTTTTTCCATCACTTATGCTGAAGTGAACCCCGAAAAAGAATTTGTGAAAGGTACGCTAGTTATTCATTCAAGAATAGTGAATGTAATTTTTGATTTATGTTCTATGAATTCATTTATATCTCTAAAGTTTTGTAGAACAAATGCAGCACCACCTCAAATCATGGAAATAAAGATGTCGGTGAGTACAAAAAATGGGGAAATCATTGAATCCCATGTATATAATTCCTCCGCTGTTATAATATGTGGATTGAATTTCCTGGCGAACCTCGTCATACTCCCTCTGGTGCAATTTGATGTAATTCTTTCCATGGATTGTCTTTCCTTATATAGAGCCAACATAAATCGTCAGGAGAGGGAAATCACACTCCATATGGAGAATCGACCCCCGATTCATTACAAGTGTCAGGAGGAAGAGGAATCTCCTTTAGCTCCATCATCTCAACCATGGATATTTCTTCCCTATGAGCACGCGTATCTGGCTCCGATGATTGAGTCCAAGGAAGAAACCATCCTTGAAAAAATTCCTATTGTGAGGGAATTCCCGGAAGTGTTTCTCGAGGAACTGCCTGATCATCATCCTAGAAGAGATATTGAGTTCTCAATTGAACTTATACCCAGGGCTTTACCAATATCCAAGACTCCATATAGAATGGCTGTTTTTGAGATTGAAGAGTTGAAGAAACAACTATAGGAGAGTCTAGATAATGGGTTTATACGTCTAAGTGTTTCAACAAGGTTTGCACCAGTCCTCTTCGTCAAGAAGAAGGATGCGTCAATGAGGCTTGGCATCGATTATCGTGAACTTAACAAAATCATGATAAAGAACAAGTATCCTCTCCCACGAATTGATGACTTCTTCGATCAGCTGCGTGGAGCACAATACTTCTCCAAGGTGGAATTATGGTGGGATATTATCAATTAAGTCTGAAGAATGAAGATATCCCCAAGACTGCTTTTCACACAAGATATGGGCACTATGAATTCATAGTAATTCTTTTCGGGCTCACCAATGCTCCAACAATCTTCATGGACATAATAAATAGAGTCTTTAGAGATTACCTTGACAAATTTGTTATAGTATTTATAGGTGATATTCTAATATACTCCAAAACCAAGGAGGATCATGAGGAGAATTTAATAAATGTACTAGAGAATTTGCACAAGGATAAGCTCTATGGAAAGTACATCAAGTGTGAGTTCTGTTGAAGAAGGTATCATTATTGTCCATATCATCACAAGCAATGGGATATCTGTAGACCCCTCCAAAACAGATGCAATTGAGGGATGGATGAGGCCGTCATCGGTAATGGATATTCGTAGCTTCTTGGGGTTAGCTGGATATAATCGATGATTTGTGAGAAATTTCTCACGATTGTCCAACCCTCTTACCAAGCTAGCTCGAAAGGGAGTAATGTTTTCTTGGAGTGATGAATGCGAAGAAATCTTCAAGGAGTTGAAAAGGAGGCTTATCACTGCACTCATGCTCACTTTACCCACAACTGGGGAACTTTTTGTGGTATTAAGTGATTCTTCAAATAAGGGTTTAGGTTGTGTTCTGATGTATAATGATAATGTGATATCCTATGCATCAAGGTAGTTGAAAATACATGAGCGAAACTATCCAACACATGATCAAGAGTTGGAAGCAGTGATCTTTGCCTTGAAAATATGGCGGCATTATCTCTATGGAGAGAAATGTGTGATATATACTAACCAAAAGAGTCTTAAATATATACACACAGAAAGAGCATAATATACTCTAAAGAAGATGGATAGAGCTCATCAAGGATTATGACTGTTCAATACATTACCACCCTAGGAAAGAAAAAAAGGTGGAAGATGCCCTAAGTAGAAAGGACCATGAAATTATATCAATGAGGAGAATTGAGAAGGATCCAATCTTCTTAGACTTGATGAAGATGGACATGGGAATCATAAAGAAGGTAACATCATCAATCCTTTCACAAGTGATTGCTCAACTATCTCTTTTGGAATGGTTAATGGATTTTAAAAAGGATGATGTTGGAATTGAAGAAAAAGTGGAAGCTATTAAAAAAGGGAAATCCTCAAGGTTTAATGTTAATTAAGAAGGAATGGTGTGGTTTGGGAAAAAACTATGTGTTCCATCAAGTCTGGAGCTGAAGAAGGAATTTTGGGATGATTCACATAGTTTAAATTTCTCTATTCACCCAGGTAGCACAATTATGTATCGGGATCTCTGAGAAAACATTTGATGGGATAATATGAAGAAAGAGATCGCTGAATATACATGAAAGTGCCTAGTGTGTCGGCAAGTGAAGGCAGAGAGGCAGAAGTCTAAAGGGATGATGCAACTATTTCCCATACCGGAATGGAAATGGCAGAAGTCAACTAGCATGAATATATATCAGGGAAGTGGGAAGGTTTCGTGGTGTACCACTATCTATTGTGTCTGACCGAGATCCAAGATTCACCTCTATGTTTTGGAAGAGTCTTCAACATGCTCTAAATACTGAACAGAACTTCATTACGCCATATCATCCTCAAACTGATGGCCAATACAAGAGGACTATCCAAACACTTGAGGACATGTTGAGAGCATGCTCAATAGACTTTAAAGGAGGATGGGATCAACATCTTCCTCTGGTTGAGTTCCCTTATAATAACAGTTTCCACTCAAGAATCCAAATGGCACCATATGAAGCCCAGTATGGGAAAAGGTGCAGAACACCGGCATGTTGGGATGAGGTTGGTGACCGTAAGCTTCTTGGACCAGAAATGGTCGAAGAAATTGTGTAGAAGGTAAAAACCACTCATCATCATATCAAGGCAGCCCAGAGTCGGAAAAAGAGTTATGCGGATAATTGTCGACGAGACCTTGAGTTTAAAGTTGGAGACATGGTTTTTATACGCTTATCTCCGTGGAAGAAGGTCACAAGGTTTGGAAAGAAAGGGATGTTATGTCCAAGGTACATCGGCCCCTTCAAGATTCTTGATCGTGCTAGGGATATGGCCTATCGACTAGCACTTCCACCTACCATGGCCAAAGTACATGATGTCCTTCATGTATTCCTCTTAAAGAAGTACACACCGGACCCTTCACATGTACTCTCTACCGAGGTGGTATAATTAAGAAGATGATCATTCTTATGAGGAGCAACCAGTGAAGATCTTAGATTGTAGAGAAAAAGTTCTACGAAATAAGGCAATGCTCCTCGTCAAGGTGTTGTGGAGAAACCACATGTTTGAAGAAGTTACTTGGGAATCAGAGGAAATGATGAATCTGAGTTACCCACATCTGTTGTAGTGTTGGAAAAGGAAAATTTCGAGGGAGAAATTTCTTAAGGGGGGAATATTGTAATGACCCAATGTTTCATTAGTGGAAATCCCTCTTGATCTAATTAAATGTCTCTTTATTTTTATATAAAATTTCAAATTCTTTGGTTTTATGATATGAATTTTTATTGTTGCTAATATAGCTGTTGAACGGTGATCACATGATTAATATAAATATAGGGCTTCAACAAATCCTATTTCACTCAGAAAAAGGAAGTGATAGCCTCATCCAGTAGATTTTCCCCATACGAAGCCCATTTGTCGAATCTCAGAAAAGTGGTGGGATCCTTGGGCTTCGATCTTGACCAATCCCAAGCCGAACTTCATCATGTCAAGCTCGAACTGGACCATCTATGGGAGAAGTGGAAGTTGATAGAAATTACCACTCGAGTGATGTTATCTGAGCCATCCCAAGAGTCTGTCACCATCACACATCTTACTCTTAGGTATTATGCTGATGTTTTAAGGGGTTATGTAACATATCACTAGTTCTATGTTCATGAATATTATTTTTGTATATAATAATGAATATACCACTTTGTCTTTTTGATAAATTGTAAATAGTTTTTAGAGTACAAATAGTGTTTTTAGTTATTATTTAATTAAGAAATATATTTTATTAAATTAATGGATTTTTCAAATAAACAATATTTTAATAAAATATTATTATTATTATTAAATTAATTTATATTAAATATAAATGATCTTATAATTTTATGAAGGCAATTGTAATTCTTATCAATGTTTGAAAGGCATTTCTGTCAAAACCCGTGAATTTTAGATAAATGTCAGTTTTTAATTTAAAAGTCAAAATTAACATATTTATAAAATTATTTAGATTAAATAAATTTTATTTCTGGAATCTAGAAGTCGAAATTTTCCAACGGTGAATTTTTCATAATTTTCTTAGACAGTCAAATTTTTGGGTAAAAATTAAATATCGTTTAAATATATAATGTGTTTTATGTCATCATAATGACCCAATAGTGATGTAATAAAATACTATAAGATATATGTTCTCCCAATATATGTTTTACCATTAAAATAATGTGATTTCGGGTTTGTATGAATTAATTTTCAAAGCATTAATGGACCCCTCAAGACTTATTAAACACCATGTCTTTTTAAATTAATTTCCATGGGAGTGTGACTCACCTCCACATAAGCAACCCTATTATTTTATGAAGTTCGAACATTGGCATTATAAACTATTGTTTTCCTCTTCCCATTTCCAAAAACCATGGGAAAAACCATGGGATGGTTTGTGGTTTGGATTAATTTCATATAAGGGGTCGCAAACCTAAATAATAAAGAATTCCCTCACCATTCTTATATAAACCCACCCATGCTCCCACTTCCTCCTCACTCAATGCCTATGAATTTAGTCCAACATCCTCCCTACACTCTCTAGAATCCTCCCACGGTTCCCCAAGCTCCCAATAAGCCTATCACAAGCCTCTCTCTAGCCTTTTGAAGCACACATCCAAGTAAGTGTTTTTTCCTTCCTTTCTCATTTTTGTCAATTTTCTGTAAGTTGTATTACCCTTTTAATATCAATTATGAATGTTGGGGTATGGTTTCAAACCTCCCCCATAATTCCATATTATTGTTTGAATGATGTGATACCCCTTTATCTCTCATTAATTGACTCCCATGTACACCTGTTACTATGCCGACATTCTGAAAGGAACTTCTCTCTCTTCTTTTACATTCAAGCAATAATATTCTATCATGAATCTAAATTTCATTTCAATTGTTGGGAAATGTATATATATGACCTCCGTACTGTCCATTACATTTAAATATGTTGAGTAACCCATTTCCCTCTCATAAAACATTTTTATGAATTCTTATGTCACGCCGTTACGCTGCTGAAATTGCACCGATTTTCTAAGTCAATGCCTTTGTGTAGAGAATACCATGCCCATTTCTCCATCATGGCAATTCAAATTTATGCACATTTACTTATTTATTATAATGTTTAATGTATTAATTCCACATTCCTTTATCATGTAAGAAATTATTATGTTTTATGAATCATGTTTTATGATCCATGTGGCACACTTATGCATGAAATGAAATGTTTATGAAGGGTGCACCCTTATAGCGCTTCAATGCATTGGATAAAGTATATTATCATGATACGTCATGTGCAATGATTTTTGACTCCTTCTAATTCATGTGAAACGAGGTTTTACTCATGCTTAATGTGCAATGAGGGTTTACTCATTCTTCTTGTGCAATGAGCCTTGGCTCATGCTAATTCCATGTTAAGTGTTGTTGCCACATTTCCATGTTCTGATTATCATGCTTTATCATACCTTTATGTTCATATTTATGTTATGATCTATTGATATTACTATTTCCTAACATTTATTGTGCTCCTCATGTTATTCCATGTGTACTACCTTACTGGGCATTATAGCTCACCCTTTTCTTATGCATGTCCTCAGGTTATCCCATGCAATGATAAGTACGAGGGAATGTAGTGGTCATGAAAAGGAAGTTTTCTTAAGATGTTGTATTTCATGTTTTAAGTTTTAATGTAATGATCATAATCCCCAAAAACACTAAACCTCTTGATCTTTTTTGTTGTATCAAGTGAATTTTTGTGTAATAAATCATGTTTATGTTTGTAATAAAAGCAGGGTTGTCATAGGTCTGGATGTTATGAATGGTAACATAACATTCATCCTGAGTGGTGTGCGGGGATGAAGCTCCTGCGCTATGGACCAATGTGTGTGAATGGAGGAGCTTCATGAAGGGTAAGGTATCATGAAGGATAGGGCCTCCTGAAACATAGTGTCTCCTAAAGGGGATTCCTGAAGTAGGGTTCCATTTCCACATAGTGAAGTTCGTATTCATGGGACTAGTTGGTAGTGAATGATGAATGGTTTGTGAGGAATTAACTTCCATGGAAGGCCATTTTTCTTCATGAAGGCATTAGGCATTCAGAAAAGGAATTTATATATTGGATGGAGGTTCTCATGATCAAAATAACGGTGGATTCAAGAATTCTAGGGGCTCCATATATGAGGGTCCAATGAAGAACTAGATATCCAATAATTTGGAACAAGATTCCACAACCTAGTGAACCTTTCATTTTTTAATAAAGGCATAATGGGGTGTATATATGAATAGGGATTTTGAGATGCTCAAAGTGACACTACAAAGGGAAGGTAGGATCGGCAGATGGCCATAGATTCATCGAAATAATGAATCCATCGATAAAATTAGATCATCTAGTAATTGAGGGAATCTAACACATGGGACTGCTGTCAAAATTCATCGTGATAGTGGAGTTCATTTTGCAAACTGATTCTCTCTGAAGGGGATCCGCAAATGGACTCCACATTCCATTATTTCCAACTTGAATTCGAAGGTATATACCTCCTAGTCTAAAATTCCATTTGGGCTCCATGACCTATAAAATCAATTCCTAAAAAAAATATTTACACTCTTGGATGTGTTTTGGATAAAAATGGTGAATTCATTGAATTCCTTTTCTCGTGTCAATAACAATATTTTAATATTACAAAAAATTCATGTATTTTGATTAAAAAACAACGTAACAATTTGTTGATTATTATAATTAGAAAATAAACTAAAATTTTTAAATAGTATTATAAATATATGAAATTTATTTTTTTATTAAATTCATCATTTACTCAAAAATAAGTTTTCAAAATTATAACTGATTGTACTAAACATTTAAAAATTAAATGTTTCCTTATAAAAATATAATAAAATCATATGAAAAAAATAATAACTTATGAATACATTTTGTGAGTATAAATTTTCTTTTAAAGAAGTAAAATAATCATAAAATTGTAATTAAATATTTATGACTCATATAAAATACCAACACATAACAAATAATTTTTATAACACATAGTTTATAAAACAATAATATAATATTATCAAACATTATTTTAAAATATTTTTAAATTTTATTTATATTTAATAGGTGAGGCTTCAATTCATTTAGCTAGTTTACAACTCATAAGTGTCATATTAAATTTCTTAAGGACATGTATATATTTCATTTTTATAGGTTTTTTAACTTCTATAATAACATGAATTCAATTCATTATTAATTTAATTTTTTTTTGTGTTTTATATGAGATTTTATGGGATTTATATAGTTATAAGAAGGGAATATTCATTGGTAGAATTCATGACTATTACATTCTTTCTCCTTAAAAATTTTATCCCTCAAATGTTTGTTTTACTAACTATGTTGAAAATTAGTGAGGGTACTTCTCCTTGATCTCCTCCTCTGGATACCATGTTTCCACTTTGTAGGTATGGTTTTTCCATAGTACATTGACCAGATTAAAAGTCATGTGGCATATATCATTATCTATATTCTCCAATAACTACACGGTTTTCTCCATATTATAGAGATCATTCAATAATTTTACCACATCTAAGTTCATTACATGTGGAGGTTCCAATATGAGCTTCCATCAAGAGGGTTATCTAGAAGAAGTCATGTATTCAAGACGTGTATTTTGGAATTACTAGTTGATTGGACACATATCTGACATGATCAAGAATTAAGAAGTAGTCAGTTTATCTGGGACAAAACATTCCATTGTTTCCAAATATCATTATTCTAATCCCTAGATATATGTAGAAGAATACAATGTCTCTATCTTTAAACTCTATTTCCTATCAATGATTATCTACATAGATCTTTTGTCAACATTGAGCTTCATTGATATGTTTTTAAATGTTTTTCACAATCTTTACCATTCTTTCCACCATTTCATATCCTAATAGCTTACGTTCACCAACTTCATCACATATCACCAGTGTTTTGAATCTTTTACAATAGTGGCCATCATATATCTTCATTTTATTGCTCCAATAAAAATTATTATTCTATGAGAATTTGGACAGTGGATTATTTTGGTCCCATCAAACCTGTATGTCCATAGAAAAATCTCTCCAAATTTCATTCCATTTTTAAATAGTCCACTCAAATTGGCCATCGATATGGGGATGATAGGTCATACTAAAGCTTATATCAGTTCTTTAAACATGTCGGTGACTCTTCTAGAAGATAGAGGTGAATCCCAGATCTTGATCAGATATAATAGACATTGGTACTCCATGTATCCTTACCATTTATTTGATATACATCATTTTAATTTGATCTACTATGAATTCCTCAAAAACATAAATATATATTTTTCTTTCTTTTTAAGATGATTCGCGACCACCCATATATAATTGTTTCATCTAGATGTTAATGGAAGTCTTGTGTGAATGTTTATGGTGGTTTTCTCTAACTTTTATGTTGGTATGGGTAGTGGATCTATCATCACATTATACTTTTTCATTTGATAATTAACATGATGAAATACTAGGATTGTGGACATATATTCAATGATATCCTTATTCTTATTTTCCCACCAATAGTTCTATCATAGATCTTGATACACCTTTGTGCTCTATGGGGGAATAAATAAGGTTGAGCTATGTTTTATTTTTGAGAATATACTTCTTTATCCATAGATCAAATGGTACATGTAATCACAACACGAATCTCATAATTCATTCCAAATATGGATTCAACTCTGAGGATTTTCCTTTTTTGATGGATTCCACCTTATTCTAAGTATTCATAACATTCTATCGATCAGCCATTATTTTCTACACAATTGACGGTTGAACAATAAATTGAATAAGGATTGACTATATTAAATTCGTAACAATTTTCATGTCAATAATTTTCAATGGTAATAATATTAGAATCAATTTTATTTTCATCATTGATAATGATGGACGATCCTTTTGATTGAGATAATTTTCCACTATATTTTCTCTATTGGGATGGTTGTGGATTGACAAGTAATGATCATTTATGACCAGTAAACATCTTCATTGGCTCATTTTAATCTCATTAAGTTCGAATATATATTTTATACTCTTATGATCATTATATATTCCAATATCTTGCCTATAGAGATATTGTTGTTAGATTTTCAATGCAAAGATCCCATCTTCCAACTACAGATTATGCATTGGATAGATATGATCATGAATTTTCAACATTATTGAGTGGTATCCAATAACACAATCATTTTTATTAGAAAACATCCCTATAGCTTCTCTGAAGAAAAAATGCACATGACTAGGAGACCCCCACTTGATTGTATTGTGAGCACTGGTGTAGTGATGAGCCTC
Source organism: Viscum album (assembly GCA_963277665.1). Taxonomy (NCBI): domain Eukaryota; kingdom Viridiplantae; phylum Streptophyta; class Magnoliopsida; order Santalales; family Viscaceae; genus Viscum; species Viscum album. The sequence continues at coordinate 538,737,264 of OY728157.1, forward strand.
TTTTTAATCTTTTTAAAGTAGTTTTCACATTCACTAGTCCAGAAATTTTATTTTCCTATTCATGGCATCTTCATTAGTCAGTTTTAAAATCATGATATGTTCATCCCAAAATCACTTATAATACCTACATAGATCATGGAAAATATTGATCTCTGTTATAGATGTTATCCTAGTCCACATTCGGATTACCGTTGTCTTTGAAGGTTCCTTAGGGATCCCATTTCTAATGATTACAAGTCCTAAGAATGATGATTCCTTCTTATGGAAGTCACATTTAATATAACTTAAATATATTTACTCCCATAAAATATTTGAGAAAAATATTAAAATGGTCCCCATATTCCCCTTTCTCATACGGAATATATTAGAATATCATCAATAAAGACTTGCACAAATTGGTCATGGTTATCAATAAAGATACTATTTATTATTTCTATGAAATTCATAGATAAATAGTGAAACCAAATGGAATCAATATGAATTAATAGTCTCCATACCTTATTCTAAATCCAGTATGGGGAATATATTCCTTCCTATCCATTAGTTTGTGATATCCTGTAAAAAGGTCAACCATAGATAAATTATTATCCCCACATAGCTGATCAAAAAATTCTTCTATCCATGGAAGGGTATACTAATTATTTATCTGGATGATCTCATTGTAATCAATGTAGAGGTACATTGATCCATCCTTCTTCTTGAAAAAGAGTACTGGTGAACCCCATGGTGAAGCACTTGGCCGTATAAATACATTTTCCATATTCTCCTATAACTTCTTATTTAGTTTTTCCAGATTAACAGTGTAAATTTTATATGGTTTCTTGGTTATATGAAGAGATCCAGGAGTAAATTAAGTTGTTAAATTAAAATCTCTATTATGAGGAAGTTTATTCATATCTTTGGGGAAAATATTAGTATAGTCCATCACAATGGGAATCTCATTGGTCATGATTATCTTAATTGTCTCAGTCATTTGTGTAAGATATGATTTCTAATAAGGAAATAATATCCACACTAGATATGATGATTATAAGTTAGATGTATCACCCTCCTTAAACATGTATAAAATTAGGGGATTTTATTGTATGGGATGAGTGATCTTTCATCATGAAATTTGATATATAGTTTATATAAATATATTCAATAAATGCTAAAAATATCATTAAACTCTACCAAATTGAGTATGAAAAGATTTTATGGGAGGTTCAGCACACAAACATCATCCAAGTAGGAGTTATATACATTGGTTGCACTGATTTAAACTTTTAAAATTTGAATAAACAAATAAACATATATCTCTTTTGGTGGTGATTGAATTGTTACAGTAAACATACTAGATATGAATTAATTCATAAAACATGAATCATACTGTAAATTCGATATTTTTTAATAAATAACCAGCTTACCATTCATCCAATCATTTTTTGGTTCAACCTTAGTAGTAGTGATATCATATCATCTTCCATGGTGTCGTGGAGGTTATAAATTATTTCATCATGTAACCATTCCCTTAGGGAAATTTATTGCATAATGGCTATGGTTCATTTAGTTTAATCACAGCATTAGAGGCTATGTGTTGATTTGAACCTTCATTTCTTGTCAATAATTAGTTTTATTATTTGTATAAAATTGATATTTGATAGAAATAATCTATTCTCCTCAATATTTGAATCATCTCTTGGTTCTATTTAAGCAGTTTCTAGGATTCATCATCCCATAATTTTGACGTTTGGGATGTTAATAGATCATTCAATCATGAGTTTTATTTTTTTATCCACCCATATAATGCGATATGTACTTAATTATTCACCAGGACCATGAGACAACTGATAGTCTCAGATATCCATTTTTACCTTAAGGGAACAACATCTTATTTCCTCAAAACTATTGATGTCTCAAATAAACAATATTGTTCAAATAATTATATTTATTACAATAAAGAAGTTATACACTATTATTTATGTTTTCATGATAGACCAAGAGGGGTATATTCCATGTCTTTTTATTTTTGACCAATAGTCCTCAATAGAATCAAATTCCATGTACATTAATATGAGCAATTCTATTTCCATCTTGAGATAGTGGGTTTGTGGGAAATTTTCATTGAATTTTTTTTCATAAATATTTATATTACATGGAATCTATTTTATCTATGGGATTTGGTTCCTTGATCATTTTCTACCACTGATAAGCTTCCACCTCAAAATAATAAACATTTTAAAAACCATTATATTATTTATAAGCACTGTAGGATAGCGAATATATTCTCAATAATGTTAATCTATTATTCCATGATGAGGGGATCAATAGATCAACTATAACTGGGAGGCCCTTTCCACATAAATAATTATAATACAACATTGTCTCTATAGGGTTAAGGAATGTGTTCCACAAGATTCATGTTTTTATAACTTGTTCTAGTTGAGAAATTAGTGTCATTATTTTTTGATCACCTGTTCCCATTATTATTGGCATATCATTTGGTAAATAATAAAACTACATACCACATTAAGTATTGTAATTATTTATTCTATTTCTCTTCATTAACATTAAATATGAATGACAAATTTGGGCATAGGAATTCTTATCCAGTAACCACAATAAAAGGAAAATTTTAAATATAAAATGATAAATACGTAAAGAAAAATTATATCCTAACTTGTGATTCCCTATTATTCAATATTTCTTATCCATGATCTATTGCATTCCATATATTCCTATGGGGATTTTTATTACCCTAATACTGGTTTGAAATTAGCTTAAGAATTTTAAAAATCATATCATTAATGAGTGTTAAACAAGGTTTCCAACAAGGCTCATTTTTGTATATCATGTTACACCATGTCAGGAGAGGAACACCTTATTGGTGGTTTTTATCCCTAGTAAAACTTTTCTAGAACTATGTCTACCTGTATTATCTAGATAGGGATGTATTTTTTTGATATACCACTTACTCTATTCTAATGAAAATGTAGGTATTATTTCCCATACTTATTCTTTTCCTTAAGTATTTCCCTATTGTTTTATAGTACTAGTCCAAAAAATAACTAATTTTTCTATCTGATACCATCTATAGTAACCCTATATTTTTAAACATATTATTAAATGATTTTATGTATAATAATCCAACTAATTACATGACGTGGACTGTATTGTCTATTTCCAATGGAAAATTATGTATGAAATTAAACATCTTGAAACCAAAATAAAAAGTAATTTATTAAATATCTATAATGATTTCATGAATTCCAATTATCTCATATATATTTGTAGGATAAACTAGGGAATACATGAAAAAAATGGATCAGATAAAAATCCATTTAATGGAATAAGAATAAGAATAAAACCTAACACATGGGATATTAGGCATAACATGTTTCTATAAAATGCATTGAACATGTATAAACATAAGGAATAGTAAAATGTATTACGTGGGAACATAAAATCATTTCATTATAGGAATGTGTAAAATTATATAATATGACATAATCATGAGTGAATTCTAGAAGCGAAGACATGATAGACAATGTCCTAAAAAAGAATCAGGTTCACTCCATGTCCCAACATGACATCTCCTTAGTCTAAACAAAACCCAATTCATTTTAGAGCTATCTTGGAAAACCCATAATAATATGTTCATGAATATTTGTTTCACAAGAGGAATAATAAATAAAGAAAAAACATAAACATGAGGGTTAAACATAGAATAAATTGGGTATTAAAATCATACCAAAAGGAATAACATAAGGAAATATCATAATATTGTCCATGGAAGAAAAATTTTAAATAATATATGGACATTAATAATGGATAATAGGAATATATAAGGATAATTGAGGTTAAAATGATGTGAATACTTGTAATAAAAGTGTTTAATAAACAATAAAAAATAGCGTGGTTTTAATAATTCATTTATGGTTTTTAAAAAAATATAAGTCAAAAATCGTAATATAAAATTAGAAATAAAAAAAGATAAAATCTATTTATAAAACAAGTTATTATAGAAAAATAATTTTTGTTTAAAACATATTTCGGATGGTACCTGAAAATGTGAAATATATTCGAAAGTTCCCTTTAATTGGGCATTATTTTAGAGAATAATTGAGGAGCGAAGCTTATTTAAAAATTTATATCCTATAAATGTAAGGAATAACTAATCTGGATAAATTATTTTGAAACACATAAAGATAATATTGAATTATTATATAAAATATAGATGTTTTACTTTTGGATAAATATGGATAAAGCGTAACCAAGAAGAAAAATGGAGGTTCTAAGGGATTCATTTACCTTGTATCCAATACATTTCCTTAATTCATCTTAACATCCTATATAATCAGAATAAATTCCTTAATTAATTAATTCAAACCATTAATCGATATATCTTATTTATTATAATTTTATTATATTTATTTTTGGAATTTTATATGGGTTATGATATTCAATTTCTCCGTTAGTGAGCAACATTTTCCTAATCGGTTTATATATTTACATATATGAAAAATCATGTAATGTGAGAATTTTTTTCATGAAATAAATATTTATATAATTAGTTAACATACATAGGATAAAATTATCATTTAGATAATTTGGTTATATGGTATTCATATTAATCATTATATCAATAGTTAATTTTATTTTCCTAGATTATTTTGGGATGTTTTCGCTCAAAACAAAATTATTTTGTTTTATTATTTAACATTATATGTATATATTTATTACAAAATATTAAATAGCCTATAAAAAATTTATTACAATTTTTTAACCCATTAAAACTATTTATGACCATCCTTGATGGATTTCAGGGAAAATGAAATTTTTTCTTCTAAGAAGGTGATAAATTAAAACCTTATGAATGACATTTGAATTTTAAGAATAAAATGCATATGATAGGAGTTAAATGATGTAATATTTAATTATAATAATACCATTCAATTATTTTTGAGGTATTGTAGTTATCATACCATTTCGATGATTGGATGCGAGAATAGAATAAGAAAAGAACATTAAAATAAATTAAATGAAAATGAATGAAGAATTTATCTCTTGAATTTACCCTCATTATAATTTTTTTTAGAGAAATTGTTTTGATGATTTTGTGTGAACAAGATAATATGGAAATTGGGGAGGGGTTTCGGAAGAATATTGTGAATAAAATCTACAAGTATCAACACTTATATGGTGTAAGGCGTAGTGGTGCTGGGGGTGTTTTTTATAGTGTATGCAAGGAGTATTTTCTCTTTATTTTAGTCAATAGTTTATTATTTTGGGTCATGAAATCCAATATTGTTGATTCATATGAATATATATATCAACTAGTTCATAAAACCTATCACTAATTTTTATTAACTAATTTTTACATCAATAACTAATATAAATTTCATATATAAGGAATTTATCATCAATTACCACATTTTGTTATTTAAGAAAAATTAATTTATATTGGAAAAATCACCATAATTCACCTTAAAAGTTTTTCAATGTTTCTAATTCATAACTAAACACCATTTTAAATAATCAAAATTCAATTATGGTAAATTTAATATTTAATTAATATCAACCATTAATAAAATATACATATTTTAAAATTTTAATTTCTTTCATCAAACACTGAAAAAATAAATAAGGTCCCATAAAATTATATTGAAATAATATTACAACAAACTATTTATTTATGGATACAATTTTTGGAAGTAATTTTTTTTAAAATATTAAAATAGAAATAAAATTTAAAACAGATATTTATGACTTATAAAAATACTAACAATTAATTTATAATTTTGAAAATATTAAATTACAAACACTCTTATATAGTTATATCATAATTTAATTTATAAGAAGACTAAATAATATTTATTATATCATATATGAGGTTATTTTTTATTCTGTCATATTACATTCTATAAGGGTCATATTTCTATTACTAATGATAATTTACTATTTCATTGTTATATATACCTTATCATCTATAAGTCACTCTTATTTAATTCATTTTTTAGTTATATAGTTTTTATTATGTTTTATATATACATTAATTATATTTATACTATTATAATAATTTAATTTACATTGATATAATTTAGGGTCATTACCGAAATATCTAAACTAATAGGTTCAAAATATATAAAATATTTAATTAATTTTATAAAAAATTCAAAAAATATGAGGTTGTTACTATGAGTGGGCTATTTGTTTGGATAATTAATCATAATATGTGATGGGAATGACTTGGTTTGTGTTATAGGCCTCAAAAAATAGATAGTTAGTTGTTCCTACATAATTATATTGAATGTCTCAGGGTATGATACAAGCTCCTTCAAGAATATTTTTTTTACATATTTATTCATAAGGATCCATTACTAATTGAAAAAACCTAAAATGTAATGGATTTTTTCTTGAATATACTATAACACATGAATATGTTAACATGTGTTTGAAAGTCCTATTTGATTAATTTTGTTTTTAGTATTTTGGAAACAAAAAGAAAAGTAACTTTTTGACTCTGGGTAATTATGAAAAATCTATTAGATAAAGAAAATTCATTCAACATTAGGAGGAATGTGAAAAAAAAATTTAATTTGGTTTTAACATAAACTAATTATTTATCTAGTGATTTTGAAATGGATTGGTATTTTCAATTATGGAATAACTATGGATATTTTTTTTGAAACTATGATTCATATATATTTTTCTCAAAACACTGATCATTTTTTGGGAAAAATGTAATGGATATTTTGATGATTTATCTTTTTTTGTGAATACCTGTGAATGTTAAGTGGTGCTTTGAATTAGTTAATTATTTTTATTTTCAATAAAATGATTTTATTTGATTATAAAATAAAATAAAACCTAAGTAAACTAATTTTATTGTTGTTTTTACCTTAGAGTGATCTAAAAGATTCAATTGGGTTTTATATTATTTATCATGTTATTTTTAATGAACCATGTGAAGTCATAGGGTGTGGTTTTGGATTGATCTAATATATGGAAAACTCATTCGACACTTGTGTCGCTTGATATTTCTATTTTTAGTGGTAGATTAGGGGTGTATTAGCTATTTGAAATTGTGAATTTTGTGAGTATACTAATATTTTTGTAGTGATTAAAGTGTTTTAGTATTTTAAGGTGGATTTTTAATTTTTGGATAAACTATTCTGAGGTGAATTTCACTTGAATCTATATTTTGGATTGGTATATACTTGTATTATTAGGAAATTTTAAGAGTTTCCTAATCCTATTGTAATAATTGATATTATTACGAAGTCTCTCTTGGAGGGGAGAACCATGACCCTTGATGTGAATAAATTTACATAATTTTTTAGATGTAGGGTTGAAAGGAGTGGTTGAGTTCCATTTTTGAGTTTTTATCATTGTTAGATGTTGGAGATTTGGTATGGATGGGGTTCAAACTTATAGTCAATGAACTTGATAATGATTAATATTTTTGGGGAATCTAAAAGATTTTTGAGTTCAATAAAGAAAAAATAAGGATACTTCTATGGTAGGTATAAAAAAACCTTATATTATATAGGGTTGTGGATGCACTATAATATAAGAGTGAGTGATATAAAAAATGTGTCCATCCTCATGCATCGAGTATAGTGACAATTTTTTTTGGTGAAAGTTCCAATCATGGAATTACATTAATTTATGCATTCATATATTGGTTTTAGTGTTTAGACGATTATGTAATTCCCATAAAGAGTTAGATATTGAGGTTGAGAGATGTGTAGGTGCATTAATGTGTGTGGAAGAGAATTTCTGACATAATTCATCAAGGGAAGTACAGACAGCAGTTTCATCAAATTTGATTTAATGGTATAGAACCTAGATCAAGATAAATATTAATATATTTTAATGGAATGATTCCAGTGAAGTGATGGTAGTTATTGATATAGATGTAATAGGCTAATGAGTGTGCTAATAAATTATCAATGATTATCCTGTATTAGTTTTTTTAGTTTTCAATGAATTTGTTTTGGTAATTAAAAAACAAGAATAGATATATTAATAGTGAATTGATGATTAGGGTAGGTTGATATGTGTATCCAGAGGATATCTATGACATTTCAAGGACGAAAATCATAATGGATGGTATTTCATAATGAAAAAATTCATTTAAAATTTATTTGAATCAATTTGATTTTGAATTTTTGGAATTGGATCAGGGATCAAGATTTCTAATCATGTTTTAAAAGGTTTATGGGATGTTAGATACTAGTGCTTCAGTAGTGGAACACCTAGTGTGAAGTATTTGGTGTAGGTGGATGATTTCTGTAAGAAATAATATTGTCTCACTATTATAAAAATGTGTCATTTAATAACATGTTTGGTATATTGGTCAGTCCCCCTTCTTGGGAGATTCCATTCCATGACCCATGTTGGTTTCTCTAGTATAATTATTGGATTGATTTTGGCCCCTTAACATGGAGATGGACAAGTATTGATACAAATTGGTTATAAAATAAAAATTTTAACGAGATTTAACCATGGATCAACCCCAATAGTCACAAATTTGATTAAGTATTGTATTCTTTTTTAATGAGAATGTTTTTGAAAATTTACTAGGGTCTTAATTACAACCTTCTTTGGAACCAATGGATTCGACCTAATTGACGATGCTAGAAGTCACACTTTTGGACCTTATAATATCCTTATTGTATAAACATTTACCTAAATCATTTTTCAGGTTTTTTCATTAATATTCGAGTTAATGTTACTCCCCCTAACTTACATGTCCATCCCCTTTGTTTTCCACTATATTTTTGTTCACTCTGATAGGGGTTTAGGATATCATTCATCCATATCATGGTGTAATTGTCACTATTCATATGGATTTTTTATATTTCATATAATGGATGTGTTTGGAGGATTTATTATTATTTTCTTCATTTGACATATGTCGTGTTAACACTTGTATGTAATCGGTTTTTTTTTTTAAAATTTAGTGAAATTAAAAATTGTTTCATGTATTTAAAATAAGTATTTAAAGCAATTATTTTTTTTGAATTATGTATCAGTGCATATCAAAATTTGATTGTGGCCTATTTATTAGGATTTTAGTGCAATTACTACACCCATTGAGTTTCCAATTATTTATTCAATTATAATAATTCAGTTTCTAATTTTTTTATCAATTTTATAGTGTTTATCGATGAAATAATTTCTTGTAGGATTGGGTGATGTTATTATAAAATTGATATGTAATTATATATTTTCAATTGTGCTAGTAGACCATGAAATAAATAAGTATCATATTATTTAAGTGAAATTATTTTCATTTTACATAATTTTATTAATTTATTTACATGTTTAATGGATTTTATAATATCATCTATTTAGCGGGATGATTTCACATTATATTAATATTCATCATGGAGAACATTACTTTTTAAATATTATGACAGTTCCATATGAATTGAATTATTTTTGTAATTCCATTTAATTTTTTATTTGTGTAATGAATTGTATTTAAAACTGAAATATATTTCCTTCTTAATATTATATTCTCAAATATAGTTAAGTTAAATGTTGTTTAAAAATAAATATGGATATTTCATATATAATTAATGATTTGGAATTTGAAAATGAGTCTTACAATTTATGAAGAATGTTTTGATAATAATTTTTCTTTGGGAAAACATTACTATGTTCTCTTGTGGTGAATTTTTTAAATAGTTTTTAAAATTGATATTTAGTAATTTTAAAAGGAAACCTAGAATGGGAAAGTTATATTGGTTTTGGTTTCTTTTCGACTATGTGGATGATAATCAATTTTCTAAATCACAAATGTCTGATTATGTTTATTGTTTCTAGTTTCTTGTTTTTTTGTTTCATGAATATTTATGATTATTCATATAAATTGATGAATGGTTCCTTCATGTTTGAAATAAAAATTTGAGTTGAGGTGATATAATCATCCATTTGGAGGGTAGAGATATATCTAAAATATCTTAGTATATTCTTTTATAATGAAAATTAGAATACCATGAATCATGAATTTTTATTTATGTTCAAATAATGGGGATTTGTGAGATTAGTCTATGAGGTTTTATGGGAATTGGGATATTTTGGAGACATGGTTCTAGGTCCCAATTGAATAGCATCATGATTTTGAGTTTATGAGATTATGAGATGACTATGGTGACATATGTTTTGTTTTGGTCATTTTTTAAATGTTTGATTGTTATTGGATATAAATCCATTTTTTTTGTGATGTGGATCCCCATGAATGGAATCACATTTAGTAAGAAGGTGTTTCCATAACCCTACCTTAATTCATAAGGTATAGTTCAAGGTTTTATTTTGATACCATAAAATTGTTGAAAATGAATTCTTCTTGGTATGTGACAACACTTCAGTGATAAGGAACTGTTGGAGATATGATGTGAGATCGACGGGAAGTAATAAGTTGGTATGAGTTTGATATGTGAATGGGATTTAGGGAGAGGATATTGTTAGAGTTGTCATATATGTTGTCAGAATTAGTGATAATGAGTGAATTATGATGATATGTATAGGATATCATGTGTTAGAATGAATATCTAGTTTACTACATGTGTGAAATCCATTTAGTGATAACTGATAACCAGGATATCATAAATTTGGAATCCCTTGATTCAGAAGAAATTATTTGGGATGTGATGAAATTATTTCATGTACCATCGGTTAGTGTGTACGATTCTTCATTACATCCTACCCTATATCATTGGGTATGGGTCTACCATGGTATAAAATTCTACACATTGTATTAGGGTATGGGTCTTGATATGTATAAGGAGGTGGCTTATCAACATGTTAGAAAAATAATTTATGGTTGTGTGTCTTTGTGTCCTATTTATAACAAGATATTCTAATTTTTATTCTAGAATGATTATTGTGTGTTTTTTTTAACGGGGATTGTTAATTGAGAATGAATTTCACCTTAACTTACATATTTCATGTTGATATACTCAGAATAGTTTATGCTTTAGGGATTCCTACTTGTACATTAGACTCACCCTACATACCCATGTACAAGGTGTGGGCTTCGATGTACATGGGGAAAGCATCATTTATTCCTCAAGTTCATAGTTCGTCCTCAGAGGTGAACATATTTTATGTTTCTAAATATTTATAGAGTTCCCGAATTCAATTATTTGGTTTATGTGAGTTAGGTTAGTGAAATATATATTTTCAGTTATTGATCATCATCTTTTCTCGTATCATATCACTATTTTATATACATTGTATTTACATTCTTATATTATGTTATACTGTTATATATTTTTTAATCATATATTGGGTTTGCTAATATTTACTACAAACTATGGGGCCCTCCTTGATCAATTTTTTTCTGTAGTTATTTAAGTTATAATGATTATATGGAATGTGATTTTATGGTACATTCATGAATAATATTCATTATTATTTTAGATATTAAAGTATCTCCAAATTTATATTAGGACCTAAATAATACACAATATCCTCTAGAATATGATGAGGCACACATTTGGTGATGTAGTTACCCTTAGTCATGTTCAATTCAGGATACCCGAGTAATGGTGTTTCACTAGGCATGAGATTGGAAGGGGACATCATTCTACATAAATAATAACAATTCTCTAGCTATGGAGTGGATCAACCCTTATAGTTAGCATGTCTTCTCCATTCTATCCCTTGGTCTGAGAGGTATTATGTTTTCTTGTATCCTCCTAAAATGTAATCAATAAAATATTATCAATTTTTTCTTATTATAATAATTTTTCAGTATAGTTAATATCAATATCATTATGAGTATTACTATTATTATAAATATTTTTATTATTAATATCATTATCATGACTATTATTATTGGTGCATGTAGTTTAGGTGGGGTAGATTTTGGGTTGGGAGTGTGTGTATTTTGGTTTCTTGTAATCCCTAATACCAATAATAAATATATTATTAGTTTAATTATTAATTTTATCCTAGTTATTATTAGTGTACTAATAGCCCAGTGGTATTAGGTTGTTTTCTGGTAAAGAGTGTGCCTTGGTCAATGAATAGTTGAATCGAATTTATAATGCACTATAGTATGTATTTTCGCCATGTAGTAGGTGGGGGTATTGTAGAGTCTATTCTATTAAAAAAAACGAGCCTTCGAGGCATAAAATTGTGCCATTGAGAAATAGGTTATTTGGGTAATAAAAAATCGGGCCTTCGAGATTTTAAGAATTTCAATGGTCTATGTAGAGAGTGGGATACCTTGCATCATGAGTGAGTGAGTTGTTTGTTTACTAATATACTCGAAGATTGTAAATAATTTATTGTTTTTGTTGTTTTTGTAACCATCATCATCATCATAATCATCATCATTACCACCACAATCATCAAAATTAAAGATAAAGGGAATATGATTTTTTGATAAATCCCATTATTTTCTAGATCATATATGCTATTTTTAGTCACATTTATTATAGTTCTCTAGGACTAATAGTATTTCTAACGTTTTCTATAATATTATTGATACATTATCCATCAATATATTTAAATTTTTTAATGATTTATTCAAAAATTGATTCCTCTCTATACGAATATTATTTCAGTTTATCTTAATTATTACCAAAGTGGAAAATAAAAATAAAATTCATATGTTTAGGAAAATGTAAACATTTCATACCCTCAACATGATTATTAGTAAATTTAAAAATAATATGATGAAATGGTTTTTTGAAATGATAAACACACTAAATCTATTTGGATAAATCAAGGGATGGAGAATCCTGAAAGTCCTCATTAGTTACATTGAGTTTATGAAACTTCTTATGAAATAAAATAGATTTGTGAATATTATATTGAACTTTGATAATAGGACTGGGTTAAACCCAATATATTGTGATTTTAGATTTAAAATCTTATTTATGCTTTCTGTTTTTATAGAAATATTAAGAATTTGGGAATTATTTTCTTCATAATAGAGATTTTAGGAACCTTACTATTATTTTAAGAGATACTTATTATGTATCGAGTTTTTTAGATAGGGTGTCCCATCTTTACTATATTTCATATAATAATGAAGGATTCAATCTATATTTACATATTTAAAATGGTAAATTAATGAAACCTTAAGTATATACAAGTTTTAATATATTTTTCAGATACATTGAATTAACTATATACTAATGAAATTATTATATTCTCTTAGGGTGATTTTAGGAATAATAAAATGATTAGAATAATTATTAGTCCTGAAGAAGGCGACTTTATGTAGTTTATTAATAGATAAAAATATTTTAATTAATTTTGAAGAACATTCCTACTACTCGAAAACATTTTATAATCACCTAAGAATTAGGGAAGGGTTTTTTACCTTTTACTTATCAAGTTGTCCCTTTTTTTAGGGAGGACCCGATGTTAAATATTTCATTGATATATTATTCTCTATTAATTAAAAAAATTATGATGGAATATAAAACATATTTTGATGGAATGAATAATTTTCTCTTTAAATTATATGATTGAATTTAAATTTAACTTTATATTCATTGTTTATATGTTCAAAATATACATAATGTAAAGAGGGAATGCTGATATCATAATTTTTTTGGGTGTGGCAATTGTTTTTTTTTAAATACCATCTGATTTTTTTCATAGAAGTAATGTGATTGGACCACTTGATTTAGGGGTTTGGTCATTATAAACATATAGAAATTTAATATGTCTAATTAGTATTAGTGTATATAGAATTTTTCGAATGAAAAACATCAAAACATGAGTTTTCAATAAAAATATTCATTTTATGGATGGATGATAGAAATATTTATTAGATGGAATCTCTTATTTAGATATCTAAAATGGGTTATTCTTCAATTATTATGATCAATTTCATATGGTGTTCCTATTAAAATTTCAATACCATGTTTTGGATTTAAAAATAGGCGGGTTTTCATTTTTATGATTAACAAAAACATAGAAATTATTGATCTATACATCCTAATAAGTGATTTTATTGAATTAAAAAAACAACGTTCTATAATTTATGAGGCCCTATAATTTACTATAATAAAAAATATAAGGATAAAATTATTTGGTATCTTCCCTGAAAATGTATTCTTAATAAAAAGTACATTAATATTCCAATTTTTTTAGGGAGAACTCCAACTATGATTTTTTCATGAATTAATATAAGCATTATATAAGACACTCCAGATCAAATAATATACATTTGAAACATCATATATGAAAACACATTGATGAATATATATAATTATATGGCATTAGTGTTTATATATTTTTTCTCCATGTCAAATGATTATGATGATGATAACATTTATTTTTAATTTATTTTCATACTCTGTATATAAAATTTTTTCAAACCTATTTTAAATATAATGTTTCTATTTTTGGAAACCTAGATTATTGTGGGAATAATATTAGATCTCTTTCAAATTATTATGAGATTAGAAATGTTTTATATGATTCTATTGAGGATGGTTGTTAGTAAATGTAGAAATGATGAAACTAAATCTTACATGAGAAGAAAGACAGGTCAATGGTAAAGGATATATTGAATTTGACCTATAAAATCAGGGATGAAAGTTATATATAATTTTATTATGATAGTATATCCATCATGGATAATATTTATTCTCATTGATCTGTAATTATATCTATATACAAAAAAATATTGGATATTATGATCTATTTATTTGAATCTGCAAATTAGATGATTGGTGTAAGTAAAAATGGTTTCATTATTGAAGGTAAATTAAATATATGAATGGTGTGGAGAGGTTTCAAGGATCATCTTGATGATGTGATTTGATATTTCCATGACTATTATGAAAAAAATGTTGTTAATGAAAAAATACATGGTGTTGCTATAACTGTTATGTTTATAAATCAATGTCCGAAAAACATTATAGAAAGATTTTTACACATGATATTCTATTAATGATATAAAGAATAAATATATTTTATCACAATGGAAATGATACATAAATAAGAATAATATCTTCGTGTTTTAAATTCTTTTAACTTGTTGTCAACCAAACTAGTAGTGAGACCGTGTTTATAGAGAAATTCCATTGCAACAAAATTGTTGGGAATTTTTCTTCAGTTTGGATAGATGATAAAACACAAGTGTTTATTTTCATTATATAAAATTAAATAAGAAAAAAATTATATTTTAATACATTTAAATTTAATTTAATTTGGTGCATGAGTTTTTCCATGAGAACCACTTTTTTATTATTACTATTAGTGTTGTTTTTAATATTATTAATTTTTTCATGACTATTATTATTATTACTAATATTAATATTTAAATTTTTTTTATTATCATCATCATTTTTATATCCCGCATATTTTTATGGACATGTCTTTGGTTTGGTAAAAAGGGAGTATCGTGAGGTTCATTGAAATGGTATTGTTTTAGTTTCAACAGTATATTATTATTAGTTTTGTTATATTTATTTTTATTGTTATTATTATTATTATTAATTTCATTATGTTGTCTATTCCATACATGATTATGACACCATGATAATATAAATTTTATTTTATAAAATAAATTCATCCATTTGTTATATTTTAATGCAGCCAACACTCATTTCAAATGAAAAAACACTATTAAAATGTTATTTGGGTATGAAAATTATAACATTCCTGTTATGATGAAGGGTATGAAAATAGTAAATATATTTTGATAATTATATGGTTTATAAATCTATATAATCAATTAAATTTATATATATTTATTTTAAATAAAATTAAAAACATTTAATAGAAAAATAATTGTTTTACGGAAAACAAATTTTCAAAAGAAATTTTTTTCCCCTCATGAAAACTTAAGTTATAATTTAGTATTTTCAAATTAAAAAAATTATTTAATATAATTAATTACAATTTTAAAATATTCATAAAACATTTATCTTTTGTTGAATCATTGTTAATTTATTGAAAATATTTATTTTTTGATGAATAGTTAAAATACTAGTTTTTATTTGAAATCTGCATTTTCATTTAAATTATGTAAAAAGATAAATTATATCTTAAATTTATTTTAGTGTAAAATTAAATCAATTATATGTTAATAAATTAAATTTCGGTAATTTTATTAAATTTTAAATTGAATTTTTATGTTTAAACCTTCCATTTATATGTGAGCATTTGCACTTTGAAAACCTGCTTATACATTACTTCTATAGGTATAATTTAATATGTTATTATAAAACATCATATAATTGAATTTTGAAAAATGGATTCCATATTTATAATAATAAATAATTATATTATATTATAAGTAGAACATAAAATTTGACCTTAATGAATATTGAAAATATTACAAAATAATTATCATTCTTTTGGTCAAATTTAGTTCAACATGGAGTTAAAATAAATGATAATCTTTAAAATGACATACCAACATTTCAAAAAAATTTAGGGTAGTATTTCAATATGATTATATACTAAAGTTGAACATAATGTTATTTTGAGTATTTTCATGTTAATGATTTTATCATTTTTGATTCTATTGGTAAATTTCCATATAATTTATATGTAGATTCCATTTCTCCAATTATAAGAGGGAAATCCCTCTCCTCACTTATTCACACCTACAAAGACCCTTTTTCTAGAAAATAACCTAATATATTACTCCAAAACATATTTAGTAAAATTTTATAGCTTATTTTTTTCAAAAAAATCCATCCCATAGGGTCCTTAACTAGAGATCCAAATGTTATTTGTATTATACATGGAAATTTTATTAAAAAATCTTATTCGTTTGATTTATTATTTTTTAAAAATCATTTAAGTATTCGAACTCATAATTAAGAAATTATATCTTAAATAATACGATTCTAATATGTTGATTGGATAATATGTTTGTATATAGTATTTTATATCACAATAAACATAATCATTGATCATGTGTATAGAGGACAACTACTTCACGATCAGATGTAACTTTTTTTTCCAAAAAATCCTATCATGGTTGGATATACCAATGGAATTAATTTTTATATATAGTATTTTTATTATATATATGATTCTATAATTTTAATATCACATATAACTTCTTAATATCCCCTTATTTTATAATATGATAGTATATCTCATGTGTATGGTCGACTACCACCTCACAATGTGTTGTGATTCGTTTTCACTTATGATTTTCATAAAAAGAAGTTAGGATATATTTAATGACTATATAAAATATATATGAAATTATATAAAATCTATAAAATTAAATTAACATACACATCCTTACCTACACATCCCATTAGGGAATGATATCATCGCTTGTGCGTATATATCGAGTATCGTCTCCACAATGTGGCGTGATTCATTTTCCACCCATAAATTTTAGCAATAATTACATTAATTTGTCTAACAAGAACAAATGATATTTATAACATTATTATATTTTTTGGGATGACTTACTTATATCGTTTGTACATTAAACATAACTTTTATTACAAAACATGGAAGATAAAACATATAAATTAACATAAAAAACATTGTAAATAATGAAATATTATCAACAAGTGGGTGGTAAAATGATATAATAGTATCATATATGATGTTATACACATTAATATTTATATTTTTAAAAATAATATCATTATTAATAAAATTATATAGGTTGTTAAAGAATGTTCTAATAATGTAAAGTGTGGGGTAATGGACTTCCTCCCAACCTAGTTTCAAATTGGCACATTTTTTTATTTTCTAACTAATTTTTTATATATGTTGTATATGAATATCTTTTTTACATTATATATAATTAACCCTACATATTTAATATTATTTTATGTTTTAATTTTAAATATTTCATCCAATGGTATCTTAACAAAACTTTCATAAGTGGTAAGGGAATTTTGCTTAATTTTTATTTTATTGAGATATTTTTATTAATATTAACCTAATTCACTTTTACTCTATATATATAATTACATTTTATTTATTAAAAAATTAATTCAAATTCATTTATGAATATTAGTTTTTCCTTTCATGTTTATTCTTCATTGGGGTGAAAATTAAAAGCATCCAAAGTGGAACAAATTCATTGTTCATTCTCACTTTCTTTTGTGCTTGTTAGTTTTTACTTGAATAAATCACTTTCTTGTGATAGTTTATAATTTTAAGTTGTGTTTATATTAAAAATTAATATTATTTAATTAATCATAGATATGATTATTCCCAAGACTATATTCCATTTTTACATAACATTTTAACATGAATTTAATTTTGATTAACTAAGGAAATGGTGAAAATTTTATACTCATTAATAAATAGATATTTTCAATTATAAGGCATAATAATACATGAATTTAATAAATTATTTGAAATATGATGAATTATTTTTACAAGAAGATATGGGTGGAGAAATGTCATTGATATCCCCTAGATGCATTGTCTTGTATCATGTGTAAAAATCATTTTCCAAATGATGTAGGTTTTTACCCAATAGTTTTAATCTTTATTAGAGAAGGTCACGATAGTAGGGGATTTAATTATTTGTGAAATCATTAAGTCTGTTAATTAAAAATTTACAATATTGATAATTTTTTTATTATTATCAGCAATGGTACATTATCCATGATATTTTCTATATATGCATTTCATTCTAAATTTATTTATTAAATGACATTATGGTCAGTTATTTACCATTCTATATTGATTATCAATTTAAAATAATGATAGTCACCTAATCGATTAAATGGAATGTGAGCTTAGGTTTTTACCCTTCCATATTTATTACGGTTTATTGATTTATGATATCTTCTATTATATCTAACCCTTACTGGTTTGTTGATATCACCCTTATTTAATTTCTTTCCCTATGATATGAAGAAAAATTCATGGATTGATTTCTAGGATATGAAATGTTTTCCATTACTATGTTTTCATATTTCTCTATCTAAATGGGTGTCATGTATATATATAGGTTTCCTAGAATACTAAACAATTTAGTCATTCATGATTGGACCAATTGTATTTAGGAAAATTTAAAATTTTATGCATCGGCTCTGGGTTACCAGAGTTCAAGTTGTTATTGTTCGTATCCATGGATGCTTAGTAGAAACCATGGGAAAAATATTTTTTATTATTGAACAAAATGTTATGAAATAATTTATGGATAAGTATAGAATAACCTTATAATGTTTTGTATGGATGATAATATAATTGGTTTCCTACAAATAAATCCACATCTGGATATTATATGTGGACATTATTCTGGTACAAAGGTACATAGTTGTAATATATCTGAAAATGATACATTAGGACCGACCATAACATTATATAATGCATGAAAATAGGTAAAAATACACAAATTCATTAACACTCTTAGGGTATATTCATAGGTAATTCAATTTTTTTTATACCATTATGAAGGCTTTGAAAATAGTGATATCCCAAAACTAACCAGGATTATTATTATGATATTAATAATTAAAAAATATTTTAAATTTATGATAAGTGTTGCACAATATTTGTATTTAAAAATTATGATATAAAATTCATAAATTTATGATTTCATACGTTATATTCTATTTTTTAGAAATGGCGCATTGAAGGAATAAAGTTATCAATACTCATGGAAAATGTTGAGACTTCCCGGATGTGAAGGCCAATAGAGGTATTATAAAATATGAATTAGCATTGATATATTATGTAAGATTAATAAGAAATTGACCATTAAATTTTTTCAGATATACAAAACTATTTTTCTATAGTGTGGTTCTCATTTTTTGGGACCTCTTCATGTGACAATAGTCCCCATAATTTTATGGGATTTCTATTCAAATTGTTGTTGGAAAATGAATTATGTCTATTGAGGGGATATTTATAGACATGCGGTTTGATGATAAGGAAAAGTTACACATTTGGTGTGTTGAATCAAAAGAAATAATGATGGATGGTGGTCATTGATACAGAATACTAAGGAGGAGGAGGAAGTAAAAATCATGGAATTGAATGTTTTTAAGGAGATATTTAATAAAAATATTTCCCTCAACGGAAAAAAATAAAATATGATAAATTTCATTCAATTAAATCAAAAGTAATAAATTTTTTTTGAGGATTATGTTGATACCATTATAAGGTTATCTATATATGATATAGATAACAATTTCTACATGATGATCTAGACTGGAAATTTATTTTAACAGAACAATAAAAAGATCTAAAGTGTGTTGGTGTTACTAATTTTTTCCACATTCGTTGAAATAGTATTAGGTTCCATTAATAGAGACATGTAATTATCATGTTACTACTTGCTCATGGGAAATAAATAAAATATTATTTTCAATAAGGACTAAGTGAAAGGTAATGAATTAGAGAAGAACAAAAAAATGGAGTAATATAAACTTTTTGAGAACTATGGAATGAATCATCCTAAAAATGCATTAACAGATATGATGTTTTTTTATAAATGTGGATATAAGGTTAATCAGAATAGATGATGAAAAGCTCATAAATTTAGTGCTATTATTCATTGATTAAGTTTTACGAATATGGGGATATATATGTAAACAAATTCCCCAAGCATCATGGGAATCTATCATAGAATAATTCAATGGTCGAAGGAAACAATTATGTAATCACTACAGCTGAGGTGGAAGTAACGAGTGATATCCTGAAAAGTACCTTAATTGTATATTCAAATTTATGTCATTATTTCATTGATTCAAAATCTTCAAACACTTTTTTATCATCAATAATTTTAATGAAAATTATATATTTTTCCAGCCCATTAATAACGGAGTTTTCATTAAAAATTCACATTGAATTTTCACATCAATTAGGAGGTGTGAGGAAGTCCCCATGATGACACAAAATCGGTCCTTAATTATATCTTTATTATCATAGTTATGATTGTGTTTGATATATTACTATTTGTGGACTACATTTCAAAATATGATGAAAATATTTTTTGGAAGATGAATGAAATTACGATCTGTGATGAATATGTGGAATTCTTTATATTTAGATAAGATACATCATAATGTGATATATGTATAAATCCACCCATGGTAGTTATTGTGAATTATATTCTTAGGGAATAAGAGTATAAATTATCTAGGGATATATAAGGTAATATTAAAAGTGAGGATATACTTATTGTACAAGAATATAGCAATTTATTTTATGCATAATTAAATTGAAACATCCTAGAGTTTGAAGTTGAATTGTTATTGATTCAATAACTGATATAATAATAATGTCAATTACTCCATTTAGAATGGATGATATGGAATTAGTGGAATTGAGGAAACAACTAGAGGGGTTTTTTAGAAATGGATTTATTCATCCCTATGTATCACTTTTGGGAAACTATATTCTATTCAGTATGAAGGAATATGGGTTTATGAAACTACGCATTCCCTATTGGGAAAGAAATTTTATTAAAATAAAGAATATTTATCATCTCCCTCAAATTGATAATTTATTTGATCAAATTTAATGATCCTGATATTTTTCAATAGTGACCTTTTTTATGGGTATCATAATTTATGTTTAAAAATGGAAGACATTCCAACGTTATTTTTTCCAAAAATATATGTAAATTATGAGTTTAAATTAATTCCATTTCGATTTACTAATGGTCCCTAAATTTTTATGGATATATGAAACTACGGTTTCATGGATTGTATTAATTAAATTATTTTGAAATTCATTGATTATATATTATTTAATTATAAAATCTATGATGAACATGAAAATAAGGATTGTATTATTGTTGAGAGTCTTAGAAGTAAAGCATTTTTTGTGAGATTAAGTATGTGTGATTTATGTCTTCAAGTAGTTTTTTTATTAGTGATTATTTTTCATTGAATTAAATCGTTACTGGTCATATAAAGAAAATGAACTTCAGTGGATTCCCTACAACAATGTACATATCTGAGTTATGTAGTTTCAATGGTTTGGATTGTAACAAATTGTTATTTTTTCATAATTTTTCTGAATTGGGTAACCTCTTAACCAATTTTATATCTAAATAGTTTATGCTCTATTCTAAAAAAGAATATGAAGAATATGTTGATGAAAATAGAGTTGATTATTCAATTCATAATTTTGACTCTACCATATAGAATATTTGGGTTTGTGATATATAATAATGAATAAAAGAAGAGACTATGTAGTCTCTTGATGAAAATTTATATTGTTATTAGATTTAAATCAAGTAAATTAGAGACTCATACTTAGAATTATGAAACCCACGATCTTGTGTTGATATATGTAATATTTAATTTTATGATATGGATAAATTATCACTATGGTGAATGATGTGATATATACATGGATAATAATGGCATAAAAACATCATTTCATATATATTTCTCAACATGAGACAAAGGAGATGGGATGGGCTACTAAAATTTTATGATTTCTCAATAAATTATATCACATGGATAAAAGATAAGGTAGTACATGAATTGAGATGGGATGATCATATAGTTCTTACCCAAATGAAGATTAATATAGATCTTATGTTCATGGATCTAATAGAGATTTATATGGTAATTCTAAAGGATGAATATTCATCACACATTTTTCAAATGATTGTGAATGAATATTTATTAGAAATGATAATATTTTGTAAATATTAGAATGTAATCTTTCAAAAATAAAATTAATGAAGTGAATGATGGGACATTATTAATCTTATTTTATGAAACTAATGTTCAAAAATTGATAAGGATATTATGTTTTGGATCTATTCCTTACCTAAAAATGGAATTTTTGAATGATACTCATAGCTTAAATATCTCTATACCCCTTATTGAATAATGATGTATTGGGATCGGAGAAAAAACTTTCAGTGGGATTACACAAAGTTATAAATTTCTTATTTTGTGTCCAAATGATTGTTTTATCAACAAGTTAATGTTGGGATACAAAATACTAGAGTATTCATGAATCATCTATATATTCCAATGATGAAATGGGATGATATTACTATATATATTTTCACATCCCATCCAAAGGCTCTAAGGGAGAATGATGAAATATGATTTGTTGTTTATCACCAATCAAAATATACATGTTTTATCATTATATGTGAATAATTACCTATTTATCACTTAATAAGGTATATATTAAGGAAGTTTTAATACTTTATAGTGTAAAACTTCTGAACCTATCTGATCGTGATCCTAGTTTTACATCAATATCGTGGAATCATCTTAATAAGGTTAATAACACTGAGATTAATGTGATCAGTACCTACGTTCCTCACTATTATGGATAGTCTGTAAGGACAATTCAAACAATGGAATACATTTGTAAACAATGATAACATTATATAATGTTATGTGGGATCATAATATACATTTGGTATAGATTTTCTATAACAATAGATTCAATTAACATATTCAAATTCCACAATATGAATACTTATATTTTCGGAGATGTCGTATCATGAAAAGTTGATAAAATGGCAGTGAAAGTTAATTTATGGAGCCCAATATTATTCAAGAGACAATGAAAAACATAATTCCCATTGAGTATCACATTAAATCATTTCAATGTAATTGAGTGATTTATGGCGATAATTGGAGTAACAATTTGTAATTAAATGTAGGAGAGAATGATTTATTGAAAGTATCACTCTAGACAAGATTTATTGTATCTCTCCGATGTTTTTTGAATAATATCTTAACAAATTAATTTAATATTTTTGATTTTTTTTCAGTACACATAACACTATGTTTAGCTTGTATTTCATGAAATGTGACTTGAAATTAAAATATTATTATTCAAAGTATAAATTATGACCCATTTGGGTATGGATAAGATTTTATAAATTATAGAAATATATTTTTTATATAAGTATATAAAATTATTTAGTTGATTGATAATAAATTAGAAGGTAAAATAAAAATTATTTGAAAATAAGAAAATTCATTTTTTGAAAAACATTTTTTATACACACAAATATGTTATAATGAAATAGATTATCAAAATAGTGTTCTAAATTATTTAAAGGAAATCATTATTTTGTATATTAAAACTAATTAATGAAAGAAATTTTTTATATTTAATATAAAAGAAAAAAAACAATTTACACTTAAAAATAGTATTTTTTTTAAAAAAGAAGTATTCATGCCTTTTACATAGATATAATAAAATTAATTTTTTCAACAATTAGATAATTAATTTCTGAAAAAAATGTATCATTTAAATAATCATGTTGAAATTTTCATAGTTATTATTTTTGTGATTTATTTCTGAAATGAAATTATTTTTGATGAATTGTGAAAAAAATTTATATTCATTTAAAAATATCCTTTTGTCTAAATTAAAAAAAGGACACATATGTTTTAAAGTTGTTTTAAATGTAAAATTATTTCAATTATATCTGTATAAATTAATTTAGTTCATTGGAATAATTTTCATATTTAATTTTAAAATAAAAACATTATAATAATGTGATCATTTTATCTTTTGAAAACATTCTTTTAAATAACATTTTAAGAATAAATATGACATTAATATTTTCTACTTATATAAATTGAATTTGAAAAAATGGTTTACAATTTTAAAATATTAATAAATTATATTATTTAATAATTTGGATATAATTATTTACCATAGTAAATAGTATAAAATTTAAATATCATTGTATGCAGTTAAGGTAAAAGTTGGTTTACTGTGCATTAAACAAATAAGATAAGGAATAAATTGCCTAAAAATTGGTTAAAATATATTTTATGGAATTATATTTTTAATTCAATAACTATGACTCGAGATTAATCCATTTTCATTCATTCTTTCATGGCCCCATCATAGATACTAATTTTTTATTTCAAAACATTACAAGTGTTCGACTAACCTCACTTATAAAATGTCACCCCCTATATTATCATTTTTACTCATTAAAATAATTTTTGGTTCATCAAATACCAAAATAAATCTATTTAAAAATTCCATAATATAATCCTATAATCCATAGTTTTGGATTAAATAAAACATTGGAAGGATTTTGGTGCTATCCTAAAGCGGATTCCTGAAGAATCTGTAACATTATTAAACTCGTGTATTAATTTTACTTCTTCGTCAACCACATTAAATTATAATTAAACCATGATTATAAAAATATCATAGTATCCTACATATACCATGAATTTTTTATGTTAAATACACAATCATAAAACACTTCTACATACATCAACTAGGTTACGAAATCATTATTCATATTTACTGTAGACTACCGCCTCGAGAACCCATCCAATTCATTTTAAACATTACCACAACTCAAGGATGGGTAAAAATCTATATATATGTATATATATTTTACATATATAATTTAATTAAACATATTTATAAATTATATTGCGTATATTTTTTTAATTTCAATTCTTTAAGGGATACGATAATGTCATTAGTGTGTACAACATTATACGAACTCATGATGTGATGTGTTTCATTTTTCTTAAAATAATTAAATATAATATAGTAAAGATACATTTACTGAATATATTTGATATAAATGAAATAATTATCATATTAATGAAATATTAATCATTTTAAAAGATAGTATATCTTTCTCATTATTACTATTTTAATAACATAAATATTATAACGTCATTATTCATTGTGTGGGCTACATATTTCATGAAGTGACGTAACTATTTCTCTCAATCACCACACAACTTGTAATATATTTATACGTATATTTAATGCAATAATATTTTCTTTATGAAATTATAATTATTATTTAATTTTATTATATTACTTACCTCATTTTGATAATGATCTTAACAAATGGAAACATTAGTCGTGTGTTCGTACAACCTACCATTTATCTAATTGTAACATGCTTTAATCATCAAAAACATAATTCATGTATATTATTAAATTTATAAATTATTTTAAATTATTATTATTTATATTATTTTACCCTGATCAATATAAGTAGACTGAAAATTACATATCAAAACATATACAAAAAACAAAGTTGTTTTTACGAAAAAACAGGATTTTTAAAATGAATTGGTTATAAACGAGTAATGAATGGTCACAAAAAAATTATAATTTTAATAAAATATATTATTGTGGATATATAATAAATTTATAATAAATATATTATTATTAAAAATGTGGTTCGAACATAAAAAAGGATGTTGAGACTTGAGTTAATGGATTTCTAGTGTCCCTTTAATTTCTGGGAGACATATAAAAATTCAAGAATCATTTTTCTATGTCATCTATGTAATACCATTTGATATTTTATATCATGAATATCCCACATTTTTTATTTTAATTTACTTTTTATTTTATTCATTATTGGGCCTTATTATTCAAAAGATTACAGATGTTGTAATGGATTTCAATCTCACATTAATTTTCTGTAAGGAAAGATCCATATTGATGACAAGTTTTTTTAGTGTATATAAATTTAATGAATGTATTTTATTATAATTATAATTGTTTTTTATCAAATAATTATATTAGGATCTCTCTTACATGAATTTAAACATTCAAAATTTAGTAAAGTGGCAATGTATATTTGTCTCAATTTTCATTATTTGGGACATAAGTTTTGTTATGCACCTATATTCTTATATTATATCTATATACATACATTTGGAAATGATATATAATTAATATAATTTTTTTAATGATATTTTATATTTCATTCAATGTTTTTTCATAGATATTAAGATTTAGTGTAACCAAGATGATAGGTGTTTTATTGTATAATCTAATCATTTATCAAGATTGTTTATATTTATGTTAATAATGACAATATATTATAATATATCTATCATTAAAATCATGAATTGTATTATAATTTATAGATTTTATTTTTATACACATTTTCCCATAATTTAACACAATTTTGGTACTCAAATTCTCATATTAATGTTTTTTTAAAAAATTGTATTTATTTCTTACTTAAGTTAAAAACTATTTTTTCATCCAAAACAATGTTTTAAAAAATTTTAATAAAAAATGAGATTAAAATTAAAAAAATTATTTATTATAGAAAATTTTAACCACATTTTATTTTATTACAAAATTATTTGAAAGGAATAATCATGATATTTTCCAAAAAAACCCATCTTAGATTTTATCGAAAATTTGAAAAGAACATTTATTATAATAGGTACAGATTGACTGGATATTCATACCATTACGAATATTATTTGTTTTTATAGAGTAATTCATATGGTTTCAAAATTATTTTCAATGAAAATGGTATTGAAAAATAATTAAAAAAATTAATGTGGAAATTGTATTATTCTCATTAAAAGTGTTTTAAATGATTATTAAAGTGTCCTTTTTAAATTTCAGAGTTTATTTTAAAATAAAAATATTTCCAAAATGAATTATGAATATACAATCTTAAGAAATTTTTTTTAAATCAAATTTGTTTTTCTCAACCAATGATCCATGTGATTTATCTATCAATATCATTTTCTATCTATCATAACACCCTCTGTTGAATGTTTATCTATATTTGGGATATGATGAAAATAACCATTATTATTCATTATTTAAATGGATTATGTTTATGTTGAATGGATTTTTATGAAAACCATTCCTCTTCTATGTGTTATACCATAATACAATTCTTATGAAAGCCACATATTTTTCCATCAGTTATGATATGAAATGATTATGAAAATGTCACTTTTTACATGATAATGATATTTTGAAAAATTTTATGTGACACATTTAATTTAATGGGTTATTATAAGTGGAATTTTTTATAATAATATAGATCCCAAATTTATGATTTTCATTATGTGATTGTGTTTTTTATTATAACAATAGATAGTGGTAATATTTCTACCAAGGACAGTGGTTACAAATTAATAAATAATGGCTGGTACTTACATCAGCATGAAATAGATTTTGTAAAAATTTATATCTCATGAGATACATTGGGTTAGAACATGGTGTAAACCTGGTTAGTATGGTACTTTATCAGCTATGATAGTCTAAGGAGTCAACTATGAATACTATGAAAATTTTGGGAGTGAACCCTATAACGCTATAGGAATTTATGAGAGGTATTATTTTTAATTTCTTTGATGTATTTTGTTGTATTTTTCACCAAATTAGCATGTTCTATACGCAACAACGTATTATCTTGTTATATACACAACACTATTCTTTTCTTATGTTGCAGACAATTTCAACTTCACTCGAATAAAATTCATTTTACACAACACCATGTATATATTTTGATCAATGTATAACTAAACTATATTGATATTATGTTATACACAACACCAAAGGAAGCTTTCCCTATATGCAACCCTTACTTGGCTTGCATTACACGCAAGAGCGACCTTCCTCGATATCGTGTGTTGTACGTAATACTAAGCTTCACAAAATGAGATATAATTATAATATTATGAATATTATTAACTAATTATTTAATTTTATAATATTATCATTCATCATACACATTTTCTAGATCATGGTATGAGAACAAAATAATTTTTTTGGGTAATATACATATTTTTCAGAAAATGTAGTTTTGCCGCCTTTTGATGGAATTCCGATTTTAAATATAATTTTTAACATGTAATATAAGTTCAATTTTACAAAAAATAATTCTTCTTGTGAATTATGATATATAAATTTACATTTAATAATGTTTTGATATTTTTCTGAAAATGTTCATATTTTGATGAATAGTAAAAATACCGTAAATTTTAATTACAAACACCTTTTTTTCATCAAGAAAATTAATATGGTTAAATTGTAATATTGAATTGTTTTAATGTATAAATAGAATATATTTTAAACATTTAATATAATTTATGTCATTATAATTAATTTTACATTGAGTTCATAGGTAAAACATTTCAATCTTTTTCAATGTTTTAAATAAAAAATCAGTTTTTTCGACAAAGGGAATCATTTTAAATTAATTACTACATCTTTTGTGTCTTGAATTTGGAAAAATTAATTATATATTTGGAATAAGTAGGTCCAAATTATGTTAATAGGCTACTTTTTTTGGCATTATGAACAGTAACTACGGTATAAAAAATTTACCACAGTTAAAGGTAAATCATGAAAT
Source organism: Viscum album (assembly GCA_963277665.1). Lineage (NCBI taxonomy): Eukaryota > Viridiplantae > Streptophyta > Magnoliopsida > Santalales > Viscaceae > Viscum > Viscum album. Next base: position 538,766,278 of record OY728157.1, read on the forward strand.
TAAGGGTAACAATAATATTATAAAATTACCCTAACAGATACCAAAATTCTATTTGATGAATAAAAGTTGACTCATATCACCTAATGGTTGAATAGATTCATATTATGGCCTTTTGACCCTGAAAATGATGTAATTATTATTAAAACCAAATAAAGATACAACATGTCACTCTCTTATATATTATAGGTGTAATAATTTTAATTTGGTGATAAAAAAACATAACTCATCGAACAAAAAAGGGAACCTCCTCCCTATTCTCTTCACAACATTTTGATGCCTTCAAGCATGAAAAAACCCTACCCATTTCTCTTTTCCACATCCCTAGAAACCATGTAGAGGTACTGGTCTTCTTCAAAGACCAACTTTAGTAACCTAATTGGAGGTTTATAAGTGGCGCGTCGAAGAATATGTAATATCCTTTACTGATTCTTTCATATTTATTTCTTCTTCTACTTTATATTAATTATTTGTTTCATTATGAAGTAATAACATCAGAATCAATCATATACATATATGTTATTATAAAAATGAAACAAACCTATTTCACCTTCTATCCATCCTACAAAAAATGAAATCACCACACGTACGTACATACGGCTTACCATCTCCACGCCATGGTGTAATATGTTTCTACAACACCACCATACATGGATGGTATAATGGTGGAAATAATAGATATATATGATTATTATAACATGATACTAATTCTGAGATATTATATCATCCACTTCAATTCCGTTCAACAATTATGGGAACTATATCATTGCTCGTGTGTCCGTACGGATTACCGTCTCCACGACACGATGAGATTCATTATCCATGTTAACCATTCAACAGTGATTATAAAGTATATATAATGAATAATAATATATGACATAATAATTCTATGGGATTTATGTATTATACATATATGTCATCTACTTACTTCCATTCAAGTCAATAAGGAAAAGAAAACAATGTTCATGCGTACGTACGAACTACCATCACCATGAACAGTGTAGTTCATCTCATTTATCTATCTATTATATATATATATATATAATGAATATATATGATATATAAATCATGTTTTACATTTTGGAAGTAATGAAATCATTATATAATTAATAATATTAAGAACAACAAGTCAAAACACCTATGATAAATGAAACTATTTTACCCAAAACACTGCCTTAACAGCCTTAACATGGAATCGACCAAAGACCGGGTAATATAAAGTCTTAAGTGAATCATATATGATATTTTAAATATTATTATGGTTCTGTTACAAGTTAATAATATGTTTAAACCCGAAATATAAGAGTTCCATACACATACAAAAAAATTGGACATAAGGTAAGGGATAATTATTCTAATCTTGTTCTTGTCTGAGATTGTTTATTCATAAGTATTTACATGGGTTATAGTTATCATCCATATCAATGTTTTCTAAAAATGTTCTAATAAGGTTTACAATTCTTCCTTGTATATTTAATGTCATTTTTAACCTTTTTTGACTTTTACCACACGGTATGGAAAGAATCATTTTTTTGTTTACCATGCGAGGTACTTTTTGACTTTTCCGGATAAAGTACGAAGAGAATATTTTTCCAACATATATGGAATGAACAGATCATTATGGTTTCATAATTCCTTATTTTCATGAAGCTTCCCCTACAAGATTTCAGGATTATTTCCATCAATAATCCTCTTCTTTTAAAATTGCAAGTAATTTTGTGGAATGAATTTTTTTTAAAAAGGATCTTTTCCTCAAAAATTCATTTCACGTGTTTTATCATAACTATATTCCATCTAAGATGAAATTATATAATATGATTAGGTTTCATGTATAATGTCTCTATTTTTTACATGGTTTTATTTTTCTTATGATGAAATGATATCCATTTGTTTTATATGAATTATGATATGATGGGATGATGTTTATGAAACCCAAATTATTCTTTGGGTAATGTTGAATAATTTATGTTTATTTTGTGCCACACGAAAGAATGATTTCATTTTGAGATGGGTAGGATCTATATCTACCTCCAATTCATTGGGGAATGTTTTATATATCATGAGATAGACGTGGCTAGAACGACAAATAAATATGGTTCAGTAATACCGGGCTGGAACGACAAGTAAACCCAGTTCAGTAATGGACTCTGTCCACTTTGATGGTCTTGGAACCAATTCCATGGCTACTATGGAAATCATATCATGTTCTTAATGGTTTTCCAAAATTCCATGTTTTGTTCCCATGACATTTTATCAGGATTAATGTTTCATTATGATCTATGCTTTATGTACTGCCATGATTTATGTCATTGCTCAATATTTTTATGTTTTACGTTCATGTCTTTACGTTCAAATGTTTATGGATTGTTTATAAGTTCTCTATGTTTACCCTTAATGATAATTTGACCTCACGGTTTTTATGTTTTCTTTTCACCATGATATAATGAAAGGTTTTAGGTAAGATAACAAAAGGGGAAGATCATTATAAGAGATGTTGAATATCTTTCACTATGATTATATGATTATGTTCAGAGATTCCAAAGACACTAAACTAACACGGTCTTTGGGCGTCTCCTTGTGTCATGTATTTAGTTTTCTTCCAATGTAATGTAATGTCCATGTACGTAAAATTTGGGTCTCTATAGTTGGTATCAGAGCGATGGTTTGGTTAACATTTGGAAACATGGATTCAAAAAGTTAGTGATATCCCTAGATATATTTCTAAGGTATGTCTAGGGATGTCCCTAAGGTTTAGTATAACTATAGTTTATAGTCCTAGATTTATATTTATGACCATTAATAACATCGGGTGAACCTAAGGTGTCATGGATTAAAGAATATGTGAAAATTTAGACTTTTTATGATTTTGTGGTTCCTCGTTACTTTAACTGTTTCTTACACCATGGTTTTGGGTTTTAGTCAATGAAGGGAACCAGAAAAAATTGGGTCAACATTGAATCCAATGGAAAAATTGGTGACTAAGAGAAATGAGATTTCATAATGCCTAGAAAGAAAGATATTGTGATTATGCCGAATCAGCCATCGCGATATATGGTTAACAAGGTAAACATTAGTGGTTTTTCTAATTCATCAAATAATAGGAATATGAACTTTTATGGATGTTATATTGGTGAGGATCACAGAGAATGATGGATTTAGATTTCTAAATAAGGGAAGACGAACCTTGATGAATACATCAAATGGAAGGGAAGATGCTATTTGTGTGGGGAGAAGGGTCATAGAGTGACAGACTGTTATAGAGTTCAATGTCTTATCTATGGAAAACATGGCCATTGCCCAACTCAATGCCCGGACCTAAGATGTCACTTCTAAATCAAGGAAGGAGTTATTCCATGACAATCATCGAAGAGGATGGATTGAAGTGTTTATGTATTGGTATTAAATAATAATGATGTTCTGGTAATTTTATGGTATATTGGAATATCTATGTGTTGGTTAATTATGGTTTTCAATAAGTATATGGTACCAATAACAATGAAAAGTGATCGAAATATTTTTGGAAAGTATACGATATGTGTATAATGATGGGATAAGAAGAAAATAATATGTTCGATAATATTAATGAGCTCCTGAATGATATATGGACAAAGTGATATCATGGTTTGAGTATATAGAATTTTTGGGCTTTTGGTATGTGGAAAGAGTTAATTTTTGACAGCATTCATGTTTTCACTAAGGTTCTACGGTAACTCATGTTTCAAGGGAATACATGATTAAGGTATTCACATGTTTGGAATGGGACCAACAAGATATATCGTAGGATATATAGGGATAAATTATTGAATTCAAATGCTTGGTAGATGACATTTCTAGTAATAATTATGTTTATAATATGCGATTGGATAGAATTATTTTCGCTAAGCCTAATGGTAGGAATGGATTATGTTGGACATAAGATATTATTGTTTAAGGATAAAAAAATTTTCTTGAATTTTATAATAGTATTGTTTTAGAAAAATGAAAACCCGTAGGACTGGCGACAACCTGTCGCGTCGGACAATGTTTCGGGAATCGAACCCCCAACCGAAGTGCGGCCGACCTTTATCACCTACCACTAACCTACAAAAAGTCCCTAGTTTGTAGAAATTAGTTTTATTTTATTAACTTGTGTTATTGATGAACTATATGTCCATTTTTGAAACCATATATGATTAATCATACCATATATAGACTTGGTTATATTTAATAAATTTTGATAACCTTATGTTTGAGATAGATGGAATGACCTATCATTCTATCGCATGATCTGCTAATACTTCAAAAATGAAAAATTCAACTTCAGTTCGTTAAATAAGAGATGAAGTGGAAATTGTTCCTGGAATGACCAACGATGATATTACATGGAAATCTAGTATGTATTTCTCCTTATCTAAAAATTAATCATATTTAGGGGAATGATCATGAAAACCAATAATGATGTCCTAGTACTCTTATATCTGATGAATCATATGGTAACTTAGATCATCAAAAATTATTGGCTTTGTTATTGTTGGATTTTTCATAGCCATGTTCTCTAACACTCTTCATCAGAACATGAAAGTATGATTTATTTTCCATATCCATATTTTCACCTATATTCTCCGTTGTAGAAACCCAGTGATGGGTTACTTTGGGAGACCATTATGTTTCTAACTTTCCTTTTTATAATTACGTTTTAGTATTCTTTTTTACGATGTGGGTTTCTATGAAGGAAACAATCATGTAGAAAACCATTTATAAACCTGACGAGTTTCGAGGGAGAAAATAATTTTAAGGGGTGTAGAATGTAAAACCATGAGATTTTATGAGGAGTATTATTTTTAATTTATCTGATTCCTTTTGTTTTATACTTCACCAAGATTAGCTTGCGTTATACGCAACAACGTATTAGCATGTAGTATCTGTAACACTTTTCTTGGCTTCGGTTGCACAAAATTTCAAGTTTATTCGAATAAAGTTCATGTTACACAACACCAAGTATATATTTTGATCAATTTATAACTGAACTATATTTATATTATGTTATACGCAACACTAAAGGAAGCTTTCCCTACACGCAACCCTGACTTTTCTTGCATTACACGCAAGAGAGACCTTTCTCGATAGCTTGTGTTGTATATAATATTGAGTTTCATTAAATGATATATTATTATAATATTATGAGTAGTATTAACTTCATTTTAAATTTTATAACATTATCATTCATCTTACTCATTTTCCCGATCATGGTATGAGAACAAATTAAATGTTTCAGTTCAAATAAGTATTTTTAAAAAAATGATGTTTTTCCACCTTTTAATGGCACACCCATTCTAAATATAATATTTAACAAGTTTATAAGTTCAATTTTACAGAATTAAAAAATTCTTGTAAATTATGATATAAAAATTTACATTGGATTATGTTTTGATATTTTTTTGATAAAGTTCATATTTTGATAATTGTAAAAAGAAGCTAAATTTTAATTAAAAACAACAATTTTTATCAAGATAATTTATATCATTAATTTATAATATTTAATGGTTTTAAAGTATAAATAGAATATATTTTTACCATTTAATATAATTTATATCATTATCATTAATTAGACATTGAATTCATATGTAAAAACATTTCAATCTTTTGAAATGTTTTAAATAAAGTCCTGTTTTTTACGAAAATGAAATTAATTTTAAATTAATTACTGCATCTTCTTTGTCTTGAATTTGAAAAAATAAATTCCATATTTGGAATCAGTAGGTTCAAATTTTGTTAATAGGATACTTATTATTTTTGAACAATATGAATAGTCACTACGGTAAATTTTATTTACCATAGTTAAAGATAAATCAGGAAATTAAAGATAGAAATAATATTATAAAAATACCATGACACCTTCCAAAATTTTATTGGTTGAATAAAAGTCAACCCATATCAGCTAATGGTTGGAATAGATTAATTTCATGGAATTTTGACCCTAAAAATTGTGTAATTATTTTTAAAACCAAAGATAGTGACAACATGTCACTCTCTTATATCTTATAAGTGTAATAATTTTCATTTGGTTATAAACATCATAAAACATCGAATGTAAATAGAATCCCAAAATATAATACAATAATAAACATCATGTGAATTTATTTTTAATTTTTATGGATTAATTAATTATCATTAATGATGACACAATAGTGATGTAGAAATAATTTTATTGACTGAAATACAAAATAAATGGTTGTAAAAATTTAAAATAAATATTATATAAACTATTTAATGCGCTCCATGAATTTTATAGACAAATATGACATGTTATAAATCTATTAAATATTTTTTTTCAAATATATCCTCTATTTGGATTTTATTTAAATTAAAATAAATGAATAGTATCAAAATTGAAAGTATTGTTATTTTATAAAAATAACATATTATTAAATTGTTCAAAAATCACAAAAATATTTAAAAATTATAAATTGATATTTATATGGTCGAAAAAGTCATAATGTATCCAATTATTGAAAATTCACAACACATAAGGATTCATTTAAAACAATTTAAAATTGAGAATATTATTATCACTAATATAATTAAATAGATTAAATAAGGATAAATCATGTTGACAGGGCTTAAAATTAATTCCCAACATGTCTAAATTTTATTGGATGATGATATTAAAACCATATCTCATCTCATATAAGAATTGAGTCATATTTGGAAGTTATTAAGTGAGGTTTGAATTTATTATAAATTAATAGTTTTGAGGATTCTAAAAGTGCCCCCTCTCCTGCCTTATAAAAGGGCACCTCCTCCCTCTCCTGTTCACAACATTTTGAGATTTCAAGAACTCCAAAAACCTGTACATTTATCTTCTAAACTTCCCTAGAATCCTACTAGAGGTACTGGTATTCTTCTAGGACCATCTTTATTAACCTAAGTAGAGGTTTAGAAGTGGCGCGTCGAAGAAGAGGTAATATCCTTTACCGTTTCTTTCAAATTTCTTTCTTCTTCTACGTCATGTTCGTTATTTATTTCATTATGAAGTCATAATAGTAGTATCAATAATATATATATATATGTTATTATAAAAATTATAAAACCATATTTCACCTTCTATCAATCCAATGAAAAACAAAATCACCACGCGTACGTACGTACGACTTACCGTCTCCACGCCGTGGTGTAATATGTTTTTCCAACACCACCTTAAATGGATTAGTATAATGGTGGAAATAATAACTATATATGATTATTATAAAATTATACTAATTCTTAGATATTATATCATCCACTAAAATTCCATTAAATAATTATGGGAATGATATCATCCATCGTGTGTACGTACAGATTACCGTCTCCACATCGCGATGAGATTCATTCTACATGTTAATTATTAAAGAATGATAATAAAGTATATATAATGAATAAAAATATTTTAAATAATAATGCTAATGGATTTATGTATATATACATTTATGTCATCTACTTACTTCTATTAAAGCCAATAAGGAATGGAAAAAAGTGTTAATGTGTATGTACGACCTGCCGTCTCCATGAACATTGTATTTCATTTCATTTATCTATCTATTATATATATATATATAATGAATATATATGATATATAAATCATGTTTTACATTTTGGAAGTATTAAAATCACGACATAATTATTAATATCACGAACAAAAAGTCGAAACATGTATGAAAAATGATACCATTTTACAGAAAACATTGCTTTAACCTGGAATTGACAAAAGAAAGGGTAATATAAGGTCGTAAGTAAATCAGATATGAAATCTTAAATTCTATTATGGTTCTGTTACAAGTTAATAATAAGTATAAACCCACTATATAATAGTTTCGAACACATACTGAAAAATTCGACATAAGGTAAGGGATAATTATTCAATCTCATTCTTGTCCAAGATTGTTTATTCGTAAGTATTTACTGGAGTTATAGTTATCATCCATGTCCATGTTTTCTAAATAAATTTTTATAAAAGGTTTACTATTCTTCCATGTACATTTAAAGTCATTTTTACCCTTTTTTTAATTTTACCACATGGTATTGAAGGAATATTTCTTTTGTTTACCGTACGAGGAATATTTTGAATTTTCCGGAAAAAGTACGAAGAGAATGTTTTTTAACTTATACGAAATGAATGGATTTTTATAGTTTCATAACGCATTATTTTCATGATGCATACTCTATAATATTTAATTATTATTTTCAACAAAAATCCGGTTCTTTTAAAATTTCATGGCATTTTTGAAAAGAAAATGATTTTGAAGAAGAATGGATATTTTCTTCAAGAATTCATTTCAAGTGTTTTATCAAAACTACTTTCCATCATAGTTGACATTATTTAGTATGTTTTTTTTCAAGTATAATGTCTCTATTATTTACATGGTTCAATTTTTATTTTGATGAAATGATATCCATTTTCTTTATATGGATTATTTTCTGATGGGATGATGTTTATAAAACCCATATTATTCTTTGGGTTATGATGAATTATTTATGTTTATTTTGTAGCAGACGAAATAATTATTTAAATATGAGATGGGTGGGACATATATCTCCCTCCAATGCAATGGGTAATGATTTATATATCATGATATAGACATGGATAGAATAGTATGTAAATCTAGTTCATTTACACCGAGCTGGAACGACATGCAAACCCAGTTCAGTAATGGACTTTGTACACTAGATGGTCTTGGCAGCAATTCCATGGCTACTATGGAAATCATATCATGTGATTAATGATTTCCCAAAATTCCATGTTTTATACCCAAGAAATTTTATCATGATTATTGTTCCTTTATGATATATGTATTATGTACTTCCATGATTTATGTCATTGCTCAAGATTTTGATGTTTTATGTTCCTGTTTTTAAGTTCAAATGTTTATGGATTGTTTTTACATTCTCCATGTTTACCCTTATTGAGCATTTGATCTATCCTTTTTTATGTTTTATTTTTCCCAGGATATAAGAAAATGTTTTAGGTAAGAAAAAAAAGGGGAAGATCTTTATGGGAGATGTTGAAGATCTTTCACCATTTTTAGAAGATTGTGTTTCGAGTTTCCAATGACACTAAACTAACACGGTCTTTTGGCGTCTCTCCGTGTCATGTATTTAGTATTCCACAAGAGTATTTTAATATCCATGTACATCAAGTTGGGGTATCTAAAAACCAACTTCATGATGATGGTCTTCCTAGTGAGCGTTTACTAATATTTAAATGATTTTATATTTTTTATTTTTATGCCACAATTCCATGTATTTTAGCAACATTATACTGTCATGGATTATTCTATTTTATTTTCCTTATGATTCATGTCTTATAAACATCCAATTTTTATACCATGAATGATGATTTTAATCATTGATATGAAGGGTTTTGATTTCATATGTTATTATCATTCTCATAAACCATATGTTCATTTATTCTTACATATCGCCTTTTTTACCTATACTTATAATCTGAGACAACCATTTCTTATGATTTCTTTCCCCTGGTTATAATGAATGGTTCTCTGTTGGGTATGAATGTAATGTTTAATTTACGATACAATCATTACGTGACTTGATTAAGAACATTCCCAAAATTCTAAATTTATGTGAGTAGTAATTAAAGACAATAAAATATTATGGTCCTCGAGCATGTGATTTTGTATAATACTGAATACTCCCTTAAAACATGTAATATTTATAAATGATATTACTGGGTCTCTATATTTGGTATCAGTGGATGTTTTTTTCTTAACCCCTGTAAAATGGAATGAGAAAATTTTAATGTCATCCATTGAGTGTTTTCAAATGAAATGTCGAGATTTGTCTCTATGGATAAGTCCATAGATGATTAAAAGTATATTATAATGTAACGAAATTTTATTAAATGATAGATAACATAACTTCTAGGTAATTACCTCTATTTTTGGATATTGGATGAGGATTTAGATCTAGAATATGATATATATAAGGCTAATTTCCATAAAAATGATTTCTGAGATTGATTCAATCATAACCTAGAGCATCACAATGGGCCTTACTACAAATAGGGCTTGAAACTCCTATAGGATATACTTTGAATATTATTAATCACTTTATGAACCATCATAATGGATTTAAATAGATGTTGACTATGAATGACCAAGAATAGACATAAGGTTTCATAGATTGAAAACAAAGATTCATTTTTTTGAATATCTATAAGTGATTATTCCTTTTTATATAGTTTTCCAATATGACTAGTATAATTAAAATATTTTTTGTTTTTTTGGAAGACAGTGGTAACCAGTAGAAACTGGGTCAAAATATATTGTAAAAGATAAATTTTTAATGATATGGATATATTTATCTAAGAGTTTAGGGAGTAGAGAAAATGGAGGTATAAAGATTTAGTTTCTCGTATATCGAGGATGTTGGAAGAGGAACTCCAGGGAATGTCTCATATGGATGAGAATATGTTTAGGGTTTTGAAAATATGGACATAAACAAGGTAACCAAAAATTATGAATGCAATATTTTTTAACAGAATGGATGCGAATAAAGGTATTAGAAAGGTATCATACACTTTTGATTGTTCTAAATTTGTTATGTATGGGAAGTATAGAACCTGATTTCATAAGGGTATATTTCTGTGAACTGAATTTGAATATTTGTATGAGTAATGGATTATTGTTGATGATGAAGAGACTAAACACGATACATTAGAGTAATAATATATTAAGTAATAAGACGAGGGATGATGTTGGACTCTGTTGACACTCTATAACTTTCTAGTATTTTCATTCATTTTGTGTATGATTATTATATAATCTCCTTGTAGTGGTGGCTCGTTCCCCATCCCTACCCTCTCATTGAATCAATATCAAGTTATGGAATAGTTTTCACTCCTTAATTATTCATTGTCCTATACCTATTTGCACCATCACCTATCATTGTCCATTGTCGTGACCACACTCGTGTTCTATGTTGTCCATGCATATCTTCTTATGTTTTTTAGTGATGGTTGTTTTGGAATTTGTCGATGGTCAACTTTGGATTTCAGATGGATTAATATCCTCAGTATCTGGTAAATGATTTCTAGATATTCACTTGATATCATCATTTATTTCTTTGTTGTATGTCAGTTCCATCAACGGTGAGTATCATTGAATGGAATCTTCTAGGTTTTTTATGGTCTAGGGTTGTTTGGTTTTTAGTGTGTGAATTTAGCCCCTTTTCGAAATGATGCATGGTGTTTTGATCAGTTGATATATGAGAATAATGAAGGTGCTTTGCTATGTAATAGGACCTGAGATATGGTTTTGTGCCATGAGAACAGAGTGCTCCATCCATTCGATGTTTCTTAACTTGTAGGTTCTCTCTCTGGGGATCTTTATTTTAATATTTTTTATGATAATATCTTGTTCCTAAATAAGGTGGTTAGTTGTGTTTATCATATATAATGGGTGTTTTTAATATTTCTTTTGGGGGAGGGGATTCTCTTTATATGTGCTGCTTGATGGGGGGCCTTAAATTGGAGATGGGTCTGCAGACACCTACATTTAACTATAATAATTTGATTAATGGACTAACTCTATACCTTAGGCATACTAAAAAATGTTTTTGGAATGATTTAATGTTTCATTGGGTTGGAATTTTGATTTTATTTTCAACTACTTTAGGTCAGTGGGTTAAAAGATTGATAGTCTTGTTTTCACATATCATCTGACTAACCCTCCACATATAATTATAATTGTATGGGGTTATCTACCATATAGTGTATTGGCATTCAGACTCATGATGTGATTTGTAGAAAATCCAAAAAATATTGTCACTATGATGCACATTTCAGGTTCTCTAGTGTGGTTCATCTTCTTGATGCGCTTCATTGCTCGTCTAGTGTTATTGGAAAGGATGAAAGACTTTCCAGCTTCTACGGTTTGATTTGGTTCTATAATGAACATCTCAGATGCTACTATAAGATTGGACAATGTGATGTAATTTTTGGAAGGTCCATTGTGGAATGGATTCATGGTGAACATCTTGGTTTTTCTGGTTCTAGTGAATCAATAATTCAAATTTCTAGATACACTAGTGTGACTTGGCTTCATGATTCACATTGGCTTCTCTGACGTGATTTTTGTGATACCTCATCTTGGAGTCTTGGGAGATGCTTCATCTTGACCGAAACCTATTTTTCATCATCTGGGAGAGGACTAACATTACTCCTAATTATTTTTTTGTTTGATTTTTTCTCAATGATTTTTCAAGGCCATGTTTGATTCTTCTAATCATGTATATTTTTTGAAAAATAATATTTATATTATCATGGTTTCCCTATTCACAATTTTAATGGATTTATTTTATTTGTTAACTATGTTGTATTGATTGAATTTATTTTCCATAAAAATGAATTAGATGATGAATCATAGTTAATGGTTCAAGATGAAAGTGGTATGCTTTAAGAATTAATCATTAAATATATATGTATTTTTTATTATAAATTTTTTTGTTTAAGGATTTGAATAAATATGTTTTCACTGTTGGACAAGAAGACTGGTTTGAGGTCTAGGTGATATTTGTTTATGGATGATAAACATTAATATGTTCTGAATGATGATATAATGATTTTCAGATAAAGATATTTTTTTACATGAATATGTAATATGGATTTCATTAATTACATTCTATCTAATTACTACATTGTTCACAATGTTTTTTATAATATCATTTATAATTTTGAAATAAATTTTTATGTAATATATCTAATAATCATTGTTCGATGTATGGAATAAAGATGAATTTATGTTTTATATAAGGTTTTATTATAATATATGTTATTATTATGTTTTTATAGAATACATAATTAATTTATCAACATGTTTTGTATGTGACAATTAGGAGAAACATAATTTTTAGGAGATTAATGGTATATTATTTTTGATAAATTTAGTGACCATATTTATACAGTTTTAATTTTGGATTCATTAAGAGGTTAACCATGTATGGTATGGATTATGTTGAGCATTGGATATAGGTTAGTAGATTAAAATATTACTTCAATGTTTGATGATTTTTTCATATTGTTTAAATAGTGTAAATTTTATTTAAATGGAGATAGATGGAATGACTTCTCATTTGTTTTTGGATATCATTTAGTTTTTTTGAATGAAAAATAACATATATTATAGTATTACATAATTTTTAAATTGATCAATCCAAAATAAAAGGATAAAAGGTTTTCTATGAAATAATATGATATCAAATTAGAAAATTTTTATATTTTCTTAGTCTAAATGGAATAATAAAAATCAAGGAAATAGTTCATGAAATAAAAAACATGCTATTTTCAACATTTTTTCTGATATTAGTAACAGTGTTTATAGATATTTTTATATGAATTTATTTTCCTTGACCTTCTAAAGATCACCCACATTATTGTGATAAATGTTTTATATCACTATACATAAGTATTTGTGTGTTATATTTCCATTTTATGTCAATGTTTTCACATTCCCATATATATTATTCTATTTTTTTTAAAATATAATATTTTATTCTAGATGTCATTCTTGAATCCCTTTCAATCATTCAAGAGGATGTTTTAATAACCCTTTATATGAAGCTGTTTTATTTGAAGGAATTTTCAAATGTTTAACAGTATATAAAAAGATGAATTTTGATGGAAATAGTCATTTCATGTGAAGTGGAGTTTAACACCCCGATATGTTTTAAAATATATTTTGAAATTGATTTAGTCTATAACTTTTTTTGTTTTCAAAAAAAAATTGCTTTCTTATTTCAAAACACACATCCCTGGGTATACACAAAACATGACACACAATATAAATATTATTATTTAATATAATATTTATAACCTAGAAATTGGAAATTATTGTATCAATTGGAAAAAGTTAATTATAAAGTTATATGGTTTAAACAAGTGTATAAATTAAATATTTGGTCACTAATTTATTTTAAAAGAAAATAGAATCAATTTGAATATAAAAGAAATTTAAAACCCTATATTTTCACATCACCAAGTTATAACTATATAAATTAAACCAATAAATTTTGGTGATAGATTTTAAAGAAATTTATATATTATATATTGAATAATAAATTTTATATTCACATTTCTTCTTCTAGATAAGAGATAAGAATAAATAAAATGTTACTCCCAAAAACTATATTTTCATCAAATAATATTTCACAACTTCTGTACACATATAAAAAAGTTATTTTTTGAAAATTATAGAAAATAAATTTTATAAAATATTATTTATTTTTGAAATAATAATTTCAGTATAATTTTATGGTTTATTTTTTATTCTTCTAAAATGACTAAATTTTTTATAAACAGTTAGAAATATTTGGTTTTACTATAAAAGACTTTTATTTTAGACTATTAGTGTGGTAGTGTTTAATTTTTAATTGTATTAAAAGTAAAAATATATCAATTATATATCAAATAATAATATTTTTTTCATTTATATAATTATTATATTTAATTTTGATATAAAAACCTGGAAATATTTTGACCATTTTTTCTTTGAAAACAGTCTTTCTTATTGCACACTTGAAATAAATTTTAAAACAAATCATACACATATGTGAATGGAATAAAAAAATGATTAAGGTTTTTGAATTTTTTTAATTTATACTATCTAATAACTTGAACATAAATTTTGACCATAATTATTTGTAAAATAATAAATAATGAATTACTACAATTATGGAAAAAATGGGTTTATCAGGGGTTAAACAAAATAGATAATGGTTAAAATGAAAAAAATATTATATAGAATATATTTTATAGAAATATTTATAACATAAAATATATGAGGTTCCATAATAATATATTTTTACTTATTTTTATCAATTTTAAAACAACGATGAACAATTTTATGTACAAAATATTATGATTGTTCTGGTCACCTCACTTATAAAATGACACCCCCTCTTATATCCTGTTCATACAATAAATTCAATTTTGGATTGGACATGACATATAAAATTCAGTTAAAAACTACCTTAATATTATCCTATATTTCTAAATTTTTTTATTAATATATAATAGGATCATTTTTTGGTGAAAACATATGGAGGATACCCAAGGTTTTGGTGTCGTTATTCAATGAGAATTTTTGAACGAGCATGTTTATTTTATTTCTCTCGTCATTAAATTCTTATTAAACAATTATGATATAATAAAATCAGTATCTTATAAATATTTAGTGTTTTTATGTTATACTCATGATCTAAAATGATCTCCAAATCTAATAAATGGTAAATGATAACATCATTGATGTGTATATTGGACTTCCACCTAATGAAATCATGTAACCAGTTTTTACAATACAACCTCTCAGGGTTGGGTATGATTATGGATTCATATAATATATATGATATTTATAACATAATTATACCTTTAGATTAATTATATTAGATATAAAGTTTTACATTTACTTTATATAGTGTATATTATTAACTCGCTTGCATGTACGTCGAACTACCATTTCATGAAACGATGAGATTTATTTTTCACTAACGCTATACATGGAAGATAATAGTATAAAATTAATCAATATATGTGATAAAATTACATACTTATGATATTAATGTCATATATATAAATATTAAATAATAATATATAAATTTATTTCTTATATTTTCACCCACGGAATGATGAAAGCGTCATTCTGGAACAACTGGACTACCGCCTTCATGAAGTGATGTGACTCTCTATTTTCATCACCAAACTACTTGGAGGATATCTATAGGAATATTTTAAGAAATAATATAAAATTTCTGATATTATTATCATTATATAATCATAATATATTAATTTTTTTCTTTCCAAAATTATTTGAAAAATGGAAATATGACGCATGCATACATATGACTGACCGTCTCTAAGATCGCAACATACATTGTTTCTCAAATCCTACTTGCATGATTTGTCTTAAATGAAAAATTGATGTATAAGTATGATACTTACACAATTATAATTATTCTGATTGTAACTCCTCGAACCTTGATTCCTAGAGTCAGTGCATTATTTTAATACATTGGCATGATTCCAAGGAATCAATTTCCGAAAGACCGATCATTTTAGAAGCCTTCGAAAATAGATTACATAATTGAATGTTACTTTAAACATTCTATAATAAATAAAAAATAATAATCATTTTAGAACTTAATTTTTTTCTTAGATTAAACCTACATCTGAAACATAAAACAATTCTTGGGATCCTGGGATTATAAAACACAAGAAAGGGGTGAGCTTAGATGCTCAGTATGGGAAAAAAATTTAGCAGAAGCTATAAAAATTCAAGGAAAGATGTGTAATAAATGAAAAAGGAATTTAAACAAAAACATGACAATAATATGGCAAAAATAAATAAAAAATTACCATATTAACATGAACATGGATATTCTACTAGTCAAATAAGCACATGTAATAACTAATTTCATAATGAGAGAATGCATAATGTCGTACATCCTGAAACATTTTGACAAGGCCTCGTTCAAGACATCTAAAAAATGATTTAGGCCTCATGAAAAACCATATATCAAATTGGTAAAGGCCTTGGACAATTCAATGTCTATTTGTCTCATTATACATAACAATGCATCAAGGAGCTATAGTGGGCTCCACCAGTCACATATTATGTCCAATGTATTCCTCATATGAAAAGGTTTAAACTTAACATAAACATTTATATTAAAACTAGCATACGAAATGTCAATAATTTATCCATAAAATATGAATGGTATAAAAATAACACACCCATAGTCAAACATATCAAAAAAATTTCAATACAATATTGAATATTTTTTTCATTATAAATCAACTTCAAATAAGTTTAAATTTCATCAAAAATGTTGACATAGATGAAAATGATTTGTAAAACTCTTTGAGAGAAATATCCATTTTTCATGAAAACATTTAAATGTAACAAAATTTAGAAAGGAATACATTTAATGTATTTTTTTAATAAACGTGTCATATACCACATTGATACTTTTGAACGGAATTTACATTTTTAAAACATTCATGTCCATATAAATAAATTCATAAAAACCATTCTGAAAACATGGACATTAATGAGAATGCTTTAAAAGAATAAATATTTAAAAAGTTTAAAATGATGTTTTAATAAAAATTCCCTTAAAAAGAATCCATTTGAAAACTATTTTATGAAACATAGTCATGTATATTAAATATGTCTCAATAGATAGTTACGTAAAAACAACCTTGGATAATATATAGATTGTGAAATTTACACTTACCTCGCACTTTCCATTAGTCAAGGGTATGTTTAACCTTCTGTATAAAGACTGTAGTTTTTTATTAAATAATACCAGAACCATATTAATATTTATTATATAATACACGATTTATTTATGACTTTATACTACCCAACTAATAATAATTTCCATTTTAAATTAACATTTCGGGTAATTATCGCTTTCTTTATCGTATTTGTTTTATCTT
The DNA here is from genome assembly GCA_963277665.1 of Viscum album. Taxonomy (NCBI): domain Eukaryota; kingdom Viridiplantae; phylum Streptophyta; class Magnoliopsida; order Santalales; family Viscaceae; genus Viscum; species Viscum album. The sequence continues at coordinate 538,783,742 of OY728157.1, forward strand.
TTTTACTCTTGATTTTATAACTTAGATCATGATTTAAATACATCTAGAATATAAAAAATTATTTATATATCATATATTTTTAGAATATATATATTTATAATATACATATATATAAAATGGAAAACCCCATTTATTGAGATGGTTGTCCGTAAGTATGCATAAATGTTGTTTACATTTTCATATCGTATAGAACGGATCTAGGAGAAAATGATATATGAAAGTACATAGATAAATATAAATATATATATATATATCTATTAGCATTATTATGTCATATATTTCATATATATTAGTAATATATATTTTTATAATCGTCGATGAATGGTGAACTTCAAAATGAATATCATCGTATCGTGGAGATGGTAATCCTTATGTACGCACGAGTGAAAATATAATTATTTTAATTTTAAAATAATATTTAATTGGATGCTATATCATATATGAAGAATAATTATCATGTTATATTTATTATTTACATCAATTACACTTCATTATTATACCCATCCAAATAATAATATATTGAATAACAATTACACAACGACGTGGAGACGGTAAGCTGTACATACGCATGTATGGTGACATGTCATTCAAAGGATGGGTAGAATAATTAATACTGTTGAACCATATTTAAAATAAAATCATAGTATATATAATATAATAGATATATTATTTTATAATTGAAACCACATAGAAATAGGGAGTAGAAGAATGAATGATCATGAAATAGGTGATGAAATATTTAACTTTTCTTCGGGTTCATCCTTTTGATTTGACCAAAAGAGATCCATAGGATAGATTTATGACTAACATAAAGCCTCTAAGATGAAGGGAGGATAGTTAAGAACATATTTGGGTAGGGTTTGGCATAGACAAATGTCTATGGAGGTTTGAATTTGAGAGAAGGCGATGTTCCCTTTTATAAGAGGGGTGAGGGGCAGCTTAGGAAAAGCTAGAAATATTATTTTATAATAAAATAATTTTGGATTTATAATTCCTCCAAAAATTAATTTTTAAAATATAAGGTGGGGATGGGTGTAGAACCACTGAACAAATAGGTTTTATACTTGATTTTTTCACTATATTAACTTTATCTTTTTGATATAACTCTTAGTTAAATAGTTTGACATTTGCCATGTCTCTTTGTGTTTTTATATTATATGGTTAATAAACATACTATAAACTTCCAAAAGAACACCAATTGGTTATTTAATGATAAAATTATTACTATTTAAGTCTTTTGGAAAAAAACATCTATTTTTTGGAATATAATATCAATTAATAATATATTTTTTTTAAAAACAAATTTTATATCAATTTTGACACTATTTGGTTGTTTTTGATAAATTTATAATAGAATAATTACATAGAAAAATATTCATATAACCAACCCTAACATGTCATATTAACCTAGAAAATTATTTTAATTCATAAAAAGTATCAAATTACATTTATTTGGATATTTATAATATCAATTATTTTAATCATTCATTAATACGGTAATTACTACATCAACATTATGTCATAAATAAATTTATTTATTTAAGTTCTAAAAATAAAAAATAAAATAACATTATGTAGGATATATTATTATTTTTATAATCAATATTTATAGTCTAATTTATCATATTTATAACCCTATATTAAAAATGTTTTATTTATTAAACATTGAATTTAACACTTTTAACTCTTCTTTGAATTAAATATTAATAAATGTCATAATCTAATCCAAGTGGACATAAAGGATCATATTTTATTCCTAAGGTTGTTATTGGTATAATTATATGTATCCAATAGAATTAGGACATGTGTTAGGGTAATAATAAAATTATTTTTACCCTTAATTACATTATTTACTTTTAATCGTGATAAATAAAAGTAAAAAGTTACTATACACAAAAAATTATTTTCATCTTATTGAACCACATATTAATTACTGATATCAACTGTGTCTCTCGGATTTTTGAAATTAAACACACAGAAGCGGTAAAATTATGTTTTATGTAAATTTACAAATGCTCCTAGGAGGTGGGTAAAAGACGGTAAAAAGTTTGATAAACATTTTATATATCTAAAATTATTATAAAGTGAATCCAATGAATTACATTGAATTTATATAGGTATTAAGTATCTATTTTTAAATAAAATAAATTAAATTAAGATAAATAATTATTTAAGTAAATGGTCGGTTTTAAATAATAACAAAGTGTTTTTCACTATTCTTAAAAATTGAATGTTTTTAGAAAAATACCTAAATTTTACTCAAAGATAATTTGGATATTATGAACTCAAAAATGAATTCCATTTTACCAAATTCAAAACATTAAAGCTGCATTTATTAATTTAAAATTAATTCCTGTTTTCAAAACTGAAAAGCGTATTTTTAAGATATAATGACTATCAAAATATTGGCACTTGTTTATATCAAATTTCAAAGGGAAAATATATAAAATGACCAGAATTGGATTAAAATAATAAGTTTATTTTTTCAAATTGAATTTATAAAAGTTTCATTTATTTTATTAAAATAGGTTTCGCAATTAAAATGAGGAAAAATTGCATTATTTTGCAAAATGCTTCTATTATTTGAAAAAAATGAATATGTTCTTACATTATGTATAAGAAACTCAGAAATATGGATTCTAAAATTTTAAGGATTATATAAAGTTCAAAATTTAGGTAATAATATCCATAACTGCTTTTGAATGGCTAGTTTGGTAATTCATGGTGCTCAAGAACTCGGTGTTGTGTGCAGTGCAAGTTATTGATTTATTTTGAATAAATAAATTACTATGAAATAACGGGTTGTTACATTCATCCCTCCTTCAACAAATTACATCCTTGCAATTTGAATTTTTTTCAAAAATAAAAGGTTAAAAATAGAAAATACCTTTGTGGGAAAACCCACATCAGAAATTGGGTTAATAAAATTTACTCCGAATAAGAGGAACAAGGGAATAAAAAAGTCACTACCAAATTATGATCTAGATGAAGAGAACGTAGGTGGAAATTAATGACACATAATTGGAGGAAAAACTTAAATATTTATAGGGAGTGATGGAGGTCATCCCTCACAAACAATTGTAGAATTGTGGGCCTCAAAGACATCAACCTATGATGATTTAAAATATCATCTATTCAATAAGACATAATATATTAGGATAACACATTTTTATTTTTAAGATCACTTACCTAATGATTACGAATAAATTTCTTCTTAGAAGAAGAGAATAAAAATATATATATATACTATAAATGTATAGTTCCATCCACTAACTAATTTCTACCACAAACACATCTTTCACTCTTAATGTTAATAGAACATAAAAAATTATTATATTTATCTTATTTGTATAGAGTTCCAAAAAAATGAATATATAATTCATATACAAAACCTTTTAAATAAACTACATTATTCAATTTGAGACTTCACACGGGCCAGTGGTAGGTGATACAGACTTGTCGACCTTTGATTGCGGGTTCTTGTCTCGTGGCCTTGTTGGACGCGATGGGTTGTCGCCCGGCCTCCGGGTTGTGTTTTTTATGGAAATAAAAAAATAATCTTAGACTATAAATATCCAAAATACTTCTATCAAAACTCAAAGTCCAAAATTTATAAGGAAGGTAAACACAATAACGATCCTTTTTTCCACATAATAACATTTGAACACCTTCATCATGTATTATTTTAAAACACTGAAACATCCTTAATTAAAATAATACCTTATTGATTACATTAATACTCCCTTATTTCTTAAATAAAAAGGGATATACTGCTTTTATACAAATATATTTTAAACTCCAACAATAATGGAATATACAAATCATTAACCAGCTTCAATGTAGTCAAGAGTATCCAATATAATTTAACAAAATTAATCACGTATTTTTCCAAAAATCACAATCTCAGTATCAAAACCATATTATGGTTTATCGTTATCTCAAACATATATTTTCCACAAATTTAACCTACTATTGAGTTACTTCTCATGGTTCTACACAATCTCAAGTCCTTAATTAAATATTACTGCAATAAAATCCTTATATACTCTATAATTCATATAAATTTTACATCATTAATACAATACTCAATTGAAACAATACTTTTATAACAACGTATGAAATCAAATCATTCCCTTTCTTCTTTGGTAGTATCATCACATTATTATTATCCAATAGCAGCATTTTTTGTATACTCTGATTATTTGGACATTGATTCGCATAGTATCCCAACTCCTTGGAGATGAAGCATTATACATTTGAAACTTCTTTCTTACCCTTGCTGTCACGTAGTTGGTGTCCTTTTTCTACACACTTATAACAAACTCCCATTCCCGTCTAGCATTTTCCAAGGTGATTCTTTCCATAATAATCACATACGGGAAAATACTTCTTTTCCCTCTTCCCTTTATCCATCTTTTTCTCTTCCATCCTTTTCTTCTCTTGCTTCTCGTAAAATCAATACGACTCAAAGAATTATTTAAATATCTTATTAACACATGATACTATTTCTACAAATGATGAGAATAAATGGGAGACTATTTCCCTTATAAATGTTGTCTTAATACCATGAAATATAGGATCCTTCTTACTCTTTGGATCATACATATTGCTAGAGTTCACATTCATTCTACTGGACACCATTTCTATACAATGGAATACACTAGGTCAGTTTATGGATTGCAATGAATAATTATAAACATGTAATATACCTAACGAAAATTGTATAGTTTATGGATATAATCCATAATCATCAAAATATTTTCATTGAGGAGGTATATACTCGTAAATCATTCCTAATGATTTCTAAATAAAATGAGAATTATCCTAAACATATCACCCAGGAGTGTCGTAACCAAGAGTATAGCAAGGCCCATTATTGTGTACTAGTTCTCGTTAAGTGTCTAGATTAAAGCGGTGTTTTTGAGTTTTAACCCTAGGTACATCTATGCCAGAGCCACATGTACCTGCTCGTATCTAGTCATGGATGTATTTTTCTGGAAAAATCACAAAATCATTACAATACCAAAAATCTAGGAAGTTCTTCTATGCTAGTCCTCAAAGTCTATCTTAGGGCTATGTGCTCTAATCAGAGTTTTTATAAATCTAGTTTCTATAGTTTGTAATAAACATCCTGTGATACCAAATGTAATTCCCCGACCCTAGATTTCTAGAGTCAGTGCATTATTTTAATATATTGGTATGATTGCAAAGATTCATGCCCCGAAAGACTGATCAGTTTTGCAGTCTTGGAAAATAGATTACATACATGAAATTTACATTACAAATTCTAATATACAACAAAAACAATCAGTTGAGAAATCCATTTTCCCTTATCTTAACCTTGTATCTCAAACATAAAACACTTCATGGGATCCTGGGAAAATAAAACATAAGAAAATAGTGAGCTCAGATGCACAAAAAGGGTATATAGTTCAGAGGAATCTATAAACATTTAAGGAAAGATGTGTAATAAAAACAACTGCCTTTTAAACATAAACATTAACATAATATGGCAGAAATAAATAAAAAATTACCTTATTAACATGAACATGGATATTATACTAGTCAAATAATAACATGTAATAACTAATTCCAAAATGAGGGAATGCATAATGTCGGACATCCGGAAACATTTTGTCAAGGCCTCAGCCAAGACGTCTAAAAAATGAATTAGGCCTCTACAAAAACCATATATCAAATTGGGAAAGGCCTCGGCCAATTCCATATCTATTTGTCTCATGAGACCTACCAATGCATAGGGGAGCTATAGTGGGCTCCACCCATCACTTAATAAGTACAATGCATTCCTCATATGAAAAGGTTTAAACATAACATAATCATTTCTATTAAAACAGGCATATGAAATGAAAATATTTTATCCATAAACCATGAATGTTATAAAAATAATACATCCATAGTCAAACATATCACAAATACTTCAATACAATATGTAATATTTGTATAATAATAAATCAACTTCAAACAAGTTTAAAATCAATCAAAGGATGTTGACATTGATGAAAAGTATTTGTAAAACTCTTTGAGAGGAATATCCCTTTTTCACGAAACATTTAAAAGTCACACAATTTAGAAAGGAAGACATTTAGAGACAATTTTTAATCAATGTGTCCCATACCACATTGAAATTTTGATAGGAATTAATATTTTAAAAACATTCATGTCCATATAAATAAATCCTTAAAAACCATTTTATAAACATGGACATTAATGAGAATGATTTAGAATAATAAATATTTAAAACATTTAAAATGAAGTTTTAGAAAAAATTACCTTGAAAACAATTCATTTGAAAACACTTTTATGAAACATGTACATGGATAATAAATAAGTCCCAGTATATACTTATTTAAAAACAACCTTGGATAATAAAGAGATTCTGAAATTAACCCTTACCTTGCACTTTCCTTTACTAAATTGTACGTTTAACCACCTGTATAACGACAATAGTTTGTTATTAAATTATACCAAAACCATATTAATATTTATGATATAATATATGATTCATTTTTGAATCTATAATACCCTTTTAATAATAATTTCCATGTTAAATTAACATTTTGGGTAATAATTTCTTTCATTATCGTACGTGTTTTAACTTGTTACTCTTGATTGTATCACTTAGATCATGATTTAAATACATCCAGAATATAAAACAAAATTTTTATATCAATTAAATTTGGAATATAAATATTTTTATTAGACATATATATGAAATGGAAAAAAACGTTTATGGAGATGGTAGTCCGTAAGTACGCATAAGCGTTGTTTCTGTTTTCATATCGTTTTGAACAGATCTAGGTGAATAAGATACATGTAAGTACATAAATACATACATATATATATATATATATACAGTAGCATTATTATGTCAAATATTACATACTTATTAGTAATATATATTTTTATAATCGACGATGAATGGTGAACGTGGAAATGAATCTAATCGCATCGTGGAGACAGTAATCTGTACGTACGCGCGAGCAACAATAACAATCTTTTGATATTAAAATAATATATAGTTGGATGTTATATCATATATACATAATCATTATCATGTTATTTTTATTATTTAATTCAATTATACATCATTATTATATCTATCCAAATAATAATGTATTAAATAACAATTACACAACGTCGTGGAGATGGTAAGCTGTATGTACGCACGTATGGTGACATGTCATTCAAAGGATGGATAGAATAATTAATGTGGTTGTACCATATTTATTATAACATCACAGTATATAGAAGATACTGAATTTATAATTTTCTAATGCAAACAACAAAGAAATTGGATGTGGAAGAAGGAACGAACATGAAAGAGGTGATGAAATATTAACCTCTTATTTGAGTTCTTCCTTTTGATTTGATAAAAAGGGATCCTTAAGATGGCTTTCGGACTTACAGAATGTCTCTAGGATTAAGGTAGGATAGTTGGGATGATATTTGGGTATGTTTTGGTCGAGCCAAATGGATTTGGAGGTGTGGATTTCGGATAAGTGGAAGTTCCCTTTTATAAGAGGGGTGAGGGGCCCCTTAGGAAATGTTAGAAATATTTTTTTATAAAAAACATTCTATTTATAATGGCTTAAAAAATGAATTATTCAAAGGATAATTTGGGGATGGGTCGAAAACCACTCAACCAGTAGGTTTTCGATAGGATTGGGTCAAAATATTAACTTTATCTTTTATATTTAACTCTTAGTAAAATAGTTTGGCATTTACCATGTCTCTTTATATTTTTATATTATATGGTTAATAAACATACTATGAACTTCCAAGAGAACCCCAAGTGGTTCATTTATAAAACAAATATCATTTTATAAGTCTTTTGGCCGATAATTATATTTTTAGGAATATAATATCAATTAATAATATATTAAATGTTTTTAAAACTCTTTTATGTCACGTTTGACAATATTTTGTATTTTGTTTTTTATAATTCATAATAGCATTATTACTTAGAACAAAATAAATATAACCAAAACTAAAATTGTTATATTAACCTATAAAATTATTGTAATACATAAAAAATCTCAAATATCATTTATATGGATATTTATAATATCACTTATTTTAATCATTCATTAATACGGTAATTACTGCATCATAATTGTGTCATAAATAAATATAATTAATTAATGTCTAAAAATTATAAATAAATTAAGATTATGTAGGAAATCTTATTATATTTCTAATGAATATTTATTGGTGAATTTATCTAACGTATAACCCTATATTAAAAATGTTTTATTTATTAAAATTTGAATTTAACACTTTTAATTCTTATTTGATTTAAATAATAATAAATGTCATAATCTTATCTAGGTGGACCTAAAGGATCATAGTTTATTCCGAAGGATGTGTTTGGTCGAATTATACTTATCCAATAGAATTAGTATGTAACGCCCTGACCCCAGTTACCCAGAGTCGGTGAATTATAACATATCATTGGCATGATCACAAAAGATCTACTCTCGAAAGAACGATTAGTTTAGTGACCTTGGAAACACTATATACATTCATAAAGTTTACGTTACATCATAAAATGAAAACTAAAAAATCATAGTCTCCATATTCCACACTCATATCCCCTCATACTATCCCTGTAGGTCATTCATAAATTTCTTCTTCACATCCTGGGTAAAATAAAACATAGAAAGGGGGGAGCTCAGATGACCAGCAAGGATAACAATATAGCAGAAACGTTCATAAATAAGCATAAACATTTAAGGCAATGTATAACTAAAACAAAAGCCTTTTAAACATGAACCTTAGCATAATATGGCAGAAATAAAATGAAATAATTCCATTTACTTATTCACGTCGATATTCTACTAGTCAAATAATAACATGCAATATCAATAACCTCTTTTGTAATGTTGGAATTCATAATGGCAGACTATCATAACCATGTATCCAAGGCCTCGTGCCAAGACTACAAATAAGATTTTGTCAAGGCCTTGTTCCAAGAAACTAGTTTGTCTCATTAGACCTATCGATGCATCTAGGAGCTATAGAGGGCTCGACCAATCACTTACTAAGTCCAATGCATTCCTCATATGAACAGGTTTAAACATAACATAACCATTCGTATTAATACTAGCATACGAAATGTAAATAACTTCTCTATAGACCATGAATGGTATAAAAATTACACATCCACATTCAAACTTACCACAAAACCTTCAATAAAATATTCATGTTTTGTATCATAATAAATCAACATCAAAAAAGATTAGAATCCATCAAAGGATGTTGACATAGATGAATTCAAATCTATTTGAGAGAAATATATCATTTTTTGAAAACATTTAAAAGTCACATAATTATATAATAAAACATTTACATTGAAAATATTCTTATAATATTGTAAGGGACGTTTTGAATATTTTACAACTGTGGAAAATAGCCACACCCGTAGTATAAGTTAAAAAAAGGGACATTCTTACCTTAATTTGTCAAAAAGCTTAAAAAGGTCCTTTTTTTGAAAATGACGTAAATATTCCTTTATAAACTTCTTATAAAAAGACAAAAAATTGAATAAATGAGATTAACCAATATTCTATAAAATAGTAAGAATGTTTTGAAATACATTTTTATGAAACATGGATATGGATGATAAAGAGGTCCCTGTAGATAATTATGTATAAACAACCTCAGATAATGAAGATACTGTGAAATAAACCCTTACTTTCTACATTTCCTTGGTTAAGGGTAGGTTAAAATCTTGTATAATGGAGAAATAATTGTTATTAAACTATAAAAAAATCATATACATTAATATTATATCATATATGATGTTTTAACATTGCTTTGTTAATAATATCTTAGTATTATCGTCGTTTCGGGTGTTAACGTACTCATTTAATTTTATATGTTTTGTTACATAATCCATGTTTGTTATGGATACGATGTATCATATTTATATCTAAAATGATATCAAGTCATTAAACATTATTTTTAATAATCAAATGTGAATTAGACTTGAATAGATACAATGGAGAATGAATCTTATCACGTTCGTGGAAACGATAGTCCGTACGTATGCACGAGCGACATTATCAACTTTTGATATTAAAATAATATATAATTGGATGTTATATCATATATAAAGGATCATAATAATGTTTTATTTATTATTTAAATAAATTAAACATCATTATTATACACTGCTAAATAATATTGTATTGAATAACAATTACACCATGACGTGGAGACGGTAGGTCGTACGTACGCACGTATGGTGACATGTCATTCAAAGGATGGATAGAATACTGAATATGGTTGTAAAATATTTATAATAACATTAAATTATATATAATATACTGGAGTTATTATTTTAGAATTTAAAAAACAAATAAAGAAGAAGTTGAAAGGAAAGGAACTTGAAAGAGGGTGGTGAAAACATTGCCACTTCTTCGGGTTCTTCCTTTTGATTTGATCAAAAGGGATCAATGGGATGGATTTCGTAACAAAATAAGGACTCTAGGTTGAAGTGAGGGAATTTTAAATAATATTTTTTCTGGCTTTGGCCGAACAAAATGGATTTGAAGGTGTGAATAATTGGTTAGTTGTGCTGTCCATTTATTAGGGGGAGGAGGGGCTCTTTAGGAAAAACATAAGGAATTATTTTAAAATAAATTAATATTCAGTTTATAATGCCTCAAAAGTGGATTATTAAAAGAAATATGTGGGTATGGGTCTATATCCTTTAAACCAATAGATTTTCGATAGGTTTGGGTCATTACATTAACATTATCATTAACTTTTATCTCTTAGTTAATTAGTTTGACATTTAACATGTCACTTTGTATTTTTATATCATATAGTTAATAAACTTACTATATAAATCCAAGTGACCCCCAAGTGGCCCACTAATAATACACATACAATTATATATGTCCTTTTTCAAAACCTTTTATTTTAGGAATTGAATATCAATTAATAATATAATATTTTAAAAAAAACTCATTTATGTCAATTAAGACACTATTCGGTAAATTATTTTTGTTAATGTCATAACAACATTATTATTTAAAATAAAATTCATTTAAAAAAACCTAACATGTAATATTATCTAGTAAAATTCGTGGATGTGATAAAAAACATTCAAATTATATTTATTTAATCTTTTATGATACCAATTATTTGATTATTTTATTATTAAGGAAAATAATGCATCATTATTGTTTAATAAATAAATTTAATAATTCAATGTATAAAAATTATAAATAAAATACCATTATGTAGGAAATCTTTTTATCTTTCTAATTAATATTTATAGTCGAAAATATAACATATATAACCCTATGTAAAATTTTTTTTATAAAAGATATATGCTTATGTCATTTTTGCATTTACATTAACTTAATAAATATAAAGTGTCCTTATCACCAACAAGTGGCTCCATGGTGTCCCAAAATCGACCCAATGATGCCCATGGTCGGACCTTTATCCACCAATAAGGATATGAAATGTTTTAGGGTAACTTATTATTATTATAATATTAATTTTTACCCTTATTTACCGGATTTACCATTTAACCATGGTAAATAAAGTATTTACCGAAGTAATTTTTCAAAATGTCTAAAAATAAAAGTTACCTATTTACACAATTTGGAAATACTGATTCCAAATATGGAATCCATTTTTCCAAATTCAAAAACAGAAGTGGCATAAATTAATTTAAAATTAATTTCCACAAAAAGTGTGTTTTTAAAAAATAATAACTATCAAAATATTGACACTTGTTTATGTCTGGTTTAATTGTAAAATTATGACCAATGACCAAAATTGTATTAAATGGTAAAAATATATTACTAATATAATTTAAAACCACTCAAATTCATATTTTATCACTATTAATTTTTTGGATTAAAAATGATGTTTTTAATTAAAATTTAGTAAATTTCATTATTCATCAAAATATAAAAGTTATCCAAAATGTACCAAAATTTCACCGTAGGCTAATTTTGATATTATGAATCCTAAAATGATGTCCATTTTGAGAGATAAAATTTATAAAATTTCAAAAATTGTGTATTACAATTCATAACGGCTACTTTGATTGGTCGCGGTGTGTTAGAATCTCGAAGTTGCGTACATTACACGCTACTGTATTATTCAAAGAGAGTTGTACCATGGAAACATGGGGTGTTAAATTCTCCCCTCCTTCAAATAATTTCTTCCACAATATTTCCAGAATACTACCACATGAAAAGGCATGGGTGGTTCTTGATGTGGCAGTGTTTTCACACTCTTTGCCACATCCTTTTTTCATTTGTATTGACTTTTTTATACCAAAATGATTATTTTTAGTAAATAATTGATAATTTTTGTGTTTATATACTTTCATATGTAAAATAATAAATTTTAGTTTAAAACATGTGTTTTAATGTGCTTTAGTGTCATTTAAAATAATTCTTAAATTAAATGAGTCGTGCGAATTAGACTTTTATTTATTTATTCTTTTATTTTTATTCTAGTTAGTTTATTAATTCAATTATCAAATTAATTAATGATTTATTATTTAAATTGTAAATAAATAACACTTTTTGTTTTTAGTATTTTTTTAATTTAATTAGTTTTAACAATTTAATTTTATTCATTTAATACTTTGTATTCTTTAATTTAATTGGTTCATTAATTAATTGGTTAATTAATTTAAACAAGTAATTGTAAATATTTTAAATTGTTCTTTAATTATGTATGTTTATAAATTTTAACGCAAATAAATTCATTTGTTTAAATAATGTTTCATTAATTATATTATTTAACTAAGTTGTTTTTAGTTTTTAATTCCATTTTATTTAATTTAATTTATTAATTTATTAATTTATAGTTTTATAAAATTGTTTTATCTATTTAATTTTCTTTGCTATTTTTTGTTCGAAGATATTGTGGTAGCATGGTTCTGCCCTTATCGGTGACCATCCTCACCGATACGGTTTACCTCACCGCTTCCCATTTTTTATTACCTCACTAATACACCTCCACTCCACCCACCCTTACACCATTTTCTTTTTCCTTTTACACCTTTACCTCACTGATACACACCTGCCTCTAAACCTCACCGATATACCAATCCTCACTGATACTCCTTACCTCACTGATATGTCTCCATGTCCATTACCTCACCGACACACTAGCTATCACCGATACCCTGTTGTCGCTCTTCCAGTGCTCACCCCAGCAACAAACCAACAGTAGTATCGCCATTTCAGCCACCACAAACACACAGCAGATCTAAATTTAACCTATAGAAAAATAATTTTTCTTCCTTCTTCTATTCAACATCTAATATCAAACTGTGTTTTCAAATCTGGACCTCAAACCCCTACCACGGCCTGACCATGCATCATCCTAAGCCCCCGCCTCTTCTCCCCTGTACTGGCCCCCCTTTTTTTCTCCCTTCTTGCTACACAGAACACACCTGAAGCCCCCCTCCCCCTCTTTTAGTTTTTTTATTTATTTTATTTTCATCCTCTATTTTAGTTTTTATTTTAGTTTTCATAATAACTTATAATATAAACATTATATACTAATATATAGATGTATATATTTATCACATATAATACAATAATAATTATAGCTATATTAATTATATATAAGCTTATATATATTATATTAGTATATCATGTTAATAAATATAATTATATATAATAGATAATAATATTGATATTAACCTACATAATAAATATAATTAGTATAGCATTAATAAAATATAATTATGTACATTAATTTATATATTATATATCATATACAATATAATGATAATTGGTATATTAATAAAAGTATATAATCTTATATATATATATATAACTAATTTCTTATATAATTTTTTTTATTAATTAAATAGAATAGTTATTGTATTAATAATAGTATTGGGGTTCTTAAAATATATATTCTTATATGTATTTTTTTATAGTATATATATATACATTAATAAGTACCTTTATGTAGTTATATATGTATATTTACATAATCTGACTCACTTGGGTTTTTGCAGGGGGTTGTAGGTTACCACGAGTGCATTATTTTTCTTTCAGATAGGAGAAACTCCTCTGGGGACCAGCGCGGGAGGAGAAACACAGTGAAGGAGCCGCGTGGAGGCCGGGGAACACTTCAGATGAGATTCCAGAGTCATTGGTTTGGTGATAAATGCACGAGAGGTGGGAGAGGAATGCATTGATTCAGTGGAGCAGGAGTCTGGGTGGCAATCAGCAGACATCAGAGAAGATCATTACGGGGAGCATACGGAACATTCACCATCTTCCTCGAAGCAGATTGGAGTACGAGATCAGAGCATTTTTACAACTCGATTCCCAGGGAGGGACATCGGGTGAGCTCCATCATTGCATCTATCATCAAGCAGCCGGAGTTAGAGTTAACAAGAGATCAAACAGGGAGACGTATATTCTTATTTGTCTTGTGCTCTTTTTTTTCTGCAACCTATTTCAATATGAACTTCATTATCTCTTTCCCTACTATTGTATTAAAACCATCCACTATGACCAGCTAATTACCTTTGGGGGAAATAAGATGGTTGATTTGATTTTTTTTAATCTCATTTATGCACCGCATCACTTAATTGGATCGTATCTCTCATTTTTTACAGACAAGCTTATTTTCAAAACAACAGGATCAAGTGAAAAACGATCTTGTTTGTACCATAATTCAAACTGTTTAAAATTGAGTAATTCACTGACAAGTGAATTATTCTCGAAGAGAGAGACACACTGAACTCAACTGACTAGTTGAGCTTGGTGATTGATGACTTAATTTCACCATTGGATGGAATGACTTTTACAGTCGAGGGACTGTAAGAGCTATTTCATCACAAGCTGGCCAGACGATAACTCTGGCCAGTTACTCTTAGTCAGATCCATGTTTTTCTTAAATCGCAGTGCATGAATAAGGTTAAGAAACATCAAATCGGCCAGTGGACTTCCCCCCTTACTCATCTATTGGTTGTTTGCATCACAATTCCTCTTGGTACTCTTCTCTATCTACTCCCTTGTACTCACTAGCTCTCCCTCACTTCTACACACACTAAATCTCATTCAATTCACTTAACCACCACCATTTGTCTTTGCTTATATTTGAATGTGTGTTTTTGTTTAGTCTTATATTAGAAACCCAGACACGAAAACATGCCTCCATGTGGTTCAACCCTGTCTTGCCACTGTCCTGAGTAGTAAGTATGTATTAATTTTAGTTTACCGCTCGTGCCCAACGACGCGCGAGAGTGAAAATTTTGGCACCGCTACCGGGGAACAAAGACAAGGTCAAAATGGAAGAAAACAGAAATTAAAACCTGAACAATATACTTCTTGAGAATGTGAACCAACATGGAAGGATGAATCAACATGGGAATGAGATAGCCGGGAGTCACAGTTTGAGAGAGTTCTTGTTACCTTCAGTGTCTAGCAATCCTTCATGTATTAGACTCTCTTCTAAGTCCAGGAATTATGAGATCAAGAAATACATGTTTAGTCAGCTTCCTACCTTCAATGGAATTCCTAGTGATGACTCTCTTTACATCATTAGAGACTTCTATTGTAGTGTCCAGCAGCTACCACTTAGGGGTCTCACTGAGAAAGAGAATAAATTGAGTGTGTTCCCCTTCTGCCTCAAGGGAAATGCTAGATCTTGGTTCCAACAGTTAGAGGAAGAGATCTTTGTCACCTGGGATCATGTTTACAATTCCATCACTATGAAATTATATCCTAGGTGGTTGAAATCTGAAATTAGGCACAAAATCCCTGGATTCCTTCAGGATGAAGGATTTACGTTTCATGAAGCCTGGGATAGGCTTAGAGGGTTGCTCAGGATGTTTCCAAAACATCAATTTACACCTCAATTCCTCATGGTCACATTTTACAATAGTCTTACCCCTTACCACAAAAATTTGGTGGATCTGTCTTCTGGAAGAGATGTTAGTAATAGGACTGATGAGGAGCTCAAACAGATCATTAACACATTAGCTCAGAATTCCCAACACAAATTCTCTAGGAGGAGAACCATTGTGAGAAAAGACACTGCCCCTGATCTTCAAGCTGAATCCCAAGTTGCTGGGTTCTTTAATGAGAACCCACATCAAATCCTTAAGGATCAGTGTCACCACTGTGGCATGTATGTCCATTCTCAAACATGTTATCCAAACTTTGATATTCTTGTCCAGACTCATGAGAGTGCCAGCTTTGCTTGCTATGGACCTCGGATGCCACCTAGGGATGATCCTTTTTTCAACACTTACAATCAGGGGTATAAGAACCATCCGAACATTTCATGGAGGGAGCAGGGAGTCCTCCTACCCACTGCTCCTCCTGGATTATAGCAGCCTCCTAGGTAGTAATTCCAACCCCAATCCCAACCAAAGGTTGAGCCATCCAACTCAAAAGATGAGGTGATAGACTTTTTCCATTAGTTGATAGGGAGGTTTGATGAGAAATAGACCAAAAATGATTTTGATAAAGTTCAATTAGAGGCTAGAATGAAGAACCTTGAAATTCAAATGGGGAAGTTGGCTAGGGAAGCTAGTAATAGAGAAAAGGGTAGGCTTCCCATCACCACTAAAGACAATACTTGGGAGAATGCAATGGATGTGACCACCAGAATCAGTCTCCAAACTCACCAAGAGCCTAGGAAAGATCCCAAAAATGAGGAAAATGGGAAGCTTGATGAAACTGAAAACTCAAATCTGAAAGAACCTGAATATGGAAAACTAGATAGCACCACTGGAATTCCTCCAGTGCCTGTTGTTCCATCTGAAAACCCAAAGAAAATGTCATGAAAAACAAAGACAATAAAGGGAAGAAAGTTGTTGAAGAAGAACCTGTTGAGATGTCACCAATTGTGAATAATTTTTCCCCTGCAATCCCCTTCCCACAAAGAATTAAGAAACCAATTCACGATTCTGAACTGTTGAAATTTTTGAAAGTGGTTAAAAAGATAAACATTGATTTCCCATTCCTCAAAGCATTGATTCAAAGCCCATCATATCTGAAATCAATAAAGAAAATTTTTTCAAAAAAAAAGTCATTGGAAGAATTTTCCACCTATTGCTTAACATAGGAGTGTAGTGCAGTCTTGTAGAATAGGATACCTCCTAAGCTTTAGGACCCTGGAACATTTTTCTTCCCTTTCACATTTGGGGATAAGGGTTGTAAGTTAAATTGTTTTCTGATCTGGGTGCTAGTATTAATTTAATTCCACTTTCACTTTTTTAGCACATGAGATTAGGAGTTCCCCAACCCACCACCGTTGTGTTACAGCATGTTGATTGGTCCATTACTAATCCAGTGGGTAGGGTCGATGATCTGTTGGTGGGAGTAGGAAAACTTTTCTTGCCTGCTGACATTCTTATCCATGATATGGAGTGTGACCAGGAGGTTCATATCATTCTTGGTAGGCCCTTCTTGGCCACAAGGGGATCCATGACAGATGTTTCTAAGGGGAAACTAATTTTCAATTTGGGTGAGCAGAACAAAGAATTCAATGTTTTTAAGAAAATCCTAGAACCCACCAACCCAATTTTCCCAAAAGATGAGATGTTAGCTGCTGAGAGTAATTTTGATAAGGAAGAAGAAGAGTTTTTGAGAATGATAGCTGAAATAAACAGTGAACCTGAAATCCCTGTTGTCTCTTACATGGGGATCAGGTCCAGTAAGGAGAGAGCAATTGTTGATGAGTATGAGGGAGAATTCTTGGAGAACATAGATGAGTTTGTTTTGGAGCATATTCTTACCCCACGAGAGGAGTCTAAGTTTGAGGAGATATTTTAACAACCCGAGATTTTATGAAAAATATTCTTTTAATTTCATTGATGTCTTGTGTTGTAAGCTACAACAATATTACCTTGCACTATACGCAACACCGTATGAGCTTGCAGTATACCCAACACTATTCTTGGATCATGTTACACACAATTTTGATAGTAGTTATTCTACAAAACGTTGAGTATATATATATGTATATATATATATATTCAATGTATAAATGAAATATGGTTGGATTCTGTTATACCAAACAACGAAGGAGTCTTTCACAACACGCAACCTTGACTTGGCTTGCATTACACGCAATCACGACCTTCCTCGATAGCGTGTGTTGTACGCAATACCAGGTTTCACTAAACAATGATATATGGTTATAATATTATTATAAACTATCCGTGATGAATATTATCACCTAAATTTTGAATTTTATAACATTATTATTCATCTTACACATTTTCTAGAACATGGGATGAGAAAAAAATTGATTTTTGGAGTAAAATAAGTATTTTTAAAAAAATGTAGTTTTTCCTCCTTTTGATGGCGCATCCACATTAAATCTTGTTTTTGACATGTATATAATTTCAATTTGAACAAATAAAATTCTTCTTTGGAATCAGGATATAAAAATTTACATTGGATAAATTTTTCATATTATTCTGATAACTTTCATATTTTAATGAATAGTAAAAACACGCTATATTTTAAATAAAAACAAAATTTTTCATCGCAATAATTTATATGGTTAGATTTAATTTTTTATTTTGTATAAAGTGTAATTAGAAAATATTTTTACCATTTAATCCAATGTTGGTCATTGGAATTTATTTCACATTGAAATTGGATATAAACAAGTATCAATCTTTTGATAGTTATTGTTTCTTAAAAAACACGCTATTTGTTTTGATAATGGGAATTAATTATAAAATTAATTAATTCCAATTCAATGTTTTGAATTTGGAAAAATAGAAATCAATTTTGAATTTGGAATATCAAATAATTCATAGGCTGAATTTTTGGTATTTTTCTAAAAAACTGCAATTTTTGATGAATAGTTAAACCACTTAGTGGTAGTTAAAAAAACTTAATTTTTCATTTAAATGAAAATTTACCACTTCTTTGAATTGAATTACGAAAATACGAGAGACACGGTTAATATCCATGACTAAAATATGGTTCAATGAGAAGAAAATAATTTTTGGTGAATAGTAACTTTTTACTATTATTTACCACGGTTAAAAGTAAATCGAATAATTAAGGGTAAAAATGATATTATTATTACCCTAACACATGTCCTAATTCTATTGGATAAGTGTAATGCAACCAAAAACAACCTTAGGAATAAAATATGACCATTTAGGTCCACTTGGATTAGATTAGGACATTTATTATTAATTTATTTAAAGAAGGGTTAAAATGGTTAAAATCAAAGTTTAATAACAAAACCATATTTAATATAGGGTTACACAAAAGATAAATTAGACTATAATTATTAATTAGAAATTTAAAAACATTTCCTACATAATGGTATTTTATTTATAATTTTTAGACATTAAATAGTTTAATTTATTTATGACACAATGATGATGCAGTAATTATCTTATTATGAAATATTGACATAATTGATGTTATAAATACACAGATAAATGTAATTTGAGGCTTTTTATGAATTACACAAATTTTATATGTTAATATGACATGATATTATTGATTTAATTAAATATTTTCTAACTAATCATTCTGTTATGATTTTCACAAAAATCAATTACCAAATAGTGTCAAAATTGACATAAAATAGTTTTCAAAACAAATATTGTATTATTAATTGTTATTGTATTCTTAAAAATCTAGGGCTCGGTCAAATGACCTATATAAGGTTATATATATTAATAATAAACAACTTGGGGTTATTTTGTATTGTTATAGTAAGTTTATTAACCTTATAGTGTAAGAAAACAAGAAGACACAGTAAAAGTAAAATTATTTAACTTAAAGTTAAATCTAAATGATAAGGTTAAAATAAAAACCTAAACTTGTCTAAATTCTATTGTATAAGATTATTTAGACCCATACCCACCTTAGATTCAAAATAAATCAATTTGGATCTATTAAAAACAGAATATGACTCTATAATAAAATAATATTTTCAGTTTTTCCAAAGGTGCCCCTCTCCTCCCTTATAAAAATGGCACCCCTTACCTCTTCTCTTGACACCATTTTGAGCCTTGAAGCTCGGATAAACCCTACCCATTTCTCTTCTAAACTTTCCTAGAAACATTCTGGGGGTTTTGGTCTTCTCAAAAGTCCAACTCTACTTCCTTAAGAGAAGGCTTAATGGAGGTGCGTAGAAGAAGAGGTAATCTCTTCTTTCGATTCTCTCAAGTGTCTTTCTTCTTCAATTCATTTTTAATTAGATATTTAATTATAAAGTAATAACATCAGTATCAATAATATACTGATATGTTATTATGAATATTAAACAACCATATTTCACCTTCTATCGATCATATAGAAAACGAAATCACCACGCATGCGTACGTACAGAATACCGTCTCCACGCCGTGGTATAATCAGTTTTTCCACCACCACCTTAAATGAATGGGTATAATGGTGTAAATAAATAACTATATATGGTTATTGTAATGTGATATTGATTCTTTAATATTATACATACACTTAAATACAATTCCAAGATCATGGGAATGATGCCATAGTTCGTGCGTACGCACGGACTACCGTCTCCACGAACGCGATGAGATTCATTTTCCATGATTAGCCATTCAAGAATGATTTTAAATTATATATAATTAATAATAATGAAATATATGGAATAATTAAGCTACTGGATTTATTTATGTATATATATATATATTTCATCTACTTACTTGCATTCAAGTCAATAATGAAAGGCAAACAGCGTTCATGCTTACGTACGCCCTACTGTCTCCATAAACGATGTGTTTCATTTCATTTATCTATCTATTATATATATATATATATATACTGAATATATATGATATATAAATCACGTTTTAAATTATTTATGTAGGTAAATCATGATATAAGTAATAATAATATCAAGAACAACAAGTCCAAATGCGTACGATAAATGAAACAATTTTACCCAAAACGGTACTTTAACATGGAATTGACAAATGAACATGTAATATAAATACCTAAGTGAACCATATAAGATATAATAACAATGAATATGATTCTGTAATAAGTCAATGGAATTATTTAAATCATTATATAGTAGGTTCATATTCAAACGAAGTATATCGTACAAAAGGTAAGGGATAAATATTCCAATCTCATTCTTATCTGAGATTGTTTATTTGTAAGTATTTACTTGGGTTATGTTTATCATCCATATACATGTTTTCTAAAAATGTTTTTTATAAAATGTTTAATTTTCTTCCACGTATTTTTAAATTCTTTTTTACCTATTTTTGACTTTTACCACATCATATGAAAGGAATCTTTATTTTTTTTACCATGTGAGGAACTTTTTGACTTTTCCGACAAAAGTATGAGAAGAATGTTATTTTTAACTTATACGGCGTGAACGGATTGTTAAGGTTTCATAACGCCTCATTTTAATGAATCTTAATCTATAAAATTTTATGAATATTTTCAACAAAATACATTTCTTTTAATATTTCGTGGAATTTAGTGAATAGAAAATGATTTTGAAGAAGAAATGACATTTTCCTCAAGAACTAATTTCAAGTGTATTATCAAAACCATTTTCCATCTAACATGACATTAGTTCATATGTGTCTGTTTCAAGTATAATGTATCTATGATTTACATGGTTTCACTTTTCTTTTAATGAAATGATATCCATTTTTTTGTATGGATTATGTTATGATGGGATGATGTTTATGAAACCAATTTTATACTTTGGGTAATGATTTATGTTCATGTTGTGGCACAAGTAAGAATGATTTCATTATGAGATGGGTGGGACCTATATCTACATCCAATGCATTGGGTAAAGATTTGTATCTCATGAGATAGACATGGCTGGAATGGTATGTTAATCCGGTTCAGTGATACAAGACTAGAACTAGGAGTGAACTCAATTCATAAAGGGACTTTGTCCACTAAGATGGTCTTGGAAACAATGCCTTGGCTACAATGGAAATCATTAAAAGTTCTGAATGGTTTCCACAATTACATGATTTATTCCCATGCTATTTTATTAAGATTGATGTTCCCTACATACTTCTAAGATTTATATCTTTTCTCATTATTTTGATGTTTAAATATCATGTTCAGTTTTTTGCATTCAAATGATTATGGATTGGTCAATGTTATCTATGTTTACCTTTACTGAGCATTTGAGCTCACCCTTTTTTATGTTTTATTTTGCCCAGGATATAATGAAAGGTTTTAGGTAAAAAAAGGGGGGAGATCTTTATGGGAGATGATGAATATCTTTCACCACGATTAGAGGATTATGTTCCGAGTTTCCAAAGACACTAAATTATTATGATCCTTGAGTGTTTGTTTTTTGTTATGTATTAATTATTCAGAAAAATTAATGTAATGTCCATGTACGTCAAGCTTTGGGTCTCTACATTTGTTATTAGAGGAATGGTTTAGTCAACCTTTGGAAACTAGGTTGCGAAATCTTTAGTGATATCCCTAGCGATATTTCTAAGGTATGTCTAGGGATGTCCCTAAGGTTAAGTATAAGTATAGGTTATAGTCCTAGAATTATGGTAACGATATTAGATTAAACCTAAGATGTTATATAATGAAGATACTCCCCCTTGATTATGATTTTTTTCTCTCACACAATTCTTTTTGGGTTTTAAAAAATGTCTGGAAACAAGATGATTCACGATAATGGGGGATATGATGGACAATGGAATGATATTATTCATGAGCAGCCAAATGAAATGGGATTTAGAAGTCCAAACATCATTATTATGCAGAATCATCAATCTCATAATATGGTCAATAAACTCAAATTTGGTAAGTTTCCTGACTCGACTAATAAGATAAAGATGGAGTTTCATGATGATCATAGAGGAAAGAAAGTTCAATTTACCCTATGTAAATCATGTGGGAAGAGGCATAAAGGAGAATGTTTCAAAGGAACTGGAAGATGCTTTGGGTGTGGAACAAAAGGACACAATTCCAGTAAGTTTAAAGGAAAAGGTTCAGTTAACATCATGTATGGGGATAATGGTATTTCTATGACATCAACAATGGTTAAATGTTCTAAATGATGATTGTACAGGAATTATGCAAACCAATTCCTTACGGGAAAGACTCATGAAGAGATTATGTATGGTCATATGGGTAGTATTTATGTTTATGATGATGAAGAGACTACAAATGATATGTGAGATGAAAGAATTGTTGAATCTCGGCCAATGGTTTAAGAATGTAGTGGAATAATTACATGTTTATCAAGTGTAATGTTGTATAAGTAATCTCATGGTACTATAGAATAAAGAGACATCTAAGGATTTTTTCACTTTTTTCTTTCCTTAAGATTTGAAAGTGTATGATAAATGGTACCAGTAACCATGAAATGTTATTTATATATTTTTGGAAAGTAGATGATATGCGCATAATGAAGGGAGAAAGAGAAAAATAAATGTTTGATAGTATTCATGATCTCAGGAATGATATAAGGATCAGGTTATATCATGGTTTGAGTATATAGAATTTTTGGATTTTGGTATGTGGAAAGAGTTAACTTTTGACAGCATTCATGTTTTCACTAAGGTTTAATGGGTTTTTATTTTTCAATAGAATACATGATTAAGGTATTTACATGATTGGAATGTGACCAGCAAGATATATGGGGGATAAATGATGGTATTCACATGCTTGGGTGATGACATTTCAAGTAATAGTTTTCTTTATACTATGAGATTGGACATATGTATTTTGGATAGGCCTAAAGATTGGAATGAATTATGTTGGACAGAAGTTAGTATTGTTTATGGATAGATTTTTTTTCAATATTATTTATAATGTAGTTTTAGAAAAAGGACAACCTGCATGAAGAGAGACAATCCGTCACATTGGAAAAGGCTGTGGGAATCGAACCCACAACTGATGTACGACAGGCCTTTATCGCCTACCACTAGCCTACAGGAAGTACCTATTTAGTAGAAACTAGTTTTATTATATTAAGCATTATGATACATAAAGTATAAGTCTATTTTAGGAAACATATATGATTAATATCACTATAGATGGACTTATGTATTTTTGATAACTTTTCTAACCATTTGTTTGAGACAGATGGAATGACCCATCATTCTATCACATGATCTGCTAACACTTCATGAATGACAAATTCAAATTCATTTCTTTAAGAGATTAAGTGGAAATTGTCAATAGAATGACCAACGATGAGACTGTACCAAAATCCCGATAGTATTTCTTCTAATTACAGTTTCATCAACTTTAGGAAAATAATCTTGAAAACCAATTTTTTTTCATAGTGCCCTTATATCCGATGAACCTGATGGTACCTTAGATCATCACAAATCTATGGATTTGTGATTGATGGATTTCTCTTATCCATGTTCCCTAGCACTCTCCATCAGAACTTGATGGTTATATTTTTCTTCCATATACATATTTTCACCCATGTTCTCCTATATTGAAACCCAATAATGAGTTACTTTGGGTAATCGTTACATTTCATACGTTATTTTTATTTTAAGTATTATTATTCCTTTTTACGACGTGGGTTTCTATAAATAGTAAAAAATTTATAACCCTGAAGAATTTGGAGGGAGAAATTCGTTTTAAGGGGAGTAGAATGTAACACCCGGAGATTTTATGAAAAATATTCTTTTAATTTCATTGATGTATTATGTTTTAAGCTACAACAAGTTTACCTTGCACTATACGCAACACCGTATGAGCTTGCAGTATACACAACACTATTCTTGGATCATGTTGCACACAATTTTGATAGTAGTTATTCTACGAAACATTGATGGTATATATATATATATATACATATTCAATGTATAAATGAAAATGGTAGGATTCTGTTATATGAAACAAAGGAGGAGTCTTGCACAACACACAACCCTGACTTGGCTTGCAATACACACAATCACGACCTTCCTCGATATCGTGTGTTGTACTTAATACTAGGTTTCACTAAACAATGATATATGGTTATAATATTATTATGAACTATCCGTTATGAATATTATCAACTAGATATTGAATTTTATAACTTTATTATTCATTTTACACATTTTCTTGAAAATGGTATGAGAAAAAAAAGCATGTTTTCGAGTAAAATAAGTTTTTTTCAAAAAATGCAGTTTCGCCGCCTTTTGATGGTGCACCCACTTTAAATCTTGTTTTTTACATGTCTATAAGTTCAATTTTACAGAATAAAATTCTTCTTCAAAATCAGGATATAATAATTTACTTTGGATAAATTTTTCATATTATTCTGATAACTTTTATATTTTAATGAATTGTAAAAACACGCTATATTTTAATTAAAAAATAATTTTTCATCGATATAATTTATATTCATATATTAACATTTTAATTGGGTTTAAAGTGTAGTAATAATATATTTTTACCATTTAATCCAATGTTGGTCGTTGCAATTAATTTCACTTTGAAATTGGATATAAACAAGTATAAATCTTTTGATAGTTATTGTTTCTTAAAAAACACGCTATTTGTTTTGATAATGGGAATTAATTTTAAAATTAATTAATTCCACTTCTATTTTTTTAATTTGGAAAAATAGACATCAATTTTGAATTCAAAATATCAAAAAATGCTTAGGCTGAACATTTGGTATTTTTCTAAAAAACTGCAATTTTCCATGAATAGAGAAACCACTTAGCGGAAGTTAAAAAACTAACACTTTCATTTAAATGAAATTTTACCACTTCTGTGAATTGAATTTTAAAAATCCGAGAGGCATAGTAAATATCAAGGACTAAAATGTGGTTCAATGTGATGAAAATAATTTTTGGTGAGTAGTAACCTTTTACTTTTATTTACCACAGTTAAAAGTAAATAGGATAATTAAGGGTAAAAATGATATTATTTTTACCCTAACTCATGTTCTAATTCTATTAGATAAGTCTAATTCGACCAAAAAAAACCTTAGGAATAAAATATTTCCATTAAGGTCTACTTGGATTAGATTAGGACATTTATTATTAATTTATTTTAAGAAGGGTTAAAATGGTTAAAATCAAAGTTTAATAACTAAATCATTTTTAATATAGGGATATAAATAAGATAAATTCGACTATAAATATTAATTATAAGAATAAAACGATTTACAACATAATGGTATTTTATTTATAATTTTTCGACATTAAATAATGTAATTCATATTTGACACAATGATGATGCAGTAATTGTCTTATTATGAAATATTGACATAATTGATGTTATAAATACACAAATAAATGTAATATGAGACTTTTTATGAATTACACTAATTTTCAAGGATAATATGACATGTTATTATTGATTTAATTAACTTTTTTTCTAACTAATCATTCTGTTATGATTTTCAAAAAAATCTATTACCAAATGGAGTCAAAATTGACATAAAATAGTTTTTGAAACAAATATTATATTATTAATTGTTATATTAATCCTAAAAATATATGCTTCGGCCAAATGACTTAGACAATGTAATATATATTAATAATAAACAACTTGGGGTTCTTTTGTCTTGTTATAGAATGTTTATTAACCTTATAGTGTAAGAAAAAAAGAAGTCACAGTAAAAGTAAAATTATTTAACTTAAAGTTAAATCTAAATGATAATGTTAAAATAGAAACCTAAACTTGTCTGAATTCTATTTTATGAGATTATTTCGACCCATCCCCACCTTTTCTTAGAAATAAATCAATTTGGAGCTATTAAAACCCGAATATGACTTTATAATATAATAATATTTTCAGTTTTTTCAAAGGTACCCCTCTCCTCCCTTATAAAAAGGGCACCCCTTACCTCTTCTCTTCACATGCTTTTGAGCCTTGATGCTCGGCCAAACCCTGCCCATTTCTCTTCTCCACTTCCCTAGAAACATTATGGAGGTTCTGGTCTTCTCAAAATACCAACTCTACTTCCTTAAGAGAAGGCTTAAAGGATGTGCGTCGAAGAAGAGGTAATCTCTTCTTTCGATTCTCTCAAGTTTCTTTCTTGTTCAATTACTTCTTATTTAGTTTATTCATTATAAAGAAATAACATCAGTATAACTAATATACTGATATGTTATTATGAATATGAAACAACCCTATTTCACCTTCTATTCATCCTACAGAAAACGAAATCACCATGCGTGCGTACGTAAGGAATACCGTCTCCACGCCGTGGTGTAATCATTTTTTCCACCATCAACTTACATGAATGGGTATAATGGTGTAAATAAATAACTATATATGATTATTTTAAAGTGAAATTGATTCTTTAATATTATAAATACACTTCAATAAAATTCCATGATCATGGTAATGATATCATCTCTCGTGCGTACGTACAGACTATCGTCTCCATGAACGCGATGAGATTCATTTTCTATGATTAGCCATTCAAGAATTATTATAAAGTATATATAATGAATAATAATGAAATTTATGTCATAATGATGCTACTGGATTTATTTATGTATATATATATATATTTCATCTACTTACTTCCATTCGAGTCAATAATGAAAGGAAAACAACATTCATGCGTACGTACGGCCTACTGTCTCCATGAACAGTGTGTTTCATTTCATTTATCTATATTATATATATATATATATATATATAATGAATATATATGATATATAAATCACGTTTTAAATTCTGAAATTAAGTAAATCATGATATAATTAATAATAATATCATGAACAACAAGTCCAAACACGTACGATAAATGAAACAATTTTACCCAAAACGCTACTTTAACATGGAATTGACAAATTAACAGGTAACATAAATACCTATGTAAATCATGTATGATATAATAACAATTAATATGATTCTGTAATAAGTCAATGACATTATTTAAATCAATGTATAGGAGGTTCGGATACATACGAAGTATATCAGACATAAGGTAAGGGATAATTATTTCAATCTCATTCTTATCTGAGATTGTTTATTCGTAAGTATTTATTAGGGTTATGTTTATCATCCATGTCCATGTTTTCTAAAAATATTTTTTATAAAATGTTTAATTTTCCTCCATCTATGTTTAAATTCATTTTTACCCCCTTTTGAATTTTACCACATCATATGAAAGGAATCTTTCTTTTGTTTACCATACAAGGAACTTTTTTACTTTTCCGAAAAAAGTACGAGTAGAATGTTATTTTTAACTTATACGACGTGAACATATTTATACGATTTCATAATGCCTCATTTTCATGAATCTTACTCTATAATATTTTATGAATATTTTCAACAAAATACTTTTCTTTTAAAATTGCTTGTAAATTTGTGAAAAGAAAATGATTTTGAAGAAGAAATGACCTTTTCCTTAGGAAATAATTTCAAGTGTTTTATCAAAACCATTTACATCTAAGATGACATTATTTCATATGTGTATATTTCAAGTATAATGTATCTATGATTTACATGGTTTCACTTTTCTTATGATGAAATGATATCCATTTTTTTATTGATTATGTTATGATGGGATGATGTCTATGAAACCCATTTTATACTTTGATTAATGATTTATGTTCATGTTGTGGCACAAGTAAGAATGATTTCATTATGAGATGGGTGGTAACTATAACTCCCTCCAATTAATTGGAAAAAGATTTATATATCATGAGATAGACATGGCTGGAACGGTATGTTAATCCGGTTTAGTGATACAGGACCGGAATGAGGAGTTAACTCAATTCATAAAGGGACTTTGTCCACTAAGATGGTCTTGGTAGCAATACCTTGGATACTATGTAAATCATAACAAGTGCTGAATGGTTTCAACAATTACATGATTTATTCCCATTCTATTTTATCAGGAATTATTTTCCTTACGCACTTCCAAGATTTAGGTCTTCTCTCAAGATTTTGATGTTTAAATTTCATGTTCAAGTTTTTGCATTCAAATGATTCTGTATTGTTCAATGTTATCTATGTTTACCTTTACTGAGCATTTGAGCTCACCCTTTTTTTATGTTTTCTTTTCCCCAGGATATAAAGAAACGTTTTTGGTAAGAAAAAAAGGAGGAAGATCTTTATGAGAGATGTTCAAGATCTTTCACCACAATTAGAAGATTATGTTCCGAGTTTCCAAAGACACTAAACTATTAGGGTCCTTGAGTGTTGGTTTTTTTATGTATTAATTATTCCACAAAAGTAATGTAATATCCATGTATGTCAAGCTTTGGGTCTTTACAGATATCTTTTGGAAGCTCATACACTGAGGAAAAATCCTTTTCTACTGCCTTCTTTAAGAGGTAGAATCAAGACCTTGGGCCACCCAGGCCCATGTGTCTTCCCTCAAGCCAGTCACCACCCATCCTTGAACATAAGACCCTCCCTTCCCATATCAAATATTCCTTTTTGGGAGACAATTCCAACCTTCATGTGATCATTTCATCAAATTTAGAGGTGATTCAAGAGAAAAATCAGCTTACTTTTCTGAGGAAGTACAAGTCTGTCATAGGCTGTTCAATTGCTGATATCAAAGGGATAAGTCCAGCATTCTGTATGCATAAAATTCCAATAGAAGCTGAGTGTAAGACCATAGTAGATTCCCAATGTAGACTCAACCCCAATATGATGGAAGTTGTGAGATAAGAAGTGATTAGGTTTCTAGATGCAAGAATAATTTCTCCAATTTTTGATAGTCACTGGGTCAGTCCTGTCTAGGTGGTACCCAAAAAAGTGGAGTGAAAGTGGTCAATAGTGAAAGGAATGAGAAAATCAAGACAACAGAAGTGAATAAATGGAGATTTTGTATAGAATAAAGAAAATTGAATGCTGTCACAAGAAAGGATCACTTCCACATCCCATTTTTCGATCAAATGTTTTAGAGGTTAGTAGGAAATGAATTCTTCTGCTTTCTTGATGGCTATTCTGGTTACCACCAGATTGCCATTACACCTAAGGACCAAGAGATAACCACCTTCACCTGTCCATTTGGGACATTTTCCTACCGGCGGATGCCCATTGTATTGTGTGGTGATCCTGCCACTTTTCAGAGATGTAGGATGACAATTTTTTCAGACATGATTGAGAGGATTATTGAAGTGTTCATGGATGATTTTTCTGTTGTGGGAGATAACTTTGAGAACTATCTAAAAAATCTGGAACTAGTGTTAGAATGTTTCCAAGAAACCAACGTAGTGTTAAACTGGGAAAAGTGCCAATTCATGGCCACTGAAGGCATAGTTTTGGGACACAAGGTTTCTAACAAGGGGCTAGAGGTCGATAATGCTAAAATTGAGGTCATAGAAAAGATTCCCCCAGCTCAAAATGTCAATGGTATTAGAAGTTTTTGGGGTCATGCTGGGTTCTACAGGAGGTTCATTAATGATTTTTCTATGATTACTATACCCATGTGCTCCCTAATGGTTAAGGAAACACCCTTTGTCTTGGATGACACATGTCTAGAGGCTTTTAATTTGCTCAAGGACAAATTAACTACTTCACCTATTATCACTGCTCGTGACTGGCAACTTCCCTTTGTGGTTATGTGTGATGGTAGTGACTTTGCAGAAGGATATGTGTTTGGATAGGGGAAGGATAAGAAACTTCATGTTATTTACTATGAAAGAAAGCTCCTAGATGATGCCTAAAAGAATTATTATACCAATAAAAAGGAGTTGGATGCTGTCATGTTTTCTTTGGAAATGTTCAGCCAGTATTTGATAGGATCAAGGATCATAGTTTTTACAGATCATTCAGCCCTTAAGTATATGCTGGCTAAAAATGAATCAAATCTGAGACTGATGAGGTGGACCTTATAGTTATAAGAAATTTATTTAGTGATTAAGGATAAGAAAGGGGCTGAGAAAGTTGTTGCAGATCATTTTTCCAGATTGCCTAATTATTCCCCGAGTAAGGAACCAATAGAGATAAACACATCCTTCCCTGATGAACAATTGTCTACTGCTTCTGTGCAGCAGTCTGCTTGGTTTGTAGACTATGCCAACTTTCTAGTAGCTGGAGTCTTTCCCAAGGATCTCTCACACAACCAGAGGAAGAGTTTTATATCTGAACTGAAATATTATTTTTGGGATGACCCTCTTCTCTTTAGGAGGTGTGCTGATGGGATTTCGATAATATGTGTGGTTGAGGATGAGATTTTTCCCATACATTAGAGCTGACATTCATCACCTTGGGGTGTCCACCATGGAGGAGAAATGACTGCTCAAAAGGTCCTACTGGCTAGTTTCTACTGTCCAACAATGTTTAATGATTCCAGGAGTCTGGTTATTGGCTGTGCAAAATGTCAAATATTTGGAAATGTTGGAATGAAGGCAGGAACTACCCCAGAAAGGTATTCAGGAGGCCTAAATCTTTGGTGTGTGGGTCTTTGACTTCATGGGACCATTTCCATCTTCTTATGGGAATGAGTACATATTGGTTTATATAGACTATGTGTCCATGTGGGTTGAAGTAGTAGATCTTCCTGATAACTCAACTGCTAGTGTTGTGAAATTCATTAAGAAAAACATATTTTATAGATTTGTTGTGCCCCGAGCATTCATCACTGATAATGGGACTCACTTCAAGAATTATATGTTCAAAGGTTTGATAGAGAATTATGGTTTCTCACATAGGACATGCACGACTTACCACCCATAGTTTAGTGGAAAAAAAGATGTTTCAAACATAGAGATCAAACAAATTTTTAGAGAAAACAATGTCTATCTCTAGGATAGACTAGTCAAGGAAATTGGATGAGGCCCTTTCGGCCTAAATAAATGCTTACAAGACTCCTATAGGGTTGTCACCATATATTATACTCTTTGGGAAAACATGCCATCTACCTATTGAGTTACAGTAGAGAACTTATTGGGTAGTGAATGTACTTAACTTTGATTTTAAGTCTCCTGGTGAGAGGAGACTGCTGGAGCTGAGTGAGCAGGATGAGATTTGAAGAGAGTCCTATGAGAATTATGAAATTTAAAAAGAAAGAACGAATGATTTTCATGACTCAATCATTCAAAACAAGAATTTAAAGGTTGGTGAGAGGGTCCTGCTGTTCAATTCAAGATTGAAGCTGTTTCCCGGAAAGATGAAGTCCAAGTGGTCAGGACCCTTTACCATTGTTAGAGTTTTGGT
Organism: Viscum album; assembly: GCA_963277665.1. NCBI lineage: Eukaryota > Viridiplantae > Streptophyta > Magnoliopsida > Santalales > Viscaceae > Viscum > Viscum album. Next base: position 538,815,820 of record OY728157.1, read on the forward strand.
TAATGGAGCTGTTGAGCTGGTTGGAGAAGAGAATCGGCCTTTCTTAGTTAATGGTCAAAGAATAAAAAACTTTTTTGAAGGGCAGTCAACGGGCTTGGCAACATATCTCTGTGGGAAGAAAGAGCTGATTCAAGTCTAACTAAGGACAATAAACTCAGTGTTGCTTGGGAACTAATCCATAGTAGCTTTGTTTTTTTATTTTTTATTTATAGTTTTCAATAATTTTCATCCATGATTCTTGTTCTCTGGTTCAATTTCTTAACTGCTGATGGTACCTCATGATCTCTTGTTGTGTTAGAGAGAGTTTTTGTTGCCAGAAACTTGGCAAGAAAACACAATGGAGCAATCCACTGCATCATATGGATAAAATTTATCTATACTCACTTTATTGGGTTACATATCTTGAAATTTAAAATCTGAAATCTTATTTTACTATTTTTCACTTTTCAAGTTAATGAAGAGGAGTAACAACCTAGTGATGCTAAAGTGGATATGTTGATGAACGCCACTTCTAATGGGTCAATAATTTAGGGAAGTGTTGTTCTGCCTTTTTCACATTCAATGACTTACTTACACTTCACTGTGAACTAAGTGTGGGGGGCTTACTCCCAATCTGTGAGAAATGAATGTAATTATTGCATGGGTGTGTTGCTGCTAGTATCTAGAGAGTTGAATATTATTTTGAGCTGATTTATAGAACCTTCTTGCACCCATTGCATTCAATTTCATTGAGCTGCTGCTGCACGTTATTGTTAATCATGCTATTATTTGAAGTAAATTTATAAAATCTTTTGTCTGCTCTTCAAGCATTCAAAGAATGAACTTTTTAGGAACAAAATTGTACATGGTTGCTAGTGAGGCTGGTGGGGTTGGACGTTTTTGTTTTTATTTTGTTTTTGTTTTTATTTTCTGTCACTTTTATATGTGGCAAATTATTTTTGAACTTCATTGATACCCCTCTATATCATTTTTCATTAGAAATTTCAATCTATTTTGAAAATTAAACTGTCTCCCAACTTGAGATTCCACATTGGGGACAATGTTGGGTTTTAAGTGTGGGGAAGAGGGGTCATTCTAGTGCCACATCAGTTCTTCATCATAAGTTCCTCAGGTTCCCACGTTGCCTCTTCCATCTCACGGTTCTTCTATAGAACATTTACAAGATGAGTCGTCCGGTTTCTCAGCACTTGCTCTCTTGTATCAAGAATCTAGACAAGATCATCGCAATATGATTGATCGGGTTCCAGTTATACTTCCTCATAGGTGAGTACATGCATTGATTCAGGCATGAATTTTCTCAATAGTGATACGTGGAACGCATCGTGAACTTTGGAGAGACTTTGTTCCATTTTCGAACAGTAAGCTACAACCCCAATTCGTTCTAGAATTTAGAATGCTCCTATGTACCTGGGACTCAATTTACATTTCTTGTCCAAACTTATAACTTCCTTCCATGGAGATACCATCAAGAAAACAGGATCTTTTACCTGAAATTCCAAATCCATCCTTCGGTTATTGGTATATCTCTTCTGCCTACTTTGAGCTGATTTGATGTGATTTTGGATTACCTTCACCTTTTCCATCATTTCCTCCAATAGTTCTGGGCCTACGAGTTTTCTTTCAACAACATCATCCCAACAGGTTGGTGTGCAACATCTCTTTATGAATAACACTTCATATGGTGCCATATGAATACTTGAATAGAAACTATTGTTATAGGAAAATTATACCAGAGGAAAATATTGATCCCACATACCTTGAAAGTCATTTGAGCATTATCTCAACATGTCTTCTAAGGTTTGAATAGTCCGTTCTGATTGTCCATCTGTTTGAAGGTGGTAGGCGGTGCTGAAATGAAGTTCAGTATCCAGGGATTTCTGAAGACTTTTCCAGAATCTTGATGTAAAACATGGATCATGATCATAAACAATCAATAGGGGTACTCCATGAAGTCTCAAAACATCATTAATATAAAGTCTTGCTAGAAGTTCAAGTGATATAACTTCCCTTAAAATCCATAGGACTTCGAGAACTATTTACTTGTCTTATCAACACATGATACTATTTCTCCATATGATGATAATAAATGGGAGACTATTTCCCTTATAAATTCTAGCTTAAGACCATGAAAGATATGATCCTTATTAATCTTTGGATCATGTGTGTTGCTGGAGTTCTCATTCCTTCTACAGGGCACCATTTCTAAACAATGGCATACAATAGATAAGTTTATGAATATGAACACCTAATCCCAGACATGTAAAACACTTAACATAAATTAAACTATTTATGGATATAATCCATAATAAAAAAATGTCTTCATTGAGGAATTATATAATCATAAACCCTTCATAATGGTTTGTAAAGAAAATGGAAATTATCATAATCATATCCCCCGGGAGTGTCGTAACCAAAAGTGCAGTAACGCCTGTTGTCATGCACCATATCTCGTTCGAGTCTAGCTCAAAGTGGTGTTTTCAGGTTTTACCCCTAGGTATATCTGTGCCAGAGCCTCCTCTACCTTCTCGTATCCAGGAAGAGATGTATTGCATGGAAAAACCAAAAAATCTCTAAAATACCAAAATTCCAGGATGTTCTTCTATACTAATCCTCAACGTCTATCTTAGGGCTATGTGCTCTAATCAAATTTTATCTATATCTAGCTTTTATGGTTTGTACTAAAATTCATTTGATACCAACTGTAACGCCATGACCCAAGTTACCCAGAGTCAGTGAATTATTACGTATCGTTTGCATGATCACAAAAGAACATGTCTCGAATGACCTATTATTTCAGTAACCTTGGAAACACTATATACATCAATAAATATTACATTACATCATTAAATGAAAACTAAAAAAATAGTCTCCTTAGTCCACACTCAAATCCCCTCATACTATTCCTGCAGGCCATTCATAAAATACTTTATCACATCCTGTGAAAAATAAAACATAGAAATTGGTGAGCTCAGATGCCCAGTAAGGATAAAAATATAGTGGAAAATTTCGTAAATCTGCATTAACATTTAAGGAAAAGTAAGTGGTTTCATATCTCACTTTTAATTCCATGAGATTTCCATTTTCACCACTTATTTATTAGATGTTGTGTTTCTACTGCACATGATTGTATTCATTGTATAATATACTTTAATTTATGGATATTTACATCATCATTTTATGATCCTTCTTTCATGGGTGTATTTTTCGTATGTTACCAAATCAATAAGGGAATTTGAAATTTTAATTTCCACTCATTCGGCTTTACGGATACATCATTGATTATTTTACTCCAAGATTATGTGTGTAATCAATATTTATTTTATTATGTCATAATTTCCACTCCCATTTATGTTGATACACTTTTGAAACACATAATCACTCCATTGATAAAATCTCATGTAATAAATATGAACATGATAAGAGTAATTTTAACTCAATCTCCATTTACTGAGTTAAATATCCAATTCATTGGTGTTGTTTTTACAAGAATATGTGTGAATGTCTTATGAATGATTTACACTAAATATCAAATCATATTTACTTTATTTATATTTTTCACACATAATTATGTCGTTGATTTATCCTTAACCTAAGGATACGGTCTTTATAAGAGATTTCATCTCAATTTACATTCCATTGAGGTTGTTATACACCAAATCATTTTTATATGGTTTATATAATGTACTTTTACATAGTATATCATGAATTTCTTTATTCTCATGATATTAGAATGTTTTTATTACCTCAATTATTTGTATTCAAGTGTCTCTCTTTTGGTTACGAACTCTAACTAAAATATTATTTTAAAATGATTTAATGATTTATTATTATAAATCATTCTCATTAATTTCCATGTTTTAAAAATTGTTTTAAATATTTATATATATGGAAATTAATGTTTTAAAATCAAATCTCCTTTTAAATGTTTCAAAGTTGTATGGGACACTTTTATTCCAAAATCTATTTTTAAATGGCTACTTGACAAATAGTATGACTTTTAAATGTTTTCAAGAAAAAAGGGATATTTCTCTCAATTAATTTTGTATATTATTTTCAACTATGTCAATATCCTTCATTATTATCTATTGAGGTTAATATGAAACAATACAATCTTCGTAGCATGTGTTGTACACACCTTTGAGATTCTAACACACCACGACCAATCAATGTAGCAGTTATTAATTGTAATACAAAATTTTTAAAATTTTATTAATTTTATCTCTAAAAATTGACTAAATATTTGGATTTGGAATATCGAAATTATCCTTGGGTGAAATTTTGGTATTTTCGGATGACTTTTATATTTTGACAAATAGTGAAAATTAGTAAATTTTCATTAGAAACATCTTTTTTAGTAAAAATAATTAATAGTGATAAATTATGTTTTTGGGTGGTTTTAAAGTATATTTAGAATATATTTTTACCATTTAATATAATTTTGGTCATTGGACCTAATTTTACAATTAAACCGGACATAAACGAATGTTAATCTTTTGATAGTTATTATTTCTTAAAAACACGGTTTTGTTTTGACAGGGGGAATTAATTTTAAATTAATTTCTACCAATTTTGTGTTTGGAATTTTGAAAATTGGATTCCATATTTAGAATCTATATGTCCAATTTGTGTAAATATGTAACTTTTATTTTTAGACATTTTGAATAATTACTTCGGTAAATATTTGATTTACCATGGTTAATGGGTAATTCTGGTAAATATGGGTAAAAAATATAATTATAATAATAACAAATTACCCTAAAACGTGTCATAACATTATTGGTTGATACATTTCTGACCATGGTCATCTATGGGTCTATTTTTGGACCACATGGATCCACTTGTTGGTGATAAGGACACATAATATTAATTATGTTAAAGTAAATACAAAAATAACATAAGCATATATCATTTAGCAAAACAATTTTTTATAGGGTTATATATGTTATATTTTCGTCTATAAATATTCATTAGAAATATAAAACTATTTAATACATAATGGTATTTTATTTATAATTTTTATAAATTTAATAATTAAATTTATTTATGACACAATAATGATGTGGTATTTTCCTTAATAATAAAAGAATCAAATAATTGGTTTTATGAAAGTTAAAATAAATATAATTTTAACTTTTTTGATGACATACCAGAATTTTACTGGTTAATATTAAATTTTATGATTTCATAAATTAATTTTATTCTAATTAATAATGTAATTATGATATAACAAAAATCAATTATTGAATAGTGTCAAAATTGATATAAATGAGTTTTTAAAACAAATATTATATTAATAATTGATATTCGATTCCTAAAATTCTATGGATCGGCCAAAGGACTTATATAATGGTAGGTGTATTATTAATGGACCACTTGGCGGGTCACTAGGATGTATATAGTATGATTATTAACTATATAATATAATAATACAAAGTGACATGGTAAATGTCAAACTAATTAACTAAGAGTTAAAACTAAAAGATAAGGTTAATATAATGAACCAAACATGTCTAAAATATATTGGTTGAAAGGATTTAGGCACATCCCCACCTTATACTTTTAATAATTCACTTTGGAGACATTATAAATCTAATATTAATTTATTATAAAATAGTACTTTAATTTTTTCTGAAAGAGCCCCTCCTCCCCCTTATAAATGGACACGACTTATAACCAATTCATCACACCTTAAAAGCCTTTCGGTTCTCCCAAAACATAACAAAATATTCTCTAAAATAACCTCACTTCATCCTAGAGTCCTAAGTTTGATCATAAATCCACCCTAAGGAGCCATTTTGATCAAATAAAAAGGAAGAACCCGAAGAAGTTGTAATGTTTTAACCACCCTCTTTAATGTTCCTTTCTTATTCACCTTCTTATTTATTCATTTTTTCCATTATAAAATAATAACTCAAATATCATATATATAATATAATGTTATTATAAATTTTTTACAACCATATTCAGTATTCTATCCATCCTTTGAATGACATGTCACCATACGTGCGTACGCACGGCCTACCGTCTCCACGTCGTGGTGTAATTGTTAATCAATTCATTATTATTTGGATGGATATAATAATGATGTGTAATTCATGTAAATAATAAATATAACATGATCATGATTTTTTATATATGATATACCATCCAATTATATATTATTTTAATATCAAAAGAATGATATCGTCGGTCGTGCATACGGACGGACTACCGTCTCCAGGAACGTGATAAGATTCATTCCCCATAGTATCCATTCAATTCTAATTCTCATTTTATTATTAAAAATATTTTTTAAGTTCTTGAAATCATTATGTAAATGAATAAGATACAACCTATCCACAAAAAAACATGGCTTATTTAAAAAACATGTAAAAGAAAACGAGTATGTTAACACCTGAAACGACGATAATACTATGATTATTATTAACAAAGAATTGTTAAAAGATCATATATTATATCATATTAATGTATATGATTCTTGTATAATTTAATAACAATTATTTTTACATTATAAAAAAGGTTAACCTACCCTCATACACGGGAAAATACAAGGTAAGGGTTTATTTCACAATCTCTTCATTTTCCGAGGTTGTTTATAAGTAATTATCTACATGGACATATTTATCACCCACATACATGTTTCATAAAAATTTATTTCAATTATTTCTTACTATTTTACAGAATATGGGTTAAAGTAATTTATACCCTTGTTTGACATTGTATAATAAGTTTATAAAGGAATATTTACGTCATTTTCCAAACAAAGTCCTTTTTAACCTTTTTGACAAATTAATGTTAGAATATCTCTTTTTTTAACTTATACGGAAGGTGTATCTATTTTCCACCATTTTAAAATCTTCTAAGTTTCCCTTACAAGTTTATAAAAATATTTTAAAAGTAAATGTTTTATTTTATAATTATGTGACTTTTAAATGATTCAAAACACAGATATTTCTCTCAAATAGTTTTGATTTCATCTAACTCAACATCCTTTGATTTATTTTAAGCTTATTTAACGTTTATTTATTATGATACAAAACTTAGATATTCTATTGATGTGTTTGTGATATGTTTTACTAAGGATGTGTTATTTTTATACCATTCATGGTTTATGGAGAATTTATTTACATTTCGTATGCTAGTTTTAATACGAATTTTTATGTTAGGTTTAAACCTGTTCATTTGAGGAATGCATTGGACTTAGTAAGTGACAGGTGGAGCCCGCTATAGCTCCTTGATGCATCGGTAGGTCTAATGAGACAAACTAGTGTCTTGGCACGAGGCCTTGAGAAAATATTATTTTTATTCTTTGCATGAGGCCTAGGCTATGTGGTTATGATAGTCTAGCATTATGCATTCCATCATTATAAAAGTGGTTATTGATATTTCATATGATTATTCGAATAGTAGAATATCCATGTGAATAATTAAATGGCATTATTTCATTTTATATCTACCACATTATGGTAAAGTTCATGTGTAAAAAGATTTTGTTTTAGTTATAAATTTCCTTAAATGTTTATGCTTATTTATAAATGATTACGCTATATTGTTATCCTTACTGGGAATCTGAGATCACCCCTTTATATGTTTTATTTTTCTCAGGATGTGAAGAGGTTATTTATTAATGACATACATGGATAGTATGAGGGGATATGAGTGTGGACTGTGGGGACTATGTTGTTGTGGTTTTCATTTTATGATGAAATGTAAACTTTATGAATATATCTAGTGTTTCCAAGGCCACTAAACTAATCGGTCTTTCGAGACATGATCTTTTTTTATTATGCCAATGATACGTAATAATAAACTAACTCTGGGTAACTAGGGTCTGAGCATTACATAGGACACATGTTAGTCTAATAATAATATCATTTTACCCATAATTACAATATTTACTTTTAACCGTGGTTAATAAAATTATAATGTTACTTTTCACCAAGAATTATTTTCAAATTATTGAACCACATTTTACATACCGATGTCAACCGTGTCTCTGAGATTTTTGAAATTCAACTCATAGAAGTGGTAAAATTATTTTTTATGTAAATTTTCAAATTCTCATAGGAGATGAGTAAAAGATGGTAAAATGATCGATAAAATTTTTATATTTCTAAATTTATATAAAATGAATCCAATGAATTACATTGAATTTATATAGGTAATATGTATCTATTTTTACCTAAAATAAATTTAAATAAAATAATTATTTATTTAAATATATGGTTGATTTTAAATCATAAGATATTGTTTTTCAGTACTCCTCATAAATTGAATGTTTTCATAAAAAATAAAAAATTTACTCTCAGATAATTTAGATATTATGAATTCAAAAATGAATTCCATTTTACCAAATTCAAATCACAGAAGCTGCATTTATTAATTTAAAATTAATCCCCTTTGTCAAAAATAAAAAGTGTATTTTTAAGTATTAAACTATCAAATGATTGGCACTTTTTTATGTCCAATTTCAAAGCGAAATTACATACAATGACCCGAATTGGATTAAATGGTAAAAATATAATCTATTTATACTTAAAAACAATTAAAATGTATAATTTAACACTATAAATTATTTTTATTAAAAAATTTGTTTTCAGTTAAAATATAGGACTTTTCTCTATTCACCCAAATATGAATGTTTTCAGAAAAACACCAAAAAGTTATTAAAACTAAATTCATAAGTATCGATTTTATAGAAGAAGTTTATTTTGTCAAATTGAATATATAAAAGGTTCAAATATTTTATTTAAAGAATGTTCTCCATTAAAAGGCGGTAAAATTTAATTTTTTTGATAAATACATCTTTTTTCTGAAAAAAATGAATTTGTTCTTAAATTATGTCTAATAAACTCAAAATATGGATTCTAAAATTATAATGATTATATAAAGTTAAAAATATAGTTAATAATATTCATAACCTCTTTTTAATGTGTAGTTTGGTAAGTCATGGTGCTCTTGAACTCAGTGTTGCGTGTAGTGCAAGTTATTGAATTACTTTGATTAAATAACGTACTATGGAATCATGGGGTGTTACAGTGATGATTTTGGATCCATGTTCCATGTAATAAGATCAAAAATAAATAATAAAATAATATATACGAATTTATATTTATTATATTGGATTTCGGAATGTTTATGAAGGAAGGTGAGACATAAGGTAAGGGATTTATATTCTCTGTTTTTTTTCAAGGGGATATATTAAAACACACCACTCAATTATGTTAGTATGATTTTTATATATTCATTTTTCATGTAATTTCATGAATTTTCATTGTTTCATGATATTTTAAGTTTCATTTTATGTTATGAATTATTGGGTCTTACGATTCAAAAGATTACTAAAGAAGTAAGGGATTATCGGCTCATGTTTATTTCCAATGAGACAAATTTTATTTTCACCACATGTTTCTATTTTGTTGTGTATACACATTCCATTAATTTAGTTTCTGATTATTATAATTAAATTATTTGTGATTTAAATAACATATATTTTTTCTCTCTTTCATGATGTATTTGTTTAGAAATTACGAAAGTCAGTAATGGTTTTTCGTCTCAAGTTTCCTTCTTTGGGACATGAGTTTTTTATGAACCTTTCATATTCTATGAGGGTATATACATCCATTTTTACATTTTATATCTCGAATATCCTTATTTTTATAATTTTAAAAGTTTCATATAATTTTATTCTTTCAATAGGTTTACAATTGAATGTTACTAATGTGGTAAGATCTTTATGTTACAATCACATCATTTATATAGATTGTTTATGAATAATATTGAAATGCCTGGATCGGTTGTGATCACTGAGAGGGGAGGGGTGAATCAGTGATAACTTTTTCTTTTTATGAATTGTTCCCTTTGGATTATCAATTCAACCTCTGCAGCTGGTTAAAGCCTGGATCTACTCTTTTAGTGGTGCAGTAATAATGAGAGCACAGAACACAGATATTTACAAGGTTCGGTACAAAGACCTACTCCTTGCCGTGTTGGTTACACCCCCCAACACGGATTCTTCACTATGCCAAAAGATGATTACACAGTAATTGGTTGCCCCCCCAATTACAAGTTGGTTAAACCCCCCAACTCCACAGCATCATCTTCATCATGGCTCCACTTCACTTCTTCAAAGGTGTTCTTCAAAACTTCAAGTAGCTTCAACAGTCTTCAAAAGATCTTGTTGGTCTTGCTCACCAAAAACCCAATCACTTAGAATGATTAGTTCTTTTGTATTCACACACATAAGTGTGTACTCCTCTTCTTCTTAAAGTTGATCTTCTTCACATGTGCACACATACACTACTCATTCTTTTAGTGCACACACTTGACTTGTCCTTCTTCTTCAATTTATAAACACACAAAGTGTGGTCTTCCTTTTGCACCCAAAGCACAAAGGTCCTCAGCCTTCTCTTGTTTTGCACCCACCAGCCGTAGGGCCTTCTTCTCCACTTGTCACACACACTAGATGTGGTGGCTTTTACTGCCTTCCGCGCAAGGCACCAAGCCGCGCAAGCACTTGGGTGCACAAAGGCCACGCAAGACCTCGGGTGTGCAAAGTGCAACACCTCGGGCGCGCAGGTGCAAGAGCACAAGCGGCCGCGAAAACACCTCCAGCCACGCAAGTCTGCGGGCAGAGAGGGATGCAACCTCGGGCGCGCAAGGATTCGGCCTCGGGTTCTTCCTGTCGCGCAAGGGAGTAGGCGCGCAGGGAACACTTCAAAGCCTCGGGTGGCCTCGGGACAACAGCCGCGCAATGTTTTGCGCGGTGGATTCTTTCTTCGCGAGGCAGAGGCACTCACGGGTCTTTTGATTTTCGAGAAAGGATCAGTAAGCCTATTCATGCCTCGAGTCTTCTTTTTATAGGCGAGGAAGGCTTCAAATCCTCCGCGTGATTTAACTTCAAAATCCCGAACTTTTCGGTTCTTTAAAATCTTCAAATCTTGATTTTTATACTCTGTTTCAACGCAGGTTTCCTTTTCTTTTCCTTCGGTTTCCTCCACGTGCATGTGACTTAGAACGCATGCACGGCCTTCGTTAAGGCTTATGCATGCACATCATGCTCTCCACGTGGCCTCGGCAACTCCGTTTTCCTCGGCTGAAGTCTGAATTCTTTCTCGATGCATGCATGCAACATTTTAATGCATGCATGAGTTCAGTGTGGCCAGACGAGCACGAGGGAGCCTTCGACTTCGAAAATGGTGGCCGGGAACTCGAATTTTGTCTTCGGGGAGGCTCGGGTTCAGCGGCGGCTTCGCGGGAGGCTTCGGCTCGAGCTCGAGGTGGAAGACGAGCCACGACCGTCGGATCAGGCGATGGAGATACATCGGACGGCCGCGATCTGGTTGCCTCGCCGCGGATCAGTTGTGCGGCTTAGATCGTCCGCGTGATCAATCGAGCGGCTCAGATTCAATCCCGGTGAAAAATGCGCATCCCACATTGAAACGGCCCGCGATTTTCACGTGGTTAATTACCCTGGCGCTCTCCACCACACGCCAGTTGAACTTCTCCCCTCTCGGTGCCGCCCCGCACCGGGTTCTCTCGGGCGTGGTGCCCTAGTGCCCATGCCTTGGGGTTGAACCCCCAAGGTGCCTTGGCTGGCCAATTTTTTTTGGCAAAGTAACAAATAAGAATTTGTCAAAAACAAAGTCCTCCATGAAAAATACCAATTCAAAATGCCAAATTCCTCCTCCTCTATTCTTCTTATCTTATCTTCTTCATCTTAAGAATTCCTCCATTTCTTCTTCTCACATGATCTTCACATAGGATATGGAATTCAAAAGGTTCATCTTCATCAATCGAACTCCTGAATCACTTATAATCTTTAATGTTCTTTATTGATCTAATCAGAGATCAATTGGATCATCTTCATGTTCACATGCACTAAGTGATAGTGCATGGACTTCATTAAACCACTTCATCCACTTAGAAGTAGTGAATGGATCATCTTGCTTCTTCAACTCCTCATGCATTGTGAAGACAATGCATGGTCTTAAAAAAGTGTTGTGACTTTGTATCCAGTTGATACAAGTTCTTGGAACATTAAGAACAGCTCAACAATCGTCAGATTTTATGCTTCAATAATCATCAATCTTCATGATGTACTTCATCAAATGGCACACCATGACAAGTTATTGACAACAAACAATCTTCAAGATGTACTTCATCAGATGGCACACCATGACAAGTTATTGACAACAAATGCAATTACTTCACTTGGGCACAACAATCTCCCCCTTTGTATTTGGTTGTCAATACTCCGAAGCACACTGAGAGAATGTCGTGTGTGCCTGATGATTTCTCCCCCTTATTGGCCAACAAATGCAAAGGGATGAATGAAAGCCATACTCAGAGTATAGAGCTTCTGGAATCTGCACAACTTCAAGTACCAATGCTCCCCCTGAGGGGATGCACTCATCTCCTTCAATTCCCTGCATGTAAGTACAAGAATAGAAAAATTTAGGGAATAAGGAGGGACCTTCTTCTTCCTCAGGTGAGAGTAGAAGGCTGAACATGAAGTTTCAGCCTCAATTCAACAAATCTTTCCGTAGGCATAGCTTTGGAGAAAATGTCTGCCACCTGATCTTGAGTAGGAATGTAGTCTAGCTTTATGTCTCCACTGGCGACCCTTTCTTTGATGAAATGATATTTTATATCAATGTGCTTGGATCTGGAGTGTTGGATAGGATTCTTAGACAACCCAATTGCACTTTGATTATCACATAAGATCCTCAATGGTTTTTCAGCTTTAATCCTCAAATCTGCTAGCTGCACCTGCATCCAAATCATTTGAGTACATGCATGTGTAGCGGCCACATACTCTGCTTCAGCTGTGCTCAATGTTACAGAATTTTGTTTCTTGCTGTACCAGCTAACACATCCTTCTCCCATAAAGAAGGTTCCACCAGATGTGGATCTTCTATCAGTGCAATCACCAGCCCAATCAGCATATGTGAATCCCAACAACTTTATGTTTGCACTGTGTTTGTATAAGAGTCCATAGTTGAGGGTTCCTTTAACATATCTCATGATTATTTTGACTGCAGTTAAATGAGATTCTTTTGGATCACTTTGGAATCTGGTATACAAAGTCACTGCATATGCTATATCTGGCCTTGAGGCCGTGAGATAAAGTAGACTGCCAATAATTCTTCTGAACTCTTTCTGATCAACATTGTTGCCTTCTCCATCCTTGCATAGCTTGGTTCCGACAGAAATGGGTGTGGAGACTTCCTTTGAACTTTCCATTCCAAACCTTTTCACTAAGTCCCTTGCGTACTTTTCTTGTGAAAGAAATATGGAGTTTTGTCTTTGTTCCACCTGAAATCCTAGAAAATATGTCATTTGACCAAGCATTGACATTTCAAAAGTTATTTTCATCTGCACAGCAAATTCTTCACATAGTCCTTCCTTGTTACCCGCAAAAATGGTATCATCCACATAGATAATGACTATGAGGGTACCATTGGCCATTTCTCTGACATAGAGGTTACTGTCAACTGTTCCTTTGACAAATTTCATGTCTTTAAGACAACCATCAAATTTTGAGTACCAGGCTCTAGGGGCCTGCTTCAATCCATACAAGGCTTTTCTCAATCTGCACACCATACTACCATCTTTGTCCAGCAAAAATCCCTCTGGTTGTTCAATATACACCTCTTCTTCAAGATCTCCATTCAGAAATGCAGATTTCACATCCATCTGATAGACCTTGTACTGCTTGTGTGCTGCAACTGCTAAGAACATTCTGATAGTTTCCAATCTTGCAACTGGTGCAAAGGTTTCCTCAAAGTCGATTCCTTCCATTTGTGAATATCCTTTGCATACAAGTCTGGCCTTGTTTCTGGAAACTTCTCCCTTTTCATTGAGTTTGTTTCTAAACACCCACTTTGTCCCAATAACATTTTTATTTTTGGGCCTTGGCACAATATCCCAAGTGGAGTTCTTTTCAATTTGATTGAGTTCCTCATGCATAGCTTGTATCCATTCCTCATGTACAACTGCTTCAGCCACTGTGTGATGTTCAACTTGAGAAACTAGTGCAGTCTGATCTTCCAATCTCAATCTTCTTCTAGTTCTTACTGAGGACTGTAGGTCTCCAAGGACATTTTCTGTGTCAACATGCATCTTCAATTTGTTGTATCTTCTTCTTCCATTTTCATTACCTTCATCTTCATCACTGGTATATTCAGAGTTGATCTCACCAGCAGTTGGTGTTGGCTCAGGTAATTCTGCATTCTTCTGTTCCAAGGCTGTGTCATTCTTTGAGTCATCATCATCCACAGTGTATGGTTTGGTGTTGTTTTCAATTATTATGACATCACTGCAGTCAATCATTTTATTCAACCTCTTATTCCAGCATCTGTAGCCTTTTCCATTAGGTAGGTAACCCATAAAGATTCCTTCTTCACCTTTTTCTTCAAACTTTCCCAGATTGATGTTTTTAATCTTGATGATGCAGGGACTGCCAAAGACTTTGAAATATTTAACAGTTGGTTTTCTGTTAAACCACATTTCATAGGCTGTCGTTTGTGTTTCTGGTCTCAGGAGACATCTGTTCTGTATGTGTATAGCAGTGCATACTGCTTCTCTCTAGAAAAACTTAGAGATATCATGCTCAGCTAACATAGTCCTCCCCATTTCATCTATGCTTCAATTCTTTCGTTCAGCCACTCCATTCTGTTGTGGAGTATATGGTGTACTATATTGATGTTTGATTCCATGCTTGACCAGATAGCTTTCAAAGACATCACCGGTATATTCTTTTCTGTTGTCTGATCTTACTTTCTTGATGCAGAGCTCCAGTTCCTTCTCAGCCTGCCTTCTGAAAGTCTTGAACATCGTGATTGCCTCTGACTTGTGTTTCATGAACATGACATTGGTCATCCGAGTGTAATCATCAATGAAGGTTATAAAATAGAAATCTCCTCTTGTAGACTTCTGTCTCATTGGTCCACATATGTCTGTATGGATGAGTTCAAGAGGTCTAGTAGACATGATATCAACTCCTTTGTGTGACCTATGGGTCAGTTTTCCCTTCTGACATGTGTCGCAGACTTCATCTCTTTCTCTCTTTAATTTGGGTAGATCTCGTACAACATTGTACTTCAGAATTTCACTCATACTCCTTTGACCAAGATGGCCAAGTCTTCTATGCCAGAGGTTGTTTTCATCTTTAGAGCTAAGAAAACAAGAATTGATGGGATCACCAATTTGAAATAGATTTCCAGTGGTTCTTCTTCCTTGAGTGATGATTTTTCCATCCTTTGAGCTCTTGATGATGCATGAGTCCTTCTGGAACAACACCTCATGTCCATCATCACATAATTGACTTACACTCAGTAGGTTGTGCTTTAATCCTTCAACAAACAACACATCATTGGATTTTAGATTTGTTGTTGCAATCATAGCCTTTCCAACTCCCTTGATTTTCAGAGAACGATCATTTCCAAACACCACGGTTCCTCCCTTATGACTTTCAAGGATGCTTAGAATTTTTGTATCACCAGTCATGTGGGATGAGCATCCACTATCATGAATCCATGACTTGGTTTTACTGCTGGCTTTTAGAGCCACTTCAGCAAAGCATGTGATTTCATCATTGGTTTCTTGAATGCCTTTCCCTTTCATGTCTTTGACTTTTTGTTTATGAAGAGTTGTCATACATTTATCAGCTCTATGACCTTGTTGGTCACATCTTCCACAAGCTTCACTCAGGTAGTCAAATGTGTTCTGAGTTGGTGGTTTTGATGCTTTCTGCAAAACACTCTGGGTTTCAGGATGTCTCCCCCTTGACTCATGCTTCATGTTTGGACGAGACATGTTATACCAGCATGCATAGGCCTTATGTCCAAACACACCACAACACCAGCAGTAGCCTCTGAACCTTGACCTTCTTTGTTGATAAGAGTCATGTTGTAATTTTCTGTCCAAGATTTGAGTAGTCCTTCCTGAGGATTTCCTTTCTTCCATTGAAGATGATTTTACACAGATTGGTTCATGCCATGTTTGTCTCAATTTTATCTTTGAACCTGCATTGTTAGAAATAACAGATGTATTTTGAGATTTACTTAGTGGTAAATTGACCTGCCTCTGAGCACCAGCATAAGATGATTCTGCCTTGACCTCAACAGCCATGTTGATGTCTTCTCTCATCTTTGTCAAGCTATTCTGTGCATCAATCCACTTGGAATGTGTCAGTGATTGCTCTTCTTCTTTGAGGTGAAGTTTCTCCTCAAGATCTTTTGCTATCTTGTCCAGCTCAGCTACCTTCAGTTTGTGTCTCTTGATTTCATCAATGTACATTGTCTCTTTCTTCATACATTCTTCCAACTCCTCAGTCATCCTTTTGGTTTCCTTTTGTAACAATCTCTTCTCTTTCTTGAGTCCAGTGTTCTGTTCAAGGCAAGCCACTAATTCATCTTTCAATCTGTATTCATGCTCTGTTCGTTCACTTTCATAATCTTCACTGCTGCAGGTATCAAACCCTTTTTCTACATGAGCCATAAAATTCGTTTCTTCTTCTGATTGACTGGCTGAAGTAGAGTCTGATTCTTCCTCTTTGCTTACATAGCTTCTTCTTTCACCTGGAACGAACCTTTTCTTTCTTACACCTGATTTGTTTCCTTCTCTTGGGTATCTACTCCATTTCTTCTTTTGTGACTTCTCATCTTCAACTTCTGGAGCACTATATCTCTTATTGGGGCAGTTTACAGCAAAGTGTCCGATGTTATTGCAATTGAAACATCTCGATGGTGATTTCCCTTTTCCCCTGAATTTAGTTTTTCCAAACCTTTTAGAAAAAAGAGAAATAATCGTGTTGAGATCTTCATCCTTTTCTTCATTGTCAGTATCACTTGATTCTAGGACTTCGTCATCTTTTATCTTGAGTTGTCTCATGGCCTCAAAAGCCATCTCATCCTTGATCTTCTTCTTGAATACTGGGATCTTCCTCATTTCATATGCAATGAGAATGTTGTGTAGTTCATCAAGAGAGAGATCATCTCTGTCTTCTAATGCTGAGACTTTGGGGTCAAACCTGTCAGGAAAATTTCTCATTAGCTTTTTAACAATAGTGGAGTCCTCCAACTTTTCTCCAAAGCCCCGAATGTTACTGACAATTTCATTGACTCTTGTGAAATAATCATCAATATTTTCTTCTTCTCCCATCTTGACATCTTTAAACTTGCTTCTCCAAATTTGTAATTTGGCTTCCTTGACTTTCATGTTGCCTTCATAACTACTTTCCAATTTGTCCCAAATTTCTTTAGCATTCTTGAGTCCCATGACTTTTGTGTATACCTTTTCTGAGAGTGACATAAGAATGGCATTTTGAGCTTTACCATCAACTTCCATATTTCTTTTCTCATCGAGTGTCATAGCAGCTTCATTAGCAAGAGGAGGGAATCCAAATAAGGCTGCATTTCTAACATCAAGGCCGAGAGATAGAAGGTAAGGCAACATCCGATTTTTCCAGCTGTGGTAATTCTTTCCATCGAATGTAGGAACACCCCTACTATTAACAGAATTCAGATTGTCCATCTTCTCAGAAGTAGATCCTTACAGAGGCAACCTCGCTCTGAAACCACTTGAAATGCCTGGATCAGTTGTGATCACTGAGAGGGGAGGGGTGAATCAGTGATAACTTTTTCTTTTTATGAATTGTTCCCTTTGGATTATCAATTCAACCTCTGCAGCTGGTTAAAGCCTAGATCTACTCTTTTAGTGGTGCAGTAATAATGAGAGCACAGAACACATAGATTTACAAGGTTCGGTACAAAGACCTACTCCTTTCCGTGTTGGTTACACCCCCAAACACGGATTCTTCACTATGCCAAAAGATGATTACACAGTAATTGGTTTCCCCCCCAATTACAAGTTGGTTAAACCCCCCAACTCCACAGCATCATCTTCATCATGTCTCCACTTCACTTCTTCAAAGGTGTTGTTCAAAACTTCAAGTAGCTTCAACAGTCTTCAAAAGATCTTGTTGGTCTTGCTCACCAAAAACCCAATCACTTAGAATGATTAGTTCTTTTGTATTCACACACATAAGTGTGTACTCCTCTTCTTCTTAAAGTTGATCTTCTTCACATGTGCACACATACACTACTCATTCTTTTAGTGCACACACTTGACTTGTCCTTCTTCTTCAATTTATAAACACACAAAGTGTGGTCTTCCTTTTGCACCCAAAGCAAAAAGGTCCTCGGCCTTCTCTTGTTTTGCACCCACCAGCTGTAGGGCCTTATTCTCCACTTGGCACACACACACTAGATGTGGTGGCTTTTACTGCCTTCCGCGCAAGGCACCAAGCCGCGCAAGCACTTGGGTGCACAAAGGCCGCGCAAGACCTCGGGTGTGCAAAGTGAAACACCTCGGGCGCGCAGGTGCAAGAGCACAAGCGGCCGCGCAAACACCTCCTGCCACGCAAGTCTGCGGGCAGAGAGGGATGCAACCTCGGGCGCGCAGGGATGCGGCCTCGGGTTCTTCCTGTCGCGCAAGGGAGTAGGCGCGCAGGGAACACTTCAAAGCCTCGGGTGGCCTCGGGACAACAGCCGCGCAATGTTTTGCGCGGTGGCTTCTTTCTTCGCGAGGCAGAGGCACTCACGGGTCTTCTGATTTTCGAGGAAGGATCAGCAAGCCTATTCATGCCTCGGGTCTTCTTTTTATAGGCGAGGAAGGCTTCAAATCCTCCGCGTGATTTAACTTCAAAATCCTGAACTTTTCGGTTCTTTAAAATCTTCAAATCTTGATTTTTATAATCTGTTTCAACGCGGGTTTCCTTTTCTTTTCCTTCGGTTTCCTCCACGTGCATGCGAGTTAGAACGCATGCACGGCCTTCGTTAAGGCTTATGCATGCACAGCATGCTCTCCACGTGGCCTTGGCAACTCCGTTTGCCTCGGCTGAAGTCCGAATTCTTTCTCGATGCATGCATGAAACATTTTAATGCATCCATGAGTTCAGTGTGGCCAGACGAGCACGAGGGAGCCTTCGGCTTCGAAAATGGTGGTCGGGAACTCGAATTTTGTCTTCGGGGAGGCTCTGGTTCAGCCGCGGCTTCGCGGGAGGCTTCGTCTCGAGCTCGAGGTGGAAGACGAGCCACGACCGTCGGATCAGGCGATGGAGATACATCGGACGGCCGCGATCTGGTTCCCTCGCCGCGGATCAGTTGTGCGGCTTAGATCGTCCGCGCGATCAATCGAGCGGCTCAGATTCAATCCCGGTGAATAATGCGTGTCCCACATCGAAACGGCCCTCGATTTTCACGCGGTTAATTACCCTGGCGCTCTCCACCACACGCCAGTTGAACTTCTCCCCTCCCGGTGCCGCCCCGCACCGGGTTCTCTCGGGCGTGGTGCCCTAGTGCCCATGCCTTGGGGTTGAACCCCCAAGGTGCCTTGGCTGGCCAATTTTTTTGGCAAAGTAACAAATAAGACTTTGTCAAAATCAATGTCCTCCATGAAAAATACCAATTCAAAATGCCAAATTCCTCCTCCTCTATTCTTCTTATCTTCTCTTCTTCATCTTAAGAATTCCTCCATTTCTTCTTCTCACATGATCTTCACTTAGGATATGGAATTCAAAAGGTTCATCTTCATCAATCGAACTCCTGAATCACTTATAATCTTCAATGTTCTCTATTGATCTAATCAGAGATCAATTGGATCATCTTCATGTTCACATGCACTAAGTGATAGTGCATGGACTTCATTAAACCACTTCATCCACTTAGAAGTAGTGAATGGATCATCTTGCTTCTTCAACTCCTCATGCATTGTGAAGAAAATGCATGGTCTTCAAAAAGTGTTGTGACTTTGTATCCAGTTGATACAAGTTCTTGGAACTTTATGAACAGCTCAACAATCGTCAGATTTTATGCTTCAATAATCATCAATCTTCAAGATGTACTTCATCAAATGGCACACCATGACAAGTTATTGACAACAAACAATCTTCAAGATGTACTTCATCAGATGGCACACCATGACAAGTTATTGACAACAAATGCAATTACTTCACTTGGGCACAACAAATATTAGAAAGAACATATCATATAATATATATCAGATGAAAATCATAATAATTATTTTTCAATGGTAATGTCATTAGAATACATTTCAAACCATCCTTTTTCACTATTTATATACACAAGATCTTAGTTAGATATATTTTTATAAAGGTATCATTTAATTATAATTCCGGGTAAAATTTTATTATTAAATAAAATTCTGAAAAGATGTTTCAAAAATGATTTTATGATTCTGAAAATTAATCAATAGAGACATTTTTACCCACTTTTAACTTTTGTTGCTAAATAATTTGAATGAAATATTAATTTTGGTTTACAAATATTGATAGTTTGACTTATTTAGTTAATGTAAAATAAATATTTTTTCTAATATATTTAAAATAAATAAAAATTCCCTCTATAATGATAATTATTTTATTTGAAATAATCCTTTTATGTTTCCAATATTTTTAATGAATTATTTTAAAAAAAATCTACAAATTATTTTAAATAATGAACGATTATTTAATAAATGATATATTCTAAATGATTTATAATGTTTTCCTTGTATGTGTAAATGTATATTTTCAATGAAAATAATTTTATTTTTTAATGAATTTATTGTTTTAAAATTTTATTGTAACACCCAAAAATTATTATGAATTATTTTTTATAAATAATTTTAATTCATTAATAGCTTGCACTTCTCACAATCATGGGATTAAATGAACCAGGTGATTCCATTAGTATAATAATGAACATTTAATCCCAGTTTTTAGGTTAGAAGGAAACAATATAACTAACTTATTAAAATGTGTTGTTAAGTTAGTTGCTACCAATTATTTTTGAAAATTGTAAATTAGTTTTATATTTTTATATTTTAAAAAAGTAGAGTGAATTAATATTATTAAATGACATTAATGAAATATATATGTTATATAAATAATAATTTATTTTTATTTTCCTAATATATATTGTTTTCTCATAGGGTATGAATAAACCCTATATGATGTATAAAATCCTATATTTTTCAAAAGGAATTTTTTTGGCTATTTAAGGGTGGACCACTTTTAATATTTGATTTTGAAATATAAATAATATTTATTTTTCAACATAATCATATTATTTTGAATATTTATAATAAAATATACATTTTATGAGTTTTTAATAATTCTCGGATAACGTTCATGACTTGATGAAAAATAAAAAAGACAATATTTAAATTGAAAACAACATTTTTTCATCAAAATAACATATATGGAAAAATTATAATATAAAATGGTTTTTAAATATAAATAATATGTGTTTTTATAAATCAATATATTTTATGTAATTATTGTTAAATATACATACAATTCAGATGTATAAACACTTAAATATTTTTCCATGTTTTAACTTTTAAAACAAGTTCTCTCTTTCCAAAAACTGGATTTAGTTTAAATTAATTATTTAATATAATATTTTATAAATTTTCACAAATTGATTCCATATTGTTAATTATTAATTCAAAATTATTTAAATAGATTTATTTTATATTGGGGCTTCATAAATAGTAACTTTGGTATTTTTTATTAATATAGAAACAGGTAAATTGGGTAATTATAGGTAATAATACTATTATAATATTTCCCTAACAACTATCTGAATATCATTAGATTGGCCTTTTTCAATGTAAATCATAAATAGGTAGAAATGGTGTCCTTTGGAAGCCAGTTGTATGAGATTATGAAATTTAATTAATTTTATTTAATGAAAAAATATATATGTCTTACTCAATTGTTAATAACTATATCATTTTTTATATAAGGTTATATAGAAGTTAAATTAGATTATAAATAATCATTTTAAATATAGATATTTTTTCTTTTTCATGGTTATTTATTTCTCATAGTTATGAAATATATATTTACTTTAATTTTCAATACATTAATGGTGCAAAAATTAATTAATTTATGAAAAATAAAAAAAAGATCGTCAATAAAATTATAATAACATTAACAATACCAAAAAACATCACCAAATATTATTGGTTGAGTATATATCGACCATAAAAATCCATGGGTAGAGTTAGTGACCTTTTGGACCCTTATAGATGTTCATGTGCCACCTATATTATTTTATTTAAAGTGATGTTAATGTTTTTTTACATTCATTGTGTAATAAGTATAAAATTTTAAATGATAGATTTTTTAGAAGATAAATTCAATAGAAATATAGATAGTAACATTTCCATTTTTCAACGATCATTATAGAATTATAGATAGTAATATTTTATCATTTTATATTGATAAAAATATCATAAATATAGTATTATATATATATATATATATCTTCTATCTCATGTTGTGATGCAAATAGAGTCACATTGCATCATGAATGTTGTAGTTTAAAAGTACAGAAACGATTTTATCCGCATTGAACGAGTGAAATGGAAATTAATAAAGTTATATACTAAACTATGTTAAATATAAATATTCACAAAATAAAATAATTATTTAATTTATATCAGATATTTTCATTTTCATTATTCTTATTACCATACTTGTAATGAATTTGTGAAAAACGAATCACATATCTTCGTGAGGATGTAGTTCGCCACACATGGAAGAAAAGTTATCATATCACCTATGGAATGAAATGGAAAAATATATTTATTATATAATGACTAATTTATAATAATTAATTGGTATATTTCATTTATAAAATTTAAATCCATCATTATACCCAACCATGAGACGTGTTACTGAAAAAATGAATTATATAGGTTTGCATGTAGGTAGTCCACCATACACACAAGTGATGGTGATATAAAACATTTGATGGATGTATTTATGGGTGTAGGTAATTACCATACGGTTAAGAAATATCAATATATGAAATATAATCATTTTATTATATTTTTATTGTAAAATATTAATTAAATTTGGTAGAATAAGAAATAAAAATAAAACAATGGTTGAATAAAATATTACCCTATGTACATGTAACCTCCTTTTGTCTACACCAAAATCATTTTGAAGTCTGTTTCTTACCTATAAAAAGGATTATAAAATGAGGTAATATAATTTGGGATGTTATTTGTTTATTTATGGACCCTAAAAATGGCTTTATGTTTTGAATAATTGAGCGGCGGGGTAGCCTTTCATAAGTGTGGTGAGTGACAAACTTGTAAATTTTTGATTGAAAATGAATACCCACGTTTTTTCTCAAGGAAAAAAATATTTTTTGGAGACTTTTTCCTAATATAGTTCAGATATTTGGTTAATGTGGATTTAGAAAAGTTTTTAGGTTAAGTTAACTCTTATCATTTTTGTTTAATCCCTTGTAAATCCATTTATACCATAGCCACAATAAATATTTTTTTATATTTTCAAAATTTAATTTTGAATAAAATTATGATATAAATTTTAGATAATAGTATTTTTTATTATTTAAAATTTTTATTCTTTTTTCCAAAATTCCATTCCTAGTGGTGAATTTTTTTTTAAATTATCCTACAGATGTAATGACAAATGTGTTTTGAAAGAGAAAATGGTCAACATTTTATAAAATTTTAAAATAAATATTTAATATAAAAATGATTAAGATTGTAACATCCTGGGTAAATAAAGAACATGAAGTTTTAAATTCTATTAATATTTGTGGATTATGTATTAATTTTACTCTAAAGGGGTTGCTAGGTTCGATGGCGTACCTGATACACAACAATGGGTTTCTTGGAAATCTTGCATTGCACACTAATAATAAAATATTATTATTTTTAATGATATTTAACGACTAGTCGTTTAATTGGAGGAAATTAAAATAACTAAAAAATATTAATATACTTGTTTAATAAAAGTTTTTACATTTTTCCAATAAATTTTACAGGCTTTAAATGAGAATGAATCTAATTATAAGCATAAATACTCTAATATTATTTAAATGGTTGATTTACCACCTTTTGATGGAGAACCATATCTAAATATATTTTCGGTAACTTTTATATGTCGTATTTGACAAAATAAAATTATTATTTAGAATTGGGACAGTAAAATTTACATTGGGTAAAATTTTGGTATTTTCCTGATAAAATTCATTTTTTAATGAATTGTGAAAAATAAAGTATTTTAATTCAAAACAAACTTTTAATCTAAAGTATATTTATTTTTAGATTGGCATTTTAAATGGTTTTAAAGTGTAATTAGATTTTATTTTTATCATTTAATCCAATGCTGGTTGTTGGAATTAATTTCACTATGTAATATGACACAAAAAAGTGTCAATCTTATGGCAGATATTGTTTCTTCAAAACACGCTATTTGTTTTGACGAAGGGAATTTATTTTAGACTAATTAATGAAAATTTTATGTTTTAAATTTATTAAAATAGACATCATTTTTGAATTTTTAATATAAAAAATATCTTAGGCCAAATATTTCGTATTTTTTTCTTAAAAACATCTATTTTTAATGAATAGTGAAACCACTTAGTAGTAGTTAAAACACAAAATTTTTTATTTAGAAGAAATTTTACCACTTCTGTGAATTGAATTTTAAAAATACAACGTACATGGTTTTAATTAGTAAGTAAAATATGGTTCAATAAGATTAAAATATTTTTTGGTGGATAGTAACTTTTACTTTTATTTCCCTCCGTTAAAGGTAAACAGTGTAATTCAAGGTAAATAGAATATCATAATAATACAAAATTACCTTAAAACTTGTCATAACTTTATTATATGAATCATGGACGACCCTGGGCATATTTGGGTCGATTTTGGGACACCATGGAGCCACTGAAGAGTGATAATGACACTTTATTTTTATTAATTTAATGTAAAGACCAAAATTACAAAAACAAATATCTTTTTGCAAATTAATATTTACATGAAGTTATATATGTTTTACATTATAATATAAATATTCATTGGAACTATAAAATGATTTTCTAAATAATTGAATTTTTTTAATATTTTTTATACATCATATAAATTAAATTATTTATGACACAAAAATGATGCAGTATTTAACACATTAATATATGATTTAACAAAATAAGATTATAAATATTAAAATAGCATCCAAAACATGTCCAATTATTATTGGATGAAATTATTTCGACCATTATTAATCTTATCTTTGATCTTAATGAGTTTTTTAACTTTAGAAACCGAAAATCATTATATAATAAAATAATATTTTCACACATTCCTAAAGAGCCCCTCCTCCCACTTATAAAAAGCCCTCACATCTATCACATTTCTCACACCTATCTAGCCCCTTGTCTTGTCCAACCCCTGCCCATATAAGCTCTAAATATCATCTTATTCACTCTAGAAGACTTACTCTAGGCATAAGGCACATCAAGAAGTACTTTTGGTTCAAACCAAAGGGAGTTACCCGAATTAAAGGTAACTGATTCTCTTAAATTATTTTCTTTAATTTTACTTCTCTAACCTCAAAACACTTTTTATCAATTTATTTTTATAAAAACTCTAGTATTATCAATATACTAGAATTTTTTATGATAAGGATTCAAACTACACTCACACACACCTCCATCTAATGGGAAATGAACGTACTGTTTTTTTGGACTGCGAACTACTGCCTCACGAAACAATGATTGTTCAAATATCTCCTACCACCTCTCATGGAGGAAATTATGAAGGAATAGTATTTATATATGATATATATATATATATATATATATATATTTTTGTTATGTTTCTGTATTTTTCATTAATATCGTTCCTTTATGGTTTCCATTATGGGTAAACATGATAATTTTCATTTGAGGAAGTGCAGAAAACCGCCCCCTCAAACTGATATGAATCGTTCATAACATACGTTGGACATATAAAAAATGGAGTTATTAAAATTATATATGATATTAAATGGTAATTATAATATAACTATGTATAATTAAGTTATCATTCAATTAAATTACAAACTAGAAATGAAAGTTGTGTTCATGCGTACATACGGCTTACCGTCTCCATGAACGGTGCATTTATTTCATATATTTGAATGTTATATACTGTTATAAATACATATATATACGGGATATATAAGATATATATGATATATAAATCATTAATATCATTCTAGAGATAATGGAATTTTCACCACATTGAAAATTACTAATTTTAACAAGTTCATTTTTAACTCAAAATCCAAACATCGACAAAATATCTGATATGAACTCAAATAACTAACTAATTGTTATAGAAAGTTAATAAATTATATAAAAGTAGTAATAAACTTGAAAATTTTCTAATATAAGTAGAAATTAACAAAATTTTATTATTCATGAATAACTCGGAACATACGAGTCATGTTGGACACAAGGTAAGGGATTTTTTATCACACTTTTAATTCTGGGAGATTTTCATTATTTAGAAATAATTTATTGAATCTGGTGTATTTTGTTCTGAAATTTAATATATATTATCATGATCCTAGTTATATTCATGTTATTCTAAGAATCATTTGGTGGTTATTATCTTTTGGTTGTATGACTCAATTTATTACAACATGATATGGGATTTTCGTCTCACTTATTATTCCTGTGAGATTCATGCTATATTTTTCACTATTTAATTTTGTGGGGGGTATGTACTACCCATGAGTGTCTTCATTGTGTAATATAATTCAATTTATGTGTATTTACATAATCATTTTATGATCCTTTTTTCATGGTTTGTATGTTTCATAAGTTACCAAATTGGAAAGGGAACCTTTTAACCCAATTTCTATTCCTTTGGTTAATCTTCTAATTCTTAATTATGCCATGCTATGATTATTTTTGGAATCACAATTTACTTATTTTTGTTGTAATTTAAACTCCCCTTTGTTTTGATATTCTTTTGATACATAAAATCACTCCATTTATAAATTCCCAAGTCATTGATATGAACTTGATAAGAGTAATTTTAACTCAATTTACATTCACTGAGTTAAACATCCAAGTCATTGGTTTTGTCTTAAAAAGAACATGTGTGAATTTATTATGATTTATTTACACTGTATATACAATCATATTGGTCCTATATATATATTTCACACATAATTTTGTAATTTATTTATCATTAATTTAAGGATACAGTTTTTATAAGAGATTTCGTCTGAATAAACATTTAACTAAGACATCATTGTCATTAGGCACCAATTCAATTTTATAAGGTGTATATACTGTACTTTGGCATATTAAATGTAACAACCCAGGTAAATAAAGAATATGACATTTTTATATTTATCCATATTTGTGAATAAAATATTAATATTACTTTAAAGGGGACGTAATGCTCGATGGTGTACCCAATACGCAACAACGAGTTTCTTGGAAATCTTACGTTGCACTCTAATAATAAAATAATATTATTTTAAATGGTAGTTAACACCTAGCTGTTGTGATGGCGGGAATGAATAGAACTAACTAAAAAATGATTATATATGTTTTTCAAATATTTTTACTTTTTACAATAAATGTTCGAGTATTAAAAATGTGAATAAATCCAATTTTAAGCGTAAACATTCTAATATTCTTTAAAAGGTCAATTAAATGTCTTTTGATGGAGGACCTCTTTTAAATCCACTTTTTAACAATTGTTTCTATTATATTTGAAAAAATAAAATTCTTCTTTAGAATCGGGACATCAAAATTTACTTTGTGTAAATTTTTGTTATTTTTCCGAAAAAGTTCAATTTTTAATGAATAGTGAAAAATGTTTTATTTTAATACAAAACCTCTTTTTAATCTAATTTATTTATATGATTATATTATATTTTGAATTGTTTTTAAAGTAAAATTAGAATATATTTTTACCATTTAATCCAATAGTGGTCGTTGGAATCAATTTCACCTTGAAATTGGACTTAATGTAGTGTCAATCTTTTGATACTTATTGTTTCATAAAAACAGGCTATTTGTTCTGACAGCGGGAATTAATTATTAAATTAAAAAATTTAACTTATATGTTATTAATTTTGTAAAATATACATCATTTTTGAATTCGGAATATCAAATATAGCTTAGGGTTAATTATTGTTAATTTTCTGAAAAACTTCAATTTTTTGATGAATAGTGAAACCACTAAGTGGTAATTATAAAAACAGAATTTATGTTTAAATGAAATGTTTCCACCTTTGTGTTTTGAATTTCAAAAATCCGACATAAATGGTTTTCATTAAGAAGTAAAATGTGGTTCAATGGGATTAAAATAATTTTTTTGTGAATAGTAACTTATTATGTTTTTAATCGCGATTAGAGGTAATTCGTGTAGTTTAAGGTAAGAATAATGTTTTAATAAAATGAAATGACCTAGAAACATGTCCTACCCTCATTGTATGATTCATGGCGGACCAAGAAAATCCATGGGTCATCTTAAGGACCACATGGATCCACTTTGGTTGGAAAATGTCATAAATACCTTTTTATTTAACGTCAAAGTAAAAATGAAACAAACATGAGATGTTTTACTAAAACAATTTATACATGGGGTTATTCAAGTCATACTTTTTGCTATAAATAGTAATTGGAAAGATAAAAATATTTCCTACATCATTGTATTTTTTTATAATTTTTAGACATTAAATAAATTAAATTATTTATGACATCATGATGATGCAGTGTTGACCTCATTATTTAACGATTTAAATAAAATGGAAAGATAATGTAAACACTAAGACCTACACATGTCCAAACCCAATTGGATGGGTGGATTTATAACTCTTATCACCTTATACTCAAACAAATCAATGTGGGACCATTAAAATCCAAAAATCATTCTAAAATAAAGTAACATTTCTTTACTTTCCAAGAGTGCCCCTCCTCTCCTCTTATAAAAGGCCCCCACCTCTAACTCCTTACCCACACTTCCAAAGCCTTTGGCTCGGCCAAACCCTGCCCATTTTGTCTCTCCACATCCTTCTATAACTCCTTGAAGCCTCACTTGTGGCATAAGTCTTCCAAAGGAAGCCTTTGAGCTCAATCCAAAGGGAGTTACCCAATTTTAAGGTAATGTATTCACTTGAGTCCTTTTGTTTTATTTTGCTTCTCCAACCCCATAAACTATTTTTATTAATTTATTTTGTAACAACTACAGTATCTTCAATATACAAGTATGTTGTTATAATATTTATTCTAGCTACACTTACACACCTTCTTCTAATGGTTAAAGAACATACTGTTTCTGTGGTTTGCGATTTTCTGCCTCACGAAACGATGAGTGTTCAATAATTTTTTAACACCTTTAAAGGTGGCCATTATGATGTCACTATATTTTATATATGATATATATGGTATTTATGTTTACTATATGCATCTGTATTTTATATTTAAACCATACCTTTATTCTTTTCATGTTGTGTAAATGCGATAATTTCATATGAGAAAGTGTGGACTACCGCCCACTCAAGTGATGTGGCTCGTACATGCAATACATGGAATGTATAAAGAATGAAATTAATGAACATATGTGACCTATATAACATATATAATATACTGGAATTATAATATATATATATATATAATTTATTTTTAATTCCATTAATATGACAAAGAAAAAATTAAAGTAGCGTTCATGCGTACGTACGGCCTACCGTCTCCATGAACTGTGCTTTTCGTTTTTTATCTCCAAATGAAATGGAATAGTATAAAATGAATATTTACTGGATATATATGATATTTTAATCATTAATACTATTCTGTAAATTATATACTTATAACTACATGGACAATCATTTTTCAAACAAGTTCATTTTTGACTCATGTACCAAACATCGGCAAAAACGTCTGATATGAACTAACATTATTAAACAATTATTATAACATTATAATTGGTGATATGAACTGAATAATAATATTTAAATCAGGTCCTTAGGCAATTATAAATTGAACAAATTTTATTATTCAGGAATATAAAGAAACGAAGAAGACAAGTCGGACTTGAGGTAAGGGATCCAACTCCTCTCTTTCTTTTTAAGTAAACTCTTTCTGTCATTACTTTTAAAGCTCATCTTTCATGTCATTGGGATGTTATTTTATATTAATCTTACAGTAATTTTAATGTTCATATGATGAGAGACACTATTCTCTCTCGTCAATCCACATTGGATGTTTTGAGTGGCGCTGATAGGCTGCCGAATTTTCGTAAGAGATCTAACCTCTCTCTTTCTTTTTATGTACTCTCCTTTATGTCACTTATTCTATGCTCCTATTTGTTATGTTTGGGGATGTTATTTTATATTAATCTTACTGTAAACATTATGTTAATATGATTAGATACCCTATTTTATCTCATCAATCCATTTTTTGTAAGTTTTATGTGGCGTCATTAGGCAGCCGTGTTTTCGTAAGGTATTTTTATCTCACTTTTATTCCCGTGAGATTTATGCTAAATTTTCCACAATTTACTTTTAGTAGTGTATGTACTGCCCATTATTTTACTCATTGTGTAATATACTTTCATTTATGAGTATTTACATCAATGTTGTATTGTCCTTCTTTCACGGGATGTATGTTTGGAAAGATACCCATGTCGGTAAGGGAACCTTTCACCCATCTCTTTTTAAAAGACTTATTTTGTTATGTCTTTTAATTCACATAACATTATGTTGGGAAATGTTCTTCTATATCCTTATTAATTTAAATTTTATGTCAAAGTGATGAGATACCCTATTTATCTCTCATCAACTCATTTTCTGAATTTAGTAGTGACGTCGTTAGGCTGTCAAATTTTTGCAAGGGGTCTTCTTAACCCAGTTTTGATTCTTTGAGATAAGCTTGTACTCCTTGAATATGTCGTTCTATGAATATGTGTGAATAACCTCTGATTTTTTTACACTTAATATCCACTTATATTTGGTGTATTAGTTTTTCACACATAGTTATGTAATTGATTTATCCTTAATCCAAAGATATCGTCTTTGTATGGGACTTCGTCTCAATCTCCTTTCATTGAGGCATATTTTGTTTTATACACAACCTTCTTTTATACGGTGTATAAACCCCTTTGACTTTTACATTTATCCAAAAATAATCTTTTTTATATAGAGCGTTTTAATAAACGACAAAATGGAATGTTTTTGTCGTATGTATGCGGCGACAATGACTTCTTCGCCGCCATGACCATTATTTGTGTTTCAGTTTCTTCTACAGGCCATACATTGTTTTAAAGAAAAATAAATACCATGTTTTTCTTTTCTTATATTTTTGTATTGAAAATGGTTTTCATAATGTTTTTATATCAATGTGTTGTATTGATATCTTGTGATTGAAAAGTGGGAATGTTATGTTTCCTTTATGCATGTTTTATGTGATACAATTATGTTACGGTTCTTGGGCATTATTATGAAGACGGGTGGTTCTGTGATAAATTAAGGGCAGGTGAGCCTGATATAGCTCTCCGATGCATTAGGTAACGCGAAGGGGTTAAACGTTAAGGTTTCTCCGAAGAGATTTAGAGAATATACTATGATGGGTATTCCAAACGTAACCAAGAGGGTTACTACCTACGTAAGAATGTTACGAATGCCTCAAGTTACCTTTATGTCTTATTATTTCTATGATTTATTAAATATTTTATGAGGTATGTTAAAGTACTTATGTTTTATGGGTAAGGTATGATTTCATTCTTATGTATACATGTACTTCTATTTCCTTTCCATTTTTTTATATCCCTTACTGAGCTTTTTATGATCATCCCAAGTTTTTGAAATGTTTTTCACAGGTCAAGGGAAGGGGGAATGATATGATGATAGTGTCAAGGAAGTGTTAAGAAATAATCCATGCTTTATTTTTAATATGTTTCCGTTGATGGGAAAAATGAATACTATCTTTAATGTAACCACTTTGTTTAAATGTGGAATGTAACGCAAATTTTATGATCTAATTCTCTAAAACTCTAAACCTGAAAAGATCCTCAATGTGTAATCTTGTAATAACTCAATATTAAGTAAGGTTTAAGGTTGGGGCCTTATAGTTGGTATCAATGGTCGGTTTAGACAACATTAGGGATTAGGAGTTTTTAATAGACACATGGTTAGTCTCTATATCTATTATTTCAGTTAAATCCTTATTTTATAACATTTTTTCAGGTCAAGAAAAGTCGGTTACGAATGGAAGGAGAAGGATCTCAAATGACATTCATATCTCTTCCTGAGGATATGCTTGCAATAATTATTGCAATGTCATGTTCGGATGATTGTGAAACTTTTTCTAGAATACAACTCACTTGCAAGCAGTGGTTTGAGATATCAAACACCTCCACTATACCTCGTTATCATCGTGGATCATGGGTTATTTTTAGACAAATACTATTTTCACAACATTCTCATATTTTCAAGAAAGGTAAATATTATCAATGTATTTTAAAATATTTTACCTTATCACAAGAATTTGAAGCATATTATGATTTTAAAAATGGTGGTGAGGAAGGAGACCCTTGCGCAACCTATTTATATTTGCTTTTAAAATATAGTCTCTTAGCACATAATTATGGTATTTTAAAAGGACTAATAATAGAAACTTTCAACTCAAATTCTGTCTGACTATTTTAAAGAAATCATGTTTTATCAGATGTTTTGGAATTATATGTCATACATGATTATTTTCCAAAACTGTTTTTCTGTGAACACCCATATGACCCATGTTGTACAAGGTGTGTTTGGATGGAGGAAGAAAATGATTTTGAAGGATCTCTAAATCATTATTGTAATGCATGGGACTTCTACCTACGTTAGCAAGATGATGATGAAACCTAGTGGACGCCATGATCAAGGAATGATGTTATTCATTTTTTGAATCATTTTATTTTATCTTATGGTGGTGAAATAAGACTTCAAGAATTAAGATGTTGAGATTGTAATGAATTTGGATGAAAATGAGAGGTATAAGGAATCTATTTAGGTTAAAACATGTTAGGGTTATTTTTGGAGTTTTATAAAAAGGACAACATGTAGACCGAGTGACAACCCGTCGCGTTGGACAAAGCAGCGGGAATCGAACCCACAACCAAAGTGCGACTGGTATTTATCGCCTACCACTAGGCTACGTGAAGCCCCTGATTAGTTTGACTGATTATTTTTAGTTAGATGATTTTATGAACTAATAGTAAGTTGATTTTGGGTTATTTGTGGAAATTTATTAACCTATCATGGAGGATATGTGATTAGGTTAATTACTTTTCAATACAAGACTTTAAGTGCAACTGATGTTGTTTGCTGATAAATGTTACGATTTAACGTGGAAGACAATGTGACTAAATCCTTCAAATATATGGGTTTTAATCTTAGTTTGGTTTAATGTGAAGAATTTTATGGAAAAATTGTTTATCGAATGGTCCTCGTTAAACTTTGGGTTTTCTTGGACAAATTTTGGAGATTGAGAATAGATTTTCATTTTATAAAGGGTTATCCTTTTCTAGAATATCTGATCTTGTACTAACCTTTTTGGTTTCGGTTTTGGTTGAAGTCTAAAGACATGGGAAGTATATAGTTCTCTTTTGTGGATTAGGTGATTCTCTAGAAGTTGATTATAGTACTCTTAATGTGAACAAGTCTTCCTAAATACTCATCTTTTAGAGAAAATATGAGTTTGTGTAAGGAATCTAAAAAATGTTGAAAGTCAACATGATAAGTGATTATGTTTCCTTATGAATAAATTCCTCAATAAAAAGAAACTTAAAACAGAAATGTTGTCTATTAACTTTTCTTACTGGGGAATCGATTACCGTTTCACCCATCACAAGTTTGTGATTTTCCTGTGGTTAAATTTCTCCTAGACATGTTTTCTATCACTCTCCATCAGAACATGACCCTATGTTTTCTCCTCAATATCCATGTTTTCCTACATAGAATCCTAGTATGGGTTAACTTGGGTGACCTCTGTAATTCTCTTTCTTTATTTTATAGTGATTGTTTTACCGACACTTGTTACGATGTGGGACTTTCAAGGATGTTTCCAAGCCCAATTTTAAAATTGCGAGGACGCAATCCCCAAAAGGGGGGAAGGATGTAACACCTCGTTTAAATAAAGAATATGAAATTTTTATATTTATCCATATTTGTGAATAAAATATTAATATTACTTTAAAGGGGATGCTATGCTTGATGGCGTACCCAATACTCAACAACGTGTTTCTTGGGAATCTTACGTTGCACTCTAATAATAAAATAATATTATTTTAAACGGTAGTTAACGCCTAGCTATTTTGATGGCGGGAATGAATATAAATAACTACAAAATGATTATATATTTTTGTCAAATATTTTTACTTTTTACAATAAATGTTCGAGGATTAAAAATGCGAATGAATCTAATTTTAAGCGTAAACATTCTAATATTCTTTAAAAGGTCGGTTAACCGCCTTTTGATGGAGAACCTCTTTCAAATCCACTTTTCTAAAATTTTATGTATTATATTTGACAAAATGAAATTTTTCGTTCAAATCAGGACATCAAAATTTACTTTGTCTAAATTTTTGGTATTGTTCTGAAAAAGTTAAATTTTTAATGAATAGTGAAAAATGTTGTAATTTAATTCAAAACCTCTTTTTAATCTAATTTATTTATATGATTAGATTACTTTTTGAATTATTTTTAATGTAAAATTATAATATATTTTTAACATTTAATCCAATAGTGGTCGTTGAATCAGTTTCACCTTGAAATTGGACTTCAACTAGTGTCAATCTTTTGATACTTATTGTTTCATAAAAACACGCTATTTGTTCTGACAGCCAGAATTAATTATTAAATTAATTATTGTAACTTATATGTTATGAATTTCTTAAAATAGAAAACATTTTTGAATTAGGGATATCAAATATATCTTAGGGTGAATTTTTGGTAATTTTCTGAAAAACTTCAATTTTTGATGAATAGTGAAACCACTAAGTGGTACTTATAAAAACTGATTTTCCATTTAAATGAAATTTTTCCACCCTTGTGTTTTTAATTTAAAAAATCCGACACAAATGGTTTTCATTAAGAAGTAAAATGTGGTTCAATGGGATTAAAATAATTTTTTGGTGAATAGTAACTTATTAAGTTTTTAATCGCGATTAGAGGTAATTATTGTAGTTTAAGGTAAGTATATTGTTTTAATAAAATGAAATGACCTTGAAACATGTACTACCCTCATTGGATGAGTCATGGACGACCAAAACAATCCATGGGTCAACTTGGGGACCCCATGGAGCCACTTTGGTTGGAAAATGACATAAATACTTTTTTATTTAATGTTAAAGTAAAAATGACACAAACATGAGATGTTTTACTAAAAAGATTTATACATGGGGTTATACAAGTCAAATTTTAGACTATAAATAGTCATTGGAAAGATACAAATATTTCCTAAATCATCGTAATTTTTTTATAATTTTTAGACATTAAATAAATTATACTATTTATGACATCATGATGATGCAGTGATGACCTCATTATTTAATGATATAAATAAAATGGGAAGATAATGTAAACTCTAAGACCTAAACATGTGAAAAACCTATTGGATGGGTTTATTTCTATCCATTACCACCTTATCATCGAAACACATCAATGTGGGACCATTAAAATTCGAAAAACATTCTAAAATAAAGTAAC
Source organism: Viscum album (assembly GCA_963277665.1). Lineage (NCBI taxonomy): Eukaryota > Viridiplantae > Streptophyta > Magnoliopsida > Santalales > Viscaceae > Viscum > Viscum album. The sequence continues at coordinate 538,851,413 of OY728157.1, forward strand.
ATTTCTTTACTTTCCAAAAGTGCCCCTCCTCTCCTCTTATAAAAGGCACCCACCTCTACCTCCTTACCCACACTTCCAATGCCATTGGCTCGGCCAAACCATGCCCATTTTTTCTCTCCACATCCCTCTATAACTCCTTGAAGCCTCACTTTGGGTAGAAGTCTTCCCAAGGAAGCCTTTGAGCTCAAACCAAAGGGAGTTACCCGATTTTAAGGTAATGTCTTCACTTGAGTCCTTTTGTTTTATTTTGCTTCTCCAACCCCCTAAACTCTTTTTATTCATTTCTTTTGTAACAAATCCAGTATCTTAAATATACAAGGATGTTTTTATAACAATTATTCTAGCTACACTTACACACACCTTCTTCTAATTTTTAAAGAACATACTATTTTTGTGGTTGGTGATTTTCTGCCTCACGAAACGATGATTGGTCAATAATCTTTTAACACCTTTAAAGGTGGCCATTATGTTTTCACTATATTTTATATATGATATATATGGTATTTATTTTTACTATATGCTTCTGTATTTTATATTTAAACCATACCTTTATTCTTTTCTTGTTGTGTAAATGTGATAATTTCATATGAGAAGTGTGGACTACCGCCCCCTCAAGTGATGTGACTCGTACATGAAATACATGGAATGTATAAAGAATGAAATTAATGAACATATGTGACATATATAACATATATATTATACTGGAATTATAATATATATATATATATCATTTATTTTTAATTCCATTAAATTGACAAAGAAAAAATGAAAGTAGCGTTCATGCGTACGTACGACCTACCGTCTCCATGAACAGTGATTTTTGTTTTTTATCTCCAAATGATATGGAATTGTATAAAAGGAATATTTAATGGATATATATGATATTTTAATCATTAATACTATTCTGTAAATTATTTACATATAACTAAATGGACAATCATTTATCAAACAAGTTCATTTTTGACTCATGTACCAAACATTGGCAAAAACGTATGATATGAACTAACATTATTAAACAATTATTATAAAATTATATTATTCGATATGAACTGAATAATAATCTCTAAAGTAGGTCCTTAGGAAATTATAAATTGACCAAAGTTTATTATTCAGGAAAATAAAGAAACGAACAAGACAAGTCAGACTTGAGGTAAGGGATCCTACTCCTCTCTTTCTTTTTAAGTTCACTCTTTTATGTCATTCCTTCTAGAGCTCTTATTTCTTGTGATTGGGATGTTCTTTTATATAACTCTTACTGTAATTTTTATGTTCATATGATGAGAGACCCTATTCTCTCTCATCAATCCACTTTGGATGTTTTGAGTGGCGTCGTTAGGGTGCTGAATTTTCGTAAGAGATCTAACCTCTCTGTTTCTTTTAAAGTACTCTCCTTTATGTCACTTCTTCTAAGATCCTCTTTGTTATGTTGGGGGATGTTATTTTATATTCCTATTTCTGTAAAAATTATGTTAATATGATGAGAGAACCTATTTGATCTCATAAATCCATTTTTTGTAAGTTTTAAGTGGCGCCGTTAGGCTGCCGAGTTTTTTAAGGGATTTTTCATCTCACTTTTATTCCCGTGAGATTTATGCTACATTTTCCACAATTTCCTTTGAGTGGTTTATGTACTACCCATTATTTTAAAAATTGTGTAATATACTTTCATTTATGAGTATTTACATCAATTTTGTATTTTCCTTCTTTCACGGGGTGTATGTTTCGAAAGATACCAATGTCGGTAAGGGAACCTTTCACCCTTCCCTTTTTAAAAGAATTCCTTTGTTATATATTTTAATTCACATAAGAGAATGTTGGGATATGTTCTTCTATATCCTTAGTGATTTAAATTTTATTTCCAAGTGATGAGATACCCTTTTTATCTCTCATCAACTCATTTTTTGAATTTTGTAGTGACGCCGTTAGGCTGTCAAATTTTTGCAAGGGAACTTTTTAACCCAATTTCGATTCTTTGGGATAAGCTTTTACTCCTTGAATATGTCGTTATTTGAAAATGTTCGAATAACCTCTGATTGTTTTACACATAATATCCACTTATATTTGGTGTATTAGTTTGTCACACATAATTATGTAATTGATTTATCCTTAATCCAAGGATACCGTCTTTGTATGGGACTTCGTCTCAATCTCCATTCATTGAGGCATATTTTGTTTTATACAAAACCTTCTTTTATACGGTATATAAACCCCATTGACATTTAAGTTTATCCAAAAGAAATATTTTTTTTACATAGTGTTTTAATAAACGACAAAAGGGAATGTTTTTGTCATATGTATGCGGCGACAATGACTTCTCCGCCGCCGTGACCATTATTAGAGTTTCAGCTTCCTCTACAAGCCATACCTTTTTTTAAAAGAAAAATAAATACCATGTTTTACTTTTCTATTATTTTTGTATTCAAAATGGTTTTCATAATGTTTTTATATCAATGTGTTGTATTTATATCTTGTGATTGAAAAGTGGGAATGTTATGTTTCCTTTATTCTTGTTTTATGTGATACGATTATGTTATTTTTCTTGGGAATTATTATGAATACGAATGGTTCCGTGATAAACTAAGGGAGGGTGAGCCTGATATAGCTCTCCAATGCATTGGGTAACACAAAGGGGTTAAACATTAAGGTTTCTCTGAAGAGATTTAGGGTATATACTGTGATGGGTATTCTAAACGAAACCAAGAGGGTTACTCCCTACGTAAGAATGTTATGAATGACTCAAGTTACCTTTATGTCATATGATTTCTATGATTTATTCATGATTTTATGATGTATGTTAAAGTACTTCTATTTTATGGGTATGGTATGATTTCATTCTTATGAATACATGTACTCATGTTTCTTTTCCATATTTTTATGTCCCTTACTGAGCTTTTTATGCTCATCCCATGTTTTTGAATTGTTTTTCACATGTCAAGGGAAGGGTACATGATATGATGATAACGTCAAGGAATTTTCAAGAATGAATTCATGTTTTATTTTAAATAATTTTCCATTTATGGGAAACTTGAATACTATCTTTTATGTAACCACTTTGTTTAAATGTGGAAAGTAATGCAAGTTTTATGATCTAATTCTCTAAAACTCTAAACCTGAAAAGATCCTCAATGTGTAATCTTGTAATAACTCATGATTAAGTAAGGTTTAAGGCTAGGGCCTTATATTAAATTAGGAATCCCTTAATTCTCATGATATTATAATGTTTTTATTCTGTTTTATTCCTCAAAAATATTTATTCAAGACTCTCTCATTTTGTTAAAATCTCTATAACAAAAATATCATTTTAAATGTTTTAAAGATTTATTCTTCTAAATATTTATCATTAGCGTCCATGTTTTGAAAATATTTTTAAGGATTTGTTTATATTGAAATTAATGTTTTCAAATGATAATTTTTTTAAAATTTTCAAAGTGGTATGTGTCAATTTGATTCAAAAATCCCTTTATTAAATGATTTTAATGATTTTTAAAATGATTTTATAAATAATTGTTTATTTCAATATCATTATTTGATATATTGTGATTGGAATGTGGAAATTTTATCATTCTATTAAGATTGTGTTTTGTGTTATGATTATGTTATGGTTATTGGGCATTGTTTACGTATATAGGTGGTTTCGTGATAATCCTTGGATGGCTGAGCCTGAGATAGCTCTCCAATGCATTGGTAACGTGACCGAGGTAAATTTTAATGTATCTCTTAAGAGATTTATAGAATATGTTGTGATGGGTATTCCAAATGTGACTCCCTATGGAGATGTGATAGCAATAATTTATGTATGATACAGATGCCACAAGTTACCTTTATGATTTATGATTTCTTTGTGTTATTCATAAATCTTATGATTTCCTGTGGTATGTTAAGATTGAAAAGCATGGTGTCTTTTATTTTTATTTATTAAAGGGATAATGTTTGTCTGCATTATTTTATAACCCTTGCTGATATTTTTATGCTCATCACATGTTTTGAAATGTTTTTCACAGGACTTAAAGATGAATAGGTTCAAGGATGAGATCAAGAAAAAGTCATGTTGTCTAAAACATAGAACTAGACATGCCTCTTTTTTTATAGAGTTATTATTTTATGAAAAAGGGATATCTGGTAGTAGTGTCTTCGTATAATATTCAAATTGTTATGTAATAGTTATTTCACAATTCTCTAAAACTCTAAACCTGAAAATATTCTCAATGTGAATTCTGGAAAAATTTAATGATTATGTAATGTTTATGGTCGGGTCCTTACAGTTGGTATCAATGGATGGTTTCGATAACTTTAGAGGTAAGGGTGTTCTTTAAGAATAAGTCACATTACCATAATTTTTAGGATTTTATAAAGATTCATAGTTATTTTATATTATGTGAATTAGTTTAAGATAACATGAATATGTATACCTATTTATCTACCCTCCTCATAAGATATTAAATGATGATTTTACTGATATTCTCACACTTACCTTTTTGGTTTTAGTAAATGAATGGATCTAGCAGGCACAAAAGTAATTGTGGATGTGAAGAAAACTATGATGGGTTTCTGAATGAGAAACTAGATGAAATGAGAGCTGGAATGGGATATCTTGTGGTTATTCTCAACCAAATATCCAGAGTCATGATTGACCACCTAAACCTTGGGGACTTTTATAAGGCATTATATATGCGAGAAACAATTCCCCACAAAAGTTCAGGTGATAATCATAAAGGTATGTATATTCAAAAACCAATGTGTCATGGATGTGGAAAGAAACAAATAAAAAATGTTTCAATGGGATGGGAAGATGCTATTGATGTGGAAGTCAAGGTCATAAAGCAAGAACCTTCCATGGGGAAAGGAAACATCCAGTTGACTCTAAGAAAGGGAATGAAGTTCTTTCTAAGGGATCAATTGAATGTTTTAAATGTGATGTTCATGGTCAATATACCAATACTTGTCCTACAAAGATGTTTTATGAATTGGATCACCAAAATCGTACTAATATATGGTTACCAATACCAAATTACATTCCAATTGAGGATGAAGAAAATGAAAAATGCCCAATGAATGGTATTGATTCTTTTTTAACATATGTTTTGACATTATTGAATCATAGAATATGATTCATGATTTTTTTTGAAAGAAAGAAGTATTTCAGAATAATTTGGTAAAGAATTGTCAATGGATCATGAAGAACATTAAATGAGTAAGAATTCAACATATATGTGATTCAAGACTTATGGTAGATTTTATGATGATAAAATGCTTATAAGTATTAAGGCTTTTTTGATGATGGGATTACATTAGAAGACAATTTATAGTATGTGTAACCCTAAAGGATTATATATGAAAATGTTATTCAAAGAATAATTATCTTTTCTTCAGATGAGTAATGGTGGAATTTTATTTTTGAAGAATCCAGGTTTTTATTATGGTCAAATGGTGATTTGGTTTATTTGAGGAAATGATTAACCTATCATAGAGAATATGTGATTAGGTTAATTAAACATCAGAATGAGAATTTAAGATTAGTTGATGTTTTTGGAGATAAATGTTCAGTTTTACTATGGAAGACTATGTGATAAAATCATTTTAGGTTTTGGGTTTCAATATTTTATTGTATTATATTAAATAATTTTAATTAAAGTGTATATTGAATGGCCTTTCTTGAACTTTGGGTAATTTTGGTGGAATTTTGGAGATTAAGAGTAGTACTTCTTTTTATAAAGTATTATCCTTTTGGGAATTATCTGTTCATGAACTAACCAATATTGGTTATGGTTAATTTATAATGATAGGGAAAATATATGGTTCCTATTATATGGATTATTTAATTCTCTATAAGTTTATTATGGTGCATTAAATGTGAACAAGTCATCTTGAATACTAACCATTTGGAGAAAATATGAGTTAGTGGTATAATTTTATTAAAGGATGACAGTGTACATGATGAGTAAGTATATTTCAATACGATATTGGTCCTATTATTAAGAAACTTCTTCAACTCTATGAAAATGATATTCAAGAAGAAATGTTATAATCCCTCTTTTATCATCATACTTTTACCCAACCACAAACTTATGGTATTGTGGTGGTTAACTTTTCATGGTCAAGTTGCCTATCACTCTCTATTCATCTATGAGAGTTAGTTTCACTTCCATATCCATGTTTTCACGGAATCCTAGTATCTGTTGTCTTGGGTAACCATTGTACTTATCTAAAATTATATTAAAGTGATGGATTTATTAACACTTCTGACAATGTGGGTCTTTCAATCATATTTTCGAGCCCAATTTTAATATTGCAAGGATGCAATTTTCCAAAGTGGGATGGATGTAATATCCCATGTAAATAAAGAACATGTCATTTTAAATTTTTTTAATATTGGCGGATTAAGTATTAATTTTACTCTAAAGGGTATGCTATGTTTGATGGCATACCTGATACAGAACAATGAGTTTCTTTGAAATCTTTCGTTGCACGCTAATAATATAATATTATTATTTTCAATGATATTTAATAACCATCCGTTTTATTGGAGGGAATGAACAGAACTAAACAAATATGTGAATATACATGTTTTTAAATTTTTTTAACATTTATCCAATAAATTTTAGAGGCTTAAAATTTGAATGAATCTAATTTTAAGAATAAATACTCTAATAATAATTAAAAGGGCAATTTACCGCCTTTTGAAGGATAACCCTCTTTAGATATATTTTTGCCAATTTTATATGATCTTTTTGACAAAATAAAAGTCTTTTTTAGAATCGAGACATTAAAATTTACCTTGGGTAAAATTTTGGTATTTTCCTGACAAAAATCATTTTTTAATGAATAGGGAAAAATTCTGTATTTTAATTCAAAATTTCCATTTAATATATCTTATTTATGTTCTTATATTTTCTTTTTAAATAATTTTAATGTGTAATTAGATTATATTTTTTACAATTAATCCAATTTTGGTCATTGGAATGAATTTCACTTTGAAATTGGACATAGACAAGTGTTAATCTTTTCACAGATATTGATTTCAAAAACACGCTATTTGTTTTGAAAATGGGATTTAATTTTAAATTAATGAATGCAACATTTATGTTTTGAAATTTGTAAAATAGACATCATTTTTGAATTCGGAATATCAAATATATCTTCAGCTGAATTTTTGTTATTTTTCTGAAAAACATCAATTTTTTATGAATAGTCAGACCACTTAGTAGTAGTTAAAACACTGACTTTTTTCATTTAACTAAAATGGTACAATTTTTGTGAATTTAATATCAAATATCCAACATACATGGTTGTTATTAGTATGTAAAATGTAGTTCAATAAGATTAAACTAATTTTTGGTAAATAGTATCTTTTTACTTTTATTTACCGCGATTAAAGATAAATAAAGAAATTTAAGGTAAAAAGAATATCATAATAATACCATATTATCTTAACACTTGTCCTATCCTTATTGTATTAATCCTGGGAGACCACGGGATTCTTTGAGACGATTTTGGGACCTCATTGATCCACTTAACAGTTATAATGACACTTTATATTAATTAATTTATTGTAAAGACCAAAATGACTTAAAAAAATATCTTTTAGTAAATTAATTTTTACATGGGGTTATATAAGTTATCATTTCGACTATAAATATTAATTATAAAGATAAAAATATCTTCAACATCAGGGTATTTTGTTTATAATTTTTTCACATCATATAAATTAAATTATTTAGGTCAAAAAAATGATGTAGTATTTAACTCATTAATAAATTATTTAAATAAATAAGATTATAAATATTAAAATAACATCCAAAACATTTCCAATTATTATTATATGAATTTATTTTGACCCCGTGTAATGGACCGGTCCCCTCTGGTCTATTCCTTTTTTGAAATCGATGTGGTCAACATGACACACAATATAATGATAATTTTTAATACTGATGATAACGTAAATATATGATAAATAAAAATGATGATGACATAAATTGTGTGATTAATTAATCTAAAAAGATAATATTCACGATAAAATAATTTAATGGGTGTTGTGATTATTAATGATCTGAAGAGGGAAGGTGTGTGACCCATTATACATTGATGAATGAAACACACAGTTTATTATTAATTGAGTAATTGTTGAAATTAAATTTGAATAATAATAATAATGGGTGTTGTGTTATTAATATTATTCATAATATTAATAATAAAGGGAAATTAATGAAATGAGTCATGGTATTTATTGATAACAAATAAATGAAGATCCACAGTGGAAGCATGGTGGTGCGTTAATAAAATTAATGGTGAGTTCGTTATTATTATTTTGTTAAATAATAATAATAATGGTGGTGTAAAAATATTTTCGGTTTATTAAATTGAATGGTTTTAATTTAATAAAAGTAGTTTCAATTTAATCAGTGCGAAATAAAAATAAATAGAATCATATAATTAAATTAACGGATGTTAGGATACATTGACGTTGCATAGTTAGATTCTGATATCCAACGGGGTGGTTTAACGTGGTTAATGTGATGAGAATAAATATTAGCATTATTAAAAATAATAATGGTAATGAGTTAATAAAATAAGTTGATGAATTTTTATTATTATTGAAAAACAATAAATAAAAATGATGGAGTAAAACTATGTGCGAGAGGTTAATAAAATTAAATGTATTAAAAAGGGTTTGAATATGTAAGTTATATTAATATTTGTTTTGTCATTTAATTAAATTAAATGAAATAGTTTTGAGGGGCATGGAGAATACATAATTTTTATATACTATATAACGGATATAATATTTATATAATATAATATTAAAACAATAAATGGATGTAAGAAATAAATCATCCCATGAAAGGAGAGGCGTCACTTTGGTTGGGGCATGATAAAAATTGTGGAAGAAATGAAGAAGATTGGAGAGAGAAACATGTTAAAAGGAAATAAAATTTATAAAAAAATTAATATAAGAGAGAGGCGCCATGTCTAACCCACCTAAACAAATGGGATGCCTTTGTGTGTGAATCTCAAAGGAGATTGGAGAGGGAATGTGATAATATAAGGAATTAAATTAATTAAATATTATAAAAATGTAATTATTAATTTTGTTGGGAAAACCATGTTTAGTCCATAACTTCTTCGTGCGACATCGGTTTTACGAACCATCAGTGGCAATGTGACCCTGACATCGAGATGGAAATTATGAGTCCAATATTGGATATCTTTTTCTGGTTTTCAGATCGGGTACCCGAAAGGCTCGTGAATTAATAGATTTAATATTATTATTAAATCTTCAACCCGATATAACTCCCATGAGCAACGTCCGATTGAAATCTCGACAGTGGCGATGTGATCCTATCATTAATACGGTTGATTCAAGTCTAAGGTTGGATTTTAAATTATGGTTCATGGCTCGAGTCCACGGAACACCCAAAAATAATAATATTGTCATTATTACAGGATCTTTTATCCAATGTATCTCCCTCATTCTGTGTTGGAACGGCGAACCGTCTGTGACGTTGCATCCCTGAAATTATGACGGTCATTTCAAGACCAATAATGAATACCTTTTTATGACTCATGTCTTGGGACAATAAAACACCTATTATTAATTGATGTTATTATTATCATTAAACGCATGGAATCTTCACGACGTGTCTTGTGTTGACCAGTCAAACAACATAATAGTTGTAAGGCAACATCATGTATTCATTAATACACGATGCGTACCGTTTTACCTTTTCGTTTCCTATATAAGAGAGGGTCACTTGTTATTTATGAACCCCTCTTCTTCTCCACATGATGACACTCCTGGATGACTGAGAAGTCATCCTCTTAACATCTTCATCTGGACTCTGATCGTCGATCTGTCAGTGACTACGAGATCATCTCAGCGAGGAGAACATCATACACCCTGTTCCATTCCCTCTTCTTCGACTTCCCCTCTGTTGGTTCCAACCGAAGAGACTGATGATAATTTACTAGAATGATGGTCTTTTATGAACGACTCTAAAAAGTTATGTTAAACCTATGTTATTGTATTCTATTTCTGATCCTACTTCTCCCATTTTCTTTCCATGCTACGGCATGTGATATCCATGATGAGGGGGTTTCTTGTGCTGTTGATTCAGCTGTCCTGTAACGTCCTTGGTGGGTGTAGTCATTATAGGAGACGCCTTGTGATCGTGGTGTTCGTGTTCATAGAAGGTCATCAAAACCTGATGAAGTAGGGATCTTACCTTCGTCTCTCTAAATTGTGCATCATGCGGGGTGCGTGTCCTCTTGTTTACGTGAAACACATTTGAACCGGTTTAATAAAGATAACAACTTTCTTGTATAACGGGGATGGGATGATTGTGAATACAGTTACATTATTTATATCCTGTGATATTATGTTTTGAATTGAATGAGCTTCTTCCTACTGAAAATCATGGTCGTTGGGGGCCTTTGTTTATGCAATTAAATGTTTCCATCTCCTTTTGATATTCTTATGGATGAAAATTTTATTGAATGTGGAAATTGGTTAATCACGTAAAGTTGGCTGATTAAATACTTGGATCCCTTATGTGATTACCCTGGTTGAACAAAATGACATAATAAACATGTGGGTGCTACTTAGGGTTTATTTATATGAAGGGGGTGTTTTGTGGGTTGTTGTGGATCAGGTGAGCACGGGGGATGCGGTTGGCTATGTTTTGGGTTGTTGTAAATGCTATGTTAGTGATGTGCATCGATTCTGCGATACATGGTATCAAAGGGAAGATGATGTACGAGTTTCGGTTTGATTGTGGTTATGGTGGTTGGCAACGGGGCTGTAGGGATGGGTTTTAATGTGAACGAACTATGGGTAGTGAATAATTAATAAAAGGGTAAGTGTTAATAAATGGTGGGACATGGTAATGGAACGAGAATAATAATCAATGTGGTTGGTTGGATAATAAGAAGAGACTTGTTTATTTTTCTTTTGTTTTCCTAGCTTGATTTTTTGATGGCATGGATATGTTTTATGAATGCTTGATCCAGTTTGGTTGTTGATAGTTTCACAGTAGTTATGAAACTGATAACTAAAGATATTGAAACATGAAAAGATTAAATGGGGTTTCAGTATTGATTGTTGTGTCCATACTCTCGAAGTAGCAGTGCCAAGGCACGTGCTCAGATCATTGTGTAGAAGATTTAGGATGGGCTGAGTGGTTTTTATAAATATATAAATCTGTACGTTTTATGTTTCTTTACACACCCCACCCATATTGACCACTACGTTTCGAACACCCATGGGACGGGGGGGGGGGTGAAATTCTCAAACATCCAATGGATGGCTGATTATTGTTCTTCCATGTGCTCCCTCTTCCAGGTTCTATATGCCGAGTTCCTTCAGACAGGTTACAACAGATGTTTCCCAAGAATATTTAGGATGAGCTGTGATATGTTCCCAGGTGTCTTCGCGATGAGATGTGGTTATGACCGAGGATTGTGCGCTGGTGGTATGTGATTTGAGATAGCTGAGGATTTTGTGCTGGTGGGTTACTATGAGCTTCGTATGGCCAGTTGTGGCACTAGCTCAGAAAGAGGGGGAAGCATCAGAGCGTTAGGTGTGAGGGCTTGAGCAGTATCCAATGGGAAGGTGGTGCGGGGTACCCATACATTGATAACATTACTATTATACTCTATTGACTAGTGTTACTTGGTGAGCGTGACTAGTGAGGCTGGGTGGATAGATTCCTTGCTGGGTTTGGTTCTTCTGTTTTCTAACGGGGCATTAGGATGTCTCCCCACATGTGCACGAGAGCTTTAGGTTTCCCTACAGAGTATACTTGTATGCTAACCCTATGTTTGCTTTCAAGTTTTCAAGAGGACTACAGGGACTGTGCATGACCTTACTAGTCATGCAGGGGGAGCTGCTGATGTTTGGTGTTGTTGTTTTCCTATACTTTTTGGTACAGTACATTGGAGCTTTTCTGTACTTGTACTTTTGTTTCTCTATTGTATAAAGCATGCATATGGAATTGGTTTTGTGTTATTTCTATACTTGTTCCTTTTCTTCTTCTTTGTGTTTACTCATCCTATTTCCTGATATTAGATTAATAAAAATGGTAATTCCTCCCATATTTGTGAAAACTCATACCCTTGGTGCTAGTCTCCACTCCGGGGCCTACTGGAGTTGGGACTCGGGGTTCATTATATCACTTTCACCATTGCCAACTCTGGAGGGGCATCTTTGGTGGGAGGGGGTCGTGACAGAATGGTATCAGAGGCTGATGGTTGAGAGATAGGATGGAGTCTGGAGTTAGGCACATTGAGGATTGCAAGGGATAGTATGTAAATAGTGTTGGTTGATCTTGGTGTGTGACATAGACCAGGTAACACTGGCTAGGACATGGTATTTAAGGCCCCCTGTGATCTAATGCAAGGACTCCGAGCTCACTGAATGACCAAGTAAGACTATATTGATTGGAGGGTAGAGACCCTAGGAAATGTACATGCATCATAATGATTTTTGTTTTACTTGATTTGGGTGTTCTTGGAAAGAAAATGAATGAAAATGATAAAATGAAACCTTGAGAAAATTTCCTTGCTACGTGGGCTTAAGCCTTCCTTGTTTACCGAACAACTATGGAACCTAGACATCAACTGAAATGTAGAGGATTGGGACGAGGAAAGTTTCCCACAATAGAAGCATCAACCCTAGAAAGGCTAGATATCAAGAGAGATTTTTTTTCGGTTTTACTTAAATACTGTCGTTTATGTTTTGTTTAAATTCTAGAGCATCACACTCCTTTGTTGAAACTCATTCTCGCCCATGCTTTGGGCCTGGACCTTGTTTTTCATGAGTCTATGAAGGTAAGTTGTTTTCATATTTACTGTAATTGTGTGTGAAGATTCCTAACATGTGGGGAGTGAAGGACCTGATCCCTAATCGAGACACATTAATGTGTATGTGATTAAACCTGTGCAGGCGAGTCAGTGCCACCTAAAGCGGATAATATCTCGACATGGGAGAAGGAATTCCTAAACCCATTTGCTTGGGCAATTTATTGTTGTTTTTTATGGTGTTGGGTGTAGTGTATGTTTGGAAAATCTTGATATATGGAAGTCGGAAGGCCTAATTCCAAATCAAGATGCATTAATGTGGATGCGATTATACCCGTACAGGAGAGTCTGTGCAGCCTAAAGTAGATGATATCTCGATATGGGGGAAGGAATTCGTAACTCATGTAATTAGGGTTGTCAGTTGTTTCCTGTTATGGCGAGAGCCCCGAGAGGTATCTTACGGGGCGATTGTTTGGATCCATTCTTTCTTCTGGGTTGGTTTTTAATTCTCGAGGACAAGAATGTTTTGAGAGGTATATGATGAATGGCCCGGAGCCCTCCAGTGTTTTCCAATGTTCAAATCGATGTTGTCAACACGATGCACATTATAATGATTATTTTAAATACTAATGATAGTGTATTAATATGTTAAATAATAATGAGGATGACATAAATTGTGTGATTAATTAAACTGAAAATAGAATAATCATGATAAAATGATTTATGGGTGTTATTATTATTAATGATGTGAAATTGGAAGGTGTGTGACCCATTAGACGTTGATGTATGAAACATGCAGTTTGTTATTAATTGCGTAATTATGGAAATTAAATTTGAATAATAATAATAATGGGTGTTGTGTTATTAATATTATTCATAATATTAATAAAAATGAGAAATTAATGAAACGAGTCTTGGTATTTATTGCAAAAAAATAAATGAAGATGCACAGTGGAAGCATGGTGGTGCGTTAAAAAAATTAATGGTGATTTTGTAATTATTATTATGATAAATAATAATAATAATGGTGCTGTAAAAATATGATGGGTTTATTAAATTGAATGGTTTTAATTTAATAAAAGTGGTTTCAATTTAATCAGTGTAAAATAAAAATAAATAAAATAAAATAACTAAATTGACGGATGTTATGAGACATTGACGTGGCGTAGTCAGATTCAGATATCCAATGGGGTGGTTTAACATGGTCAATGCAATAAGCGTAAATATTATCATTATTAAAAATAATAACGGTGATGAGTTAATAAAATAAGTTGACGAATTGTTATTATTATTGAAAAACAGTAAATAACAATGATGGTGTAAAACTATGTTTGAGATGTAAATGAAATTAAATGTATTAAAAAGGGGTTGAATATGTAAGTTATATTAATTTTTATTTTTTCATTTAATTCAATTAAATGAAATGGTTTTGAGGTGCATGGGGAATACTTTTGTTGTATATACTATATAACTTATATAATATTTATATAGTATAATATTAAAACAATCAATGGATGTAAGAAATAAATCAACCCATGAAAGGGGAGGTGCCACTTTGGTTGTGGTGTGATAAAAATTATGGAAGAAAGGAATATTAGAGAGAGAAACATGTTAAAAGGAAATAAAATTTATAGAAAAATGAATATAAGAGAGAGGCGCCATGTGTAACCCACCTAAAAAAATTTGATGACTTTGTTTCTGAATATAAAAGGAGTTTGGAGAGATAATGTGAGAATTTAAGGAATAAAATTAATTAAATAATATAATATGGTAATTATTAATTTTTTTGGGCAAACCATGTTTAGTCCATATCTTCTTCGTGTGACATTGGTTTTACGAACCATCAGTGGAAATGCAACCCTGACTTCGAGACTGAAATTATGATTTCAATATTGGATGTCGTTTTCAGGTTTTCAGATCGAGTACCCAAAACTCTTGTGAATTAATAGATTTAATAATATTATTAAATATTCGACCCGTCATAACTCCCATGTGCGATGTCTAATTGGCTTATCGTCAATGGCGATGTGATCTTGTCATTAATACGGACGATTCAAATCTAAGGTTGGATATTAAATTATGGTCTGTGGCTAGGGTCCACGAAACTCCCAATAATAATAATATTGTTATTATTATAGGATCTTCTATCCAACATATCTCCCTCAAATGGTGTTGGAACGACAAACCATCTGGGATGTTTCAACTCTAAAATTATGATGGTCATTTCAAGAACAATAATGAATACCTTTTTATGACTCATGTCTCAGGACAATAAAACACCTATTATTAATTGAAGTTATAATTATCATTAAATGCATGGAAACCGCATGACGTGTCGTGTGATGACCAGTCAAACAATGTAACAGTTTTATGGTCATGTTGTGTATTCATTAATACACGTTACGTATCATTTTATATTTTCTTTTCCTATATAAGAGAGGTTCACTTGTTATTTATGGACCCCTCTTCTTCTCCACACGACGATACTCCTGGACGACTGAGAAGTCATCCTCCTTACTTCTTCATCTGGACTCTGATCGTCGATACGTCAGTTACTGCAGGATCGTGTCAGCAAGGAGAACATCGTACACCCTGTTACCTTCCTTCTTCATAGACTTCCCCTCCATAGTTTCCAACCGAGGAGACTGCTTATAATTTACGGGAATGACGGTCTTTGACGAACGACTATAAAAAGATATGTTAAATCTCTGTTCATGTATTCTCTTTCTGATCATACTTCTCCCATTTTCTATCCATGATACGGCATGTGATCCCCGTGTTGAGGGAGTATCTTGTGTTGTTGATTCAGTGGTGTCACGACATCGTTGGTGGGTGAAGTCATTCTAGAAGAAGCCTTGTGATCGTGGTGGACATGTTCTTAGAAGGACATCAGAACCTGTTGAGGTATGGCTCTTACCTTTGTCGGTCTAAATTGTGCATCATGTGGGGTGTTTGTCCTCTTGTTTACGTGAAACACATTTGAACCATTTTAATAAAGATAATAAATGGCTTGTATAATGGGGAAGTGATGTTTTTGAATGCTTTTACATTATTTATATCCTCTGATATTATGTTGTGAATTTAATGGGCTTCAGCCAACTGAAAATCCTGGTCATTGGGGGCCTTTTCTTATGCAATTAAATGTTTTCCTCTCCTTCTGGATTTTCTTATGGATGAAAATTTTATTGAATG
This sequence comes from Viscum album, assembly GCA_963277665.1. NCBI lineage: Eukaryota > Viridiplantae > Streptophyta > Magnoliopsida > Santalales > Viscaceae > Viscum > Viscum album. Next base: position 538,867,397 of record OY728157.1, read on the forward strand.
TGGAAATTTTTTAATCACGTAAAGTTGGCTGAATAAATACCTAAAACCCTTGTGTGATCACCCCGGTTGAACAAACTGAAATAATAAACAAGTGGGTTCTGGTTAGAGTTTATTTACGTGAAGGGGGTTTTTTGTGGGTTGTTGTGGATCGGGTGAGCAGCGAGGCTACAATTGGCTTGGATGTGAGTTGGTGTGAATGCTATGTTGGTGATGGGTAGCGAGGCTGCGATAAATGGTATCAAAGGGATGATGATGTATGAGTTTCAGTGTGATTGTGGTTATGGTGGTTGGCAGCGGGGCTGTAGGGATAGGTTTGAATATGAATAAACTATGGGTTGCGAATAATAAATAAAAGTGGAAGAATTAATGAATGGTGGGTCATGGTAATGGAATGGGAATAATAATCAATGGGGTAGGTTGGTTAATAATAAGGGACTTTTTTGTGTTGCTTGTGTTTTCCTAACATTATTTGTGGATGGAAGGGATATATTTTATTAACGCTTGATCTAGTTTTGTTGTTGATAGTTCCCCGGTAGTTAAGAAACTAATAATTAAAGCTGTTTAAACATGAAAATATTAAATGGGGTTTCGGTATTGATTGTTGTGTGTATACTCTCGAAGTAGCAGTGCCACGACATGTGCTCAGATATTTGTGTATAATCCTTTGGATGTGTTGAGTTGTTGATATACTTATATAAATCTGTAAGTTTTATGTTTCTTTTTTCACCCCACCCATGTTGAGCACTACGTGCCGAACACCCGTGGGATGAGGGTTGAGATTCTAAAACATTCAAAGGATGTCTGGTTACTGTTCTTCCATGTGCTCCCTCTTCCAGGTTCTATATCCGAAGTTCTTTCGGGAAGGTTACAACAGATGTTTCCCAAGAATCATCGGGATGGGGTGTGATATGTTCCTAGGTGTCTTTGAGATGAGATGTGGTTATGGATGAGGATTGTGTGATAGCGGGAAGTGATTTGAGATGGACGAGGACTGTGTACTGGCGGGTTACTATGAGCTTTGTATGGCCAATTTGCAGCACTAGCTCAGGAAGAGCGGGGGAGCATCAGAGCGTTAGGCGTGAGGGGTTGAGTAGTATCCAGTGGGAATGTGGTGCGGGGTACCCATACTTTGATAACATTACTACTATACTCTATTGACCTATGTTATTTGGTGAGTGTGACTGCTGAGGCTGGGTGGATAGATTCCTTGCTAGGTTTGGTTCTTCTATTTTCTCACGGGGTATTAGGATGTCTCCCCAATTATGCACAAGAGATTTATGTTTCCCTATTTAGTATACTTGTATGATCACCCTACATTTTCTTTATGGTTTTTAGGAGGACTACAGGGACTTTACGGTACCTTACTAGTTTGGAAGGGGGAGTTGTTGCTGATTGCTTTTGTTGTTTTCCATTACATTTTGGTACAATACTTTGGAGCTTTTCTGTACTTGTACTTTTGTTTCACTACTGTATAAAGCATTCATTTGGGATTGGTTTTGGGATATTTCTATACTTGTTACTTTTTTTCTTCTTCATGTTGACTCATCCTATTTCCCGATCTTAAATTAATAAAAAGGGTAGTGCCTCCCATATTTGTGAAAACGCATACCCTTGGTGCTAGTTTCCACTCCGGGGCATACTAGAGGCGGGACTCGGGGGTCATTATCTCCCTTTCCCCATTGCCATCTAAAGAGGGGAATCCTTGTTTGGAGGGGGTCGTGACACCATGAGTCATCTTATTTTTTATCTTAATGATTTTTTTACCTTTATAAACCGTAAATCATTATATAATAAAATAATATTTTCACACATTCCTAAAAAGTCCCTCCCCCCTTATAAAAAGGCCTCAACTCTATCCCATTCTTTACACCTCAAAATCATATTGGCTCGTCCAAAACATGACCACATATGATCTCAAGATCCCTCTATTCATCATATAAGCCTTACCTTAGTCATAAGTAACTTTAATACGTCATTTTGGTTCAAAACAAAGGGAGTTACCCGAATTAATGGTAACAATTTCTCTTATATTATTTTATTCAATTTTTCTCCTCCAACCCCTAAAATCTATTTATTACATTCTTTTATAACAAAAAAATTATCCTAAATATACTAGAATGTTTTTATGATAAGTATTCAAACTAAACATACACACACATCCATCTAATGGGTAAGGAACATACTGTTTCTGTGGACATGAATTTACTGCCTCACGAAACGATGATTGTTAAAATATCTCATACTGCCTCTCATGGTTTCCATTATGATGGAACTGTATTTATATTTGATATATATATATATATATATAATTTATATGTTTTTATTCTTTTGTATTTTTTTAATTTATATAATACATTTATGGTTTGTATTATGGTTAAACGTGATAATTTCATTTGAGAATGTGTGGACTACTGCCCCCTCAAAGTGATAAGACTCATTTATACCAATTGTGGGACATATAAAAAATGGATTTATTGAAATTATATATGATATTATACTATAATTATAATATACTTATTTATAATTATGTTTCCTGTCAATTAAATTACTAAATAGAAATGAAAGTAGCGTTCATGCGTACGTACGGCTTACCATCTCCAAGAATCGTGCATTTCATTTATTATCTTTGAATGTTATGTACGGTTATAAATACATATATATAATGGATATATAATATATATATGATATCTAAATCAATAATATCATTTTGGAGATAATGGACTTTTGACCACATTGACAGATTGTAATTATAACAAGTTCATTTTTAACTGAAATTCCAAACATTGACAAAATGGCTGATACGAACTCAAATAATTAACTAATTTTTATAAAAACTTAATAAGTGATATTAAAGGAATATTAAAAATGAAATTGTTCTAAAGGATTTTGAAATTATGACATTATTATTATTCAGTAAGAACCTGAAACATACGAGTCTAGTTGGACACAAGGTAAGTGAATTCTTATCTCACTTTTAATTCCGTGAGATTTCCATTGTTCACAAATAATTTATTGAATGTGGTGTGTTTTGTACTAACATTTGATATATATTATAATTATCTTATTTATATTCATGTTATTCTAATAATCATTTTTTGGTTATAAAATTTTTGTCATACGACTCGATTGATTACAACGTGGTAAGGGATTTTTATCTCACTTTTTATTTCTGTGAGATTCTTGCTATATTTTCCACTTTTTCCTTTTGTGTGGTGTATGTAATACCCATGATTGTATTAATTGTGTAATATAATTTGATTTATTGGAATTTACTTCTTCATTTAATGATCCTTTTTTCATGGGTTGAATGTTTTCTATGTTACCAAATCGGTAAGGGAACCTTCTCACCCAATTTCCATTCCGTGGGTTAATCTTCTTATTCATAATTATGTCATCATATTATTATGTGTGGAATAAATATTTATTTTTTTATGTTGTAATTTCCACTCCCCTTTGTTTTGGTATACATTTGATACACAAAATTAGTCCATTGATAAATTATCAAGTCATCGATATGAACATGATAAGAGTAATTTTAACTCAATTTTCATTCATTGAGTTAAACATCTGAGCATTGGTTTTGTCTTAAAATGAACTTGTGCGAGTTTCCTATGATTTATTCAAACTGAGAATCCAATCATATAGTTGGTATTTATATTTTTCACACATTATTATGTAATTGATTTATCCTAAAATTAAAGATACAGTTTTCATAAAGGATTTCGTCTCGATTTACATTTCATTGAGACTTCATTGTCATTATGCACCAGTTCAATTTTATACGGTGTATATACTATCCTTTGGCATATAATATCATGAATATTTTTATTCTCATGATATAATAAAGTTCTTGGTCAAATTTTATTTCTCAATTATTTGTATTCCAGAGTCTCTCATTTGGTTAAATTTTTTTTACAAATATCTCATTTTAAATGTTTTAAAGATTTATTCATCTAAATATTTATCATTAATTTCCATGTTTTAAAAATGGTTTTAAGGATTTATTTATATGGAAATTAATGTTTTCAAATGAAACATTATTTAAAATATTCCTAGTGGTATGGAACACATTCATTAAAAAATCACTTTATTAAATGTTTTAAATGGTGTGGAAAATGATTTGATAAGGCATTGATTATTTCAATATATTGATTTGATATATTGTGTATGGAATGTGGAAATTTTATAATTTATTTCTTCTTGTTTTATTTGTTATGAAATTTTTTTGGATATAGGGCATTGTTTATGTATATGGGTGGTTCTGTGATAAACCTAGGGAGGTTGAGACCGAGATAGCTCTACAATGAATTAGGTAACATGAAGGAGGTAAACATTAATGTTTCTCCTCAGATATTTAGGTAATATATTGTGACGGGTATTCCAAATTTGAATCATTATATAGCTGTGATAGCTATGATGTATGTATGATATGGATTCCACAAGTTACCTTTATGATTTATGATTTCTATATGTTATTCATAAATCTTATGATTTCATGTGGTATGTTTTTATTGAAATGTATGGTTTCATTGGTTTTTATTTATTGATGGGAAAATGTTTCTTTTCATTATTTTATAACCCTTAATAAGATTTTTATGCTCATCACATGTTTTTAAATTCTTTTCACGGGACATAAATATTAATAGGGTCAAGGGTGATATCAAGTAAAAGTCATGTTGTTTAAAACATGGAACTAGACATTCCTTTTTTCAAGAGTTCTTATTTTTTGAAAGAGGGATACTGGGTAGTAGTATCTTCATGTAATATTCATGTTTTTATGTAACATCCCAAGTAAATATAGAATATTATATTTTCATATTTATTAATATTTTTGATTAAAATGTTAATACTACTTTAATGGGAATTCTATGTTCAATGGCGTACCCAATACGCAACAACTAGTTTCTTTGAAATCATACATTGCACACTACTGAAATAAAAATATTATTTTAAATAGTAGTTAACGCCTAGCCGTCATATTGGAAGGAACAAACAGAACTAACTACAAAATTATTATATATGTTTTTTAAAATTTTTAACAATTACCCAATAAATGATAGAGTCTTAATATCCGAATGAATCAAATTTTAAGCATAAATATTCTAATATACATTAAAAGGTCGATTAATCACCTTTTGATGGTAAACCCTTTTTTTAAAACTACATTTTTTCAATTTTATATGTTATATTTGACTAAATAAAATTATTCTTTAGAATCTAGATATCAAAATTTACTTTTTGTAAATTTTTGTAATTTTTCTGATAAAGTTCAGTTTATAATGAATAGTGGAAATGTTGTATTTTAATTCCAAACCTACTTTTAATATAATTTATTTATATGGTAAGATTATCTTTTTAATTGGGTTTAAATTTTATTTAAAATATATTTTTAACATTTAATAAAATAGTGGTCAATGAAATTAATTTCAGTTTGAAATTGGACATAAACAATGTCAATTTTTTGATAGATATTGTTTCATAAAATTATGCTATTTTTTGACATCGGGAATTAATTATAAAATATATTAATGCAAAATCTATGTTTTGAATTGTGTAAAATTGGAATTATTTTTTTATTTGGAATATCATATTTACTTTAGATAAATATTTGGTATTTTTTCTGACAAATATTCATTTTAAATGAATAAGGAAAAATACTGCATTTTACTTCAAAACTGCTTTTTCATCTAACTTAATTATATAGATAGATTGTCCTTTTAATTGGTTTTAATGTTTTATTAAATTATGTTTTAATCACTTAATAGAATTTTGTTCATTGGAAGTACTTTCACTTTTCAATTGGATGTAAAAATAATTAAATCTTTTGATAAATTTCACTTCATAAAAACACATCTTTGGTGGTGACAAAGAGAAATATTTTTAAATTACATGCTACAATTTTTGTGTTTGGAATTTGTTAAAATGGATTCAATATTTTGAATCAGAATTTTAAAATTATGTAATTAAGACTCTTTTATTTGTGGACATTATGAATAGTAACAACGACAATTATCTTTAATAGTAATTATTAATTAGTAATTGGGTAGTTAAGGGTAATAAAATATTATCATACTAATATAAAATGACCCCAAAAAGTGTCCAAATATTCTTGTTTAATTCATGGATGACCATGGGAAGACCTTTACCAAACCTGAGGTCCCATGGAGTCACATGGGTGTCATAGTGATATTTTATGACATGATTTTTAAAAACGATGAGAAATATAACAAAGGTTTGTATATCCTAAGCAAAAAAATATAATTTTTTTTACATAAATGATATTTTAAACTATAAATAGTCATAGAAAATATAATAATATTTCCTACAACATAGTAATTTGTTTTATAATCATTAGACATTAAATAAATAAATTTATTTATGACACCATGATGATGTAGTGATTACCTCATTAATGAACGATATAAATAATATGAAAAGATAAGGTAAAATATAAAACATATACTTGTCGAAAACCAATTGGATGGGTGGATTTATAACCCTTATCACAATATCCTCAAAATATATCATTGTGGGACCTTTAAAATCTGAAAACCATTTTTTAATAAAGTAACATTTCAAGACTTTCCAATAGTGAGACTCCTCCCTCTTATAAAAGGCCACAACCTCTACCCCCTTACACACACCTCTCAAACCCATGGATCTTCCAACATATGATATTATTATCTCTCCACATTCCTCTCTAACTCTTAAAAGCCTCACTTTCTTCAAAAGTCTTTCCAAGAAAGCCTTTGGCTCTAATCAAAAAGAGTTACCCGATATAGAGGTAATGTCTTTTCTTGAGTTTCTTTGTTTTATTTTCCTTCTTCACTCAACACTATCTTATTATTATTTGATCCCATAATAAAACCATTATCCTAAATATACTAGAATTTATTCATGATACAGATTCTACCTACACTTACAGACACCTCCATCTAATGGTTAAAGAACATATTGTTTCTGTGGGTGGCGAATTACTGCCTCACGAAACGATGATTGTTCAATATTTTTTTAACACCTCTCATTGTGGACATTATGATATAACTATATTTATATATGATATATGTTATATTTATGTCATCTCATTGCTTTTTTATTTTATATTTAAAATATATCTTTTGGCTTTGCATGTTGCGCAAATGCGATAATTTCATATGAGGAAGTGTGGACTACCGCCCCCTCAAGTGATGTGACTCATTAATTCCAAACATGGATTATATAATGAATGCAATTAATCAAATTATTATACCAATATGAAATATATATTATACTGGAATGATAATATATCTATGTCTAATTTAATTTTAATGTCCATTAATATGACAAAAAAATGAAAGTAGCGTTCATACGTATGTACAACTTACCGCCTCCATGAATAGTAAATTTCATTTGTTATCTCCAAACATAATGGAATATTATTAAAAACATATATACTGGATATATATGATATTTAAATCATGAACACCATTCTGGAGATGATTTACGTATAATTACATGGGCAATTCTTTTCAAACAAGTTCATTTTTTGACTCATGTACCGAACATCAACAAAACATATGATATGAACTCACATAATTAACTAATTATTATAACAAGATAATATGTGAAATGAAATGAATAATAAAAATTAACGGAATTCATTAAGAAATTGTAAATTGACCTTTTTTTATTATTCAGGAATATAAATAATGAACGAGAAGAAGTCGGACTTGAGGTAAGGGGATTTCTTATCTCACTTTGAATTCCGTGATATTTACCTTGTTCTCTAATTACTTATTTCATGTGGTGTATTGTGTACTTCCATTTTATATTTATTATCATGATTCTATTTATTTTCATTGTATTATGTGATTCATTTTGTTCTTATTATCTTTTGGTCATATGACTGGATTTATTACAACGAGGTAAATGGTTTTTATCTCACTATTTATTCCTGTGACATTCATGATATATTTGTCACTATCTCTTTTGAGTGGTGTATGTACTACCCATTATTCTACTCTTTCTGTAATAAAATTTCTCTTATGGGTATTTACATCAAAATTCAATAGTCCTTAATTCATGGGGTGTACGTTTCGAAGGATACACAAATTCAGTAAGGGAACATTTCACCCTCCCCCCCTCTTTTTAGAAGACTTATTTTTGTTAGGTATTTTAATTTAAATCATCTAAATGTTGGGATATGTTATTATATATCCTTATTGCTATAAATTTTATTTCCAATTTATGAGGTACCCTTTTTATCTCTCATCAACTCATTTTCTGAATTTTTAAGTGACGTTGTTGGGCTATCGAATTTCTGTAAGGGAACTTCATAACCCAATTTCAATTCATTGGGTTAAACCTATACTTCTTGATTATGTCAATCTATGAATATGTGTGGATGACCTCTGATTGTTTTACACTTAATATCCACTTATACTGGGTGTATTTAAAATTTTCACACTTAATTATGTAATTGATTTATCCTTTATCTAAGGAGACAGTCTTCGTAAGGGACTTCATTTCAATCTCCATTCGTTGAGGCATACTTCAATTTATATATGACCTTATTTTATTCGTTGAATAATAATCCCTTTTGAATTTTAAATTCATTTTAAAGTAATATTTTAAAAAGAATCATTTTAATAAATGACAAAAAGAATGTTTTTGTCTTACAAATGCGGTGACAACAAATTCTCCGCTGCCGTGGCCAATATTTGAGTTTCGGATTTCTGTACAATCCATAACTTTTTTAAATGAAAAATGAATAGCAGGATTTATTTTTATTTTATTTTGGTAATGAAAATGGTTTTGATACTATTTTGATTATATCAATGTATTGTATTGAAATATTCTTATTGTAATGTGGAAATATTATGTTTATTTTATGCATGTTTTATGTGATATTATTATGTTATGGTTCTTGGGAATTTTTTATGATGTCAGGTGGTTCTGTGATAAAAAAAGGGCGGGTGAGCCCGAGTTAGATCTCAAATTCAATGGGTAATGTGAAAGAGTTAAAATCTAAGGTTTCTTCGAAGAGAGTTAGGGAATATACTATGATGGGTATTCCAAACATAACCACAAGGATTACTCCCTACGTAAGAATGTTATGAAATCCTCTGGTTCCCTTTATATCATATGATTTCTATGAGTTATTCATTAATATTATGATTTAATGAGGTATATTAATGATCTTATGTTTTATTAGTAAAGTATGATTTCATTGATTTTTTTGTATACATGGACTACTGTTTTCTTTCCATATTTTTATATCCCTTACTGAGCTTTTTATGCTCATCCCAACTTTTTGAATTGTTTTTCACGGGACATAAAGTGTAATAGGATCAAGTATGGGGTCATGGAAATGTCAATCTGTCTAAAACATAGAACTAGACATGAATCATTTTTTAAAGAGTATCTTTGTTAAAAAAATGGAAACATAGTAGATGTGTCTAAATTGTAATCATTGAGATGTAATAGTTATATCCTAATTATATAATACTCTAAACCTGAAAGGATCGTCAATTTGGGTTATTCATTTAATTCATGATTATATAATGTTTTAAGGTTGGGTCCTTATAGTTGATATCAGATATCGGTTTAGATAACTTTAGAGGTTAGGGTATTCTTTAAGCATAAGTGACATTGCCATAATGGTCTGGATTTCAGAAAGATTCATTGTTTTTTTAGATAAAGTGAATGATGTTAAGATAAAATTAATAATTATATCATAGTATTATATAATTATTTTAATAATATACTCACACTGAAATATTTGGTTTTATTAAATAGTTGGATTTAGTAGACACCAATATTACAGTGGATGTGAAGAAAACTCTGATGATTTTTGGAACAAGCAACTGAATGATATTGGAGCTGCAATGAGAACACTTGTTGTTATTCTCAACCAACTATCTGGAGTCATGATTGACTACCTGCACCATAGTGATTTTTATAAGGCATCATATATTCTTGAAAAAATCCCTATATAAGTTTAGGTAATAATCATAAAGGTAAGAATGTTCAAAAACCTATGTGTCAATGATGTGGAAATAAACACATAGGGAAATGTTTCAAAATGGATAGAAAGATGCTATAGATGAGGAAATTGAGGTCATAAAGCAAGAACCTGCCATCGAAAAAGGAATCATATAGTTGACTCTAGGAAAGGGAATGAAGTTCTTTCTGAATGATCAATTGAATGTTTTAATAGTGGTGTTCATGGTCATTATGCAAATACATGTCCTAGGAAGATGTTTTGAGAATGGGATGACCAGGATCATTCAAATATGCATTTACCAATACCTAATGCCATTCCGATTGATGATGAAGAAACATACAATGACAAATGAAAGGTATGGATAATTTCTTTACATATGTTTTCATATTATTGAAATCTTAGGATATGATTCATAAATTTGTTTTCTGGAATGAATTATATCAGAATAAGTTGGAAAAGAATGGATAATGGACCATGAAGAATCTTGAATGAGTAAGAAGTCAACATATAAGGGATTCATGAGTTATGGTAGATTTTAGTATGTTGAAATTCTTAAAATTATTAAGGCTATTTTGATGATGGGATTACATTAGAAGACTTTTTATAGTATTTTTAACATTGATGTTAGATATATGAACATTTTATTCAAGGAATAATTATCGTTTGTTTTGTCGATATATTTATAAATAACCATTTTGGGTTTATATGACCCTTGAATTTGAGGCAATTAATGGTTAATAAAATTGCGAATGAAAAACAAAATTTATTAGATAACCTTTGTGGTTAAAATATTTTATGGTTATTTTTGATGAATTTATTTCTTTTTGGGAATCTTATAAAATTATGTAGTTTTCGAAAAGGGACAACATGCAAACTATGTGACCACTAGTCGCATCGAACGAAGCTGCCGGAATCGAACTGATAACTAGAGTGTGACTGGTATTTATTTCCTACCACTGGACTACGTGAAGTCCCTAGTTAGTATAACTAATTATTTTTAGATATATGTTCTTATGAATCAGGAATAAGTTGATTTTTGGTTATCTAGTGAAATTTTTAACCTATCATGGAGGATATGCGATTATATTAATTACTTTTCAGTATGAGACTTTAAGAGTAACAGATGTTATTTGGAGAGAAATGTTAAGATTAACCTTGGAAGACCATGTGATTAAATCCTTCAGAGATTTGGGTTTCAATGTTAGTTTGGATTACTTTGATGAATTTTATGGATAACTGTTTATTTAATGGTCTTTCATGAACCTTGGGTCCTTTTTATAGATTTTTGGAGATTAAGAGTAGTATTTCTTTTTATAAAGGATTATACTTTTGGGGATTATCTGATATTGTACTAGCAATTATGGTTTTGGTTAAGGTTTAATGACATGGGAAATATATAGTTCATCTTTTGTGGATTAGTTGATTCTGAAGAAGTTGATTATAACACTCTTAATGTGAACATGTCATCCTAAATACTCATATTTTGGAGAAAATATAAGTTTGTGTAAGAAATATAGTAATAAATGAAAGTCTACATGAAAACTAAGTATGTTTCCTAATGATTTATTTATGCTCATAAATAAATTCCTCAATGAAAATTAACTTAAAACAAAAACATTGTCTGTTAACTTTTCTTACCGGGAAATCAAATACCGTTCAACCCATCACAATTTGTGATTTATTGGTGGTTGAATTTCTCTTAAACATGTTTACTATCAAACTCCATCAGAACTTGACCCTTTTTTCTCATTAATATCCATGTTTTCATGGAATCCTAGTATCTGTTGTCTCAAGTGACCTCTGTACTTTTCTTTCATTCTTATAAAGTGATTGTTTAATTTACTCCTTTTCCGATGTGGGTCTTTCAATGATGTTTTGGAGCCCAATTTTAAAATTGATAGGATGTAATTCTCAAAAGGGGGAAGGATGTAACATCCAAGGTAAATAATGAATATGAAAATTTCATTTTTATTAATATTTTTGAATAAAATTTTAATAATACTTTAAAAGGAATTCTATGTTCGATGGCGTACCCAATACGCAACAACATTTTTCGTTGAAATCTTACGTTGCACACTAATAATATAATAATATTATTTTAAATGGTAGTTAACGCCTACCCATTGTAATTGAGGCAATTAATAGAACTAACTACCAAATAATTTTATATGTTTGTTAAATATTTTAACAATTACCCAATAAATTATAGATGCTTAAAATGTGAATGAATCCAATTTTAAGAATAAGTATTCTAATATTATTTAAAAGGTCAATTAACCGCCTTTTGATGGAGAACCCTTTTTTAAACTATATTTTGTCAATTTTATATTTTATATTTGACAAAATAAAATCTTTCGTTAGAACCGGGACATCAAAATTTACTTTCTGTAATTTTTTTTCCGATAAATTTAATTTATTAATGAATAGAGAAAATTCCCTATTTTAATTCAAAACTTCATTTTAACTAATTTATATATATGTTTATATTTTTATTAATTTTGTTTAAAGTGTAGTTAAAATATTTTTCTACCATTTTATCCAATAGTGGTCATTGGAAATAATTTCAATTTGAAATTGGACATAAACAAGTATCAATCTTTTCATAGATATTGTTTCTTAAAATCACGTTTTTTGTTTTGATAGTGGGAATTAATTATAAAATTAAATAATTAAACATATATTTTTTGAATTTGGTAAAATGGACATAATATATGAATTTGGAATATCAAATTTACTTTCGATAAATTTTTGTATTTTTCTAACAAATGTTCTTTTTTAATGAATAGTTAAAAATACTACATTTTACTTCAAAACTTCTTTTTCCTCTTATTTAATTATATAGTTATATTGTCCTTTTAATTTGTTTTAATGTGTAATTGAATTATGTTTTTATCACTTAATAAAATATTGTTCATTTGATGTAATTTCACTTTTCAATTGGATGTAAAAACAACTAAATCATTAGATGAATTTTACTTCTTAAAAACACCTCTTTGGTTGTGACAACGATATTTATTTTTAAATTAATTACTGTGATTTCCTTGTTTTCGATTTGGTAAATTGGATTCCATATTTATAATCAGAATATACAAATTATTTAATTAATAATATTTTGTTTTTGGACATTATGAATAGTAACGACGGTAATTATCTTTAATTATAATGATTAATTAGTAATCAGGAAGTTAAGGGTAATAAAAAAATACCATAATAATATAAAATGTCCCCAAAATGTGTCCAAATCCTTTTTTTTGAGTTAGGGAAGACCATGGTACGTTCATTACCGAAATTGAGGGCCTATGGAGTTACAAGGGCGTGATAGTGACATTTATGACATTATTTTTAAAAAGAAGAGAAATATAACAAAGGTTTGTATATCCTAAGGAAAAAAATTTTAATTTTGTTTATATAAATGATATCTTAGACAATAGATATTAATTTTAATGATAAAAATATTTCCTACTTCATGGTATTTTTTAAATAATTTTTAGACATTAAATAAAAAAAATTATTTATGACACCATGATGATGCAATGACTATCTCATTAATGAACGATTTAAATAAAATGAAATGATAAGGAAAAATAAAAGACATAAACTTGTCTAAAACATATTGTATGGGTGGATTATGATCCTTTATCTGGTTATCCTCAAAATATTTCATTTTTGGACATTTAAAATCTGAAAACCATTTTATAATAAAGTATCATTTCAACACTTTCCAAAAGTGACCCTCCTCCATCTTATAAAAGGACCCCACCCCTACCGCCTTAAAAAAACTTCTCAAGACCTTGGCTAGTCCAAAAATTGCTTATATTATCTCAAAACATCCCTCTATCACTCCTAGAAGCCTCACATTGGGCATAAGTGCTTCCAAGGAAACTTTTGGCTGAAATGAAAAAGAGTTACTCGATTTAGAGGTAATGTATTCTCTCGAGTTTCTTTCATTTATTTTCCTTCTTCACTCACCACAATCTCCTTATTATTTGATCCCATAATAACACCAGTATACTAAATATACTAGGATTTTGTTCTGGTATGTATTATACCTACACTTACACACACGTCCATCTAATGGTTAAAGAACATATTGTTTCTGTGGGTGGCGAATTACTGCCCCACAAAACGATGATTGTTCAAATCTTCTTTTATCACCTCTCATGGTGGATATTATTATGGAACTATATTTATTTATGTAATATATTATATTTATGTCCTCTCAATACTTCTTTATTTTATATTTGAAATATACCTATATGCTTTTCATGTTGTGAAAATGCGATAATTTCATATGAGGAAGTGTGGACTACCGCCCCCTCAAGTGATGTGACTCGTTCATGCCAAACATGGAATTTATAAAGAATGTAATTAGTGAACATATGTTCCTATATAACATATATATTATACTGGAATTATAATATATCTATTCCTAATTTAGTTTTAATGTCCATTAATATGACAAAAAAATAAAGTAGAGTTCATGTGTATGTACGGCTTACCGTCACCATGAATGATACATTTCATTTCTTATCTATAAACATTATAGAATAATATTAAATAAATATATATTAGATATATATGATATTTAAATCATGAACACCATTATGTAGATGATGTACTTATATCTACATGGGAAATTCTTTTCCAACAAGTTCATTTTTTACTCATGTACCGAACATCGGCAAAACATATGATATGAACTCACATAAATAACTAATTATTATAAAAAGATAATATGTGATAATAATTTAATAATAAACGCTAAAGTAAGTACTTAAGACATTATAAATTGACATAATTTTTTAATTCAGAAATATAAAGAACCAACTAAAACTAGTCGGACTTGAGGTAGAGGATTTTTTCTCACTTTTAATTCCTTGATATTTCCATTGTTCGCCAAATATTTATTTCATGTAGTGTACTGTGTAAATACATTTGATATATATTATCATGATTCTATTTATATTCTTGGTATTATGTGATTCATTTGGTTCTTATTATCTTTTGGTCATGTGACTTGATTTATTACAATGAGGTAAGGGGTTTTTATCTCACTATTTATTGTCGTGGGATTCATGCTATATTTATCACTATATCCTTTTTGTGGTGTATGTACTGCCCATTATTATAATATTTTTTAAATGTACTTTAGTTTATGGGTATTTACATCAAAATTCTATAGTCCTTCTTTCATGGTGTGTATGTTCTTAAAGTTACCCAAATCGGTTAGGGAACGTTTCACCCTCCTCTTTTTAAAAGACATCTTTTTGTTAGGTCATTTAATTTACATATTATTAATGTTGGGATATGGTTCTATATATCCTTATTGAATTAAATTTTATTTCCATGTGGTGAGATACCCTTTTTTGTCTCTCATCATCTCATTTTCTGAATTTTAACATGAGACCATTAGGCTGTCGAATTTCTGTAAGATAACTTCTTAACCCAATTTCGATTATTTGGGTTACCTATATTTCTTGATTATGTCGTACTATGAAAATGTTTGGATGGCATATGATTTTTGTACACTTATTATACACTTATATTTGGTTTATTTATATTTTTTAAACATAATATTGTGTTTCATTTATCCATAATCTAAGGATACCGTCTTTGTAAGGGACTTCGACTCAATGTCCTTTCATTGAGGCATAGTTGGATTTATATATGACCTTATTTTATTCAATGTATAATAAACCATTTTTAGTTTTAAATTCAATAAAATGGAATCTTTTTAGATGAATCATTTTACTAAATGAAAAATGGAATGTTTTTGTCTTACGTATACGGTGACAACGACTTCTCTTCCGTTATGACCATTATTTTAGTTTCGTCTTCCTCTACAAGCCATAAATTTTTTATTTGAAAAATCAATACCATGATTTACTTTTATTTTATTTAGGTATTCAAAAAGTTTTTGATAATTATTTTATTATATCAATTTGTTGTATTGATATCTTGTGATTGAAATGTGGAAATATTTTGTTTCCTTCATGCATGTTTTATGTGATACAATTGTGTTATGGTTCATGGGAATTATCTATGAAGTTGGGAGGTTCCATGATAAACTATGGGCTGGTGAGCCCGAGATAGCTCTCCAATGAATTGGGTAACGTGAAGGAGTTAAATTCTAAGGTTTCTCCGAAGTTATTTAGGGAATATACTGTGATGGATATTCCAAACAAAACCATTAGGGTTCCTCCCTACATAAGAATGTTATGAATGCCTCAAGTTACCTTTATGTCTTATGATTTCAAGGATTTATTCATAAATCTTATTATTTCATGAGGTATGTTAAAGTGCTTATGTTTTATGATAAAAGTATGATTTCATTGATTTCTATGTATACATGAACTAATGTTTTCTTTCCGTATTTTTATATCCCTTACTGAGCATTTTATGCTCCTCCCATGTTTATGAAATGTTTTTCACATGACATAAAGTGGAATAGGGTCAAGGATGGGATCAAGGAAATGTCATTATGTCTAAAAAATGTAACTAGACATGACTCTTATGTTCAAAAGTTTTTTTGTGAAGGAAATGAAAACTGAGTAGATGTGTCTACTTTGTAATCATTGATATGTAATAGTTATTTTTTAATTATCTAAAACAATAAACCTGAAATGATCCTCAATGTGAATTATTCATTTAATTTATGATTATGTAATGTTTTAAGGTAGGTTCCTTATATTTTATGTAATAGTTATGGCCTAATTCTCTTAAACTCTTAACATGAAAAGATCCTCAATGTGAATTTCAGAAAAAATTCAAGATTATGTAATGTTTAAGGTCGGGTCTTTACAATGATGATCTAAATGTTATTAATATATATATATATATATATATATATATATATATATATATTATTTTACTAATTTAAATTTAAAATAAATTAAAAATACAATTTAACATTATAAATACATTAAATTAAAATGTAGTCTTTAATTAAAATTCAGAAATTTTTCGTTATTCATTGAAAAATGATACATTTTAGAAGAAGCCCAAAATTTCACAATAGATAAACTGATAATCGGATTTCAAAAAATAATATATTTTTCAAATAATTTTTATAAAATAATTAAAAATTAATATACAATTATTTTCTCAAAGATAAATTAAACCGTTGTTTAGAAAATTATATTTTAAATAAATTCATTTAATTTAAAATTATTCATATTTAATTTATATTAAATAGATAAATATTATTTATATTATCTTATTAGATATATTTATACACATCAGTTTTCATCTTGTTTATAATGATAGACTATATTATAGTTCATTTTGGATTGGGGTTGTATGTTCTGGAATCCATCAAAATGATTAAATTTATGGAATATATTTCATGTGATGTTTATTCTTTATTTTTTCTGTCACAAACACAAAAAATAATGATATGGAATTCTCTTGTTATAAAATTCTATCCGACATTAATAAATTAATTATTTTTAATTTTAACTTGATCACAATAATCCATGGGTTGGAATTTGGAAATACCATTGTTGATAAAACCTACATCGTAATAGGGTTAATAAAACATCCCATTTATAAGATAGAAATAATGTACAATAGTTATATGACATATAAAAAAATAATTCTATATAGGATAACATTGGTTTCATGTAATGATATGGTGGTTGAATAAATCATAATTAATTATATAGTGTGATATATTTTATTGATCACAATAAAGTGAATGATAAATGGAATATTAAAGAAATGAAAATCATAAACCATTGATGATTTAATAGACCATCTAAATTATCACATATGATCATAATATTATGAAATTTCTATTTCATGATCCCATTCTCAATGTTAAATAATTATGTACTCTCTAATAATATAATGAAATTTATATACTCGATGTGTTTTTATTTCATTATAATGATTATATCATTTTTTATATTCTTCAATCAATTTCAATTAATCATTTCTATAGGAAATAAATATCTAGAAATGACTTTTTTATGACTAAACCACTATATATGAATTTTAGCAGATCAAATTTCCATAAAATAGTGCGAAGTCATTCTTCCAGTCTCAAAATATATTCCAAAACCAATATGGTTAGGACATGTTTTTGAATATAATACATTAATATATAGACCACAATTGTAACCCAGATAATCAATAATTAATTTTTATATTCCAAATTGTTTAACTAGTGACATATTATTCAATATATTATGTAAGACTCTTGTAGTCACTAAACCATTATCATCATACAGTTATGGGTTCTAGATCAACGAAATTTATGAATATTTTGATTATCCAGCCAAAATGTGGGTTGTAATTTTTCAAAAATAGTGTTAATATAATTCATAAATCATTCCAAAAAAATCAGATGAAAAAATATTAAATGAAATTAACCATTTATTATACTTATTTATATATTTTTCTATTCAACTTGTTTTTTCCACAATGACTAAAAATATTACCTATATATAAACCACTATGGTTATTAGTAACTTTAAACATATATATATAAATTATTCAAGCACATTTAATAAAAATAAATTTAATGAAATTATATATTTTCTATAAATTTTCCCAAAATATAATTTATCGTGGTAGACTCTGGTCACATACAACATGAAATAGGGTTTTATGACTTTGAACTTCTGATTAATTTTAATCTCATAAAACCCTGAGGGTATCTATAAATTTTATGAAAATTACGAACCATTATTCTTCTAAAATGTAACACAATCCAAATTCATTTCATTATTCTTATACACCAAATACCATTGATAAAATACTTCATAAATTTAATCTTTTATCCTAATAAATAAATACATCATCCATTTTATTTACTTATAATTCCTTCTTTATTATAGTGATTAATCATTAGAATAGGGAATTAACATAGATAATGATCATGTTCACTATAATTATGAAAATGAATTATTAATGGATCCATAAGAGGATATTTATTTCCTTCCACCATAATCATACATTTCATGATAAATTATTTTCCTTAGAAACAAATTTTTCAAACATAAAACATTTTCTTATTAGATTTAGATACCTTATTTTCAATTTAAGACACCATAGGTTTAATATAAAACATTCATTATCATAATCTATCCATCTCAATAATAATGGGTTGTAATGAAAATTTGAATTATCCTATGCGTGTCCCACATGAGTCTCATACCAGCTGTGTAGTAAGGCTGGTTTTAATCCACAATGTGATGATTAGGTTATGCTAAATGAAACATTTTCATTGTTATTACCAAAAGATACATCAATTCTATAAACATGTCTACTTATAGTATCCATAGAGAAGTGTATTTTCAAGGAAAACACATAATATATTACTTAAAAAACATTAATATAATATTATATAATTATCCTTAAAGTATATTATTGAGTAAGATTCTATGATATATATATTTTCTGAAATAATGTTCCAACATATTCTATTAAACATCCATTAATACAATCTATAGTGACTCTGACACCCCATATCCTAAGGAAAGTGTCTACATTATTAAATTTAATTAATATGTAATGATTTTATTATTGAAAGACCAATTAGTATCGTTTTATTTGTATTCAAGAAAAATACATGATAATGAATGCTCAATTTTGGAATCGACATATTTCAATGGATTCCTTGGAAACGTTTATCTGCATATCGTGGAGTCATTAAGGCCATGCTATAGTGGAGATACATAATTACCTTCATATTATGATACCCTTTATGATATAGGAGGACATGATCCACTACCGTTCCTTATCTCCTAGATGCTGCAATGGATTTAGATTCATCCTCTTCAGGTGAAGATATGATCTTTATGTGAACCACAAATCACCAATGACTTGTAGACGTTTTGATTTCAAAAAATCACATTTACATTCCAAATTAATCTATTTTTCGAATGCTCTAGAACCTTGTGGGATGCTATCCATGTTTGGATTTAAGGACATGGGTAGTTAGTTATATTTTTTGACCATGAATTTGTGTAGATGTGTATACGTCTAGAGCACCAACGGTTTTTATTTGGATTATTATTAGTGGGTAGTTTCTTTATAAATAGCTATTATTTTATGAATTAGGAGTGGATTTTTATACTTTATACTAGAAACTGGGTCACTCCGGTGTGGTTGGTAGGCATTGGTGTATGAATAGAGGCTGTGAGGGGCTGGACCCAATGTTGTCCTGTGTAGGAACCAAGATTGATGAATAGTTTATAGTTGATGAAATTGTAGTAGAGGTAGGGGGAGGAATTCCTCCAATGAGGGAATATGGGTGGCCCCTAGAGAAAAAGGTGAGTTCAATATTTGAAAAATTGATACGTGACATGGAAATTCGTTGTAATAAAGAAGAGGTGGAAACTGAGTAAGGAATTCAGGGCATGGAGTCTGAGTTGATATATGGTGATGAGGCTTTGGGTGGAGTAGTAAGTGGTCTAAATGACAAAGAAAAAACTACTAGGGTTCTCAGGGGGTTCTCATATTCAATAATGTGCAATTGGAGTAAAAACTATAGCGTAAAATATGTGGTTGAAGAGGAATGTATGTGAAAAAATTTTCAAGAATAAGAGACTATAAGGATGAAAATGTAGGTTGGATGAAGTCATCTAGTAGAGAGAGTTTTAGAAGATATTGTATAATGGTTATGGTTTGTTATATATTCTAGTTCCTTGAGGTTGATGACTAGTGAAACGATTTAGAGGGAGGTATTCCTACCTTGGAATGTGAGGTGAATTTGGTCCTTGTGAAACATGTTGATGGTGAGGACACCCAATTGGGTTGAGGTTTGACTTTGGGGGATTATCCAATGGAGGGTGACCTCACTTATGATTTCTAGAATACTGACCATTATAAAGAGTTTGATGTTACATCTCATGACATTGAATGTGTCCAGGTAACATACACCACAGATGGAAAGAAGGGCATTGATTAAGGGAGGAATTACTACTCCCCATTACCTCCTCCAATGGATACACAATCAAGAAATAAATCTAGAAAGATGAATTTTTTTGGAGATTCATATTAAGGTATCATGAAATCCTTGTAATTTTTCTTGACCTCAGAATATGGGGTGGTCTTATAGGTGTTTTCACTCAATTTTATTGAATAATAAGCCTCTAAAATGATGGGATTATCTTTATGATATACTTACAATAATGAGAAATATACTGGGATCAAAAATAAGAAACTTACATTACTTGGGTTATTCAATGGTGGGAAGATCACATTGGAGGAGTACATCTAGTCTTGGGATATGATGGATTTCCATTATAAAGATATTATAATGGAAAAACTAGACACCCAGTTAAATAGTATCTCTTTGAAAGTATTCCTAGAGTCTAATAATGGATGGCTTAATTTTTTTACTTTAATGACTATAATGTTTCCATTTTTTGTTTTACATAGGATTCACACATTTCCATTAATGGTTTTTGATAAATAAAAATATAATTTTCAGATCCATTTAATCAATTGGAATTTCAAGATAATATAAGAGATAAAAATTCTGGAATGGTAAATAATAGAAAACGCATTCCATATAATTACTAAATTGCGAAATAAAATGATATAGAGATAATATGAATTTGAAAATATCATTAATAATTATAAATTATTTCATAATGAATGAAATTAATAATTAGTAGACACCATGATCCTAAACACCATGCCGCTTCATTTTCCAACCCATTTCTTATGATTTTTTAAAAATATAGGAAGAAACCAATATAATTCTAGATGAATTATTTTTCTCATAATCCCCTATAATTCATTAAGGGGATATTTTATTGGATTTAAATTCCAAATGATCGTACGAATGTGAATATTTCAAGGGAAATTTAATAACTATATAAATGAATGAAGAATGTGAATATGAATACATTCCATGATAATTTTTTTCATAAAATATTAATATAAATAATAATGATGTTATGATTACTTAAGACAACTAATGTAGTATGAATTATGGGTTGTTATTATTAATGAATTGAAATTTCATCAAAAAACAATAAAAACTTTGTTTTGGAAACTATTCTTTTAATTTTTGAAAATTAATTTTAAAACTAAATGATAAAAAAATAATTTGAAAATAATTTTCATTCAAGATAGTTTTTGAAACATATAAATTAATCTATAAATCATTTTATTGGTCATGATAGATGGAAATTATATGAGTGATAAATATGTTAAAACAATGATTCCTTTCACTTTTTTGGTAATCCAATGGAGAATTATTATAAAAAAATGAATATTCCATTTATTTTTTTAAAAGTTCAAATTGGTATAATTTTTATTAATATATCATTTATTAATATGTACAAAAAAATTTAGTTTTTTTTAAAACATTGTTTTGGAAGAAAATAGATTTTTGATCGAAGAATGAAATGAAGGTAGATTATCATAAAAATAATATCTACATTATTTTAAGTACCAAAGAATGTTAAAATGGTAAAATTAAAATAAAATTTCATAAATATATGTATGATAAGAAAATGAATTTATTTATCTAATAAAAATCATATAATTTCCTTCAATATAAATTTATGTTCAAATAATCCCAATTAAAATGATATTTTCAAATAAACCCTTGTAATGATCATAACATTGAATTAAGAATTATCCAATGATTCAATATGGTGTGTAAAATGTAAATCCTTATAATATCAATGGAAATTAAACCTATAAAAATATAATGTAATTTCAAACATGATCTTATATTATAAAATAAGATGAATGACTAATATTACTCAATGAAAAAAATGAGTTATGAAATTCTTTACCACTTGGTAACTCTTAGGTAAAATTACCATATATGGAGAAATCAAAATCGAAATTAAAAATAACATGAATTATTATTAATTAATTTGAATATATATATCAATGTTTCTACATATAACTCATAAATTTTTTTGGGGTTCCTTACATGACAATATTTTTTAATGAAGCAAAATTTATATGAAGTCCCTTACCTCTAAGATTCATTAGGATGAAACTAATTTAACCCCTACAATTAAGGTTTCAAACATATTAGGATCCTATAAAAAATAATATTAATATTTAATATTTAATATTTTTTTTTTATAACATCTCATCACTCATTCATTTATAATCATTCAATATTTTCATTATTTTACGTGTTAATAGATATTTTTTCTCATTCTTTTTATTTAATAAAATATTCATTTTCTATGTATGTTATATAGTTCCATCATATACAGGAAAATAATAATGAAATTATAATCATATTTAAATAGCATTTATAATTTTTATTCTTCTCATGAAATATGGTATTGAGAAATGATGTTTTTTATGACCAGATGGATAGTAGGTGATATGTAATCATGTGTAATATTTTCATTTTTCAATGATAATTATGGAAAGGTGTTATGTAATATTTTTTCGTTAAAATATGAAAATAATATCAAAAATACCATATTAGTTATAAAATTACATTTACATATATCATCTAGTATTTTTGATGATGAAAATAGAGTCACACTGCTTTGTAAAAGAGGCAGTCCACACGTACACAAATGATCTTATCATATTTATGTGAGTCAAATGGTAACAAATAAAATGATATATTATATATTATAAATGATTAATATGTAATTAATGTCATACAAAATTCATATATATGAAATATATTAGATACATTTATCACTATTACTTTCCATGTAAATCGTTAGAGAAAAATGAATCATATTGCTTCATGAGACCACATTACACAGAACGAACGAGTGATGTTATAATATCCCCTATAAAATGGAATATAAGAAAGGTAAATACATATATATAACATATAATTACTTAAATGTTATAATATTGTTATAAATATAATATATTTATATTTTTGATCCATCATTATACCATTCTATTAGAGGCGTTACTTTAAAAATCAATGTCATTTGTTTGTGGGGAGACAATCTATGGTTAAAACGGATTATGATTTCAATAGCCATTTGATTGTTATAGTGATTCTTTTTTATAATGAACATAACCTAAAACACATATAAGTTTATATATGATAATATGTTAATTATATGATCATGGTAAAATAATAGTTTCAATTGGTGGATGAAAAAATATAATAAAAATGATCATTAAATATCATTATATCTTCTTAGGGTAACCTCCTTAGGTGTGCACTAAAATTCATCCTATAATGGATTCATGATAAAAATAAGAATAATTGGATAAGTTGATTGATATTGGGACATAATTTGGGTATCTATTGACTAAAAAATTAGGTTTTTAATATTTGATAAAGTATGAATATGGGGTCCTTTTTATATGTTTGGTGAGTGGAATACTAGGATTTTTTATATGAAAAGGTCTACCCCATGATTTTTACAAGAAAAAGGGTCCAAAATGAATAATTTTATATCATTAATAATGGTAGGATCATAATATGTCCATTAAATATATTTTATACACATTTTAGTGATTTTAAACCATTCCATTATTAGTTTAATACTTTAATAAATCCATTTTACCTTAACTGTAACACCCCAAGATTTCATAGTGTGTTATTTCTCCAAAATAATTCAATAACTTGCACTACACGCAACACCGAGTTCAATCACACCTTGACTTACAAAAAAAGCCATTAAAAGAGGTCATGAATAGTATTAACTAAATTTTTATCTTTACATAATCCTTATAATTTTAGAATCCATATTATGAGTTTCTTAGTCATAATGCAAGAACAGATTCATTTTCAGTATTTCACTTTTATCAACTTTTAATAGTGAAAACTTTTTAAATACAATATTTTAAAATTTTTGACTAAATGTAGACATCAAAAAAATTTAAAATGAAACATCCCAAGCTACCACGATATGCTTTCCTTTGAATAAAACAATGGCATGTGTTGTACGCAACTTCGAGTTTTAACACACACCACAACCGATCAAACTAGCCGTTATGAATAGTAATACCTACTTTTTAAAATAATATATATTTTATATTTCAAAATGGACTTCATTTTTGGATTTGGAATATCTAATTTAGCCTAAGGTGAAATTTTGTTATTTTTCGGATAACTTTCATATTTTGATGAATAGTGAAAATTACTAAATTTTAATTAAAAACAACTTTTTTAATCAAAAAAATTAATAGTGATAAATTATGAATTTTAGTAGTTTTAAAGTATATTTAAAATATATTTTTACCATTTAATATAATGTTGGTCATTGGACATAATTTTACAATTAAACCGAACATAAACAAGTGTCAATCTTTTGATAGTTATTATCTCTTAAAAACACGCTTTTTGTTTTGACAGCGGGAATTAATTTTAAATTAATTTCTGGCACTTATGTGTTTTGAATTTAGGAAAATGGATTCCATATTTGGAATCAGGATGTTCAAATTGTGTAAATAGGTATCTTTTATTTTTAGACATTTTTAATAATTACTGCGGTAAAAATTTTATTTACCATGGTTAAGGGTAAATCCGGTAAATAAGGGTTAAAAAATAATATTATAATAATATAAAATTACCCTAAAAGTTGTCTTAACCCTATTGGTTGATACATGGTCGACCATTGGCATCTTTGGGTCGATTTTGGGACCCCATGGATCCACTTGTAATTGATAATGACACTATTTTAATTAAGTTAAAATGAATACAAAAATGACACAAGCATATATCTTTTAGCAAAAAAATTTTTACATAGGGTTATATATGTTGGATTTTCGATTATAAATACTATTTAGAAAGATAAAAAGATTTTCTACATAATTATATTTTATTTATAATTTTTAGACATTAAATAATTTATTTTATTTATGACACAATGATGATACAGTAATTACTATAATAGTGAAAAATTAAAATAATTGATATTATAAATACCCAAATAAATATAATATGAAACTTTTAATGAATTAAAATAATTTTCTAGTATAATAGGATATATTAGAATTGATTTAATTGACTTTTTTAGAAGTAATAAATCTATTATGAGTTTCAAAAAAATCAACTATTGAATAGTGTCAAAATTGACATAAAAGAGTTCTTAAAAAAAATATTATATTATTAATTGATATTAAATTCCTTAAAATCTAAAGTTCGGCCAAGAGACTTATATCATGATAGATTCATCATTACTGGTTTGCTTGGGGGTCTCTTGGATGTATATAGTAATTTTATTAACCATATTATATAAAAATACAAAGAGACATTGTAAAAGTGAAACTAATTAACTTAGAGTTAATACTTAATGATAAGGTTAATATAAGTAACCAAACCTGTCTAAATTCTATTGGTTGAGTTGTTTTCGACCTATCCCCAACTTAACCTTTTAATAGTTAACTTTATAGCCATTATAAGCTGAATATGAATTTATTATAAATTAATATTTATAGCTTTTCCAAAGGTTCCCCTCACCCCTCTTATAAAAATGCACTCCTCCTTCTCATTTCTTCACACCTTCAAAGCCTTTTGGTTCGGCCAAACTCTGCCCAAATACTCTCCCATCTTCCCTCACTACAACCTAGAGGCCTTAGTTTGATCAGAAAGACAACCTAAGGAGCCCTTTTGATCAAATCAAAAGGAAGAACCCGAAGAAGAGGTAATGTTTTCACAACCCCTTTTTAAGTTCCTTTCTCCTTCCACTTCCTCTTTCTTTGTTATTACCATTATAAAATAATAAATCTAGTATCATATATATACTGTGATGTTATTATAAATATGGTGCAATCATATTCAGTATTCTATCCATCCTTTGTATAACATGTCACCATACGTGCGTACGTACGGCTTACCGTCTCCACGTCGTGGTGTAATTGTTATTCAATATATTATTATTTGGACGGGAATAATAATGATGTGTAACTCATGTAAATAATAAATATAACATGATAATGATTCTGTATATATGATATAAAATCCAATAATATATTATTTTAATATCAAAAGAATGATATTGTCGCTCGTGCGTATGTACGGACTACCGTCTCCACGAACGCGATGAGATTCATTGTCCATCATATCCATTCAAGTATAATTATAATTTGATGATTTAAAAATAGTATTTAAGGACTTGATATCATTCTGTATATGAATAATATACATCCCATTAATAACGAATATGGCTCACAAAACAAAGAATATAAAGTAAAATGAACCCGTTACCACCTGAAATAACGATAATTCTAAGATATTATTAACAAATCAATGTTAAAAGATCATATATGATATCATATTAAAGTAAATGATTCTTGTATTATTCAATAACAATTATTTCACCATTATACAGAAGGTAAACCTACCATCGACCAAGGAAAAATTACAAGTAAGGGATTTTCTTATCTCACTTTCAATTCCGTGAGATTTCCATTGTTCGCCACTAAATTATTGAAAGTGGTGTATTTTGTACTGCCATTTGATATATATTACCATGATTATCATTATAATCATGTTATTCTGTAAATAATTTGGTGGTTATTAACTTTTGGCCATACTAATCAGTTGATTAACATGGTAAGGAGTTTCTTATCTCGCTCTTAATTTCGTGAGAATTCCATTGTTCACCACTTAATTATTGCATGTGGTGTATGTGTACTGCCCATGATTGTATTCATTGTGTAATATACTTTAATTTATGGGTATTTACATCATCTGGGTATGATACTTCTTTCATGGGTGTATTTTTCGTAAGTTGACTAATCGATAAGGAAATTTGAAATTTCAATTTCCACTCATTTGGCTTTACGCATATTTCATTGATTATATTACTCCAAGATGATGTGTGTAATCACTATTCCTTTGATTATTTCATAATTTCCACTCCCCTTCCTGTGGATATATGTTTGATACACATAATCACTCCATTGATAATTTTCAAGTCATTGATATGAATTTGATATGAGTAATTTTAACTCATTCTCCATTTGTTGAGTTAAACATCCAATTCGTTGGTGTTGTTTTTACAAGAATATGTGTGAATGTACTTTGATTGTTTTACACTGAATATCCAATCATATTTAGTGTATTTATATTTGTCACACATAATTATGTCGTTGATTTATCCTTAACCTAAGTATACAACCTTTATGAGAGATTTCATCTCAATTTACATTCCATTGAGACTTATTTGATGATATACACCAAATAACTTTTATGTGGTGTATATAATGTACTTTGACATAGTATATCATGAATCCCTTTATTCTCATGATATTAAAAAGTTTTGATTACCTCAATTATTTGTATTCAAGTGTCTATTTTGGTTAGAATCTCTAACTAAAATACCATTTTTAAATGTTTTAAAGACTTATTCATCTAAAACTTTCTCATTAATGTCCATGTATTAAAAATGGTTTTAAGGATTTATTTATATGGACATTAAATTTTAGAAATTAAAACTCCTTTTAAAAAGTTTCAAAGTGGTATGGGACACTTTGATTCAAAAATCTACTTTTAAATGGATTCTTTACAAATAGTGTGACTTTTAAATGTTTTCAAGAAAATGGGGATATTTCTCTCAAATAGTTTTGATGATTATTTTCATCTATGTCAACATCCTTCATTATTCTTTATTGAGGTTAATGTGATACAATACAATCTTCCATATTGTATCGAATGAGTTATGTTTGACTGTGGATGTGCTTTTTTTATACCATTCATGGTTTGTGGAAAAAGTATTGACATTTCGTATGCTATTTTTTATACAAATGTTTATGTTATGTTTAAAAATGTTCATATGAGGAATGCATTGGACTTAATAAGTGACGGGTGGAGCCCGCTATAGCTCCTCGATGCATCGGTAGGTCTCATGAGACAAACTAGTGTCTTGGCACAAGGCCTTGGGAAAATCTTATTTGTAGTCTTGGCATGAGGCCTTGGCTATGTGGTTATGATAGTCTGGCATTATGCATTCCATCATTATGAAAGTGGTTATTTATATTGCATGTGATCATTCGACTAGTAGAATATACATGTGAGTAAGTAAATGACATTATTTCATTTTACCTTTGCCATTTTATGCTGAAGTTCAAGTTTAAAAGGCTTTTGTTTTAGTTATAAATTGCCTTAAGTGTTTATGCTTATTTATGAAAGCTTATGCTATAATGTTATCCTTACTGAGCATCTGAGCTCACCCCTTTTCAATGTTTTATTTTTTTCCCAGGATTATGAAGAAGTAATTTATGAATGACTTGCAAGGATAGTATGAGGGGATATGAAGACAAGATGTTTTTTTATGATGTAATGTAAAATTTATGGATGTATCTAGTTATTCCAAGGCTACTAAACTAATCGGTCTTTCGAGAATTGATCTTTCTCGTGATCATGCCAATGTTATGTAATAATGCACCGACTCTAGTTAATTAGGGTCGGGGCGTTATAGTTGGTATCAGAGGGAGGTTTAGTACAAACCGTGGAAGCTAGATTTAGATAAACTCTGATTAGAGCACGTAGACCTAAGATGAACTTTGAGGATTAGTATAAAAGAACTTCCTAGAATTTTGTTATTGTGGAGATTTTGTGAGTTTTCCGAGCAATACATCCCTGTCTTTATACGAGCAGGTAGAGGCGGCTCTGGCACAGATGTACCTAGGGGTAAAACCCGAAAACACCGCTTTGAGCTAGACTCGAATGGGAACTGGTGCACGACAACGGGCCTTGCTGCACTCTTGGTTACGACACTCCCGGGGGATATGCTTAGGATAATTTACATTTTCTTTACAAACCGATTTAAGTAATATATACATAAGATGAGAGTAAATGACCTTGGTTAATCCTAATATATTTCAAATTGAGAATATGGTGACATTTTAATCTCTAAATGATTTTACGACTACTATTACTCACACAATGCTTTCTGGTTTTAGTCAATGGCTGGATTCCAAGGAAGTCATAGTGACTTTGAGAATGATTTACAAGGTGGGAACGGTGGTGGTAATGAGCAACAAAATGGAATGTTGATAGACGTAAAAGATATCGTCTTTATGCCAAATCAGTTTTCCAAAAATATGATCAACAACATATATATTAACCAACTCCCAGACTCAACAAGGAAGAGAAAGGTGATAAATGATAAGATATCAAGCAATGGATACCATGGAGAAAAGAAACCTCAATTTTCATCATGCAGGAAATGTGGAAAGAGACACCCAGGAAAGTGTCTCAATGGGACAACGAAATGTTTTACGTGCGGGAAGGACGGACATAAAGTGAAGAATTGCCGAAGAAAAATGAAGAGTACTATGGAAGAAGATAAAAATGGTCCCAATAGTCCATTTACAGTCATTTTCCGTAAATGTAGGGGACCTGGCCATTACCCGAGTGAATGTCCTATTCTATAGAATATTTTCATGGTCAAAGAAGAAGCTATGTGGAAATAAATGGTTGGAGAAAAATTTAAAAATTATTAGCACTCCTTGTTGATGGGTTTACTTTGGAATAATTTTTTCTTGTATTTGTAACCCCACTGTTTTCCATGTGGGAATGATATTTGAGGAAGAATTGTCTCTTCTCTTGTGGATATAGGTATAAATAACCATTTGGTTTTATATGATCATTGGGGTTTGAGAAAATGATAAGTTATTATAATTTGGGATGAAAATGCAAAGTATGATATAACATTTGTGGTTAAATTATGTTATTTTGAGGAATTTATCTCATTTTGGTAATATTATAAAATATAGTTTTTGAAAAAGGACAACACGTAGACCGTGTGACAACCCGTCGCGTCGGACAAAGCTGTGGGAATCGAACCCACAACCAAAGTGCGATTGGGATTTATCGCCTACCACTGGACTACGTGAAGTCCATGGTTAGTGTGACTATTTTTTTTGTTAAATTATTTTATTGATCAATAATAAGTTGATTTGGGTTCTTATGTCTTATCAAATGAATACCCTTGGTATTGGAAAATGATTTGGTGATTAAGTGATAAATGTTATTTTGGAAGATGTTCGTTTTGTTAGGAACACTATATGCCCAAGGATAATAGAATACAATGAGGTTTCATTTGTAGAGTAATGGTGGATTTTATCTATGTTTTTATTGTTGATTTATAGTGATTTGGGTTTGATTAACCTATAACAGAGAATATGTGATGATGTTAATTACTTTTAAGTATGTGACTTTAAGAGTATTTGATGTCATTTGAAGATACAATGTAACATGGGCGACTACATAATCAAATTCTTCTATGTTTTGGGTTTCAATATTAGTTTGGATTATATTAAAGGATTTTAAGGACAATTGGTTATTGAATGGTATCTATTTAACTTTGCGATATTGTTGGTTTAATTTTAGAAATTAAGATTAGTACATATTTATCTCAATGAATATCCTTTTGGGGGATCATTAGATCATTCACTAACCATTTTGGTTTTGATTAATCATCAAAGACAATGTAAATATATGGTTTATCTTGCATGGATCATGTGATTCTATAGAAGTTTATTCTAGCTCTTCTAGTGTGACCAAGTCTTCTTGAATACTTATCATTTAAAAAAAATTGAGTTAGTGGTGGAAATTTATTAAAGAATGAAAATATACTTAAAATGTAAGTATATCTCATAATCTTCATGGTCAATATCATAAATGAATTCCTCTTCCTTATGTAATGTAACTTTAAGAAAAAATGTTGTCCTAGATGGTACCATAAATCATCACTAATTTATGGCTTTGGGATTATTGGCCTTTCCATAGCCATGTTCTCTACCACTCTCCATCAGATAATTGATGGTTAGATTTCTCTTCCATATCCATATTTTCCTACATGGAACCCTAGTATGTGTTATCTTCAGTAATCTTCATACTTTCCACTCTTTATTTTAAATAGAGGCCTCATTAATTCATTTTTCGATGTGGGATTTCAACTAAGATATTTTGAAACGTCGAAAATGTGTTATCCCAATACCCTATGTTTTGTTGGACCGATGGTATTTAAAATCATCATAGATTGATGAGTTTAAGGACCTCAATTTTATACTTGTTTGTGATTGATGACCTCAATCACTACCTATAAATATTTACGTTTTTCCTCTAATTATATGTCTCTAATTACCACCAATGTTCTCCTAATCGAGATCATAATTCGATGGTGACCCTTTCATTTCTCTTTTCCTCATATTAAGACTAAATTTTAGTAACACAATTTCCGATGTGGGTTTTCCCACAAATATATTTTCTATTTTCAACCTTTTATTTTCGTAGAACAATTTCAAATTGCGAGGACACAATTTATTAAAGGAGGGGAGAATGTAACACCCCAAGATTTCATAGTGTGTTATTTCTTCAAAATAATTCAACAACTTGCACTACACGCAACACCGAGTTCAATCACACCTTGACTTACAAAAAAAGCCATTAAAAGAGGTCATGAATAGTATTAACTAAATTTTAAACTTTATATAATCCTTATAATTTTAGAATCCATATTATGAGTTTCTTAGTCATAATGCAAGAACAGATTCATTTTCAGTATTGCACTTTTATCAACTTTTAATAGTGAAAACTTTTTAAATACAATATTTTAAACTTTTTGACTAAATGGATACATCCAAAAAATTTAAAATGAAACATCCCAAGCTTCCACGGTATGCTTTCCTTTGAATAGAACAGTAGCGTGTGTTGTACGCAACTTCGAGTTTTAACACACACCACAACCGATCAAACTAGTCGTTATGAATAGTAATACCTACTTTTTAAAATTATATATATTTTATATTTCAAAATGGACTTCATTTTTGGATTCAGAATATCTAATTTAGCCTAAGGTGAAATTTTGGTACTTTTCGGATAACTTTCATATTTTGATGAATAATGAAAATTAATAAATTTTAATTAAAAACAACTTTTTTAATCAAAATAATTAATAGTGATAAATTATTTATTTTAGTAGTTTTAAAGTGTATTTAGAATATATTTTTACCATTTAATATAATTTTGGTCATTGGAAATAATTTTACAATTAAACCGAATATAAACAAGTGTCAATCTTTTGATTGTTATTATCTCTTAAAAACACGCTTTTTGTTTTGACAGTGGGAATTAATTTTAAATTAATTTCTGCCACTTCTGTGTTTTGAATTTAGGAAAATGGATTCCATATTTGGAATCAGGATGTTCAAATTGTGGAAATAGGTAACTTTTATTTTTAGACATTTTGAATAATTACTGCGGTAAATACTTTATTTACCATGGTTAAGGGTAAATCTGGTAAATAAGGGTTAACAAATAATATTATAATAATACTAAATTACCCTAAAACGTGTCCTAACCCTATTTTTTGATACATGGTCGACCATGGGCGTCTTTGGGTCTATTTTGGGACCCCATGGATCCACTTGTAAGTGATAATGACACTTTATTTTAATTAAGTTAAAATGAATACAAAAATGACACAAACCTATAACTTTTAGAAAAACAATTTTTACATAGGGTTATATAAGTTGGATTTTCGATTATAAATATTCTTTAGAAAGATAAAAATATTTCCTACATAATTATATTTTATTTATAATTTTTCGACATTAAATAATTTACTTTATTTATGACACAATGATGATGCAGTAATTATTATAATAGTGAAAAATTAAAATAATTGATATTATAAATACCCAAATAAATATAATATGAAACTTTTAATGAATTAAACTAATTTTCTAGGATAATATGATATATTAGTATTGATTTGATTGACTGTTTTCGAAGTAATCAATCTGTTATGAGTTTCACAAAAATCAACTATTGAATAGTGTCAAAATTGACATAAAAGAGTTCTTAAAAAATATTATATTATTAATTGATATTAAATTCCTAAAAATCTAAGGTTCGGCCAAGAGACTTATATCATGATAGGTTCATCATTAATGGACCACTTGGGGGGCGCTTAGATGTATATAGTATGTTTATTAATCATATTATATAAAAATACAAAGAGACATTGTAAAAGTGAAACTAATTAACTTATAGTAAATACTTAAAGATAAGGTTAATATAAGTACCCAAACCTGTCTAAATTCTATTGGTTGAGTGGTTTGCGACCTATCCCCACCTTAACCTTTGAATAGTCAACTTTGGAGCCATTAGAAACTGAATATGAATTTATTATAAATTAATATTTCTAGCTTTTCCAAAGATTCCCCTCACCCCTCTTATAAAAAGGCACTCCTCCTTCTCATTTCTTCACACATTCATGCCTTTTGGATCGGCCAAACTCTGCCCAAATACTCTCCCAACTTCCCTCACTACAACCTAGAGGACTTAGTTTGATCAGAAAGCCAACCTAAGGAGCCCTTTTGATCAAGTCAAAAGGAAGAACCCGAAGAAGAGGTAATGTTTTCACCACCCCTTTTTAAGTTCCTTTCTCCTTCCACTTCCTCTTTCATTGTTATTACCATTATAAAATAATAACTCCAGTATCATATATATACTATGATGTTATTATAAATATGGTACAACCATATTCAGTATTCTATCTATCCTTTGAATAACATGTCATCATACGTGCGTACGTACGGCTTACCGTCTCCACGTCGTGGTGTAATTGTTATTCAATATATTATTATTTGGATGGGTATAATAATGATGTGTAACTCATGTAAATAATAAATATAACATGATAATGATTCTGTATATATGATATAAAATCCTATTATATATTATTTTAATATCAAAATAATGATATTGTCGCTCGTGCGTATGTACGGACTACCGTCTCCACGAACGCGATGAGATTCATTGTCCATCATATCCATTCAAGTATAATTATAATTTGATGATTTAAAAATAGAATCTAAGGACTTGATATCATTCTGGATATGAATAATATACATCCCATTAATAATGAATATGGCTCACATAACAAAGAATATAAAGTAAATTGAACCCGTTAACACCTGAAATAACGATAATTCTAAGATATTGTTAACAACTCAATGTTAAAAGATCATATATGATATCATATTAAAGTAAATGAATCTTGTATTATTAAATAACAATTATTTCACCATTACACAGGAGGTAAACTTACCATCGACAAAGGAAAAAGTACAAGTAAGGGATTTTCTTATCTCACTTTCAATTCCGTGAGATTTCCATTGTTCGCCACTAAATTATTGAAAGTGGTGTATTGTGTACTTCCATTTGATATATATTATCATGATTATCTTTATATTCATATTATTCTGTAAATAATTTGGTGGTTATTAACTTTTGGCCATACGACTTAGTTGATTAACGTGGTAAGGAGTTTCTTATCTCGCTCTTAATTTCGTGAGAATTCCATTGTTCACCACTTAATTATTGCATGTGGTGTATTTGTACTGACCATGATTGTATTCATTGTGTAATATACTTTAATTTATGGGTATTTACATCATCTGGGTATGATACTTCTTTCATGGGTGTATGTTTGGTAAGTTTCCTAATCAATAACGGAATTTGAAATTTCAATTTCCACTCATTTGGCTTTACGCATATTTCATTGATTATATTACTCCAAGATTATGTGTGTAATCACTATTAATTTGATTATGTCATAATTTCCACTCCCCTTCCTGTGGATATATGTTTGATACACATAATCACTCCATTGATAATTTTCAATTCATTGATATGAATTTGATAAGAGTAATTTTAACTCATTCTCCATTTGTTGAGTTAAACATCCAATTCGTTGGTGTTGTTTTTACAAGAATATGTGTGAATGTCCTTTGATTTTTTTACACTGAATATTCAATAATATTTAGTGTATTTATATTTTTCACACATAATTATGTCGTTGATTTATCCTTAACCTAACGATACAACCTTTATGAGAGATTTTATCTCAATTTACATTCCATTGAGACTTCTTTGATGATATACACCAAATCACTTTTATGTGGTGTATATAATGTACTTTGACATAGTATATCATGAATCCCTTTATTCTCATTATATTACAAAGTTTTGATTACATCAATTATTTGTATTCAAGTGTCTATTTTGGTTAGAATCTCTAACTAAAATACCATTTTTAAATGTTTTAAAGACTTATTCATCTAAACCTTTCTCATTAATGTCCATGTTTTAAAAATGGTTTTAAGGATTTATTTATATGGACATTAAAGTTTAGAAATTAAAATTCCTTTTAAAAAGTTTCAAAGTGGTATGGGACGTTTTGATTCAAAAATCTACTTTTAAATGGCTTCTTTACAAATAGTGTGACTTTTAAATGTTTTCAAGAAAAGGGGGATATTTCTCTCAAATAGTTTTGATGATTATTTTAATTTATGTCAACATCCTTCATTATTCTTGATTGAGGTTAATGTGATACAATCCAATCTTCCATATTGTATCGAATGAGTTATGTTTGGCTGTGGATGTGCTGTTTTTATACCATTCATGGTTTGTGGTAAAAGTATTGACATTTCGTATGCTATTTTTAATACGAATGTATATGTTATGTTTAAACATGTTCATATGAGGAATGAATTAGACTTAATAAGTGACGGGTGTAGCCTGCTATAGCTCCTCGATGCATCGGTAGGTCTCATGAGACAAACTAGTGTCTTGGCATAAGGCCTTGGCAAAATCTTATTTGTAGTCTTGGCACGAGGCCTTGGCTATGTGGTTATGATAGTATGGCATTATGCATTCCATCATTATGAAAGTGGTTATTGATATTTCATGTGATCATTCGACTAGTAGAATATCCATGTGAGTAAGTAAGTGTCATTATTTCATTTTACCTTTGCCATTTTTTGCTGAAGTTCAAGTTTAAAAGGCTTTTGTTTTAGTTATAAATTGCCTTAAGTGTTTATGCTTACTTATGAAAGCTTCTGATATAATGTTATCCTTACTAAGCATCTGAGCTCACCCCTTTCAATGTTTTATTTTTTCCCAGGATTATGAAGAAGTAATTTATGAATGACCTGCAGGGATAGTATGAGGGGATATGAAGACAAGATGTTTTTTATGATGTAATGTAAAATTTATGGATGTATCTAGTTATTCCAAGGCTACTAAACAAATCAGTCTTTCGATACTTGATCTTTCTCGTGATCATGCCAATGTTATGTAATAATGCACCGACTCTAGGTAATTAGGGTCGGGGAGTTACATTAACCATGGTAAATAATTTTCAATATTTTCACTATTTATTTGTGTTTTTAAATTATGCTAAAATTTTTAGATAATATTAAATATTGGGATTATAAATATGGAATATATTTTCCAAAATTAAATTTATATATTATTTTAAATTTAATTCAAAATTTATTTCATAGTCATCCTAGGAATGCGCGTTTAAAAAGATAAAATGTTCAAAATTTTATAGAGATTTTATATCAAAATTTAATATATAATTATTCCAAAAAACTATATTGTCTTAATAAATATATAACTAAACTAATATTCCATTAAAAAATTAAAAATATATTTTATTATTAAAAATATTTTCATATAAGATGTTAGTTTTTAATTAAAATTATGTATTTTTTCTCTATTCTACAAAAATGATTCATTTCAGAAAAATATAAATAATTTACTAATATAGTATTTTTATATTTTGATTAAAAAAATTTAATTAATTTTATTACATATATTCTATAATTTATTAGAATATTAAATTTATATTAGGTGCTCAAATACCAGTTAAACCGTCTTTTTCAATTATAGAGACTTTCACAAAACATTTCCTTTTTTAATGACTCTTGTTTTATTTTTAATTAATCGATGGCCATAAAATTAATAATATAGTTAGTAATATTAAAAACATCCAATTCAATTTATTATTTATAATTTTATAATATAAAAACCTAGGTAATGATAAAGTAAATATTTTATTATATTTGTTATTATTCATGAAGTAAATAGTAAATTGATTATAAATATGGTTTGGAATTCTTAAAATAAAAAAATAAATGGTTTAATTAAAAAAATTATTATATGTCTATATTTAAATTATTAATTTAAAAATCATAGAATTATAATTTTTCAAATTTAAATTTTTCTAAATTCATAATGTCTTAATCATCGTAAGTAGAATAAAAAGGTATTTTATGAATATATTTTTTTAATGAATATTGAAAAATTAGTGTATTTTGTTAAAATTTGTATTATAATTAAATGTATTGACAAGATAATATTATGTATTTAATTTTTTTTATATATTAATATGCTCATTTTGATTTAATTAAATCTAATTATGGTATTAGAATGGGTTTTTAACATTAATTTATTAAAAAATGAATTTACATTTATAAAAAAATTAAAAAAATTCATTGAATTTTATAGGTTTAATTTATTATAATTTTTTTAAAAAATATAATTTAATTTGGGAAAAAAAATTCAATATTTTGTTTTATTTGGTCTAAATTTAGTTAATAGTCCCATATTAAATTTTTGGTTAATATGAATAATAACCTTAAAAATATGTTACATTGGTTAATGGTAAATCAGAAAATTAAGTGTAAAAATAAGATATTCATGACTAGAAAAAGACCCCAACACTTATAAAATTCAATATTATGATTACTTTTCATCTATACTCATCCATGGGTCGAATTTATAACCTTTTTGAAAAAATTGGATGACATTAAAACCCTTATAGTATTTTATTTACTAACAAGTCAATGATTTGACCTTATTATTTATCATAAGATTAACATTTTTAATGTGTCTTTATTCGAAATATATGTATAATGATAAATATATTTTTAAAAATTAAAATATTCTCAATCATCATGGTAATTAATTTTTTATTTATATTGACAAAACTGTCCCACTAAATGATTACACAATTTTAATTTAGTAAATATTAATTTTATTTAAAAGTAAATAAATTATATTAATGATATTAAAATAAATATAATTATAAAAAACATAAGGTTATACAATAAATCTATAGATTATAATTAAAATTTTAAAATATAATGAAATAGTTGTCTTAAATTTCGACTTTTTTTTATTTTAGATTCCACATAATTAATAATATAAATTTTTTAAAAATAATTTTATATGGAATTAATATTTTTTAATTATTAAAAAATATAATAAAATATCCAAATAGACCAAATTTAGTTATATATGGTAAAAAATATTATCCCATGAGAAATTACAGGACAGTTTATATTTTATAGCTCTAGAATAACCTTATTATATTATATTATTTTGAGAAATTCAATGAGTGTTCATCCCCTCTCTTATAAAAGGGAACTCATCATTATAATTTGTTTACCCAAGAATCCATTTTTTCTATAATTTTCCACAATATATTCCTATAATATATTTTCTCCATATAATTTCCTTATTTAATTCATAACACCAACCTTTGTGGTCTAAATGTGTTATAAAAAAGAAGTTATCAGAAGAAGAGGTGTCTTTTCAATCATTTGTTTCTAATTTATTTCTTAATCTGTATCAAATATATCTTCTTAATCCATGATAAAATAGTATATTAATTATAATCCATAAACTGAGATGTTTTTTTGTTAATTTAATGTCCTGGATCCGTAAATTATTCTATCAAATGGGAATATCATTCACCATTAATTTGTAGAATGGACTACTACCTCATGAACTAATATTGCTCATTTTCCTTCACCATCACTCAATACTGGTTATTATGATGACATTAATGTATATATATGATATATATTATATTATAATCAATCATTAAAGATAACATAATACTTAGCTACATTCCCTAATGACAACTGAAAAATGAAAATGTAATACAAGTGTACAAACAACCGACCCTCTCCTAGATTGTAACATGATAGATTTTAAAAAAATATATCTAATTGATGAATTTAAAAATATATTTTTTATAAAATTTATAATTATTTCATGGATAAAATTTTATAGATAATAGAATACTAAGCTCTTAGACCAAATTCAACTAACCAGTGTCATTCTAGACATATTAATCGAATATCGTCAATGAATCTCACATAAACTAAATAATTATGTTTTTTATAACATGGTAATGAGTGAAATAAAAGGAATAATAAACAATAAAATATTTATCAGGGAAGAGTATAATTATCATATTTTTATTATTAAAGAAGATAAATAATCTGCATAATGATTTAGAATCAATGTTAGGGGCACTTTATCAATAAATCATCATTTTCCATGATTTAATGATTTATTATATAAATTATTATCATTCATGTACATGTTTTCGAAATTATTTTTATGAATGTATTGATATAGAAATATCTATTTAAAGAGTTAATTTATCAATTTATCCCATTTTTTTCAAAATGGTATCTTTTTAAGGTTTTATGTATGAGATTTTTTTTAAAATCCACTTTTAGTAATTATTTTTCCATAAGTTTAAATGAATGTATTCTAAATTACATTGCATGAATGTATTTTCTTGATTTCATTACATCAATTTCTATCAAATACTCCACTATATTATTTCATGGTTTTATTGAAAGAAATTTCTTTCCATTATTTTGTGAACTATTCTTTTCCAATAATTTATTTTTCTAAAGGAATGTTTTTATGATGAAATAATTATTGTTAAATTATTATGATATTGTTATTGGGAATTATTTATGATAATGGGTAGTTCAACTATTATCCAAATATGGACGTTTCCATGATAGTCTTTATATTCATTATGTTTGTTGGATGTTGGCAATAATAGCTCTTCTAATTGTAAATGTGATGGTTACTCTTAGAAAACCATGAAGATAATGTTAAGTATAAACATGAGCGTTATTTAATGGTAACTATGGGGGTTATCAAATATGGTTTCCATGTGGGTTATATTATAATTGATATCATAATATAATTATTCCCCAAGATACCTATATGTTTTTTTATTCATTCTATTTTCTACCGAAATATAATATTTTCATAGGGTATGATATTGAGTTTGCGTTCAATGGAAAGTATATGTTACTAAGAATAGTGAAATGTGTCATGACATTATGATTTTTTAAATAGACATATATGTATTAAATTTTTCCACTATGATTTATTATTAAAGGCATAATAATATTAATATGTATGAATAGTATATTTCTTAGGCATGTAATTTTTTATTTGGATCCTAATGATTATTCTGAAAAAGTAAAGTATTTATATGTATTTATAAATTAATTATTTCATTTTCTTTTTATATATAAAAAAATATACATTTTATTCACATGAAACGTTTAAAAAATTTCATAGGTTTTAAATTTTATTAGGGTCATGGAAGAGGTCATGAATATAATTTTGATTATTTATCATTAAAATAAATTGTGTCTTATTATAAATTCTTTATTTATTTAAAAAATATACACTATGTAGAATTGTAATCTTGAGTGAATTTGAATGTAATTATACCCCCAAGTACCTAATATAATATTATGTTTATTTTTAGAATGTTCGTAATGTTTCTATAGTTTTATAATTATTATATTAATATAATTTAAAAAAGGAAACCATGTTGGATGGTTAAAAACTTATCACATCTTGCAATGTTGTGAGTATTGACCCCACAAATGACAGATGATAGGGTTGCACCGCCTACCACTAGCCAATGCGAAGTCCTTGATATTATGAAAATTATCTTTATAGTCAAATGAAATGATAGATAAATGTTATGTTGATATTGGTAAGGTTTTTTATCTAATAGATAACAATGGGATAGGTATTTAATTTGATTTAATGAGATTATTGTTTTTTTGGATGATATTTACTTTTTTGGGACCATATATGATTAAGGAAATAAAAAACTATGGTATTTTATTTTAGTAATGAATGATGAATTATCTTTTTGATGCATATATAATCATTATGTTATTTTATTTTTCGTTATGTGATTTATATAAATTATTATATTAATTATGATATTGTATAATTTGGGAAATTATATTTTTGAAATGAGAGCTTATGAGTCTTTAATCTTTTTTGGATATAAATATTAAATTTGTTTTGGAAGTCTATGTGATAAAATCACTATAATTTTTTTTTGTTTTCTATAGTATTTCATTATGTCTATTAAGGATTGTTACATATTAAATTATTTATATAGAACATTGGATATTAATTTTCAATTTTTGAGAATAAAAAAAATTCATCACAGATAGGTTTATTCTTGAAGGGAATTATATAACCTCATTCAGACGAATTTTTTGGTGAGAAACTAAAATTACAATGAATATTATTTTTTTCTATTTTTCATTATTATATTTGTTATAGGGTAATTTTATTTCTCAATATATAAAATAAATAATCTCCAATACTATTTATTTAGGAAAAAAGATGTTATTGTGGTGGAAATGGATTAAAGGATGAAACTTCACATGTTAAGTAGGGTTTTCCATCAAGTTTAAAGTGTATAAGGTATTAGAATTCTTAAATTAGAGGAAAATTGTTTTAAAATAAAATTATTATCGAGTTACCTTTCTTATATAAAAATCAATGTCATTTTAACCCATCTGAGATTTATGGATTTCTAGTGGATAACTATTCCAAATGAATTTTTGAAAAAATATGGTTTTTATTGAAAAATATATTTTTTCACAATATTTACATGGTTAGATTATTTTTGTATTTTATTAAATATCAATTACTCCATTATAATTTAATTTAATTTAATTATAGTTTTTAATATGTTTTATTCATTAATTTATTAAAAAATCATTTTTCATTTTCTAGGGGAATTCTTCTAATTTTTTTTTCATTTTTTCAATTTAATTTTAATTAATCATTGAAAAATCTGTAATTTTTATTTTTAAAAGTGTTTTCTATATATAGAATAACTGGGTGAAAAATTATTAAATATTCCCATTTTATCTTTTTGGTCATCATGAATCGTAATGTTAATATACATGTTACCACAATTTAGCATAAATCATATAAATAAGGGTG
This sequence comes from Viscum album, assembly GCA_963277665.1. Taxonomy (NCBI): domain Eukaryota; kingdom Viridiplantae; phylum Streptophyta; class Magnoliopsida; order Santalales; family Viscaceae; genus Viscum; species Viscum album. The sequence goes on from OY728157.1 coordinate 538,910,191, forward strand.
AAAATAATATGATAGGGAATGTAAAAAGATGGAAAAACATTCCAAATTCTATTGGATGATTCATTTTCTATGATAATACTCATGTGTGGAATTTATGAACATTTGGATCCACATAGTTGACATTAAGGCCATTAAATAATTTTATTTAATTAATGTCAATGATTTCACAACATTGTTTCTGATATGTGCGAAATTTTAATATTTTATTATCTAGAGCCTATGTTTTAACATTAATATTAACCTAAAATCCTAAAAATATTTATATTTATAAAAATAGTTTTTTGAAAATTGTATGGAATAAATCATTACACACTATTTTATGCAATGATGATGTAATAATTATTAAATTAATTGAAAATTAAATAAATGATATTAAAAATAGTATAATAATAATAATTTGAGATACATTTGGTGATAAAATAATTATCTAGAATACTTTGAAAAGTTTAGGATATAATAAAATAGATTCATCTAGTTATATCAGGTAGTTTTGTTGTTCTAAAATTTCTTGTAATGATTAATATCTATTCTATCAATAAGGATATATTTTGATGTTAATATAATATAAAATTATTAATATATTATAAAAAAATTAATTACTCTGAAATGGGATAATATATGGTTGGAAATTTCAATAATTATTAATTTTTAGTACAATTTTAAATCTTTCACCAAATAATATTATTATTGTATTTTAATATTTTAATTAATTAGAAGAGTACCCATCCCAACTCTTATAATGGTGAAAAGCATCCTTATATTTATGAACATATTAATTAAATTATTTAGAAAATAATCACCCAAAATATCTTAATATAATACATCTCCTATATATAAAGGACTTATTGAAGGAATAACAACAACCTTAGTGTTAAAAAGTTGTTAAGAAAATGATTTTGTCCAAAAAAGATGCATTTTATTAATAAACTGTAATTATTTTATTTCATTCATCGACTTCCACATAATATTATTCATCTATGAAAGAATAATAAATATTATATTCTCCATATACATGATTTTTATATGTTATTTTCATAACCCATATCAATATCTTCTTTAATCAAATGGGAAATGAATTCATCATTCCTATGTGATGTAGACTATAGCCTCATGAAAAGATGTTATTCATTTTCATGAACCAGCTCTCAATAATGGTTATCATTATAAAATTAAAGTTTATATATGATATAATTTATAAATCAATCATTTTGGTTGGATAAAAAATTTACTTAACTTCATTCAATATATATCATTGAAAATTGTAAAAGTAACATAAGTGTTTCTATGTCCTATCATATCCATGATTTTAACATTTCTCATATTCTATAACCTTGTTTAATGGATGTATTTAAAAGTATAATTAATATTTAAAATGTAACATTATTTCTTAAATATTATTTTTGATGTAATTCAATATGAAACTCTCTGACCATAGTCTGCGAACCAAAGTAATTCTAGATTTATCTACAAAATATCATAAAAGTATCTAACAAAAACATAGATAATATTACTATTGAAATAACATGATATTATGTGAAAAAATGTAATATTAAACATGTAAAAGTTTCTAAATAAACAAAATATTAAACCAATGATTATTATAAATTAATATAGTCAATCTATATGATGATTCAATCTCAAATGAAAATACTCTTTAGCTAAAAAACAACATTTTAAAAGTAATAAATATTTATTTTATTAGTCATTATCTTCCATGTTTATGATACCAATATTTTTTTTTTAAAATTATTTATAAGGAATTAAATTTGTTTAAAAATAAATTTTAAAATTTGACACATTTTGTTTCAAAATGGATTGTTTTTAGTGTTTTATGTGTGAAAATTGGTTCTAAAATTCATATTTTAACGGTTCTTCTTAAAAAATATAAAATTAATGTATATTATCTTATATTTATTGTATGAGTTTTTTAAATTGTATGAATCTATTGTGTTTTTAAGATTCCATTACAATATTATATATTTATTTTTAAATATATATTTTTCAATTGTTTGTTAACCAAATTAATTTAAAATAAATTCATTTCATAAGGAATTATTTTTTAATGCAAGAATTTGTGTTTTATAACTATATTTAAGTTCATGGATGTTTTTTATGATGATAATTTGTATGTTGTAAAATAATTATTTATATTATATGTTATCCATTTAATTAATTAGTTAAATAGGTAGTTGAATTTTTTTATTATATGTGTAACTGCGAGGGTTACTCCATGATTGTGATGATGGTTAGGAAAAGTGTAATATAATGGGTTATTTAGAATTTTAAAAGATTGTAATGTTACATGGCATTTATAAGGGTTACATCCTGATTAATTACAATAAGAAAATAAATCTCCATTTCTCCAATATATTTTATTATTTTTTCATTTTTTATTATTGAAATATCCATTATTTAGAAGATATATTATTGATTTTTTGATCAAAGGAATGTATATGTTACAAATATTTGTGATAAACATTTCAAGATGATATCATGTTTTAAATAAAAAATACTTAAATTTCAATTTTCTTTAATGATTTTTATGAAATTAATTATGAATTCTTAAAGAATAAAATGTCTCTTCTTGGGTATGAACTAGTATATTTTTAGCACAATGTATATTTAAAAAAAATATTTTATATTTATTTATAAAAATATGATATATTTATTTCTTTTATTTATGTAAACCATTTGTTTTTCCTAATCCCAATTTTCTAAACAATAATTCATAGAGTTATATGATGTTTATATAAAATCATGAATTCAATAAAAAAATGTGCAGACTAATCCTGAAAATAAAACCAATTTTATTTTAAAGACATTTGTTTTAATGAAAAAATTTATGGTTTGTTAATGTTTCTACTTATAATTTAAGGTAATACTATATTATTGTTTTCCCATTTATGTAAAACTATAATCTGAAAATATCATTGGAATTTTAATTAATATAATTGTTTTATAAAAACACTAGAATATGTAATTTTTATTGTCAGGTACTTGTATATTCTATATTATAGTTCATTTTTACGTGGGTATTCATGTTCTAAAATCTATCACAGAGATTAAATTTAATGAAATATTTTTCATGTTATATTTATTATATGTGTTCTATATCACATACATGACAATTAGAAATGTTCTTATTTTAAATTAATTAGATATTATAATTTTTCTACTGTATCAAAATCCAAAAATGAACATAGTGTTATTTTTAATAATTTTTCATGTGAATGAATTTATCAACTTGAATTCATTTGAAAATTATATGTAATGTCCACGGAGGTCCCCTTTTCCATCCTCTAAAATGACAATCCCCCCATCACTAAATAACACCATCAAATCCCATTTATCTCAGAAAAAATCAAAACATTTCTTAGAGAAATATGTGTTACATTATATATATTTGTACATCCAAAAATAAAATCCCTACGGTCCATAAGGGGAGATACATGTGATGTTTCTTTTAGAAAATGTAATTTTCTTACTAATTCTCTTTCGATTTATATATTTCATTCCACTATCATTTTTTCCTGAAAATACAAATATAATAACATTGATATCTCCCATATATATTTATTTTATTATGTTATTGTCCATATATTTTTTGATTGTCACTTTCATTAAATGGGAATCAAAATCATTTATTGGGCATACATTGAGCTACATACTCACAAACATATGTAACATATTCTCTATAAACATCTATCATGGTTGGATATAATGATAGAAGGAAAGTTTGTATATAATATTTTTTATATTTATATTGTTTTGGGATTATAATATCACATATAACTTCTTGTATACATGGATGATTTTAATGACTACACAGGCATATCAGGTCATACCCTTTCCAAACACCACACTGATCATAATTCAATAATTCTGGACATTACCATCCCTTTTTCAAGGTCATCTTATTTACCTTCCCACATTAATAATGGATGGATCACCACTCCAGGGTGTAGGGAGATTGCCATATAGGCCTTTAAAATGGTCCTTTATGGCAGCCCATTACATATATCTGCAGAGAACCTGTGGAATGTCAAAAGGGTACTATAAGACTGGAGCATGAGATGTTTTTCTAACCTAGATCGTGAGATTTAGATTGCTAAAGAAAGCAAGCTTCCAAATTTGTAACGAACATAATACTAACCCTTTTAGGGATAAAATCCGGGCACTTTCTATGCTTGATGACATGATGAATTTCAAAGATATGAATTATAGTCATAAATTAAATTTTAGGTTGTTGAAATAAGGTGATAGAAACTCATGGTTTTTCCGTAGACTGCATAAGGAATGAAATATTCAGGCAGGGAAAAAAATTAATAGTGTTAATAGGTTTCTCCACACCTTAGAAAATTAATTCTCTAGTGTAGTGGTGTAGTATTTTAAGACTCTATATTCAAAAGATGGAATTGATAGCACTAATAAAATGATTGGATGTATTGTATCTTTTATTGATGAGCCTCAAAATCGCCTCCTCACAATGTTCCCCTTGAAGGAGGAAATTAGGGAAGCATTATTCTCGTAGAACATGGAAAGTGCTGCTGGACTAGATGGGTTCTCCAACATGTTCATCATGTTTTACTGGGATATTCTTCAGGATGACATGGTGGGTGCAATTATAGAGTTTTGTAAACATGCCTCTCTCCCTCGTGGATGTAACTCGAATTTTATTTCGCTCATACCTGAGAAAGATAATGCAGTTAATATTAGAGACTTCAAGCCTATTTCTATTGGATACATGATTCCCAAAATTATCCACATGTTTTTGGTGAACATATTGAGTAAGATTATAAAAACTCTTATTACATCTAACCCGTATGGGTTTGTTTGAGGTCAAAGTATCCAAAATTGTTTTGTGACTGCTTCTGATGGTATCAATGCATTGCAGCAGACCTCACAGAAGTGGAGCTTTTCCATCAAGATTGATATGTCTAAATCATTTGACAATATAAAATGGAGTTTTCTATTTGATTTCCTCAAGAGGTACGGATTTTCCACTTCCTTCGTTAAGTTGATTTCATCCATTCTTAACTCTACGCGGCTGTCTGTTATGGTTAATTGTTCTCGAAGGAGCTACTTCCCAAGAACTCGGGGGGTTTTAACAAGGGGACCCCCTCTCAGGCCTACTATTTTCTCTTGCTAAGGATTACATGAGAAGATGTTTCATTGATCTATTCATCTTGGGATATATAAACAAGTACATGCTGGTCATAATAATCTTATTCCCTCTCACTTGTTATATGACGATGATATTATGGTATTTAGATAGCCCTCCAAGACCACTATTGGTTCCATTAGATATTTCATTAATCAATATGAATAAGTGTATGGGTAGGTCATTAGATGGGGTATGTCCTTTATAATTTTAGGAAATGATCTCACTATTTGTAAGAAAAACAAAATTGCTAGAACCCTTGGAGTTCGTAAGGGCTCCATCCCCTTTACATACCTTGGGGTTCCCATATTCTAGGAAAATTTCAAGCACCAATACCTGGAGAATATTTATTCTAGAATCATTAATCAACTTTCTAGATGGAAGGGCAAGACCATGTCAAAGGCTGGGACGGTTTTCCTCATCAACTTGGTCATAACTTCCATGCTTGTGTATTCTTTTTCCCTCTATAGATGGCCCAAAAGTATGCTGAATGGTCTTCAACACATGGTCAAAAAATTCTTATGGTCAGGCTCAGTGCATGATAGGAAACTCAGAACAGTTTTTTGGAGGGATTCTATCAATAATTTTGAGATGGCAGGTCCAGGTGTCAAGCACATCAATTCTTGCAATTGTTGATTTATTAACAAGTTCACTTAGAACCTGATGTCTTCTAATGAGGGTTCAAATGATTTCTTGTCCTGCAAGTTCAAACCTTGATTGATTATAGTATATGTGTACTATCTTCTCTCGTATATTTTCCCCTCTCTTAGGCACTCCATTCATGAAATTATGCATCACTATATGTGGATGGATTGTAGAGACTCCATGTATAATTTCTGGAAAACATCATGGATGGACAACCCAGTTGATATCACTGTTATCCCATCCACCATGGATTTGCTGACCATGGATGATTCCATGAACCAAATTCACACTCTTTCTGATGTTCTTTCCAATCATGTTGTGTATGGAAATAAGAATAATGTTTTCATGGAGGAGGATACCCTGATCTGGAAGCCTAATTCACATGGTCGCTTCAACACCAAAGAGTATTATGCAATGAACTTGTTGGGAAATCAAGAACCACCCAAAGGGATGCCTCAATATAAGGCCAAATTTGTTCAACCATCTTGAATTATTCTTCGGTGGAGGATGTGGAGAAACTGACTCCCAACACATGACCAGCTGCAGAGAGCTAGACACCATCTTACGTCTACCTACCATTGTGTGTGTGTGCTGAAGATATTTTCCAACACCACTTCATGGACGGTTTTTATGCTTAGGATCTATTGAAATACATTGGTTCCTGGTTTTTTTATGTCTATCACTACAAAAATCTTGAGGAACTTATGTTGTGACTCTATGAAGATGGGAAGAGTGTGTAGGTCCACAATATGCTCATTGTTGATATTGTATCGGTCATCCATGTTATCTGGTCTACACGTAACGATGAGATCGTTGATAGTCAACCTAATTGTTCTCAGGCTGATTCCCTTTCCATACATATGGATACTCATGATACTGCTATTGTGTAATCTGGCACGATGCAGAATTATTTTGAGGATCTACAGACTCTGCAGTTGCTTGGTGTGACAGGGAAGCCGAAGTAGCCTCTTGAATTCAAGTTCGTTAGATGGATTTCACTGGTCCCTATAAGCATTAAAGTCGACAATGATGGTGCTGCTTCTGGATCTCTTGGACCTTCAGGACGTGGAGGTGTGTTCTATACTTACCATATTTTTGTCAAAGGTTACATCCACCACTTTATTGGCCAAAGTACTGTGTTTAAATATTGACTTTTGGTAGGGATCTATGATATTAAATATGTTGTCTATTACACCTGGTCACCTCTTTGGATTGAATCAGAATCTCAACATGCTGTGAAGGATTTTGGAACATGCACTAGCGATCATCCGTGGAGACTCCTTCCTCACTGGATCACCTATATCATCCAGGAAAATCACCTTCAGATCTCCTTATATCATGATTGCAGAGGGGAAAATCAGATTGTTGATGCCCTCTCGAAGGAGGCTATTATGGGGCTGAGCACCATGTGGTCATTTATGATCTCTGATGCCTGCATTTGTATGTTGGATGATGATATGTGGGGAGTGACTTATTCTCATTCTTGTACTTCCCCCAGTAAGTCCTATTCTCTTGTACTTTACTTTTTGTTTAATAATGATAGGGCTGGCCTGCTCAGAACCTAGATCTTCGTGGTAATTATGGTAATGTTGCTCAGGTGCATAGTAGACTGTCGTCTCACGAAGTGAGGTGATTCTATTTTCACTGATTATTTTAAAGGAACATATCTATATTAGTTTATTAAATATAAAAGATAAATTTGAAATTATTTAAATTCTTCAAAATTAATATATCACCCAATTATCTGTTCTTTCAATTGAAAATGGAATGGTATATTATCTTGTGCGTATCCAAGGCCTACCGTCACTATGTTGTGATTCATTTTCTATTATAAAATTATATGAATGGTTATAATAATTTCTATACTTATTAAATATTCAAATTATAAAGTCATTATAATTATGTAGATGATTTTTTATATCTTATATATGAGAACCTAAACCTTCATTAAAAAACACCCATGAAGAAATAAAGATATTAACACTCAAAACAATGAAAATATTGAAATATTAATTAAAAATTGGAGGGGATTGATATAATATGATAACATATGATGTTATTCAGATTATTATGTTTTCCTAATAAATTTATAATATTCTTAAAACCATTATAGTGTAGTCTAGAAAAAATTCAACTAAATTAAACAATGAGACAAGGGAATTTATCATAGTTTTATTTATTCTCTATATAATTTATTATTATTCACCTATTTTATTTCATATTTTTTATATAAATAAAATCTTACATATAAAATAATTAATCATTAATATATAATTTTATTTTATGGCTAAATATGAATTCTTTTAAACCAGGGGATTTTATAAGAACATTATTATGTGGTAGAAGATGTATTCTAAATTTCCAATTCATTCATAATTTTTTTAGTAATATGAAACTATTCACATTTACAATGTTTATAAAATAAACCGTTTATATGTTGAAATTTAACACCTCTTTATTATTGATGAATAATGTTTCATTTCACATTTATTCTTCAAGGGGTTAAAAATTAAAAGTTACCAAAAATGTAAAACATTATTGTGTGTCTTTGCAAGATTTTTTGATTGTAAAATTTATCATGAAATAATCACTTTCGTATGACCATTTTTCATTAGAAATTACATATATCTTAAATATAAATGTTATTTTTATGATGAATATAATTATATAAAAAAATAATAGAATTTTTAGATAAGTTGTTTACCTTGAATTATATTTTATTACCTAATGAAATATTGGTAAAAATATATTATTTACTAAATATGAGTATTTTTTAATAAGGAATTATGATTCTTGAATTAACTAGATTATTTAATATGTGAAGAGTGATTTCGAAATGATGTTATAGTTTCATCCCAGTTATTAATAAACCCTCATTTCCGGGATATGTATCTTGATACAAATCAGTTGGTCAGATCAAATGGGTTTTTAATTACCAATTTAAATCATTCCTTATGAAGGTCTTGCGAGTTGATATTTTATAGATTTCTATTATAATGACATCAAATAATTAATCATTTATATTATTCATAAATATTTTTTAATTATCATCTATGATATTTTTTTAAATGATACTATCTATGGATAAATTTCATTACCAGTTCATAAATTAAATTTAAAGGGTGTTCTGTTATTTAACATTACATATTGATTAAGAAATATCCAATTATTTTCATCAAGTTATAAATTAAATATACATTTTTCAGTTATTTTCCATACCTTATTGATTATTTTCAACTGATTCATTATACATTCTATTATATGTGTCCCTTATTTTGAATTTTTGGTCACCATTATTTTGTTTCATTCCCCCTGGATATGAAGAAAAATTCATGGATTAAGTTTAGGGATTCCATTATAATTTCCATTATTATGATTAGTTAATTATTTACTTATATAAATGTTATTCATCTAAATATTTGGTTTTTTGGGACTAATAACAATATATTCCTTCTGTATTTGAAAATTTATATCTTATATATTATAATTAGGTATGCACTAGGTTGTTCGATTTGGGATCGTTACACTGTGTCCTACTATCTACTCATCCAAATCTAATATGTCATGTGTTCAACTCACCCCTAACACCTTATATATGAAGATATTTTAAAGGAGACTACATAGTGACTATAAAAATGATTTTACATTTATAGTAGACTGTCATGTAGTTGTAAATATATATGTTCTGTGTACTGTGTCATATAATGTTTTAATGTGGGTTACTATTGTACTACTATCCTATAGTGCAGAATTTTGGTAAAAAAATTATGAATCGAGCCTATGAAAAGGAATATCAAGACACATGGCCTTTGGGCTATCAATTTGTATTGGGATTTATTTTTTTCAAGCTTATCTTTATGGGATTTGAGGTCTTATACATGTTAGTAAAATGAATTTCAGTGTATTTAAAGTGAACGTTAATTTTAATACATATATATTAAATATTATTATTCTAATTGTAAATAGAATACATAACATAGTGATCCATCTGATAATCATAGTGGTTTAGACTCTTTGGAAACATGTATACTTAAAAATTCATATTCATAGTAGATCTAAATAATCTCACACTATGATCTTCAGAACTAGAATTATTCATTGACATATCATACTAATTACCTTTCATTATATAGCAAGGAAAGGAAACAAAATAATTGTTGATATTAAATTCCTATTAAGAGCGAACAAAGGAGAAATAAATGATCTCTTATATTGAACATGATCCTAAGGGTATTAAACATAATAAATAAATTTAGAGACAAAACCCATTATATCATCAATCATAATCATGAGTCAAGGAATAAATATTGGCAGTTTATAAGAAACTAATCATTAATTAATCAAATAATAATAGTAATTAGATCATAATTATGGAATAATACATATTTTTCTAGAATAAACATAATCATAGATATTAATATCTTTATTTATAGATCACTATGTAGGATATCATAGTGGATGAGCTTACTCCTTATTCCAATATATCATTAGTCATGTATAACTCCAAAGAGTATCATAGAGTAAAAATTCTATTACATAACTAGGATCACTCCTTGTTATAGTCATTATTATCTCAGGATATATCAATAATTATCCAATTAATTGGAGAGAAATATAATTCTAGGCCTAGCCATAGCATAATAAAAACCATATATATCTATTCCATTATATCCTAAAAAAATAATCATTGTATAATTTAGAAAAATTATAAGGGTTTAATAAAAAATTTATCATAGTATCATATCATTACCTATAGAAAATAATTGAATTTCATATAGACTCATCATCTCATAATTAACACATGGTAATGAAAATGGTTATATTGAATAATCCTGAAATAAACATCGTAGGATATCAAAATGAAAATTTAATATTATATATTTTTAATACAACCCCAGTAAATCCTATGTGACATCAATATATGTTATAATAGAAAAAAAACTCCCTTATAAAATACACTATATCATTAATTTAATGAAAAGACCATTTTCACATTTAAATCACCTAAAAAATTTAAAAAATTATCAAATAAAAATGAAAATATTTATATGAAAATAAAATTAGAACCATTCAAATAAATCATCAAATAATTTTTAGGTCATGAGGGGGATAAATTATTTTTATTCCATGTACATTAAATCAATGATTCCTTTTACATTTTCTGGTAAAAGTAAAAAGAACAACATTTAGAAAATTAATAGGATATTAATTTTTATTTATTTTAAAAATTAATTAATTTGTAAATATGACTTCAAAAAATTACTAAGGAATATTTAAATCATTCTTGGAAAAATTTATTAATTACATGAATATGGAATAAAAATGTGGTATCGGCCGATGAGAGAAATAATGTCATCTCTCCTTAAAATAATATTGTTTTGTTAATGAGATGAAATTGAATGGAAAATATATAATATCTATAAATAGTTATAGGATAATATAATTAATATGATTCTTGAGAGATATATTATAAAATTTCATCTTTTTATACATGATTATCAACAATCCTGATAAATAATTAGATGTTAAAATAAATCTCTTAACACTTTTCTATATTTTGAATAAATACCTCATGTAATAAAGAAAAAAATAGATATTTAAAACCCTAAAAATTTTAATGAGAAATATAATAAAATAAATTATTCTGTGGTATATAAAAAAATAATATCAATAATTAGGGAATATGGAACTTTTCTTATCAACATTTGAGTGTGAAAAAAAAATGCTTACATGAATTTTGAATTGATTCGAAAAAACACTAACCTTATAAATAATAAATATAAATTTTCTATATTTATAAATTAGATTTATTTATATATTAATAATATCATATATGGTATTTTTATAACATTTCTACACTATTGTTTCGATTATTAATTATTAATTTTTTTTTTCAAGTGTTCACTATTTTTTTTCATAAAAATATTATTTCAGCAGTGTTTTTAATTATAATTTGACCATGGAAGCATTATCTAATAATTTTTAATATTTTTTTAAATAAAATATTATATATATATATATATATATATTCATCTATAAAATGTATAGATATAAAAATTAATTAAACAATTTTTGGAGATGTCTGGTCATACATATAGGTGAACGTTATATTCACATTTGGTTTGATGGAATAGCGGAAAGGTAAATAAAAATTTAACCTCATAGATAAATTTTATATTTTATGGATCATATATATTAATATAATCTATATTTTTTATAATCCATATATAAACGAAATTGAAAATAAATCTCATCGATTCATGGATGTCGAAGACCATAAGCACGCAAGAAATACATCACTATTCTATAAAGTATTTGAATTCTAGAAGGTTCATTTGAAATTATAATTTTTAAATATTAATTATTATTTTTTAATATATTTTTAAAATATTAATTCAATACTAATAATGATACTTCCCTGATTGTGACAGAAAATGGATTGTATCATTGTGTGGAGATTGTTGTCCTCACGTACAAATGATATATACTTTTTCTTCCATTTTGATTCCATATTGGATAGATATTGATGGTCCCAAAATAATAATATAATTTTAGAATTTTTTTTTAGTAAATTTATTAGTTTATTATTTCTAAAATGTATTTATATGAGGTAGTGGAAGAACTAATTTGAATGAATTTATATAGGTAGATTACCATTCCTTCGACCGACCTCCTTTAAATCCTTTCGTACAGATAGCTTAAATTATATTTCCAGATTACCTGATTCTATATATAATGGACATATAACATTACAATATAATTTGAAAGGTTTTAGATGTTATTTATGACTTGGAGTTGGGTAAAAAATGGGGAATTTTCTTTAATAAGTTGGATAGTAAACATGCTTTGAATTTATTAAATTATTAAAATATAAAAAATAAATTCTCATGAAAAATAATTCAAAATAAAAAATATTTAAATTTGGATATGATGAGTTCTTATTTTTTTTATGAAATTGGATTTATAATTGTTTAATAACTAAATTTACCCATATATAATATTTTAACCCACAATAAACATGTTATAACCATAACTTCTGTGAGAAAATATTACTATGATTACTATTAATTATGAATAAATGAATATTAAATCCATGAAATATTTATAAACGAAGATGAAAAATATTTAATGGGAATTATATATATAAATTTATAATTTTGGGTGATATTTATTTTAAAATAAACTCATAAAACATTATGAAATTTAGTATTAAAAAAATATTTTATTAGGCATAGGTAGTTTTGAAACTAAAATCTACATTTAATAAACATAAATGACCATAATTTGATTATTAATAATATAATTTAATAAATTTTAATTTTAAAATATTATTAATTTACTATAAACCTTAAAATTTATTAAACAAATGTATGTTTTTAATAAATACTAGTATTGTTTTATAATTCATTAAAAAGGAAATATTTTCAAAGAATTCTCAAGTATCATTATTGGATAATTTTGACATAATGAATTTGAAAATTAATTTTACTTATTCAAATATATTTTCTAAAAGATAAAAAAACTGATTTTATTATATCATCAAAAAAATCAATAAATACTTCTTGATGAGGATTAAATTTTTTAGGCATATATAGACCTTACAAATAACTGTGTATTTATTTATTCAAATAATTTATTTATATAAAATATTTATTCATATTTTTAGTTTTTTTATTCTTATATAGTTAATGAATGTTTTATCTAGGTTGTAATGGTATTCTATATTATGGTTCAGGGTGAATCAGTTTAACCTGTATCATAAGCTACCAAATTTTTTTTAATTTACATGAATATAAATATATCATAATAGTATAGGGTGTAAGATTTTATCCACATTAAATTGAATTTAAAACTCATAATTATGTTACTATGATGCTGGAAAATGTGGATATTTATTTATCATCACGTACTTAGGTTCCCATGTAGCTTGGAAAATTTCTTGATTCCTCCAATGAACATTAACCAAGTGAGTAGTCTTTATACATTGAACATAACCAATTTGTTTTAGGATTTACATTTCTAGTTATTCATAAAAAATATGATGATATAGTTGTATAAACTATAACATCAATTCATGTGGAAAATAAAGAATGTAATTTCTCACGAGGGATATATGGAATAGATATTGGAATTGAGGGATGTATTGTGAATGTGATAAGGGATAAGATACCATACCTTCTCAATAATGTCATGTGAGTAGTTTTCACGCAAACAATTTATAGCAGTTCCCCTCTATGATGATAACCAAGAAGTTCAATGAAATTATTTGTGAATAGATATTATATATCAGGATGAATTCATTTTAGAGATAAAAAATAAATAAGGTATTATGGGTGGATACCCATTGTATTTTTAAGGACATATCATGGATTATAAAATTTGTAAATTACAATATAAAAAATTATGAAATGAGACCCACCAGTATGAAATAGTCATTTATATGTGTCATTGTATGCTCATATATAATATCTTGAGTATTGATCCATATGTTGGTCGAAGCGAATAAAACTATTGTATGATTGGTTAAATTCAGTTGCCGAAAATAATTTCTATAAATGAACTCTAAAAAATAGCCATTGTTAATTATAAACAGAATGTGAATAAAAATAGTTGATTTATATAATTTCATTATATCAAAAAATTAATCAATGAAATATTGTGAACTACTAAAAAAAATATTGTATCTTACTTTAACATTTGAATCCAAATTACTTAATAAAACCCTTTTTATAAACACATTTCATAAAATAATATCAATGTACGTGTTTGTTAACAAGTTAAAATAATAAATGAATCCTTTATATGAAATAAAAAATTAATAATAAAAAAGACAGTGGAATAAAACGTGGGTCAATCTTAAGATGATAACTAATAACCACTATATGTAATTAACCAACTAAAAATTTAATAATTATCTAAATAATTTAATTAACACGCTAAATTGGGTATGAAAAAAAAATCACCCATGTTATCTAGGAACTAAAACTACTATATTGTATACATCATAATTTAAAATATAGAGGCTATGATGGGCCTCTTCCATTGTTTTATGGTAACAAACACTAGATAATGTAGACGGTGTGTGTGATGCACACTTCATCTAAAAGTATGGATAGAATTTGTTAATATAAATAGATAAAAAATCATGCCTCTCAATGTAAATAATAAAAGAGTGAGAGAAAATAAAAATAGATATAAAGAAATGATGATTCTTCGTCTACCTATCTTTTGATGCTCAATTGACCAAATTTTTTACTTAGAAATAATCTTGAACATGTTTATCTTAACGTGTTGGAAAACATAGTATGGTAGTGTATCAAAAAAAATTCATGTTCTTTTTTTCTTTTTTTATGAAAAAAATTTCACATAGTTCTCATGATTTAGTATATGAATGTTTATTGTTGTTATATGTATTCGTGAATTTTTTGAATTAAATGTATTCTGGATATATGGATCAACTCACCTGAGGTAGATCACCAGAATATAGGTTTCCAGCTACAGTTATCTATTTTATAAAAATTATAATGATATCCTCTAACCACATAATAAAAAAATTAGGAAACATTTAATTTTTTCTTCAATGTATCCTTACAGTAGATTAAGAATAGTGATTAATAAATACAAGAGATAAATTATTCAATTATTTCAAGAAACTATTAATTTATGTAATCAAATTAAATTAGAAGTTAAAACATAACTGTTATCATACTATCTTTATTTCATTTATTATAGCTTCATATAAATATTTTTTATATTCTAATAATACATCATTTTACTATTGAGGGATATTATCCATGGTAGATCTGGTCTGGTGGTAGATATAGCTAGTGGTAGATTTGGTGGGTAGTATAACATGCTTGGAAAGAGAAAAAATCTAACAATAGGAGAAGTTTGGTGGTATAAAATCTCTAGTTTTCATATAACATGGCCTTTATAAAAACTCTTCTATTTGTATAAGTATAGTTGTAGCATAGGTCTAGTGGTATCAGAACACTAGTGATTTCACAAGTGTGGCAATAGATGTAATCCACATGTACATTAAATAGAACTAATAGTATATCATGATAGTGAATCATACATCTTGATTACAAATGGAAGATATATACATAACCAATTTTCATTACAATATAATGTACTATCATAAGAAAAAAAGTTTAATGGACACATAATTTTTATCATTTATGGGCATTAAAATAAGTTTTTTACAAAAATCTCAACATTTATTATGACAAAAAATCACTGATTTTAAAAACCATGTATACAAAAATATATGAATATTTATATTTATTTTCAGACTAATGTTGTACTTAAAATTTCGAATGGATAAATTTTTTGAGGTGAATGGTTTAAATAGAAGTACCAGATTAAATATCTAAAATTATTATAATTGAAAATATGACCAATATCAAGGATTAATCATATTAATAACCACTCTCACCTATATAGGATGTAGGAAAACTATATATTTTTTAATAAAAGAAATATAAGGAAAAATAGTTGATGTTGAGGGTGAAGATGTAGTTTTTGGCTGATCTCAGATTATAAGATACCTAAAATGAAAACCTCATTAGTTAGAGTCACACAAAATGGATGAAATTGGGAAGGTAGGCCTAAAAAAGAAGGTGAAAAGGTGTAGCCACACAATTGAATGGATTCTAGTTCTACCAGAATAGTTCTAGTGACATTCATAGAAGGCATCATCAAATTTGAGAAATCCAATTTGATATTACCACCACTCTCTATCATATTAAAGAAGTATTTGTTCTATTCTACAAATTCATAGAGTGCAAATTCTAGGACATTAATCTGATGTACTGGTCTTATGCATTCTGTTTTAAAAATATTAAATATATTTCATTATAATCAACAAATGAAAATATATCTCACAATTGTTATATATTATAGAATTGAGGTAATTTATTTCCCTATTTAAGGGTCCACTATCCATTTTTTATTTATTCAAAAAAACCATAATCATTTTAAATACATTCTCAACATGCTACATAATTATATAAAGTTCCTCCAAATGAGATGCATTAATATCACTGATTAGGGATTGAAAATATTCTCCAAATATATCTCTTATCATATCACCATCAATAAAGGATAATGCAGGTGGGCAGTGGATGTAGAGGAAACAAATAGGGTATAGTTCCCAACCTATCTCAAAGAGATTTCTGGATCACAATTAAACTAAAACTCATATCTTATATAATAGACATAATTACTTCTATATAATCATCTAATATTCTAATCTGAAAATTAAAATCTTTATTCATCAAAATAAATTTAGGATTAATATTAAAGATGATATTCTCAACAATATACCTCATATCTGCTTCAGTTACCTAAGTAATTGTAGAAATCTTGGATCTAATAACATGAATGAAATTTTAATGTAACCTCTTTGTGAATGTTTCCAAATTATATATACTCATATAATGTAATGAAACAAAAGAGGAAGAAGGTAGAGGTTAATGAATCATCTCAAGACTGGGAAATACATCCTCTATAAGCTCAAATCTAGTTGATGGAGTAATAGAAGAAAACAACAAAACCGACTATATTCATATATATCATACTCTAGAAAAACATTTTTATATTTTTAAATAACAATGATAGAGGGTCCCCTAAGACTTAGTGTATTTCTATAATTATAAACTCTATCATCCTCTCTAGCAGAAAAATGATAAAAAATAACAAAAAATTTGAACCTAGATTTGTACTCCTTTGAATTCAGATCCTTCCTCAGTTGTGGAAGATGTTTTATCTCTATATATATATCTATTACTAAAATAACATGGTGATTCCTTCCCCTCAATAGATACTCTAGTATTTTCTCTAACAGAGACAATAATAGGTTATATAGAAACTTGTATATCTATATACCAATATGGAATTGAGACAATAGGTCATGGATGTGACAGATCCCTCTTAACCCCTTTAACATAATATTGTATTTCGTGGTCATGTGATCGATCACCATTATCATATTTATAAACATTAGAACATCCAAACCATTACTTTTGGATTTATAAGAACTATTAACTTATTAATCGCATGATATATCAATCACACCATCTTTTCATTCACTCAACATATTATCTCTAGAAAAGAGGTAAATCGAATGAATAGAAGGAAAAAATGAAATATTATGACTCTTGACCACATATGGGTCACTTCCATCTTAAGAAAACACTTCTTCAACCACAATAACTAATTCTTCCACATCCTAATTCAAATAAAACACAATTTCATATGACCCCATACCAAGATAACTATATTTGTAAAAATTTTATGATGTTCAATTGGATTTAAATACTCATAAATCATTTCATTATATTCTTGTAATGGCCTGGGTTATTGGGGGTCCATTACTTTGTAAACATCTAATATTTGGTGTTCTGCGTAGTCTGGGAAAGTTATCAAGGATTCTCGGTGATGTTTTGACCCCTAACGGTCAGCCTACCGGTAGCCTTATCCTACCGGTAGATGGCCTACTGGTAGCCCAGTCTAACGGTATCTCTGTCTACCGGTAGCTGTAGCCTACCGGTAGCTCGGCCTACTGGTGGCTCGGTCTACCGGTGGCTCTGCCTACCTGTAGCTACAGCCTACCGGTAGCCCTGCCTACTGGTGGCTCGGTCTACTGTTATCTCTCTCTACTAGTAGCTGCAGACTACCAGTAGCTACAGCATACCGTTACCTCTGCCTACCTATGGCTCAGTCTACCGGTAGCTCTATCTACCATTAGCTGCAGCCTATCCATAGCTCTGCCTACAAGAAGATCGGTCTACCGGTAGCTCGGCTAACCGGAGGACCTAGCCCCCCACAGGTTTTCCAATAGCGCCCCTTTTGCGCAAATTGGGTTTTAAACCCTATTTTGACCCCTTTAAGATTCTTTTAAATCCCATTAATGCCCATAAATTTCGTTTAATTAAATATTTAATGAATAAACCCCGTGTGTGCATCAGGTTAAACTGCCCTACCCATAATGATGCGTGGGGTCGCATGGTCAACACACGACCCCACTCCTTATGCGGTTTCGCGTTCTTATCTCAACCGTTCCCAGCATTTATAAAAACTACTGGGATATCCCTAGCTTTCCTTTTCCTCGATCAACTTCCAATCAAGTCATCTGCTCGTCCTTGGGTTCCTGAGGCCCATACCCTACTATTTTTGCATCCATTGTTCATGGCGCATGAGGATAAACTTCGATCATTGATCTATCAAGTAGGGTTTTACCTTCGTCTCTCCATTCTTTGTATCCTGTTGGGGGTATTCTTTTGATTTTGTAGATTCTCATTAACCCAACCTTAATGAAGATAATGAACAGATTCTAATGAATGAAGGGGGAGGGGTGTGATCGATGATGCTGGTTAGTTTTATGCTCTTTCATTATTAATGATTTCTAAGTTGTGTGGGATTACTCCTACTGAAAATAAAGTTCACTTGTGGCCTTTCTATATGCACTAATAAACCCTTCTTGTGTTGGTCGTGTAAATGAAATTGATTAATTTCGTATATGCAGCTAAATAAATTGAAATCCTAAGGATCTACCCTTTTCTGTGATAAACCCGGTTAGAATACAACAGAATTGGAAGAATTGGAATCATGGAGTGTGTTATATCATTTAAATCTAAAAATAATGGCATGGTCCTACTTTTTCTTGGTGGTAGTGGTTTGGTTGTTATTATTTCACGGGTCGATTGCTGGGTGATGTGGGTGGGGATGGGATCCCCTGTGGTTATGATTTCAGTTGTGATTTTGAGGTCGTGTGGTTATTTTTTCTATATCATGAATTGGGGTGGGATCCTTTGTTGTTGAGAAATCGTCGGCTCCTGGAATTTTGGGAACATGGGGAAGTATCTTGGGGTTTTCCTTGGTTCCAGTACTTTGATGGATCTCTTATCCCTTTTGTTGTTGTGAATTTACAACAGAACCAGGTGTTGATGTTTAATTTGATGCTGACTATAATCTTTCCTTGGGTTGTTCTTATGCTTGCTAGTTGCCCAAGTAGGTCCTAAAACCTTTTCCTTTAAGAATTATTATTGAACATGTAAACAAGGGAGGGATAAATGTTTTTTGGTTTGGTGTGAGTTGTGACTTTGACATGGTACGGTTTGTGTTCTATAAGCTGGTTGAAGAAAAACCTAAACTGGGTGAGTTCTTGCTACCTATAAATATACTTGTAGTTTTTGGGTTTCTTATTCGCGCCCCACCCATGATGAGAACGTAGTGCCTGACACCCCCATTTCATGGGGGATGGTTTTTTTTCCAACACTTCTATTAGTGGATGGTTTTTATCTACTTTCAGCTCCCTTTCCCGGATAGCCCAAGTATCTTCGAGCAGGTTTTGATGGCAGGAAATCCATTATTATCCCAATAAACATCATGCAGGGTATTGTGGTGGTTGGCCAAGGTGTGTGTGGGAATGTGGTTCCCCAAGTATCTTTGGGATGAGGCTCAAGTGTCTTCAGGTGTGGCAGTGGATCTTCTAGCCCAGGTGTCTTCAGGTGTGGTGGTGGTTGTTCTGGCCTAGGTGTCTCTAGGCGTGGTTACATGTGATAGTTGTGGCCCTGGTGTCTGCGAGAGGATAGTGGTTGTGGCCCAGGTGTTTGCAGGTAGGGTTTGGTAGTGGGACTGCGTGAGGATATGACCCAGGTGTGTGTGGGCGGGGGTGTGGCAGTGTGATTGTAGTGAGAATGGAGGGATTGGTCCAATGCGTAGGATGTCTTCAATAATCCATGGGAAAGTGGCGCGGGGTACCCAAACATCGATGCGCTTTTACTATATATTAACTTGCTTGTGTTATTTTGTGAGTGTGACCGGTGAGTGGGATGAATGAACTCCTTGATAGTTTTGGTTGTCTGCTTCTCACAGGACTTTAGTACGTTCCCCCACTTGTGCACGAGAGTCTTTTGATTTTCCCTACTGAGTATACTTGTATCCTCACCCTACGTATATAAAACTGATTTCAGGTTTCCAAGAGGACTTTAGGGATCATGCGGAACCATACTAGCACAGATATTTGGGGCAGTTACTATTTTCGTTTTTCTTTCTTTTGGTACTTTTTCTTTGTAGTTCTTGTACCATGTATCTTTTACTTTTGAACATGCATGTGAGAATGGTTTATTTTTTCCCTTACTTTTTCTTTCAGTTTTTGTGTTTTTGGGTTTTATCATCACATCTCCTAATCCTATTCAAACAAAAAGGATAATTCCTTCCATTAGTGTGTGATTTCCATACCCTTGGTGATAGTCTCCACTTCGGGACCTATAAGAGGTGTGTTTCGGGGGTCATTATCTCTCCTTCAACTAAAATAAAGAAGGGCTTGGAAATCTTCTGACCCCTTCCCTCATTATGGTCAAGGCGGGTCGTGACAGAATGTTATCAGAGGCAGGTTGATAGATAGGATGGAGTTTGGAGTTAGGCACAGTGAGGATTACATATAATGGTAGGGAAACAATTTTGGGTGACCTTGGTGTGTGAATTAGTCATGGGAAGGCCGGCTAGGACACAAGATTTTAGGGCCCCCCCCCATGATCTGATGCAAGGACATTGGACATACCGAATGACCAAGTGAGGCCACGCTAATTGCAGGGTAGAGATCATAGGAAATGTATAGGCATCATAATGACTTGTGTCATCATGTTTCATTAGTGTTTTGGGAATTGAAATCAATATGAAAATTTATAAAATTTTAAGAACAATATTCTTCACTACTTGGGCATAGGCATTCTTGTTTACCATGCAGCTATGGCACCGGGGAGGTGACCACGTGTCGTATGGGAGATCGAGGCCCATGATACTACCTTGGCCGATCGGCAGAGAGCTGATCGGGGGGAGGAGGACAACTAGTGGCAGAAGACGCTTTGGGCCTTCCAGTGATAGACCCTCAAGAGGTATGAGGGTAGCACCTCTGACATGATGACGGAAGGATGGCTAGAGGAGCTAGTGATAGCTTTCGACATGATTAGGGCCCCGACCGAGTACTGGGTTATCTGGCTGTCAACCAGATGCTGGGAGCGGTGCGTCAATGGAGGATGCTTTACCTGGGGGAGAGGAGAGAGGATGCGGTCGAATGGGCTGATTTCGAGAGGGAGTTCTTGGAGGAATTCATCTCTTCGATGATGAAGATGGAAAAGAGACAGGAGCTACTATCCCTCTAGCAGGGGAGTATGTTAGTGAGGGAGCTGGGAATCATGTTCAAGTACCTCCTACATTTTTCTCCGGACCTCTTTCACGACGAGGATTATTGGGAAAGACGTTTAGAGGAGGATCTCTGACCCTCCCTCCAGTATTCTATTGCACCCTTTACACTCATGACGTATTTGGAGGTCCAGAAGAAGGCCTAAGTGGTGGAGAGGAAGCATGCTTTAAGAGGTGTGTCAGGACAGGGGATCCAGCTAGGACCATCAAAGGGAAGGCCGTCAGCACTAGCCCTACAGCGTCAAGACCCTCCAGGTTCCGACTAGAAGGGAGTAGGCCGAAGCAGTTTCAGTTTCGGTCCCCTGGTCCTCGCCCTTTTCCATCAGGCCCAGGACCGAGGTGCTTCGTCTGTGGGATCCATTGACATATTCCGAGTCAGTTCCTGGACCGAGTATAGTACGACCGTGGTAGAGAGCCCTGACACCTGCCCCAGCAGTAGCTTCTAGCCAGGCCTTTCCAGCAGCAGCATCAGGGACAGCGAGCTCCCACCCCTCCGAGGGAAGACATTGTAGGAGGAGGCCGACCTCAGGGCGCTTCTCAGGGACCTCGATAGGGGTGCGGTCAGGGTGGTGGCCAACAGCCAAGGGGAAGAGGAGCTGGGCTTGGACAGTTAGACGCTGCGGAGGATGTAGTTCAAGCAGGGCCAGAAGATGTTCGAGGTACGATAAGATTTTTTAGCACCCTTTCTTATGACTTGTTCGATACCTGATATTTGCACTCCTTAGTCGCACATGTTAGAGCCCGTGCTTTGGGTCTAGATTCTGAGAGATGTCCAGTTCCCCTGATGCTGAGCACACTAGTCGGAGGTTAGAACGACTTGTTATATGTTTTTCGAGGATGCAACCTGATTTGAGGGCCACAATAGTCAGTCTGGGATCTTCTTCTGCTACAGATATAGCCATACGATGTAATCCTAGGCATCGACTGGCTTTTCTCAGTGTGTGCCGTCATCGACTGCTTCCGAGGAAGGGTTGTGTTCTCAGACATGGGCGGCCGACTTGTTACTTTCACTGGCGAGAGGAGCAATCAGAAGGGCATCAGGCGAGAGGAACCCCTCCTCTCCTTGTCAGCCGAACTATCAGTGGGGTGACTGGATGCTGAGATGGTGGATGTGCCAGGGATCGCCAACGAGTTTATGGACGTCTTCCCTAAGGAGGCGACGACTCTACCCCCTCGATGTGTAATCAAGTTTGGGATAGACCTATATCCCGGTGCTCATATGATTTCGATGGCTCCCTACCAGATGGCACCTTCAGAGCTACGGGAGTTGCAGATTCAGATTGATGATTTGATGAATAGGGGTTATGTTCAAACGATTGTGTCATCGTGGGGTGCTCCAGTCTTGTTCACAAAGAAGGAAGATGGTGTCCTCGTGTCGTGCATAGACTATAGGATGCTGAATTAGGTAACGATCAAGAATCGCTACCCTCTTCTGAGGATAGACGATCTTTTCGACCAGCTGAAAGGGGCAGGGTGGTTCTCGAAGATTGACATGTGGTCTGGGTATCATCAGTTAAGAGTAAAAGAGGGTGAAATCCCAAAGACGGACTTCAGGTGCAGATATGGACACTTCAAGTTCATAGTAAAGCCTTTGGGAGTTACGAACGCCCCAGCTGGGTTCATGGGGCTTACAAACTCCATCTTCCAGAGTACCTGGATCGGTTCATAGTTGTGTTCATTGATGATATCCTGATCTATTCAAGATCAGAGGAGGACCACGCTGAGCACCTGAGGACGGTTTTGGAGGTTCTCCGAAAACACCAGCTCTATGGGAACTTTCCTAAATGCAAGTTATGGACGTGAGAAGTCCACTTTCTTGGGGACGTAGTGTCCGAGCGGGGGGTAGATTTAGACCCATAAAAGGTTGAGGTAGTTGTTTCTTAGACAACGCCAAAGAATGTGGCATAAGTTCTTAGTTTCCTCAGGCTAGCGGTTTACTATCGGAGGTTCGTACCCAACTTCCCCCGACTTGCATCCCCTTTGATAGCCTTGACAAATAAGGACCAGGTATTCATGTGGAGTGAGCAGTGTGAGGCATCCTTCGGCTATTTGAAGGAGAAGCTAGTTAGTGCCCCTGTTCTAAGACTACCAGAAAAAGGGGCAGCGTATGAGGTGTTATCTGATGCTTCAGGGAAAGGCCTGAGATGTGTGTTGATGCAGCGACAAGGGGCGATCTCTTATGGGTCTCGAGAGCTATTCTCTCATGAGCATAATTATTCCACCCATGACCTAGATCTTGCAGCAGTCGTTTTTTGCGCTAAAATTATGGCGGCATTACCTCATTAGAGAACTCTTTGTGGTCTTCACGAATCACAAAAGATTGAGGTATATCTTCTCCCAGCGGGACCTAAACATGTGGCAGCCATGGTTGGTGGAGTTCCTCTAGGATTACGACTTCGAGATTTCCTACACTCTAGGGAAGGGGAATGTAGTGGCCAATTCGTTGAGTAGGAGGTCGCAGAAGGATGCGGTCCGAGAGTCGGCAGACGCCTGGATGGTGATGGAGGAGCTGGATGCCTTGCCTCTAGGTGTGAGGAAGGATGTGAGTAGAGTTTGCATGTATCTGATAACAGTGAAGTGTTATCTATTACAGAAAGTGGAGGAGTCTCAGTGGGGTGACCCAGAGTGCGAAGTTATGCGTGACCGAGTTGACCAGAGCAATGCTCCAGAACGATGGACGGAGGATGGTCATAACTGGATGGTTTTCTGATTAAAGCTGTTTGTCCAAGAGGCGATGCACGACATGGTTCATAGTGAGTTCCACAGTTAACCCCGAGCAGTGCACTTGTAGGTTTCCATGATGTACCAGGGTCTGAAGAGACAGTTCTGGTGGCCCCGCGTAAAGCGATCAGTGGTGGAGTTTGTGGTCAAGTACTTAGTGTGTTAGCAAGTGAAGGCTGAACACTGAGTTCCAGGTGGGATGCTGCTGTCCCTAGATGTCCCTGAGTGGAAGTTGGAGTACATCTCGATGGACTTTGTCATGGGGCTACCCAAGATTCAAGGAGGATACGATTCCATCTGGGTAGTAGTGGACTGGTTGATGAAATCGAATCACTTTATGGCGATTAAGGAGTCAACTATAGTGGATGCTTTGGCACGAAGGTATGTGGATGAGGTGGTGCAGTTTCATGGAGTTCTGAGGTACATAGTCTCGGATAGGGATGCACGGTTTACCCCATGATTCTGGAGAGGATTGTAGCATGATTTTGGCACCTAGCTACATATTAGCACTACATTCCATCCCCAGACAGATGGATAGAAAGAGTTCCCCATCCAGACCTTGGAGGATATGCTGCGGGCATGTGTTCTGGACTCAGGAGGATCATGTGTGTGACACTTGACTCTGGTAGAGTTTTCCTAAAATTATAGCTATCACTCTTCCATTGGAATGGCTTCATTCTAAGCCTTGTACGTGAGGTCATGCCGCTCACCTGTGTGTTGGATCGAAGTCGGAGAGTTAGGAATCCTTGGCCTAGAGGTTGTGCAGAGCACGACAGAGAAGGGTCAGCTTATACGGGAAAGGATGAAGGCATAATTGGACCGACAAAAGTCGTATGCTGATACCAGGAGAAGGCCCTTGGAGTTTGAGGTTGGAGACCACATTTCCTTTAAGTTCTCCCCTCGGCGTGGACAATGGTTGTTCGGAAAGGAGAGTAAGCTTTCTCCCAGGTTTATCGGAACCTTCGAAGTGTTGAGGTGGGTTGGTGAATTGGCTTATCAGCTAGCATTACCATTGCCGCTACTGAAGATACATGATGTCTTCCATGTGTCCCAGATCCATCATTATATACACGACGATTCACATTTCCTCGACTGGGGAGAGACGGACATTGAGGACGACATGACCTTTGTGGAAAGAGCAGTGATGATCGGGGACCGTGAGAAGAAGGTTCTTTGTGGGCGAACCATTCCCTTGGTAGGTGTGTTATGGAGACATGGTGGGCTTGAAGAGAGTACGTGGGAGGGGGAAGTACAGATGTGTGCCTAGTAACCAATGTTTTTTTGAGTCTTGTGATGTTCTATTATAACTGTTTTGGTAGAATGTTTTATCGTGTTGGCTATGAAATACATTGTTTTCTTTCCTCTGAATGTGTGTGAAATGTCCTGGCTACGGAGAGGGGAGGAACCGACCCCTAATCAAGATGCGTTAAGGTGGATTCCATTAAACCCGTGTGGTTGAGTCAGTGCCGCCCAAAGAGGATAATATCTTGACATGGGGAAGGAGACTCCCCTACCCAAATTCTTAGGAAGTTGTCATGGTATGTTGATTGGTATCTTGTTTTTAGTTAATAATGGGGTTCTCTCTTGAGAGGTATCTTTCAAGGTGGTGGTTCAGACTGTCTCTTTTCTTCTGGTTGTTTGGATTCTCGAGGGAAATAATATTTCAGAGATATCTGATGTAATGGAATGGGTTTTTGGGGGTCCATTACATTTTAAAAATCTGATGTTGGGTGTTCTTGGTAGTCTGGGAAAGTTATAAAGGCTTCTCGGTGAAGTCTTGACCCCTATCAGTAGACCTACCGGTAGCCTTAACCTACTGGTAGCAGGCCTACTAGTAGATCGGTATACCGGATGCTCTGTCTACTGGTAGCTACAGCCTATAGGTAGCTCTGCCTACCGGTGGCTCGGTCTACTGGTAGCTCAGTCTACCGGTAGCTGCAGCCTACTGGTAGCTCTGCCTACATGTGGCTCGGTCTACTGGTAGCTCGGTTTACCAGTAGCTACAACCTACAGGTAGCTCTGCCTACTGGTGGCTCGGTCTACTTGTAGCTCGGTCTACCGGTAGCTGCATCCTACTGGTAGCTCTGCCAACCGATGGCTCGGTCTACCAGTTGCTCAGATAACCGGTGGACCTATCCCCCAACGGGTTTTCCAATAGCCCCTCCATTTTTGTGAAAATTGGGTTTTAAAACCTATTTTAACCAATTTGAGCTTCTTTTAAAGCCCAGTAATGCCCATAAATGTCGTTTAATTAAATATTTAATGAATTAACCTGGTGTGTGTGTAGGTTTAAACCGCCCGACCCATAATGATTTGTGGGTCCGCGTGCTCAACCCACGACCCCGCTCCTTACCCGGATTCGCGTTCTTATCTCAACTGTTCCCAAACATTATAAAAACTACTGGGATATCCTTAGATTTCCTTTTCCTAGATCAACCGCCGATCAAATCATCTGATCATCCTTGAGTTCCCAAGGCACAGCCCCTCAAGTTTTTGCATCCGTTGTTCATGGCGCATGAGGATAAACTTTGATCGTTGATCAATCAAGCAGGGTTTTACCTTCGTCTCTCCATTATGTGTATCATGCAGGGGGGGCATGCTTTTGATTATGTATATTTGGATGAACCAAACCTTAATGAAGATAATAAACAGATTCTAAATAATGAAGGGGAAGGGGTGTGATCGATGATACTGGTTTGTTTTATTCTCTTTCATGATTAATGATTTTTGATTTGTGCATGATTACTCCTACTGATAATCATGGTCCTTGGTGGTCTTTCTTTGTGCACTAATAAACCATTATTGTGTTGGTCGTGTAAAATAAATTGATTAATTACGTATATGCGGCAAAATAAATTGAAAGCACTAGGATAAACCCTTTTCTGTGATAACCCTGTTTAAAGTACAGCAGAATTGGAGGAATTGGAATCATGGAGTGTGTTAAATATTTTAAATCTCAAATACCGGCATGGGCCTGCATTGTGTTGGTGGTAGTGGTTTGGTTTTTTATTTCACGGGCCGATTTCTGGGTGATGTGGGTGGGGATGGGATCCCCTATGGTTATTCTTTCAGTTGACAATTTAAGGCCGTGTGGTTACTTTTTCTATATCATGAATTGGGGTGGGATCCTCTGTTGTTGTGAAAACATCTGCTCATGGAATTTTGGGAACATGAGGTAGTATCATGGGGTTTTCCTTGGTTCCATTACTTTGAGGGATCTATTATACCATTTGATGTTGTGACTTTACAAGAGAACCGGGTGTGGATGTTTACGTTAATGTTGATTTTACTATTTTTTTGGATTGTGCTTATGCTTTCTAGTTTCCCTAGTATGTGCATAAACCTTTTTATTAAAACATTATTACTGAACATGTAAACTAGGATGGGACAAATGAGTTTTTGTTTGGTGTGAGTTGTGACTTGAACATGGTACGGTTTGTGTTCTTTAAGCTGGCTGAAGAAAACTCTAAACTTGGTGAGTGATTGCTACCTACACATATACTTGTAGTTTTTGTGTTTCTTTTCCATGCACCACCCAAGTTGAACACTTATTGCCGAACACCTCCATTTCATGGGGAGGGTGTTTTTTCCAACACTTCTATTAGTGGCTAGTTATTAGCTCCTTTCGGCTCCCATTACTGTATAGCCCAGGTATCTTCGGGCTTGTTGTGATGGCCAGAAGTCCATTATTTTTCCAAGAACATTCGGGTAGTGTAGTTTGGTGGTTGGCCCAGGTGTGTGCGGGCAGGTGGTTTACCAAGTGTCTTCGGGATGTGGCTCAACTGTCTTCAGGCGTGTTAGTGGATCTTCTAGCGAAGGTGTCGTCGGGCGTGGCGGTGGTTGTTCTGGCCTAGGTGGCTGCAGGCGTGGTTACGTGTGACATTTTTGGCCCATGTGTCTATGGGCGGATAGTGGTTATGGCCCAGGTGTTTTTGGGTGGGGTTTGGCAGTGGGACTGTGTGAGGATACTACCCAGGTGTGTGCGTGTGGGGTGTGGCACTGGGACTGCGGTGAGAATGGCGTGATTGCTCTGATGCGAAGGATGTCTTCAATAACCAGTGGGAATGTGGCACGGGGTACCAAAACATCGATGTGCTTTTACTATATATTACCTTTCTTGCATTATTTGGTGAGTGTGGCCGGTGAGTGGGATGGATGAACTCCTTGATAGTGTTGGTTGTCTACTTATCATGGGATTTTAGTACGTTCCCTCACTTATTCATGAGAGTCTTGGGGTTTTCACTACTGAGTATACTTGTATGCTCAGCCTACGTATATAAAACTACTTTCAGGTTTCCAGGAGGACTTCAGGGATCGTGCAGGACCATACGAGCATGGACCATTGGGGCAGCTGTTGTTATCATTTTTCTTTCTTTTGGTACTTTATCTTTAGAGTTCTTTTACCATGTATCTTCTACTTTTGAGCATGCATGTGGGAATGGTTTACTTTTGGACTTACTTTTTCTTTCAGTTTTGGTGTTGGTGGGTTTTATCATCTTATCTTCTGATCATATTCAATCAAAAAGGGTAATTCCATCCATTTTTGTGTGATTTCCATACCCTTGGCACTAGTCTCCACTCTGGGACCTATTGAAGGCAGGTTTCAGGGGTCATTATCTCTCCTTCAACTTAAAGAAGGAAGGGCTTGGCAATCAGCTGACCCCATTCCTCTTTCTGGTGAAGGCAGGTTGTGATAATTCAACCCATTTATTCATACATGGATTCTAGTTGACATAAACACTTCTACATGTAACTTTTATTAATCAAAACGACCAAATGTTACCACTAATTTCTCATAATCAACAACTAAGACCTTATCATCCATCATAGATGAGGTAAACATATGATAGATTGAATAATTCTCACTAGATGAAGTCTTACACATCTTATTATTATTCATCATAATATATCATCATAGATTATTATTAACCCCTATTTCACTGGGAATAAAATAAATACTACCTAGTACATCGTCATGATAAAATCCATGTTACAAGGAAATATCATGTGATGAATAAATATGAACATGAGCCTATACTATCCATTAAGTTTTATAGAAGGAAGTATTATCATTAATCAAGTTTTAATTAGTTCTAGTAGTGCATCATCATTCTTGAATTAGTCATTATCTAATTGTTTAGAACACTGATATTCATTAAAGACACCTGAGTTTGGTAAATTCATGCCTCTGTCAAAATTCTTTGAAGAAAATCTAACATATTTTCCTTGTATAATATTTTGAATCTAATCCTTCTTCACATAAAAGTTGTACTATTAATAATGGTAAAATTTATGAACCAACCTTTGATAAAATATTCATGAATTATTTGAAAACCAATCAATACACACCTTTTCATTAATCACCTTGAGAGAAAATGATATGAATAAAATTTTTAATTACGCATTTATTTCATTTTGAACAATAACAACTCGAGACACTTGCAGAGGATTTTTGTATTCGAATATTTCACAACTCGATTCTCCATGATATTTCATCACAAGACACGATACATTATGATATGACAATGAGGGGTTATTCACTCTAAACACTTATGTAAATAAAATATTTAAGGATGATATAGTGACCCATTCTTGTTATAAATTAATATTCCATCATTTTAAATTAATATTCAGAATATAAACAAAATATGTCCCCAATAGCCGTAATAGTTTAGTCTATTTTGAAACATGGAACACAATATCTGTATCATATTAAATATCTTCAATGTATCCAGTATATATTTTCCCCTTCATTACTTATATTTAAAACCTTTTTTTATATCCTATGGAATGGAATCATAAGAAATAGTCTAGCTCGAATTTTCATTAAGGATAAACAATGGTGATATGTTAGTATAACACCATCATAAGTGTATGAGATCTTGATAATATGATTAGAGTAACACACTAATAATTTCAAAGATCATAAATGTAAAACATTTCAAAAATATAAGATGTTTAGAAGACATGAAGCATAATGTAATTGAGATCATATGTCATGAAATCATAACATAAGAAAATGATGTAGAATTTTTAGTAGAAACATAAACATATAAAATGATTTTAATGGTATGAATGGATTATTTCTAGGGAAATATTAGTGGATAAGGTCCCTTACTAAACTGAGATCACTACCAATTCCTTCCATGTGTTTCTATATTTAGATGACATAATTCTCTAACCCCGTATTACTGAACCTGGTTCACATCCCATTCAAACCATGTATTAATGAACCAAGTTAAATTATCATTTCATACATGTGTTACTGAACTGATTTTACATCCCATTTCATGCATGTTCCATTAAAAAAAATTTCTCTTTCCATTTCATTCTGTTATTAAAAATTCTAGTTCAAATACCTTTCCATACCAGTATTATTGATCTGGGTTCACTTTCTGTTCTATCCGATTATAGAAGTGGGCTCACATCCTATTCCATCCACTTATTACTGAAATGAGATCACGCCTCATTCCAAACATTTCATACTAATGAGATATAAATATTTACCCAATACATTAGTGGGATATATAGTTCTCACAATTCACATAATAATAAAATTCTTCCCTATTCCACAAAACAAAAAAAATATTCATCATATTGTGACTCTTAAAAAGATGATTTTCAAAATATCATATCATATCCCCTGTAATGAAGTAGATATTCTAATTAATAATCATATCATTACATGATTCAAATATACTATATTTACAATAATTTCATCATATAATAACTCTTTAAAATAAGTGGGGTTGAACATCATTTTATCATGGTATACTCTATGGGAGAGAACCCAATATTATAAACAACATTTGAACAATTTAATAATCCATCAATATAAGTAACAAGACTGATAAATTTGTATAATGAACCCAATAAATCAAACACTATATAAAATGATATCTTCTTAGATTAAAATAATTTTTAATGATATTTGGAAACCAAATCAGAGGAAAACAGTCAATAAAATTTCAAAGTGTCCCACACCACATTAAAAAATATGACTCATAATATCCATGAATGAATACATTAAATGAATAATATAACATTATTAAAAGAGGGATTTTAATTTTATAAATTTTTTTTGGGTATTATATACACCAAATAAAATTTTAAAGGTGAAAAAAATAACATCGGTCTTACTGCTTGAAAATTAAAACAAAATTACATTACCTAGTTAGAAAATTTTGACCAGTAATCCACAGGAAATAGTAACACAATTCAAGACATTAAAGATCATAAAATAAAATATATTCAAGACCTATTATGTCATATAAAATTATATAATCCCCCAAATAAATATAGGTGCATAACATGGAATGTATCTTAATGATGATAAATTGAGAAAAAAATACATTAACAATTTTTTAACTTTTGAACGATAAACCGGATAAAAGAATAATATAAATAGAAACATTTTATATAATCAAAAAATTACAACTACTAATATACTATTTAATTGGGAATTATAAACACCCCATAAGAGAAATATAGGTAAAAACATGGCTTGCCTCTCAAATAATGAAAATATATAAAAAATTACATTACTGATTTTGTAAACATTAAACAGAAAATACCAAGAAAGAAATATCAAGTGATATATAAATGCCCATAAATTTAACTATATGAATCATATGACACGATCAGGGTATGTATATACACCACAAAAAAATACATTATGGTGAATAAGACATACGTTTCCAAAAAATAGATGTCATATTAAAAAACACATACCTTAAGTCTTGAATTTATATATAAAAAACAAAACCACATGTATAATAATTATAATGTTCGTATAAATCTATAAAATAATAATATTTTTATATATAATACCGTATATTATTTTACTCTGACATTTTTTCGCTTATTTATTAAAAATTCCATGTTACTATTACAATTCAAGTAATATTTGTTTTATATTTCGTATATGTTTTCATAGTTATTATATATCATCTTGGAAACATAGTGATTTAATTATTTAAATAATGTAATACATGATATAAATATAATATATATTCAGTATAAAAATATTTACAATATTATAATAATGATATTAATATAAAATAAAATATATCGTTCATGGGGATGGTATGTCGTATGTGTGCAATAACATTGTTTCCTTTTTCTTTTCATATTTAAATAAATTATGTAAATAATATATATATATATAATACTATTAGAATATAATTATTATAACATATTTATCATATACATTTTTTAAATCCTTTCTTATTTCATTCTATAAAAAGTGTGAATGAATCACTTCGCTTTAGGGAGGTGGTAGTCCACATGCCCACAAACAAAGTAATCATATTAAAAAAATATTGAAATAGTGAAGGTATGTTATATACTAAAATTGAATAATAATATAGAAATCATTTATATCATATATATTATATAAAAACAATATTTCCATCATTAATCCCAACAATGAAAGTTGGTAAAGGAAAAATGAACAACAACATTTTATGAGGTAAAAATTAGCCATACATGAAACATAATTTCATTACACATTTGATAGAAGTGTGTGCAAGTGTAGGTTGAACCCTTAACATAAAAACATATCAGTTTATTTAGGGTACTAATTTTATTATATAGTTATTAAATAATAATAG
Organism: Viscum album; assembly: GCA_963277665.1. Taxonomy (NCBI): domain Eukaryota; kingdom Viridiplantae; phylum Streptophyta; class Magnoliopsida; order Santalales; family Viscaceae; genus Viscum; species Viscum album. The sequence goes on from OY728157.1 coordinate 538,943,539, forward strand.
TTGAATGGTGTGAGAATGAAATAAAACATTACTATAATTTGAGAATGCTACCTATTTTTTGGGAAATTACTATTTGTTTGCATCAAATTGAATCCATTGATGTTTATTTTAAAAATACTATTAACCTTGGGTTAGAGGAGTTATCTTTGTGCTCTTTTGGATTATCCAAATATACTGAGAGACATGAATAAATGGAAAGGGTTTATAGTAGAGGGGGTGTGTGGCATTCTCATAAATATAAACAGATAAAAACTATTATAAGGACTCTCTCAACGGATATTCTAAAAATAGTAAAACCCTATAGTAAATGGGAATTAACGTTGACCTATACCACCCCCACTCAAAATATATGTAGATTTTTATAATTTTTTTCTTTAACATCTGTGTTTTTCTACTTTTAATAATTTTTTTTCTTATTAATGTTATTATCTTTCTAACCTATGTAATTAAAACATTAATAATAAAATAATTTTATAATTATTTGATATTATATTCCAATTTTTTTAATATATACGAGATCTAATTTTTTAAAAATAAATCCTACATGTGTTGGAAATTAATTTTAGAACAAGCGCTTGTAATGCCCAAAAAAGATTCATTAACTATAACTACGATAACCATGTTATTACAATTTATAGGTAAATATGTGAATTATAAAAGATAAATTTGAAAATTTAAGTAATGTATTAGATAATTATTAACTAATAAAAATAAAATGGCATATGATTATTTTTGTAGTAATGTTATATCATTCTATAATATCATTTATTTAATATAATTATTATCTAAACAGTCCATGCATTGGTAGTTAATGATAATTTAATGTAAATATATGCTTGATAAAATTTGAATAAAATTTATTATTATAAAAATAACTAATTTACAGTGAAAATTAATATTTATAACTAACCCTATATAGCTTTATCCCTATTATAATGATGTATAAGTGTTAAATAATAATATGGTTATATTTTTATCTTTGTATTTGAATTATTATAAAGGTCCATTTCATTGAATAATATTCTAATAATTCAAAAAAAATAATTAGTGGGGTGGATAGGGTCAAAATATTTCAACCTAATGGATACTGGACATGTTTTTGGGAATTTATACGCCTTATATTCTATGATTAGTCATTAAGTAAGCTTATTTTTACCTTAGTCACTATAATTGATTATAATTACATAAAAAAATATTTGGTCAAAAAAATATTTTATATATTTATTAAAAAATTTCAAACAGATTCTAAATACATATATAGATTTTACCAACATCATTTCACATATGTTGCTAAAATTAATTTTATATTAATCATGCTGACCTTATAAGTCAACATGTTCTTAATGAGACAAGTTCAATAGAATTAAATGATTTGATTTCCAATTTAAATGTAAAATTGAATCCACTAAAATTAATATTATTTATTTTTGTTTAATTAATCTATCTATACTTTATAACAAAATTATTATGTAAAAGGAAAATTTAAATTAATTATGAAAAAAGGCAGTTTTGATTAAAATTCAGTATCTTTCACAATTCATCTAGAAAATGATGTTTTCACAAAAATCCCAAAAATCCACCATTTGGTAATATTGAAATTATGATTTTTTTAATATTATAAATATAATTTCAAAAAGTGTTTAAGATTAATTTTATGGGTATTTATTGAAAGAAAAAAAATCATATGAGAAAATAACAATTTCAAACTTTGAATTACTTTACAAAAAATTCAATCCTTTATTGTCATTATGTATTATTTATTAGAAAATATTTTATATTATATATATAATGTAGTTATTACTATTCATATTATTATGTTTAACAACTATTTTATAACTATGTCATTTAAATATTTATAATAAGAAAATGAAGTCTCGTAGAAACATCTGGTTTCAGGTAATTAAATCCAAGTTGGTGTTTCATGTAGCATAAGATTATCATGGTGTTTTATAAAAAGAAATAATAAATTTATCTAGATTTTAATGCTATAGATCAAATAAAATAAATTTATTTGAAAACTGATTCATAAAAACTTTGGGTGTTACATTCTACCCCCATGAATATTAATTTCTCCCTTAAAATTTTTCTTGGTTATCTATGGATTAATATTGTAATGTTCCTTTATTAGAAACACCATGGTAATATAGAAAACTAAAAAAAATATAAACATAATGTTTTCTAAATGATAATCATAACTAAGATTCCACATATGAAAACATATGTGGTCAGTGATAACATTGACATTTAAGAGAAATCAAATTATCTATTTTTAATGGAGATTGGTAAAGAAAATGATCAGTATAATGATAAAATTCCCAAATATATCAACCATAGAGGATAAAAAACAAGTCATTGATATCAACAATAATAATGATATTATGACGAAATTTTATTTTATGGTCATTTTCCAAATGTTGAATAATTTTAAAAGGGAGATATACTTACTTGATTTAATTTTTTTAATATGATCAATCCCACACTTTCCTTGTGTCTTCATCAATTTAAACTTCATATCCTTACCCAAAAAATGATGGTGAATTTGTTTTTATGGATGAACTAATGAATCATATGATCCCTAATAAGTGATCCATGAATAATAATTTAGCCTCCAAATAAATTGGTTAAAAAATGTTATCCAATATGAAAAATTCCTCATATGTTGATATAATACATTAATTATAGAAACATCACCTGATGTTTCTCATAAAACATCAAAAAATGGTTAATATTATATTCCAAATGAAATTTTAAAAATCAAAACATTTGAAATAAAGTCACCACATTTCTCAAAAACATTTTATCATTGATACACAATATAAAGTATGTCTTTGTTGCATCATAGAAAACATGTGAATAACTTTATCATGTTTTATATAGAAACAAGTTAATAACCAATATTACGATAAACCAATATTGAAATCATGCAATCATACCTAATATATTGATTGTTGGATATATTCCATTAAATCAAAACGTTGTTTAAAACATGATCCATGATAACAAAGACAATTGTTTCAAAAAATAAATAATGTTTGACAAGGTAATTAGGTCGATACAATTCCCTTTATCGGCATAAATAATCTTCTTATCTACGTTAAATGTAATTTTCCCACAATCAGGGACACATTAAGGGTTACCTTCGATTAATAAAAGTGTCACATATCCATTAAATAACATTTCTTGGTAATCAAAACTATTCAATATATATTTTTAAAAATTTATTAAATAACATACACTTCATTATTCTTACAACAAAATTCTTGAATACCTATACATATACACATCAATCATCCAACATTATTCATAAACTATTAATTATAATTCACCAGCTAATTTCATAATACACCACTCCTATAATATATAAATGAATCACTTCATATGTTTCCGAAACATTAATATAATATAATATAAAATATTTAATGTATTAAATACTATTATAACTTCTCATACCTTTTACAAGTCATTCGAATCCTATTTATCTATCGTAGTTTGACAAATACATGTACAATATTTTTTATTCTTGTTTTAAGATTTCCACATCGTAAATACATATTCATAATTCCCATAATTTCCGATTAAAAATTGATAAATGTTTACCGAACTCATTCAAGTTACTACTATTTTCTATGAACTGAAAAAATACTGTGAGAAACAATTATAATAATAGAAACCCATGTAATCAACAAAAATTAATTATAGGATCCCATAATGTTGACATTACACTCTAGAACATATTAAACCTGAAGATTATCCTAGGTTATTCATATTTATATATAATATTTAATTAATTAATTATAGATTATAAAGATATTATTAATTCCAGAATCATATCCCTTGGGATTGTAAATCCTACTGTGTGATAAGACATATTGTTGTGCACCAGTTCCAGATCATGTCTAGATCAACACAATGTTTTTGGTGTTGATACCCCTTTGTGTATCTACTCCAACTCCGTATCCACATATAGTATCTAGATAGGTAAAAATTTTAAGGAAATCACTGACATTATAATTTAACAAAATTTTATGAAATTTTCCTTATCATTAACTAATCAATAAACTTATCTTTATAAACATCCATAATCATATCAATTGAAATATCCATAGTGATATCATGAATGTTTCATCATCATAGATTTATATGGTTTACTAAACCATTTCTTTTATACCAACTAAATTGTTCCAGGATTAATATCTCTGGATATTGAATTGTGTTACATTAATATTCATCATATTAAAAAAATACACGCACTCGGGCCACACTAGTTGAGTGTCTTTGGAAACATAGACCACAAGCATATAATCTATTCAATTTTCATCAATGTATATAATTAAGATACTACACTTTATATTTTCTGCATAAAACCTTTCTCCATATCATAGGAACAAAATATGAAATGGGTGATCTAATATGATTAGTAAGGGTAAACAAGGGGGATATATAAGCATAACATTAGCATAATGGTATACTAACATGACCATATCATCAAATTATCATACGCTACATATAAAATACCATATAAAGGAATTATTTCATATACATTAAGAGTTTATAATACATTATTAATAAGATAATCGTTAGTATATGCCATAAATTTAAAAAATTGGACTATGAAAAGTAATTTAAGGTGGTAAAAATATTTATATATAATGATTTCCAAAGAAATAAGGGATTACATCCAAGAAAATCATTGTAGAAAATGTCATTTACAGAGAATGTTCACTCCCCATTAATTCCATGTATTACTAAATTGTGTTCACCTCTCATTCCAAACCATTATTACTCAATCAGGTTCACTTATCGTTCTATCCCTATATTGCTAAACAATATTCACATAATATTACATTCATGTATTGCTGATCTAGGTTCAATTTTTATTCTAGCACTGAATTGTTAAACTATTCTCAAATTCTATTCCCAACCATTATTATTTAACCAGGTTCACATCCCATTCCATCCATGTATTGTTGAACTGGGTTCACATCCCATTCGAGCCCTGTATTAGGGAATCACATTCACATACCATTCTATTATTGTAATGCTGAATAAATTTAATGATTCATTTCATCCATGTTATATTAATTAAAATTACATATTTACCAAATTCAATTGATGGAGATACAATTCCCAACAATCACATTATAAAATCATACATCCATGTGACACAAAATAATAAAAAAGTCATATATCGTCATATATAAAATGATATGGGTTTCATAAATATAATATAATAACAAATGAAATGAAATGAAAATTAAAAATACTCCATAATATCATATCATATGGAATGTAGACATGAAATAAAAAAATTTCATCATATATTAACCCAATAAAAGAAGAGATTTTCATAATTTTTTTTAATATTATAATCTGTGGATGAGAAGGGATTCTGATAAACAATATATCATGAATTTTAGAAACCATTTATGTAAAGAATAAGCATATTATCATAGTACAATAAGAATATTAAATCATATTTTAAATGAAAATATGACATTTTAGATGTAAAATAATTGTAAATGGTCATTTTAACTGACTATTGATGAAAATAATCATTAAACATTTGAATGTTACCATTATGATATTGAATCAATTGAATCATAATACAAATAAATAATACATTACGTGAAGATTATAATATCTTTAAAATAATAAAATTCTTGATATTACATGTTAATGGGTAGTACATAATCCTCATAAAAACTATAGGTTCATAACATATCATGTGTGTAAGAGAATGAAAATTGTGACAGAATTACATTATCTACATTGTATAATTTGAATAGTAAGCCCCATAAAAGAATACCTACAATTTAAATTGTTAAATTCATGAGTTAAAATAAATTATGTATATAAAATGTATATGGTTATTATATAAACACCATATAAAAATATTGGGGAATAACATGTATTTTATCATAAAGAAGGAAAATTGAGACAAAAATTATAATACAAATTTGGTTATTTTTAAACAGTAAACACCCAAAAGGAATAACACAAAAGTAATAAATTAATATAATTAAATAAATTGAATTCATTATATAACTTTTCATAGGAAAATATGTACAACACAATAAAAAATAATTGTGCATAACATGGAATGAATCTCAATGAATGAATAGTGAGGCAAATATTACATTACCGATTTGGTAACTTTTGAACCATAAACCCCATGAATTAAAATCATCAAATTTTTATTTAAATTCCCATAAATTTATTTTTAATAGTCATATAATACATTCATGGGATGTAGATACACCCCAAAAAATAAATTAGTGTTGAATAAGGAATAATCTCATATAAATAAAACTATGATGAGATAACCCTTATCAAAAGTCAAGAATTTAATTTTATATGATCGAACATACTAGATTGTAATTATAGTTTTATTATACATCTACCATATAACCATATTATTATATCTAAAACCATATGTTATTTTATTATGAATATATATGACTAGTTTATTAAAAATACCATGGAAATGTTATGTTTTGGAAAATATTTGATTTGTTTTTTGTATATGTTTTGACTTGTTATTCTTTACCCATGATCATTGACCACGATTCACATATTTAAAGAATATTAAGAAATTACATAAATATTTTATATATTTTAAAAATCGATATTTATAATAATCTATAAAGTATTGAAATATAACGTTGAATATACCGTTCATGGAGAAGGTAGGTTAAACGTACGCATTAACGATGTTTCAGTTTTCATTTCATATTGAAAGAAAGTAATTAAATGATATATATGTATATAAATATTGAAATAAAATATTAATTATTATTTCATAAGTATATAATAAATTTACATAACCTATCCTTAATGTATTCCATTCAATGAATGAATAAATCACATCACATTGAAGAGGTGATAGTCCACAAATACACAAACGAAATTATCATATTTAAAATAATTGAAAGAAGGATGGTATGTTTTATATAATAATTATATAGGAATAAAAAATAAATAAAATCATATATATCATAAGATATAATATGTACATCCTAATTCCCCTCCATGATAGGTGGTAGTGGGAAATTGAAGGACATTATTTCATGAGGCGACAATTCTACACATAGAAACATTAATTTCCTTACCCATTTGATGCATATTTGTGTATGTGTAGATATTACCCTTAAAATAACAACATATATGTATATTTATATTATTATTTCACTATATATTCATCAAATAATAATAAATTAATATATGGTGAATGAAAGAAAACATAAATGCAAGTTTATGAATGTTACCTCTATTTTGGGTAACTCAAATTTTTTTTTTACCGTAGGTATTCCTTGTTCAGATTTATGCACAAGTTTTGGAATCTATGAGGATAACATGGATGTTTTGTTATTATTTGGTCATTGTTTTGATGATACGAAGGTCTATAGTTGTGTGAATGATAGGGAAGGGTGAATGTCTTTTTATAGTGGCGGTGTCATTCTTTTAAATATAAAAATCTAAACACTATATAGATGTTTCCGCAACTTTATGTGCCTAAAAAAGAAAAAATAATATATTAAAGGGGATATATGATCTAATAAATCCTACAATATTCAAAAATAATTTATTTTTTATATTTTTCTTCTTAACTTATTTGTTTCTCCACTTTTTTGATTTATGTTTTTTATTTGTTAACTTGTCTTCCAACCTAAATAATTTTACTGTTAAAACTCAATTAATGTCCATTATTTTTAGATAGTATATAACCTATTATTTATAAATAGATATATAATTGACAAATAACTTGTCCCATGTGTGTATTAAAAAAAATTTAAAATAAGATCTTGTAACGCACAATGAAACTACTTTAACTCGAATTATGTTATCAATGTTTTCACTATTTATGGGTCAATATATTCATTATAAAAAAAATATTGTACCAAAAATGGAAAAAATTTGATATTTATTGACTAATATACAAAATTTAATAAAATAGTATTTATATTCATATTAAATAATCAAATAAAATATCATTAATTTAATTTAATTATTTTGTAAATAATCCATGCATTGGAGTTTATTAAGAATTTATATAATTATATCATCAATAAAAAATAAATATAAATTGTTATGATAAAAATAAATAATTTATATTTTATATATTATTTATAAAAATACATATTTAGATTCTTGCCTACTCAAATGCTATATATGTTTCATAGGTAAAGAGTGTTCTTTTTTTATTTTTTCTTAACTAAATTATTATATAAGATCCTTTTATAGAATATTAACCCAATAACACATATAAATAGTAAATAATATGGTGAAAATAAAAATACTTTGATCCATTGGGTTTTATATATGTATGGGACCATTTATATACCTTATATCTTAGGTTTAATCATTAGGTAATTTTCTTTTTACCTTAAGTAGCATAATTTATTTTCATTACCTTCACAAATAAATCTGCAAAAAACTATCATTATCTTATTATAAATAAAATATTTTCTTATTCAAAATTATGTATCCACATTTCCCAATTTCATTCATATAATTGGTTAAAACTAATTTTAAATTATTCCTGCAGACGCAGTGAGACAAAAAGTTCTTAAGGTGAATTGTGAAAAAGATTGAAATGTTTCTATATCCAATTTCGACGTGTAATTGAATCTATTGAAAAAAATTATATATAATTATTTATATTGAGAATAATTTTAAATTTAAATTATATTAAAATATTATTTAACTATATAAATAAATTAGATGAAATAACAGCTTTTATTAAAAATTCAGTATCATTCACTATTCATCCCAAAATGATGTATTTCATAAAAATTACCAAAAAATAATCATAAAATAATTTTCAAATTATGAATTAAAAAAAAATTATAAAATTATTTTTCGATAAATGTATAAAATTAATTTTATTATTTTTTCTTAAAAGGATATAAAAATATATTCATTTGAGAAAATAACATTATCAAACATGTGATAAATGTACAAAAAATATGTTTTCTTTTCAAAAAAATTTATTTATATAAATATATTATATATAATTTTTAACAATTAGTTATTATTATTAATATGTCTATGTTTAATGGATATGATATAACTATCACATTTAAATAGTTATAATTAAAAAATTATGTTTCATAGATAATCAGTGTTTGCATATAATGTAAGACAATAAATGTTGTTTTTTGTGAATGCATATCATAGTGTAGCTTATAAAAAACGTTCAAATTATTATATCATGAAATGATATAAATCATTTAATATAAATTTATTCAAAAAAGGATCATAAAATCTAGGGGTTTTACAAACTATCATGTGGAAGAATAAAGGTCAAGAGAGAGGGGATGTCGAAACACATCAATGGATAGGTGTGAGTGATAGCGTTCTGAATCCAATTTTTATTTTATTTTATAATTTAGGATTTAATATTTCTAAATGTCAAAAAATATGAAGTAAATGAAATAAGAAATTTTTTCATAGAAGAATGTACAGGTAGAAAAATGGATACCAAGACTCTACTAGTAGACCCCCCAAAAGTTGATCAACCAAAAGTGGATCTCCGATAAATGGATCAGCAATGGAGGTTCTCCAATAGTGGATCATGGATTGGTGGATCATTTAATGGTGGATCTTGGATTGGTGGATCTTCTATTAGTGGATCTTATAATGAAAAAAGAACACAGGTATACATATGTAATATTCTTCCTAAAAGTGTATAGGTTGTTAAATTATAGTTAATACAATAAATAAAGTGTACTAAAGTTAGAAATTTAATATTTAACCAAGATGGAGTTGAATTTAAATAAATTTTAGTTATAAAATTATTACAAGCTTAATGAAATATGTTAACCCAATGAGAATTTTATCCTCCAAACATGGATAAACACACCATGATGTATAGTTTTAAGAATGATTGTCATACCCACAGTAGTGAATTCCTTCAATACGATTACTTTAATTTGTCTTACTATACCAAAAAGTCCTCAATATATGAAGTGATCAACACCTATATAATCCTTAAACATAATAAGCCCTAGATTATTTTGGTAATCACCTTCTACACCTTCGTTCTGAATGGAATCCCTCAATTATTAATAGAAAATAATAATAATTGCACAAGGCAAACAAAGCATATTGAAGTTTTAATTATGTTGAACATATTGTTCACAACATAATCTCTTTAAATACTTCACACAGAGATAATATGGTAGAGCTCTCATTGAGAGACAATTATCTCAAATGTTAACAACACTAAAAATGTTCAATTTATTGGGTATTTATTTGTGAGAAGTCTAACAGTCACAATTTCCTCAAATGGTCATATTTTCCCGGAAATCTCATGTGGACTTGTTCATGTGTCATTAGTAATGGTCATATTGTTACTAAAAAAATGACACCTTTTGGATAATAGAAAATATCAAAGGAAACAGTATATTTTCAATAATATGTAAGAATATTTTTGTAATAAATATTACATTTAGGAAAAAAAATAATATTATTAATTTTAATAAAACATTACATTATGGAAATACCGTAAAATAAAGAAAGTTATGAAATAATTTCATTAAATAAGTATTGAATAATTGGGAAATATACAATATTAGATAACATTAAAGAAACAAAAAAAATAGAACAAGAAATTATTGAGAATTGGAATATAATTAACAATGTGATTCAGAATCAATTTTTCTAAGAGATTCAGAATCTATGAAATGAGATGATGTGGAATAATTTTTTCAAAGTGATTCAGAATATATGAAATGATCTTTTTCTCAATTGGTTTTTCAGATCGATTCAAGATATTTGAAATGCACTTATTTAGAATCAGAATTTCGGATTAATTTAGAATCTACAAAACACAGCGATTATGAATATATCCGCATGTATCATATTATTCATTTCAATACAAAAAATAATTGGTCTTGATGAAATTTATTTTAGAAATAGCTTAAAAGTAAAAGAAAATATATTTAAAAATAGAAGCCTAGAAAGAAAATGTTTCATAAATAAATAAATATCATTATGGAAACCATGTTTGTTATTTTCAAAATAAAAATGTATGAAAAATTCTTATGGAAATTTTTCACTTAGTAATCTCACCGTTTTTGAAATGAAAAAATAACATTTTTATAAAAATAATATTTAGGCCAAAATGACATTATATTGAACCATGAATGAAATCCTTATCTCCCCCGGAGTTTATGTATAATAGTGGAAACTATTAAACCCTCTTAGGTTATGAGGCCCCATAAAGATCATATTCATACTTTTATGAAATTTTCATCTTTTTAATGAAACAATTTCCAATTACATAAAAATGTCTTCATTCAGTAATATTCCCCTTACATAGACATTATCATCCATAATGTTATATTATTTTTATAATATATTATCTCTTGTACCACTTTTTAATTTTCAAAAAAATGGAGGGATTTATAAGGAACCTAGAAAACTTTACAAACATACAATATGAAATAAAGTATAAAATCCTCTTAAAACTGAAAAAACTTTGTACAACAAATAATCATATTACAAGAATAATTAATCCTTATTTAGAACATGTTTCATAATGAAGGATTTCAACTTAATTAAATTCTTGTGGTAATATTGGAACCTTTAGATAAGCTCGTCTTAATCCTTACTTTTAATTTTAATTATCCCAATTTTTTTATTTTCACTTTGAATTTTCTTATCCCGATATTTTATCGTTTCATCCATTTCATCTCTATAAGCATTTATTCTCATAACATCATGATAGAAAAAGTTGAGTGTCCCATTTAGATTTTCATCTTCAAGAAACGGGATATCTTCTTCTTCCTTCATCATCTGAGGGAAACTATTAGAAATATCTGTAATATAATACCCATACTATGTGGAATCTCACTTAACAATCCCTATAAGTAATCATAAACCATATTTTCATGGTTGAATTTCCGGGAACCCTTTTTTATTTCATTACCTGACCTTGTATGACATTAACAGTTGGGAATAAAAGATTTGAAATCACATTTAGGATTTAGCATTTTCTATATAGTAAGAGTTTTAGAGTCTGACATCTTCTTTACTGATTATTGAATAAGATGGCCCCAAGACTCAATGTTTTGAAAATAAAGGATGGAGTTCACTAACTTCTTTAATGATTGAACAATAAATACATCTCGTTTGGTGGAGGAAGACTATTCTAATTCTGTTTCAAATTTCTTAGATGCCCCAACATCAATAATCTTTCAATTATCCTTCGTAGGGATTAAACTATCTATTTACTCATCTATTATGCTTTCATTAGAAACATGAAATATCCTGAGAGCATAAACATCATCATCATCATCATCATTACTAGTAGCATATATTGATCAATAATGTCCTCTTTAAAAAAAACCATCTCTATTAACATCATCATCATTGCATGGGATTTTAATAACTTCAAATTTATTAATATTCACTACTTTTTTAATAGACTTATATACTAGTTTTCATTTTGATTGAATCATAGGAGAGGAGGACTAGGATGTTTTTTATCTTTCTTGACTGTCCTTACTATTTTGGTTCATCTAATATTTTAATCTCATTATCAACAATTTCATACATTTCAATATTATCTTCTTATTGTTGTTTCTTTACTTGAGATGGATCTTGAAAATTCAGAACTAATTCTAAGAAACCATCATTGCCATTATTTTATGAAGGAGTTTCTGCAACAATTTATTGAGTCTGTTGATGATGTTTAATTTCATAGGGAAAATATTACATAACATGAATATGTTCTGTGGCCATATAAGAATCTTTCAATAAAGATTGGTTTATCTCATTTTTATAAATCTAGTTCATAAAATTCAGTTTTCATAGCATACTACTCATGTTATCCAGTAGCTTGAATTTTTAAATCCTTAGCTTCAGTGGGGTTTATCCCAAAAAAATACCTCATTATTTTCTCTCCTCTATATATTATCTTCTCTTATCTATGACTTTATGGGGTTATTTTTTTTCTTAGACATCATAGGTTCAAAAACATGAGGTTTATACAGTTCTAATACTTGATCTTTTCACTTTTTTTATTTTGGATTTGTAATTTCTCCAAATTTCTATTTCTTCATCTAAGATCAACAATCTCATTCATTTAAACATAGAATGATTACTACATTCTTTTCAAAATGTCATAACATGAAACCACTGCCCTAAAAATTCATGGTTTTGAGATTCATTGAACTTTGATGAACACTACATATAACACGATGTGTGTTGGAAAATTTCTAGAAACCTAATAAAGTGTGAAATGATTATTTCATCCTTTATATTAAAAATCATAAGAAAGATAATATTAAAAAGGTTAATCTTTCTTATATAAATCAGAAAATCTAATATGACAATATCTATGATTTTCAGTGTGTCCTTATTTCCTTTCCATTTTATTCAAAAGACTTGTAACCATAAGGTGACAATCCAGAAGCTAGCAGACAGATTAATGAGTTTGGGGTTCTTGATTCACTTATGGACTAAGGATTCAAAAGATTTAACTCTGTTAAAAGTACCTTCAACATCTATCACATAATGAGAATGATAATATTCTTCCCCATAATATGGTATGTGATGAATGATATCGTCTATCTTATAAGGTATTCAATACATCCTTCTACAGCACATAAAATGATGTATCTATTTACCACCTTGAAGTATAAATTCTACTGACAGATAGAAATTGATAACCAAATCTAGATAAACCAGATCTTTATTTATTTTATTTAATATGATGAAAAAATTCACTTATACTTGATATGTAATGATTTTTGAAATTAAACAATCATATTTGAGAATGAAATCCTGATCTGCTAACATTTATAAAAATATCACCCAATCTTTATGTTCCTTTGGAGAAGATATTGAGGTCTGTGAAGATATCTCTAAAGGCATTCTGAAATATAAGGACGATGAGAAGATAAATAGAATAGAGGCATTGAAGGGTAGCATATATTGGGTGAGATAACTATGGAATCCTCTATGGGAAAAGAAAAAGTGACCATTATTAATATACCTTGTGGTGAAGATTCATTTATCAAATAGGATTAAATGGTTGACATTGGCCTGATCTGATCTAACTATTGAAATTATGAAGAAGAAGATTTATTGCTTTATATCATTTGAGGTTTTATTAATATAAAATTGATTTAAAGTATTTCTGAATCTATTATGGTTTTTCTAATATTATATTTTAAATACAAAAAAATATAACTTTAAGAAAAAAAATTAATAATAACAAAATTTACCTTTTTATGCTGTCAGAATATTGGTTAATGATAGATATGATTATTCATAGACATCTCTGAAATGTTCTATTATAGTTCAACAAAATTTAGTTTCTTTCTAAAATTAGTGTTGTGGTTATGAAAACTTTTGTTAAGATTTAAATAAAATATTTGGGTCATATAAAACATTTATTAGGTTCTGATATGAGATTTTATAGGAAAAAATTGTATTCCCCATCTAAAAGGGATTATTTTAATGTTAGAAATTTTTTTCTGCAAAAAAGAAGAAATGAATAATTACCTTGCAGTTATCATTTATATATTTTTTAATGTTTAAATCTATTAAGAGGTAATAATTTTTTTAAAATATCAGCAATTTGTTCATGTGATTCAATATATTGTAAAATAATATCCCATTTATGTGTTTGATCCCTATGAATTTGATTCCTAATATATATGATCATTTCATGTATGTGATATGAATGGTTTTTTCTTAAGGATATTGGACTATTGTTATCACACATTATATATGTTTGGTAATACTAATTCCATAATATTTTAATGTGTGTTGTATCCACAACACATGATCACAATAACATCCTATGACAACATATTCATATTCAGTAGTGGAATGTGATACCGAGTGTAATTTCTTACATGACCTATCATTTAATGATTATCCTATTAAATCACATGTTTCAAATGTACTTTTCATATCTATTATTCAACTACCAAATTCAATATATTAAAAATACTTTTTATTACAAATTCATTTCAATAATAATATAAAATATCTAATTTTATAGTTCCCTTAAGGTAATGAAATATAATTTTCACATTTTTATAGTGGGACACTTTTGAATTAGATTGATATATCATACATAAGCATTTTGAAATCATTGACTCCATACCACTAGATTTTATGTATATTAAACTTCATATCATACCACTAAAAGATGTAAAATCTAATGGTTTCCCAACATCATCATGATTAAGAGTTTTTTAGGTACTGATTCGAGTAATTAAACATTTAGTGATTTTATATCCATACATTTTATGGAGATATTAAATATAATTATGTTGAGATATATATGTTCCTTTTATTTTTCACAAAAATTTCAAACCATTTAAAATTGTTAACTACCCCATAAACCTCATTTAAAACTTATATTTTATATTATTCTCAAAAGAATCAGTTAAGGATTTATGAGTTGATCCCAATATAATGTTATCATCATTAATATGAACAGTTAAATTTTTTTTTCTTTGGATTCTTTTTAACATGGGTTGGATCACCAGTTCCCATAACATAGTTTTTTAGTACCAAAATCTTCTATGACTATCATACTAGGCTCTATGGTCTTGTTTAACACCCTATAAAGATTTGGAATGTTTATAACCATGATTAGAATGTATTGTTTCTTCAAAACCAGATGGGTTTTCAACATAAACATACACATGAACATATCAATTAAAAAAAGAAAACATTACATCCATTCAAATAATTTTGAAGTTAAAGGATGCTTAAAATTCTATGAGATTTACAATAGTTTCAAGTCTAGTTATTGAAACATTTGATTCTTTATAGTCTATTACTTCTTTTTGATTATTTCCTTTGGCAACTAATCTTGATTTTTTCTAATAAAATGACTCTATATTAATCACATTTATTTCTAAAGACACACTTTACTCGCATTAGTGATGTTTCTTTAGGAATTTCTACCAATGTCTAGACTTCGTTCCATTCAAGTTCATTTAGTTCAAATTTTATATCTTTAATCCAACTTTCATCCCCTAAATCACTATAAATACTTTTCGGTTCTAATTGGGAATGAAATTGTAGATTATCTACATCATTTATTAAGGATATTATGGTTTTTTTGGGTTTATGTACATCACCAATGACACTGTCACTGGGATTTCACTTTCCAAACAACTAACTTGGGGTATGTAAACCCCTCTCATCAACATAAGGTAGAAAATATTCTGGAGTGAATACATAAGAAGTTTTTTTTGAGTATTCTCATGAATAGATGAATCTTACAACAATAGTTGATAATTAGTTATTGAAAACACATCTAATGATGATGGTTGGGTTGTCTAAAAATAAAGGGATTAGTTTTATCAAACATAACTTGTATTGTTTCCTAAACTATACAATTAATATTATTAAAGAATCTATAAAAATTATATTTAGTGGAATAGCCTATGGAAATTAATTTAAAAAATTTGGGTGTGAATTTTTGTATGTTATATTTTGTATTCACAATAAATAATTATCAACCAAATACTTTGGAATATGAGTATGTTGGTTTTTAGCATGTCTATAACTCATAAGATGTTTTATTAATAATATTCCTTATTAAAACATGATTTGTGGTATAACATGATGTACTCACAGATTCATCCCAAATGTGTCTAGCAGTTGATTATTCACTCAATATGGTACTTGTTATCTCCTGAGGAATTCAGTTTCTTCATTCAACAACATTATGTACCTAACATGTTCTAGGAGCTACATACATATGAGTAATTTCTTCTTTCTACAATTTTTTTTAAAATATGTATTATCAAATTCACCTCCTTGATCACTACTAATAATTATAAAAGGATGGATTTTCTCATTTTTTTATTTGGATGAAAAAGATCTAAAATAAGAAAATTCATTAGATTTTTTTAATATAAAATATGCAGTTGTAAATAAAGTGTAATCAATTACTAAAACAAGTACCTAATATTTGGACCTAATTCTTCCACTTTTTATTGAACCAAAAATTTCCATATTCATTAGTTGAAAGGCATCATACGTTAATACTGAAATAATTGATTTAAATATCAAATTTTGATTCTCGTGATATTGGCACAGATCAATTTTTTTTGAAGATTTACATATGATATCTATTACATCCCTAACGTGTATTTTCATAGAAATTTTAAACACGTTCTTAATGATATAGTGTCCTAATAATCTTTTTAATAACCCCGATTGATCATCTATGTCCCTATGGGAGGGTAATTATTATCCGAGAAGACCTTCTAATATATGTCTATAAACATTATCATGCTGATGGGAAGAGATAAGGATCACATCCTAGGAATTGTGTTGTAGGAATTTATAATTCCTAAAATTTACAAGGTAACCTTCATAATAACTTTTTTTTATTCTTATAATGTTGTGCTAAATACCATTAACAAAAGAAACATTTCAAATTATTACTTTTACATGAAGAACAATGTTACATATACCAACAATTTCTCCTTGAGCATTGTCTCCAAAAGCGAATCTTCCACCATTCATCATAATAATATTTTCAAATATGTTTTTTAACAATTCATGTTTTTGTATCATATACTATCCATGTACCATGTTTTATTGTTTTTACTTCCTCTATTTCAATGAAAATTTTATATTTATCATTATATAATTAAAACATTCTCAGATAAAAATGTTAGAAGACAAAATCTTATGTATGAAATTTGTTTAGAAAAGTGAGATTTATGAAAAAAATAAGGATTTAGTTCTATTTAATGAATAATTTTCCCCCAATGTCCACACATTGACACTTAGTGAAAAAATGTGACATTGAGGAACTAAATTTTTTTCACTAAAACCTCATTTTGAATGAAAATAACCATATCCAAAACTATTCCTTAGAGGAAGAAGTTGTCAGTCCATTTTATCAAAACCATATTTTAAATGAGAAATTTTTGAATAATATTTCATTATGTAAAATATTTATGATTTTTTTCTAATGACTAAATTCTTATACTCATAGTCATTAGTATTAGAATTTGAGTTTTTTTAAAACATTTTTCTTAGAAATAATATTTTCAAGATCCTTATAATGTTTATCCTCTTCAGAATTAACATCCTCATTGTTTTTTAAGTGATTAAATTTTAAAAGATTCTACATCAAGTTTTTTTGAGAGATCTAATACATCTTTTGTAAAAATTTTAATTCATGAATTTTCCTTCTCATGATTTTCATTGAGATTAAAATTTTTATTTTCAAGTAACATGGATAAAGTAGATAATTAATAAAAAAATGTAAAGAATTATCTCCTGGAATAGAAGATTCTTCATAAAAAATTCAAAATTTTCTTCATTATGATAATTTTCAGATAAAGATATCTTGGTAAATAATTCTTTTGTGTGTACCTTATCCAGAGGGAATTTATTCATGGAATGCATTCTGTTAATAAGAACAATATTCTTTTGTCCAGATGATTAAACATCTAAATATTCATCTGTTGAGATTCCACAACTTTCTATCCATGAAAAATTTACATTTAGGACTTTATTTAAAATATAATTATAATATCATCTTTAATTCCATTCAGAGTGTCTATCATTCATATCCTTCATTTTTTATCTTAGGAAAATCCGTTATGATATTTCATGTTTTCTTGCATTCATAACATGTATCTTTTGAATCATTATTTTTTGTCAGTATTTCTTCATATATATTTACTAAAAATACTTTTTAAAAACAATGTTTTTTATCTTCCAAGAATAATTGGCTACCTCATTCTCCTACTATTCAAATTCGATTGACTCAGATTAAATAACAACATTATTACAATTCGAGGTCTTGGAATATTTTTGAGTAGTCTTGAATTTCATATGATTCGATGTAATAGTAAAAGAAACACTCCCATTATTCTTCTTAATATTATCATTATATCTCTTAAATTTTCTCTCATGTTTCAAGAGAGTCCCAAATAGCCCATAAATAGTTAATATTTAACATTCATAGAATCATCTATAGTTGTTATTTTTTATTCCAACTAATTCCGAATGAGATTAAAAATACTGTAAAAAAGAATTTTATCATTTAAGACTATTAATGATATTGGATGTAAGCTATATATCATATCCATAAAGGAAAAACAAAACCACTATAATCATCTCTAAGCATCCCTCTTCTGGTTTCAACATATTTTGAGGTTCCAAAATTTGTAACATCTAGTTTCTTCAAAATACAATTTTCTGCTTCATATGATGCTATTTTTCTATATATAATCTATTTCATAGAACATAATAATGTATTAATTACCTTCTAATTCAATTTATATTCTATTTTCTCTTGATTTGTAATGGGTCTGGCTTCTTTCTTGGGTATCATAAAATGACCAGTAAGTATAACAAATTTATCTATTCCAATGTTAATAACAAATTAATTCATTATATCTCCCCAATACTCATAATAATTCCCATCAAATACATGTGGTCATGTTGGATTTATATTTTAAATAGATATAAAATTTACACCTTCCTCATTTAATTTTTTTTTTCCACTCCACATGTCAGTGTAGTATGTATTTATAAACGATGTTTTTATATAAACAACTTGTAGAAATAAAGAAATTGTATGTTAAATAAGTAATAAAAATATTCCTTATGACACTAAGTGTAAGTATCAGTTCATCAAATACCTCCTCTAATAAATATTACATGATTTAAATATGAGATGTAAATACACAATAACAAGATTGGGTTGAATTGTATGGTTAAAAACATTTTTTGAACTTTAAGGAAACATTGTTTAACACTATTAAAAATTATAGATTCACAAAACCCTATGTTGTCAATAATAATTAAATTATAAGGGTACAATGTCTGAATATAATGATAATATAATATAATAAGCATAGGAGTATATTTAATAAATATTCTATCTTAATGTGTATAGAATTTGATATCATATTTATTACAATTGAGAAATTGTATGAAAGGTAAATTTTCAATCTATAACAATGATGATATAAAATTTAATGAACATTGAATGAAACCATTTGTAAAAGTGTAATGAAATATTTAAACCCAAAGAAAAGGCTATCCCAAAAAAACATGGATAATGGTGCCTTGATTTATACATTCAATAATGTCTATCTTACCCACCCCAGGGTAGGAACTCAACTTGATGATAAGAATCTATCTTTCTATCCTTGCAAGCCATCGATCTATAATGTGATTGCCACCTCAATCTTTTTTCAACATGGAAGCCCTAAATTAAGTAGCTAATCGGCCCCTCTGACTTCCACCAGCATAGAATCCCTCTGTTGTTTATATCAACAATCAAAATCACATAAGGTAAACAAATTTTATTGAAGATTTATATATAGGGAATAGGTTGTTCACAATATAAAATCTTCAAGAATTTCACATGAAGAAAATATAGAACTGCTCTCACATATTTTCAATTGTGCAAAATGTTCATAGCACTATATGAATTCAAATTATTTGGTATTTTTAAGCATGGTATCTCACTATTACATTTTCTACCAATAGTGATATATTCAATGAAATCATAGAGGGACTTGAATATGTGGAATTTTTAATAATCATATTATAATTGAAACAATGACACTATTTATATATATTAAAAACTATCACATGTAACATTAGTTTTTCAATAATATAAATGAATTTTAATGTAATAAACAATACATTATGGAAATGAATTAACATAAAGAAAATGACGAAAAAATTACATTGAGGAAATATTGTAACATTAAGATAGTTATGAAATAATAACATTAGTGAAATGTATAATAATTCATAAATATATATAATCTAATCACATATATGAATCTATGAAAAAATTGATTGAAATTTATTTTGAATTAGAACTTAATAAATATCATCATTTGGAATTGGTTTTTCTAAGTGATTCTAAATCTAAAATATATGTTAATTCAGAATTGGGTTTTTAGAGTTATTAAGAATCTACGAAATTTGATGATTTAGAATTAGTTTTTTATGAGTGATTTGAAATCTATGGAATGTGATTATTCTAAATCAGTTTTTCAATGTGATTCATAATCTATGAAATGTGGTGTTTTGGAATCTAAGAAACACATCAAATAATAATATTTTAAATGTTTCTTATATTAAATTTGAATACATAATCAAATAATTCATGATGAAAATATTGTTAGATATAGGTGGAAATTATAACAACAGACATTTCTTAAAATAATTATAACAAATCTAACGTTTCTCAAAGAATGAAATATCATTATGGAAATTGTATTTGTAATTTCAAAATCATTAATGTATTAAAATACCATAAGGAAAATTCTGACTCAAAATCAATAATTTATATCTTATATAAATTTGTTTCCTTATATAAAATACAAGATCGTTGGAAATATATACCTCACTTTTTTGTCACAATTTATATTAACATGTTTGAAATGCTATCTCTAATATATAAATGTTTTTTTCTTCCAAAGAAATCAATGTTATGTACTTAACCAAAAAAATTAGATAATGTAGAATTATATTTCTTTAATCATCATTATGTTTTTATAGACTTCCAAATAATGTAACATGTTCTAGATGTACATTTTCTAGTCTATCTTGAAACCACCAATGTTTACTTCTGCATTAATCACTAAATGAAATTATTGTCCTCAAATATTTAACAATAAATAATATTATGTATATTAAAGGTATTATAATTTTATTTCAATTATAATTAAATTTTATTATTAAGTAGTTTATTGAAAATGGTAACACATACACACAATACAAATAATATATGGTTGGTGGCATTTAGTTTTAGAAAATATCCAATCATACCTCTATAATTGGTTTTATATACTGACATTCTAGTTTCATCTTGATATAGATTTCATGTTGTAATCATGTTAGTATTATAAGTATTTAGGCTATAAAATATCATTTTATGATGTATTTAGTATATAGTTGTTCATTTAAAATAATTTAATATCTATTTCAGAATATTTGAAAACCAATAATGATTTTATTTTCTCCCATTAAATAATTTAAAGTCACTATTTATCTTATTTTAAAAATAAATACAAAAGTAATTTATAGAAAATAAGAAAATAATATCAGAAAATTTATATTTAAACCACTAAAAAATAATATAATAGTATGTTTTTCAATATATTATGATAATCTATGACTTCTAAAAACCTATTACAAATCATAAAATATTTTATCCTATAATAAAAAGAATTATAAGATTATTTTTAACCATATAATTAATATTTTAATTTAAATGAATTATTTTCAAAATGATAATATTTCATTCCATGGGTTGTTTAAAAAAATGTCCATAACTATACAATAATTTTTGAATTCGCTCTTAAAATCCATTTGATATCATTATAAATCCACATTTTCTATATAGGTAATAAATATCCTAATAACATCATATCTATCAATGGTGTAAATATTTATTCATATTCAATACCCTCTTCATGATTATATTCATCTAAATCGAATATAACCTTAATTCTGAATATATTCCCTAACTCATCATCACTGTTTCTAAACACCAACTTAGTGAAAATAGTCAGAGTGTCCTCATGTCAATCTACTATTTCCTAGGATCTATTTATTTCAAAATTATTATCTTCATTTTACATTTATATTACAAAGATTTTATCATAAATGGCTAATTTCAGTTCTTAGATTCATGATCTAACATGAATTATTTATTTTCAACCTAATTGTTAAGAGAATATCTAGTTTATGTGCCTCTATATAGATATTGAACTATAAAATCAAGAATATGGTATCGATGAGTCCTTAGAATCCTTGTAATATAAGTGTTGTTTATCTCAATTTATTTTATAGGTTTAGAATAAATTTTATGTTGTTTCTCAGAATGAGATGACTTTTGAACTTATTTCATAGAATTATTTGATGTTTAAGCATCTATTTTCTGATTTGAGAGATTATATTACTGATTTTATAAAGGATTCATAGGATCATGGGGAGTAGTTTCATAAAATTTGATATGAACATATTCCTTAACAATCATTGATCAATTATTATGTACTATATATGATTTAATAGATGTAGAATATCCAAGTAAAATTCTTTCATTACTCTTGGTATCTAATTTTTCATTATTATACTTCGTATTAAAAATAAATAAATTGCAACAAAAAACTCTAATTTAATTAACAATTTTTTCTCCTATAAAACAATTCAATGTGATTTTTCATTAGGAATAATCTAGATAAAAATTTATTTTTCATGTAATAATATGTATTCAAATCCTCTTACACAAAATAAATTGGTAAGTAATACTCATTGATGATGGTCTAAAAAATTACAGCAAGTGTAATATATCTTTTTTTTTCACTACTCCATTCTATTGTGGGGTCATAGGAGACTAAAATATATATTGATAGCCCCGTTTTGAGAATAATGATTCAAAATAATGATTTTAGAACTCATAACTATCATCAATTATAATGGATTTATTTATAATTATTATAATATTATATGGACATTTAGAATACTTGATAAAATAGGTACAATCTACACTTTTGTGTGCTAGAATGAATATGAATCTATACCTCAAAATTTCATATGCTAGATCATAGTAAAAGTGCTTCCCATTTATGACAGAAACTCTGCAAGGAACAAACAAGTCACCTGATCCAACTATATTGGTTGATAATTTGAAACATATTTATTTTATCTGTAAGATATTTTTTCTATTTAACTTTTTGACAGGTGTTATATAATTTATCATTTGGGAATTCTTATTTCATTATATCCTTACATAACTATAAATTAGTGATATGTATCTATGAATAAATATTACAATGGTGTGGTGTACAATTATAATCCAATATTATTTCGGTATGTCACTTAGAGAAGATATATTGTGATAAATAATGAATCTAAATTAACATTATATACATTATAATTTCATAAAGTAGTGAAAAATAATGAATATTTATAGTAAAAAACATTAAATGAATTATTTTCAAGTATAATATGAAAACCACGAACAAATTGGTGTGAGGTGATAAGTGTCTTATACATTAATACAACTACAATGAAAATATTAAAAATTAAAACAATTTTGCAGTTACCAATTTTCCCAAATACATTAATTTTTCTTTTAGAATTGTTATAAAAATTATTATGTCCACAATCCACTAGGATCATGTTATGAAAACATGAATATTTCCTATTCATATTTCTATGAACATAACTCTCCACATACTATATGTTTGTAGTAAATCTTTTTTAATTATGATTCCTACACAAAAAAAATAGAATTCCAAAATTGTATTTGGTACCAAAATCTTAGTGGTCCAATAAATGTTTTTTTATCAATTATATAGAAATCCATAATTTGTTAAAAAGTTACATTTAAAAATATTTTTTAATTTTATAATGATAAACCATTTTAGGTTCATATAAAAAACAGTTATTGAAATAAAAGAACTTGAACTAGGATCAATATTTATTTTTAATGATCCTTCCCTATCGATGTTGATAACATTTATAAGTATTATATTTATGGGTTGTCTTCCATCCAAAAATAAAAGTATGTTGGTTCATTAATTATTTCAATATTTAATAATATTTTTTATTTTCACATTAGATAGTTTTAACAAATTATTTTTTTCTATGGTTTATCATTTTTATGAATCTCCATCGTAAGATAAATCATTATACAATAATTGAATTCATGATGCTTATTTAAAATATCATTTTTATTATTATGATAATTAAAATTATACTCCATTATATTAAATTATACAATCATTTATTCATTATACATGTTTTCGTCATTAATGTCATCTCCAAATATTTTTCTGAAATATGAATATTTGAACCATGAAAAACATTGGAAGCCTTTGAATTGTTTTTCTTAAAAAATGTTATATCTATCATGAATTATCTTTATAGGTTGATTCTAAATCACATGATCTATCATCTACATCACTCCACTATTAATTCATTGATTTAGTATATCTATTATCTATATCATCAAACTTCTTCATGAATTTTTACTTATGTAAATTAGCATTAGCATATCCTTTCCTCAAACACTCATAGAAGTCTATCACATTCACAGTATCATCCTTCTTCAAATATTTTATCCAATTTATTGTATTGTATTATTTTCTTTCAAAAATGGATTTATAAAATAAATTATTCCACTTATAATTTTTTTTATTTCCTTGGACATGTGGGCAATTTCATCATCACAATCAAAAGGTAAATCCTCATCACATGAATTGTCATCTTGTTTTTTCTTCATTTGTTTTTAAGTAACAGTTTTTATGGATAAATATTTCCTTATATAGATTATAATATTCTTATCTATTTATATTTATTTCCTCCAAGTGAATCATGAAATATACGACCATATCATTAACATTTAAATTTCAAATAACACATGACTCTTATATTAACACTAATGTTTTTATCCGGCTGTCTATAAACCCATTAATTAGAGTATCAATTAATATTTTTCATAAATAGTTTTTTCTAATGAATTCATTGTATTCGTAATCTCATTAAACTTGAGATACATATCTGAAATATTTTCAGCATGTGTCATCATAAAATTATCATATATTATAGGATATGTTTGTAATTGAATTTCTTTATCTTCATATCTTCCATCTTGAGAAGTAGCTAAAGTATCCAAAATTTAAAATATATTAGTGCATGTATAAATTATATTAAATTCTTCATTAACCAAAGCACCATGTTTGGTTTTCATATATTTATAGTTCACCTTATAATATTCTTTAATAAGAACAATCCATGTAGTTAAATAATTTTTTGATAGTTCATAAATCTCTTCCATGATGGACCAAATTTTATAAAACAATTAATTTAAAGTGCATTTTTTTAATTTTCCATTGAGAAGAGTTTTTGCCATTAATATAAAGAGGCATATTTTTAGTGGATTACACATTTCTATAATCTATAAATAATTAAATTTATAAATAATAGAATATTAATATATTTAAAAGATTAGTGAATAATAGTAAAACCAGTATTTAGAAAACTCATTGATAGCAAATGTTTTTCAATGTGATGAACTAAAGTGTGGGGTTAATTAAGTTTCCAATATAAATTTCAATTAATTTTCTATAAAATAAATTCCCCCATGTAAATTATAAATTCCTTGTTATTTAATATTGTAGACCTATATTAGTTTAATTTTTAATGAAACATTTCAATGTCGTAATATGTACCAGTTTAAGTAACATTTGATATTATTTTAATTTTTGAATACAAATTAATTAATCAAAATTTTATATAAACAGTAGCTAAAACTAAATATTAATGTATGTTTTTGGTTGTTATTTAAAATTACAAACCTATTTTTAGATTCAGAAAAATAAAAACAAAACAAATAACAAAATAAAACAAGGTGTTATGTTTTATGCCAAGACTAAATCCCAAATAAATGGAAATTTTCTTCCTTAAAGATGATTATTATTTCAACAATCTGATCATCAAACTGTATTGGATATTTAAAAATTCACTATGTTTTTCCATTCTATAATCAACTTATAAAACTATACAAGGGACAAAAAAATAAATAGAACATGGAAGAAATCATCCATTTTTTACATAGGGTATTCAAAACATAGAAATTAGGGAGAGTATTTCATGCACTTTCTGGTTAAATCACTAGAGAGAGTGTATATAACTAAATAGGAAAAAACAGATGTCAATTATAAATCATATAATTGGGATGGGAAATGAGAATAGATAGAATGAAATGGTTATTCTTATTCTAAATATCTTCTTATGTTGGAAAGTCCTCATATTTGACTTAGAAAGCATAAAAACAGGATTCTATGATTGTAGATAATTATTGACTATCATGGAGTCTCAAAATGTTCTTGCATTTTAAGTAAGCTAATATTCATAAAAACATGTACACAATTATCTTTATATATTATATGAAGTATTATAATAATTATATGTATTTGACACTTTTAGAAATTTTATGTATTCAGTATATATGAATCCAATGGAATGACATAGATCATATGAATATTGTTCTCTAGGGGCAGTTATAAATTGATAAATAATAATAATGATATCTTGGACCCTCATTCTAAATAATATATCAGGAAACCAATGAATTTTTAATTAATTATTGAATTAATTGATTTATGAATAATTATAAATAACTCCAAATAAGACCATCTAAATTTAATTCATCAAAATTTTATTTTAATGAATATAATTCAAAACTGTTTCATAACAGAATCAATAGCACACTAGTTGTAGATAATTTCTGATGAATGAATTTAAAAATAGTATATATTTTAATTGTAGAACATTTTAAATAGCGGTGTATTTGATAAATGTTATATATAGTCTTGTTTTAGAATTTACTGGTATGATATCCTACTATTGGTACCACCAATCTTTTGGTAGAACGACTATAACACCCCAGGTAAATAAAGAATACGACATTTTTATATTTATCATATTTGTGACTAAAAAATTAATATTACTTTAAAGGCGACGCTATGCTCGATGGAGTACCCAATACGCAACAACGAGTTTCTTGGAAATCTTATGTTGCACTCTAATAATAAAAAAATATTATTTTAAATGGTAGTTAACGCCTAGCCGTTGTAATGGCGGGAATGAACAGAACTAACTAAAAAATTATTATACATGTTTGTAAAATATTTTTACATTTTACAATAAATGTTAGAGGATTAAAAATGTAAATGAATTCAATTTTTAAGCGTAAACATTCTAATGATCTTTTGAAGGTCGATTAACCGCCTTTTGATGGCGAACCTCTTTTAAATCCACTTTTTGACAATTTTATGTGTTATATTTGAAAAAATAAGATTCTTCTTTAGAATAGAGACATAAAAATTTACTTTGTGTAAATTTTTGGTATCTTTCCGATAAAGTACATTTTTTAATGAATACTGGAAAATGTTTTATTTTAATTCAAAACCTCATTTTACTCAAATTTATTTATATGATTATATTATCTTTTTAATTGTTTTAAAGTAAAATTAGAATATATTTTTACCATTTAATCCAATAGTGGTCATTGGAATTAATTTCACTTTGAAATTGGACTGAAACTAGTGTCAATCTTTTAATAGATATTGTTTCATAAAAACACGTTATTTTTTTTGACAGTGGGAATTAATTATTAAATTAATTAATGCAACTTAAATGTTTTTAATTTTGTAAAATAGACAACATTTTTGAGTTTGGAATATAAAATATAGCTTAGGGTGAATTTTTGGTATTTTTCTGAAAAACATCAATTTTTGATGAATAGTGAAACCACTAAGTGGCAGTTAATGAAGCTGATTTTTTGTTTAAATGAAACATTTCCACCTCTATGTTTTGAATTTCAAAAATCTGACATACATTGTTGTCATTAGAAAGTAAAATGTGGTTCAATGGTATTAAAATAATTTTTTGGTGAATAGTAACTTTTATGTTATTAATCACGATTAGAGGTATTTAGTGTAATTTATGGTAAAATTAATGTTTTAATAATGTGAAATGACGTAGAAACATGTCCAACCCTCATTGGATTGTCATGGACGACCAAGATAATCCATAGGTCAACTTTGGGACCCCATGGATCCACTTTGGTTGGAAAATGACATAAATAACTTTTTATTTAAAGTTAAAATAAAAATGTCACAAGCATGAGATGTTTCAGTAAAAATAAATTTAAATGTGGTTATACAAGTCATATTTTTGACTATAAATATTCATTAGAAAAATAAATAGATTTCCTACATCATGATATTTGTTTTATAATTTTTATACATTAAATAAATTAAATTATTTATGACATCATGATGATGCAGCGATTACCTCATTAATAAAGGATTTAAATAAAATGAAAAGATAATGTTAAAACAATAACTTAAACTTGTCAAAAACCTATTGGATGAGTATATTTCTAACCCTTACCACCTTATCCTCGAAATAAATCAATGTGGGACCTTTAAAATCCGAAACTCATTTGAAAATAAAGTAACATTTTTTAACTTTACAAGAGTGCCCCTCCTCTCCTCTTATATAAGGCCCCCTCCTCTACCACCTTACCCACACCTATTAAGACCTTGGCTCGGCCAAACCTGCTCATTTTTCCTCTCCAAATCTCTCTCTTACTCCTAGAAGCCTCACTATTGGCAGAAGTCTTCCCAAGGAAGCCTTTGAGCTCAAATCAAAAAGAGTTACCCGATTTTAAGGTAATGTCTTCACTTGTGTTCTTTTGTTTTATTTTGCTTCTTCAACCCCCTAAACTTTTTTTAATAATTTCATTTGTAACAACAACAGTATCTTCAAAATACTAGGATGTTGTTATAAGAAGAATTCGAGCTACACTTACACACACCGACATCAAATGGTTAAAGAACATATTGTTTCTATGGATGACGAATTTCTGCCTCACGAAACGATGATTGTTCAACATTCATATAACACCTTAAAAGGTGTCCATTAAGATGTCAATATACTTATATATGATATATAATATGTTTATTTCTTACTTAATCTTCTTTATTTATCTTTTTTAGCATACCATTATGGTTTTCATTGTGGGTAAACATGATAATTTCATTTTAGGAAGTGCGGACTACCGCCCCCTCAAAGTGATTTGATTCATTAATACCATATGTGGGATGTATAAAGGATGGATTTAAAGTTATTATATATGATTTATGTTACATATAAATTATGAATATAATTCTGTAATTAAAATATACATACCTATCATTTAGTTTTAATTCCATTAATATTACATAGAAATGAAAGTAGTGTTCATGCGTACGTATAGCTTACTGTCTCCATGAATGGTGCATTTCATTTCTTACTTCTAAATGATTATGTAATATTATAAGTACATTGATATTCTGGATATATATGATATATATGATATACAAATCATTATTATCATTCGGTATATAAGGAACCTTTGACTACACGAACAACATGTAATTGTAAGAAGTCAACTTTCGACTTAAGAACCAAATATCGACAAAACAAACATTATTAACATAAATGATTACAGAATGTTTATAACATGGAAATAAGTGATATAAAAGAAATAATGAACTTTAAAAACGTTCTTAATCAAGTATAAATTAAATCAAGTTTATTATTCATGACGTTAAAGAACGATCGAGTCAAGTCGGACCCGAGGTAAGGGACCCTACTCCTCTCTTTCTTTTTAAGTGCACTATTTTATGTCATTCCTTTTAATATCATCTTTCTTGTGATTGGGATGTTATTTTATATTACTCTTACTGTAATTTTTATGTTCATATGATGATAGACCCTATTCTCTCTAATCAATCCATTTTGGATGTTTTGAGTGGCGCTGTTAGGAAGCCGAATTTTCGTAGGAGATCTAACCTCTCTTTCTTTTTAAGTACTATCCATTAGGTCACTTTTTTAAGCTCCTATTAGTTATGATGGATGATGTTCTTTTACATTCCTCTTTATCTACATTTTATTATCATGAGAGACCCTATTTGATCTCATCAATCCATTTTTGTATGTTTTAAGTGGCACCGTTAGGCTGCCGAGTTTTCATAAGGGATTTTTCATCTCACATTTATTCCCGTGAGATTTATGCTACATTTTCCACAATTTCCATTGAGTGGTGTATGTACTTCCCATTATTTTACTCATTCTGTAATATAATTTCGTTTATGAGTATTTACATCAATTTTGTATTGTCCTTCTTTCACGGGGTGTATGTTTCGAAAGATACCCATGTCGGTAAGGGAACCTTTCACCCTTCTCTTTTTAAAACACTTATTTTGTTATGTCTTTTAATTCAAATAACATTATTTTTGGATATGTTCTTCTATATCCTTAGTGATTTAAATTTTATTTCCAAGTGATTAGATACCCTTTTTATCTCTCATCAACTCATTTTCTGAATTTTGTAGTGATGCCGTTAGGCTGTCAAATTTTTGCAGGGGAACTTCTTAACCCAATTTTTATTCTTTGGGATAATCTTATACTCCTTGAATATGTCGTTCTATGAATATGTGTGAATAACTTATGATTGTTTTACACTTAATATCCACTTATATTTGGTGTATTAGTTTGTCACACATAATTATGTAATTGATTTATCCTTAATCCAAGGATACCATCTTTGTATGGGACTTCGTCTCAATCTCCTTTCATTGAGGCATATTTTGTTTTATACACAACCTTCTTTTATACGGTGTAGAAACCCCTTTTTCTTTTATGTTTATTCAAAAGGAATCTTTTTAATATGAAGCATTTACTAAACGACAAAAGGGAATGTTTTTTCGTACGTATGCGGTGACAACGACTTCTCCGCCGCCGTGACCATTATTTGTGTTTCGGTTTCCTCTACAAGCCATACCATTTTTTTAAAAGAAAAATAAATACCATGTTTTCTTTTCTATTATTTTGGTATTGAAAATGGTTTTCATAATGATTTTATATCAATGTGTTGTATTGATATCTTCTGATTGAAAGGTGGAAATGTTATGTTTCCTTTATGCATGTTTTATGTGATACGATTATGTTATGGTTCTTGGGAATTATTTTGAAGACGGGTGGATCCGTGACAAACTAAGGGCGGGTGAGCCCAATATAGCTCTCCAATGAATTGGGTAATGCGAAGGGGTTAAACGTTAAGGTTTCTCCGAAGTGATTTAGGGAATATACTGTGATGGGTATTCCAAACGTAACCAAGAGGGTTACTCCCTATGTAAGAAGGTTATGAATGCCTCAAGTTACCTTTATGTCTTATGATTTCTATGAATTATTCATGATTCTATGAGGTATGTTAAAGTGCTTATGTTTTATAGGTAAAGTATGATTTCATTCTTATGTATACATGTACTCACGTTTCCATTCCATATTTTAATATCCCTTACTAAGCATTTTATGCTCATCCCATGTTTTTGAAATGTTTTTCACTGGTCAAGGGAAGGGTACATGATATGATGATAGTGTCAAGGAAGTGTCAAGAAAGAATCCATGTTTTATTTTAAATATGTTTCTGTTGATGGGAAAAATGAATACTATCTTTTATGTAACCACTTTGTTTAAATGTGGAATGTAATGAAAGTTTTATGATCTAATTCTCTAAAAATCTAATCCTGAAAAGATCCTCAATGTGTAATCTTGTAATAACTCAAGATTAAGTAAGGTTTAAGGCTGGGGACTTATAGTTGGTATCAGTGGTCGGTTTAGATAACTTTATAGGTTTGGGTATTATTTAAGCACAAGTGACATTACCAAAATGGTTAGGATTTCAGAAAGAGTCCAAGTTTTAGATAAAGTGAATGAGTAAGTATATCTTAGTGTTTACCTTCCTCATTAGTACATGATGTTTTTTTTAATATAATCACACTGACATTTCTGTTTTTAGTGAATGGATGGATCTACCAGGCACCAAATAGACAACGGGTTTGAAGGAAATTGTGGTGGTTCTCTGATTAAGATACTAGATAAAATGGGGGATTCAATGAGGAAACTTGTGGTTGTTCTCAACCAACTATCAAGGAGTCATGATCAACCACTTGAACCTTGGTTTGATCTGTAATGCATCATGTACGAGATGACCAATCGATGTGGATGTTCAGGTAATAATTATAAAGGTAACCATTAGATTTTATATGATCCTTACTTTTGAGGTAATTATGGGTTATTATATGTTATGATGGAAAATGAAAGGCATGAGATAAACTTGAGGATAAAATATGTTATGATCATTTTTGAAGATTTTATCTCATTTTGGGGAATGTTTAAGAATTATATAGTTTTGGAAAAAGGACAACACGCTGACCGTGTGACAACCCGTTGCGTCGGACAAAGCTGCGGGAATCGAACCCACAACCAAAGTGCGTGTTGTATTTATCGCCTACCACTGGACTACGTGAAGTCCCTAGTTAGTTTGACTAATTCTTTTTAGTTAGATGATTTTAGGAATCAAGACTAAGTTTATTTTGGGTTATTTATGGAAATGATTAACCTATCATCGAGGATATGTGTAGAGACTCGAAGCTTGACATACATGGACATTACATTACTTTTGCGGAATACTTAGTACATAACAAAAACACACGCACAAGGATCGTAATAGTTTAGTGTCTTTGGAAACTCAGAACGTAATCTTCTAATCGTGGTGAAAGATCTTCAATATCTCCCATAAAGATCTCATTTTTTTTTACCTAAAACCTTTCTTTATATCATGGGGAAAAGAAAACATAAAAGGGTGAGCTCAAATGCTCAGTAAGGGTATACAAAAGAAATATCAATCACATCATATTCATAACTTTTGGAAATCTTAACCAGCAAAAGAGAGCATAATTTCATAACATGGGATAAATCATAGTAGTGAAATGAAATCCCAATAATCATAACATAAAACATGAAACTTTGTGGCATACACACATAATCATAGAGAATCATTTCTTGTTAGTCAAGACCCATTTCCAAGACTATCTTAGTGGACAAAGTCCCTTTCTGAATCGAGTAACCCTCGTTTCATTCCTGTTTCACTGAACCGGTATAACCTACCATTTCAGCCATGTCTATCTCATGAGATATAAAATCTTTACCCAATGCATTGGAGGGAGATATAGGTCCCACCCATCTCATAATGAATCCTTTCTTATGTGTGCCACAAAATCATAAATCATACATCATTGCATAACCCATGTAATAAAAATGGGATTCTTAAACAACATGACATCATAAAACCATTCATATAAGATAAAGGAATTCATAAACATAATTCCATCACAACATAGTCAAATCAATGTAAAAATATGGATAGAAACAGAACCCTTTATTATCTTAGATGAAAAATAATTTTGATAAAACACTTGAATTGAATTCTTGAGGAAAATATCCTTTTTTTTTCAAAATCAATTTCTTTTCAAAAAACATCATGAAATTTTAAAAGAAAAAGATTTTATTGAAAATAGTCATGAAATATTTTGGAGGAAGGTTCATGAAAATAAGGCTTTATAAAACCGTAAAAATCCATTCGTTCCGTATAAGTTAAAAAAAACATTCTTCGTACTTTTGTCGGAAAAGTCAAAAAGTACCTCGTATAAAAAAACGACCAAAGATTCCTTTCATATCTTTTACTAAAAACTCACCGAAGGGTAAAAATGGATTTAAACAATTTTAGTTGGATGGAAATAATATTACATATTGATGAAACATGGATGTGGATGATAAAATACACCCCAGTAAATACTTACGAATAAACAATCTCGAATAAAAATGAGATTGTGATATTTCCCTTACCTTAGGTCCGACTTGCTTTGTAAGTGTCCGAACCCCCTCTTCTTTGAAGCTCCTCTTTGAGACCTCCTCTTAGGGCACTAAAATTGGTCTTTGAGGAAGACCAGAACCTCTAGGATGTTTCTAGGGAAGTGGAGAAGGTAAAATGGAAGGGGTTGGCCGAGCTTGAGTGCTCAAATTGGTGTGAGGAGGAGGGGGAGGATGTGCCCTTTTATAAGGGAGGAGAGGGGCACCTTATGAATTCTTAAAAATATTAATTTATAATAAATCTAACCCCACTTAAAAACCTCCCAAAATGACTCATATTCGAAGATTAGATGATATAGGGTTGTAATCTCATCAACCAATCAAATTTAGACATGTTTGGATCTTATTTTAAACCTTATCATTTTGATTTATCCTTATTTAATCTATTTAAGTTTATTTGTGGTAATAAAATACTAAATTTTAAATTATAACAAATAATTACTTATTTGTTGGGAATTTTCCATAATGGTTTACTTTATAACATTATAGACCGTATAAATATAAATTTATAATTTTTAAATATTTTTGTGATTTTTAAACAATTTTATAATATGTTATTTTTGTAAAATAACAATAGTGTCAATTTTGACACTATTCATTTATTTGAATTTAAATAAAATATATACAGAAGATATGTTCGAACTAAAAGCTTTAATATATTAATAAAAGGTCATATGTATCTATAAAAGTAGTGTATCACATTAAATAGTTCATATAATATTTATTTTATTATTTTTAAAACCATTTATTTGGTTTATCTCTTAATAAAATAATTACTACATCATTTTTGTATAATTATTTAATATACTTATTTGTTGTATAAAAATTTAAAATAAAATTCTATGATGAAGATAAATATATTACCATTCACAATAATTCTTTTACTCGAATTTATCATCTTAAAATCACAATATTTAAATTGATATATTTATTAAATTATGAAGGTGACAACTTTGGCATCATTTAAAATAAAATAATATAAGTGTCATAATCGCTTTTATAAGGCTCCAAATGGTCAAATATTCGACCATTGGATGATTATGGTTTACATTTACATGTACAATAAGTTTTGGTTAGGTATTTGGTCATTTTATGGTCACTATTAGTTTAAAAAAAACATTATTCTTGATTTTTCACTAGATAAACAATTTCTGCATCACTATTGTGTCATAATTAATGATAATTATTTAATCCCTAAAAATTATAAATAACTTTATATGATGTAGATAATTTCATTAGCTTTCTGTAGACTATTCATGTTCGAAGTTTCATGAAGTTTATCACCAAATTAAAATTAATATACTTATAAAATTTAAGTGAGTGACATGTTGTCACTTTCTTTGGTTTTAATAATAATTAAGTTATTTTCATGGACAAATGTTCATTAAATGATTCTAATCCGACCCTTAGGTGATATGGGTCGACTTTTAGTCATCCAATAGGATTTTGACATTTGTTAGGGTAATTTTAAAATATTATATTTACCCTTAATTACCCGATTTACCTTTAACTATGGTAAATAAAATTTACCGTAGTTACTATTCATAATTCCCAAAAATAAAAAGTATCGTATTAACATATTTTGGACCCACTGATTCCAAATATGGAATCCATTTTTTTTAAATTCCATACACAGAAGTTGCAGAACTTAAATTAAAATTAATCCTGTTGTCGAATAAAAACGAGTTTTTGTTTAAAACATTGTAAAAGATTGAATTGATTTAACCTACGAATTCAAGGTAAAATCAATGCTAATGACATACATTATATTAAATGGTAAAAATATATTATATTTATACTTTAAAACCATTCAATATTATAATTTAACCACATAAGATATTACGATGAAAAAAGTTGTTTTTAATTAAAATATAGCGTGTTTTTACTATTCATTAAAATGTGAAAGTTACCAAAATAATATGAAAAATTTATCCAAAGTAAATATTTATTTCTTCATTCCAAAGAAGAATTTTATTTTGTCAAATTGAACTTATAAACATGTCAAAAAATAGATTTAAAGTGGGTGCGCCATCAAAAGGCGGCAAAACTGCATTTTTTTTTAAAAATACATATTTTACCCGAAAAATTTATTTTGTTCTTATACCATGTTCTAGAAATGTGTAAGATGAATAATAATGTTATAAAATTAAAATTTTAGTTAATACTATTCATAACGGCTAGTTCATGACAATATTATAATAATATAACATTGTTTATTAAAACCCGGTATTCTGTACAACACACGCTATCGAGGAAGGTCGCGATTGCGTGTAATGCAAGCCAAGTCAGGGTTGCGTGTTGTGAAAGAATCCTTCATTGTTTCTTATAACAGAATCCAACCATATTTCATTTATACATTTAATATATATATATATATATATATATATATACTCAATGTTGCGTAGAATAACTATTATCAAAATTGTGTGTAACACGGTCCAAGAATAGTGTTGCGTATACTGCAAGCTAATACGGTGTTGTGTATAGCGCAAGGTAATCTTGGTGTAGAATACAACATAATAAATTAATGAAATTTATATAATATTTTTCATAAAATCTCGGGGTGTTACATTCTACCCCCCTTAAAATGAATTTCGCCCTCGAAATTCATCGGGGTTATAAATGGATTACTATTTGAAAGTTTCTTTGATAGAAACCCACATCGTAAAAAGGAATACCCAAACTTAACTTTAAAAAACAAAAGTATGAAACGTAACGGTTACCCAAATAAACTAATCACTGGGTTTCCACATAGGTGAAAATATGGATATGGAAGAGAAATCTAACCATCATGTTCTGATGGAGAGTGGTAGAGAACATGGCTATGGAAAAGCTAGCAATCACAAAGCCATAAATTTGTGATGATCTAGGGTACCATCTGATTCATCAGATATAAGGGCACTAGGACAACATTTTTGGTTTTCAAGATCATTTCCCTAAGGTTGAAAATTTGAATTAGAATAAATACTTACTTTATTTTGGTACAATCTCACTGTTGTTCGTTCCTTGAACAATTTCCACTTCATCTATTAAATAAATGAAGTTGAATTTGTTATTCGTGAAGTGTTAGCAGATTATGTGATAGAATGACGGGTCATTCTATCTGTCTCAAACAAAAGGTTAGCAAAAATTATATACATAAGTCGGTCTATAGTGAGATTAATCATATATGGTTCCTAAAATGAACTTATACTTCACATATCATACTGCTTAATATAATAAAACTAGTTTTCTACTAAACAGGGACTTCCTGTAGGTCAGTGGTAGGCGATAAAGGCCAGTCGCACTTCGGTTGTGGGTTCGATTCCTACAGCCTTGTCCGAAGCGATGGGTTGTCGCCCGTCCTGCAGGTTGTCCTTTTTCCAAAACTATATTACTATAACATCCCATCAATAATATCGAAAAAAATTTCTATCCTTAAACAATACTAACTTACGTCCAACACAATCCATTCCAATCTTTAGGCTTATCCATAATACTGCAGTCCACTCTCATAACATAGTGAAAACAATTACCAGAGATTTAATATCATCGTTGATCCCCATATATCATAAGATATGTTTTTTTGGTCACATTCCAAACATTCAAAGTCCTTAATCATGTATACTCTTGAATACCCATTGAACCTTAGTGAAAACTTGAATGCAGTTAAAAGTTAACACTTTACACATACCAAAATCCTCAAAATTATTTATACTCAAACCATGATATCAATTAGTCCTTATATCAATCATGAGCTCATGAATACAATGAAACATCTCATTATCTTCTTATCCTTTCATTATGCACTTATCATCTACTTTCCAAAAGTAGCTGAATAACCTTTCATGGTTACTGGTAACATTAATCAGACAACAATATAACAATCCTTACATGTCTCTTTATTCCATAGTACCATGAGATTAGTTATACAACATTACACATGATAAACATGTAATCATTCCACTACATTCTTAAACCATTAACCGAGCTTCAACAATTCTTTCATCTCACATATCATTTGTAGTCTCTTCATCATCATCCACATAAATACTACCCATACGGCCATACTGATTCTCTTCATGAGTCTTTCCCTTAGGACATTGGTTTGCATAATGCCCATACATTCCACATTTAAAACACTTAACCATTTTTGATGTCGTAGCAATACCATTATCCTCATCCATGGTGTTAACTGAACCTTTTCCTTTGCACTTACTTGCTTTGTGTCCTTCTTTTCCACACCCAAAGCATCTTCCAGTTCCTTTGAAACATTCTCCTTGATGCCTCTTCCCACATGAATTACATAGGGGAAATTGAACTTTCTTTCCTCTATGATCATCATGAAACTCCATCTTTCTCTTATTAGCCGAGTCAGGAAACTTACCAAATTTTACTTTATTGATCATATTATGAGATTGCTGATTCGGAATAATAATGACATTTGGACTTCCAAATCCCATTTCATTTGGTTTCTCATGAAAAATATCATTCCATTGTCCATCATATCCTCCATTATCGTGAATCATCTTGTTTCCAGCCATTTTCTAAAACCCAAAAAAAAGAATAGTGTGAGAGGCAAAAATCATGCTAGGGAAAACAACATAATAAAGGTGGAGTATCCTTGATATCTAACATCTTAGGTTAAATTCTATGATCGTTACCGTAGTTCTAGGACTGTATCCTATACGTATACTTATCCTTAGGGACATCCCTAGACATACCTTATAAATATCTCTAGGGATCTCACTAAAGTTCTCGCATCCTAGTTTCCAAAGGTTGACTAAACCTTTCCTCTGATACCAACTGTAGAGACCTGAAGCTTGACGTACATGGACATTACATTACTTTTGCGGAATACTTAGTACATAACAAAAACACACGCACAAGGATCGTAATAGTTTAGTGTCTTTGGAAACTCGGAACGTAATCTTCTAATCGTGGTGAAAGATCTTCAATATCTCCCATAAAGATCTCATTTTTTTTTACCTAAAACCTTTCTTTATATCCTGGGGAAAAGAAAACATAAAAGGGTGAGCTCAAATGCTCAGTAAGGGTATACAAAAGAAATATCAATCACATCATATTCATAACTTTTGGAAATCTTAACCTGCAAAAGAGAGCATAATTTCATAACATGGGATAAATCATAGTAGTGAAATGAAATCCCAATAATCATAACATAAAACATGAAACTTTGTGGCATACACACATAATCATAGAGAATCATTTCTTGTTAATCAAGACCCATTGCCAGGACTATCTTAGTGGACAAAGTCCCTTTCTGAATCGAGTAACCCTCGTTTCAGTCCTGTTTCACTGAACCGGTATAACCTACCATTTCAGCCATGTCTATCTCATGAGATATAAAATCTTTACCCAATTCATTTGAGGGAGATATAGGTCCCACCCATCTCATAATGAATCCTTTCTTATGTGTGCCACAAAATCATAAATCATACATCATTGCATAACCCATGTAATAAAAATGGGATTCTTAAACAACATGACATCATAAAACCATTCATATAAGATAAAGGAATTCATAAACATAATTCCATCACAACATAGTCAAATCAATGTAAAAATATGGATAGAAACAGAACCCTTTATTATCTTAGATGAAAATTAATTTTGATAAAACACTTGAATTGAATTCTTGAGGAAAATATCCTTTTTTTTCAAAATCAATTTCTTTTTCACAAAACATCATGCAATTTTAAAAGAAAAAGATTTTATTGAAAATAGTCATGAAATATTTTGGAGGAAGGTTCATGAAAATAAGGCTTTATAAAACCGTAAAAATCCGTTCATGCCGTATAAGTTAAAAAAAACATTCTTCGTACTTTTGTCGGAAAAGTCAAAAAGTACCTCGTATAAAAAAAACGACAAAAGATTCCTTTCATATCTTTTACTAAAAACTCACCGAAGGGTAAAAATGGATTTAAACAATTTTAGTTGGATGGAAATAATATTACATATTGATGAAACATGGATGTGGATGATAAAATACACCCCAGTAAATACTTACGAATAATCAATCTCGGATAAAAATGAGATTGTGATATTTCCCCTTACCTTAGGTCCGACTTGCTTTGTAAGTGTCTGAACCCCCTCTTCTTTGAAGCGCCTCTTTGAGACCTCCTCTTAGGGCACTAAAATTGGTCTTTGAGGAAGACCAGAACCTCTAGGTTGTTTCTAGGGAAGTGGAGAAGGTAAAATGGCAGGGGTTGACCGAGCTTGAGTGCTCAAATTGGTGTGAGGAGGAGGGGGAGGAGGTGCCCTTTTATAAGGGAGGAGAGGGGCACCTTAGGAATTCTTAAAAATATTAATTTATAATAAACTTAACCCCACTTAAAAACCTCCAAAAATGACTCATATTCGAAGATTAGATGAGATAGGGTTGTAATCTCATCATCCAATCAAATTTAGACATGTTTGGATCTTATTTTAAACCTTATCATTTTGATTTATCCTTATTTAATCTATTTAAGTTTATTTGTGGTAATAAAATACTAAATTTTAAATTATAACAAATAATTACTTATTTGTTGTGAATTTTCCATAATGGTATACTTTATAACATTATAGACCGTATAAATATAAATTTATAATTTTTAAATATTTTTGTGATTTTTAAACAATTTTATAATATGTTATTTTTGTAAAATAACAATAGTGTCAATTTTGACACTATTCATTTATTTGAATTTAAATAAAATATATACAGAAGATATGTTCGAACTAAAAGCTTTAATATATTAATAAAAGGTCATATGTATCTATAAAAGTAGTGTATGACATTAAATAGTTCATATAATATTTATTTTATTATTTTTAAAACCATTTATTTGGTTTATCTCTTAATAAAATAATTACTACATCATTTTTGTATAATTATTTAATATACCTATTTGTTGTATAAAAATTTAAAATAAAATTCTATGATGAAGATAAATATATTACCATTCACAGTAATACTTTTACTCTAATTTATCATCTTAAAATCACAATATTAAAATTGTTATATTTATTAAATTATGAAGGTGACAACTTTGGCATCATTTAAAATAAAATAATATAAGTGTCATAATCGCTTTTATAAGGCTCCAAATGGTCAAATATTCGACCATTGGATGCTTATGGTTTATATTTACATGTACAATAAGTTTTGGTTAGGTATTTGTGCATTTTATGGTCACTATTAGTTTAAAAAAACATTATTCTTGATTTTTCACTAGATAAACAATTTCTGCATCACTATTGTGTCATAATTAATGATAATTATTTAATCCCTAAAAATTATAAATAACTTTATATGATGTAGATAATTTCATTATCTTTCTGTAGACTATTCATGTTCGAAGTTTCATGAAGTTTATCACTAAATTAAAATTAATATACTTATAAAATTTAAGAGAGTGACATGTTGTCACTTTCTTTGGTTTTAATAATAATTAAGTTATTTTCATGGACAAATGTTTATTAAATGATTCTAATCCGACCCTTAGGAGATATGGGTCGACTTTTAGTCATCCAATAGGATTTTGACATTTGTTAGGGTAATTTTAAAATATTATATTTAACCTTAATTACCCGATTTACCTTTAACTATGGTAAATAAAATTTACCGTAGTTACTATTCATAATTCCCAAAAATAAAAAGTAGCTTATTAACATAATTTGGACCCACTGATTCCAAATATGGAATCCATTTTTTTTAAATTCCATACACAGAAGTTGCAGAAATTAAATTAAAATTAATCTCGTTGTCGAATAAAAACGAGTTTTTGTTTAAAACATTGTAAAAGATTGAATTGATTTAACCTACGAATTCAAGGTAAAATCAATGCTAATGACATACATTATATTAAATGGTAAAAATATATTCTATTTATACTTTAAAACCATTCAATATTATAATTTAACCACATAAGATATTACGATGAAAAAAGTTGTTTTTAATTAAAATATAGCGTGTTTTTACTATTCATTAAAATGTGAAAGTTACCAAAATAATATGAAAAATTTATCCAAAGTAAATTTTTATTTCTTGATTCCAAAGAAGAATTTTATTTTGTCAAATTGAACTTATAAACATGTCAAAAAATATATTTAAAGTGGGTGCGCCATCAAAAGGCGGCAAAACTGCATTTTTTTGAAAAATACTTATTTTACCCGAAAAATTTATTTTGTTCTTATACCATGTTCTAGAAATGTGTAAGATGAATAATAATGTTATAAAATTAAAAATTTAGTTAATACTATTCATAACGGCTAGTTCATGACAATATTATAATAATATAACATTGTTTATTAAAACCCGGTATTGTGTACAACACACGCTATCGTGGAAGGTCGCGATTGCGTGCAATGCAAGCCAAGTCAGGGTTGCGTGTTGTGAAAGAATCCTTCATTGTTTCGTATAACAGAATCCAACCATATTTCATTTATACATTTAATATATATATATATATACTCAATGTTGCGTAGAATAACTATTATCAAAATTGTGTGTAACACGGTCCAAGAATAGTGTTGCGTATACTGCAAGCTAATACGGTGTTGCGTATAGCGCAAGGTAATCTTGGTGTAGAATACAAAATAAGAAATTAATGAAATTAATATAATATTTTTCATAAAATCTCGGGGTGTTACAATATGTGATTAGGTTAAATACTTTTCAATATGAGAATTTAAGAGCAACTGATGTTATTTGGAGATAAAAGTTAATTTGTACCATGGAAGACTATGTGACTAAATCCTTCAAATATTTCGGTTTCAATCTTAGTTTGGTTTACTTTGAAGAATTTTATGGACAAATTGTTTATCAAATGGTCCTCGTTGAACTTTGGGTTTTGTTGGACAAATTTTGGAGATTAAGAATATATTTTCTTTTTATAAAGGGTTATCCTTTTCTGGATTATCTGATCTTGTAATAACCATTTTGGTTTTGGTTTTGGTTAATGTCTAAAGACATGGGAAGTATATAGTTCTCTTTTTTGGATTAGGTGATTCTATAGAAGTTGATTATAGTGAACAAGTCTTCTTAAATACTCGTCTTTTGGAGAAAATATGAGTTTTTGTAAGAAATCTAATAAAAGTTGAAAGTCAACATGATAAGTAATTATGTTTCCATATGAATAAATTCCACAATAAAAAAAAATAATGTTGTCTATTAACGTTTCCTACTGGGAAATCGAATACCGTTTAACCCATCACAAGTTTGTGATTTTCTTGTGGTTAACTTTCTCCTAAACATGTTTTCTATCACTCTCCATCAGAACATGACCCTATGTTTTCTCCTCCATGTCCATGTTTTCCCTAAATGGAATCCTAGTATGGGTTAACTCGGGTGACCTCTGTACTTCTCATTCTTTACTTTAAAGTGATTATTTTACATACTCTTGTTCTGATGTGGGACTTTCAAGGATGTTTCTGAGCCCAATTTTAAAATTGTGAGGACGCAATTCCCAAAAGGGGGGAAGGATGTAACACCCCAGGTAAATAAATAATATGACATTTTTATATTTATCCGTATTTGTGAATAAAATATTAATATTACTTTAAAAGGAACGTTATGCTCGATGGCGTACCCAATACGCAACAACGAGTTTCTTGGGAATCTTACATTGCACTCTAATAATAACATAATATTATTTTAAATGGTAGTTAATGCCTAGCCGTTGTAATGGCGGTAATGAACAGAACTAACTAAAAAATGGTTATATATGT
Organism: Viscum album; assembly: GCA_963277665.1. Classification (NCBI taxonomy): domain Eukaryota; kingdom Viridiplantae; phylum Streptophyta; class Magnoliopsida; order Santalales; family Viscaceae; genus Viscum; species Viscum album. The sequence goes on from OY728157.1 coordinate 538,987,561, forward strand.
TTGTCAAATATTTTTACTTTTTACAATAAATGTTAGAGGATTAAAAATGTGAATGAATTCAATTTTTAAGCGTAAACATTCTAATGTTCTTTAGAAAGTCGATTAACCGCCTTTTGATGATGAACCTCTTTTAAATCCACTTTTTGAAAATTTTATGTGTTATATTTGACAAAATAAAATTCCTCTTTAGAATAGAGACATCAAAATTTACTTTGTGTAAATTTTTGGTATCTTTCCGATAAAGTTCATTTTTTAATGAATAGTGAAAAGTGTTGTATTTTAATTCAAAACCTCTTTTTAATATACTTTATTTGTATGATTAGATTATCTTTTGAATTGTTTTTAAAGTAAAATTAGAATCTATTTTTACCATTTAATCTAATAGTGGTCGTTGGAATTTATTTAACTTTGAAATTGGACTTAAACTAGTGTCAATCTTTTAATAGATATTGTTTCATAAAAACAACCTATTTTTTGACAGCGGGAATTAATTATTAAATTAATTAATGCAACTTATATGTTTTTAATTTTGTAAAATAGACATCATTTTTGAGTTTGGAATATCAAATATAGCTTAGGGTGAATTTTTGGTATTTTTCTGAAAAACTTCAATTTTTAATGAATAGTGAAACCACTAAGTGATTGTTAAAGAAACTGATTTTTTGTTTAAATGAAACTTTTCCACCTCTGTGTTTTGAATTTGAAAAATATGACATACATGGTTTTCATTAGGAAGTAAAATGTGGTTCAATGGGATTAAAATAATTATTTGGTGAATAGTAACATTTATGTTCTTAATCGTGATTAGAGGTAATTATTGTAATTTAAGGTAAAAATAATGTTTTAATAATGTGAAATGACCTAGAAACATGTCGTACCCTCATTAGATGTGTAATGGATGACCAAGAAAATCTATGGGTCAACTTGGGGACCCCATGGAGCCACTTTTGTTGGAAAATGACATAAATAACTTTTTATTTAAAGATAAAATAAAAATGTCACAAGCATGAAATGTTTCACTCAAACAATTTTTAAATGGGGTTATACAAGTCATATTTTTACTATAAATATTCATTATAAATATAAAGACATTTCCTACATCATTATATTTTTTGTATAATTTTTAGACATTAAATAAATTAAATTATTTATGACATCATGATGATGCATCGATTACCTCATTAATGAAGGATTTAAATAAAATGAAAAGATAATTTTAAAACTATAACATAAACTTTTCAAAAACCTATTGGATGAGTATATCTCTAACCCTTACCACCTTATCCTCGAAATAAATCAATGTGGGACCTTTAAAATCCGAAACTCATTTGAAAATAAAGTAACATTTTGTAACATTACAAGAGTGCCCCTCCTCTCCTCTTATAAAAGGCCCCCACCTCTACCACCTTACCCACACCACTCAAGCCATTGGCTCGACCAAAACCTGCTCATTGTGCATCTACACATCCCTCTATTACTCCAAGAATCCTCACATTGGGAATAAGTCTTCCCAAGGAAGCCTTTGATCTCAAATCAAAAAGAGTTACCTGATTTTAAGGTAATGTCTTCACTCATGTTCTTTTGTTTTATTTTGCTTCTCCAACCCCCTAAACTCTTTTTATTCATTTATTTTGTAACAACTACAGTATCCTCAATATACTAGTATGTTGTTATAAGAAGAATTCGATCTACAATTACACACACCTACATCGAATGGTTAAATAACATACTGTTTCTGTGGAGGGAGAATTTCTGCCTCACGAAATGATGATTGTTCAACACTCATATAACACCTTAAAAGGTGTCCATTAAGATGTAACTATAATTATATATGATATATAATATGTTTATGTTTTACTTAAGCATATTTATTTTTCTTTTTTGGAATACCTTTATGGTTTCCATTGGGGGTAAACACGATAATTTCATTTTAGGAAGTGCGGACTACCGCCCCTTCAAAGTGATTTGATTCGTTAATTCCATATGTGGGATGTATAAAGGATGGATTTGAAGTTATTATATATGAGGTATGTTACATATAAATGACGAATATAATTATGGAATTAAAATATACGTACCTCTCATTTAGTTTTAATTCCATTAATATTACATTGAAATGAAAGTAGCGTTCATGTGTAAGTACGGCTTACCGCCTCCATGAACGGTGCATTTCATTTCTTAACTATAAATGATTATGTAATATTATAAATACATGTATATTCTGGATATATATTATATATATGATATCCAAATCATGAATATAATTCTGGATATAATGAACCTTTGACCACACGAACAACATGTAATTGTAAGAAGTCCACTTTCGACTTAGGAACCAAATATCGACAAAACAAATATTATTAACTTAAATGATTACATAATGTTTATAACATGTAAATAAGTGATATAAAAGGAATAATGAACTTGAAAAAGGTTCTTAATAATGTATAAATTAACTCACGTTTATTATTTAGTACGTTAAAGAACGATCGAGTCAAGTCAGATCCGAGGTAAGGGATCATACTCCTCTCTTTCTTTTTAAGTAAACTCTTTTATGTCATTCCTTTTAAGTTAATCTTTCTTGTGATTGGGATTTTCTTTTATATTACTCTTACTGTAATTTTTATTTTCATATTGTTAGAGACCATATTCTCTCTTATCAATCCATTTTGTACGTTTTGAGTCGCGTCGTTAGGCTGCCGAATTTTCGTAAGAGATCTAACCTCTCTATTTATATTTAAGTACCTTCCTTTAGGTAACTTATTTTAAGCTCCTCTTTGTTATTATGGGGTATGTTCTTTTATATTCCTCTTTCTTTACATTTTATTATGATGAGAGACCCTATTTTATCTCATCAATCCATTTGTGAAAGTTTTAAGTGGCGTCGTTAGGCTGCCGAGTTTTATAAGGGATTTTTCATCTCACTTTTATTCCCGTGAAATTTATCCTACATTTGCCAAAATTTCCTTTGAGTGGTGTATGTACTACCCATTATTTTACTCGTTTTGTAATATAGTTTCATTTATGAGTATTTAAATCAATGTTGAATTGTCTTTCTTTCACGGGGTGTATGTTTCGAAAGATACCCATGTCGGTAAGGGAACCATTCACCCTCCTCTTTTTATAAGACTTCTTTTGTTATGTCTTTTAATTCACATAACATTATGTTGTAATATGTTATTCTATATCCTTAGTGATTTAAATTTTATGTCCACGTGATGAGGTACCCTTTTTATCTCTCATCAACTCATTTTCTGAATTTTTTAGTGATGTCGTTAAGATGTCATATTTTTGAAAGGGAACTTCTTAACCCAATTTTGATTATTTGGGATAATCTTGTACTCCTTGAATATGTCATTCTATGAATATGTGTGAATAAACTCGGATTGTTTTACACTTAATATCCACTTCTATTTGGTGTATTTTTTTGTCACACATAATTATGTAATTGATTTATCATTAATCCAAGGATACCATCTTTGTATGGGACTTCGTCTCAATCTCCTTTCATTGAGGCATATTTTTTTTATACACAACCTTCTTTTATAGGGTGTATAAACCCTTTTGACTTTCATGTTTATTCAAAAGGAATCTTATTTATACGAAGCATTTAATAAATGACAAAAGGGAATGTTTTTTTCATACGTATGCGGTGACAAAAAATTATCTGCCGCCGTGACCATTATTTGAGTTTCAGCTTCCTCTCAAAGACATACCTTTTTTTAAAAGAAAAATAAATACCATGTTTTACTTTTCTTTTATTTTGGTATTGAAAATGGTTTTCATAATGTTTTTATATCAATGTGTTGTATTGATATCTTGTGATTTATAGGTGGAAATGTTATGTTTCCTTTATGCATGTTTTATGTGATACGATTATGTTATGGTTCTTGGGCATTATTATGATAACAGGTGGTTCCGTGATAAACTAAAGGCAGGTGAGCCCAATATATCTCTCCAATGCATTGGGTAACGCAAAGGGGTTAAATGTTAAGGTTTCTCCGAAGAGATTTAGGGAATATACTGTGATGGGTATTCCAAATGTAACCAAGAGGGTTACTCTCTATGTAATAATGTTATGAATGCCTCAAGTTACATTTATGTCTTATGATTTCTATGATTTATTCATGATTTTATGGGGTATGTTAAAGTGCTTATGTTTTATGGGTAAAGTATGATTTCATTCTTATGTATACATGTACTCATGTTTCCTTTCCATATTTTTATATCCCTTACTGAGATTTTTATGCTCATCCCATGTTTTTGAAATGTTTTTAATAGGTCAAGGGATGGGTACATGATATGATGATAGTGTCAAGGAATTTTCAAGAAAGAATCCATGTTTTATTTTAAATATGTTTCCATTGATGGGAAAAATGAATACTATCTTTTATGTAACCACTTTGTTTAAATGTGGAATGTAATGCCAGTTTTATGATCTAATTATCTAAAACACTAAACCTGAAAATATCCTCAATGTGTAATCTTGTAATAACTCAAGATTAAGTAAGGTTTAAGGATGGGGCCTTATAAAAACTCTGGTGGTAGGAGAAGTCTAGAAATAGTAAAAATATTATAGTAATAGAAGAAAGATGGTACAAGAAGTATTTTTGAAGCACATGTCTAGTCATAACAGAACTCTAGTGGTATCAAAAATATGGAGTTAGAGGTACTAATCTTATATTTATAATTGAACTAATGTTAAATCATTACAAGGAATGAAATATCTTCAAAACTAATGAAATATATGTAATTTTATAATTTTAATTACAGAGTAATATAATATCATAAAATAGTAGTTTCATTAGAAAAATAACAGTAATTATTCATTATAATTAAACAAATGAGTTTCTAAGACCATTAACATTTGGGTTATTGTTAGATAAATTTATGGGTTTAGTATTTTGATGTATTGATGAATTTTATGATGACAAATGTACAATACAGGTTTGGATACCTTTGATGCTTTGTAAGTAATATTTCATTGATGAATAATTTGAGAAAGTATATTACCCTTATATTTTTTAATGAAATACTATATGTCATGCCATATGAAGGAATTGAGAAATCCTAAATAAAACAATTTCCACAAAAGATTTTAGGAAATTTAAATTTATTTAATGTCCAATAAAGACATAATAGTTATAAAGGTTGAGGGCACCGACTTGAAAACTTTTTGATTAGTGATGTCATGATAATTATATTATTTTATAGAGTAATCATTATTAGGTGGATTTATATTTTTATGAAATTATCTTCAATCCATATAGGTTCCTTGGTGTGTCGTTAGATGGTAATCATGGAAATTGGGATTCTTCATCTTATTCAAATGAGACAGATTCCTAAATGGTCATACACTATGTTTATCCAAAACCTTACATAAATAATAAAATTATTTATTATTTAACAAGTTGTGTTAATTTTATTCCCACATGTGTCTTAATAATTACTTATGGTTTCTTAATCATATATATTACATCATTATTTATTCATGAGAATATTTTATGATAAAAATATATACTTAATATTTATTAACTATTTAGTGGATAAATTCATTATTTATTTACTAGAGGATAATATAGTGATATTTATTTGTTACATAAATAGTTATTATTCATGGTTTGAGAATTATTGTGGATGAATTATATACATTGTTTAATTTTATAGTGACAACTAATTTATATTGAATATTTCTTGAATAAATAATATTTAATTATTTCTTTACCACTCTGGTTGTAATGACTTATTAATAATATAAACATTATTATTATAATCTTGGTCTTTATTAGTGATTAATGAGATAATAAATTTCACTTTTGAAGTTATTATTTTCAAACACTACTGGTACATAAATATTATTATATTAATTTCATTGTGTATCCATTTCAATTGTTGCCCACAACGACATCCAATTAGAATCCCTTTAATCTATTGATATATAGATAGAGATATATATATATATATGAACATTCTAAATAACATAGATAAATCCTACACGAACAAAACAATAATTAATTGAATGATAAAAGAGAAACCAACCATGAAGTGATTCCCGAGGAGATAAAGGACAAATGGCACAAACCTTAGTATATATTAAGATTACACTTAGAGATTCTCAGGGTGGGGTTTACAGTTTCTTGTAGAACTTATGGATGACTAATGGAGGGAATATAATCTGGATTCCAATGAAAAATGGTAGTATAATATAGAGAAATTTTTATATCAATAAACAAAGAACTAATTCATCACAAGTAAATTGATTAGTTGTTTAAATTAATTTAAAATAATATATGATTATCATGTGCATTTGTTACAGATTCATATTCTGAGTTAATAATTGATTAAATTTTGTTTATTCCAACATTTTTCATCAATGAAAACTCAAATTATTCTTCGAATACAATAAAAATTGTGTTGGTCAAGCCCATTTTAGCGCTTCATCTACACATGGAAACACTATGTGGTATTAGAAAAGAAAAATATTTACAAATAATTATTTATACATTTCTGATTGATTTACACATTTTTCATTAGATTTCAATTACATTTTTTTCATTATTTTAATACATCTTGATTTTCACTTCTTCCTCTTAATTATAAAAAATATAATAAATTGATTAATTTTATTAGTGAATAACAGTGGACAACTCACATATAACTATGAATGATTCATGGTGGTTAGGAAAAATGTATCCTCCATGTAGCACATTGTTACACACTGAGTACCCCTGATAAATGAACTATGAATCAATTCGAAATTAATTCAATCAATTTGAAATGATTTTATATAGTTCCTTTTTAATAGTCACTATGTGGATTGATTCACACTAGCACAAAATAAGCCAGACTACGTAGTGTCTACCACATATACAGGACATGTAATCATTTAGTCAACGACATATAGTTTATTTCCATCCAAGTCTGGTAGGATTGGTGACAATGTAACATGAAGTGAGTACAACATGTAGCCCATGTAAACACCTTTTCATCCATTATTTTTCATGTCACAGTAACACATTGAGTCCCTAGGTATGTGCCACATATAGATGGTGAGAAATGTATATGTAATGTAGTTGGATAGTATACAACATGTATATTACCAAAGTACATCAAATTAAAAAAATATTACAATGATTAAAAATTATCAACATACATTCCATGTGCTCATTATGTTGATAATACATTCCATTTAAGATGGTATATATATGTAATGTATAATTAATTTAAATTTAATGTTTGTAACTTCATATAAAATATAATTTGTAATACAATTATTAATATATGTATATTGAATCACCACATGCTATATAAATATCATGTGTTATGTTTGGTCTTTAAGATGATAGAACGTTCCATTAAATTACATGATAATTTGTGACTTCTACATGCCTCATGAGTAAACAATATAAAAATATAATTCATATTTTCTAGTCCAAACATGTACATAACATGTTTCTTCTAGGTATAATTTTTATACATTGTAAATATTAAATAAATATATCTCGGTAAATATTGATTTATAAGAATCTCACAAAAAATTGTTTCAAATATAAATTAAATGAATTTATAAATTAAAAAGGAAATTAATTTTGTAAGAACAATTTATCTTAAATAAGAATGATTATAATTTAATGATATATTGTCAAATGCGTAATTTTTTTCATTTATAAGGATGATCATGAGAATAAACTAAACATTTATGTGTGATTTGATTCATTTTAAATTATTATACATTCCAATTTGTGTCATGTGCATCATCCTTCCTCTAATTAGTAAAGTCATGCAAGCCCATGTTTTCTTTTATATATTCTTGTTGAACAAACCTTAAATTCCCACAAATACGAGTGAGTAAAAGAATATTTAATGGGTGGAGCTCCCAATATATGGAGGTATTTTATTCTTGGTTTCGAGTTGAAACCATTCTAAGAGAGTACATATGAGGATAGGTGGAAAAATACAACATGAACATTAAAATGCTTCAATTTGTTTTAAATAGTTCAATGGTTATATTATAATCCACTAGAAGACATAACCTTTATTAATGTATTATGATCATGATGATTTATTGTTAATTTTCAATTAATTATTATGATTATGTCATTATAAATGTTTTAAAATAATCACATGAATTAATGATTACAAGAAATTGAAATATAAAATGAAAAAAGTGGATTATGTATAATTTTTTTTGGACATGTTTAATTACTTATGTAATTTCACATAATATTAAATATAATGTAATAATTATAAAGTTGAAGAACACTAACAATAACATACCTCAATTACATATATATTAGTTCAATATTTTTTACCACTATGAATGTTAAAAAATAACCATAGTTAAAATTTATGAAACATAAAAAGCGTAATTTATTTAATTATTGGGGGAATTTTTACATTCTGATTTGGGTTGAAATATATTAGTTTATATCAAGGGATGAATTTTGTAGTAGAACATGTATTATATAAAAAGAGAATGACGAGAAAATATAAAATAAGGATTACAATATTGGAGTGTCCACTCAATTGATCAAGGAGAAGTGAGTTAATTCAGTTTACATTAGGATTGGCTAAGTTTAATCCTTAAAATTCTTTTACTAACCAAATTTTGTGTTATTAAAATGGTAATATGGATCATTAAAACATTAATATAAATGTACTATGATATGTTGAGGTAAATGTTGAGGGTTATTAGGTTTTATTAAATAGGGGGAGATTAATACAATAAAATAATATTTATTTCTCATACTTTTCTTTATAAAATACTAAAATTATAGTCTCCTTATTTATTGAAATGTAAATGAACATAAAACTTACATATAACATTGATCCATACATGATATAGATAAATTTATAACATATATAGACTTCCAATGTAGGGAAATTCACTGATGTCTTATCCTATACCATAAAGTGAAATTTTATGTACTCTATGAAACTATTTTTAATCTTCCATGTAAATAGTCTAGTCAGGAGTTGTAGTTTCCCTATGAGATATAATTGAAAATTCCAATATATGTTCATTATTTTATTTTATAATCTATGAACAAAGAGATTAAAAAACATGAGTATATGTATGCAAAAAATTTGTTTCTTTGCTTTGGGGTCTATATCAAGATATGGAGATACATAAGATATTTGTGATCTGAAAAGATCTATTTATAGCCAATGAAATAGATTCGACATCATATATTCTTTATATAGTCTATCTTATTTGTAATTAACCAACCCTAGTACCCTATAGTCAGTGGCTACTTTATTATATTGTAACTGAATAAAAGAAAACTCATTATGAAGTACTGAATTGTTTACTAATCTGTATGAATTATATATATAGTTAATCTAACATTATAATTTAAAACATATAATATAATATATTATTTTCATCTAGTGAATCATTATTTTCACTAGCATGAAATTGAATATCAATCACAATATACATCATGGAATAATGTGGAATAAAATATAAGAATATGGTGAGATCAATTTCCATGTACATATATGTAAACAATATAAGATACTATGAATCATAAATCACAATAAATATAGAATGGAAAACTACCAAAACAAATTCTATTCAAGTAATTGCTGGTGAATAATATAGAACGAATAAATGATTATAAAATAATTCCATATAAATAATTAAAACATCTACAAACATAACCATGAATATTTTCACTAATTAAATATTCCCCTATAACATCAATAAATAATCACATAATAATGGAAATCATATTGAGGGAATTTTGAACATACTATAAAGGCCATATTCGATGTCCTTGGAAATAATTTTGAGGCCTTATGGCCTGAAATATATATAAATAGTTATGAACTCATCCAAAAACCAATTTGTTTCATCTCATGAGGCCTACTATTGTATAGAGTGTATACAACAGGCCCCTCCCAACAGCTACTATGTCTAATTAATTCCTCATATGAATGGAGATAAAAAAATCAACATAAACATTAGAATTGAATATTTTTCCTATAAAATGATAATACAATCCCCAATTAATAAAAAAATCATAAACTATATAGTTTAATATAGAAAATGGTTTAAAAATAGTGTATCCTCAATAAAAAATATCATAAACCCTGAGATATATAATAAAGATGAAGACATTAAAAAATACTTCCACTATAGAGACCATGAAATAAGGGTTATTGTCATTGATTAATAAAAATTTTAAAAAATATTCATTAATAAAATTATTGGGGAAAATATCCATTTCACATTACAAATATCATTTAGATTCTAAAAATTTATGGAATATTAGGAAACAATTAAAGATGAAAAGATTTTTGAAACATTTAAAAAATGTTTCAATGAAATCAGTGGTCATTTTGGTTATAATATTTTTGTTGAGTACATATAAATCAATATTCCATTCACATTTTGTAACAAAAGTAAAAAAGTTCCTTATTTGGATTTTTTTTAATAATCATATTATCATTATTATATATTAATTCATTTATGAGTAAATATTAATTTAAACCTGATATGATAATTTTTTTTAAAATGATAACATTTCTATCAAATATGTATGTAGAAGAGAAAAATATTACAACCAAGGAGTGAAAGAATGTCATTTTTATATTTAAACAGTTTCTAATGCAATTTAAATACAAAGTAGATAACAATAGTAATATTAAATGAAATTTTCATGAATTAAAATGTTATAAAAATTATACTTGGTTTCATACATAAATACAAAATATTTCCCTTGTTAGAGAGATAATCATGATAAATTCCTAATAAATATGTTATTGTGAATTAAACACTTAATACATTGGTAAAGATTTGAATCATTAACCCCATGAGTGAAATAACATTAATAATAAATTAAATATAAATAATATTAATATATTAATGATATAAAATATCAATCCGGATTTATACACATCATATAAATAAAATTAGGGATGAATTCAACACATGTCTCATTTTATTAAATGTGAGATGAGAAACACATACCTCTATTCTAATTTTCTTCGTACACATAATGAAATAATTTATAAAAAATATATATTTAGTAAAAAATAATTTTAAAAGGATAATATTATATATTATACCATATATTATCCAATTATATTTTTTATCACCCGTTTATTAACAATTATTTGTTAAAATCATTATATTATGTGATAATTGCCACGTTTTTCATGTCTTTATTAGTTCATTAATTTTTGTAACTTTACTAATATCATTATTCCATAAACTATCAAATTTTAACAATGAAATAGATTTAATAAATAATATTTATATATATTTATTTATAATGTCCATAAATGTTATATATTTGAAAATGATTTAAACCGTTCATAGAGATGGTACTCCATACATACACATGAATATTGTTTATATTTTTTCAAAAGATAGTAGATAAGAAAGGTAAATAATAATTAATAATTAATAAACCATTATAATATAACCTACTTCATTTAAATTCATTAACTATATTTTAATTACAATCTATATAAAAAATGAAAACTATTTCACATCGCTACATGGACACAATTGTCTGACACATAAACATAAGAAACATTATTATTTTCCAACAGTTTTTATGTTATAAAGGAATATTTTATATTTTAATTATATAGAGATATATATTCCAAAAAATAAAAAATAAATAAGTTAAATACATCATTTTATCCTGTCTTGGAAGTTTGTGATGGAAAATGAATTACATCTATTCTTGAGGTTGCATTACAATGTATACAAGATTTATAGTTTCCTTTTCCATTTGATGGTTGTGGAGATTGATATAGGTAATTAAGTAAAAATAAATATATTTATTTATATACGAGATTTTTTTTCATAGTTTATGAAGAATTAATGAAGTTCATTTAAGAATAAGTAAAAAAAATGCTTGGTTGAGAATATTACCAATTATTCGGACATCTTCTTTAGGTTTAAACCTAACACAATCTAAGATTATATTTATGAAAAAAATATGAATCTATGATTTTGAGAGGTATTTAAGGATTATATTCTAACATGTACTGTAAAAAAAATTCTTTTTTAGTTTTTAGATTAAAGGATAAGGGTTGGGATTTTATAAGTGGGGGAGGGGACTCACAATGATTTTTTTTTAAAAACTGATACCATTAATTTTAATAGTAAAAAAGATGTAAAATTGATGATTATTGAATGATAAACGTGATAAGGTTTATATATGGATATAAAATACGAATTTGACAATTTCTTCATCCATTCTAACCATCTTCTATTTATTTTCTCCCCCAGTAAACTTTTTTCAACCATACCTATGGAATGTAATTTTTACCTTTTTTTACTATTCATTATGAGTAAAAAATAAGATGACTATATTATATAATATTAATATTTATGATTCAAAATATGTAATAAATTTGTAAAAATTTAATATATTGAAGTGACATAATATAATGTAATATAAAACCCACATATCTAATAAAAGAAAAAAGATTTCTATTGAACAAACATTCAAATGTTTAAATTTTATTAATAATAATTAAATATAAAATTGATTTAGATTAAATAAATTACATATATTTTAATATATTTGAAATATTTTCACATAATAACCAATTTAATATATAATTTATAATTTTCAATAATATAAATGTGATTTTAGTTTAAAAAAAATATTTTCATATATTTATCAAATAATTTATTCATTTAAAAATTATAAAAAATAACCAAATTATATTTTTGAAAATTTGATTTTTAAAATGAAAGATATTTTACCAAAAATATTTCTTAAATTTTAATAATTTAAATTTAAATTATTTTTTCAAAGCGCGACAAAATCATATTTTATAAAAATACAGTATTGTAGAAATTTATTATATTCATTCAAATTATTCTTGTTTTATTTCAGTTAAATAAATAACCATTGAATTTATGTTTATATATCATTAAACAATTTAATTTTCATAGTTTATTTATTCTTATTCATACCCACCAATTTGATGGATAAGTTATAATGGTATACCTTTTTTAGTTTTTTTAGACACGAGGTTTCATGTATCTGAATCCATTATATAGAATAAGTTTATTAAAAAGGAAAAATATTTTATGGCCTCAGGGTTATACATTCCCCACCTACAAAAAAATATTCTTTTGAATTTATAAATTTTCATCTCATAATTCTATTTGGGTATAACATTTTCATAGTCTCTTTGGGTTCCAATATTTCAATATCTATCTTATGATTTATATAATGTACCGTTACTAGAAATTTTTTCTGATTACTCAACACATGTGTAATAGTGAATAAAAAATGGACAGTATAATTATAGTAATATATATCATGTTACAATTCAATTTCATACATGTTTAGTATATGATTTTTTTGACATGGGAATCCATTATAAGGATATACAAAACACATTTTGTACTATAGAGAGACATGGATGAATTGAAAAATGGTAGGCCACATATCCAAGTATTTCATGGAATTGAACTTTCCCAATGTAAATGGGGTTTAGTTTACTTTTCATACCAAACCATATAATATCCTTCATTGTAGAAACGTAAAAAATGATATTTCCCACATGAAATTCCTAATATTTACTTTGGATATCATCAAAGCTTTTACGCCTACTTAGGGATACATCGATATTTGTTTGTATAGTATATTTATTTTATACTGTCTCCTTCATATGTTCTGAGCATGATAAGTTGTTCTCAAATGAAACTTGGTGTCATGATCCTTCAGAATTATCATCCAAATTTTAGATATAAATCATAGATGATTACTAAACACAATTTAAAAAGGTGCTCAATGATGTTTCACAAAATTATTAATATATATCAATACAAGGATATAAAAAATGAATCTTCTATTATAGAGTGTAAATGTAAATATTTAGTGAGGTGAACCACAATAACCAATATCGGATCACTATTTCATGTTGTATTCTAAAACCTAGTGAAACATTATATTGTAATTTCATCCCATTTCCACAAAATATTGTAGTTATATTGTATTAATCCTCTCGGATGTTCTATTTTTTCATCGCCTCTTAGAAAACCAAAAATCATGACACATAATTTTAAATTTCATTCTTCATATTATACCACAAAATAATTTCTTCAAAAAATTATACATCATTATAATACCAAGGTGGTAAAAGATATTTCTAATATGAGAATCATCAAATAATTAACTCTTCAGATAATGTAATGTAGGGACAAACACTGTAATTCAAATTTTTGTAAGACCATATTCAAAATTTAAATCTTTAATTTTCCCCCATTTAGAGGAATAATTTTCTTTCGAAAATTGTCATCACTGGTTGTGAACATTATAAATTTTCCAACAAATATTTTATAGTTGTAATTTGAAAAAAGATTAGTGTAACCCATTACATAATGATTCCAATATCCATATTTACTGAATCCATGAACATGTGATCTTTATCAATCCAATAATTGTACAAGACTCAAAGATCATTCCATCTCATAAAATATCTTACTTCATTTTCAAACTTATGGACATATTGAATTGCGAAATCATATTTCTCTAGTATCTCAATCCGTATCCTTTTCCTCATGTTGATCTATTTTCCTGAAATTATTATTTTAAGATCCTATGATTTGTATTTATCTGACAATATTAACCATTGATATAATACATCCATATCATCAATGAAAGGATTAAGTCTACCAACTCACGGTCATGGGTTAGATAGTTCTATTCATTAATAATTTACTTTTATTATGCATGGATAATAACATTGTAATTATTCATTATAAATAACTCTATTGTCTTCTTTGATGCATTACTATATATTAAAATCCCAAAATTTTCCAATATTAGATAAAAAGCTATAAAATTTATCAATATATTATTTAATTATTAAAATAAATATAAATTTTAATTTTTCTATATTAACCTAAATCCATAATGTTTAGTGTTTGTTAACGGGATATCTTATCAATTTTTTGGAGAAAAAATATCTTATATTAACCTATCAAACAAATGATACTATGTACCTCAGTTATAATATTTTTGGTAAAACATTATTAGACTACCTTTTTCGTTATGGGATCAACTATGATTCTATCTATAGAGACAATAGAGATAAGAAAAGAAACAATATGAATCTATATTTCCACATTGAAAATTTTCCATATAAACCTTTTTTAAAACTGTATAAAAAACGAAGAAAATGTATTATCATGGTCTTTGTAACACATAGAGTACACTAAGACATCATTAATAACTACAGAAATAATTCTATCTCGGTATTAATTAAATAATCTTTTCATAAGATCCACGATGATACATGGATCATCAGTCAAACTGATGGGAATTACTATAATCACCTAAACGTGATACCCCTAATGAAATTATATATTAAGAACAACTTCTTTAACTCAAAATTTATTATAACCAGAACCAATGTCAATATTTGAAAAATATTAGTCTCAATGATGTTGATCAAATAAGTCATAAATGTGATTTAGAGGATAATTTTTATTTATCATAAAAGAATTATTTTTCCCTATAATCAATTCACAACTACATCGATCCACCTTCATTTATAATGAAAATAATTGGGAATCCACATTGTAAAATATTATGGTGTATAAATATCATAACAATAACTCATGTAATTTTTTCATAAAATACATTAAAACCACTATGGATGTTCTATTTGGAGTCTTTGATACTATTTTTTCCATCATTGACTGAATCAGTTGAAAAAACAACTTTATGCTTCAGTGGAGGTCTATGTAATTCAATAGTAAATACCCAATGTGTTACTATAAAATATATAAATACTAAATTTTGAAAATTACTATTCCATAAATAAATTTATTATTCTCTTTTTCTCCAATAATATCATTTTAAATAGCTACTTTGGATGAATCTTGACATTATATAGATGTATAATTATCTACATTAATGATAATTAATTCCACATATTTATCAAGAATCATACCGTCTTTAATTTTTCAATAAAATTATTCAAAATATTATGAAATATAGTCCATAATAATGATTATATAAAAATAAACTAGAGGTAAAATAATGTATTTATCAAATAGGTCACTTGTATGTTTCATAATGGGAATGAATTGAATGATTCTTATTGCAGTGAGACTTCCACTAGGAATAATGACAGATAACTCGCTTCTTAACTGGGAAAGAAAATTTCAAATTTCCATAAAAACATATAATATATAAATTAGTGTTTCCATTATTACTAAAAAAAGGAATTAATTAAATTTTATGATATTATTAGTGAATTAGAAATAACATTATAAGGGACTTCAAACACAACTGGTGTGGTCACATAATATTATATTTCACCATTATATGTTTATGGGAAAAATTACCTTGATGCATGGGTCAATAATTCTCATAGATTCACATATAGTCACAGTTAAACCATTAAAGGTTTTAATATTCAGTAGTAACCATGGAATCATCTGCAAAATTTCATTTATACCAACACATGTAGAAAAATCCCATTCCCATACAGCATGTTCCCTGGGGTTTTTTCAACATTTACTATAATTTGAAAAGTAATCCCTTCACTTTTTCACTTATTTTATATTTGATTTTACATTATGATGATATACCCTCTTCCTATCTTTATTTTCTATAATTAATAAATACATGGGGAATTATTTATCTAACTTTCTATCACATGATTCTATATCCTTGTGTGATGAGAATGTTTGGGAGAATAGTTCCTGTCGAAGAACTTGATTAATCCCAATATATAACTATTAAATAAATATATATGGATTATATATATAGTCCACATATTGACCTGTGATCATTTTAATGTTTTATTTATATATAAAAAAATTTCCTCTTCATCTTGACTTAATATCTAGAAATAACCTTCCATATCCCCCTGTTTCTCAGGTGGATTTTTTTTTTCAAATAATTGTAACCTGAAAACCATTCATTCTAGGTTTTAAATTTATTTTTCTTCATAGTATATTGAATCAAAAATCACCGTTGATACACATATTAATATATATAAAAAAATTAAATGAAAACTTTCCCCCTTTCATTTGATCCCAAAGTGAGAAATATCTTCTCTAAAAAAATTATCCATTTATAAATAAAAATAGATTCTATATCCAATTGAATTGTAGAGGATTATGATAAATAAGGTAGTATAATATTGTTACACCATGTGGTGGATCAATATGATACTCTATATGAAAAGTTTATTACTAATAAAGAGATTCAATTTCCATAATATGGTTATAATTTGATTTGATCAAGCAACAGATCTATATCAAGCTATATTATCAATCCAAAGAGGAAAATCCCTACATGTGGTATGTTTATTGACACAATTCCCATTCCTTATTCTAGGATGAATTTCTATATAGTATAATATTCTATATGAGATCATAAAATTTTGATACATAATTTATAATCCAAAAAACTAGTAATATACATATCATAAATGAAATTCTTTTGAATAGATAATGTCATAATCATAATCATGGATATATTAAGATTATTTCAAATCATAAAAATACATTAAAAAATTTCAAAATTGTGGGAAATTTAATTGTAAATTAACACAATAATATATGAAAAGAGTTTCAAATAATGTTTATAGTAATTCCTATTTTCATGAATGAGGTAACATTTTAGCCATGTTCAATATGCCTTTCTCTTGGTTGTGACACCAAAATATATTTTTCCATGAACCACATCCTCTTATAATATCCATAAAGTGATTTATTTCTTTGAATACCAATATAATCTCTTCCTGAATAAAATTAAAATATGATATTATATATATATATATATTATAATTATATAATAGGGTAAAGTTTCATTATCTATTTTATCAAAAATCATATTACCAAGTTTTCTACTACATATTATATGATACTAACTATAAAGACTCCAATCCTTGTAGACCAAATTTGGTGGTTACATTATAAAATTTACACTAGATAAAATCAAACCCATCCCAATGGACCAAATAGTTTAATACTTTTTGTAAAATAGATACTCACATACATCCCACATTATATTTTAAAACATGAAATACAACAAATTATATTTTTTCATGTGAATAATTATTTTCTCTATCATAAAAAAACATATCTTTTTAATACATATCATATAATCCTAAAAAAATAAAACATAAGATATGGGTGGGATCAAATTCTTAGTATAGTTATTCATACAACAAAAGTTATTATTAATAAATACGAATCGTTATTATGGTATTTCAAATAGTTTATACATATTCTATTAAATAACATTCAGGAGAATATTTTTTTAATAATAAACAATGATAAAATATTGTAATATAAATAATCTCATGATCATGATTCATAAACATGTATATCTAAAAAATATAATAATCTCATAGAACATTTTTAACTATTATCATAATGATGGAATTATAAATTTTTGACATTAGAATCATTCTATTCAATACATGTTTTGATAAATCTAAAATACCATCTAGTAATTTATCAATGAATTTTTTTAAATGGGTAAGGCCTTGGAAAAAACCTAATGTAGTTTTTTATTTGATACATATTTATATATTAAGAATCTATTGTTGGCCCCATATGTAACTTAATAAATCCATTTCATTTGTCGTATTAATGTGTTGGAACATAATACACATTAACATTTATATCTAAAAACTAAAATAGAAAAGATTAATACCTTCCCTATTAAATAATCATAATCATAGAACTTTATGTGTAATGTATTTAATAGTATAAAAATTGTACATATCCATTGAAAATAATCATAATACATTTAGATAAGTTATATGGATGGTGTCATTACAATGTATTATCAATAGGGATTAATTTTTATAATGGTTTTTTAAATTTATGAATAAAAATAACTAAAAATATTAATTAAAATTTGTATTGAGGAAAATATTCTCCCCATTAGGAATTCTTATTTAAAAACTAAAAAGTGACAAAATATTAAGAATTGTTTTTTGAAAATAATCAGATAATATTTACGATAATTATCAAATCACTGAGTGGGAATAAAGGTAGAAATTTCCATTTATGTGGGTTACATAAAAAATATTTCAATTGCATTTTATAAAAAATTCCAAAAATTTCCTTATTTGGAAAATGGAAGAAATATTCCATTGAAAAAAATTATAAATATAAAACCAAAGATAAGAATAAATTTCAAAAATCATAATATTCCATTAATAATATTTTACAATACATATTTAGAAAATATGGGTATGGATGAAAAATGAGATTTCACTAAATAGAGAAAAAATAAGTTTTTCTTAAAGAATATTTTTAAAAATCTTTTATAACCTTGGAGAGAAAAAATATAATTTTTTTATGAATAGTTCACAAAATTCTAGAGGATATGATAATATGTTGTATTATGATAGAATAAAATAGTTCCCATAATGGACACATCAACCTCAATAATCCCTAAACAGGATAAGATTGAAGAATAAACAATTACCACATTAGTAATATTTATAGAATAAAACCAATTTGAGAAATTACATAAATGAAAATTAACTAAGATTAATATAAATTGATTCGTGATATATCATCTCAAATATGTAGTATATACACCAGAAAAAATAAATAAGTGGTTAACATATAATATGCCTCATAGATTAAAAGTGAGACATGAGACATTTACCTCAGGTATGATTTCATTCGTATGTGTTAAAAACTCATGTATAATAAATATTATTTATTAAAAATAATATTAAATAAACAAAAACATATATATCATATTATATTTTATTAATTTATAATATTTTATCTTCAATTCATTAACCATTCCCTGTTAAAATCATTGTTTTATGTGATAATTACATTGTTTTTCTTGTATATTTTTGTTTGCTAATTTCATTTATTTTAGTTTTAACGTGGTTCCATCACCTAAATAGTTTTAAAATGAATAAATATTTTATGTAATCATAATGTAATTATTTATGATAATCCATAAATGTTATATATGGGAAAATGTGTAACATTATTCCAGAAGACGGTCAGTCATATGTACACATGACAACCAATTATTCTTTTCCAATAGATTGATGATAAGAAAGGTAAATTATAATTCATCAATAAATATTTTTTTTTCAAATATTCATATATATTCAGTATGTATATTATTAGTAACATCATATTGGAAAATTGAAAAACATTTAACATCACTATATAGAGAAGGTAGACCACATGTACACTTTGGAGATGCTATTGTTTTCCAAAAGAACAAATGGTAAGAAGGTATATGGGGTATTATAATTATAAATGTATGTTAATATCATAAATATCATATTAAAATTTCATATCAAGCATTATATCCATCCTTGATATGTGGTGATAGAATAGGAATTACGTCGGTTCGTAAAGGGGATGTTCATCGTATATATGATCGACACTTTCATTTCCCATTGGGTGGAAGTTGATATGGATATAGGTAATTGATTTAGCATAAAAAAATTATTTAAATAATAGATTATGGAATTATTATTTTAAAATATATTTAAAATATTTTATCGAGTAATAAAATGAATTAAAATGAAAACACGTGGTTAATAACATCATGTATTGTTCAAATATCCTCTTTATGTTTATACCAAAATACTTCCAATACTTGATTTCAGATCAAACCAATGAATATGATATTTGGGATAGTATTTTAAAAATATATTTCATATTGTATAGAATTATCCAACAAGATTTAGTATTATGAAGATAATTAGAGATGGGTTGGCATTTTATATATAGTGGAGTGGAACATATGGAATCATTGAAATGAAAAAGGGGTACTCGCATTTATCAGATGAAAAATGAAATAAATTGAATAGTTATAAAACAATTTAAAATATATGGTCGATATGTGGCCAAAAAATTTGAATAGGAAATGTTTCTACGTAATTTTACCCCTAATCTTTTATGTTTAGCCATGGTAATCCCATTTTCACATTAACCATGATAATTAAATTTTATCGCTTTTACTAATCATGAGTACAAGAAATTATACTGGATTTCATATAAAAAAACAGGTTTAATTATTAGTAATATGGAATAAACTCTGAATATTATTATTCACATATGTTTTATAATTTAATTTAATGAAATTCCATTATACATGTTGAGATAATGTTTTCCCTGGGAAAAAATGATTCCAAAATATAAAAAGTTCATTAACATAATAATATATAAATTTGATTCCAATTACAAATATTAGGTAAATTTTAATAAAATTGAACAATTTTTACTTTAAGGACATTAAAATATAATTTTCCTTTTTAATTAATTTAAAAAAAATTATCATTTTCCTTGAAATTAAAAAATTCACTATTCATTATTTAAGATTTATTTTCAGAAAATTAGAAAAAAAAATCACCAATGATTATTTTTCAATGTGGTTATAAAAATTGAAGATTAGTTTTCAATAGAAATTTTCTCATAGTTAACATTCTAATTCTAAATTGTATTCACAAATCTTGATTAATCTGCCTTTTATAATAATATAATATTTAATGAAAACAATTTTTTATTTCAAGTGGTTTTTATTTTATTTATATTAAAAATATAACAATTAAATTTATATTATATATTTTTATGATATATAATTTTCAGATTTTATTTTGTCTTACTCATATCTATCAATTTAACAGCTATAATAAATTGTATAATATTTTAGAGGACTTTTAGAATTTGGTTTTCATGTATCCTAATATATAAGAGAAAATTGATTTATATAAAAGGATATACATCATAAAGTATCTGGGGATTATATTTTTGGATAAATTTTATTATGATGAATAATACGTATTAAAGTCTCATATTAGATTTAAACATATCTAATTCTTTCCTCACTAGCTATCTCCATATCCTGTTTAATTTTTAATTATAACATGAGAAATAATGAAAAGTTCTTTAAGAACATATTTCTCAGATTCATCACCATAAAAAGGAATATGAAAATGAAAAACCCATAGTAATTTTTGTGAATTTTAAAATGAGACACCATAATTTGGTCCAATTAATGATAAAAAGTCAAAATATCCAAAGCTCTATCCATTTAAGAATATGAGAATCTAGAGGAATGGAAAATAATATGATATAGTATGTATTTAATCCGGAAATAATGTTCATTGGATGATGAAATACACCCCAATTCATGTAGGATATAAAAGTGAGTTTTTTATCAATTCTATTCAATCAATATATATGAATTGTGTATTAGATTCAATTTGTGGTCCTGAAATTTGTATCGAAATGTTTGGACCATGTAGACTCTGAATGATTGATAGAGTAGTGGTCGATTTTTGAGCTTCTAATGTGTGAGACTAGCGACTCTAGCCATCACATACTAAAACCTTTCATTTCCAAAATGAATGATATTTTTTTAACTATATTTAATTGAAGACTTTGTATCATCCTGCCCCTCCCCATTGGCTAAGAACAACAATAGGACATTACATGGACATATGTGACA
The DNA here is from genome assembly GCA_963277665.1 of Viscum album. Classification (NCBI taxonomy): domain Eukaryota; kingdom Viridiplantae; phylum Streptophyta; class Magnoliopsida; order Santalales; family Viscaceae; genus Viscum; species Viscum album. Next base: position 539,010,012 of record OY728157.1, read on the forward strand.
TCCATATGGATCTGAATCTAGAAATAAATCCCAATGTATTCTTAAAGAGTTCGAGAAAGATATTCGGATTAAAAGTAAAAAAATCAAACCAAGGAAACCATAAACAAAAAAATATATATATGATTCGTGAGGAAAATTTCATAAAACTCAAGTAATAACAGCTAAAGAAAATAAAAAACCATATCCAATTACAATATAAATGCACAATGTAGAATCCGATACCATTATTAGATAATAAAGAAGAGCACAAAAAAACACAAGGACTCCAAATACATGAACTCCACAGATCTAAACATGATCCACACTCAAACCCAGTAGACATTATCAATATATCATTACACATTACAAAATAAATGAGATTATTTTCTCTTACCTATCTTGTGATAAACAATATCTGAAAATATATCAATGTGACTAAGCAGGGGGTTAGTGATGAAAAATAGTAGGTTTTTTCCAAATATGTTCCCTACTCACACTACTATGATAGACGAAATGATTAGATTTATATATAATAAATTAAATAAAATACCCCAATATAGTTTATTTAAAAACATAATATAATTTAATACTAAAAACATTTCCAAACCAAATCCAATTTGTTGTAATTTCACCAAAATATGCTTTAAAATCCATTCAAAAATACATTTTTCATAACCCATTCCACGTCCACCTAGAGAACTACACAAATAATTGATCTCGGTGTTTCCATTGATGGTGGAACATCACGTACATAACCCTTCCCCTTGACGGAGGAATTTCATGTCCATTATTAATACCATTCAATTAAATTTCAATAATTAATTCTAATAACAATTCAAAACCAATTATTCCATTCATTAAAAGAAAAAAATATATTTTAATTCAAACCAAATTACATCAAAAAAATTCAACGAATCAATTAATGTAACATTATAAAATATACATTTTAAATCATGAAACAAATGACTTTTTGGAACGACTAATTTTATACAATTTTATATCAACCATATTAGATGGTCTCTCACATGATTTTCGAAGGATTTTATCAATTAAATTCAATAAAATTAATCTATTTTAAAATAATCATCCATGATCATATAATAACAGTCGAGAGTAAATTCCCCAAACATGCATACTTAGAAGAAAATGAATAATAGGACAAATTCTCCAAAAAATGGGGTTTGCTGTCCAAAAACCATCCTTAGTGCTTTTTCCATCTCATATAATCAATCATTTTTCAACATGATTTGCATAAAAATATTGAAATATCTTTAATGGATTTTATCTATGAGTTCAATAGAGGGAGGGAGATGAAATATAAGGAAAAAACCATGAACACAGACTTACTAAGGTATTAAGGCCTCCAATGAATAAATAATCAACAACAGATTGCTCTTAGTATAATGGAAAGGGTCTTCATATCCATTTAGAGGAGAGTAATTCATGTTAGGGTCATAATAGGAGAAATGTGGGGTTAATTTAATAATCTATATTAGATCTACAATTTAATGAGGGAAACTAGTGCACTACATGGTTAGCCAACCCAGTTTTGAAACATTCTCCCCAGTTGTGTGGGTGATACTGTCTCAAGCCACTGATTTCCATAGTTGGATCACATAGTTAGACAACCCAGGAAATATAAATTATTTTCCACATATTTTAAAAGGAATGGTTTGACCTTGTTGGACACACAGTTTGGAATACCCATTTGGCAACATTGTGCTAACCTAGAGAACCATGATTCTCATCACACAATTTTAGGAGTTGTTTCAAGGATTATACTAACTATTCTTTAACTGTGGACATCCATAAATTCTTCAAAAATATTGAAAAATCCTCAAATAATTCACTAAGAATACTAAAAATTTTATATACTTAAAATAAATAAATAAATTGTTAATTACTAAAAAATGATTGTTCTACATTCTCATAAAAACTGGTCTTTCTATACCTTGATATTAGAAATCGATCATTTCCATAAAACAGTTTTGGCCATTCCTTGATCATTTCTTTTTCCAGTAAGTATTTTTTTCCAGAATCAAACTGTGTTCCCATATAAAACAATCTATACTATTGATTTTCCCAGGAAATACAGCCTATTCATTATATAAAATCATTACTGGAATATGGTCCAATAAAGCATCCTACCCTAGTTCAATATGATCCCATCAAATGACCTGGTCAGGATAATGATGATATGTTTTCAACTGAGAAACATGAAAAACAACAATACCTCAACAAATTATTGGTGGAAATTCCATCTAACATAATACCACTATAACAAACTCAATTATCTAAAATGGGAATATGAATAAAAAGATGCCATATCATGATTCACATAAAATTATTTTGAAGCCTTATAGAGAATCTCAAGAACAGATGATCACCCACATTGAATGAAAATTCTTATAGATGATGACACACATACGATATATGATGACTCAGAGCTATCTCCTTCTACTTCATAATCATATGATTTTTCTCTATTGTCACCTCCACAAGGATAGATCCAAATAGTGAAGTTTCACATATTTCCACCTACAAAAGTGGATAACGACATGGAATCACATACAATTCATTAAAAGTATACATATATATCAATTACTAATTATGATTATTATATTTTAACTCAATAAATTGTATATGGTCCTCCCACGAACCACTCATACCTGTTACACAAGTCCAATGGATATATTTTAATGTTTCTATAGTTATTTCAATCAAATCAGCCTTCTAAATATGATAAGAAACACTCATATTCAACTTATTCCAAAGGTATTTATATACGTATTTCCATAAATGAGACAAATTACTCATATATTGAATTGATTCCCTTGAAGTTTTTATTTTTACCTCTTTACCAGCTATCATATATATATATTTGAATATTCCTCCCCTGTTTGGGAATCTCGAATATAAATGAAATCGCCAAACTATGTGAGTTGATCCAGTAAAAATCCTATTGTATCATGTTTATGGAATGTCCTTAGGAGACCTTCCATAATATTTGTATCCATATTATCCAATTTCCATATATAAATATGTTTGCACATGAATATACCAGTCACCCACTAGTGCTCTTTTTTGGCCTTATGATTGGTGAAGCATCTTATAATAAACTAAACAACGTTTCTCTTCATTCCCAACCATCGAAAATGTGATTTCATCACAATATAAAATTTTTTATTACATGATGAAAACACCATATCAAATGATGCCAATAATTAAGGAATTCTACCTATGAAGCTGTAGTTATTATCTCTCACTAAAGAGTTAATGACACTAAATTTTTGAAGAATGGACTATAGAATGAAACTCAAAATCTTGTGTTGGGTATTTATTCTCATGAAAGTATAATTTTCATGAGATATATGAAAAAACATGATTTCAATACATGATAATACATCCCAAGTAATATCATATGGAACCAAAATACATGACACACCCTTATCCTTTTTACAATAAAATTTTGACCATTGATGTTGTATGGTAAAATTTATGCTCTTAAAAACAGTTTTGATATTCATCGTTTAAATGAAATGGAACTCCATTCTTGATCATATATTTCAATGTTGAATCTTTTCATGTCAATTCAACGAAAACACTTTGGTAATAGCCATCATGTCAATGGAAACTATGAACATCGATTAATATTTTTTGTTGTTGCCAAGATATTACAACCACTGTCTTTTATGGATCCAAATATTTCCCACTTTTAATGAAATCATTGACACGTAAATGTACCTCTTATATTCAAAAAAATATTTAATGGATTTTAATATATATTATGGTCTCACTAAATTCCCAGCATTGTCTCCATGTGTTTCTCATGCTCATCCATTGTCTTTCAAAATAGTAAACTATCATCCACAAACACCACCACAAAATAATAGAAATAAATTTGAAATATATGATTCATCGATTCCATTATTTCCATTGCAATAATTTTAATACCAAAAGGAATAAACAGATAATCACAATGGACATATCAACTCCTTAATTGAGTCTTTGAATATCCTCTTTAAGAACCCACTATTAGTTATATCATAATCACAAATCAATTTTAGAGACAAAATGACCCCCTCCCCCTCAATTGATCAGATCAATAATAGATTCATGAATGTGTATTCTGTTTAATTATAATATCACCATTATATTTATTATAATCCACATAATGCTGAAGTGTTTCATTATAGTTTTTAAATAAAAAGACTAGTACTGACCATGAAGATGTACAAGTCCGAATGAGCCCACTTTATTGCTGGTCTTCTAATAATAATTCAATCCCCATCTAACATTTCCCTAGAGAGATAAAAATCATAAATTCCACTAGCCTTATAAGTAGAAACACTGATAAATTATCAAGAAAAACATCTGGAAACTGGTCACTAATTATTAGAAAACTGATATATTCTTTATTATCCAATGATACCAAGGTCAATGCTACCAACTGATATTAGATCATTCTATCATCTAATGACAACAATCCTACTACACATGCCTTTAAATTGTAGTCTCCTCTAATGATATGGTTTCTTTATTCATCATTCATAAAACAAATCCTTATCCTATGAAACATATGCGGGGTTTGAAAATAGGAAACCAATAGTAACCTTATATTATGTCATAGACATCCATATAAATAATTGAGAAATCCAATATCAATTCAGCTTCATAATTAGTTATAGAACATTATTTTCAAAAAAATAACTACATTTACCTTTCCAAAGAAGAATTTTATGATTCAATATAGAATTCATCATCTCATCATGAAAATCAAGAATATCAAAGAACAAGAAGTAATAAACGAATGGGATTCACTCATATCAACAAAAATCATAAATACAGCTAGAATCTGAAATAATCATACGTATCACTATTGATTGTCTACATTAATAATCCATAATTACTATCTTATTCCCATATAACTGGATACTCATTTCACTTTATCCATTATACATTTTCAATTTTTCATTTATTGAGGAGTCCTGGTGTTCCAAGAATCACCATTGATTAAATAGACCTACAAATAAGAGGTTTACTGATTCTATCATCCCATTTAATAATACCATATCTATGAAATAATATATTTATCCCTACCACATAATTGTAGAGCAGTAAAACAATTTTGAATAATATATCCATTTTGGTTGAAATTGTGGACTACTCCAGGTGGTGTTGTAAAATATTTCTTAATATGAACCAAATAACCCCATTGATAATATATATGGATTCTTTTTAGTTTTGGAGGATGATTTTACAATATATTCATCTAATTCATAGTCATTAAAATACAATTACAATTAGTGTTCCTCTTCTTTTTTTACCACTATTAGAGTTCCCATCATTTCCCATAGTTATTGACATGATTCCACCACCCATAGTTCCTAGTATGCCTCTTTCCATTTAACATTACAAATTGAGAGTCCTTATATAATACATTATACAATGTAGGGCAATTGTTAATCAAATTTCTATATTACCTTAGATTCAATAATTCATACCCTCAATATTGCACTTATAGATACATCTTGTGAAATGTTGAATAATTTCATAAATTTATCCACATAATTTTTTACAAATAGATTATTCTACATAAATCAAAAAATTTATATAATTAATGAAATATTCAATGTATGAGGATTGAATAGTTTTTTAAAAAATTATAAAATATCCTCCAACACAATTCCTTGGTTTAATTTATCATGAGATGGAAATTCAAACCACTCTCATTCAAGATCCTATGGAATATATTTTCTAACATGAATTTTATATCTATGCGTGTTCTTTTCAAATCAATTATTTTATTCATTCGATTTTTCCACACCTATTCTTTCTATTGTTCCAAATCAGCCCAAAATATGGCTAGATGATTTCTTTGTAACTTAATGGATTGACCCATATTATATGGTTTATCCCTCATTTTCACACTATCCAAAACATGAAAATACTGTACATGAATTTGATCTATTTTTTGGGTCACCTGTTTCCCAGGTGTGACAACATTTTAAGAAGCTTCATTATATTAGTTTCTTTGATGCCTATAATGATCATTTTTCTTTAAAAAAAACTCCATTTTTTCAAATTTAGAGAATATAAATTCCTAGAAACATAAAATTTTCAACATCATATATATCACACCATATATTTCAAAAATTAAACATTTTCCCCATTCAAAACATTTTTGAAAATTTTACATTACTTTTGGAAATCAATCCATTTTCAAAATACCACTATAATCTCTTTTAAAAATCTCACATTTGAAAAAAAAATCATCACCTTCAAAAATAAAATTTCTTGTACCGAATCATAAATCATTACAAAAAATTAAATATTAATTCCTTGTGGGTAGTCATTTATGTCAATTAAGGTCACAATCATCTCACTAGTAATCCCATGGAAAATGAGGTTACAACTCCTATTAGTTTCTCAAAATTCTTTAATACCCAAATCCATGGTAAATGGAGTTTCAATATAAATTGGTGAGTTACGACTACTTATTTTATAAATTTCATGTCACAATTATCCTCTGCCTTTCTACCATCCCAATCCATAGACTAATCAGGAATGATTTTACAACTCTAAAACCAATAAACCACTATAATTAATCCTATAATTTACGATGGCCATGGCCATATTGATATCATTTGTAATGTCCCACCCCACCCCATTATATTTAAATAGAAGTTGGACATTACAAGGAATTAGCTGACATCACCAAGACACCAAGTAGTGGGAATAAATTCCATGTTCTCCATAATCAGTTGGGGGACAATTTTACCTTTTAAAATAGAACAAATAAACCAAGGAAGCCATAACCCATAAACCAATGTATTATTCTTGAGTATAATATAATTCAAATCAATAAATTCCAATAGTATACAATACCAAATAACAAAAAATCACCATATCTGAAGACAATGTTGAAACCAAGATCAATATCTGAGTATAAAGCGGAAGAAAAATCCATCAAAACTAAAATACTCCAATGACACCAACATCATGGCTCCCAAGCTGCTCCAAACTCCAAACCACAATCTAGGATCAATGTATCATCATAAATAAATAATAAAATGAGTTAATTTTCCTTCACAATTTTCTCAATATACAATATCTTCAAACACACCAATTATCCCAAGTAGGAGTCAAGAAATGAAACTTAGTATGTTTTGAGAAAAATACACCCCTAATCACTAAAATAATATGTGAAATGTTTTTAAAATTAAATAAAACAATTTATAAAATAAAATTGAAAAAATTTTATAACATAAAATAAAATAAAAAATCGATACTAATTTTTTTTTCCAAATGAAATCTATTTCCCAGAAAAGACACCTAATATTTCATTAAAAAAATTTCTCAAATTCATTTGGAAAAACTCATTCCAAGACTATAGACATAAAAAATCACAAAAAAACATTATAGTTTCTAGCATTAATAGTCAAACATCACATCCTAAACAAATCCCATTGATTGTGTCACTTCAAGACAATTATCTCTCTAATTCATTCATACTCAACCACTGATGAAAAAAAAAATTCCAATCTAATTATTCTAACCATTTAAATAATAAATAAATTTAAAAAATAGATTTATGTAAAATCATTTCCATAAATCAAACAATTGTATCTTAAAAATCATTATTCTAATGTTATAATAAAATTCAAATTTCAGAAAAAAAATCCACAATTTTACAACCACCACTGTTCAGTTTTTCTTCAAAAAATTAGACAATGATTTCAAAATTAAATTCAATAAGCTCAATCAATTATAAATTAAACATTTATAATTTAATTATTGGATTAATTAATTAATTAACCTACATTATAAACATATGTAAAAATGAATAAAGATAAAAATTCATCCATAAAATGCGTTGAAAAACCAAAAACCCTCCTTAAATCTTTTCAATATCAACCATAAAAATACCTAAAAATATTGTTATGCGAAAATAATAATCTTATACCTAGATTATCATATCATTGGATCCATGTTTCTAAATAACTTGTAATATATGTAAAATAACCTATAATAGAGACTTTCCATGTAATTATGTTCTCCAACACATAAATAAGCACAAATGGATTGCTCCCAGGTTACGGGGAAGGGTCTCCACATCCATTATGAGGATATGTATATGAATTACGGTTATAATAGGTGAAAAATAATGAGTTAATGATCTAATTATTATTATTTCAAAAATTTATTGTGGGTCACATGTACATCACATTGTTAGACAACATGGCTTGGAAATTTGTGTGCCAACCATGAGAGTGATATGATCTGATGCCACACCTTTTCATAGTAGGATAACATAGGGATAAAAATCATGTTATATATTTTCATTTCCAATTATTCTAAAATACTATTTTTACATGGGTGGATGCATGGTTTTGAAAAACCATCCACCAAATTTTCACCTACATAGTGGACCATGTTTCTCCTTACACAATTTTATTGAAGGTGTTTCACGATTTGTACAAACCATGTTCAAGTCATGTACCCCAAAAAATCCAAATAAAAATTAAAATACTACCCTATACATTTTGTAACATAACCCAAACACTTTATATACTAATGATACCTAAATAAAGGGTTTAAGTACATTAATCCTAGTAATCTACATTCTCATTATTGAATATATAATAATTTCCATTACTTGAATTGATACAGATGGTTGTATATTCAAATTTTGGTATAAATTTTGATTTTTTTATAAAAATAACATATTTTATTGAATGAGGAATTTAAATACTGGTCAATACATTATAAATTAATAAAAAAATACTGAAAATTAATAAAGATTCTTGTTCTCATGACTTATATAGGACCCAGCCATGGAATCTCTATCTTGGTATTGATAATGGGAGTCATTTGAAAAAGAAATATCAAGAAGCTTATTTAGAATATGTTGAGTTGAAAAACATAAAATATGTTATGATTATTTAAAATGAAAAAGGTAGAAACCAATGTTTTTTTAATATTTTAAAGGGACATATATCATCTAGGATTGTTACACAAAGTTGTATGTGGACTTTTTTTAGTAGAAGATAGAGGTGTGTATTAATATGCATAAATTTTACCAATGACATAATTAGATATTCTAATCACTACAGGATAACTTATAAGAATGAATCATTTATTTTTTCAAATAATTCAAGATTTAATAATAGTATAAAATTTAAAAGTAGTAATATATTCATTAATAAGATCACACTGGTGAGTATCTTATCATTGAGATTATCGACTTCTTATAATAGTTTAGGATTCCTTCTCAACTCACCTTACCTTACACACAAAAATGTAATGATGTTAGAAAAAGGAACAACCAAACATTTCTATAATGGGTAATGTTGATGATGACACATGTTTATTAACCATTATAGTTTTCACAAATTCATTAAAATCAAAGGAATACACACTAAATAGAGTACCAAAAAATATATAAAATGGACTTCCATTTAGGTTATAGAGTTGTACGATTCCATTTTTCCCAATAAAAATTTATGGGGTTTTATGGAATTTTTTGATTCCTTATCAAGAATAAATCTACAGCCCTATAGAACAATGTTTTTCGTTATAGTATATCCCAAGGTAACAAATGGATACAACATATTAAAACCCTATTGAAATAAATACATTTCTATCGAAAAAGAAGTTCTTATTTATAGGGAGAACATCCTAAAGATAGACATTGAAAGACGTATTTACATCGATTATGTTGATATTTAATATACACAAGAGTTGGTATAGTAATAAATTTCAAAGGTCCCCATGGATGATGTTTTTCTTGAAATAAAAAAAAATTATCGAAAAACCATATAAGAAAGTGAACTGGATATGTAATGTTTTATATTAATTAAAGATAGTGGATAATTAATGGTTGAAAATAATAAAACTCTATCCTACAATGAGGTTTTATATATTTGTTAATTATAGAGAATAAATGATTAAACTATCTCTAAAAATAAATCCATGTATCAGATCCATGTCTAGGAAATGGTTGATCATCATGTTGTGGAAATAACTGGTGGATAAAAATGATTATTCAGTGGAAAAATGTGCATTGAATGTGTTGAACTCTCTATGAGATGGTTATTTTAATAATCCCAAATCATTGTTGTATTTATGACAATTTAGTATTTTATTCAAATTGTTCTAAATATGTTAATACTTTTGTTCAAATTTTTCTAAATGTGTTTATATTTGTTTAATTCATGTTTAAATATGTTTATCTATGTTAATTTATGTTTTACTATTGACCTGGAAGTATTCTGGAATCGAACAGAAATTTTATGAAAATTCAATGTTTTTGTCTCACCGTTAGTTATATCCTTGTCGCACCGATGATGAACTGTCGCACAGATTGCAACGGTCGCACCAATGAATATCAAGTCACGGACGAAAACGGTCTCACCGAACGGTCGCACTGATGAAGAGAAAGTCACCGATGAAAAAAGTCTCACTAAACGGTTGCACTGATGAAGAGCAAGTCACTGATGACAATGGTATCACCGAACGGTCGCACCGATAGTAACTGTCGCACCGATGGAAATGGTCACACCAATAGCTACCAAACGTCTAAAGAACTACTGATCATGAGCTACCAATACCGATGATCATGAGCTACTCAAATCGATACATATTCAAAATGACTCCCTGATCTCATGACTCACCGATAGTCATAAAAACTGTATGAATTTCTATTAACTTCTATTTAATTCCAATGGTCATATTTGATGTTTTTAATGAAATTAATGATATTTACTATTAGTTGTTGGCATGTCAGGGGACAGTACCTCGTACCTATGAAAAGGTAATCATTCCCATTTCTGGAGCTCGTGGAATAATATGAAGACCGAGCTGTAGTAAAAATCATGTGCTTGAAAAGGCATAGAGATAGAATTCTTTCATGAACATACATACATGAAAAGAAGAACACATAAGGATCTCGAAGAATACATTTCAAGATATTCAAAGAACACTCATTCATGCAACCTAGAACTATTGATGAACACATAACGAACAATGGAAACTAGAGAACAGACTCACTTATGAAGGACACCAAGCTGAACCACAATACTCTTCTTTTCAACAGAAAACCCATAGAAGGACTGAAAAGAATTTCTGCTGAATCCAACGAGTCCAGAGCTGCACTAATAATATCTAGAGAATTTTAAACTCTTACCTACTATCTCTAAGTGATTCATTTATTTACATTTTGAGCAGTGTGTGTACTCTGTATACTTTACACACACACACACTGTCTCTTATACAAAACTGGAGGATACAAAATCCTCATTCCAATCTCCATACATAATACTGTATCCCATTGAGGATAGTGGAAGAGGTCAAGTGTGACTTGAACAGCCTTCGTGATGTTGTATTTTTTTTTCACGAAGAATAGTGGTAGAGGTATTAGGACCTGTATAGTCTTTGCACTGTTGTTTACCCTGATCCGGGGTGTGGATCATATTTTATATAAATTGTTTGAGAGGACTAAGTCTCTACTTGAGACTGAAACTCTTGGATATATCTACTGTTCTTTTGAATATAAGTCTAAAGTATACTACATATATCTTTTGTATTCCGCTGTTATTACTATGAAATACGAAAATCTTTTAAAGTTACATTGATAGTAAAATTATAAAGTGTTTATACTTTTTGTGAACTAGTAGGTTAGCTTCAAAATCCAATTTAATCATCTGATTAAATTGAATGAGATCTAATCAATCATTAAGAAGCCAATAAAACATTTACAATCTGTATAAATTCACTACAGTTTAACTTTTTTAAAATTAGGGGCTTTTAAGAGAAAACCATTTTAATAGGAATTTTAATTGGAACTCAATTCACCCCCCTCTTGAGTATCCACTCCGACCAACATTTGGTATCAGATCATTTTGTTTTGTTTATCAATGTTTTCAAATACTCTATTTTACAACTGTGATTTTAGTTACATTTTAAAGATCATAGATTTCTGTTAGTTCTAAATTTTATGTCTTTAAATTTATTTGCTGAACTCTAGTTACGGATAATAGACTAAAATGTGCGGCTACCAATAGACCATATTTCTTTAATGGAACAAATTGTGCCCAGTGGAAACTGAAACTGAAAATTCATTTAAAAAGTATGGGATTTGATATCTGCACTACTATAGAAATAGAATATAAGATTCCAAAAACTGTTATAACTACATGGGATGAAGCTACTAAGACAGCTTACAATAATAATTGTAAGGCTATGAATGTCTTATATTGTGCTTTAGGAGATGAAGAGTTCAATAGAAAATCTGTATGTAAAACTGCCTATGAAATATGGGATACTTTGAGTGTTTCTCATGAAGGAACAACTAATGTTAAAGAAATTAGATTGAATACATATACTAATAAATATGATAATTTTTAAATGAAGAATGATGAACATATCTCTGACATGTATCTTAGATTCAATGAGATTTTCAATACAATGATCTTTCTTGGAAAAGACGTCACTGCTAAGGAACAAATCATGAGAATATTGAGATGTCTACAAGATCGTTGGAGAGGAACTTCTGTTTCGATTAATGAATCTTGTGACATGAGCATGTTACTAGTCAAGGAGCTCATTGGTAAGCTTATGATGTGTGAGGAAGAACTCAATGTGAATAAAGAGGATGATGATGAACCTAAATGGAAGTCTGTAGCTTTTAAATATACTGGTTCGAAGAGCAAGGACAACGACAAAGTTCAAATACAAACTGAAAGTTCAATAATTAATGATTCAGACTCTGACAGTGATACTGAGATGGCTCAAATAGCCAGGAGATTCCAGAAGTTCTATAGGAAGAAGAAATTCTTCAGAAAATCTAATTACAAAGGAATTTATGACAACAAAGGACATTCGAAACAGGATTGGTAAAATCCTGGAAAGAATGATGAAGTTGTCTACTATGAATGCAAAAGGAACGGTCACATTAAAGAAGATTATCCCGAATTAATGTTCAAGAAGAAACATGACTACAAGGACAATAAGTATAAGAGAGCTATGAAAGCGACTTGGAGTCCTTCAGAGGATAACACAAGTGAATCTGAAGTTTTTGATTCTGAGAAGAATCATGCCAACATGTGCATCGTGACCAATACCTCTAAGGTACCTATTTACCCTATGCTGAATGATTGTTATTCTGGAACTGATTCTGAATCTGAAAAAATGACTACTGAGGAACTGTTTGAATACTATAATATGCTAGAAGAAATATTTAATGAACTTAAGTACATGTATAAATCCTTAAAGAAACTGCATGCTCTCACTTCCAATGTTAAATATGCTCTTGATATAGAAAAGGAAAATAATTCTCAACTTTTAATGGAAAATAATGAACTGAGGTTGTCTAATGATAAATTAATGAAAGACCTAGAAAAAAACAAATGGAAAGGATAATATAACTCAAATTCAAGGAAAAAAAGTGGAACCAAAATATAACACTGGAATAGGCTATCATCCTGGACAGACAATGCTTACTAAGACGAGATTTATTCATAAATCTGGACAAAATTGTTCTATTTCTAGTACTGGTAATTTGTATTCCTCAACTAGTTATTCACACAGTTATAGATCAAATATAGTTTATCATTCAAAATATGTTGAATCTCTTAATTACAAGAGATCAATAAGAAAAATTTTGATACCTAAAGCTTTGATTGATAACCTATCTAGACCTAAAAAGATCTGGGTACCAAAATCATTTTCCATCTACATCTATTTTGTCGGAATCATGTTTGACGAGTTCTCATAACAAGGTATGGTACTTGGAAAGTGGATGTTCAAGACATATGTCTGTAGATTACTCATGATTCAAGAGTCTAATCAATGTTGATGGAGGCCATGTCACCTTTGGTGATAATTCCAATGGAAAAATCATCGGCCTAGGCTTGATTGGTAATAGTGATAAAATTTTGATTTCTATAGTTTTATTTGATGACAGACATAAATATAATCATTTATGTATTTCATAATTATTTGATGATGGCTTTAATTTATTGTTTCAAAATGATTCCTGTAATGTTTTTAATTCTAAAAAAGTTTTAGTATTATCTGCCCGGAGAAATGAAAATGTTTATGCTATTGATTTAAATTCTTTAGCCAAACTGATTGTTACTTTCCTAAATTCTTTTAATAACGAATCATGGATTTGGCACAGCAGATTACGTTACTGTAATATTCATTCACTTAGAAAGCAGACTAGGAAGAACTTGGTTAGAGTCCTACCCAAACCTGAATTCCCAAATGAAAAAGTTTGTAATCCCTGTAAGAATGGAAAGAAACATAAAGTTTATTTTAAATCAAAGAATGAATTTTCAACTTCTCAACCTCTCGAGTTGGTGCACATGGACCTATTTGGACCTTATAGAGTTTCTAGATTGAATGGGAAGCACAATTTCTATGTCCTAGTAGATGACTTTTCAAGATATGCTTGGGTATACTTCTTTGATCACAGGGGTGAAGCTTATTCTTACATTATTAAATACTCCAAGTCTGTAGATAACCATAGTGGATTTAAGATTAAAACACTGAGCAGTGATCATGGATGTGAGTTTGAAAATCATGATTTTGAATCTTATTGCTCAAAAAATGGATATAGTCACAAATTTTATTCTCCTAGGACACCTCATCAGAATGGTGTAGTAGAATGAATGGATATAACCCTCCAGGAAATAAAAAAGAACCATTCTTAATGAATATGACCTGCCTGTTTACTTTTGGGTTGAAGCTGTCAATACAGCTTATTATGTCAACAATAGATTCTTGATCAGACCAGTTCTCAAGAAGTCCACTTATGAATTATGGAATAGTAGAAAGCCTAAAGTTAGTTACATCAGAGTCATTAGTTGCAACATTTTTATTCTCAATATTAAGGATAATCTAAAAAAATTTCCATCCTAGAGAGATGAAGGAATATTTTTAGGATATTCAATCTCTAGTAAAGCCTATAGAGACTTTACAAAGAGAAACATGTGTGTGAATTTTTTTTTTCACATCATGTTTGATAAACTGATCCACATAAACATAAACCATCTCTTGAGAATCTTTACGAAGATTTATCTATTCTGAATCCCAATGATAAAATCAATAACCCTAT
This sequence comes from Viscum album, assembly GCA_963277665.1. Classification (NCBI taxonomy): domain Eukaryota; kingdom Viridiplantae; phylum Streptophyta; class Magnoliopsida; order Santalales; family Viscaceae; genus Viscum; species Viscum album. Next base: position 539,025,112 of record OY728157.1, read on the forward strand.
TGTAAAGTCATCAAGTTCTGAACATATGACAGAATATGCTTCTTTTGAACCTGAACCTATAGATAAACCTGAAATTTCTAGCCCCACCATTTCTATATCAACTAGGATTCTGATGAAATCATCCTTTGGATGCTGTTGTTGGTAAACATGATAGAGGGACACAGACTAGAGCTTCTCTAAGAAACCAGGTTGAACCCCAAGATTTTCTTTCACAGCTAGAACCTAAAAATATCTATTATTCTAAAAATGATGAATTTTGGGTAATGGATATGAATGAAGAACTAAATCAATTTGAAAGAAAAAATGTCTAGAAATTAGTTGACAGACCTAAGGACACTTTGACCATAGGGACGAAATGGGTTTTTAGAAATAATGTTGATGAGTTTGGAAACATGGTTATAAATAAAGATAGGATAGTTGCATAAGGATATAGTAAAGATGAAGGTATAGGTTATGAGGAAACCTTTACACCTGTAGCTAGATTAGAAGCTATTAGGGATCTATTTTCCTATGCTACTCAACTGAATTTAAAGTTATATCAAATGGATGATGAAAGTTCTTTTCTAAATGGTTTTATTGTTGAAGATGTTTTTGCTGAACAACCAGCTGGATTTACTAATCCTCCTTTTACAAATCAATTTTGTAAACATTCTAAAGCTTTATATGGTTTAAAACTAGCTCCAAGAACTTGGTATGATAGAATTTGTAGTTTTCTAATTTCTAATGGGTTTACTAAAGGAATTGCTGTTCAAACACTTTTTATTAAAAGATTTTCTAAAGATGTTTTGATAGTACATCTATGCTGATGATATTATTTCTGGATCTTCTAAAAATGATTTATGTACTGATTTTTCAAAAATTATGAAAAAGGAATATGAAATGAGTTTTATTGGAGAACTCAAATATTTTCTTGGATTTCAAGTTTTCCAAAATGAAAATGGTATTATTTTGAATCAAAGTAAATATACAAAAGATCTTTTAAAACGTTTTGGTTTAGATAATATTAAGGGAAGTGATACTCATATGAGTACAGTCTATAAATAGTATGCAGATGAATCTAGGAAACCAGTGGATCAAACAAATTACAGAGGTATGATTGGAAGCTTACGTTACATTACTACTAGTCATCCAGATATTATGTTTAGTGTGCATATGTGTGCAATATTTCAAGCTAATCCCAAAGAATCTCATTTTCTTAGTGTTAAAGGAATTTTCAAATATCATAAACATATTGCAAATTTAGGTTTGTATTATCCAAAAACACTATCTTTTGACTTAATGAGTTTTTTAGATTCTGACGTTGGTGGTTGCAAGTTAGATAGAAAGATCACATCTGGAACATGTCATCTATTGGGAAATTCCCTGGTATCTTGGTGTAGTAAGAAACAGAACTCTGTTGCATTATCTACTACTGAAGCAGAATACATTGATGCTGGTATTTGTACTGCACAAATTCTGTGGATGAAACACACTCTTTTGGACTATGGATATGATTTTAAGCATGTTTCAATCAACTGTGATAACAATAGTGAAATTAACATATCAAGGAACCATGTGTCTCACTCTAGAACCAAACACATTGATGTAAGGAACCAATTTTAGAGAGATCACTACCAAAAAGGTGATATTAATCTTCAATTTATAGGTACTGAACATCAATTTGATGACATTTTCACTAAGACTTTACACTCTGAATGGTTAGATTTTATTAAACAAGAGTTAGGTATGAGAGATCTGTGAAACTGATATGTCAAACTGATCAGTGAAACCGATCTATCAAACCGATCTATCAAACTGATCAGTGAAACTGATTAGTGAAACCAATTTGTCAAATCGATTAGTGATACCGATTGGGTTGTACTAATTTTAAAATATTTATTGTATATTTAAAACCACGTTGTTTTACTTAATCTATATTTTATTATTTTTCAACCATAAATGATAAAAATAATGACCTGCTACTATTTATTGTTCTAAGAGACTGTTGAACATCCATTTCCCGCCGAACTCTCTATTCTCTTTCCTATAAACCATGCCTTTTGAATCTCTCCAAGCCTCTGGATTGTCTCAAACCTCATATTGACAATGCAAAGAAAAAAGGCAAGGAATATGAAAGCTCTTCACCTGTAAAGTGGGCTTGAGGTGAGTCGAGGTGTATGATGGTAAGGTCTGTGAGCCTGGATCTAGAAAAACAAGAAGTTATAGCTGGAAAGGAGGTATTTTCATAATGGGTTTTATCAAGAAATTCTGCTATGTTGAAAGTGTTATAAATGCAAGGTTGTAAGAATTGGTTCTGCGATAATAGTTGAGTCTTTCAGCCGAAGTTGGTGCAAAGATCTATTTAAACATGAGTGTAGTTTTGGATGGAGTCGAGGCTTCTAGATTTTCTTCGATAGTAAAAGGGAAAAGGATTACTTTTTCCTCGAAATAGTTGGCTAAATGTGTGGGAGTACCTCACAATGAAAGATATGTGGATTACGTTAGTAATATCCCACCTAGTACTGATTACTTTTCTTATGAGCTAGCCCTGGAGTTATTGAATAGGAAGTCTGAATCGAGAAGGATATCTGATGTTCAGTAGGATGGTGATAGTAGAATCCTATTTAAGTTTATTCAACATCATATATCTCCTAGAAAAGGTGACTTTTCATCAGTAAAGTATCAGGATTTTTTTCTATTATTCCTTTCGTTAAATTGTGAAATGGTCAATATATGTAGATATTTTTATGAGAATATTGTTAAGATGATAAAACCTTCAAAGAAAGCTACTAATTTGTTTTATTATAAGAAAATTTCTGCCATGCATAAATTCATGGGCTGTGTGGATGATGGAGATGAGTGTATCCCATCAATAGCTTCTGTTTCAACAATGATATTTGCAAGAGGTTGAAAATAAGTTGGATCCCATGGAAGAATGATTGGTTTTGTTGATGAGGAAAAGTTGTATGAGTACTAATATCCTACTGATCATCCAAGGAGACCAAAGGGGATGAGAGATCCTAGTTTAAAACCTGATGACGAAGTGGTTTATTCTGACGAAGAAGAGGAATCTGTAGTTCCTATGGAAACTGGTGAATCCAGTAATAAGGGAATATAAGAAGAAGAAGGTGGTGATAATATGAATGCTGAAGAGGAGGCTGAATCATCTCTTGATGAGAGGAGTGATCTTGATACTTGTCACGACCCGCCTTCACCAAAAGGAGGGAAGGGTCAGCAGGTTGCCAGGCCCTTCCTTCTTTAAGTTTTAGTAGAGATAATGACCCCCGAAACCCGCCTTCAATAGGCCCCGGAGTGGCGACTAGCACCCAGGGTATAGGAAATTCTCGCAAATGGAAGGCATTACCCTTTTTTTATTATTTTGGATCGGGAAATAGGACAAGTCAACCACCAAAAAGGGAAAAGAACAAGTGTATATAAATAAACCCAAACCAACCCCACATGCATGTTTAAACAATTTTTATAACAAGGTACAAGTACAAGAAAGCTCAAAAGTACAATGCCAAAGAAAACAAGAGAACAACAACTGCACAACTCCAACTGCCCGACTAGTAGGGCCCCGCACGGCCCTGGTAGTCCTCCTGGAAACCTGAAAGCAGTTGTATATACGTAGGGTGAGCATACAAGTACACTCAGTAGGGAAGATACTAAGACTCTCGTGCACAAGTGGGGGAACGTACTAAAGTCCCGTGAGAAAGAGTAAACTAAACACCTAACAAGGCAAACTATCCACCCCAGACCTCACCAAGGCTCGCTCCCCAAATAACGCAAGTCAAGTAATATATATATAAGATCACATCGATGTTTGGGTACCCCGCGCCACTTTCCCACTGGTTATTGAGACATCCTACGCATCGGACCAATCCCGCCATTCTCACCGCAGTCCCACTGCCACACCCGCCCGCACACACCTGGGCCACAACCACACGCAGTCCCACTGCCGAATCCCGCCCGCACAGACCTGGGCCACAACCACACGCAGTCCCACTGCCGAATCCCGCCCGCACACACCTGGGCCACAACCACTGCCACGCCCGAAGACACCTGGGCCTCATCCCGAAGACACTTGGGAAACCACATGCCGCACACACCTGGCCAACCACCACACCACCCCGCCCGATGGTTCTTGGGCTAATAATGGACTTCAGGCCATCACAGCCTACCCAAAGATACTTGGGCTATCCGGGAAAGGGAGCAGAAAAGGAGCTAATAACCATCCACTAAGGATAGTGTTGGAAAAAACACCCTTCCCCCATAAATGGGGGTGTTCGGCACTAAGTGGTCAACTTGGGTGGGGCGCGAATAAGAAACACAAAGCTACAAGTATAGATATAGGTAACAAACACTCACCCAAATCTTAGGTTTTCCTAGCCAACCTACAGAACACGACACCACTGCGTCCGAGTCACAGTTCACGACCCTTACCCACAAAACCATTTGTCCCAATTCTTGTTTCACGTTCAATTAAAAATGTTCAAATGATTTTAAGCACTACTGGGCAACTACCATAAGCATAACCAAGGAAAGTGTCAAAAGCAAGGATCAACCAAAACACTCACACCCGGTTTTGTTAACAGAGGATCTCTCCCCAAATTCATACAACCATGGAGAGTATAAAAGAACAGGGGATCCCATCCCCTCCCACATTTCCAGCAGTCGGACCGAAAGGAAAACAACCAACCACCACTACCAACACAGTCAGGGATTTTCAGATTTAAACGACTGAACACACTCCATGATTTCCAAATCTGTGTGTTCTAACCGGGAATTATCACAGAAGGGTTGATCCTGGTGCTTTCAATTATTCAGCCGGATGTACGTGATTAACCAATTTCACAGCAGGAGTTCACAAATTCAGTAACCCATTTAAAACATCACGGGGGGATTCATCAGTGCACATACAACGACCACCAACAGCCTCAATTTTCAGAAACATAAACCAGTACAACAAGGGAAATATCACAGGATAAAGCATAACAACGATCATAACCCCTTCCCCTTCTTTCTTTAGGACTCCGTTTATTATCTTCATTTAGGTTTGGTTCAACCCATTCCATAAGGACAAGAATAACGCCCGCCCCGCATGATACACAGAAGTGAGAGACGAAAGAAATTCCCTACTTGTTGATAGATGATCGATTTTTAGGCTGGGGGCGCGGAACTTTACGGATAACGACGTGGCAGTCCCGATGCACCCGAAGAGCCACGATCGAAGAAGGGGGAAGCCACGGCCTAACCCTTAATTTATAAGAGCTGGGGACGGTTGAGATGAAAACACAAAACCACGTAAGACGAGGGAGTCGTGGGTTGACCACGTGGCTTGACTCATCATTAAAGGTGCTGGGTGGTTTAAACCGACCCATGAATTAATGAAGCATTTAATTAAAGCCTTTGTGCGCGTTTCGGATTTCCAAGATATTTTTAACAAGGCAGAATAGGGTTTAAAACCCTATTTGCGAAAAAGGAGCGTTACTGGAACAACTTGGCAAGTCCGGGCGACGTCAGCCGGTCTCACCGATCGGTCTCACCGATCGGTCTCACCGATCGGCACCCTTTAAGGATCCGGATTTTGGCAAAGGAAGGGACCAAGGGGGGTCTGGGTCATCACATCATATACCTCTTAAACGATTCTCGTCCCCGAGAATCAAAACAAACCAGAAGGAAAGAGAGGATCTGAACAACCATCTTCGAAGATAACTCTTAGCAGTGGACCCCCGCTAATTGAAAACACTCCCCTGCCAAGAACCAAGCAACATACAACGCCAAACCGCCCGGTCATGTGGGTTTGGGGAGTTCCCCTCCCCCATGTCAAGATATTATCCGCTTTGGGCGGCACTAACTCGCCCGCATGGGTTTAATCGCATCCACCTTAATGCGTCTTGATTAGGGGTCGGTATCCCCCTTCCCTTTAGCCGGGGCTTTCCACACATAACAGAGGAAAGGAACTAGTACACTTCATAGCCAAAAAGGTCAAACGTTCTGTCACAACAGGCACCAAAGGTTCAAAGCTCAGAACAACTCGGGGTATTGGGCACGCATCTGTGCTTCCCTCTCCCACGTACTCTCTTCGAGGCCGCCATGTCTCCACAACACACGAAACAAGCCGATGGTTCGTCTGCGGAGCACTTTCTCCTTGCGATCCTCGATTCTGACTGGTCGTTCCTCGAAGGTCGTGTCTCCTCCCACATCTAGCTTTCCCCAGTTGATGACATGAGAGTCATCATGTAAGTACTGACGAAGCTGGGAGACATGAAAGACGTCATGGACCCTCTCCAACTGAGGTGGTAGGGCCAGCTGATATGCTACCTCGCCAACTCGCCTCAGCACCTCGAAAGGTCCGATGAACCTAGGGGAGAGCTTACTCCCCTTTCCGAACCTCCGCTGCCCCCGTCGAGGGGAAACCCTCAAAAACACATGATCTCCCACCTCGAACTTCAGGGGCCTCCTCCGACAATCAGCATAAGATTTCTGCTGATCCTGAGCTGCTTTCATCCTCTCCCGCACTAGCTGGACTTTCACCGTGGTGCTCTGCACTACTTCTGGTCCAAGAGTACCAGTCTCACCAACCTCTGCCCAGCATAAGGGTGAACGACATGGTCTTCCATACAAAGCCTCAAAAGGAGCCATGCCGATAGTAGAGTGAAAATTGTTGTTATAGGAAAACTCTAATAAAGGCAAGTGTCGTACCCATGATCCTCCGAAATCCAGAACACATGCCCGCAGCATGTCCTCCAATGTCTGGATAGTCCGCTCTGTCTGTCCATCAGTCTGAGGGTGAAAAGCAGTGCTAAGGCGTAGCTGGGTGCCAAAAGCATGATGTAACACCTTCCAGACTCGTGAGGTGAACCGAGTGTCCCGATCTGAGACGATAGTCTTCGGAACTCCATGAAAACGCACCACCTCATCCATGTACCTTTGTGCTAAGGTACTCACGGGTCCTGACTCCTTGATAGCCAAGAAGTGAGCGGATTTTGTCAATCGATCCACCACTACCCAGATAGCATCATGCCCTCCCTGATCTCTGGGTAGTCCCGTGACGAAGTCCATCGAGATGTCGTCCCACTTCCACTCGGGAACATCTAGAGGACGCAACAGACCACCAGGAACACGGTGTTCAGCCTTCACCTGCTGACACACCAGGCATTTAGCCACGAACTCTACCACTGCCCATTTCACCCCGGGCCACCAAAACTGTCCCCTCAAGCCTTGGTACATTTTCGAAACACCCGGATGTACTGCCAAGGCTGAGCTATGGAACTCACGAAGGACTTCATCACGCATCACCTCTGGAACAAACAACCCCCCATGAAAGAGCATCCGACGTCGGTTGTCCTCCGACCATCCTTCCGGAGCGTTCCCCTGATCGACACGATCCCGCAACACTTCCACCTCAGGATCTCCCCACTGAGACTCTTCCACTTTTCGAAACAGAGATGACTGCACTATCATTTGATATAGGCAGCCTCTGCCACTATCCATCTTTGCATCCAGGTGTAAGGAAGCCAACTCCTCCATCGCCTTCCAAGCATTTGCCGACTCTCGGACCGCATCCTTCTGCGTCCTCCTGCTCAAGGCATCGGCCACCACATTGCCCTTTCCCTTAGTATAAGAGATTTCAAAGTCGTAGTCCTGGAGGAACTCCACCCATCTCTGTTGTCGCAAGTTCAAGTCCCGCTGGGAGAATATGTACTTTAAGATTTTGTGATCTGTGAAGACCACAAAGCATTCCCCGATGAGGTAGTGTCACCATTACTTTAGCGCAAAAACGACCGCTGCAAGCTCCAGGTCATGGGTGGCATAGTTCCGCTCATGGGGGCGTAGCTGCCTGGACCCGTAAGAGATCACCCCTTGTTGCTGCATCAAAACGCACCCCAGGCCCTGTCCTGAAGAATCACAGAATACCTCATAGTTCATCCCTTCTTCTAGTAATCCCAACACTGGGGCACTAACCAGCTTTTCTTTTAGGTAGCTGAAGGATGACTCGCACTGCTCGCTCCACACGAAAACCTGGTCTTTCTTGGTCAAAGCCGTCAAAGGGGCTGCTACCCGGGAGAAGTTGGGTACGAATCTCCGGTAGTAGCCTGCCAGTCTGAGGAAACTCCGAACTTCCGCCACATTCCTGGGTGCTTCCCAAGAAACAATTGCCTCAACCTTTGATGGTTCGACTGCTACTCCCTGCTCAGACACTAAGTGCCCGAGGAAGTGCACTTCTCGTGCCCATAACTTGCACTTTGACAACTTCCCATAGAGCTGGTGCTGTCGGAGGACCTCCAAAACTGTCCTCAGGTACTCTGCATGGTCCTCTTCTGACCTTGAATAGATCAGGATATCGTCGATGAATACCACCACAAACCGATCCAGATACTCCCGAAAGATGGAGTTCATAAGTCCCATGAACACGTCCGGGGCGTTCGTAACACCAAAGGGCATGACCACGAACTCGAAGTTCCCATACCTGCACCTGAATGCCGTCTTCGGGACATCGCTATCCTTTACCCTCAGCTGGTGGTATCCAGATCGCAGGTCGATCTTCGAGAACCATCCTGCTCCCTTCAGCTGGTCAAAAAGATCATCTATCCTCGGAAGAGGGTAGCGATTCTTGATCGTTACCTGATTCAGCCTCCTGTAATCGATGCACAACCTGAGGCCACCATCTGCCTTCTTTTCGAACAAGACTGGGGCACCCCATGGTGATGCACTTGGACGAACATAACCCCTCTTCATCAGATCGTCAATCTGTATCCGCAACTCCCGTAGCTCCGAAGGTGCCATCCGGTAAGGAGCCATCGAGATTGGTTGAGAGCCGGGCTGCAGGTCTATCCTGAACTCAATATCACGTCGAGGGGGTAGAGTCGTCACCTCCTCAGGAAAGACGTCCATAAATTCACGAACGATCTCTGGTACTTCCACCATTTCCGCATCTGTTGATTCTATCGTCAGTTCGGTCAATAAGGAGAGGAGAGGTTCCTCCCTCCTGTTTCCCTTCGGACAGCTCCGCTCGCCGGTGAAAGTAACACGCTGGCCGTCCAAACCGGAGAACACCACCCTCCTTTGGAAACAGTCGATGACGGCGCACACAGAATATAGCCAGTCGATGCCTAGGATGACATCGTACGACTGAATCTGTAGCAGAAGGAGATCCCTAACCGACTGATGTGGCCCTAACATCAGTCTACATCCCCGAAAAACGAACAACAAGTCGGTCTGACATCCAAATGGTGTTCTAAACACCAGGGGCACTGGAAGTCTCTCGGCATCTAGACCCAAGGCGCGGGCTAGACTGGGTGCAACAAAGGAGTGTGAAGCTTTGGTATCGAACAAAGCATAAGCAAGAGTGCTAAACACACTGATCGTACCTCGAACAACCTCCGTCCCTACTGGAACTGGTGCTTCTGCGGCGTGTAACTGTCCATGCCCATCTCCCCTGCCCCTCGGCTGTCGGCCACCTCCCCGACCACGCCCTGGTCGAGGTCCCTAGGGAGCGCCCTGAGGTCGGCCTCCTCCTCCAACGCCTGCCTGCGGATGAGCGGGAGCTTGCTGTCCCTGCTGCTACTGCTGGAAGGGTCTGGCTGGAAACTGCTGATGCGGCGGATGCTGGGGATGACTTCCACTACTGTACTGCACTTGATCGGGGCACTGACTCCGGAGATGTCCAGGGCTCCCGCAGATGAAGCACCGTGGTCCCGAGCCTGAAGGGAAAGAACGTGGGCCAGGGGATTGAAACCGAAACTACTGCGGTTTGCTCCCTGCGGGTTGGAACCTGGAGGGTCCCGATGCTGGAGGCCTGGTGCTGACGGCCTTCCCCTTCGATGGTCCCAGCTGGATCCCTTCTCGTGATAGTCCGCCCAGAGCATGCATTCTTTCCACCACTTCGGCCTTCTTCTGAACCTCTAAGTATGTCGGAAGGGTAAAAGGGGTAACAGCATACTGGAGGGAGGGTCGGAGCGCCTCCTCCAAACGTCTTGCCCGAGACTCCTCATCGGGAAAGAGGTCCGGAGCAAAACGCAGGAGGTCCTTGACCTTGATTCCATGTTCCCTCACGGACATGCTCCCCTGCTGGAGGGAGAGTAGCTCCTGCCTCTTCTCCGCCTTCATTGTCGAGGAGAGAAACTCCGCCCGGAACTCCTTCTCGAAATCCGCCCAGGCAACCTCAGACTCTTTCCTACTCCCCAGGTGAAGCATCCACCAATGACGTGCCGCTCCTCGCATCTGGCTATCAGCCAGAGGAACCCAGTACTCAGTCGGGGCCCGAATCAGGCTGAAGGCTATGACTAGCTCCTCCAGCCAGCCTTCCGTCTTCATATCGGAGGTGCTGCCCTCATATTTCTCGAGGGCCTATAGCTGGAAGGCTCGAAGAGTCTTCTGCCACTGGTCGTCCTCTTCCTCCCGATCAGCTCTCTGCCGATTGGCCAAAGTAGTCTCAGGAGTCTCGATCGCCTGTACCACGCGTGGTCGCCTTCCAGGTGCCATAGCTGCAAGGTAAACAAGGAATGCCTAAGCCCAGTAGTGAAAAGAAAGTCGTTCTTAAAACTTATTAAGATTTAATTTATTCTGAATTTCCCAAGATATCCCAGAAACATAAGAACACAAGTCTTTTATGATGCATGTACCTTTCCTAGGGTCTCTACCCTGCAATCAGTGTGGCCTCACTTGGTCGTTCGGTAGGTCCAGAGTCCTTGCATCGGACCACGGGGGGCCCTAAAATCCCGTGTCCTAGCCGGTCTTCCCTGGCCTAATTCACGCTCCAAGGTCACCCAACACAGTTGCCTTACCACCCCATGCAATACTCACTGTGCCTAACTCCATACTCCGTCCTATATCTCAACCATCACCTCAGATACCATTCTGTCACGACCCGCCTTCACCAAAAGGAGGGAAGGATCAGCAGGTTGCCAGGACCTTCCTTCTTTATGTTGAAGGAGAGATAATGACCCCCGAAACCCGCCTTCAATAGGCCCCGGAGTGGCGACTAGCACCAAGGGTATAGGAAATTCTCGCAAATGGAAGGCATTACCCTTTTTTTATTATTTTGGATCGGGAAATAGGACAAGTCAACCACCAAAAAGGGAAAAGAACAAGTGTATATAAATAAACCCAAACCAAGCCCACATGCATGTTTAAACAATTTTTATAACAAGGTACAAGTACAAGGAAGCTCAAAAGTACAATGCCAAAGAAAACAAGAGAACAACAATTGCACAACTCCAACTGCCCGACTAGTAGGGTCCTGCACGGCCCTGGTAGTCATCCTGGAAACCTGAAAGCAGTTTTATATACGTAGGGTGAGCATACAAGTACACTCAGTAGGGAAGATACTAAGACTCTCGTGCACAAGTGGGGGAATGTACTAAAGTCCCGTGAGAAAGAGTAAACCAAACACCTAACAAGGAAAACTATCCACCCCAGACCTCACCAAGGCTCTCTCCCCAAATAACGCAAGTCAAGTAATATATATGTAAGAGAGCATCGATGTTTGGGTACCCCGCGCCACTTTCCCACTGGTTATTGAGACATCCTACGCATCGGACCAATCCCTCCATTCTCACCGCAGTCCCACCGCCACACCCGCCCGCACACACCTGGGCCACAACCACACGCAGTCCCACTGCCGAATCCCGCCCGCACACACCTGGGCCACAACCACACGCATTCCCACTGCCGAATCCCGCCCGCACACACCAGGGCCACAACAACACGCAGTCCCACTGCCGAATCCCGCCCGCACACACCTGGGCCACAACCACTGCCACCCCCGAAGACACCTGGGCCTCATCCCGAAGACACTTGGGAAACCACCTGCCGCACACAGCTGGTCAACCACCACAACACCCCACCCGATGGTTCTTGGGATAATAATGGACTTCAGGCCATCACAGCCTACCCGAAGATACTTGGGCTATCCGGGAAAGGGAGCAGAAAAGGAGCTAATAACTATCCACTAAGGATAGTGTTGGGAAAAACACCATTCCCCCATAAATGGGGGTGTTTGGCACTAAGTGCTCAACTTGGGTGGGGCGCGAATAAGAAACACAAAGCTACAAGTATAGATATAGGTAACAAACACTCACCCAAATCTTAGGTTTTCCTAGCCAACCTACAGAACACGACACCACTGCGTCCGAGTCACAGTTCACGACTCTTGCCCACAAAACCATTTGTCCCAATTCTTGTTTCACGTTCAGTTAAAAATGTTCAAATGATTTTAAGCACTACTGGGCAACTACCATAAGAATAACCAAGGAAAGTGTCAAAAGCAAGGATCAACCAAAACACTCACACCCGGTTTTGTTAACAGAGGATCTCTCCCCAAATTCATACAACCACGAAGAGTATAAAAGAACAGGGGATCCCATCCCCTCCCACATTTCCAGCAGTAGGCCCGAAAGGAAAACAACCAACCACCACTACCAACACAGTCAGGGATTTTCAGATTTAAACGACTTAACACACTCCATGATTTCCAAATCCGTGTGTTCTAACCGGGAATTATCACAGAAGGGTTGATCCTGGTGCTTTCAATTATTCAGCCAGATGTACGAGATTAAAAAATTTCACATCAGGAGTTCACAAATTCAGTAACCCATTTAAAATATCACGAGGGGATTCATCAGTGCACATACAACGACCACCAACAACCTCAATTTTCAGAAACATAAACCAGTACAACAAGGGAAAGATCATAGGATAAAGCATAACAACGATCATAACCCCTTCCCCTTCTTTCTTTAGGACTCCGTTTATTATCTTCATTTAGGTTTGGTTCAACCCATTCCATAAGGACAAGAATAAAGCCCACCCCGCATGATACACAGAAGTGAGAGACAAAAGAAATTCCCTACTTGTTGATAGATGATCGACGTTTAGGCCGGGGGCGCGGAACTTTACGGATAACGACGCGGCAGCCCCGATGCACCCGAAGAGCCACGATCGAAGAAGGGGGAAGCCACGGCCTAACCCTTAATTTATAAGAGCTGGGGACGGTTGAGATGAAAACACAAAACCACGTAAGACGAGGGAGTCATGGGTTGACCACGTGGCTTGACTCATCATTAAAGGCGCTGGGTGGTTTAAACCGACCCATGAATTAATGAAGCATTTAATTAAAACCTTTGTGCGTGTTTCAGATTTCCAAGATATTTTTAACAAGGCAGAATAGGGTTTAAAACCCTATTTGCGAAAAAGGAGCGTTACTGGAACAACTTGGCAAGGCCAGGCGACGTCGGCCGGTCTCACCGATCGGTCTCACCGATCGACACCCTTTAAGGATCCGGATTTTGGAAAAGGAAGGGACCAAGGGGGGTCTGGGTCATCACAATACTGTTAGCCCGAAGAAAAGAATAATGGAATTTGGACTAGGTAGTCCACCTCTAAACCTACCAGAGATAGAACATCTTTTAGATGAGGAAGAAGAAGGTGAGACTGATGAATCAACCACTGAGGAGTATGAATCCAGTAGTACAGATAGTTCATGTGAGAGATCTGTTAATAATGATGATGATGAAGGAAATGATGATGATGAGGGTGATACTGATGGTGATAGTGACAGTAGTAGCAGTTGAAGTGGTAGTGGTGATGCTGATGATGCTAATACTCGACCTATAAAAGGTCAGAATGTAATCCAAAATGATCCTCAACCCCAACCAAATGTGCAATAAAATGACTCTAAGGCTGAGAGAACCGAATAGTTATTGAATGATGAGGATGAGGAAGTCCCTTTTAAAAATTCTAGAAGAGCTCAGTTTGTGAAAACTATTTATCCTTCATGAAAAGCCGCATGGGAAGAGAATCTAGGTCTTACTATTATGGGATTTGACTATCCAGAGGAAGAGAAAGATGAAGGAATGGATATTACAGGAGTAAGTGACTCAGTTAAGGATAGATTATTTGCTGAATATATGCAAGTGACATTAGACAGATCATGTCCTTCTATTTCTTATTCCAGACCAGATCCTTCTGTTTCTCAAGCTAGATCCAGTCCTACAATTGCTCAATCTGATTTTGATAGATTTAAGGTTGAATTTATTCAAATAGTTAGAGAGACTATGAAAGATGAGTTATCTCTTGTTCCTGCTCCTGTACTTGTGAATTTATCCAAAGCTGCTATGGATGATTTGGATCAAAGAGTGGTAAGCCTTATCAAACCGGACCAGTGAAATTATAGTGAGTCGATTGGAAGGCACATTACCTCTTTGAATCAAACACTTACAGATTTAGGTAGTAACTTGGTTTCTCTATCAGGAGAGTTCAGAACAACCATCTCTGGTATGATGGATGTGTTAAGAAATCTGATAGAACATCTAAAGAAGTCAGATTTGAGGAAGTTGAAATCTAAGATCACTCAAGTTGTTGCTCTGGCTAGTTCCCCAAAGGTGACCAATATTACTGGCCATGAGATTAATATTGTAAATGATGTTGTTAGAGAAGATATGGCGGCTCTTGGAATGATTTTGGATTTGGATTCATTGAAAAAGATGAAAGATCATAGTGATCATATTCATAAATTGGTGTAGTTGTATTCAGTCAATGCTACCAATGCTCAACAAGATATTAAGGATAAAGTAGATAATTATTTCTCTATGATTTACACCAAGCATGAGTTGAATCATCATTTTAAATTCCTAGATGAAAATTTGAGACTCCCTCCAGTTACTCATGAATTTAAGGCTCAAGTTCAAAAATTCAAGGATTTTAATCCTACTTTGGAGTGTTTCATGTAGAATATGGATTATTTTGAAAATTCTATGAAGTATAGTGAAGAAGTAATTTAGGACTTCGTCAATTTGCTCAAACCCTACCTTCATGTGCAAGCTAAGGCCATTGTTTTTCCAACTACTGAGCCTCTTAATTCATCAGATGTTTCTCCTGGACAGATGTATGTCTCTCAAGATCTCTCTAGTATTCATCTAGTCTTTCAACAGACTCCTTCAGAAAGATCTTCTACTACTCAGTAGGTGACCTTAGAACCCACAATTCATCCAGCTAGAGTCATCCTGCCTCCTTTCAATATCTAGCCAGTTCATCCTTCCACCCAGCCACCTTTGGGACCATCCATTTCACCAACTACCAATGGAAAATCTCCCTTGAACCCCAAGAAATAGGTGTATCTGTCAATTTTTGATAGGGTGTCTATTTTTTGTATGTTTCACTTTTGTATGTGATTTTTTACACTTTTTCAAACCTTATTTCTTTGTGGAATCTTCTTGCTTATCTTCCTTCTCTCTTCTTATTGCTAATCCCAAAGGGGGAGAAATCAGGGAGATCATGCATATGAGTGGGTGAACTGAATGTGCATATGAGCCCATGCTGGATATTTATTACATGAATGCATATATATAGGGAAAAATCCGTGGGAGTAATGGTTAATGGGGTGAATGAATTGTATTATCTAACATATATTATATGGGGTGAATGACTCCATTATATAAGTTCTACTTGCTATTTTAACCCTATTTTATCTTTTGGCATATATTCTTTTTATATAGGGGGATCATACTGAATGAAATAATATCTTCTCTCTTCATTTATGTAATTGATTTGCGATTAGCAAAAAGCAGGATATTGTTGAACTCTCTGTAAGATGGTTATTTTAGTAATCCCAAATCATTGTTGTATTTATGAAAATTTAGTCTTTTGTTCAAATTGTTCTAAATATGTTTATACTTTTGTTAAAATTGTTCTAAATGTGCTTATATTTGTTTATTTCATGTTTACATATGTTTATCTATGTGAATTTATGTTTTACTGTTGACCTGAAAGTATTATGGAATAAAATAGACACTTTGTGAAAGTTCCATGTTATTTTCTCACCCTTAATTATATCCTTGTCGCACCGATGATGAACTGTCGCACCGATATGATCAATCGCACCCATGGAAATGGTCACACCGATGAAGAGAAAGTCACTGATGACAACGGTCTCACCAAACGGTCTCACCGAGGAAGAGCATGTCACCGATGACAAAGGTCTCTCTGAACGGTTACACCGATGAAGAGCAAGTCATCGAGGAAAACTGTCTCACCGAACGATCCCATCGATAGTAATTGTCGCACCGATGGAAATGGTTTTGCCAATGTCTACCAAAAGTCTAAAGAGATACTGATCGTGAGCTATCGATACCGATGATCATGAACTACTGAATCCGATGCAGCCTCAAAATGACTCACCGATCTCACGACTCATTGATAGTCATAAAAACAGTTTGAATTTCTATTAACTCATATTTAATTCCAATGGTCATATTTTATGTTTTTAATTCAACTAATGATATTTAATGTTAGTTGTTGGCATGTCATGGGACCGTACCTCATACCTATGAAAATGTAATCATTCCCATTGCTGGAACTTGTGGAATAAAAGGAATATCGAGTTGAATTAATAAGTGTGTGCGTGAAAAGGAATAGAGATAGAATTCATCAATGCACATACATACATGAAAAGAATAACAAATGAGGAACTAAAAGAATAAATTGCAAGACCTTCAACAAAATATCATTTATGAATCCCAAAACATCTGAAAAACACATGAATAACACTGGAAACTAGAGAACACACTCACTTGTGAAGGACACCAAGCTGAACCACAATACTCTACTTTTCAATAGAATAACCATATAAGGACTCATAAGCATTTTTGATGAATCCAACTAGTCCAGAGATTCACTGCTAATCTCTAGAGAATTTTAAACTCTTACTTACTCTCTCTAAGTGATTCATTTATTTACATTTTGAGTAGTGTGTGTACTCTGTATTCATTACACACACACTCTCTCATGTGTTGAACTAGAGGATACTAAATCCTCATTCCAAACTCCATACATCATACTGTATCCCACTGAGGATTGTGGTAGAGGTCAAGTGTGACCTGAACAGCCTGTGTGATGTTGTATTTGTTGTCCCACGAAGAATAGTGGTAGGGGTCTTAGGACCTGGACAGTCTTTGTATTGTAGTTTACCCCGATCCAGGTTGTGGATCAACTTTTATATAAATTTTTGAGAGGACTAAGTCTCTGCTTGAGATTGAACCTCTTGGTTATATATTCTATAATTTTTAATGTAATTCTAATGTATACTAAATATATCTTTTATATTCCACATCTATTACATTGAAATTCAAAACTATTTTAATGTTACTTTGATAAATAAATTAGCAAGTGTTTATACTTGTTGTGAACCAGTAGGTTATCTTGAGAAGATAATTTATGCTTTGATTAAATTGACTGAGATCTAATGAATCATTAAGAAGACAAATTAACATTTACAATCTGTATAAATTAACTACGGTTTAACATTGTTTTTAATGTGGGGGAATTTAAGAGAAACCCTTTCTAACAGAAATTTTAATTGGAACTCAATTCAACCCCCTCTTGAGTATCCACTCCCACCAACAGAATTTAAATTAAGAACCTATATGAAAGGATATTGGATAATGGATTTAAGCAACATCGAGTAATTTAACCTAATAAATCTATTTCTTGAGTTACCATATTTAAATCCTTCAGAATTATACATGTTTTAACTAATAACCATGGAATTGAAAATTTAATTATTGATGGTTAAATATACTTCCCAAATTGAAACCATCGGGAGGATGTATATATTAAATAACTATAAAAGTTTGGCAACTCCAAGTAATGAAAAAAGGACTTGAATGATGCATATATATGTTTATGGATTTAAGTATGAATCGAGGTCATGTGATATTTGATTTTATAATTCCATAAAAGATTATTATTTCATTTAGAATGAATGTGAGTTAGGCCTTTACAAAAATTATATTGATAATGAATAATTAATCCATGTTTTAATGACATATTACATATTGGAATTGAAATACTAGTTTTTCATTCTGTTAAGGACAAGATAATAATTTATTTTCCCTAAAAGAAAATTGGTGAAGAAAAATTAATTTTAGGAATTGGGATCATTTGTGGTGGATAAATTTTTATTCATTGAATAATTAAAGGTATAAAAAAATTTCTATAATAAAAGTATTTACTATGGACAAAAATAGTAGGTGATTGTTTTAAATGCCTCGTGGTATAATTATTTCCAAAAAATGTGTTCTCATAAGAATAGTACAAAGAGATAATATGTATGTTCCCATACTATTTAGAGATATGATCAATTCTATTTTCCATGTTATACACTGGACAAGAATTTTCCTACACATTGAGAATTATATTCTAATATCAATATGAACTTTTTAAAAACTGTGGTACTTTATAAAGGATATCATTATATATATGAGTTTAAATAATGATATTTTCTTTATGTATGGAGTGGATTTGGATATCTTCATTAGTGGTTTTACTAATTCCATTTATAAAATATATCAGAATTTTTTATGATGTTTTCTGAATATGTTTTATGTATCAATGATATATATTTGAGTTGGAAGTGTTTAGATAAAATTTTTGTCACCAATTACAAAAAATATTTCGACTGTGTATTAAATTATTATAAATCAAAATAATGAGTTTCTTTATGAAAAATTAACTAAGTAATTGATGTGGTACATAATAGTGAAGAATATATCACAGTATATTCTGATTATACTATAGTGATGACTCTTTCAAAACATTCAAGGTCACACCAATGAAAAAAGAAAATACATTTGATGTATCATATAACAATGTATTTTTTAAATTAGTTGAATATATTTTTAGTAGAGTTTTACATAATAAATCCTAGTATAACCTTGAATAAAGGGAAATATTAGTATAATTTAGAGTATCAAGTGAGGGAGTTCCAGTGGGAGGCCATATGATTTAGTACCATAGAACTACCATATATTTAATTTATGATAATCAATATTAATAATTTTTAATAAAAATAAAATCTTCATCACATAATTAATTTTCATATATTTTACATAATATGTGAAAATGACCTATGTGTGTTAGTAGTAATGAAATTTCATAGCTATTCTCTATAATGATGAGAAATCATATGTTCCACTACAGTATTATTAAGTATATGTCATATAGAAAAATGAAATAATTATAAGGTCACAACTGATATGCGATAATTGGGTTGGAGACTCATAGGACATTGATGAATTATATAATGGTAAACAGAATTGGTAATATCATGTGAATGAAAATTTGAGATCATGGCCCACTAGTTATAAATATAAATTTATATATTTCATTAAATATTCTTATCTATGGACATGTGTGTTGATCCATATTCATTATGGTTTCTGTTAATAGATGTTATGAGTCATAAAATTATATGTATTTATGAAATATTTATCAACTTATGTTAATGGGAAAGTATGATATGTTTGGTGTATCGTGAGTCATATTTCAATTTTTAATAATCTGCGAAATTATTTAAACCATTTTTTATTTAACAAATGTTTATGTCTTATTCAATTTTCTAAAAGTGATACACCCTATGTAAGTCTATAGACATTGTGCTATGTAGGTAAGTTATATTTCCACAATGTAAATGATAATGATATTGAACACATGGGTTTATGGAACCAGCATGTCACTTACATGGTTAGATATATCATGATATAGAGATTATACTAAATAGTATGCATATATAAGAGGTTTTATGTTATTTCAACCATAAATTCATTCTATTGGTGAATTGGTATGTTATGACATGGAAACATTGTAAATTTGGCATGTTCTCTGAATTACAAAATTAAATAGGTCTAGAGAGTCATGCACTGAGTGTATCAATAATATTTTTTAAATAATATTATTATATTTTTATTTTACACATTGAACAATTATTATACCCCAGTATGGTTTATCAATTTTAAATTATTTCTTAAACTGATATATTCTGTGGCTAGTAACATGAGAGAGTATTTGATTGAGGAGATTATTTAATAAATATTTATTTCCTATTTATTGAATATAATATTTTTTATTATTTATTGAATAATAAAGTGATATTTATTTTTTAAATAAATTGGCATCATACACGCTTAGATTCATATTTTTCCAGAATTATCAAACAAGTATTACAGTCTACTAAGATGTAGTATAAATGAATTATTATTTGAAAAAATAATATTTAATTAATTCATAACCACTTCATAAGTAATGAAATTATAATATTATTATTATTATATGCACATGGTTTCGTAGGGACTAGTGAAATAATATATGGAATTTTTTCCATTATTATTTTATAACTCCAGTTGAATTTAAACATAATTATAAAATTTTATTAGGGATTAATTTTCATTCTATTTCACAATGAAATAAAAATAACTTTCTATCAAATCCCTAGATAGATAACTATACATAAATAAATATTAAGAACAATGAGAAATCATCCTCCCTCTCCAATCCAATGTCTAATGAAATTAGGGAGAACACTTTTTGAATACATTATTACGATGATCAAATATGAATGACACAATCATTAGAATATACCATGCCATCACCATTATATTCATGTGGTGAGGTTGAGAGGATCATAGAAAACGTGTGGATCACCACTTTGGAGATTATACTCTTAATTACAATAACACATTGGTATTATGACAGAGAGACTTTGTTAGATCCATCAACAATGAAAAAATTCATCCCAATGTAATTTGTTAATTTATTAAATTAATTATAAATAATATGTGATTATCTCAGTTTCGTTTTAGCATTATCATTTCTATTAATCTTTGATTCAATTTCATTGATCACAACATTTATCATCACTGTAAATCCCAGAATAATAATAGATTATTGAAACATACATGTCAATCAATCATAATACAGTTCTTCCATTGTGAAAAAATAATGATTGAATGGATATTTTAGAAAAACCATATGTTGATGGATGATATAATATACTAAAATAAAAAATTTGGATGTAGTGAATGATGAATAATTCTCTAAATATCAATATACAACTCAAATCTTGGTCAAATAAATTAGAATGTGGTACTCCATGAAATTTTACCCTTTCCTTAATATATATTCTAAAAATATTATTAGGATAGAAATCATGTGTGATATAAATTAAGAGTTTTTTATTGGTAATGTGATCAACAAAATCCCAAATATATATATGGTCTATGGATATTTTGGGGAGTCCAAAGGCAAAATATATTGTTATTTTTTACCATTTACATTAAGGTATGGGTAATTATTATTACATCCCCTTATTATTTGTCTCCCATCCTATACATTATAACATACCAAACACTAAAAAACATATTCGGTAATATCACACATCATCTTATCCCACTAGAAATAATATTTCAAATATTTATACATCATCAAAATTCAAGATTGAAAAAATAATGATTCACTATGAGCTTCATCAAGTAACTATTTCTTCAAATAAGGTAATGATAAGAAACATTAAGGGTTATTCATACTTACCATTCTATTATAATCATGGTAGATCATAGACACATTTCTCACCTTATTTCTCTTCTCAAAATATTCCTTTAGTGATTTTTTATTATTCCCATACTTTTATTGTTATATACAATTTTGAGAATGATTATATTTATATACTTCCACTAAAATATCCAAACACATCATTTGAAAATCAATATATAATGCATCTTTGGTGATCCTCATCCAACAAAATCTTGTATGATCCTTTTTGGTGTCAATCCCCTTAGAAACATTAGTTCCACAACCACACCCACATGTATTACGCATATAATGATAATTTACTAGAAATATAACATTCATTTATTTACCATAACATAGGATGTTCTCCTATATATAGGTTTATAATAAGGGTTATCACTATACTATTCTCATCCATGTTTTGAAAGGTAACTAAATGTTTTTGTAATTCCTACTTTAGAAAATAATAATTTTCACACACAAACATTAAATCATGTTAAATTTTCATTCAATAAAGAAGTTAAAAATAGCAAAAAAAACTTGTATAGGTTGAGTGTCTTTAGAAACATGGATACATCAAATAAAACATCATAATAGATATATACAATCTCCTACAATGTTCTCCATAACAATTAATATTTCTTATACATGTAAAACATAAACCCACTAATCAAAACCTATAGAAATGAAACATAGTACAAGAAGATATAAAATAATCCCTATTGTTAAACAATTAGATATAAATGGTCAATTAATCATTGAATAATAATAAGGGTTAAATATCCTGAGCATAACATTTGAAAACCAAATCAACCATCTCACATATCAGAACCTTGAGTCATTCCGTGTAGTTTGGAAGTTTATAATAAATTAATCGAAAAGAAATGAAATATCATTATCCATGAGAGAAAAAATTTTATTGAGGAATATATTTTTGTATAAAAATATGCATCTAAAATCATTTCCATATTTATGGATCAGTTCCAAGACAATAATAATGCGTTAGGTTCCTTACACCTTCCATCATATCCTTATTTAAGGTTATCATCAAAGAATATCACAGAAGACATAGTCACTTACTAAAATACATTGACTCCCAAAATTTAAGTCTTTATTATCACATGAGATATGCATATTTACCTAATGCATTTGAATGAAAAATAATTTTAAGGCCACCTATCAAATTATTAAAAAACATTTATATGTGTTACACAAGATAAAAAACCTACATATTTTTATATCATATAGAAATGATATTGGTTTCATAAACATTTCATCATATCCTTAGTGAAAAAACCTTGAAAAATAATTTGGTTTCATAAACGTTTCATAATAACTTAATAAATAATGTTGGAAAAAATATTCATAGAATAATCCTATAATGAAAAAAAAATTATTTTAGGTTTTTGAATGAATAAATTCATTATTATGTTATTGATTTATAGAAATAACATGCACTGTATAAGTTTTTTTTGACTATTCTATATTCTATTAGATTTATCATACTATTAAACATCATAATCATTTATAATATAACTATTATACCATGACCATTGTGATTATTATACTATGGGTTTTGATAATTCTTAATTGTCCTAGAAGAATTTATTAATGGCCTTGAATAATGGGATCATAACTTATGTGTATTATTCATATTATCTTTTAATGGATATTTCATAACTTGAATTTTTCCATGACCAATACCAAGAATAAATTGTTCATATAATGTATTATAAAAACTATTTTTAATTGAAAATAATGATTTTCATGATCACGTAACAAACCATGTTCGCTGAGTCGCCCCATAAATGTGTCACTATCACACACCATAATCAGAGGTATTGCACTGGACTAATAGGGGAAAATGGTTCTAGCCAATAATAATTTTATTTTTATATTTAAATATTACATAATAATATTGACCATATTTATCAATATTTATTATTAATTGAGAAATTATTAAACAATGATATGGATAGAAATTATAATTCCATAAGATGAAACACAAATTTTATTTTGTTGAATTATATTGTATCAATTAAGACATAATTAGTTATGAATTTAATAATGTATGAAATTTTTCGTATAAAAATATAATTATTAAATAATAATAATATATATATATATTATTATTTAATTTTATTAATTAAAATAAACTTTTTATAGGGGTTAGAAAACTAATATTTAAAAAACAATTATTTTCCGCAAATGAGGCTTTTTATTTAAACGGGTAAATTCTAAAATTTATGTAAATATTTTGACTAAATATTTTTTTGATAAATTAAATATAAATTTTGAAATAAAAATTCTCAAATTATAAAAAATTGTATTTTCCCAAATTTTATGTTTTAGTATAATTTTTAAGGAAATATTAAATACTATATAAATATAAATTTATTATATTAGCATCTTTAAAGGAGAAAGGTGATGTAATAATTTCTATAGACAGTAATCATGAACACAATCATGTTTCACCTTTAAAATAATGTAATTATATTTATATTTTATTAATAGAAAAATCCCTTCATTAATTATCCAAAACTAATGTTATATTTTATTGTTATAAAATGAAGTATTTATAAACATGAATTACTTCTATATCACCTTGGGTATTAATTTAATGATTTCATCTATATTATATATGAGATATTCAAATCCACAAATGTTGGGAAGAAAATATTGTGAAAACCCATGGTATACTTTTCTTATTAGATAAATATGTTATATAGAGTCCAAAAAATATGTTTAAAAATTATTATGTAATTCCCTATACTTTTTCAATTTAAACACACCCAGACATCTATTCATATTTAGTCAATTAATCTTGAGTATAAAGTACCTATTCCTTTCCCTTTATATAAACCTCCCTAAGTGTCTCATTCTCTTAAGAAGATCATCCCATGATTTTAGAAGTGCTATCTCAAGGTAAGGGATCCTCTCATTCTCTTTGTTATTAATGAAAATTCATTATATAATACATTTCATTTTAAAAAAATTTATTTTGGTATATGTTTTCCTAAATATCTATTGTATTATTTATTAGTTATAATTTATTATAGGCCCATTTAAATGTCATATAACCATTATATGAATCTTTATTTTTCATCATTAGGTTGTCATAATTATACTATTTTTTATGTTGAACATTTATGTTTTTATTAAAAATCTCCATTCCCACTAATGAATATTCACATAGATGTACATATCGTTAATTTATTTTATAATTATTTGTGTGTAACTAACACTCTATAATCATGGGATTTAATGTGATAAAAGGGATCCTTATTTTGAATGATCTATGTAGATTAGTTGTGCTTGTAAATGATATGAATGTTGTAGGTGGGACTATAATTATATAGGCCTACATTGAATAGTGTAATATTTTTGTCTCAGGACAAAAAATTGGGATTATGGAGTGAACTTAATAATTTAAGGGACTCTACCAACCATTTGAAGATGTTCTGGAAGTTAACTTAACAAATTATTATGTCGTGTTTTATTTTTTTCCACATTCATATGTTACCATTACATTTTCATCATAAATCATGAAAATTTGTTCATGTTTATTATTCTAATGAATTTTATGTCGCATTTATAACCCTATTTACTCCCATGTATAAATTTTATTATTATATTCATTTAGTGGTCCCTTACAGATATTTATATCTCACCCCTTTCTTTTCTTCCCAGGTTATCTGATGTATTTATAGAAGATAAAATGAATATAAAGGCATGATTCAAAGTTTTTAAGTAATAATGTCATAAAAAAATTTATGTAATTATTTAATGGACCTGTTTACACAAATAAACTTGGTATCACGATATTCTGGAGTGGTATTATGTGCATCCTGATGTAATAAATCATTAAATAATGTGTTTTAATGATACGACTGTCATTGTTGATATCTGGGAATAGTAAATTTATTTTTAGAAAATTTATTAGATGACCCTAGTGAAAGTCATAAGTATATTGAAAACATAGTAAAACAAAAATAAATTTTATTTAATTATAGAATACGTTATTTAAGAAAAGAACACTTTTTAGATAAAACACTTGGATGTGGTGGTATAAAATTTATTAATAGTGGAAATAAATTAAAAAATGGTTCTTTCAGGATAACTCAATTGACACATTATGCCAAAAATAATCCATGGGGCATACCCAGTTTTACATTTTTTGGGGATATTAATAGTTAATTTTATAATCTTCTTATAAACCATTCTGAATGAAACAAAATATACAGATAATATTTTATTTTAGGAAATATTTCATGGATAATTTAGATTAAAATATGCAATCTGAAAGGATAATGGATATATATTATTTATGATTTATCCCTTATATGTTTATAGTTTCCATTTTTGTGTGTAATAGTTTTCAAATACTCCACAGAAATCCTATTTTGGATGAAATAAGTTATTATAAATATATTAGAATAGTGAAAGGTTATATAATCCGACAATAATGGATTCCAAATGTCTAATGATACTTTAGTTTTATACGTTAATTCACATGAAAAATGTTTTTTAGAATTATTATAAACCCACATAAATACATCGAAGTCTTGTTATTGTTGAATATTTCTACATGGTCACCTATTTCACCACATGTGTATAAATCTTCCCCTATTCATAGTTTTAGGATTATATTTTTAGAATATGTTAAGATACTCTCTTTACCATAATTTGATATAGTTTAATGTGTATATTGGATTTAATTTTTTAGAACCAACATAAATTTCCATGATATGTTAATAACCATTCGTAATATGTGTCATCATCAATTTATATAAATGTGAAAGTATGAGGATGAATATTTATTGGTATCATTATCTCCAAAATATAAATTATTAGCCTATAACCATGTGTATCTAAGTCCAATTATTAATAATAAGGAAAAGATTATCCCTGAAAAAATGATCATTATGAGGGAATACATTGATTTGGTCCTCAAATAATTTATTGTCCTTTATCAATGATATGGGTTTGTGTTCTCAATTGATCTTATACCTAGTGATTTTCCAATATCCATGTCTCCATAAAAAATGGACACTATTTAGACTGAGTAACTATATATGTAACTGTATGAGAATATAGTTAAAGGGTTTTTTACCCAACTAATTCATAATGGGGTGTAATGATCCCCTTCTCAATGATGATATATGTGTGAATACACCACTTTAATGTTTATAAAGATATAAAAAATATCATGATAAATAACAGGTATCCTCTAACACAGATTGAAAATTTTTTCAATCAACAATGTTGAGGCAAGTACATTATATGGTAGATATTTTTTTTGGGATATTATCATGTAATTTTGAAGAAGGGGGATGTCCCCAAGGATAATTTTCTTATATGATATGACACTATGATTTTATTGCGATTTCATTTGGACGAACTAATGCTCCAACTATCTTCCTGAACATTAATACTAGAGTCTTTAGTTAATAACGAAAACAATTTGTGGAAGTCTTTATAAAAGATAATATTATTAACTCCAAGATAAATGATTTACATTATGATCATTTAATTTATATATTGAAGAGCACATGAAATGATAATTTATATGAAATTAAAAAAATGGATGTTTTTAATGGATAATGTAAAATTACTTGGGATCCTTCTCACTGGGGAATGGATATATATGGATCCTTGAAAAATTGAAAATTTTATTCATGAACAAGACCAAAATTTATTATATAATAATCCAATTTTCATGGACCATCGGGATACTATCAATTATTTTTGGGAGACTTCTAATGATATTAAATACCCCTAAACAAGATAACATTTATATGGATCTTTTTTTAATAGAATTATGAATGTCATTAATTTTTAAAAGGTATGGATAAGAGGATAATCATTGCAAAACATTTCAACATTACCCACCCAATTTAAACAATTTTTGATATAAAATTATGCATAAAAAAGATCATGGGTTGAGTACTCATGGAAGAAGAAAAATTGATATCTTATAACAGCTGAAAAATTATATTCTAATGAGAATAAGTATGAAACTCATGATATATAAATTGATGAAGTAATATTATAAATGATTATTTGGTGAGAAAATCTATATGAAAAAAACTAATATATATATATATATGTCATTAAATTCTCAAGTATATATTCACAAAAAAAAAGAACATAACATGAACCAAAAATGGTGGTTAGGTTTGATAAAACATTATCACTATTCAATCAATTACTATCCATTTAAAGGAATCATATTGGAATATTCTATATGTAGAAAGGATCATGAAATACTATCCATGATGAGGATTTAAATGGATATAATATTATTGGTCATGAAATTGATGGTTAGGGGAATAATAATATGATATCCATCATACCTTGTGAAAATATCTTCAAAACCACCATTCATTTGTGGACCATGGAAGCCTAGAATAGCGATGATCTGCTAAAAAAAGGGTATTAAATATTTTAATGATAAACATTTATAAAAAACTAATTATATGATTTGGACCCTGGATACATGTCCCATAATAACAACTAATGAAGATGGAACTTCTGGAGGATTCCACAAATAATACTTCTCTATTTATCTATGAAGTACTAATATGTATGGTCAGATATACTATAAATTCATGCAGGATGACATGAGGAGTGAATTTTTTTAATATTTATCTTTTTTAATTGGATTCCAATAAGTCAAGGATGGCCTATAAATGTTTTTGCTTATGATAAATCCATTTTTACACTATAATTTAAATGGTAAAACCTAACCATGTATTTTGTTATACGACATACATAACACCTAAAAATAATAATTCTATCTATGTGGTAGTTGATCAACATACAATTTTGGATCTTTAAATTCATATCAAGGAATATTTTTCCCTAAACCAACCTTCTAATGGATAGTTAATGATATTGGAAAGACCTAATTATGTTCAAGTATCTATTATATCTGAGATAGATTTAAGGATTACATCAAGATTCTAGAGAATCCTTTAGTATGAATTGGATACAAAGCGGAGTTTTAGTTATATTTATCCCCCTCTAATAAATAGTTAATCTGAGATAAATATTCAAACTCCAGTGTAAATATTGAAAATATTTTCAACATATTTACATGGATTTGGGGATAAAAATCTTCTCCTATCAGAGTTATTATATATAAATACTTAGTATTTTTGAATTCAAATGGAGAAATGTGAGGCTATTTATGGGAAGAGTTGTAAAACATTGACCCACATGGTTGAATATGGAGAGCGTAAATAAATAGGACCTTATATTATCCATTATATCATTGAGGAGGATTAAAATATTCATCTTCATATGAAATCCACAACAAAATAGAAAATATATGTAGGCAATTGTCTAATATTCCTATATTTTGAGGTAAAAGATAAATGTTTACATAATATATCATTATAAATTAAATTATCAAGGTTTCGGATGATTGGAAAGCTTAGACCAAGATAAATTGACCACATTAATCCCCTTGTTCTCGTCAATTTGGTGACTTATCTTCATGAAATCTCTCATAACCTATATCTGGTACAAGACGTGTTCCCTGAATCCCTCTTGAAATATACATACATAACCCTAAACATGTAATGAATCAATAAGTGGTACAAATGAATAATTATAATTAATATGAGTATATACTAATTAATATCTAATATCCTAACTACAATTTCCATTAAATAAGGTATTTCAACCGATCAAAGTATTGTGAAGTAAGCACTAGTTTGAGGAAGCAACATAGGAACTGGTATATGTGATGAAACCAAAGTACTCTAATCTATTATAGTGTATGAAATTATAGCTTTGATGTAAATTTTATTGAGGGGTAATTAATGTAACAACCCATACATTTATTTAATTAATTATCTTTTTTATTAAAGAAATACATTATTATAGAATGTATTTATAAAATAAACTCACACGTGATTTTTTATTTTGGACCTTTAAACGGTTAGTCATATTTTAAACACTGTAAAATATCATATCCATTTATAATATAGTTTTTTAGTGATCATAAGAATTATTATATTATAGTTTATTATAATTTCTAATTTAAATGGACGGAAAAATCAGTGACCTCTAAAAGTAGGATCATACCATATGAAGCCCATTGATATGAGATTATGAGGGATATGGAATAATTTAGAATTTACCTTGACAAATCCAAATCACTGATTCAATATATTGAGCCTGAGTGAAATTATTTGAGGGACACTTTTAGGATTAGTGATGTCATGTCACAAACCATGTTCACCGAACCACCCTAATAATTTTTCAATGTCACACACCAAACTCTTAGGGGAAACATTGGTGTAATAATAGGCTACATATATTGAACATAACATTTTGATTTTTTAAATTTTTATTTTTAATAATATAACAATAATTTTTTTCAATTTTCTTATTAATTTATAAATTAAATGTCAATGAGAATGATAAAAATTAGATATTGATAAGATTAAAAACAAATTTTATATTTCTGAAATTTGTTATTTTAAATTAGAAAGAATTTTTTGACAAATTTAAATTTTTTATAAAATATATGGTATTTAAATAATAAATTCACATTAAATATTATTAATGTAAATTAAAATGATAACATTTTTTTTAGGAAGTCCAATGTAATTTTTATAATGGTCAGGAGACTATTACATTCAAAAAACTAGTATTTTCCAACAAAAAAAGATCTTCATTTAAAAGTATAAAATATAAAATTTAGAGATTAAATTTGATAAAATAACTATTATTTTCAAATTAAAAATGCTAATATTATACAATGTATAATTTTTCATTAAATTTATATACAGTAAAAATTTTGGGTAAAATTTTAATATGGTATAAATATGTGGTGTGTATTCTTAAATCATAAAATCCTATATGTTATATAATAAGTACTAAAAATAATAAACAAGACATGAATTGTGTTCTCTATTAAAAATAATGTTTTTTAGAGTATATTATTTATTTTATAAAAACATAATGATTCTTGTAAAACTATGATATATTTTAATGTTTTAAAATCAATTATTTATAAATGTGACCCACTTCCACATTAACAAAGGAATTTTCTTAATAATTTCCAATCATGAAATTACAAAATAATGATAAAACCCAATATTTTATTGAAAAATTGTCTTAAACCATACGAATTTTGGGGAATGGATAATTTATTATATAGAGTTCAAAACCTATGTTGAGTAATTAATAAAGTATTCTCATCACCTATTATATATAAATCCAGTAAAGAAAGAAATTTCTCTTTAATAATAAAATTTTATCATGATATTATTCATCATTTGCATCCCCATATACCTCCAATGGTGTCCCCATGCCCTTAATAAGTTCCTAACATTCTTTTAGAAGTTCCCTCCCAAGGTCATAGATCATCTATTTTTCTGTTTATTCTAGAACCTTCTTTATATTTATCCTTATTTTTCTATTATTAATGTTGAGATATTTTTTACACAAAAATATTACATTTATTATAATTTACAATGGATTATAAACCCACTTAAATCTTTTTTGTCCCTTCTTTTAATCATCATTTACCCCAATCATGATGCTGAAATTATCCTATGATGTTCCATACCAAACATTTTTGTACTTAATACCCTTTCTAATTATAACTCAAACATTATAAAATTAATGTAACTATAAAATATTTATTTAAAACATAATTTTATTAAATCCACAATCCTTTATTTCATGGATAAAAATTAATAAAATACACCCGTATATTTTATGAATTATATGGAACACTTATACTTGTACATTATATACATTCCGTGGGGATGACGTGATTATTTATACATCCACTGAATTGGGAAGTGTTTTTATCTCATAAGTCAATATGTTTGGGAATAAAAAGAGATCCTAATACATAATGGGTTTCATTTCTCCATTTGATATTTATTTGGAATATATCCATGACATATTGTTATGTAATGTTTTTGTCATTTCCATATTACTTTTTATTCCTTTGTTTTATCATCAAATATCATTTACTAATATTAATATTTATTATTCACACTTGTTTTATGTATGTTTAATAAGCCTATAGACCCAAATTTATTAACTTATTCAAGTTAAAATTTTATTATTACCTTATCAGGCTTCACAATACATCCTATTATTATGTATATCCCCAGGTTATCCCAAGAAGTTTTATAATATTTTAATAATATTAGGACATGTTTCATTGTTTTTTAAGAATTATTTTGTACCCATATTTATGAGAAGAAACATGACATAACTATCTTTTCAGGTTTTTTTAAATGAAACATTATATAATAATCCCGAAATACAATTAATTGATGATATGGGTTGTCAAACATCCATAAATTGTCACCATAATACATTAATAAAATGATAGATCATGAAATAATTTGATAAAAGGTGAAATAAAATATTCTATCATTGAAGTAAAGTACAATTAATTGATCATAGGAAATTATCTAGTGGAAATTATCATTTAAACATTGAAATCAATTGTTTTAATTATTAAAATTTACAAAATAATAAGGAATTTTTTCTTTTAATAGAACGTTGGAATCATATATAAGAATAACTAAATCAATGAGTGGTCAGGATGTAGGAAAATACTTTTTATGCTGTTTATGTTAAAACAATTATTTAATTTATATTTTCATTAAAAAATTAAATGTACCTCATTTTGAAAATAACTCAATCAATCCTTTTAATATTCAATGAAAATAAAATAATTTCTAAAAATGAAATTAAAAAAAATCAACTCATAATATATACAAAATTGTTTACTTTTTTTATATAACATGGTTACAAAAAATTTAGTGTTCTTTATTGAATAGATAAATAAAGTTGGGTTTCTTTAATAATAAAAATTAAATAATATTAGTTCGTAAATTAAAATAAAATGAATGGAAAAAATGTTATATTAAGAAATAAAAAGGAAATAAGAAAATTAATTTGATTATTGAGTTATATATCAGAAAACTTCATTATTATAAACATGATCATAAACAATATCGATATAAATTGATATTTTAACATAAATACCTTACAACATTGGAAACATTAATATCAAAACATCCTAAAAATGGTTAAATTAGTTGTATTTTTTAATCCTTAAAAATATCCAATTAAAAATCATAAAATATATACATGGTTTATATATATGGGTTATAATGGAAACATGTGATTTATATTACATATGTCTCCCAAAAATAAAAGCTAGATAAAAATCCCCTACCTCATGTTTTAATTTCATTGAAACCACTATACACTATATTATAATAAATTTAAATTTATTACAATTCACTATAGGAGAAATTTATTTATTTATAATATCATATATTATCCACATTTAACATTTCAACACACTATTATTACAATTTTTTATTAAAATAATTTCTTGTTGTAATTGTATTATATTCATAATAATTTCATTTCGGTAGAAAAAATCCTTATACATTGATCATGTTTGGATCGTATATATATATATATTGTTGATAATGGTATAAATATATAATATACTAATTATTTATATAGATATATATTCATCTGCAAAATGTAGAGATAGAAAATCATTTCCATCATCCATAATGAATGTTGGGTGTACATACATAAGAACACTACATTCATTTTTCGTTATATAGAATGAAAGGCTTGTAAATATTAATTTTCATTTTTATAATTATTATAATATAAAATATATATTCATTATATATTTCCATATTACCATCTATGTTATGGGTAAAAGAGAAATGAGTCATAGAGCATCATGGAGGATGTAGTCTACAAGTATGTATGGTTGACGTTAATTATTTTCAACTGATTGGAGGATAATATAATAGATAACATATTAAAATTAGAATTAAAAATAACGTGGTAAATAATATAAACAACTAATAAAAACTCATTATTATTATCCATGAATAATGGTGATTGAATTTTTTTATCATTTTGTAGTGGCAGTAGACCACCCTTACGCATGTGCAAAACCTTTACTTCCCATTTGACAAAATAATGGGTAGATATTAGAAATTTTTAAATGATATGGTCTAAATATTTTCATAAAATATAGTATTAACATTTTTAATGGGAAAATGTAACCTTATATCTTGATTTAACTAACTGGTAAACCCAATTTAACCCTAATTACGGTGAAGTTTTTTAAATATTTTAATTATTAATTTTGAAAATAGTTGAAGTGGAAGAATAAATATTTTTAAATATTTTTCTACTAAATTTGGAATATATTTTATCAAATTAACTTTATAAAATAAATAGTAATTAATTTTAATATAATATAGAAAAACATAATAAATAATATGTTCAATACATTTTTTTAGTATAAAATATTTTAATAAAAAATGAAAAATATAATTAATTATAAGGACCATAATATGATTACGTGTAATATTTTGGTTCTTATTTTTATTTTATATACATTTTTTAAATTCTTTTGACCATTATAGTTAATTTGAATCGACTATAATTTTAAATTAAAAATATCATTTTGCATTATTCAATGAAAAATCAATAATTTCATAAATTCTAAAAAATAAACTCTAATATAATTTTGGCCTGCTGATTTAGAAATTGAATTTAATTTTGACAAATTAATTTCTTAATAGTGGAAAAAATAAATTTTAAAATAGTTTGAAAAAAATATATTAATAATGTATTTTAGAAATAGTGTATGTTTTCAATCATATAATTAATTTATTAAAAAATTGGTACACATTTATTAATATATTCTATTTATATATAACAAATATTCATAATTTTTATATTGTGGACAATAATATAGTCACTTTCAAATTAATTTCATGGTTGTAATTTTACAGTATATTATTGTTTATTTAAGATCAGGTTTTCATGTATTTGATTCTATTTAAGAAGTTAATATTATTTGAATTGGAAAATATCATAAAATATATTGGGATAATATTATTTTTTTGTATTTTTATCATCACTATATTCTACCCACTGATATTATTTTTGGGTTTCCAGATCTAGCTCCATTCTTTTTGTTATTTTTTTGTTGTTTTGGTTTTTGTTAAGGTTGTAAATATAAAAAAACTAGTGTATGGTAAGGCATTAAATGTGAACAGAGTTTTATATATTTGTTAATATTTATAGAATAATAAAAGGAAATATTGTTGATAAGATTTATTTTAATAGTAATTATGGAAACATGATTACTCATATAGGGAATTTAAAAAGGGATCAGGAAAAAGCTATAAACAACATTAGTTTTTATGTTAATGTATCAGTCTGTAAGTCCTGTTTTAACGAGAAAAATAGGATACAATATTAATTAATTAATCTTGACTATAAGTACCTAAATTATCAACTTATAGGGAAGAACCTAATAAAATGTAATAAATATTATTCATAGAAAGATAATGTGGTTGTTGTCAAATTCGAACCATCTAAGACTACTATTGAAGATACAATAGAATGTCAGGATCAAATTCCTCATCATGTTAATAATGGTGTTTAATTTTTTAATGGGAAATCGAAACAAAATAAAATAGTGAAAAAGGTTTTGAGGGGCTAGTACCCATGTGATAGGCCTTCCCATAGAATATAAATAAAATATCCTTAATAAATCAGTGATTGATTACAATAAATACATTGTTATTTTCACAATGAGAGTTTGAGACTATTATGTGTTATTCATTTTAAAATGGTATTTGCATTTATCTTTATCAATTGGACCTAATGGGAAAAACGTTCACTATATTGGTAGGTTAATAAGAGATAGGAGATGAAACAGTTATTTTTTATCCAATATAGGTGTGAATAGGATGATTAACTTTTTAGTATATCTAAATGTTTTCCTGTATTTTTGTATTTTGTTTTGTGTTTTTTTATAAAATTGGAACTAAAAACCACATGCCATTTTTTTATTCTTTTCAATAAATAGATCAACTATTGGAAATCAAAACTTATAGCACAAACCATTATAGATAATAGTATTAATAGTAATAATAATAATTATTATTATTATTATAAGGTAGTTGCTCTATCAAAGGATAGTAGTGCCACATAATTTATAAAGGGGGAAACCATGGATTGGATTACTTGTGAACATGGGGAGGGTATATATTCACACTTTAAAAAGGGCGTTATATTCCATTTTGAAATGTGATAATTTATTGAGGTAGAATAATTCATTATAGGATTAAAAAATTGAGTCTTTGAAAAACATAAGTAAGGTTTCCCATTAACCAATAATAAGAAATCGAATTCTTTAAGAATACAATGGTATTTTCAACATTTAAAATTTCATATAAATCGGGTTTAAATCATATTTTCTTCATTTATGAAGGGGATTTAGGGATACAAATTAGTGGGTAATGACATTAAAGTAGAAAATACTGATTTTTAAACATATAACAACAATAAAAATGAAGACATGGATAAAAATTAAATAAGTATCGGTTGGTGATATAAGGGAATTTCTAAGAGAGACACTATAGAGAGTAATATTTGTTTCACTTCCCATCATACACTTTATTTTTACTCTTTCTCAAAATGCGGTATGAATGGTTTTCCCTTTTTTGAAATTAGAATAAGGATGATCATATCACAATAAAATTTTTTAATGATCTATCATGAATTAATGAAACCCTACATAACAATCATTCAGAACAAAAAAAGGGTCCTTTTTACAATAAAATGGCCTCCAGACACTGGTCCTTTTGGTAGGTATAAATGTTGGTAATAAGTTTCAATGTTTTTTCTAATGTATGTTAGTTAATAGAGATAATGGTAGACCTAGTATTGTACTATGGTGTGTACATGTTTCTAATATTTAGTACACCCAAAAAACTAGGCATCAAACTACATCCACATAATGTTTAGAGGCCTAATCCATTTACACATATTATTACCTAATTTTTAACATAAATATCTAAAAACACACCCCAATGATCCAAAGGACTAAAATAATTTGTAATAGTGGGTACATATACCTTCAAAATAAATATTAAATAGAAAAATATTTTATTGACCACAATGAAATTCTGTGTACCTATTATCCTCTAAAGAATCATATAATAACCTAAGAAAAACATTAGACCAAGGGGAGATAGATAAATCCATAAAATATAATAATCATGATAATAAAGTATATCATTTTAGTCGAATGGAATAATATGATAACATAAAAGGAAAATCAATTGAATAGTCATATGGAAGAATAAAATAATGTGAAATTGATTTTAGGAATTAAAAAAAACATAAAAAAATAAACCTAAGTCATGTATCACTTCTATGAAAAAATAACATGGTGGATAGAGACCCATAATGGATTTCGTTTACACCCCAATCCCATAAATATCATCCAATGAGATGTAATAATTACTCTATTACTTGGATAATTGACTTGGTGAATGCATAATATCATTAACATTTATCTGTATACTTAGTAAGGATACCATTAATAATTCATAAGAATAATGAAAAACACATGAAAAATGAAATGGGTTACATAATCTTCTCATAGGGAATAATAAAATGTAATATCATGAATTTCCCATGAAGTAAGTGATTAAATAGTTTTCATGGATATTCATATGATATTATATAATTATATGTCAGGAAATTAAATTCCATGTTTTGAGAAGACATAAAATTATTCGAGAAACAACTTTTATAATGGACTTCTTATATAGGGATTTATAAAAAGGCTAATGAGTCATTAGAGAGGGTAAATAATTAATAATTTCACTAAAAAATTAAATGAAATTTATTTCCCTATAAAAATATTTTTTTTATCCATATATTTTTAAAATAATTATATTTAATGGATGTTTAAATTAGGGTGGGAAAAAATTAAGTAACATTTAATTAATCATTCACAATGAATTTATTTGTGAAGAATCTGTTAAAACATGAATATATATCAAAGAGTTTTTTAAAAAAAATTAGTGTGTCTATTTAGAAAATATATATATATAACAGAAGAAGTAAATTATATAAATATTGATTGAAATTGAGGTAAATATAGGGAAATCATATCCCAATGAAAATTAGGGGTTTCATAGAGATATCTTACCTCATGATTGAATTCACATCACACATTCACTTAATATATTAAATAATAAAATTATTTTTATTTAATAACTAATTAAAAAAATTCATAAAATATAGTTTTTTGTTATCAAGATATTATGTTAGTTTGGATTCATTTAATTGATATATCATTTATGTTTCTACTATCATAAGATGGTATATTACATGCCTTCAAGATCTCATTAATGGTGGATGATTGTAGTATAATAATAGGAAATGGTTCCATAACTCTAAAAGTACAATGGTATGGATTTAATTATTTTTTATAATTTCTAAATGGTTCTGATTTTTTGATTTATCAGAAATAATAAATAATTATACATAATAATTTCTATACACTTCAATCATATAGGAATGTATTTTAGCTATGATGAACTAATTATGTTTATTATAATATTTTGGCTATATATTAATTACAAAATAAAAAAATATAATGAACATATATAGGTAATTTTTATCTTTTATATGTTCATTTCAACCATCCCAGATGTTTCCAAATGAAAAAAGAACATATCATCCACATAGGTGGTGAGATGACCACAATATGGATAATGTATTATTTTAAAAAAGAATATAGTAAGTAAGATTAGTGATATTCCATATATATAATGGCAATTGATAATATTGAAACTATTGATGTTATCAAGATATCAAAGAAAAAATTGATAAAATAAATTATAATAAGAAGGAGTAAAATATTACTTATTTGGTTGTCCCTATCATGACGTCCCCTTATGGCACCAAGGATTGTTTATTTGATGGGACCAAGGATTCTAGGGACATAGAGGGGATATGGGGAGATAATTTGTTATATATTTCATAAATTTTGGAAGATAGAATGTGCTACGAAAAGGGGAGGTAAGGGGTGGTATATATAAGGGAAAGTGAGTGGAGTTCCAATATATTATAATCAATTGGAAATTATTTTAGATCAATAAATTCATTATCGTTTATTCTAATGACAATATATAGTAATAAAATATCACTAATTATAAATAATGGTTTATTACATCACCCATTATGAAATTAATCATATATTTATCTTATAAAGTAAGATGAAGTTTTTTTCATTATTCACAATTCACCAAAAACCGACATATTATCGGAAAGTAAAAAAATTACAGCAATTTGTTTTGTATATTTACAATCCAAAAATGGAAGCCATTTTATAGAAATAAATTTATAAAAATTTCAACATATATTAATTTTCTAAAATTCTTATTTTTTTAAATTTTTATATTATGATCAATTTATTGACCCTTAGAAAAATTAATTATGGTCTCATTAAATAATTTTATTACAATTTTTTTTTATAAACTCATTTTATGATAATAATGTTTATTTTAGCATTTATATATCTTAAAAATGGATGTTAAAATTATGACTTTTACAAACACTTATTTTATCAATTTCAAAAGGCATATTTATTTGTATATGGATATAAATTATCTATATTTTGATTTTATTAGATAAAAAATATTATTTTACAATTTTAGAGAAGAGGAAAAAATTATATTAGTCATATTTCTATTCCTAACATTTATATTATTATTCCAATGGTTAGATTAATAGTCTATCATCTATATTTTTAATACACATATAAGTTCCCTTCCATATATAAACAGCTAATATTTCCTTCACTCATCATTAAATTGTATTTTTTATCATGGTTGTATAAATTTTCTTTTTCCAAATTAATATTCATTAAACATGTTATGTTTCAGTTCTAAAGTACTATTCAAGAGTATAATTATTTTTGGGGATTGAGCAGAAACATATTTCTATATTCAAGTTCTGTTTTTTTTAATTTTTGATCCATTTTATAATTTTTCATTTTAATGACTATATTTATACTCCAAATGTAATATTAAAGTAAATATAATGATATTATATTGGTTTTTTCACGACCCGTCCTTGGGGCCCAAGCCGTGACTGCCCCAAGCCCGCCTTCCATAGGCCAGGGGCTGGCATCTAGCACCAAAGGCGTAAATCCAGATAACTATGAAGGCATTGCCTTTATAAAACATAAACTCATCCAACCGGAGTATGAGAAAAAGAAATACACAAAGTACAAAAGAATGTGATTTAAAGTAAATGGGCTAGAATACAACCCCAACTAAAATGTACAGCTACAACTGAACAAAAGTACAACCGAAAAGACAAACAACTAGAAGATAGAAGAAGCTCCTGGGTCATCCACCTCAGATCCGACCTAAAGGGTAGGTACAGATAGCCTCCATAACGCTCTCTCCCTCCAACCTCCTCCAAGTACCGTCTCATCATGAGGTACAACTCCAGTTACTGACTCATTTTGAGGTCAACCTCCGGGTACTGTCTAGTCCTCGTACAATCAGTCCCTTTCAGCGTTGTCCGTCGTCTGGATCTAACACAACGAGGTGTAGGCATAGCTCGTGTATGGGTGAGTATAACGATAATCATTAGGGACCCTAAGACCCTCAAGGTATCACTAAATCCAACAAGGATAACCCCAAAGAAGGATCACAACAGATAACCCATACTTAGGAATAATCTCATACTTATACCTAAGTTATCAAGTAACCCATCTCAATCGTGAAGAACAGAATGGTTATGAAATCAACGGAAAACCACTACTTAGGTGTATACCCATACATATACCTATTTTATCAAGTGACCCATCTCAATCATGAGGTAAACACAAAGGTCATTGACTCAACTCAAACCGATATTTTCATTAAAGATATCAAAACCACAACTGTTGAAGAGCTCCTCCTCTGACGAGTATGGTGATCCCGACACGAATCCAAGGCACTGCTCACGAACCTTAGACTACTGAGGTACATCTCCTGTTGAGCACCACGGGTCTGCCACCCAAACACAGTAGTGATCCCCACCATGGTTCTACCACCTCACAAAGTAGTGCTCCCCCTCATAGCCTACAAAGGTACTCCTTCATTCAAGTACCGTGGGTCTGCCTCCCAAACACAGTAGTTCTCCCCAATGTGGGTCTGCCACCCAAACACAGTAGTGCTCCCCACTGGGCTATACAATTCACTCCGACTCGAATCAGACAAGTAGTCATCAGGTCTCAGTCAGCTAGAAGGTCTCTAAATTCTATACGATCGTCTCTGGGAGGGTCCGCTCCATGAGCTACTGGTCGATACTTCCATGTATCATGTAATATCACATGAAAGTATTTCAAAGGAACGCCTCGTCATAGTGGTCTCAATGCATTAGAAGACACATCAATCGGAAGTCCGGTCTCTGAGTTATTAGCCTTTTAGTACCAAGGGCCATGTCGGTTTCTTGTACGAACCAACCCAGCCAAATCTCAACTGTACCGTGAACACTCATGGGGTATACTCCAAGAAATTGTTTCTCAGCGAGATTACCAACTCCGCTGACGGTTCGTCAAACGGGCGTTCGGTCTGAGAGATGTTGACATTATCGTTCCAGGGGCCCAGTAGGATTTCGGGTACAATCCAACCAGACAATACTCCAACAACGTCCAAACCTTAGGTGGAGTATGCCAAAAGAATCGTCTCATCAAGAGGAATCCAACAAAGTTGACGGCGTTTCAATCGGACGTTCGGAGCTCAAGTTATAATCTTTTCCGCTCCGAGGGCACGAATGGTTTCGAGTTCGAACCACCCCATCCATACAAAAACTACGCCGAAACCTTGAGTGTAATATATCAAAACGACTGTCTCAATCCAAGGAATCCTACTCAACTAACTCTGCGTCGATCGGAGGTCCACGACTCAATATATATCTTTTTAACCGAATCGTTCCGCAAAATAGGGGGTCTGGGCCCGGTCCGCCCTGTCCCAACACCCCCAGGGTCGGCCCAAACCAGGTCGACCCGACTCGGGTCCAGAACTGGCCCGGTTGAAGGTGACCCGGCCCGGCTGACGTGGCCTGGCCCGCGGCCCGGGCCGGCCCGTGCGGCCTGTGGCCCGGCTCGGTAGCCGTCCGCGGCTCAACCCATGGCCGACTGGGACGGAACGAGTGTGTGGCCCCCTGTTTTTGGAAATGGTGAACCCAATGGGTTTCTCCCTAGTAGCTGTTCAGTGGGGGGGGGGGGGGGTTACACCCCCTGGTTTCCGGGTAATGACCGTCCATTAAGGTCGGCCGGTTTGTGAGCTACCGCGGGACCTAGAAGGGGTCCTGCCTTTTGGAAAAGCTGGTGGCTGACTCGGCCGGCCACCCTAGCGGGTTCGTTGAGGCTCGTCTCACCGGTGCGGCGTGACGGTGCCACGCCCCTCCATCGCGGCCCACTCCGGCCACATCCTTCCTCGATATCTCCGGCGCCGCATGACGGCGCCACGCACCATTGTTGCGACGCACTCAGGTCGCGACCCTCTCTGTCTCTCCATGGTGCAACGACACCACACCACCTTCACCGCGCCCTTTCATAGTCGCGGTTCCCTGTTGATCACCACATGGTGCAATGACACGGTGCGCCTCAGACTCCAACATCAACGAAGATTAACAAAGTAGAGGGGAGGAGAATCAGCCTTGTTTGTGCGGTCTGATCTTCTCCCATTACCATGATATCATGCAACCAAAACTTAAGCAACAAAGAGAGTGATAAAGACTTGAACAAAAATAACCCCTAAATCATGACGTGATCACTCGACAGATCTGCAGAGAGGTAGCGATTTTCATTGACGTCAGAAGATGGTGTCGTCATTTCCTTGGAGGTTCGTCGCTCATTCGATCATTGGAGGAGGAGGTCCCTTCGTGGGGAAACAATGGTGGAAGAGGATAAGAGGAAGAGAGAAGGAGAAGAGGGGCATTTCTCTAGCGGATGCCCCCTCATCTATTAAGATCCTCCCTTATTTAATTAAGGTAAGAGTTTCATTTAATTATTGTGGTTTGTGGACCCCCCACATTAATTCAAACAAATTTGAATTAAAAAAAAGAATAAAAATAAAATAAATTTTATTTTTATTTCACAAAGCCCGGAAATATAACTTCCACACCGCCCAACTGCCTACGAGGTGAAGGTCCCCTTAAGCAATCTCCGACGCTGCGAGTTCATCGGTGCCCTCAAATTTCAATTCCGAGCACTGGTTCAAAAAAAACCTGCTCATTTGTTCACTGAATGTACCCGAGCTAAACTTCGGAAATTGATTCCGGGAACATCTGTCCTCAGAATCAGGTGCCGTCAGAAACTACGTACTCGTAAAATATCAAGGAAATTAAGAAAAAAAATTCATTGAAATTTACGAGTCTTTACATTACTCCCACCTTAGGTATTTACGTCCCCGTAAAGCTACATCACACACTAGGGAAACAATAGTAGTTACTGAGCACGCATCTATGCCTTTAGCTCCCATGTACTCTCCTGGAGATTCCCACACTTCCAATGAAAGAACACTTGAGGAATCGACCGTCTATGTAGGACCCACTCATGTCAGTCCTCGATCTCCACTGGAACCTCCATGAATGTCGCCCCATCATCGATGTTCGGCACCCTGTGGTCGATGATGTGTGAAGGGTCGTGCACGTATCTCCTCAGATGAGATACGTGGATGACATCGTGCACCCAGTGCAACTGAGGTTGAATGGTCAAGCGGTAAACCACCTTTCCTACCCAGCTGAGGACCTTGAAAGGTCCGTGGAACCTTGGAGATAACTTGCCGCTTTGGCCACTTCTCCGTAGACCTCGTCGAGGTGAGACTCGTACAAAGACGTGGTCCCCTTCCTCATACTCTAGAGGACTTTGTTTCCAGTTTGGAACAGAAAACTGAAAACTCATTCTTCCACGACGGTATGGTTGGCCAACTGAAGAGCGATCATCTGCACCCTCATATGCATGAGTCCATCATGTGTTTCCTAGGATTTTATTTTCGCCGTCCAAGGAAAAACCATCCCAATATTGTAGGGAAATCGCAACCTTTTTTTCCAAATACAGTCAATTTTTGTATGAAATGTGGTTTCCCAGTTCATACCCAAAATAACGTCATAAGGCCTCGATGCTGCCACCAAGAATTTCCAACTGAAACTCTTGCCTTAAGGTTCAGATCACACTGCCGGCGTAAGTGTGGTTATCGATTCTCCTCCCATAGGTATCTCCAAACATGAGGGTCAAGTCAACTGCTTAACCAGAAACTCTAGGTATGGAACAAGATTCATGCAATAATGTAATGATCCGTATCAATTTCTATTGTTACGAAAGCTAGTAGTAGACAAAGACCATACCTTGAATCATTCCTAGAGCCCTTGGGTCACACTCTTTGACTGAAAGCAGCAACACTCTTCCCCTACCCTCTTGCTCCCAGTGCCTGGAAGGGACTACAAAGGTGGGTGGTTGTAACATGTCGAAAAGTACACCTCCTCATGATTCTATCCTAGATCTGCTTCCACGTCTGCTGCTCTACAGATTCATCTATCCTTATCACTTTCTCTTCTTAAAACATTTTACATGCCCAATTATCTGAGACTGGTGCCAGTTTCCTATTTCTTAATGCAAACCTTCACTGGTTGTATCCGCTCATCCAAAGGTCATTCAACCACAAATGTTCTCTCTAGCATCCTAACATAAGTATAAATGTGCATAGGAATTGTGATGGCTCATATTTCCATTAAACACATATCACTCTTAGGCCCGAGCTCCAAATCACTGATCGTATCGTAGTAATCAAGTACCAAGAACCATCAGTACGCCTCGATGACTACCCAGCTATCGACATGTCGTCCTGCCGAAGCTTTATAAGCTCGAGAAAACTCTTAACCACCTCCTCAAGCCAGTCCTTATCC
Organism: Viscum album; assembly: GCA_963277665.1. NCBI lineage: Eukaryota > Viridiplantae > Streptophyta > Magnoliopsida > Santalales > Viscaceae > Viscum > Viscum album. The sequence goes on from OY728157.1 coordinate 539,069,242, forward strand.
ACCTGTGAGTCGAAATCACCTCGGAACCTGTCGGGTATCTGATGTTGAAACATGTGTAAGGAACTATGTCTACATGTGTCATCTACTGGTACCGCCGATTGAAACTACTGACCAATAGGTAGTGATATAGCTGGCACACTACCCGAAGGTACTATCTCATGAATCAATCCACGTACCGAAGCCTCATCACTAAGAGGACCAACCTCATGGTCACTCACTGGAAAACAATAGTAGCCAAGATCACCATATTATCTAATACTGTCTAAACTAGGTGTAGAACTCTAGCAATCACCTCCAGTCAGTCCACTACTACCTGCTAATCTATCTCCCCTCGTAACCTCGGAGGCCTCTACTGCTGGAACTCATGAAACACGCTCTCTTAGCATGCACCATCCGCTAGTATGGCCGATGGCATCTTCTTCCTAACGGGTGGTGGTGATGCTGGTACACCTCCCGAAGGTGCCAACATAGAAAGAGAGTCCTGCACCTGAGCCTCGTTGCTCAGTGGACTGTCATCGAGTACTCTCTCAGAACTCCTACTGACTGTCTACGTGGTGGCATCCTGAAGAGATGCGACACAGTCAAACGATTTAAACCTGGTGAGATGACATAATGAAAACATTTGAAAAAATAAATTCAATCACTCTTTTCATGCACTGAGTCGGAAATCAGAAGTCAGGGTCCTGGTGTATGGATATGTTGTCCGCTGCCCCAACACTGGACTCCATGAACTGAAGGCCACACTCGGTACCCTTAACACTATTTCTTCACAGAATATAATTATCAGAGTCCTGAGTTCTGCGGTATGACCGATGTCCTCTGATACCAATATGTCACGACCCATCCTCGGGGCCCATGTCCTGACTACCCCAAGCCTGCCTTCCATAGGCCAGGGGCTGGAGACTAGCAACAAAGGAGTAAATTCTGATAACTGGTAAGTAATTGACTTTATAAAACATAAACACATCTAACTAGAGTACATGCGGAAGAAACACACAAAGTACAAAAAAAGTGCTGAAATGTAAATGTGCTAGAATATAACCCCAACTGAAAAGTGCAGCTACAACTGAACAAAAGTACAACAGAAAAGACAAACAACTTGAAGATAAAAGCAGCTCATGGGTCGTCCACCTAGAATCCAACCTGAAGGGTAGGTACATATAGCCTCCTCAACTCTCTCTCCCACCAACATCCTCCGAGTACCATCTCATCCTGAGGTCCACCTCCGGGTACTGACTCATAGTGAGGTCCACCTCCGGGTACCGTCCAGTCCTCATACACTCGGTCTCTGTCAGCGTTGTCCGTCATCTGGATCCAACACAATGAGGTGCAGGCATAGCCCGTTCAAGGTTGTGTATAATGATACTTATTAGGGACCATAGACCCTCAAGGTCTCTCTAAATCCAACAAGGATAACCAAAAAGAAGGATCTCAACATACAACCATTACTTAGGTATAAGCTCATACTTATACCTAAGTTATCAAGTAACCCATCTCAATCATGATGAAACCCAATGGTAAGGAAATCAACGGATAACCACTATTTAGGTATATTCCCATACATATACCTATGTTATCAAGTGACCCATATCAATCATGAGGTAAACACAATGGTCATTGACTCAGATCAAACCAGGATTTTCATTAGAAATATCGAAACCAAAACTGCTGAAGAGCTCCTCCTCTGACGAGTACGGTGATCCTGACACGACTCTGAGGTGCTACTCACTAACCATAGACTCATGTGGTACTCCTCCTATCAAGCACCGTGGGTTTTCCACCAAAACACAGTATGGATCCCCTTTATGGTTATGCCACCTCACAAAGTAGTGCTCCCCCTAATATCCTACAGAGGCACTCCTTCTGTCGAGTATCGCGGGTCTGCCACCCAAAAACAGTAGTGCTCCCCGCCGTGGGTCTGCCACCCAAACACAGTAGTGCTCCCTACTAGGCTATACAAGTCAATCTGACTCGAATCAGACAAGCAGTCATCAGGTCTCAGTCACCTACAAGGTCTCCGTACACCTTACGCTTGTCTCCAGGAGGTTCCGCTCCATGAGCTGCTGGTCGATACATCCAAGTATCACTTAATATCAAGTGGAAGAATCTCAAAGGACTGCCTCATCATAGGGGTCTCAACGCAATAGACTGCACGTCAATCAGACGTCTGGTCTGCCAGTTATTAGCCTTTTAGTCCCAGGGGCCCGGTTGGTTTCGTGTACGAACCAACCCGGCCTTATCACAACTTTACCCTGAACACTCATATGGTATACTCCAAGGAACCTTTTCTCAACGAGATTTCCATCGCCGCTGACGGTTCGTCAAACAGGCGTTCAGTTAGAGAGATATTGACTTTCCCATTCTAGGGGCCCGGTTGGATTTCGGGTACAATCCAACCCGGCCATACTCCAACTACATCCAAACCTCAGGTGAAGTATGCCAAAAGAACCGTCCCATAATGAGGAATCCAACAAAGTTTATCGCACATCAATCGGATGTTCGGAGCTCAAGTTATAAGCGTTTCTGCTCTGAGGGCCCGGTTGGTTTCGAGTTCGAACCACCCCAGCCATAAACAAAGTTTGCCGAAACCTTGAGTGTAATATATCAAAATGACCGTCACGATCCAAGGAATCCTACGCAACTTATTGTTCTTCGATCAGAGGTCCGTAGCTCAAGATATATATGTTTAACCTAAACTTTCTTCAAAATAGGGGGTCTGGGCCCTATCCGTCCTGGCCCAACACCCCTTGGGTCGCCCTGAACTGGGCTGACCCGAATGGGGTCCAGGTCCGGTCCAGTCGGGCACGGCCCGACCCGGCTGGCTCGGCTCAGCCTGTGCGGCCTGCAGCTGGCCCGACCCGCATGGCCTATGGGAGGCCCGACCCGACCGGCCTGTGGCCTGACTCAAAAGCCAGCCACGACTCGGCTGCTGGTCGAGCGGGATGCAAAGGGGGTGCGGCCCCCTGTTTTGGGAAACAGAAGAACGAGTTGGGTCCACCCTAGTAGTGGGTCAGGGGGGGGGTTACACTCCCCGGTTTTGGGTAACATTTGTCCTTTAAGGGCTGCTGGTTTGTGAGCTGCCACGAGACCCAGAATGGGTCCTGCCTCCTGAAGAGGCCGACCGCCCCAGCTGGCCCGCCGCGGCCTTCGGTCGTGGCCCATCTCACCGGCGTCGCGCCCCTCCGCCGCAGCACGCTCCGGCTACGGCCTTCCTCGGTCTCCCCCGGTGCTGTGCGAGGGTGCCGTGCCCCACCACCGCAACCCGCTCCGTCCTCGGCCCACTACATCTCTGTGTGGTGCAACGGCACCGCGCCTCCTTTGCCGCGACCTTGCATGGTCGCGATTCCCTTCGAATCACAGCATGGTGCAACGACACCGTGCACCTCTGACTCCAACATCAACAAAGATTAACAAAAAATAGGGGAGTAGAATATGCCATGTTTGGGCGGTCCAATCTGCTCCCATTACGACGATATCATGCAGCTAAACCTTAAGAAACGAAGAATGATGATAAAGACATGAACAAAAATGACCCCAACCTCGTGATGTGATCAATCAATAGATCTTTGGAGATGTAGCGACGTTCGTTGCCATTAGAATATGACATCATCGTTTCCTTCTAGGTTCGTCGCTCGTTCGATCGTTGGAGGAGGAGGTCCCTTCGTGGTGCAACAATGGTGGAAGAGAAGAGGAAAAGAGAAGGAGAAGAGGGGATTTCTCCAGCGGATGCCCCTTCATATATTAAGCTCCTCCCTTATTTAATTAGGGGAGGAGTTTCAATGCATTAATGTGGGTCGTGGACCCCCCACATTAATTCAAACAAATTTGAATTTCAAAAATAATGAATAAAAATAAAATAAATTTATTTTTATTTCACGAATATCGGAAATCTAACTTCCACACCTCTCCAACTGCGTTCAAGTTGAAGGTCCCCAAAATAAATCACTAACGTTGCGAGTTCATCAGTGCCCTCATATTTCAATTCCGAGCGCCAGTTTAAAAGATAGAAAAACCCGCTCGTTTGTTCACTGAACGTACCTAATCTAAATTTCGAAAATTGATTTCAGGCACACCTGGCCTCAGAATCAGGTTCCGTCAGAAAGTGAAAACTCGAATAATTCAAAAAAAATAAAAATAAAAATCCTTGAAATTCTTGGTTCTTTATAGGTTTTATCAATTTTTACATGTAATTAATATAATTACGCCATAAAAATCATGACACGTTAATAAAAGTAGAAGGTAAATTATTCTGAAAAAATTAATGTGTTCTTACATTATTCCCCTATTAAGAACAATTTCCATAGGAATATAATTTTTCCCACTACTATAAAAATAGATGAGGGTACTTCTATTTCATTTATTACTCCAATTTTTATTTCATCTCCTCATACATACATTACGACATTGTAAATTCCCTAGGTTCGTAGTTTTATTTCGTTGAAATGAATGTCCACAAAAAAAGATATTGACAAAAAAAATTCATGATAGAGATCATTCATCAACTGCACCACCATTGGATTAAGTACATTTGAGGGATCTTGTATATACATAATCATTAGAGATACATGGAATACAACATGTACTTGGGACACGATTGGTGGGAGTGATGGTCAAAATACAACTATTATGATGCAATCAAGAATATTGATAGATTGATGTATATAAGAAATGGCATTACAATCATCACAAATACCATCACTCTAATCAATGGAAATATGTATAGAAAAACATTATCTATAACTTCAATATTCAGGTATCACTTATGGAAATCAATATAAGCCTTTTTATAACTATGATCTACCATGATGTGAGGTGGAATTGTCTTGATGTTTTTTAAAATTTCAAGGTCCCAATAGGTTATTATCACTATCAATATAACAAAACTCATGTGTCATATATCTCTTCTAATAATGGGATTCATATATATATCTATTTAGATTCTTTTGTGGAAGTTATTATTGTATAAGAACATGGCTAGAGTAAGATACTAGTCTCATCTTCATTTTATGTGAATCGTTCAAGATTCTATCATTTGGTCATGTTTTTTATTATTCTCATATTTTTCATATTTTTGGGGATTTTAATCCATAATTAAGTTTTACATAGTTTTTATAGATCATCTTTTATTATTAAGAAAATAATGAAGTCAACCTTATATCTCAATCGGTTATAATCATTAGTGGTGTTCCACATAGACTCACTACTTCCCTAATTTATTTACTTTTAATTTGATCATGTGAGGAGTCCTATCGAATTATAATAATGTTAATAGGAATTATAAGACTCTCGTTACCCAACCCATGTCGGCACTTGATCCCCAATTACTACATGTTCACATCCATAGACCTAGGGTTGGAGACCAGCACCGAATGCATAAATGGCACATACAATAAATTTTCTAATAACATAGACACACACACACATGTATCAATGTCGATGATTATGTGTAGAGGAAATAATGGTAAATGAAGAGTAAAAGATAAGGGGAAAACCATGCATGAATAAACTCTAGAAATTAAAAGGGTAAGGTAGTGTGAAATAAATTGTAAAGGGGATAATACACACCCAAACAAAATTAGGTCTCAACCTAATAGAATAGTGAAATGTAAAACTCTATGAGATAGAATATAATAATCACATTGTAGTGATAACACCAAATTTTAAAAATTACTATGTATCCCTAAGCTCATATGAAGTCATCAGTGACCAATAATTCAGTTTTATAATACATGAAACATGTTGGAAAATCCCTTTAAAAATGATTATATAAATACCTAATAGGACACTCTAAAATATGTAGGGGGTGCAAAATAGATACAATAGGAATAGATAGATTGTGAATACATGATATAGAAAGTATTTAAAGAGAACATATCAACACTAACAAATAGTAATAACCTCATCCAAAGACAAGGATCTCGACATAGTCTCTATATTAAGCACACATTCAGTCCTAGCCACATATATAAGGAGAGTAAAATCATCCCACCATGAACAGATAAAAATAGAAATCATGTGTCGTACCACATACATCTTCACATCCCATGGAAGGAGAGAAATCAATCCCAATGTTTTGGATATAGATTAATATATATATATATATATGTGATCAGTCAACAGAATAATATAATAAAGAGTTAGGTGTTATCCATTTCATATCTCATCCCAGGAAATAGTGTCACAAATAGTTCCAAATGATTGTAACAGATGCCCATAATCTCATGAATTTTACCAAATGTAATCATCCAAGTCAAACCATGCCTCTTCAGTGTGCCTCAAAGTTGAGAGGCCACAAAAAAAATGTAAATGACCCACACCCTAGTGAATTACTAGTTTTCAATATGAATGTGTATAAAGAGTATCCATGCACATACTAATGGAGGATTCTACTCTTATGTCAAGAGGATCGTTACCCTCTCCAATTGGGGGATATACTTTGTAATAAGAGGATTTGTTCCCAATCTGATGGTTGGTTCCCAAAAAAATTCTCAGGACACACATGAAATGTTACACGGATATACACAATATAGGAAGAAGGCCGATGACCTAGGGTAGTGTGGTTTCTCACTATAGTCATTGAGGTTATACTCCCTATATGATAGGGTGGTTCCACACAAAGAATATTTTTAGAGGAACCGCACCCATGGTGATGGGGGGGGGGGTTCCCCTCAATTGGTAAAGGACACATACCATGGTGCGAAAAGGGGGTTCCACTCTTGTCACCTAAGACATTATCCATATCTAATTGGAGGCTCTAATCTTAATGTAGTTGAATTAGTCATGTGCTAATAATAATGGGTAGTTCGAATCTTGGGACTCTAGTGATCCACTTACAGATCACTACAGTCATTGGGTGTTTCCTCAATAAGAGACGTTCCTAAAAAATTTGATATATTATCCCATATGACATAATTGAGAGAAATATCATGTTATATAAGGAAAAACTCTCTGAATAGGCTACTCACTGGAAAAAATACAAGCCCTAATTAAGGAGGTATGGAAGATGTATGACTCAATAATAAGAACCATGTACCACATGTTTTTTGATGGGACCCACATGGTGTGTCATCCCAATCCACTGGTTGGTCATGTACCTACTAATATAACTACTATTAATCCATATAGATGTAAATTTCATGTATGGGGACTACATGTTGTTTCAATATATATAAGATAAACTTGTGTCCTTCTATTTGTGTTCATGTACTTAACCTCGTGTTTGTTTAATTGACCCCATGTGTGGGTACTTCAGTAGTCACCCATGTTAATTACTATGTAATATCACATGTTTTCTTACAATACCTTTTCATTAGGGATATGAAAGGATATAGAGAACAATACGGAAAACCATGAAACATGATTATGTGGAAATACAATCAATGTAGAAAACAAATTTTTTAGGGAAGATAACCCAAAATATATGTTCGATGTCGATTTAATAATGCTAATGATATATTTACGTGATTGTATTAGAAACCTTGAAATTCCATACTGATTTACGTTCTAATTTATGGAGATTACTGCATATTTGGATTTATGGAAGATATTCAATCACCTATGATTTTAGCTTTGGAATTATGCATGTTTTAATTAAGGTTTTATAATGATTAATTTATTCACATATTATATATTTGACATTATCTTCCACTTTTTATTTTCTTGTGAATATAAAATATAGTGAATAACCTTCTTTTTAAATTTATTGAGATCAAATTGGTCAGAATTATTTTAGGTGATCCTTGTGGTTAAATATTGATGAGATGGATTTAGTTGATTATTTGGTGTAACTATTGATGATTAGTTATTAAATTATTATAATTGATAACTTGTGAAAAAGTTCTTTTTATTGATTCATGAATAAAAATAATAGTATATATTAATTTCATAGAGTAAGATATGATGTTTGAATTAATCGAATCACAACCATAGGAAAAAATTTTATGTAAATTCTCTAGTATAATAAATCATAATGGTATCATAATTCCTCAACAATAGGAAAAATATATTGAGAAAAAATGTTAGTCCTATTAGTTTAATTTCTTGTTGAATAAACATTCTTTTAAATAATCACATATATATGGTTTTTTTGTGCTTAAATTTCTCATGACCATGTTCTCTATCACTATCTATAAATTCTTTGAAATTAGATTTCTATTCAATTCATGTTTTCATATCCCACCTATATTCTACTACGTGGTATCCTAGTAATGTGTTATTCTAGATAATATTAATGCATCATGTTATCTCATATCAAATGTTATTTTTATTAGCTTATTTTATATTGTGGGACTCTTGCAATGTTACTTTGTTATTTCAGACATTTGATTACTAGAATACTAATTAATTTGTGTGGACACAATTTAGTCAAGGGTGGTAGAATGTCAGAAAAAAAAATTTAAAAGAGGAACATCATGTTAAATTGAATTTATAAAAATGAAACACCAATATATTTAGATAATATAACACCTTGATTTATTATGATATATTTCTTTAAACTAAATATATATTATAGGTTAAAATACTTTTGAAGTTGGGTTTAAACAAAATGTGATACTGTAAAAAAAATTATTATGTAAACATGGCCATTATAAACATGTTATTAAGATAGAGGGTATAAATTATAATAACTAAATTATGAAACATCTATGGTCTAACATTTCCTTAGATAAGGTAATGTTTTATTAATTTATTATAAATTAAGTAATTAACATTTGAAATAATGATAAATGTTTTCTGAATAGATATATCTTTTTAAAAGGACGATTAGTCATGCATTCCACACGTAATTTAAATTAATTTTTTTTTTCTCAATTTAGGAAATTATTTTTAAAAATGGAATGATTTTATTTAATATATAAGATTAAATTATAAATATTTTAGTTTTTTATAATTTTATAAGATGATTTAGTTTTATTGAATAGTGAAAATACTGATTTTTATTCAAAAATGCATTTTCATTTTAATTATCTCAAAATTTAAATTATATAATATTTTTTTAAAGTAAAATTAGTTAAACAATTATAAAATTTTTCTAATTTAATGCACTTAAATAAATTTTATTTCTCATTTTTTTATTAAAAAATTATATACTTATGAGAGTTTTCTCATTGGAAAACCTCTCATTTGTCTCTTATCTAGGATAATTTTTAATTTAATGTTCCCATATATTAGAATATCTTTTGAAAAAAATTGATTAAATATTTGGAATAAGAAAATTTTATATTATATAATATGGTAAAATTTATTTTCTACCATAATAAATAGTGAAACTATAAAAATTTATTATAATGGTTAAGCTTAAAATGGTTTCATCGGGGGTTACTGTAAAAAATAATGGTTAAACGTATTCTAAAACATATAATAATTAAATTAAATTGAAATATTTATACGATATCACATATAAGGTTTAAAAATTACTTTTTTGGGTATTTTTTCTTCAAAAACATTTGGGTGAATCTTTTTATTTTAAAAAAATCATGTTTTTCAAGTCCTCAACTTTTAAATAGTCACCTAATCTAATCCCCATTACACTCTTCTGAAACCTCATTCATCAAAACATCCCATCCCAAATACGTTACTTTTATATATAAAAACATCCTAGAGGCATTATTTTTAATATTAATCCATCTTAATATAGCTTTTTGTATAATCCTAATGATGATCCCCAAAGGATAAGTAAAATTCATAAACATGTGAATTCTTTATTTCCTCTTCAAAATCCATCAAACCATCTTATGCTAATATAATATAACAAAAATTATCTCATATAAAATTATGATATATTATATTTCATTAACAACCTAGATCTTTCTCTCCTTCTATAAAATGGGAAACAAAATTGTCCATAGCATGTATTATGGACAACCACCCCATGAACCGATGTAACTTATTTTACATCACTACCATTCAAGGATTAAAAAAATGAAAAATTGGCATATTCTTATCATATTTATGATTTTATTAATATTATAAAATAATTATATCACATATACCATTTTATATTCCATTTTTTTATGGATGAGACAACATTTTTCATGCGTACAGTAGACAGCTTAAGCACAATTTGATGTAATTTACTTTTACATTACACTATACAAGGAAGGTATTAAGGTTATTTTTAATTAATTTATGTGATAATTTTGACCAAAATTTTTTTTATTGATTTATTATATGATATATTACATATTAACATCAAAATTACTGGATAGTAATAAAATCACTTGTGTACATATGGACTACCACCTCAATAAAGCGATGTGATATAATTTTAATTTTATTTTCACATTGATGGAAATATGAATGTTTTTTTATTAATATAAATTATAGATATGAAATAATTATTAATCCTTAAAAATGAATTAATATTAATTTTTTTCAGATTACATCTGTCAAAAATAATTGATAGAGAGTTAATGCGTATATCCACCGTTCTATTTCCATGAATGGTGTAATCTATTTTTTATCCCCAATATTATTAGATAACTATAAATATAAATATAATGAATATATAGGTTATTTATATCATGTTTAAAAATAATGAGATCATTGAACCATTATCAAATTAAAGGGTCCAATATTATAAAACTGAAATACGTATGAACGATCAATCAATTATCACCAGAAACAAATATTTTAACAAAAAAAATTTAATAAATTGGTGATAAAAGACTATATTTAAATAATATGTGGTATAATATGTGATATATTTATTAAATATAGTTAAAATATACCAATAATTATTATACCAGAGGTTTTTTCATAAATTATGGAATTTGAAACTGTTATACGGGTTACCCATCTCACTTTCACTTCCACGAGAGATACACAATATTCACCACTTTTTTATGTGTGGTGTATATACTCACCATATGATATTTTATATAATTAATTTTTTATATAAATATACATTAAATTTCATTTTGTTTTATTTAATTCAAGGGAATTATGATTCACAATTTACCAATGTGGGGAGAGTGTATTTCAAATCACATCATTATTTAGGATTGTTTATGTTTAAGAATAAATTTGTGTTGTTATAGGATATTTAAATCCAATGAAAAATATATATTTATATTATCTAGTTATTCTTGATTTTATTTCATGTTATAGTCTCACTTGTTTAGTCATTGGTAATTAAAATGATTGGTAACCTGTTTTAAAAAATATACCACTTTATTTATATCTTCGGTCGAAAAACATTTCCAATCAATAAATCATCATATAATGAAGAACCCACACAAATTAACCCAGTTTCATATCCCATTGAAATGGAATCATGTAATTACCTGATTCATAATTCGATAATAATTCATAACATGATAATACCATGAAAGAAAAATGGTATCCTATGATAATATGTCATATCCAAGTTTAATTACCATCAAATAAAATGGTGCGGTATATGATGCATACAATATATATATATATTGTAATGGTATATCATAACTGTAAATAAATTCCTAAATCAATAAATATGTATAATAATTGTGAAAACCCTTCACTAATAAAATTAAATATAAATATTCCAATATTAAATGAATTGGAATAAAAATAATCATTAAATATTATTTATGTATTTGTAAGAAAAATGAAGTGATAGATCATTCCAGTAATTGAAAATTAAATTTCATTATAAATATGTAGGAAAGAAAATATAATATCTTATTTTAATTAAATCCTTAATCTAGTTTGAAATATTTCAAAGGATGTTGACTAATATTCGAAATCTCATTTTTTGTAGAATAATGAAAAACAATTAACAAGTAAGAAACATTCACGATCATTATGAAAAGTTGTATTTAAATAGATATATATTATAAAACCCAGAGAATAACTATTTCTTTTTTAAATCATTAAAATTTGGATATTATGTTTCATATAGAAATGATGAATTTGTGTAACGAAGTGTTCACATGGAAATTGATGGAAGAGATTATTTTTGCATTTTGATGAAAATAAACCGTACATATATGTTAATAATTTAGTAAAACATTTAATGAATTTAGAATTTGTAAAAAAAATAATTAATCAAAAATTTTGATATAGACAAGGACATTAATAAATAAATCCAATGAATGTAACCATGGGTGTGGTATATTCCATACAAATAATGTTAAAGGATTTGTTTCCTTACAGAGGGTAATTAATGTTCCAAGAGGGGAAATGAAATTGTTTTAGGAGATATAAAAACCCAAAAAATAATCATAGGATGCGAACATATTGGGGCTATTTTTATTATATATCTTAAAATTGCAACTATTGGATTACATTTGAAAAAAAATCTGGATTTCAAATTTATAAAGAAACCCCCATTAAGAAAATAGAAATGTAAGAATCATAACAACATGATAGAGTTACCATGAAAATGAAATTAAAATATTATGAAATAAATTCATTCTTCTTGAATGAAATATAAAATAAATAGACGATATAAAATAAATAATGGTTCTTAATTTAATCATGTCTACCTGAATTAAAAACAAATGAAAATAACCTTTATATCCTTCTTATACGATGAATTGAAATACATTTTTATATGTGAAATGCTTAGGTTCTTGAATACCTAATAATGAAATGAATATGAAAAATATATATTCCTTAAGTAAAAACATATCCAAATAAAATTTATCACGGTGCATAATATGAAATATGTCTCAATAAATTAAGCATTATATGATTTAAACCTTAAATTAATTCATTAATTACACTAAACCACATGAATTTCATATATAATTTCTTTATCTTAATTACCTATTTCAATGAATTATTAGAATCTATAATAATTTATAATCCTCATTCGTAATTCTTCTCTAATTAAATATTAATTAGTTATTATCTATCATAAATATTATATGTGACAAACCTTGGTCATTTTTACCTTGTTTCATGATACCATGGTTGTTCTATATTAATATCTCATAGTTCATAATTAGTAGACCATAATAGTGATTGTAATAGGTATATTGTAATTATTTATAATGTTATAATTTAATTTTATGGTTATTTTAGGCTACCATCCTTGATAATAAAATCAGGGATGAGTATGGTTTAGTTTTTTTTTAATTAACAAAACATAGTATAATATATAATGAGAAAATGATTAATTTTAGAATTATAGAACGAAAAATAATTAAAATATTAATTAATTATATCATATATTATTATTAATTATATTATCTTTTTTATCAATAAAATTATTTTATATGGATGTTCGTGTACATTGTTAGACCGATCCAAACAATAACATACAAAAATTATTGTATTCGCATTATTATTAATGTGGTAAATTTTGGCATAACAATATTATTAATGATGTATTATAATATTATCAATATTATTTTAATGATATAGTTATTATTTTAATATAATTTATAAATATGATTTAAATTACATTAAAAAATATACATTATTTCATTTACGTTCTAGTCTATACAAATGCATGTATATATTTTTTTTCTTAATAAAAAATTTGGAATATGGTTAGTGATGATACCAAAGAAATAAAAAGGAAATGTAATATAATAATTGAATAATGTATATCATTTTTCGATGAAGATAAAAGAATACAAAACAATAAAATGTATAAAAATTATAGAAATGTTGATACACACATTTTAAACATCAATCCTTCTATGGAGGATTCCATAGAGAGGGTTGAATTTGGGGAAAAAATTCTAGAACCTGTTGAAGGTGAATGATGATTTTAAGGGAATGAAAAGGGTAGTGTTTTAAAAGGAAACTAAAATATTGAAATGGACTTTTAGGGGTGATTATTGTTCCCTATTATAAGTGGTGAGAATGACATTCTATAAAATATTTTAATCCTAATATAAATATAGAAAACGATACACATATCCAAAAGACTCAAAAATATAAAGTAATAGAGTAGATATATTGGTTTGTCAATACAAACCTTAAACACTTAATTATAATCATTTATAAAAAAGATTATTCCTTTTACCTCTTTGGATAACACATTTTACCTGTTGTATTTTTTCTCACTAACAAATTTTTACCGAAATAATTAATTATTTTAAAAATAAAAATAAAATGTGAATTATTACAAAAAATTTACATCCTAATGAATATTATGAAATCAATTCTATTATATTGACTTTATAAAACTAATGAAAAGTACTTGTAAAATAATAAATATAAGAAAAATAAAAAATATTGGAGAAAATTTTTACTTGTTTATTTAAATGTGAAATGTTTGAGTGTAAATTAATTGTATTATTTTAAAATATTCAATAATAAAAATAAAAACTATATTTAAATAAAAAAATGATGAAATTTCAATTTAATGGTTATATACTGATTATGTAGAAAATTTTATTGTTTTTTAACAAATGAATTTTACATTATTCATGTAAAAAACAATATCATTTATAGAAATTGAAATATTAATACTAAGATAAATTTGATATGATCGATTAAAAAAATTACATTTTTTTAATTTTATATTCAAATTTTTTAATTTTTCTTTTTAATAAAAATTCAAAATATAATACAACTTACATTTTTAAACAATACATTGTATTAATATTATTTCATTTAAATTTATAATTAATACAATGATAATATATTAGTACATATATAATAATATTTTAAAATTGGTTAATTAAATTTATTAGGATATAACATACAAAATATTAAAAAATAGTTTTCCTAATGGATATTTATTTTATACTAAATAATATTTACAAGATAACATTATATATTTATTATAATAAAAATTTTATTTTACAAGTCCATTAATATCATTCTTTATTTTTTATAAATAAATAATTGCATACTTTATTAATAATAATTCAAATATGTAGAAAATATTTAAATGCAAATATATATCTATATAATATTTTTACATTAATTTTTTTATTAAAATATTTATTGATGATGAATTATATTAGTATGAAATAATGCTTATAATACATGATATCAGTATACCAATTGGATACATTTTTATCCAATGATAATATTTATAACGGCCAGATTTCAGTAATATATATATATATATATAATTTATAATCTCAATCATTCCATTATTAATTATAACACGAATTATCAAATTATATTATTTTTTATTTGAGTTCCCATAATTTTATTTCTTATTTGAAGATGTTCTCTAGATTATACATTTATTGGAAACATTTGAACTTTAAGGGTTAATATGAACTTAGATATATTTGGATGTTGAATATTTTATTTTTTTTTCTATTTTTTCATATTTTAATTTATGCACTTTAATATTTATGTAATAATTCATGGTGATTAATATTCATTAGTGAGTGTAAATCCATGGTGTGCAGTACTTAACCTATTTATCTATTCTTATAATTTTTTATTGTGAATTAAAAAATATTTATTAGTTTAATTTGTATCTTGTATGATTTATTAACAAATATTTTTAAACACCTTTGATGATATATAAATTAGATAGTTTATATTTATAATCATATATTTTATGGAAATATTATGTCTCTTAAGAACCATGGAAATGACACCCCCCTAAATATATTATTCCCTCAAAACATTAATTGTGATTAACTAATAAAATTATATAATTATTTTTAAAGAGAATCAGGAATATAAATATAGTGTAAGAGATATAAACATATAAATATTAGGAAATAATAGATAAAATATCCATTCTACAAAAATAGGCATATTAATATATTCTTTATATATAATTATAATTTATCCCTCTAGTTAGGTCATTGGATTTTTAGGAGGTAGTCCTTCTATATCAATATTTTTAAGATTATATTTCAACCAATAATTAAAGACTGAAATGATTGTGTAAATATAAAATATAATAATAGTATATGATCAATGGAATATGAATTTTTAATCATATGTTGACATATCAAATAAAAATTTTTCTACAGCTTATGATACATTAATTTAAACTATACCAAGCTTGTTTCTACTGATTAATCTCATAGTTCAATGGAGCGTAGTTTAATTTTTGGTATCTCAAAAAATATAACCTAATCATGTAGTTTAATTTCAAAATAAATTATTCATATTCCTTTTTAAGGATAATTCATTTAAACAATTAATGTCACCTATGATTGTCTGAACAGGTGTGTCATCTTCGACACCCTCATTAATCACCGTGTGGTGAACCAATCCTCTTAGTCAATAATAAGTATAGTTCAATTCTTGTATTCATTCATTATCATGAGCTAAACAATATCATTATAATAAGAAATAATCCCCATTCAAATATTTATTGCATGTTTGGTCATTTTCATAGAGCCTTTTAGTTCTCTAAGATAGATCAGTGTTTAGGATTTTATTACGTAATTATGAAGAAGGATGGTATCGCCTAGACTATTTGTTGAACATGGAATAAGTAATATGATTTTGGAGTGGTTCTATTTTGAATCTACAATGATGCATCAATATTCACTGATTTGATGAATTATATCATTAATGATTACCTCAATAAAATTTGATAGTATTTTTTGATGATATTTAGACCTAATAAAAAATGGATGAATATTTTGACCATTTTAATACTGTACTGAGGACGTTTCATAAATAAAATATGTATTCAAATTATAAAAAGTTAAATTTATGGTTAGAGAATGTAACATTAACGGGGAACATCATGACTAGTAAATGTATTTTTTTATCCTATAAATAAATGGAGATGATTACAAGCTGTCCAAGACAATCCTCTTTGATAAAATCCATAGTTTCCATGTATTTTCTCCATATTATCATTAATTTTTGAGAAAATTATCATGATCATGAAAAACCTTAACCATTCTAACTCAGAATAAATTAATATTTATATAGAATTATGAATTATAGATACATGTCAATGACTAAAATAGGAAGGCTACTCACTGACCCAATACTCATATTACCACCTATCAGATAATGATCCCTTATTATTTTATGGGAAAATTCTTTGAGAAAATGTATAATTTCAATGGAATTTAAATTTTGATGTTTTTATGGCCCATTCATTGAAATTAGAATGTAAAAGTAATTATGAGAGTTAGAATCCTCAATATTATTGTATTTAGAGTTGGATAAAAGACCGAGAGGTTTCTCATGTGGTTTATTTAGTTTCGGGAGAGTCGGTCCACGAATAATCATGATATTGTTGACTGGTAAGGGAAAATATTTTTCCTTCAAATGTACAACCAACCGTTATAAACCATGAGACTTTTGTTGGTGAGAAGAAGTTATATTCATGGGTTATACATGGTTACCCATACTGTGCACCTATATTTCCTGATTAATTCCACTTAGGCTATTTGTGTGAACTTTTTGGCACTATTTGGTGCGTTGTTGGTCAATCTATTTTGGGACAACAAACATGGTATGTTTCTTAAATAAGTGATATTATCATGTTTTGTGCATGGTTTTTTAAAATATTCATTCACTGTAAGTGAACTATTTTTATATATTGAAATAACATTTTTTTATTAATGAAACTTATATCTGAATTTGTTCTTTTGTTATTCACTAACTTCCACATGAATCTCCACATTCCTCATATTGTTCATTTAATATCCTCCTCCTAGGTATGATGATATCTCCCTCATCATATGTCTTATTTTATCATTTAATATCACATTGGATCTGATGTGGTTTTCTCTAAAATCCACTTCTTTCCTTTACATTTTTTAAAAAAAAATTGTTAACTATTTTCATTAGAATTAGTTCACAATATTTCTATGAATTATGAGACTTTTATTGAATTCATACAAACCATATAGAATCATGACTTATAATTGATGAGTTGAAAATCCTACGTTCAAGGTAGCTATTATATAGCTCTTTTCCCTGCTTATTGTTAGATTATATATATATTTGTTGTGTCACATGGAGACCTTTTCAATGCATCACCTTAGAATTTATTTCTTAATATTAATTTTGTATGTGCACCTTGATATTATCGCATAGATCATTGTTCAATAATTTGAGGATGTGATCATCGATTATAAACAATCCTCAGGTGTACTGAACTAAAATTCCCTTTTTATAGTTAAATGTTAATATGTTTTTGAATTCCTTCTAAGGGATCAATTTAGATTATAAATTGAATTTCCCTATGTTGTTTATTTCATAATTAATTGTAGAAAATCATCAATTCCTAGAAATGATGGATTCCTGAGATTCTTATGTTTTGTGAATTTAGTTATGACTCTTGAATTTTAGTCTTAGTGATTCTATATTATTTTTTTTTGAAAAACAATTCATGTTTAATAATTAAACCCATACTGATGTTCGATGTATTCTAAATTTAAATGTTTCAGTTAGTGTTTTAAATTATTCATGGTCTTAGGTCATTGTTGATTTTCTATGACTCATGTTGTTGTCAGACATATGGAATATTTATGACATGAACCCTAACGATGTTCTTTAATGGAATTTCCCTTCTTTTATATAAATTCTTATTTAACCAATGTAACATCATAATTGTTTAGATCAAATTATAATATGAATTACCATTTATTGATAAATAAAATGACATATTTTAAATGGAATGTAATGGTTTTGAGGTTTTGGATTCTTTGAATGAAAACAATATTTCAAATGAAATCGATTATAATGGCTGGTAATTCCATGATTATCATAGAATGCTTCAGTACATGATTGAAATTGAATGGTGATGAACCATGTTATATTTGGGATTATCATGTATAATACACGAGTGGTAATTCTTCATGGGTATTTCCAAAACGTGAATATAAATTTGATATAGGATATAAAATGATGTAAATGGTTCTTTTGGGAATGATGTTTTGTTCTCCCTTATATCAAGTGTTGAGTATGATATCTCACACCATTGACACTATTTGGATAGTGTGAATGACAAACCAAATCCCTTTTTTAATTTATACATGACATAACACTCATTATTTTTGAGTGTTGACATGATAAAACACTCACTATATTGAGTGAATAAAATTATGTTTGTCAATAATTATGAGATGTAGGTAATGTACCATTTGTGGGAGCATATGGGATTGTTCAGACTATATATGGATGACTAAGTTATCACCTGGTATAGCTAGCACTTTGTATTCAAGGAATATGGCCTGATACGTTCGCACATACCTGGCCTATATAGGTGGATAATATATAAATAACTATAGTATAGATATATATTAATATATACATATATATTACTATATATATATTTACTCATTAGACTATTATTTTGGCCTATGCCGAAGTAGGTTGAGTCTTCCTTCTGTCCTATTGAAAACTGAGTCGACTAGTAATTATTTTTTCAGCATTGTTTATTATTTATAGATATCTACACAGAAAATTATGACATATTCATGGAATTGATTTTTCAGAAGAAACCACTACTCATGTCCTATATGGATTTTATGTCACACACTTATCAGGCCACCATTGCACATGGGTAGTCAATTAAACCTATTGTTCATAAGAACAATGATTATTTCATGCATTGACATGCATGTACATATAAGTTTGAAACATATGATATGGCTGTAGAATAGGATTCTCATGGATTTATCCCATTGGAATTATTATTCTCTTCGTAATCCATGTATCACACTGAATCATTTTTTTATTTATGTCCATTGTTTTAGTTTATGTTCATCATCTAGGTTATCTTTCATTATTGTGTATTGGGGTGGACATTTATATTCAGTTGATATCATTCTTACACCATATTTTCATGAATATATTATTTATTCTATTTTTTATGTTATTTACTATCTTCAATATTGATTTGATACTTTTACCAAGAGGGTATATTCTCCCCACAATCACCACCTTTGACCCTTTCACTTATTCTGCATCCTCCGTTATATGTGGAAAAATGATTTAGTCAATGTGGTGACTAGTCTTACTACCAATTTATTGTTTGGTCAGGATAGGATTCTACAAAGTTGTATCATAAGTGTTTTTATTCCTTTATCGTACTATTTATGGATGGTATATAGGATACTAGGAATGTGTTAGTGTGAGATAAATAGTTGTTCTGTGGAGTGATGAATCCACTTATGATGAAAATTCCATGTGGCTTGGAATGGGACTATTGTTCATAATAATAACTGTTATAGTTGATTATATTTTCACCATACGTGATTGGTGTACATTCTAGTGCTTATTGATTTGTAAAATTATGGTATTTTCACCTTTTACTACTATGGTAATGATGTAACATTACATGCAAAAATATAGAAACATTGAGATTCAAAAGGAAGGTATACTTGGCTCTATGTAGTAGCATTTTTCGGATGACTATTAATTGTGATGATGTTACTTTTTGATTTTTATACTAGATATTATATAACAGGTTAGTTATTTTGTTAAAAATCATATTTTATGGCTCAATAGGTATTTATTTTTCATTCTATCTTATATAAAAAGATGGGGTGATTTATTTGGCTTGTTAATATACATTCATGATTGGGTAATTATATTCCATGCTACCTAATAATTTAGATTTTCATTCCTAAGAATCATTCTTCTGGGAATATTTACATGTTCTCTATGATTACTATTTTTGATTTACTGGACAGTTTCATTGTTTTAATGTAATTGGTTTCATGGTATGAATTTATTGGTTGTGATTAAATGGGATATAGTTCTCAATTGTATGGTATATAGTTACTTATAATTTAATAAATGGAACATTTATTAGTATAACCTTCTTATTCTCTTTATATATATATATATTACATTGATAAAATTTAGTATCTATTGTTGTTCATATTTGAAATTGAAATGGATTCGGTAAGATAGGAGCTAGTCTGCAGTCTATAAACTGTATTTGTACATTATAGATTTTGAGATGGAAACCCCTATAATGGAACCACTATACATGACCATGACATACATTAAGTGGTTATATATGAAAAGTAATATAATTTTGATATGAAATATTTATTTCAGCTACAATGTCTTGTGACTATATCCCATGGGAATGAAGATCTATATGATTACCATCTTAAATTAACAACTAGAATATGTGTAGTCTAGTTGGGGAATGATTCTTATGAGATAACACGATATGAGTGTTTATAAACATTGAAAATTTTACAATTCTTGTAGGTTTCATTTTAATGATTTCTGGTTGAATTGATGGGACCCTTATAGGTCACCTTATCATTGTACTAGTGATTTAATTTTATAATGGGTAATTTATGTTCTTTTTTAAATCATTTAAATGATTTAATATTGAATTTGAATTAATCTAAAAACCAAACAGATAATTATATGTGTTATAATTAGTTTAAACCCTCATGTAATTTAAGTTTAACCATCTCATTGTGTTTTTATGTAATAGATGGATGGGAAATCTTGTATGTATTCATCAGTTTTAGAAAAAGTCAAAATGAAAGGAGAAGGGCCTAGTGAAATATCATTAGAATGACATAGTAATTTGGTTGATTTTTATGCAATCCTAAGGGGATATCTAGTGGTAGAATAACCCTTACAGTTTCAATTCCTTTCAAAATTCTATGGTTCTACTGGTGTATATTACAGTTTGGGTGATAAAGTTCTAGAAATACTCTTCACTTTTGAATGAAATCATTATTTGGATGGGCGTTCAATGTTTCATTTACTCTTGGTATGGGGGTCAAAATATTTTAATAATCAATTTATTATGTCATATTTTCTAAGGATAGGATCAACCACATGGTAGGTTATATGATCCACTCTTTTTACTCAATGATGGATGAATTGTAATGTCATCATCCAAGATAATGGTTGTATTAACTAATATGATTCTCGGATACATATCATGTATGGATCACCAGATACATGGATGCATATGTTATAAAATATATGGTATGTATCTAATATGTGAAATCCTTATTTAATATCCTTTGTGTAGTGTCAATTCAAGTACATAGTACATGATG
Source organism: Viscum album (assembly GCA_963277665.1). Classification (NCBI taxonomy): domain Eukaryota; kingdom Viridiplantae; phylum Streptophyta; class Magnoliopsida; order Santalales; family Viscaceae; genus Viscum; species Viscum album. The sequence goes on from OY728157.1 coordinate 539,091,117, forward strand.
AGTCGCTAAATTGGGTAAATATTGGTTGAGTTTAGTGAAATCATTGCGCCTTGAGCTATTATGTACATTCTGGGGTAGTCTCAAGAGTAGAGTGTCCAGGGATTTAATGGAATCAAGTTCATAGAATTTTATGGATGTAATTATAAGAGGATCACGTTTTTGGCTTACTGGTCAAGTTTGTTTTGGGTTTTATGAAAAATTATATGATATTTGAGATCATGAACCTAAGAAATGCCACTCAGAAATTTTATGTAAATATGATATATCATTTTTATGAGGGGATAGATTATCTCTCATCATTAATAAATATGATGATACTATGTTGGGTAGTGTCAATTCATTTATATTTAATATGTGAGAAACTAGGTAGAAGGAAACACAACCAAGGAGGACACTAGAACTGGTTTGTCTTGAATGAATTACCATGAGGCATGTAATTTTTGAATCATATCGGTGCATTTTTTGAATAATTGTATTGATGTGGTTAGATGTGTATGAAAAAATTTGGAAAAATATTTGTTTATGGATGAACATCAATTGTTAATTTTGAGTGATCATGGGACCCCTCAGGTTGTAAAGGCTTATGATATGTTTATGAAGATGTGTCAGTAGGTGAATCTAAAATTCTTCCAAAATAATGTTAACTAGTAGTGGTTCATATTATATTTATTTGAGTTGTTTAGTATGGTTTTTTGGGAACAATACTGAGAACGTTGTCTTTATATGGTAGGGGTTACTCATTTTTTTCATAGTAATATTCGATACCCTCTTAGGTTACTCATTCTTAGTGATGACCATGTCCCTTATCTTGATGTTATATTTGATTCACTATGAAAAAATTAGATATACATCATGGTAAATGTTTAAATGGTATTATATTTTCAATAAAAATGATTTATCATGTCATGTTTCTATAATTTCATTTCATAAATATTGATTGTTTATTCCTATGTGAAAATTGGGTTCTCCCATAGGAATGATTGGGTCAGACTCATGGAACCCATCTAGTTAATGACTTAATGGATGTTGGGGATTAATCGGTGTTCGTGGTATGGGTATTTTTAGATGTTTACTGACATATCACTTGTAATTGATTTAGTGAGTCATATCATGGATAAACTCCACAAATTCTAGTTACAGAATCTAAATACATCACATAATTATTGTGGGAGTAAGGGGGAATGTTTAAAGGGTGGTGATTCTAATTTATAGATATAGGTCACACCCTCGATCATTCTAAGGCATGATAGATTTAATGGTCAGGTGATGGTCAGATAAGATAATTTCAACATAACTCAAGTATGATATTCAGTGAATGTTATCATTGTAAATTCTAGATGGATTTGAAGAATGTGAAATGGTTTAGTTTGTAGAATGCCAGTTATCTGAAATGATTATTTTCATGATTATTGGGCATGCGTGGATAAATTTTTTATCCTACTGGTTATATTTATATGGTTGAAAATGATCATTTTAAGCATGTTTTTTGGGATGAGGAAGAAGTGATGAAATGTTCATCTATGTATTCCAAGGAATGATTATGTTACTACATTTAAGTTTGGTCAATCAATATTAAACTATTCCTTCATAATATAGACTTTATTATGACTTTAAAAGTTATCATATTCTCTTAGATAAAGTAATAGTACCAATGTTTTCATTATAATTGTTAGGGTATATATTTTAGCCAACTCCATCGGTGGGGTATATCATAGTTCTGATTTGATTGTTGAAATCCAAATCCCCTAGTGGAGAGAACCATCATACAGTTGTTACATGAGATGGTGAAATGATCATGTGTCATTATAGAATGGATATGGTGCACACTGTTATAGGGATCCAGTCAGAAATGATTGTTGGTCTATATTTTAAAAGCATAAGTGTCAAATGCTTATATATTGCTAGGAGGTTTGTCAGTCATTTGGGAACACAATGTAGTTTTTTAATCAAGTCATCATGACCCTTTTGTGTTGTGTGATGTTTTCACTGTTTCCCCATGACTTATTTTGGAGGATATGTTCTAATTTGGGGAGGTTTGAATGACCCGTGTTTTGATCCATGGTAGAAATCCAATGGAATTTTAATTTTGACATTTTGTCGATGGTATGTTCTTTTATATTATATTCAGAACGTAATTATGAGAGTTAAAATGCCACAATTTTTTTAGAATTGGTTAATGGATCGATAGGTATATCATGTGGTTTATTTAGTTTCATGACTATTGAGTCTTGAGAACTCAAGTTTGGGTGGTCTTTTAAGGGTGCACATTTTATAAGAAATAATGTGGCCCACCAGTGCAAACCATGAGACTTCTGTAGGAGACCAGAAGTAATCTACATGTGCTATGCACAATATCATAAATTGTTCCCCTAAACTACATGATTAGTACCACATACACTACATGTGTTCACTATTTGGAACATGACTAGTTAATGGTTGATCAAATCATGTAGGAAAACCATTTAGTGGATGAATTTTAAGTTGTGGGATTTGTACAGTTTGTAAACTGTGTGGCTAAGTATGTATCCAGAATGTGGAACAAAATTTATATGTTTGAAATGACATTTTACCTTAATGAATATAATAACCTAATTTATAATTTTTGTCTTCTCCCTCATGATATGTGTTGCTCTTCTCTCCTCCCATGCATCCCTAAATCTCCTCCTCCATGTGATGATTGTATCACCATTGACCGAAGCATTATTTGAGCAATATATATCATTTTGGATAATCATAAACATGTTCAAAACTTTAATTTAATAACTTATATGTTTTTTGTTCACCACAATTGTGTTATTTTGGTGCATTATCATTCTCCACATATTATATGTGGATTTATGTGTCTTGGATACCATTCAAACCTTATTGAATCAAGACATCATGTTAGATAATTTTAGCATTTGATGTATGAGTTATGTGGTCTATAATTCTATCCAGCATGTTTTTTGATTATATATAGTATCATTATGAAGCATGTTTTTCATTTCCCCTCATCTCCATAGAATAGATTTTAAAATTTTAAATTTATATAAAAACCATGATATACTCATGTTGATCTTTGTTTTTTAATTGTAGGATATCAACCTTGATCTCATACAAAAATTTGGTGTTCCATCTTAAATTGACCCTTTTTAATTAGTTATTTAGATTCATTGAATACTTTACAATCATTTGGATTGTATTACAAATGGAATTTCTCCATGTAAGAGATTAATCAATTAATAATTACAACTATTGAATATCTATATGTAGTTGCTTCCTAAAATGATTATTTTTATAAAATTGAGATATGACCCCTGAGTATTATCCTTGGGGATTATAAATGAATTTTTTTTAAAAAAATAATGCATTCCAATTAAACCCCTCTGATGAGGTACAAAATCTTTTAAATTACAAAGTTATTGTTAATGTTTTAAATCATGCTTGGCCTTAAGACATTGGTGATTTCTTATTCCTGTTTTATGGTAAGACATATTGATTTTTTTGTAAAGGACCCCTATTGATTTTATTAAATGTAAATTTTTTCCTATATAAATTTTTATTGATCCTAATTCACATCCTAAGTGATACATATGTATTATAAAATAAATGAATTGTTATAATATATTAAATGGCATTCATTAAATGGATTTTATTGTCCATGATGGTTTTAATTTTTCAATGTATTAATTTTCTAATTGAATTTCATTATAAATGGTGGTATGTTTATGCTGAACAATTCATGCGTTAGTGAATGATTTAAATTGATTTTAGATGCCCCTCATTATAACTGGTCTTAATAACTATAAATCATAGGAGATAGTGCCTCATGGATAATATTATAAATATTATTATGAATTTCATATTGGATTTGGAATGATGGAAAATGGTTCTTTTGTGTGTGATGTTTCATTCCCCATTACATTAATTATTTACTATGACGTCTCAAACCATTGACATTGTTCGGATGGTAGGCATGACACACCACGTCCCTTGCTTCGAGAATTAGCAAGACAGTTCAATCACAATATACGAGTGTTGACATGCTGGCACCCTCTCCATCTCGAGTGATAATCACAACCTCTCCCATTGATTTTAATATGTAGGGATCATACCCTCTATGAAAGCTTATAGGTTCCTTTGAACTAGTTATCGATGACGGGGTTATGCCTCACCAAAGATAAAACATTGTATTCCTAGTATATAGACACTTAAATCCACACTTACATGGTCCATATAGGTGGATGAAATATATATTACTATAATATATATATATTTGTGTGTTTGTGTGTGTTATTAAAAAATATATATTATTATAGATCATAATATCATTCTGGCCTATTCTAAAGAAATTAGAGTCATCAAGGAGTCCTATGGGAACCCGAGATGAGTGGTTAATATTTCATCATTATTTTTTATTATTTACTTATATATACACACTACATTACATTTTATTTATTTAATTTATTTAGATATAGACAAAGCTGGTGGTGCCCTTCTAAATTTTATCTCACACCTTGCGCGGGCCGACATTTCACTAGGGTACACGTTCAAAACTCATGTTTGTAGGACCATTGATTATTACTTTAACAGTCATGATTGTATATGGGAGAAAGGAGAACATGACTAATTTGGAGCTCAAGATTCTCGTTGAGTTCACTTATTGTGATTTTTATTATTTTATTTATCCATGTATCACACTGTATCATTTTTTCTAATGTATTTATACTTTTTTAATTTATGTACTATGATCTATACATGAATTCATTATTGAATATTTAATTTATATATTTATATTCTTTTGATATTGTTATACTTCTACTCTATATATAATTTATTAATAAATATGTTTATATATATTGTTTTTTATATAATATAACACTTTTTGTCTCTTATTATGACTATATTGTCTCCCCGCTATCATCACCTTAGACCCACACTTCTATTCAACAGTCTATGGCATAAGGGGAGGCATGCTTGATTCCATGTGGTGACTAGTCCGACTACTGGTAAAGTGCTTAGTTGTGTTAGGATGTTACAATATCAAGTGAAGCATATAAAAGGTATTAGGTTTTTTACTGATGTGAAATGATGAAAGATATAGTATTTTACCCTAGAAACTAATGTACTATGAGCCGAACTACACAAATCATGATCTATAATTAGCTATAATGATTTTCATGGTTAATATTTGTTGGAATTATCCCTATGAGAATGGTTATATATAAAAATACAAAAAAGTGATCAATTATACATTAACATAGATATATATTATTATTATCGGAATAAGGTTGCTAATGATTATCATGAATTATGATTATTCAATCTATTAACATCCTATTAAGGTGAAAAATTTGAATGATGCTATGATTAGAAATTGTCTAAAAACTATATCCACGATGATGATAGAAAGGGAAAAAAATCATGGATATCAATTCCATGTATATGGGAATAATAAATGGAACATTATATAACCTTTATATTAATATTTCTCAACAAACCATTATTGAGAGGACAAAGGAGGCATAGAAAGATGAAGAGTTGGTACAGAATAATTTATCGAATAATCTGGAGATTAGCTTTTCTGAAGATGGAATTATAATGTTTGGAACCCACATATGTGTCCCATAAAAATAACATCTAAAGAGGTATCTTATAGTTGATTCACATATATCATCCTTTTCTATTAATCTAGGACAAATTAATTATATATAGATTAGAAAGAAAATTTATGATGGGATTAAATGAAGAGAGAGATTTTTGAGTGTGTATCTCGATAATTAGTATGCCTCTAATATAATAAAAAATGAATAAAGTATAAAGATATGATGAAGCCATTTTCCATACCATTATGGAAATGGGAAAATATAACTATGGATTATTTTTATAGGACTCTTTAGGAATCCTAATTATAATAACTCCCAATGGGTGTTAGTCGATCACTATAAAAATTTGGATCATTTCATTTCTATCATGGATTATTTATCATTAAACCAAATTTCTAGGATATATATAATGTATGTGGTAATACAACATAGAGTTCCACTCTCCATTATATCCAATTCAGATTTATGTTTCACATTATTTATGTGGAGAAGTCATTAGTAAGTATTGAATAGTAAATTAAGCTTCAATATTTCTTATTAACCTCATACATATGGAATTTCGTAATTTACCATCCAAACTCTAGAGGATATTTTTAGATCTTATTAATTGGATTTAAAACGGTTTTGGTGTTAACACAAACTCCTAGATGATTTCTGATATATCTTTGGATTCCATTCAAGAAATATAATAGAATATTTTGAGACACAGTATGGTAATTGGTTTTGACCTCTGACATATTGGGATGAATTTTGAGAGTAGAAGTTTATGGTAAATTATCAAATCCAATATATGATTTAATAGGTTCAATACATTTATCATCACATGAAATATGTATAAATTAAACCAAAATATATATGCATAGACATTTTTAGGTCAATGGGGTTATAGTTGGTGATAAATATTGCATTTTTATATCTCTATGGAGAAAATTAATGAGGTTTGGGTAGAAATAAAATAATAGTCTTAGATATGTGGGAACCTTTGATATCCTTGATCGCTTCAAATAGGTTCTATATTGACTAAGAATCCCACAAAATCTGTTCAAGTACATGATGTCTTCCATATATCCCACATGATGATGTACATAATACACCCCTGAGATGTAATAAATCTAGAGGTGGTATCATTAGTGACTGAACATTAATATTAAGATAAACTGGTGTAGATCATATATCGCAGTAAAAAAGATCAATGGAACAAGACAAAAATCATGGTCGATGTGTTATGGATACAACACCTGTTTGAGGATGTTACATGGGATCTTGAATGGGAGACAAAACAGAAGTACCATCATCTATATCGGTCTATGAAATGAATATTTTAAGGCTGAAATTTCTTTTGTGGGTAATAATTTAATGATACATAATTATAATTTTTTTTATTTTTAAATGAATAAGTAATGTATTTTTGTAATATAAATATAAAAGACACATACAATAAATTGGGAATATTAGAACATTATATGTTTTATCTTATAAGATTAAAAATACCACTAAGCATCATAATAAATTATAATATATCCATTGTGAAGTGGTAAAATTATTATTATATATTAAGGGGAATGATAATGTTGTCTTTACATCCTAAAAAGATGAGACGACACCATATAAAAGGATCGTACCATAAGAAGCACATTTAATATATATTTAAAGGGGGATAAATTCTTAATTAGTTTTCCTATATAAATCCCAAAATGATATCTAATAACTAATAAATGATAAAAAAAATTTATGTGATAATTTTAATCTCATAGAGATCACGAACTAAACCATGTTCATTGAACTACCCCATCAGAATCTCCCAATCAAGAATTGTACCATTAGATAATTTGATGATCAAATTAGGGGTTATGTATCTCAACCCTAATAGATCAAATATATATATATATGTATTATCTTTACAATAAAATAATAATTTTATTTATTACTTATTATTATTACTCTGTCAATTTTTATGTAATGCGTCAAATAATTATTAGATTTTTGAATGAGAAAACACAAATTATTTTTTGGGTAAATTTAAAATTCAATAAGAAAATAGTTTTTAAGAAATTATAAAATATTGAATTTTGTTATTTTTTATCAACATAATTTTATAAAATAGAATAAATTAAATATAAATTTTCAAATAATTTAATTATGTGAAAATAAAATGTTTATACAGAGTAGATAACATTTTTTGTAAAAAATGTATTTATCAACAATATATGATTTTAATTTAAAACTATGATTTATCATATTAAATAAATTATTAATAAAATAATTAGTAATTTTTTGGAATCATAATATCCAAATTATCAAATGGTGAATTTTCCAAAATTTTGTGAGACAGAAATATTTTCTTCAAAAAATTAAATTCAATATAAATATATGTTATGTATTATGACATCTTAATGTCCCAAAAGGAATGTAATATTGTATCATAATAAGTTTCCACAACTAAAATTATATTTCAATTTAAATTTTTTAATATGATTCCTTTTATAATCCCTTTAAGAATTTTCAAAAAACTATATTATATTTAAAGTATTTCAAATCTACTATTTGAAAATTTATTGCACATACAAATAACCAATTATATTATTTTTATGTTATATTTTCAATAAAATATTAAATAATTAAAAAAATCTTATTTGGTAGAAAAATGGTAAAAACTGTATAAATGTGTGTGGTTTTGTTTCATTTATTTTTATAAGTCCAAAACCACAGTTTGGAAAATATTAATGAAACATTTCATATATAAAACCACCCAATATCTCATTCCTCTACACTAAAAGTCCTAGAGAATTAGTATAATATGAAATTTACACTCTATAGACCTCCAATAATTCCCCCATTCTTTCAATAATCTCCCCCATGATTTTTGGTAACACCCTCTCATTGTATGGGATCTTCTCATTCTCATCTTTATTAATGAACATTAATTATATAATGAATTTTGTTATTAAATTCATATTGATGTGATATTATTTTTCAATAAACTCTTAGAAACATTATTATAAAAATTTCTTGAGTAACACCATTAACTCTCATTAAATCCTCCCATGATTCATTATATACCCAGGTTATGTTGTAGATCGTGTCCTGTAATTTTTCTATGAAGAACATTTATTCAAGAATCCTTTTTTCTTATTCCTTTTAAAATCAATATTTATTGAGTTCGTAAATAACAGTAACACTTCATTTATTATTTTGGTTTTTTGAGATAACTACTTTAAATCTAATTAAACCCTCTCATGATTCATTTGGATCCCCGGTAACGCTGTTGCAAGTAGCCTTTGATTTTTTCACGTGACGTCATTTTATTGTGAATATTATTACATTTCCACCCAATGATTCTAAAATAGAGATACTTATCCTTCAATTATTGGGTAATTACATTAATTTTTTCCATACCCTATAATAGTGGGAAATAATTTGATGAACTAATATTATATAGTGAACGATCTATCTAGAACACATACCTAGGTATATGATATAAAAGTGATGGGTTGACCCAATAATTATATAGTGCTGTAGAAAATTTGGTTATACATTAGTCTGAGGAGGTGCTATGTAGGGGATTTGGGAGTATTCCGAAAACAATACCAGTCCTTTCCAACTTCTGATGATGAATTGGGGGTATCCTTGAAATTTTATTATGATTCGAGGATCAATGTTATCTCCAAATTCTAAAATTTCCTTTAGGTTATCATGGTTTATCTTGCCTTATTATTCCTGATTATGATTATCATCCATTTTTTTCCCCATTATCATTCATACAGACTAATAAAAAATAATTTATTCATTTTATTCATTTTATTCATTTTATTCATTTTTATTCCCATATAGGGATTTATTTCTCAAACATTTCTTAATATGGTCCTCATTTTAACCCATCTAGTTTTAGTTGAAATTAAAATTTTTATCCTTTCAATTATCTTTTTAATAATATTATTCTATCCATGTATCAATTTAATGTTCTATGTACATAATTTCTCAAATATAAAAGGACCCATGAGTTTATGGGTCATATTAAGTGTGTTCTTTTGTAATATATCATAAAATAATATTTATTAATGGCTGGGTATTTCATATTTGATATCAGATAATTGTCTTTTCATTTTTGGGACTTATTTCCTAAACCTCTATAAAAATTGTTTGGGGGAAAAATAAACATAAGAAACCCTCCCAAAATTTTGGTAAATATTTAGTAATTAGTTCCCAATAAAATATACCCATGTTTGGGTATAATGTGTGGATTTCTTTCTTGCACAAAGATACATAAGGGAGATATTCCTAAAAACGGTGAATTTATTTAGACAGGATCATCACCGAGTGATGGACAATGGGAAATTATGTACACCTTAATTATCACTCGTGTGGGATATTATTCGGTAAAAAATAAATTATATAATTGTTATTAAGGGAAAAAATACCCCAAATATTTTATATTAAGAAATATATTATTGGTGACATATATTGATAACAAAGGAATTCATAGTTTAAAAAATTCATGTTATTATTGGGTTATCCATTTAATGTTCTATAATCCAATTATTTATTAATAGTATAGAAATTACCTTCATTGATTTTCCATTTACTCTAGTTAATGAATGTAAATAAGAGAAACCTAAAAAAACAATAAATGTGAATTACAATGTGATGACTTACAAAATTTTATGCCCAACCCAACATGATATGGAATTTGAAACATTACGACAACAATTTATCAACTTACACATGTTTCGAATTTAAGCATTGATAAGTAAGAAAATAAAAATACCAAAAATTAAATTAACATTTTAATTTAGTCTATTATATGATAAAGGCATATTACATTTAGTGAATCTTATGATCACATAATTACTGTAAAATGGATTAGGTTTATCGAGAAGACCATCTTTTTCCTTAAAATATATGAGAAAAAAAATACAACTTTATTTATTTATCATATGAAGGATATAGTGATCAGTGGTTTTTGTATTTCAAGAATACAAATACCTATGTGAATATTTTTGTGATTTAGTGAAAAAATTATGGAAGATGGTTTTTGATAAAAAAATTCCCTTCCACTATGTAACTGAAAATAGAGAGGTACTTTCATAGCCTCGAGAAAATGAAATTTTAGTCTATTAGGGTGTCTACGGAAAATTTTATAATATTTTCCTAATGTTATATCTACATTATCATTAAATTGGAATTTAATTTTCAAAAATAATTTATGGATTTAGGTTGAGCCAATGAAATTCCATAGACATTATGGACATTAATAGTTAAGAGAAAATTATATTGAGGTGCCCAAAAAAATTGAAATGGAAATAAGTGAATCTCAATGGTCTAAATGGAATAAGAAGTGAAAAGTGGATTTTGATTGTTTTTTTTGTGGAGGAAAAATAAAATGGTCCACATAAAATTAAAAATCCTACATGTCCATGGTGTTGGAAGGAGCCCATAAAAAAATTCATGTAGGGGATGTAGAAATGTGTTAGGTGTGAGAAGGAATGGATCCAAGCAAGCAATTTCTAATCGGAGGGAATATCTAAAGTTATGGAATAAAAGAATGTTAATGTCATCCAAAAAACCATGGTACAATGAAAAAACTACATAGAATAAGGACAATTTATTATTCATTTCACTAATCCGAGGGTTTTTTATTACAAATGATGAAATCAACAACTAAGGACCATAGTGAAATTGTGTTCTTATTTCATCATAACTGCTAAGGTAAATTGCAACCACCAAAAAAGACGCAAACAAAATACCCCTAAAAATTTAATTAAATGTATTATTATGTAATATTATTATAGAAAACACATGCACTAAATTTCAAATTTATAAAAAACAATTAATGGATTATTACTATATATAATAAATCCATTGTAGAGTGATAAACTGGTCAGTATAACTATAGGGTTATAAAAAATGAAATTTACATTGAAAATGGAAGAGATGGCCTAGAACAGTAGTATTATACCCTATAAAGTGCATCTATCCAAAAATATTAGGATGATATAATCTTTATGATTTACCCTTAACAAAGAACAACATGAGATACCAAAAAATAAGCAAAAGTGAATCCCATTACGGGAGATGTTCAAGATCATTGAGATCTCAACCCACACCATGTGAGCCAAACTACCCCATTAATGTGCCACATTTATACACATTACTCATAGGGGTTTTCAAGGGAATTGATTCTATATGTATCAAGAACCTAGATATAGGAAAATGTACTGAATTTTTAATTAAAAATTGATATAGATATACCCTATTTGGGTTACTTCATAAATGATATTAATTGTAATAAAATACGACACTAAAAATATTATTAGATTTTACTCAATTTAAATTAACGAATTAATTATGATGAATCAATGTATTTCTAAAATAAATAATCTTATAATAAAATATATTTCTGAATTTTTTTTATGAATTTTATTTTATCAAATTAAAATTATTATAAAAATTTTCTGAAGTCAAAGGTGATTTTTAAAAGGATTCAGGCACTTTTATTGTCAAAAACCCCACATGTCATAATAAATTTTCATTTTATTTCAATTTAAAAATTAAAATAACATGAAAAAAATATAGATAAAATTAATAATATTTTTGAATTGAAACATCAAATTTATCCTAAAGATTATATTTTATTATTTGATGATACATTTGAATTTTTGGGTAATATTTAAATATCGAATGAGTATAATTTTTCTATCAGGGCATCATAATGCCCCAAAATTGATGTAATAAAAAAAGTAAATATATCCAAGTAAAAATAGTTATTTTTAATTAAATATAATTTGGTTTTTATGATTATTTTATTTATTTTATAACTCCATTTTTAATCCTACCAAATTCATAATATATTATATGGGTATTAAATCATTTCTTGAAGAGTGTGACATACCTCCATGTATGAAATAGAATTATTTTATTATTTTATTCCATTGGTATTATAAAAACATGATAATAGATACTATTAGGTTGAAAGGTTATTATAATATTGTGGGATGGTGTGTTGTTTAGGTTATTTTATTATTTATAGTCCAAAACATAAATAATAAATAAATCCCCTTTTATTCCTATATAATCCCATAAAAATATCCAATTTATGATTATTAAAACAATTTATAGAAATTCCACACTCTTCCCTCCTATATCTAGAGTCCTAGAAATTTTCCCCCGTGATCTAATGAATCCCCTCCCATGCATTTGGATTCACACAGTCTGGTTTTAGATCTCTATATTCTCAATTATATTCAAGTAATTTTTTACAATATATATCATAAATTCTATTTTATTATTTAGGGATATTTTTTATCTATTATAGTAAATTTATATTTAGTGAATAATTAACTATAACCCCCATTCCCTACCGTTATGTGTACCATGATTTTTATGTAATCATATTACCATGCCAAAATATATTTTGGATTCTTTTATTTATTCAAGATTCCTTATTAACATATGCATTTGATTTCGAATTTATAATTTGGGGATTTGTTTTTCCATGTCCATATAGACTGTACTTTTATTTATATGTTATTTTAGACCACATTCTCCCTCATAATCACATTTATATTAATCTTTTAGTGACACTTATATGTTGTCCCTCAATTTTCCATTCCAAAATAGTTGTGTAGTAAATATGATACCCATTCCATCTCCAGAGTGTTCAAATTTTTGTAGATACAAAATTTTTTATTGGGGAAATATATATATGTATTCCACACTGCATCATCATGGAATAACATATGATAAATAATAAATCAATGGTCTATGATCTATGTGGCATACCTAAGAATTAGAATGAAATTAATGAGATTGGTGCACCCACAATTACATAGTTCTAAAATTATTTTGTTAATTTTCATTTCATGTTATGTAATTTCCGGATTGGGAGTGAACCAAATTATTTTATTATCAAATTTCCAATATGATTTTTTATAATATTATCATAGACATTTTTATATGATGTAATGTTTTAAGTTGTTTCCAAATTTTCTGTGTTATTATTATTATTCTATATTCTATCTCATTTTTCATGTTTTTAATTCCTACTTTTTTTAGGGCTTGTCGTTATGCCTATTCTCTATATTGTTACATTTAATGACATATTTATTCCATTACTGGGAAATATAGATAACCCCTTTCTTATGTTTGTCCCCATGTTATCCTAGTTTGAAATTCCTTAGTATTTATGAAGCATGTTAATGTTGTTTTCAATATTTTTTTATACCATTTTTAAAATGATAATATATATATCTAATTCAAAATTACACTATACTTATCGATCATTCAAGTTGTATTATGTTTCCATTTATGTAATAAATAATAAATTAATGGGTAATAAAGAATAATGTTGTTATAGTTCATATTACCGGAAATTATTAGTTATTTTTGGGATTAAGATTAGAAAACACTACTGAAAGCCTTATGGATATGACAAAGTATAATAAAACATATCTTAATTATTTAAATTATATTGTAAGTTGTTGATAAATAAAATATATCCTTTCTTGGATATTATAACTATATTTGGATCTTTCATAATTGTACCATGGGGTAACAACTCTGACAAGGTGTGTCAGGCCTTACATGGTGTGACATGGTACGTGAAAATGAGCCTTACTGTGCACCTATATTGACACCCTCTAAGGACATGATTAGATATATTCATAAGATCCTTAAGAACCATTATTATGGTCACAAAGAAATTTCCCATAATAATATATGTTCAAAAATATATCATTGATAACATAGATTAAAGCCTATATATTCAGAACATAATAACTAATCATTATTTATAATTTATCATTCATATGTAATTGGATTCCCTCTATGTGTTTAATAGTTTTTAAAAAAAATATTCAACTCTAATTATACTTTCATTTTATAGAATTTCCTAAAATAGGAGGAACAAGGTAAATAATTAATGTGAAGGGAAATGTTAGGAATACCCCAATGTGATGTCTAAATCGATAGGAGTAGGAATCAAAACATTGATGACGATTCGCTCTTATCCAACTAAGGTTTTAAATAGAAAAATGGACCAGGAAGAGAATTCAAATCTTTTTTAAGATAGAATAAGAAATAATTGGGAGCTTTATTTGAAAAAGGCCTTTGATATTCAATGGATCGTATAACCACTTAATAGAGTAAAAATGTGCCATATCCATTGAAAATATATTACCCATAGAAAAATGTTCCTAACAATTGATTATTGTCCTAGTTTTTTAACATATGAATGGAGGATCTTATCAGTGGTGGACATTGATCAAGAAAATGATTCTTTAGGAAGAGGTCAAATAGATTTAGTGGATATAATACTAAAAGATTTTTTTGGATAAATATTATTCACGTACTCTCTAATATAAAATGGAAGAGTATCACCTTTCCCCTATGAAATTAGATGACAACTCATTATGGGTGTACAAGAATACATCATATGAATTGTATGATACAACTCCATCTATGTTGTATCCCCTAAATGAATGGGTGACCACATTTATTGGTCTAAAACCTAGTCTATGAATATTCCTAGAGATTAATTACATTTATATCTATAAATAAATAATCTAGTGTTTCATAAAAGTCAAAACAGAGGACATTGAATCTCAATGGTATCATGTGGATGAGAAGAGAAAAATCAATTTTAATTATTGTGACATGAATGATAAGTATAATGGTTCTAAGATATTTAAGTATCCAACTTGTTAATGGTGTGAAAAAAACCCCATGAATTTCATAAGGGGGATGTGTAAATTTCTTATTAGTGAGAATAAAGAGAAACTAGAAAATGATTATCAATAGGGGAATCTATATAATGAGTGGGAGGAAAAGAATGCCCTAGTAAACCATCAGTGCATCATACATTTCTAAAATAGTATGGAATTGGGGAACATTGGAAATCATTTCCCTATGATATGGGTTCTCGAAAAAAACAAAAAACCTCCAAGGTAAAAATGGTGATCTTTTTCCATCACAACTGATGTGGTGGATCTCAATGATAATGAGGTGATAGGTACCCAAGTTATTCATTAAAGAATTGGGAAAATAATTTTTTATTCTGGTTATAATAATTTCTTCATATCATAAACTTTTAGTAGAATTGTTCAAAAACCACCTAAAATAATGTAAGTGGAGTTATGCATGAAATTGGAAAATGGGGAAACAATTACATCCTGATTATATAACTCCTCCCAAATCACAATTTTTCAGGTGAACATCCTAGTGAACATTGTTGTACTCCCTTTGGTATAATTTGTTGAAATTCTAGTTATGGATTGGATTTCTCTATATAGAGCTGACATTAGTTTCAATAACAAGAAATTCATTCCTCATATTGATAATCGACACATGATTCTATGCACATTTAGGAATGTAAATGAATCTTATTTACCACAAAAATCCCAATAATTGATATTATTTCCCTATAAGAAAGTGTATCTAACTCAAATGATTTTGTATAAGGAAACAACCATCCTCTAAGTCCATACTATTGTGATGGAATACAATGTTGTGCTTCCAATATAATTGAATGGTCTTTCTCTTAGCTGAGAAGATGAATTTTCATTTTAGGATATAACTATGATGTTACCATTATCAAAGAATGTGTATTGAATTGATATTATGGAACTGTAGTTGATTAAGAAACAACTATAAGATAATCGTGATAAAGGGTTGAAGTACCAAAGTATATCACCATGTGGTTAACCACTCCTCTTCATCAATAAGAAAGATGGTTCAATTCCCCATTTTCATTGATTACCCCAATCTCTAAATGATCTCAATAATGTAAAACTATTCACTTAAAAAGATTGATAAATTTCCCAATCAACTATGTGGAGAATAATAATTCTCCTATGTAGATCTACAGTTTCGATATTACCATGTTCAGGAGAAGAAGGGGTATATCACCAATAGAAATTTTCATACAAGGTACGAGAACTATGGGTTCATATTAAGGCCATTAAGAAGTCCATAATTCTAATGAAATCTTCATAGACAAAATTAATATAGTATTCAGATTTTACCATGAGAAATGTGTTATTGTATTTATTGATTATATTCTAATATACTCCAAAACCAATTATGTTCATGAAGGTCATCTCCGCACTATTGTAATGACCTTTAATAAAGAGAATATTTATACAGTGTACAACATATGTGAGTTGTGTTTGATGGAATTCAATTTCGTGGAACATACAACAACAAGAAAATTGATATATGTGGATGCTTTCAAAATCGATGTAATTTAAGGATTTGGAGGCCAACATCTATGATATATATCTATAGTTTCAAAGGATTTAAATGATACTATCATCGATTTGTGAAAAGTTTCTTGTTATTTTGAGCACATTTAACTAGGATAACTCAGAATGGACTCAAGACATCATGGATTAATGAATTTAAAGAGATCTATAAGGAACTAAATAAAAGTCACGTTTTGGAACATATTCTCACAATACCCACAAATGGATACATTTTTCTAGTATTCTTTAATGATTTGAAGAAGGGATTGGGTTTTGTGTTAATTTGTAATGACAATGTCATATAATACACATCAAGGTGGTTGAATGTTCATGAAAGGAGATAATCAATGCTTGATCTGGAGATCGATAAAATTATCTTCTATTTGAAAATATTTTGACATTATTTTTCTTAGTAGAAGTGAGATATATATACAAATCACAAAATTATCAAATATATATTCACAAAGAAGTAGTTAAATATAATGAATAGAAGTTGGTTAAATCGGGTCAAGAAATATTACGGCACAACCCCCACTATCATTTTAAAGAATATAATATGGAAGATGATATATGTACAAAGGATGAAAAATTATATCTTTAATAAGAATTTATGGGGATCTGATATTCTATAATTTGGAATGGAAGGATATGTGAATCATAATGAAATGAACATCACCAATCATTTAAAAAATATTCACAATAATCTCTTCTAGAGAGGATAATAGATGTTAAAAGAGATTATTTACGAATTTAAAAGAATATTGAAACAATATATAACGGTAAATCGTTGGATATCAATGTAAATGAAGAAGTCGTGAAATTTTTCCATGACAATGTGTGCCATTAAATCATGCGTTAATGAATGAACTGTTTGATGATGAACATATGTAAACTTTCTCCATTCACCCCGGAAGAAAAATAATGCATTTTGATATTCAAGGGAACTATTTCTAGGACAATATGATTAAATATATTATTTAATATACATCTATGTTTCTTCTATTTCAGCAAGTGAAGGATGAAAGGAACAAGTATAAGGTTTCAACACTATTGTTACACATACATATATAAAAATGAGAAAACATATCAATAGACATTATCGTCGGTATTATGAAGAAATCAATAAGGAATAATGTTATATTTCTTATGGTTGGTCATCGTACAAATAATAAGCACATCTTTGGGTTGGAGATGATTTCTCACTGTATCAACAATCAAGGGTATACATTACATATGTGGTGAGCCTTGAAATAATTCCACTAAAAATTTTCTATGATAGATATATGATATTCACCTCAATGTTTTGGAACATCTCCAACAGGATCTAAACACTAACCTAAACTTTATTTTGTTCTATCATTCTCCAAATGATGCTTAACACGAGTGGACTATTCATATATTGGATGAAATGTTTTGAGCATATTTTATAGACATCAAAGGATAATTGGGAAAAATATACCATTTTAATGTTCTCTAAAAAAATGTTCTTTGAAGAATAAATATGGATACATATGACTCCCTTTATGGGAGAAGATGTAGAACACAACAATGATGGGATTAAATCAGTGAACATTCACTACTAGGACCAAAAATGGAAAAAGAAATTGTGGGAAGGTGAAAACCATTAAGCAACACATCTAGGTAGCCCAATGTAGAGAAAAGAGTTATGCAGAAAATAATCAATGATACTTTGAGTTTATGGTTGGAGAAATTTTATTCCTTCACATATCTCCATGGAATAATTTCATGATATTTGGGAATAAGGGAATGATTACTCCAAGAAAAATCATCCCCTTTAAGATCAGTGATCAGATAAGTGAGGTGTCCAGTCAACTAACACCCCCATAAACATATCTCATGTGAATGATATATTTCTTATATCCCTATTGAGAGAGTTTATACTTGACCATCACTTGTATTCAATCCAAAGGTGCTACATTTAGGGAATGATATTTTATATGAGCATTATATGTGAATATTTTATATCATAGAGTATGAGTTATAAAAAATAAGATAATTCACATTGTTATGTTTTTATATAAATAAATTTTCTTAAGAATCGTGGTGTGAACCATAGGAAGTGATGAAATAGAGTTATCCTCTTATTTTTAGTATGTCAAATGAATATTTGGAGGGAAAAGTTTCTTAAGGGGGAATGATTGTAATGACACTAAATATTAAATATATAATTCCATGTAAAATTAACATAAATGTCACATTATGTAATATGGTTATAGATAACTCATGCACATCATTGGTATTTAATTAAAAAAACATTGAAGTACATTTACAATTGATAATATAGAAATTGAACAATGATTTCATAGATAGTATAAATATAGGGTTTTACCAATCGAATTGATACATAAAAAAGGATGTTATGGCCTAAATTAGTAAGATTGTACCCTTAGAACCCTATTTATCAATGATTGTATGAGAAATTTTGTCTCTAGACTTTTCCCATGACAAACCCCAAGCTGATATCCAACAACATAAACATGGGTGAACCATTTTTAGCAGATGTTGAAGATTATCAAGATCTCGACCCAAACCATGTACATCGAACCACCCAATGAATGTTTCAACAACAAACTCCATACTATTATAGAGTTTGAAGGTGTATTTGAAGAATATTTATCAATACAATATATATATATATTATTATGTGAATTATTTTTTATAAAACATTGGATACATTGTCATCCTATTATTCATACATCATAATTGTTTTATATTTTGATACAATATAATAGGAATAGTATTCTTGAATAATATTCAAATTCAATTAATTAATTTGATCTACTAAAATAATGTATTTTTTAAATAAATAATATTGTAACAAATATTTATTGTTAATTTTTTTTAAATGAGGAATGTTTAATTTTTATGATGTCAAAAGAATTTTTTAAAATGTTTTGAAAACTCTTATTTTCAAAAAACTCATATTTTCTTAATAAAAGTTTATTTTGTTTTAAAATGTGAAAATTAAAATATTTATAAAAATATTTAGATAAAATTAATATTTCTTTTTGAATCTTCACATCAAAAATATCCAAGAGTATAATTTTCTTTATTTTCTACAACAGTTGATTTTTCATATTAAAAATAAATATTATAAATATTATTTGTGCATGGTGACATTATAGTGACCCAAAGGTTATTTAATAAATAATATAATTATTTCAAAGACCATATATATGGATTTAATTTAAAATAATGTGGTCATATATTAGTTTTAACATTCTATTAAATCCATTATGAATCATCTGGAACTCATAATATATTTTTAGGGGTTTAAATCATTTCTCTAAGAGTGAGACTCACCTCCACATAAGAATTTTTATATTATTATTATTTAGGCCCTTGTCTATATAATATAATGAGTACCACTAGCATTTGGATGATACAATGGTAACAAACCATGGCCCGATAACTAGTTTGGGTTATATTATTATATAGAGTCTAAAAATATAATAATCATGAAATCCACTTCTTTTCCTATGTAACCCCTAAGAATCAACAATTTCCCATTAGTAAAATTCTTTTTAAAATCTATACAATCTTCCCTACACTATTTATATTTTTCTCAATGTTCCCCTTCTCTAAAGAATCCCCTCTCATGTATTTGGAATCATACACCCAGTTAAAGGATTTCTCTCTTCTTATTTTCATTCCAGAACTTCATTTATGTTTTTTATCTTAAATTTCATTTTATTGGGTTGGGATATGTTCTTAATTGTTGAAATTAATTTTCATTTAATTTATAAATGATGATATTACTATTCAATATCAGTAAACCTCCCATGATCTATTATTTACACCCATTAATGTGCCGATATATTGTTTGGATTCATTTTTATTCATGTTTCATCATATAATTTTCCATAAATTGACAATTTATATGGATAATTTATTTTTTCATGTCCATATAACAACTGGTTTTGGATTTATCTGTTTAGATACCCCCTTATGTCTACTAAACTGATTTTTATGAATCATTATGTGATGATGTTATTCTACAAAGATTTCACCGTAATATTCAATGCCAAAACAATTATGTGGTGAATGGAATACCCATTTTCTATAAATTATGTTTAAATTTATTCACATATAAATATTTACTAGGGATATAAATACTTTTATTCCACTCTCATTTATCACAGAATAAATTATGATAATGAATGTATCCATGTTTTGTGGTTAATGTGGAACACTTAGGCCTATAAATGAACTGAATATGAAGGGTTCACCCTGAATTATATATCTCTCCAATTAATTTTGTAATGTTTATCCTCACAAGAAATTATTTTCAGAAATTTATTGAACCTAATTCATGTATCATACCTTTTCCCCCAATATTTCTTAGTAGTTTCGCCTTGACATATGCTTATGATGTAGTGTTTTAAGTTGTTTCCACATTTCCAATGTTAATATTATCATGTTATATAATGTCTCATTGTTCATGTTCTTGGTTGATAATATTTTTATGGCCCATTTATATTTCTCTTGTATTACATTAATCCCATTATTCCATTTTTATTCCCTTAATTCGATTTTTTGATGATCTATTTCATTGGTTTTCTCCAGGTTATACCATGCAGTTTTAAAAGCGTTGAAATTTTAGAAGCATGATAATGATTTTTTCAATAATATTTTCATATCATATGTTAAAGATGTTATTAAATGTACCTAATTATAAAACTACCTAAACTTCACAATTTTACGGTCATTTTATGTGTTCTTTTATGTAATATATCATAATTTATTGTGTACTAATGATATGTATACTATATAGATCCCCACAACATTTTTGTTATATTAATACTAGTCATTAATTCAACAAAATAATATTTACTTCATGATTATAATTATATTAAATCATTCATATCATAGAATTTTCAGGGAACTATTCAATCACTGTTGTAAATAAATTAATTATAGTTGTTTGTGAATACAAAATATGGGCAAATTATTGCATCCCAAGTATATAACTCATACCCAATCATTGTGATAATAACTTCACAAAGAACAAAAAAATACTCCCTTTATTTGAATTTGATGTCATTCTATGTATGGGTTTTTTCCCACATATATATATCTTACACTGATTTCCCTTATATGAAAATAACCATCCATATCATTGATCACTCTTCAGTACTATACAATTTCAAGGATGAGGAAGAACCATCTTTCCTAAAATAAAAACATGAATGTATATTATTATCTTGTGCGGAATAATATCAACACCAAATTTTATAGATTATATAAAATAAAATTCTTGAATACATTCCCATTATGATAAAATACACAAAAGTGTTTCCTAAATAATTTCATGGCCTTACTTATGACGAAGATGTTGAATTTTTAATCAATCTTATACTTGGGTATTTTCTGAAATCCAACAATACTTATATAGTGGTCTTTATTGAACATTAGTTTCTATAGATGAAACTATAGGATAATCACGATATAATTATTCTACAACCAATGGCCTCATCATCGGTACAATAGTCCACTTCAATATGAAGAAGTGAGGGTTAATGCACATCTAAATTGATTATCATGATATCATCAAGATAAAAATAAATAACATGTATCCTCTATGAAATATTGATGACTCGTTTGATCATATACAGGTAAATGAGTATTTCCCTACAAAAGATTTTATATTTTTATATTATCATGTAGAGGCAAGGAAACGGGATATCCCACATTGTTTTTTTGTAAAAAATATGAGAAAAATGAGTTCATAATTATTCCATTTAGATTTAAAATTTCTCTAGTAATTTTCATGGATTTTTATGAATATATTCATTATAGATTACCATGAATTTTTTTTGTATTCTTCATTGATGACATTCTAATCAACTCTAAATGAAAACTGGATCACGAAAAACTATTAAATACAATATTGATCTGATTGAATGAGGGCCCAGACCAACCAATATAAAGAAAATACATATTTTTCATGGACTAGATTGATATTATATTTGATTATTGAGATACATCAAATGATTATCAAAACACATAACCAAGCAAACTAATAATGTTGTCATTTTAATATGTAATTATTAATGAGAGGAATGTTTTAAAGAGCTCAAGATGAGGCTAATCACTATACTTATACTCATATCACCCATTAGTTTGGAAGGATTTGTGACCAATAAAGATGTTTCTAAAAAGTGATTGGGTTGTGTACATATGAAAACTTATAGGATGAAAGCATATCCTTCACACTAACTAATAATCCATTAACAGAACTACTCAATTCCTGATATAGAATTGGATTCAATGATAATTGTAAAAAATATTTTGTAACATTATTTCCATCATCTTATTTTTAACATATGTATATTTATATTAAAATAAAATCCATAATTATATATTATCGAATAAGGATGTTAATATTCACTAATTTAGGGGGTTAGAGTTGATCAGGAATTACAATTTTTCAATACATTACCCTCATGGGAAGGTGAATAAAATGGAAAATGATAAAATTTAAAAGGATCAAACAAATATTTCTATTATAATGATTTCAAAGAGTCCAATATTAGTAGACATGAGGTTTATGGATTTTAGAATAATAAAATAATGTCAATATTATTTTATAAAATTTAAAACTCATCCATATTTTCTTGAGTGGATTAGAGAGTCTCTGAATTGTAATGAGTTTATATAAAATAAGGTACAGAATATTCTAGAGTTCAGAATTATTTATAATGTATTTAAAATGTTTGAAATATGGTTATCTATCCAATAATAACCATAATTGAATATGAATGAATCGAATGTTTCACATATCTCATGACTCGATCCGAGCTTGGGCTCGAGCTGCAACTACCCATTGAATGTCTCACTAGTCCATGGTTGGTGACAAGCACTGAAGGTATTACATTCTAGAGGATGCCTCTACATAAGAACCAGTATGAAAACATTATCTGGATGAAGATGTAATGTGGGAAATAATAAATGATGTGACACTTCTTTAATGTCAATCAAGCATTCATGAACCTCTATAAAATACAAATGTATGGTATTATAAATTGAAATGTAAGTTTGAAAAATGTACTTCCAAATATAAATGTGTCATAAAATGATAAATAAATAGAATGGTAGATAGATAAAGGAGATCATATATCAGGAATCCCAAGCTATGACCAATGTACGCAGTTGAAGAACTCAATACCCTTAAGCCCCTCTATTAAAATCTTCAACATATTCGTCAACTGTATAACAGATTATATGTTTATGAAAATTACAATAATGGGTATGTATAATCATATAGAGTAAGACATCCTTAAATTGGCTGGGAGAGTGGTTATAAATAAAATTAAAGATTAAGATAGTAGATAAAATAAGATAATATGAAATAGTATATCTCAACCAAAAAAGACAGTGATGGTAACCAAATACTACTCAAGGGGCTGGAGACGTTTTAGTATATGAACTACTTGTTGAGTCATCAACACCCATAGCAGGAGATTAGATTCATCCAACCATGAGAATCTAAACAAGGAAAGAATGTGGAAAACCCTACAAGTTTTTTATCCTCCTAAAATGAGAATTTCAAAATCCAATGTGTGGTTATAGAAGATGGATATATATATATATATATATATATATTCTTAGTCAACAACTCCCAAAAAAATAGACTAAGGGGATCTCCATATCATAGATCTTCCCAAGAGGGAGTGTAGATTACCATTCCAAAATTACTTCAATGATGCCCATTATCACACACATATGCCCATAACTATCCTTACATGTCTAACTATGACTCGTAACTATGTCGCACCACCATGTGGTCACATACTTGAAGTAGAGGTCTCTCGACCTAGTACATCAGGGGGTTCCACTCTGGATGCCATCGTGGAATCCTCTTCCTTTCTCCACTAGAGGGTATACAATGAAAGCATTAAGGACTACAATTTCTATATACTACTTGAGGGTTAACACCGTATTATTTACATAATCAATGACCCATCTATATTGAAGGATTAACTCGGTATCTGTTGAGTATGCCACTGCCCATCTATGTTGGAGGGTCAACTCGGAATCTGTCGAGGACTCCACTACCTAATACCTACTGAAGGGATTACTCAATAAAGCATCGATAACTCCACTAAAAAATCCCTACATGAGGGTATATTCATAAATAATCAAGGAATCCACTACCTAGTACCTACTATATTGTCTAATCAGAAAGCATCGAGGAATCCACTACCTAATCAATACTATAGGGTATTATTAGAAGGCCTCTATTGATCCTGTGTGATGGATGTCATCGTTGATCATCTATTAATCAAGAATCAGGCCCAAAACATTCCAATTAGTTTCATGATAACCATAACTAATGGAACCATACAATTATCTGTAGAAGACAATCATAATGGGCTACTAACTGGCCAAAATAAAATTCCAAACAAAGGAGAAATGAAAATTTTAAGATTAACATAGGAGTATGCATCATGTAAGGGACACACATGACATGTTCTAAAAAGCTATTGTTGTAAAATGTCCTTCCTGGAACATGTATTATTGGACATGTAGTACTAATTTTCATTTAAGGGTACTACACAAGTCTTGACCTAAAACTAATAAGCTCGTGTGTCTCATCATCGGTCTAAGATAAATATGTAATTTCACTAATATTTCTCATCAAGAACCCTTGATTATAAAAATGGATCACATCATTGCGTTCCACATGGAAGATTACATTGATATAATATTGGATTTCCTCAATTATACACCCTGTAAAAAATGGGCATTTCACCACCCCACGTGCAAACGATGCTTCTTGGGACCAAGCCACTTGTCCAAATTAAATGCACAATATTATTTATGAAACATACGCTCCAATTTCTGGGTCGTTGCATCATATATGGTTCACAATTTCGACACCACATGATAAATATATGTTGAATGCAATATTCATGAATAATTATAATTATATTATTACTGGGTGTTTTGATGACCTAAGGAATGAGTCTGTTAAAGGTATTGAGCACTGATCATAAAATTTCAATCTCAATTTTAGGGACATGTTGTTGTTGATGGTTCATCAATCCGAAGTTATATGGAGACGATATTTATGATTCAATGTTGGGAAAAAGAATAATAAAAATATTATTATTAAATTATTATTATTAGTTTTTTTTCATTTTTCAAATGACATGGTTCTTCTGAAACATTTTACCAATAAGATATTATCTTTATTTGATGTTGGTGAGATCTTTATATGGTCCACCATATATATATATTATGCATTTGTATTAAATATTTTCATTATTATTAAATTTTTCAGTAAACACAAATGAAGGGGTGATGGTATGTTGGTGGAGTTATTCATAATGCAACCCTTATACCCCAAACCCCAAATGAATTCCTTATATTATTATTATTATTATTAAGAATAAAAAAATATATTTATTTTTAATAATTATATAATAGTAACAATAGATGACTATTATTATTAAATATATAATAATAATATAAAACCAATTAATCATGCTCAGATCTTTTATAGATCAATCTCCATACTAGGATTCTTACCTCATACTATCAATTCACTATTACATAATCACCACATGGCACCAGGAAGATAAAACTCATTGATCTGATCCCGAACCACCAACGATCACAAACTCACGCCTTCAGTACTGATCAGATATATTATAAAAACACAATTTCTATAATTTCTCAAACTAATCACAAATTGTCCATCCTTAGTTTATTCTTTACAATAAAATAAATCTGAGGGTTTTACCACACTCAAACCCACCCCAGTAATGTCGAATCATGACCCTATGGACCAATGATGAATAACAAGATGAACGGTGGGAGAAATCCTTGATAAAAAACATGATATGAATCATTTTTCCAAGGATCTTGGATAAATATTCCAATGTGGTAATATCATATTGAAAAATATGAAAATATCTATAAGTAAAATGAAATAATATTTTATTTCAAAAAATGGGCTCATTTAAATGTTCAAATTATCAATAATTAGTGATAGAGAATTGACCATGATAAATATATTAATTACAAGGACAAAAAACCACATATGAAGAGTCTTATATCAATTATAGATAATGCATTAGTGATGAATGATGTTTCCATCAATGAGGAAGACCCATTGCGATCACTACCCAACAATACACCTCAATATTATCATTATTTATAATTCTATGTCAATCCACCAATGATGAACACTTCCATGCTATAATTGGTTCTAGAATTTGTTATGAATCCATAACAAGGAAAATCGTCATGATATAGTTTTTATAGATGGTTTAATTATTTTGTTTATGAAATAAAATAAATAAATTATTTATATATTTTAATTATACAAACATACCCATTGCTGCCTCATCTAAACACCTCGCACTGACCAATTTTAAATTATACCTAAGGTAAATACAATATTACAATCTCAAAAGTTGTCTCATATTTCACATATGAGTAAAATTCTATGAGTTATATTTTCTGATAGTTATAAAATAAATATAATATATTTATTTATTTATCCAATGATCCCACTAATAAATTCCCCATATGAATATATTGGGCAGACTACCTTTAGGTCACACCTAGGATAAATTCCATGTTTCAAAATCATTTTTGGTCTCATATTTCTAATCTCAGACCACATTTATGATATATTAGACTATTTTATAAATACTATCCACAAACAATTAAAATATATTTTCTATTTTTAGAGAATTAATTCCATGCATACCCGGCCAATAAATCATGCATCGTCTCAGTGCATAATTTTGATAATTTTAACAGAAATATTCCAAATTATTACATGAAAACACTAGAGAATCTAAATTATTGTCTTCTTCTATGATATCCATTCCACTAATGCTAAACTATGCATAAAATTTTCCGATACTAGACCCACATATGGATTTTCCGAACTAGACAATTAAACTAAAACCGCAGTTTGAAACCGTGGCCATAGGCCAAAAAACAGTGGTGATACCATATGGAATGGTTTCAGAAAAATGTGGCCTCTATCACAATGGTAGTAGGTCTTACCTACTACCACAGTTTTAACCATGGCACTAGGCCAATAGTTCCATGGTTTAACCGTGGAATTATGGTGGTTAAGGACATGGTTAGAATCATGGTAGTGGGATCTACTAAGACATTTAAAAACATGGCATGATACCCTCTAATGACACGGTTAAACCTTGGAAATATGGCCCTACTTCCACAGTGAAAACTGTGGCGGTATAATGCATATTTTATAAAAAACCAATTCTGTCTGCCAGCCGGACAACCCATTCCACCCCCTAGACCACCCTGGACAACCCCATGCAATCCTTTGAACACCCCCATGCACTCGAGAACACCCCCCCCCCTTGAACACCCCCCAGCACCCCCATGCCCCCCTGGACAGCCCCCTTCCACCCCCATGCCCCCCTGGACAACCCCCGTGCACCCTCTTAAGCAACCCTTAGATAGACCCCGTACACCCACTGTAAAACCCCCTTGCACCCTCTTGAACACCCCATGCACCCCCCCCTGCCCCCCCCTATACAGACCCTGTGCACCCATACAGAAATAGCTTATATAATAATTAAATAAAACTTCATTTGTTTTATATAAACATCACTTTTAAATATATGAAAACATCATTCTAGTCACCCAACATGATAAGATAACACATGAAAGTAGTGACAAATACACTTAGCATGGATTATGAATTCATGCATAAAGAAGAGAAAAGAAAAGTAATGAGGAAGAAGAGTCTCCTAAGTGGAAGATTCCAATCCAAATACTCTCTCCACTATCATTGTTGAACAAATATTGTATAAATATTGACTCTTTAAACCAGGAAATTGGAGCCAATTAAAATATTTTTCCCACATATAAAATTGTTTAAACTAGAAGAAAATTCATGTTTTAGAAATTATAATTCATCTTGACAGTCCACATGAATATAACTAATTAAAATCCAAATAAAATTTCAACAAACAAAACATATAATATGTCCATCACAACATGATAATGATATCAACATGGCATAAATCATGCACATTCCTAGAATACCATAACATTAATTTCAAGAAAATACAATATCTACAATTAAATCATGGAATGATGTAAACACTATTAAGGAGTTGTAAATACCAAAAATAATCTAAAATTTGATCATCATTCAATATTCCATTTAACATTTTACAGTCCCCCACCCCACCCCCCTTTCCCTCCCCCTGGAACCCCCCCTATATAACCCCCTTCCCCCTGGACTCCCATGACCCCTCTGGACACCCCTCTGCACCCCATTCCCACCCCTCCCTTTCCCCTACACCTCCATGCCCCCCTGGACAACCCCCTTGAACCCCCTGGACACCCCCCTTCACCCCCACCTCCCATGTAGTAGACCCCCTCCTTGCCCCCTACACACAACCCCCATGTTTCCCCCTGGATAGCCCACTTGCACCCTCCCTAGACAAACCACCATCCACCCCCCCCCAGATATCCCCCAGGACACCCATGACCCCCCCTGGACAGCCCCCTGGTCCCCCCCCCGCACCCCCTGGCACCCCCCTCCCTCTTGGACACACCCCCATGACCCCGTGGAAAACCCCTTGGGAATCCCCTACACCCACACCCACTCCCTTCAATTTTTTAAATTATCATTAGGATTATTATGATTTCTTAAGATCATGTCGAATGTGGCATCACATGATCAACAGAGTGATCCTGTGAAGTAGTCATCACACAGATTATTCCAACATTCCAGCAATTATATAGATGCTGAGAATATCGACATTCATAAGATCCCGAGATCCTCATGCATTTGAAGAGGTCCTTGATATGCCTTAAATAAAGAACCAAAACCACCTATATAATCCATGGAAATACCAATACATTGGTTGTTGTTGATTTTCTGATAACTCAATAGTAACTCTCAAAACTAATGAACTCACATGATTCAATCACGCGAAGAAGATCTCAAAAAACTTTCTTGGTTTTGTGATGGCATGGAGGAACCCGTGATCTTGCAGACATATCTACTATCTCATAATGGAGAAACCTAAAAGTCAACGGGTCATGAGAAGAGTTGAATGAGAACTCACAGTCACACCATATGTCATGAAAATAATTTAGGCAAGACATCATCTTATTAAATAGTTTTCATGAGATCCTCTGAAGCCTCTATTTGTTTATGCGAGGAAATTTGGTGATCCGCACTTAGGGTCAAGCGATGGTAGTCAACATATCACATAACATTTCTTAGATCATGCGCATTGCATGATTCACTGGAGATGAAAGGAATATAAAGGTTTCATGCCACCCATTCTACCCATGAAATCCATGCAAGAGTAATTTAGATACCCGAAACAAGACTTTGAATGATAGATAAAGTAATAGAACATATAAACAGGTGTGTTATTGTTTCAAATTCCATGCATTGCATGCCCCCTTCAACCTGCACTACCCCCTGCAAGATTCCCCCCACCCTCAGACACCCCCAGTCCACCCCTAGACACCCCATTACACCCCCACCCACCATACAGTGGCCCACCCCTCCCCCTTCACCCCCACTCCCCCTACCTCCCCCCCTCCCTGCCCCCTACCACCTACACATTACCCCCTTACCCCCTGCACACTGCCTCCCTACCCCTCGCACTTCCCCCACTCTGCCCCACCCCTCCATTCCACCTAAACACTACCCACACCCTACACCCATGCACACTCCCCCCCTCACCCTACAACCCACACCCCTTGTCCCCCCCTTTCTGCCCCTACACAATGCCCCCTACCACCTTCACACTGCCCCCCTACACACTGCTCCCTGAAAATATACATTTTCTCCCTACACACTTCACCCCTGCCTCCTACACACTTCCCCCTTCCCCCCTGCACATTGCCCCGTTCACACCCTGCCACCCCCCCCCCTCTGCCCCTGCTCACTACCCCTGCACACTGCCCCCCACCTGAACCCCATGCACACTGCCCCATCCCCCTTCCCCCACGCCCCCTACCCCCCCCCACCCTGCCCCCTGTACACTGCCCCTACTGCCTACACACTACCCCTCTGCCTTCCCACTTCACCCTCTGCACCCTTACCCTCCACCACCCCTCCCTGCCCCAACACTGCCCCCAACCATGCCCCCCCTCCTCTATGCCCCCTTGCACACTACCCCCCTACACACTGCCCCCAACCATCACGCCTTGCCCTCTTTCCCTCGACCCCCTCAAAGAAAAAGTTTGATTTATTTTAGATAAAAAATATACACATCCATCTTCATCCACTACAGTACCAGATGACAAGAGAAAAAAATGAGGGTGACAAAGCCGATTATCAAAAAAAATCGAGTAATGCAAACAGATTCAAAGACAGTTGCAATATGCTATAAACAAACAACCTATAGTAAAAGAATATGGAAACAAAGAATCAAAATAACACATGAATGTAGTGACAAATAATCTTTTCATGCATTGTGAATTTAAGCGGAATGAAGAGAGCTGAAATGTAAATGAGGTAGAATACTCACCTGAGTAACAACATCCAGTCCCAAGACTTTTTCGTCTATATCATTGTTGAAAAAATCTAGTATTAAAATTGAACCACCTGTAAACCAGAAAAAATAATCCTATTTGAATCATATTTCTAAATATACAATAGTTGAATACAGCACAAAACTCAGGATTTAGAAATTATAATTCACCTTGATAGTGCACCTGAATATGATTAATTTAAATTCAAATTGAATTTCAACAAACAAAACATGTAATGTATCCACCATAAATTGAAAATGATATCAATGTGGCATAAATCATTCACATTCGGAGAATACCAGTCCCCCCTTTAGTTCCCCACCCCCACTTCCAGTCCCCCACCCCTCCCCTTGCACCCAACCCATTCAAGTTCCACCAACCCTTGCACACCCTCCCCCTGCCATTCCCCCCCTTTCCCTCCCCCTTGCACCCCTCCCCCCTACCAGTCCCCCACCCCCTGCCCCCACCCCACCACTCTTTGCACCCCCACAACATGCACCCCCTTCCTTACCAGTCTACCTTTCCCCCTGCCAGTACCCCCTCACGCATGCCAATTCCTCCCTACCCCTACCAGTCCCCCCTGCCCTTCCCCTTGCACGCCCTCCCCTTCCCTCCCCCTTGCACCCCCTGCCCCTGCCAGTCCTCCACCCTGCCCCACCCCTTTAATCAAGAACTACAAACAAAAGATTTTTTCTTTCATCGTAACTGGCATGGAAAATTAAAAAAATCGAATACAATATTTACCATTCATTCTTGTATATTATCAAGGTTCACCTTATTCCCTGATTGGGATGCTATTGGCCCATAACCACCATAACTTTAGATAATCTATTGTGAAGCTCTCAAAAACATTATATTATGGTGAAGTTCCATCAAACTGTAAGGAAATCAGCAGCATAAATACCTGAAAGTCATCATTGAGAAAATGAAAAATGGGATTTGAGGGTGAGAATACTTGGTTCTGGTGTACCAGTAAGGCTGGTCTCCCTGTGGTAAATATCAACATGTAGAAACATATAATATAATATGTTAAGACACATACAACCATAGAAATCACCTATCAAGGTCAATTCTGAAACTCAAACCTTCGAATCCAATTATTTTCTATCATTTATATTTTTCTTGCTGAATGAAAGCTCAATTGCATTTCCATATACATCATTGACCCACAAAAATTCCTTCTTGTTCTTTTGGAGCTCATTAAAGTATTATTTTCTTATTTAGATGTTCTTGTACCAAACCTCCAGTACAGAAATTTAAAAAACAATTCGAAAATGATGCTTGATTGTGTTATTATAGAAATGAATATCGATTATATAACATTAATGTGAATTTTATCCAATCCCCCCCTGAACCCCCTTCCCCTCCCAGTCCCCCTTCCCCTGCCAGCCCCCCCCCCACTCTCCCTCTTGCACAAACCTGTAGTATACAAATACACCATACACATACACCTGCATCGAATTATAGAAACCATTGCAGCATATCATTCCACATAAATAAATAAAAAGTAATACATATAAAATTGAAATTTTATAAACAATGAAAACATAATGATGGATACAAAAATTGTCAATAATGTCGATCCACAATTCCATCTGAATCCTCATCATCAGCATCGAAATCAATAGCATCAACATGTATACCACCATCAGAAGCAACATCATCACCATCAGCATCTTTAGCCTTTCCACCATCAGCAACATCTTCAGCCTCTCCACCATCAGCATCATCTTCAGCCTCTCCACCACTATCCTCAGCTACACTATCATCATCATCCTCATACATCTAGCAAAAACATGATGAACATCCATCCACTATTGATGCACCCTATAGCGGGAGTGAAGAGCATATAGCCGATATCAACGCGAACAATTGTTCATTTTCTTTTTTCCATGTCTTTTAAGAGTCTTGTCTAACTTCTTTCTTTGATCTATCAATTGAATCTATAATTGTTCTTCGATAATCATTCCTGCATTATTTCTAGAATATTCAGTACATGATGACCGGTATTTAGATAACATTATTTTCTTTTCAGGTTTACAATGAACTCTGCCACAGTGCTTGTTTCGAAGAACCTAATTTAAATAATCATGTGGTCCAAATATGCCTGGTTCCTTTTCCATTTGAGCTTGAAGAGCATCCTATAAAAGGGAATTACCATTTTAATATATATTCAAAAAAAATACCATTGAAATGCTCATATGTGCTTTGAGAAAAATGTTTACAACCTCTTTTTTTGAAGAAATATAGACAAAAAAAAGTACTGTATGTCCTTTTATATTGTTTATACTAATATTAAGAGTTTGTATAACATATCAAGAATTGACTTGAGCATTCTCATTCTATATGAGAAAGTCACACCTCATATAATTTTCATGGACTGAAACTACATACTAAAATCAAAAAATTTAAAAACATTGTTTCAATTTTTTATTCTGTTGCCTAATTCACAACCGTTCCAACTTTCTTTTTCCTACTAGAAAAAAACAATAATGATTGAGGAACACATCTTTCTAAATTGAATACCCAATTCTACATTAAAATTTAACAAAAATCAATGAAAAAATAAATGTATATTCATTGTTAATCATATATTACATGTGACAGTTCATGATATGGCAGTGTAGATCTCCCTAGAGTACGATTATATATCATAGTGCCATAATTTCTTATGTATACTTTAGATGAAACCTATTAGTAAAAAACAAACCAGCCTATCGACAAGTCAAAATGGATAAAAAACCATCATTTCAAGTTAATAATTTAACGAGTTCAAGACATAACTGAAATAGTCATGTCTAGAAAATAAAACTGAACATAATCACATCTAATAAAATCATCTACTATAGAAAACTATGATTACTGAAAAAAAGAAATTTATTAAAAACATTAAAATTGTAAATTACCTTGAAATTGGAACAACTCCAATTTGAAATTAATTCTATGTATGATGAAATTGGGAATTAATTGAATATTGGTTCATTTTTAAGAGGAGTAACTCTTCTTCTTTTTTCAGTCAACATGCAGGTCATCCATGTAGGCTTGCCACATCTCCCCCAGTTCCATTAACCAATCTATCATATCATGGAGAACATCCGGGAAGTTATAGCGAAGCTGAATATTCAAACAAAATTATCAATAATACTTTATAAAAAAGAATTGCAAACTAATTTTAAAAAACAATTGCCCAAATTTTCGCCCAAGCCTTGTCTATTATTTGTTGTCCAACATTTCTCCACTCAATTGGTTGAAGCTGCACAATTTTTCTATGTCTGCTGAGTGTCCCCATGAATCTCCACAATTCATTACCATTTTCTTCAATAATTTTCATTTCCTTGTTATACTGAACCATAATTTGTGTGTGTCTATTCCACACTTTATGCATCTTTGTACGGCCACATCATTTAGTATAAGAGGTTCCTTTAAAAAGAAACAAATATTTAACATATATATAACTAGCATTTAATAAAAATTTACTATTTTCTTTAAATTTTAAACATTTACCAGTAGCACTATTTTTTGTTGCTTGATCATGCACACTATGATGAGGGGCAGCAACTGGAGAAGTGTCCTCCATAGTAGACTGTGGATACTGAGGGTCAGTCGAGGGTACGATTATACGGGGGGCATTACCAATGGAGGTGTATCCTCTATAGTAGACCGTGGATGCTAAGTTTGGGTAAGAGGGTATGGGTATAAAGGAGGAATAACCAATGCATGTGTACCCTGTAGAGATGAAGGTGGATAGGGGTAAAATGGTAGAGGGGCATAATGAGATGGACTACCCTACATGGTAGAGGGAGAAAATGGATAAAAATGATGACCACACATGTTTGGATAAACAATATATGTGAGTGGAATGATGGGAGGAAACCATCCCAGTGACTGCAGAGCCAAGGACTGTGAGGAAGTACATGTAGGGGGCTGCATGTAGGACCATTCCTATACTATGGAGTTCTTGATCCTTATTCTGTTAACGCAAGTTTCCTCCTAGATGATTCATGGTCATATTAAAAAATATTTGTTGAATGTTCATACCTAATCAATAAATAACTAAATAATGGACTCTCAGGAAAAATCTTATTTTTCAGACCAACACCATTATGTCAGTGATCGTTTTCCTCCATTTTTTTTTCTCCCAACCTCCACGTAAGACATAATAATCTGTAAATTCGAAAAGTGATGTGAAATTTTTAAAAATATAACAAATTAGTAAATAACTATATAAATAAAAAAAATCATATTATTTTACAAAACATTACATCTTCCATTAGAATTTTTTCATTATTTTCATTACTCGCTCAATGAATACATTACAAAAAAATAATATGATACTTTACATGTTTAAACAAACACGCAACAAGTCAGAATAATGTAATCTGGATACTTTGAAACATTTAACACTACACATTCTCTGTTATAATTTCTGGTTCAAAATCCATTCTCACAATTGAATCATCTATATCATCAAATGTTATATTTGACTAAATACCTACCAGTTAATCGAAAACATCATCATCCTCCAATCCTTCATTGAAAATTTATCTGGGAATGACATCAATAATAACACCAAATTATAGTTTTAAAGGGTCATTTACATAAAATACTTGTCTAGTTGTGATGCAAGTATATAAGGCTCATATGTTCGCAACTAATGCTTCATATCAATAACTCTAAAACCAAATTATCTATATAAAATCCGTGTCATGTCATTAAATCAAACCACATGAATTTCATCATAGCGACACGACCATGTGCATAGTAATCTAATACAAAATTTCTCTCAACAAACCCATAATACGACATATTTTCTGATCGAGGCTTTCTATCTAATGCACTAGCATACCAATCCGTTGTATCACCTATCGTGACACCGTCATGCTGTGTTTCCATCATTGTTGTGCAACTATTTAAAATTAATTTAAAACCATTGAAAACCACTACTTTACAATCACGAACCACATTTTTCGGACCAAACGACAATGCCCTTATTTCAGCAGATACATCATCTATCGGTAAACATTGGACCCGAAATATATCGAAAACTAATATAGAACAACAACTAATGATTTGGTAATGTAAACAAAATAATTAGTTACCTTTGACTTCAACCAAGTAGGAAATTATTTGCTGTGTAATTACTCTTGCCTCTTAATAGATAAAGTGCGATGTTCTCTTTTTATAATTTCACTTTGTTATCCGCAAATATAAAAATGTGATGATGTCATGAACAAATAAAAAAATAACCACAAAACATTTTATATATATAATTTTACTTACTTGATGTAATCGTTAACCACGCCATAGTTAAATAATACCGTACGATGAGCCTTTTCCCTCTCATCCCTCTTCAAAGTGCCCAACTTGTATGATCTAGATATCCCTAAAGTTTGAGTCAGTGATGGAAATGTTGGCTCAATGGGATCATATTGCTCATATTCAGTTCTCATGGGCCGATTAGATCTAGTGGTGACATTAGGTAAATACATTGAACAATAATCTGTGCATTCCTGTGCTAAATAACATTTCACAATAGATCCTTCATGATGATTCTCATTTATCACATAAGATTTCAATGTAAACATCATTATTTATATTGGATACATCCAACGACAAGAAACGAGACTTCCAAAATGAACTTTTGCTGGAAGATGCACGGTCAGATGTAACATACATGTAAAAAAAAATGGGGGAAATAGTTTCTCCAGGTCACAAAGAATGATCAGTGCATCTTTTTGTACTTTATTCACAACACATTTTTTCAATCTTTTAGAACAAAGATCATGAAAAAAGTGACATAATCTAATCACATTGACCCTGAAATTATGTGATAGTAAATGTAGAATGGAAATAGGAATCAATTCATACAACATGACATGGTTGTTAGGGGTTTTGAGGGATTTTAGTTTCAAATCTCATCTATTCACTCGTTTGAAAATGCTACTTGAATAACGATCTGGATCCTTTAAACATTCCAACACTTGTTGAAATTTTTTTTATCTGCATTTTTCATCGAAAAATAAGTAAAATGGACTTTCCACTGATTCTGACCAATTAACTGATGATGGAGTCCTGGTTTTATACCCCAATCCATTAAATCACGACATGAGCGCAAACCATCTTTTGTATTTCACATTACATTTAAAGGCATTGTAAGTAACATTTCACACACATTTTTCTAAATATGCATTACATCCAAGAAGTGATGCATCAAATTTGATGACCAATACAGAAACACAGAGAATATACATTTCTTTCTCCAATTATTGGTGGAATTCAAAGGATCATTCTACCGGTGTTGGAATTTAACATACCCTTTCCAAGAAAAAAAATCAAACTATCATTTTCTTTAACAATATCACCCCCGATATTCATTGAGGTATTTCATCTGACTCAATGTAATTATCAAACATTATTTGTTTTTTCTAAATGGAAGATCTGTTTGTAGAAATTGTT
Source organism: Viscum album (assembly GCA_963277665.1). Classification (NCBI taxonomy): domain Eukaryota; kingdom Viridiplantae; phylum Streptophyta; class Magnoliopsida; order Santalales; family Viscaceae; genus Viscum; species Viscum album. The sequence continues at coordinate 539,128,921 of OY728157.1, forward strand.
GATGCCCTATAAATGTAAAAGTTCATCGAAAATTAGATCTCCTTGAAAATGTATTTTTCATACATATTGGGAAAGATAATCTCCCATTTGTACTCCAACCAGACATCATTCCATATGTGTGTAATTAATTTTTTTTCCATAATAATGGTGCACAACACATAATGTAATCCTTTTTAAATGCATCATATATCTACACCCCAACAGTCCAAAGCTCCATCAAATCGTCTATTTATAGTTACAAATATATTTCGATATCATTTCCAAGATCATTGGGTCCATAAATTAATATAATCATTATAGTAACTAGCTTTTTCATACACATCCATGATGGAAAATTATAAATACATATGAAAACATGCCAAGTACTATGTGCAATATGCATCTTCTTAAATGGGTTGAAACCATCACATGACAATCCCAATATAACATTGTGTGGGTCGACTTAAAATCCAGATGTAACCTATAAATTTTTTCCATTCTAACTTTTAAGAAGGATGAACTGTATCATCATTATCCTTATTTCTTCCATATTCATGTCATGTCATATTCTTTGCCCTTTGTTCTGACATAAAAAGTATATGAAGTCTGGGAATCAATGGAAAGTGCCACATCACATTCTCTAGTACACATGATTGAGTTCCATCTTTATTAGTCTTCCATATCAATGTACCATATTGTTTGTGCTCATTTAACATGACATGATCCTTCCAGAATAGACAATAATATTTAGGGAATTCAAGGATTTTCTTACTTGAAAATCCAAATTTTCAACCAACTTTGATGTCATATAATCATTTTCAGGGATACATGCATCATCAGGTAGCAAGCCCTTAAAAATAGTAAGTAGATAGTCGATCATAGTATTACTAAATCCATTCATTGTTTTACCATGATATAGTCTCATTAAAAACTCTAGTTTGGTAGTTTTTTTACATATTTGGTAAACTGGGGTATTCACATCTTCTATCAAATTTCTATCACGTTCAACGTCATCATTCTGGTCATTAGAAAGAAATTGTGTTCCACTATTCATTTCATCTTCCACTGCTCTACATGATGTGTTGGCTTGAGATGCCAATGGAAACTGATCGAAAATCAAATTTTCTATTCTGATCCATTCAACTAAATCAATGTCATTCTCCATTTTTACTTTTTCTCCATTGTGATACCAAACATGATATCCTTTTTGAAAACCATTTTTAGTGATGTGGTAAATTACTTCTTCAAATGTTAACCATGGTGTTACAATGCAATCAAAACATCGACATCAAATCAATCCACCGTCTGAACCATTATTGAATGAAATATCCAAAAAAAATTCCAACTCCTTCTGAAACTCATCAGTGATCCGATCAATATTATACATCCAGCATATATCCATTCTAATATGGAAAAGTAAACATTTAGTAAAATTGTTTATTGTAATTAACAACATTGAAACTCATTCATGCTTAAGAAAAGTAGTATATGGACTCATCCATAGGCTTCTACTCCTTACATGATTCTTGAGAAACAAAAGTATATGTTCAAGCGAAATGCATCAACTATAACATTATCATTTACTAAATAATATGAAATCGTTAAATCATAATCATTTAAGAAATATAAACATATCCACTAATTAATATTTTGGTCATGTCAAGAGAATACATAATGAAATCTCTTACTATCAATTATTACACCATGATAGGTCAACAATGGGTTTCTAGTAAGTTCCCAAATTCCTAGATATTCGTAAATATTCTAAATGAATCAATCATAATCATCAGTGATTTACATTATCTAAAATTAAGATTATATAATACATTATATACTAAAATACATGAGATACAATGAGAGGTAACATTTTATATCCTAATGAAAATATAATAAAATGTACAAAGGGCATCATTATTAGATACATATATAGTGGAAAATCAATCAAATGTTGGATTCGTGTGTAATGCATCATATTAGAATGACAAAATTACAGTAGACAATGTGGTTTATATGTTAAAGATTCTTTTTATAAGAATATTTGGTCGTAATATGTGTATAAGACAGGATATTGTGTGCAGGGAGGGAGAGGGGCTGGCTGGGAGTGGGCGGTGGGCTGTGCTGGGAGAGCGAGGGGGAGGGGCTTGGTAGGGAGGGTGGGGGGGGGGGGTGGTCAGGGAGTGAATGGGGAGGGGTTAGGCAGGGAGGGTGGGGAGGGGCTGGGAAGGGGGTCCAAGGTACGTTGGAGGGGGAGGGGCTGGGAAGGGGGAGGGGCTGGTGGGGGGAGGGTGGAATTCTAGATCTAGTAATTCAGGGGTATTTGAATCCAAAATATTCATGTGGTTTGGTGAATTCTGAAAAACAAGAAATTAGTGCTTCTATATTTGATATATATTCATGCAATTTGAAATAGAGACATGTGAATGTTTGAAACTATTATTCAAGATAGAATAATTTATATGAGCTATTTAAAAGAGTGATAAGACACAAAACAAATGGTTATAAAGATTTAGAGTGGAAAATTCTAGATCCATTAATTCGGGGAGATTTGAATCCAAATTATTCTTTTGGATTAGTGAATGCTAAAAAATAAGAACCTGGTGCTGCTATATTTGATATATATTCATGTAGTTCTAAATTTAGTTTAACACCCCGCGATTTTATGAAAAATATTCTTTTTATTTTCATTAATGTCTTGTGTTGTACGCTACACCAAAAGGATTTTGCACAACACATATCCCTGAATTGACTTGCATTACTTGCAATCACGCCCGTCCTCGATAGCGTGTGTAGTGCGCAATACCGTGTTTCACTAAATGAGATATTATTATAATATTATTATGAACTAGCCGTTATGAATAGTAATACAAATTTTTTTAAAAAATTTATAAATTTTATCATTCAAAATGGACTTCATTTTTGGATTTGTAATATCGAAATTAGCTTTGGGTGAAATTTTGGTACTTTTCGGATAACTTTCATATTCTGAGGAATAATGAAAATTACTAAATTTTAATTAAAAAACAACTTTTTAATCGAAATAATTAATAGTGATAATATTATTAATTTGATTGGTTTTAAAGATTATTTAGAATATATTTTTACAATTTAATACAATGTTGGTCATTGGAAGTAATTTCACATTTAAACCAGACATAAACAAGTGTCAACGTTTTGATAGTTATTATCTCTTAAAAACACGCTATTTGTTTTGACGACGGAAATTAATTTTTAAATTATTTAATTTAACTAATATGTTTGGAATTTGGTAAAATAAAAATAATTTTTGAATTAATAATATCAAATATAGCTTAGGGCTAATTTTTGGTATTTTTCTGGAAACTTTCATTTTTTGATTAATAGTGAAACCACTAAGTAGTTGTTAAAAAACTGAATTTTTTCATAATACATAATTTTACAGCTTCTAAGAGTGGAATTTCAAAAATCCGAGAGACACGGTTTATGTCAGTAAGTAAAATGTGGTTCAATGAGATGAAAATAATTTTTGGTGAATAGTAACTTTTTACTTTTATTTACCACGGTTAAAAGTAAATAAGGGTAGTTAAGGGTAACAATGATATTATTATTACCCTAACACATGTCTTAATTCTATTGGATAAGTTTAATTCGACCAAAAACAACCTTAGAAATAAAATACGACCATTTAGGCCCATTTGGATTAGATTAGGACATTTATTATTAATTTATTTAAAGAAGGGTTAAAATAGTTAAAATCATTGTTTAATAAGTAAATAATTTTTAATATAGGGTTATACATAAGATAAATTCGACTATAAATATTCATTAGAAATCTAAAAAGATTTCCTATATAATTATATTTAATTTTTAATTTTTAGACACTAAATAATTTAATTTATTTATGACACAATGATGATGTAGTAATTATCTTATGAATGAAATATTGACATAATTGATGTTATAAATACGCAAATAAATGTAATTTGAGACTTTTTATGAATAAAAAAAATTTATATGTTAATATGACATGTTATTATTAATTTAAGTAAATTTTCTTCGAACTAATCATTCTATTATGATTTTCAAAAAAATCAATTACCAAATAGTGTCAAAATTGACATAAAATAGTTTTTAAAACAAATACTATATTATTAATTGTTATTTCATTCCTAAAAATCTAATGTTCGGCCAAATGAATTAGGTAAGGTTATATATATTAATATTAGACAACATGGTATTCGTTTTTCTTGATATAGTAAGTTTATTAACCTTATATTGCAAGAAAACAAGAAGACACAGTAAAAGATAAATTATCTAACTTAAAGTTAAATCTAAAAGATAAGGTTAAAATTGATACATAAACGTGTCTAAATTATATTGGATTAGAGTATTTAGACCCATCCCCACCTTATATTTGAAATATATCAATTTGGATCTATAAAAAACAGAATTTCACTTTATAATAAAATAATATTTTTAGTTATTCCAAAGGTGCCCCTCTCATCCCTTATAAAAGGGTACCTCTTCCCTCTCTTCCTCACACCACTTTGAGCCTTCAAGCTCGGCCAACCGCTGCCAAATTCTCTTCTCCACTTCCATATAAACATCCTAGAGGTTCTGGTCTTTTTCAAAGACCAATTTTAGTTCCCTAAGAGGAGGTCTCAAATAGGCGCTTCAAAGAAGAGGTAATGTCTGTTACCGATTCTTTCAACTTTATTTCTTCTTCCACTTCTTCTTCGTAGGTTGTTTAATTATGAAGTAATAACATCAGTATCACTCATATACTGATATGTTATTATAAGTATGAAACAACCCTATTTCACCATCTATCCATCCTATGGACAATTAAATCACAACGCATGCGTACGTACAGAATATCGTCTCACGCCGTGGTGTAATCTATTTTCCCCCACCACCTTACATGGATGGGTATAATGGTGTAAATAATAACTATATATGATTATTGTAATGTGATATTTATTCTATAATAGTATACATAAACTCCAATTAAATTCCACGATCATGGGAATGATATCATCGCTCGTGCGTACGTACAAAATATCGTCTCCACGACGCGATGAGATTCATTATCAATGATTAACCATTAATGAATGATTATAAAGTATATATAATAAGTAAAAATGAAATATATGAAATAATAATGATACTGGATTTATGTATATATATATATTTATTTCATCAAATTAATTCCATTCAATTCAATGAGGAAATGAAAACTACGTTCTTGCATACGTAGGGCCTACCGTCTCCATGAACGGTGTATTTCATTCCATTTATCGTTCTATTATATATAGGTAAATTATGAATATATATTATATATAAATCATGTTTTATATTATGGAATTAATTAATCATGATCTAATTAATCATATGATTAATTACAAGTCAAAACACGGATGACAAAGGTATCGATTTTACCCAAAACACTCTTTAACATGGAATTTACAGAAAAACGGGAAATATAAATTCATAAGTGAACCATATATGATATCATAATATTGAATATGATTCTGTAATAAGTCAATGTCATTATTTAAATCATTATACAAGAGTTTCAGATACGTACGAAGCCTATCAGACCTAAGGTAAGGGATAATTTTGCAAATCTCATTTTTAACCGAGATTGCTTATTTGTAAGTATTTACTGGGGTTATTGCAATCGTCCATGTCCATGTTTTATAAAAGTGTTTTAATGTATTATTAATGTTATTTTTACCCATTTTGACTTTTACCCCATGGTATGGAAGGAATCTTTCTTTTCTTTACCCTACAAGGTACTTTTTGACTTTTCCGACAATAGTATGAGAAGAATGTTTTTTTATCTTATACGGCATGAATGGATTTTTAAAACATTATTTCAAAAAATATTCCTTTACAAGTTTTCATGTTTAATTTTAATAAACTTATTTTTGTTTATAATTGTATGACATGTTATGAAAGGAAACGTGTTTTTGAAGTATAAAGGATATTTTTTTCAAGAATGGAGTTCAAGTGTTTTATCAAAATTATTTTCCATCTAAGATAATATAGGGTTCTGTTTCTATTTCTATTATTGAATTGATTTGATTATGTTGTGATGGAATTATTTTTATGAATTCCTTTATCTTATATGAATTGTTTTATGATGTCTTGATGTTTAAGAATCCCATTTTTATTACATGGGATATGCAATGATGTATGATTAATAATTTTGTGGCACACATATGAATTGTATCATTATGAGATGGGTGGGACCTATATCTCCCTCAAATTCATTGGGTAAAGATTTTGTATCTAATGAGATAGACATGTCTAGAATGGCAAGTTAATCTGGTTCAGTGTTACAGGACTGAAACGAGGAGTGAACTCGATTCAGAATGGGACTTTGTCCACTAAGATGGTCTTGGCAGCAATGCCTTGGCTACTATGTAAATCATTACATGTGCTTAATGGATGCCACAATTAAATGTTTTATTCCTATGCTATTTTATCATGGTTTATGTTCTATTATGATCTATTCCTTATGTACTTCCATGTTTTATGTCATTTCTCAAGATTTTATGTTGAGACATTATGTTCATGTTTTTAAGTTCAAATGTATATCGTGTGTTTTATTTTATCCATGGTTACCCTTACTGAGCATTTGATCTCACCATTTTTATGTTTTATTTTCCCCCAGGATCAAAAGAAAGGTTTTAGGTAAGGAAAGAAGAAGTGTAAGATCTTTATGGGAGATGTTGAAGATCTTTAACCACGAATAGAAGATTATGTTCAATGTTTCCAAAGACACTAAACTATTACGGTCCTTGTGTGTATGTTTTTTGTTATGTATTAACTATTCTGAAAAAAGTATTGTAATTTCCATGTATGTCAAGCTTCAGGTCTCTGTAGTTGGTTTCAGAGGAAAAGGAGGTAGGAATGTATCTGATCCTTGGGAACTCTCACATGTGAGAGTTGGATGAAGCATGGATCTCCGCCCAAGGGCTTCATGAGGAAATGGATGCCACTGGGGATGGTGGTGTGTCCAGCCCAGGGGGGTGTAGCCGCCATGGAGTGCCTCGATAGGTATCAATTATAGTCCACTGGATGTAATTCCAGACCGTTACAGTTGGTATCAGAGGAACGGTTTAGTCAACCTTTGGAAACGAGGATGCAAAAACTTAAGTGAGATTCATAGAGATATTTATAAGGTATGTCTAGGGATGTACCTAAGGATAAGTATAAGTATAGGTTATATTCCTAGAATTACGGTAATAATATTAGAATAAAACCTAAGATGTTAGATATTGAAGGTACTCCCCCTTTATTATGTTGTTTTCCCTAGCATGATTTTTACCTCTCACACTATTCTTTTTGGGTTTTAGATGATGGCTATAACCCCAAGGAACTGTTTTGATCAATGCAATGGACAATGCAATGATTGTCCTCTTGAACAAACAAATGTTATGGGATATGGAGTGAAAAATATTATTGCTATACTTACACAAGCTATGAATCATTCTGGACTTCCAAATGAGCAGCGAAGGGAACAATATTCTATTGAGTCCTTCATGAGGCAACGTCCACCTTCTTTCTGTGGGTCTTCTGATCCACTTGTTGCTGAACAATGGATTAGTACAACTGAAAAGATATTTTCAGTTCTACAATGTTCTGAACATGATAAAGTCATCATAGCAGTGTATCGTTTGGAAGGAGATGCTGATCAATGGTGGGATCTTATTAATAATATGAGGCAAAGGAATGAAATTGAGTCCATGGAATGGGACGAGTTCAAGAACTTGTTTTTCAATAATTACTTCCCTTTTATTCTCCGAACAAAGATAGAGAAAGAGTTTCTTGAACTGAAGTAAAAGGATGATGAATCTGTTGGTACCTATGAAGCAAATTTTCCAAGACTTGCAAGGTATGATTCTTGTATTATTATCCAAACTGAGAGTAAGATCGATCGATTATTCAGTGTCTTAAGACCAAATCATTGAAGGGCATTAACTATAAGATACTTTAGTAGCTATTAAGAAATTGTGCATTGTGAAATCATGGTAGAAATAGAATTTGGTGTTACTTATCCATCTCAAAGTTTTGACAAGAAATGAAAGATGGAGTTCAAGGAGAAATCTCAGAATAATGGTGAAAATAAGATGAATGTTCCCTTATTCTCAAAGTGTGGAAAGAAGCATGGTGGAGATTATATTAAAGGGTCTAGAAAATGTTTTAATTGTGGAAAATAAGGTCATCAAGTAGCTGAGTGTCGAAGTAGTGGAAAAATGGTTTCTAATGATGTGAATAAAGAAAAGACAGCAGAGAATGCACCACTAACACTTCAATGCTTCAAGTTCAAGTGAATGGGGCATTATGCTAATAAATTCCCTAATCCAAGGGTTGGTGATGATCGACATGAGCAACCACTTAAGGAAAAGGACAGAGGGAAGTCACATGAGATCACTATTGGTGATGTTGAATATGACAATGATGTGGTGGAATGATTAAGTGTTTATGTAGTGTCATTCCAAAATAATGTTGTATATAGTATCGTGGAATATTGGAATATTTATGTATTGGTCTACTGTGGTTTTCAATAATTTTATGGTACCGGTAACCATGGAAAGTGATTGAGATATTTTTGGGAAAAAATATGATAAGCGCATAATGAAGGGAAAATGAGAAAATGAAATGTTTGACAGTATTCATGAGCTCATGACTGATATAAGGAAATAGTTATATCATGGTTTGAGTATATAGAATTTTGGGGTTTTGGTATGTTGAAAGAGTTAACTTTTGATAGCACTCATGTTTTCACTAAGATTTAATGGGTATTCATTTTTCAATAGAATACATGATTAAGGCATTGAATATTTGGAATGTGACCAACAAGACATATCTCATGATATTTGGGGATCAACGATGGTATTCACATGCTTGTTATATGAACTCTTTGGTAATAATTTTCACTCTAATATGAGATTGGACAACAGTATTTTGGATGAGGCTAAAGATTGGAATGGATTATGTTGGACATAATTTAGTATTTTTTTTTGATATTATTGATGGGATGTTATAGTAATGTAGTTTTAGAAAAAGGAAAACCTGTAGGACGGACGACATCCCATCGTGTCGGACAAGGCTGTGGGAATCGAACCCACAACTGAAGTGCGACAGGCCTTTATCGCCTACCGCTGGCCTACAGGAAGACCTTGTTTAGTAGATACTAGTTTTATTATATTAAGAAGTATGATATATGATGTTTAAGTCCATTTTATGAACCATATATGATTAATCTCACTATATATGGACTTATGTATTTTTTGACAACTTTTCTAACCTTTTGTTTGAAACAGATGGAATGACCCATCATTCTATCACATGATCTTCTAACACTTCACGAATAACAAATTCAACTTTATATCTATAAGAGATGAAGTGAAAATTTTCCAAAGAATGACCAATGGTGAGACTGTACCAAAATCATGAAAGTATTTCTTCTAATTCCAATTTCATCAACTTTAGGGAAATGATCACGAAAACCAAAAATGTTGACATAGTTCTCTTATATCTGATGAATCAGATGGTACCTTAGATCGTCACAAATTTATGGCTTTGCGATTGTTGTCTTTTTCATAGCCATGTTCTCTACCACTCTCCATCATAACATTATTGTTAGATTTTTCTTCCATATCCATATTTTCACATATGTTCTCCTACGTGGAAACCCAGTGATGAGTTAATTTGGGTAACTGTTATGTTTCATAATTTAGTTTTTAAATTGATGTTTTGGTATTCTTTTCTACGATGATGGTTTCTATTAATTAATCTTTCGAGTAGTAAACCATTTATAACCCCGAAAAATTTTGAGGGCGAAATTCATTTTAAGGGGGGTAGAATGTAACACCCCGAGATTTTATGAAAAATATTCTTTTTAATTTCATTAATGTCTTGTGTTTTAGGCTACACCAAAAGGATCTTTCACAACACACATCCTTTTCTTTCCTTTCATTACACGCAATCACGACCTTCCTCGATAGCGTGTGTAGTACGCAATATCGAGTTTCACTAAATGAGATATTATTATAATATTATTTTGAACTAACCGTTATGAATAGTAATACACACTTTTTGAAATGTTATAAATTTTATCTTTCAAAATAGACTTCATTTTTGGATTCGGAATATCGAAATTATCTTTGGGTGAAATTTTGGTACTTTTCGGATAACTTTCATATTCTGATGAATAGTGCAAATTACTAAATTTTAATTAAAAAACAACGTTTTTAATCGAAATAATTAATAGTGATACAATTATTAATTTTAGTGGTTTTAAATTATATTTATAATATATGTTTACAATTTAATAAAATTTTGGTCATAGGATGTAATTTCACATTTAAACCAGACATAAACAAGTGTCAATCTTTTGATAGCTTTTATCTCTTAAAAACACGCTATTTGTTTTGACGACAGAAATTAATTTTTAAATTAGTTAATGTAACTGATATGTTTTTAATTTGGTAAAATAAACATCATTTTTGAATTAATAATATCAAATATTTCTTAGGCCATATTTTTGGTATTTTTCTGGAAACTTTCATTTTTTGATGAAAAGTGAAACCACTAAGTGGTAGTTAAAAAACTGAATTTTTTCATAAAACTTAATTTTAACGCTTCTGTGAGTGTAATTTCAAAAATCTGAGAGACACGATTTATTTCAGTATGTATAATGTGGTTCAATGAGATGAACATAAGTTTTTGGTGAATAATAACTTTTTACTTTTATTTACCATGGCTAAAAGTAAATAGGGTAGTTAAAGGTAAAAATTATATTATTATTACCCTAAAACATGTCCTAATTCTATTGGATAAGTTTAATTCGACCAAAAACAACCTTAGGAATAATGTATGACCATTTAGGCCCACTTGGATTAGATTAGGACATTTATTATTAATTTATTTAAAGAAGGGTTAAAATAGTTAAAATCAATGTTTAATAAGTAAATAATTTTTAATATAGGGTTATACATAAGATAACTTCGACTATAAATATTAATTAGAAAGCTAAATTTTTTTAACACATAGTGATATTTAATTTGTAATTTTTAGACTATAAATAATTTAATTTATTTATGACACAATGATGATGCAGTAATTATCATATGAATAAAATATTGACATAATTGATGTTATAAATACCCAAATAAATGTATTTTGAGACTTTTTATGAATTAAAATAATTTTATATGTTAATATGACATGTTATTATTGATTTAATTAAATTTTCTAGAACTAATGATTCTGTTATAAGTTTCACAAAAATCAATTACCAAATAGTGTCAAAATTGACATAAAATGGTTTTTAAAACAAATACTATATTATTAATAGTTATTTCAATCTTAAAAATCCAAGGTTCGAAAAAATGACTTAGATAAGGTTATATATGTTTATAATAAACATCTTGGGGTTCGGTTGGCTTGATATAGTAAGTTTATTAACCTTATAGTGTAAGAAAACAAGAAGACACGGTAAAAGTTAAATTATCTAACATAAAGATAAATCTAAATGATAAGGTTAATATTGATACTTAAACATGTCTAAATTATATTGGATTAGAAACTTTCGAAGCATCCCTACCTTATCTTCTAAATATATCAATTTGGAGCTATTAAAAACCGAATTTTACTTTATAATAAAATAATTTTTTTAGTTATTTCAAAGGTGCCCGTCTCCTCCCTTATAAAAAGGCACCTCCTCCCTCTCTTCCTCACACCACATTGAGAATTCAAGCTCGTCCAACCCCTGAAAAATTCTCTTCTCCACTTCCATAGAAACATCCTAGAGGTTCTGGTATTCCTAAAAGACCAATTTTAGTTCCCTAAGAGGAGGTCTCAAAGAGACGCTTCAACGAAAAGGTAATGTCTGTTACCGATTCATTCAACTTTATTTCTTCTTCCACTTATTCTTCTTAGGTTGTTTCATTATGAAGTAATAACATCAGTATCACTCATATAATGATATGTTATTATAAGTATGAAACAACCCTATTTCACCATCTATCCATCCTATGGAAAACGAAATCACCACGCGTGCGTACGTACGGAATACCGTCTCCACGCCGTGGTGTAATCTATTTTCCCCCACCACCTTGCTTGGATGGGTATAATGGTGTAAATAATAACTATATATGATTATTTTAAAGTGATAATGATTCTGTAATAGTATACATAAACTCCAATAATATTCCACGATCATGGGAACGATATCATCGCTCGTGCGTACGTACGGAATACCGTCTCCACGACACGATGAGATTCATTCTTAATGATTAACCATTCATGAATGATTATAAAGTATATATAATAATTAATAATGAAATATATTAAATAATAATGATACTAGATTTATGTATATATATGTATGTCTTCCAATTAATTCCATTAAATTCAATGAGGAAACGAAAACAACGTTCATGCGTACGTACGGCCTACCGTCTCCATGAACGGTGTATTTCTTTCCATTTGTCGATCTATTATATATATTTAGATTATGAATATATATTATATATAAATAATGTTTTATATTCAGGAATTATGTAATCATGATCTAAGTAATCATATGATTAATTACAAGTAAAAACACGGACGACAAATGAAGCGATTTTACCCAAAACACTCTTTAACAACGAATTTACAAAAGAACGGGTAATATAAAGTCATAATTGAACCATATATGATATCATAATAATGAATATGATTCTGTAATAAGTAAATGACATTATTTAAATCATTATACATGAGGTTCGGATACATACGAAGCATATCGAACCTTAGGTAAGGGATAATTTTGAAAATCTCATTTTTATCCGAGATTGCTTATTTGTAAGTATTTACTGGGGTTATTACCATCGTCCATGTCCATGTTTTATAAAAGTGTTTTCATGTATGTTTAATGTTCTTTTTACCGATTTTGACTTTTACCCCATGGTATGGAAGAAATCTTTCTTTTATTTACCCTACAGGGTACTTTTTGACTTTTCCGAAAAAAGTACGAGAAGAATGTTTTTTTAACTTATACAGAATGAATGGATTTTTAAAAAATTATTTCCATGAATGTTTTTTTACAAGTTATCACATTTATTTTTAATCATCATCTTTTTGTTTAAAATTTCATGACATATTAAGAAAGGAATAGTGTTTTTGAAGTATAAAGGATATTTTCCTCAAGAATAGAGTTCAAGTGTTTTATCAAAATTATTTTCCATCTAAGATAATATAGGGTTAAGTTTATATCCCTATTATTACATTTATTTGATTATGTTGTGATGGAATTGTTTTTATGAATTCCTTTATCATATATGAATTGTTTTATGATGTCATGATGTTTAAGAATCCCATTTTTATTACATGGGTTATGCAATGATTTATGATTTATGATTTTGTGGCACACATATGAATTGTATCATTATGATATGGGTGGGACCTATATCTCCCTCCAATGCATTGGGTAATGATTTTATATCTCATGAGATAGACATGGCTGGAAAGGTAAGTTAATCCGGTTTAGTGTTACAGGACTGAAATGAGGAGTGAACTCGATTCAGAATGGGACTTTGTCCACTAAGATGGTCTTGGCAGCAATGCCTTGGATACTATTGAAATCATTACATGTTCTTAATGAATTCCACAATTACATGTTTTATTCCCATGCTATTTTATCATGGTTTATGTTCTATTATGATCTATTCCTTATGTACTTCCATGTTTTCTATCGTTGCTCAAGATATTGATGTGTAAACATTATGTTCATGTTTTTTAGTTCAAATGTATATGGTATGTTTTATTTTATCCATGCTTACCATTACTGAGCATTTGAGCTCACCCTTTTTTTTGTTTTATTTTCCCCTAGGATCAAAAGAATGTTTTTAGGTAAGGAAACAAAAAGTGGAAGATATTTATGGGAGATGTTGAAGATCATTCACCGCGATTAGAAGATTATGTTCCACGTTTCCAAAGACACTAAACTATTACTGTCCTTGTGTGTCTATTTTTGTTATGTATTAAGTATTCCGCAAAAGTAATGTAATTTAGATGTACGTCAAGCTTCTGGTCTCCACATATAGACAAGTGGAAGCTTGTGAGAATTATTCATGAGAGAAAAAATTCTATTTTAAAAATTGGAAGGTTGTTCTATTTTAAATATTGGAAGGTTTTATTCCAATCTATAATGAAGTTCAATTTTAGTAAATATTTATCTTTCTTATATTTGTATTCTATTTCTATCAAGACTAAATTTCTTTGTGTGGAGCTTGAAAGCATCTAGAAAAATTAATCACTCTACTTTGGTAATCCAAGTGTGATTCATTTGGCCTAGATATTAGTGTTCTATGTGAGGATGAATCACATCAACCAAAAGTACCATTATATATTAATATTTCTTTAATATAGAGTGTTAGGGTTATAGAAGATAGTTTTATGTTGGAATGTTTAATATACAATAACAAAAACAATAGTCCATGGGAGAATGTGACAATATTATGCCTTAATTGGTCATGGTTGAATAGATTAAAGAATGAATAGGATCATTAAATATAGTAGAAGTATAATGGGTGATGTTTTCCAATGTTTTTGAGGATACCATGAATCCCTTGAAGTAGCCTTTAGGTTGAACATTGTTAGGATTTATAAAGAATGTTTTCAAAATATAGAAATTTATCAGAAACTATAAATTCCTAATGACACTTTGGTTTTACTAGATCAATGTATGTAGGATTTGTTTGGGTGGTAGTGAGGATTCTAAAAGATTGAGAAATTTTGATGGATTCCAGATTAGTTGGTAAAATACTTTAGAAATTTTCTAAAAGTAGGTAATATATTACCTATAATTACCTTTTTCACATTATCAATATCCTGATACATAGAATTTAAACATTTTCCTAAACATTTTTAGATCCTCTAAAACACTTCATAATATTCTGGAATGCGTTCCAAACTTCTTCACATAGATATAATGATTTTTATCGTTATAACCCTATATAACTATATCACTAGAAAGTGAAGGTTTGAAAATAAGATCACTATGTCATCTAATGGTAATTCTCAAGTAGACATAATATAATACTCTTTCTAAATATATTTTAATAGAAAGTGATGGTTAGAAAATAAAATCTAAAAATGTATGGGTGAATCAAAATGAAGACAATATTTACACCATGTCTATAGTTGATATAGGAATGGGTGTGGAAGCATGTTATGTAAGAAGAACCCGACTAGTGATAAAAGAATACAAAAAACCATATGCTCTAATAAATGGAAATTATAAACATTTTTTAAAGAATTAAAGATTTAGGTTTTCTATGAAATTATTTCAGTGTAGTAGGTATGGGAATTTTTCATTGGATTGTACGTACAATCCAAAAATTCATGAAGCACAAAGGGAGAAAATTTCAAAGGAGTTCAGGATAGAGAAAAAAACTTCCATAGTTTGAAAAGAATATATCTACATCAATACAATTAAGAAATCTTGGAGAAATATATGATGTTTTCAGTGGTTGTGGTCACATAAGTGATTCATGTTCATATAAAACTTATAAGTTCTATAAATTTCAGAAATAAAAAGTCAGTTACACAAAATACATAGAAACAGATTAATAATTCTAGAATAGTAAATAGAAACATAATAATTCCATAATAGTAAATAGATAACATAATAGTAAATAGATTAAACAATGAATATCAGAATAATAGATTAATTATGAGAATGATATTGAAATATAAACTATGAAATTTCATTGAATAATCGTTGACAAGAAACCAGTCAACAAACAGGAGCCTCAAAATAGTTGACAACATACAAAAACTCCTCTGCTGAACTCCTCATACAATTGCAAACTCCCAAAACAAAATGAATACAGTAAACTAGTCCTTCCAATATATGGGAGCCAAAAAATAGTTTAACTATACTGAAAATAGAAGGAATAATTCAAATATGATCCCCAAAATAGAATGAAGTAAAATGGGTTGGCCAACGCACCAAATGGAGGAGTAATGCCTAGAGAACCGATGCACCGAATGGAGGAGGAATGCCCGAATGAAGGAGTAACACTCGAATAGAGGAGGAACACCCAAATTGAGGGGAGGAAAGCTTCATCCAATGAACCTAATCAAGAAACGAGTGTGGGAAGGAGGAACCATGAGTGGAGTAGCATCAAATGGAGTAGTCGCATTACAAATGAAGGAATCATGGTGGGAGATGGTGGAACTGATGCCAGTGAGGACAAACAAGGGGTAATTCGTCTATCTGGTGACAGTCCGACTAAATACACAAGGAATATGAGAAGAGATTCGAGGGAGAGTGTAGATAGAGAGGAAATACATGAGCAAGAGAGGAATTTCAGTGGATAAGGCCACTATTTTTTAAAAACAATGGTGGAATCATAGGATGTAGCCAGATTTTTTTAAACGGTGGCTATATAAGTGTGGTTGTATGTTTACTTTCTAGTTGTTTTTCAATAAATTTTCAATATATAGGGATTTAAAACAATAGTAGAAGTGTGAAAATCCCCCATCACCTCATCTCTTAATGTGACTAGAATCACAATTCACCTTTGAAAAAGGATGACGTGATTCAATTTTTCCTAACATACATTATATGAAACTCCTAGGGATATTTGATCATGCAAGACCTCCTTGTCGATGCCACCATCGAAGGTAGTGCCTCGACATCCTCAAGTTGAAGAATACTGATGCCTGCTCTAGGTAGTGAGACATGTAGTTCTATTCATGGGGTATCTAATACCTCTACATCAAGGATGATTCTTATCATGAAAGTGTACAAATGATCAAGGTATGTGAGTGGACTCCTCCAACCATGAGAATTTAGACATGTAAATCGAATCGAATACCTCATACATCATTGACTATTTTCAATTTGGAGTAACCTAAAACAATAAACTATTCCATAATCGATAGTGTCATCCCAAGAAAAAAGTGTTAATTCCAAAATCTCTACTGAATATTCTAGGACCTGCTCTAATAATCCATCTCCCACCCTCTTCTGGAATTGAAAAGTCTACTAAACATGTTTTCCACACATCGACATTTTTCCCTTTAGGTTAAAATAACTCTCCCCCATGGTTTTGGGTTCAAAAAAATGTGTTTTGGTGTTTAAAGGGTCTCTCTTTCTCATGTGTCCAAATCTCGGTCAAAATGAATCACCTCGTCTACAATCATCTTCCATAAAAACTAACACCAAGTGAACAATTGTACAGAATAACAACAAAGGGTTTCCCAAATTCTCAACTCATTTATACTGGGTCATATGTTTTCAAACACAAACATGTCTTCCGATGACTAAAAAAAATGTCACGTGGACTCATCCAACACTCTTTGATACTATCTTCTTTGGGAGTCACTGACTATCCCTCATGGTTTTATTTTCATCTCTAAAACATGTCATTATGGGGGAAGGACCCATCTTCCTCTTTCATTTGAAGCTATTCCAAAAACTCTTACACAGGGTTACATTGATGCCCCATTTAACCCATTTTAATCCTATAGAAAGAGAGTCAATAAAATAGGTCCATGCATAGTGTCTAATAATAAATACAGAAAAAAGTAGATGGGACATATCATGTACCTTTTATCATCTAGTGCATTATGGGAACATAAACATCATTTTCCTCCACATATCTGTGGCCCAGACCTCTAGCATGTTGATCCTAATCTAGGGTAACCCAGTGGTGTTGGATGGATCTCATAGTGACGTCCACAACCCATAAATCTTCATGATCTTATGTCATCATTCCATTCTGAGGAACCACCCTATCCATTCCAAGGAGATCCTTTATCACAAAAAATCTTCTAACATGGTAGTCCATTAGCTATCTTCTTATACTAATTAGAATATCTGTTTGGAAAACTCACTAAATGTGACCATTCCTATCCAATGTGATGCCCCACCCCTCTGTGGGTATCCATTGACCACATACATAAGATTGATCAAAGAATGGTCTCATGTGTCAAGGTCCTGATGTCAGGTGTCTACAAGCTACTGTAGATGACACAACACTACGAAATCCTCTTCTAGATCCTTATATCAAGAATCATGGTTAGTGAAAGATATCTATATCTAGAACCCACTTCAGTACCCCAAAATATTTTGGAATTAACCTGGGCACAATGTTATTTAAGATCACTATATTGGGCCCATATTAAAACATTCACGAACCGAAGTAGACATACAAATCATTTCAAGAGATTAATACATATGTTCGGTTAACCCCTCAACATACTCAACAATTTTTTCCCATAACTTCTACAACTTTAGAATATCCTAGATCCTAATTGAGTGTAAAAATGAGGGGTATATCTCCATGTTGAATAGATACAGAAAGTCGCTCCATGGGATTGTCGACTCATTATGCAACTGTGTAAAAAGGATCCACCATTCCCGAGTCATTTTGTGGAAGATTTTATATGTTAATGAAACTACCTTTTTTAATAATACCCAAGAAAGAATAAATATACAGACCACTACCTCTATCCAATACAATGGTACAAGAATATATGTCTTGTATTGGATCCTCATCAATCTTTGACACGAGATCATTTGGATCATGCTCATCCTATGAGAGTCCTCAGTCTATTCTGTTGTAATGATCTATATCTCAATAGGGTATACTGCTACTACCCACCCACCTAGAAGAAGAGGGTCATGGTATTGACCCTGAATTGAGGCATCATCGCTCATCAGATCACCATCATGAACTAGAGATGGTATCGTCGATGGGTATCATTAAGGTTTCATCCTAAAAGTTATCAAGATGTTCCATGGTTAGATATGAATTTAAATATATATTCATGAACCGAATTAAGGATATTAATCAAGAAAGAAAATAAATAAATCAATACAATATGTTGCATGTAACATTAATCTCCATTTTAAATGTCTCGGCATGCCGGGTCAACAAAAAAGTAGCATGATTAGTGTGTATGGACACATCATCCAAAATAGGATACATATAATCCCTATCCTAAGATACACACATGATAATATTTTAAAATATTTCCCTAAAACCAACCATATCATCATAAGGGTATTGATCGGAAAAACATCATAAGGAAATAACTTTCATTGATACTAATCTTTCATGAACCTACCCATGTTAGGACCCAATACATAACTCCCCAAAGGCTGCCTCTTTTGATTATTTTGTGTTGAAATGATTTTAAAGCATAATAAACTAAAGGATTGCCTTTACTATTTACCATTACACAAAAATGGTCTTATCATTGAATAAGTTAAGAGGGAAAGAGTAAAATATACAAAACTTTTATAAAACAATCCATGATAGAGTTAACATATAGACAGTAAAAAAGTACCTTTGTGAAAACTGAAATGTGTAGGGGAAAAATACACACCCAACTAAAAATACGATCCAACCTGACCTAAAACTGAAAAATTAAATAGATGAAAGAGATCCAACCTTACTAATCCCAATATACTACCACCATACACAGTCCAAGAAACCCCCTATCCCTAAGCTCATCTATAGTCATGATTGACCAGTCATCAATTTTCATAAGACATGATATGTTCTGTAACGCCCCGACCGCAATTACCCAGAGTGGGTGCATTATTACATAACATTGTCGTGACACAAGGAAATCATGTCCTCATAGACTGATCAGTTTAGTAGCCATGGAAATACTATATACATTCATAAGTTCAACATTTTAACTTCAAAAGAAAAACAACACTAAATTATTCCATTAGAATCGTCCAAGCTTCCTATATTAGGCCTGTAAGTCACTCATAACTAGCATTTTCATATCCTAGGAAAATAAAACATAATAAAGGGGTGAGCACAAATTCTTAGTAAGAGTAAGCAATACATCGGAAGATAACATAATCATTAGTAATGGCGAATAATTGAAAACACGTGCTTTTACAAATAATTAATATGAACACTTTATTTCTGGATTATGAGCTGGTTAAATAATGCCATAATAAAGCATAGTCATGGGTATTCGAATAGTCCAATAACCACATGAAAAATCAATAGCTAATTTCATAATGATGGAATGCATAATGTCGGACATCATAACCACATAGTCAAGGCCTCGTGCCAATACTATATATAAATTATTGTCAAGGCCTTGTGCCAAGACAGTAGTTTGTCTCATGAGACCTATCGATTCATTAAGGAGTTATATCGGGCTCCACCTATCGCTTACTATGTCCAATGAATTCCACATATAAAAAGGTTGAAACATAACATAAAAATTCTTATTAAAACATCCATAAGAAATGTCAATACTTTACCCACAATCCATGAATGGTATAAAAATAGAACATCCACCGTCAAACAGAACTCATTCAATACAATATAGAATATTGTATTGTATTAGATTAACCTCAATCCGGAATAATGAAGGATGTTGACATAGATTAAAAATAATCATAAAATTTATTTGAGAGAAATATCCTACTTTTCTTGAAAACATTTAAAAGTCACACTATTTGTCAAGAAGACATTTAAAAATATATTTTTGAATCAGAGTTTCCCATAACATGTTGAAACTTTTAAAAGTAATTTTAATGTTAAAACATTAATGTCCATGTAAATAAATCCTTGAAACCATTTTTAAAACATGTACATTAATGAGAATGATTTAGAACAATAAATCTTTAAAACATTTGAAATGATATTTTAGTACGAGTTCCTAACCAAAAGAGAGACACATGAATGCAAATAAGTTATGTAATAAAAACAATATAATATCATGAGAAGAAAGGGATTCATGATTTACTATGTCAAATTACATTATATAAACCATATAAAACTTAATTGGTGTGTGGAATCAATGAAGTCTCAATGGAATGTAAATTGAGATGATATCTCTTATAAATGTCATATCCATAGGTTAAGGATAAATCAATGAAATAATTATGTTTGAAAAATATAAATACACTCAATATGATTGGATATTTAGTGTAAATCAATTAGAGTCAATTCACACATATTCTTGTAAAAACGACACCAATGAATTTGATATTTAACTCAATAAATGGTGATTGAGTGATAATTACTCTTATCAAGTTCATATCAATGTCTTGAGAATCTATCAATGGAGTGATTATTTCTATCAAAAGTATATTCATAGAATTTTGAGTGGAAATTATGACATAAGAAAATAAATAGTGATTCCACACATAATCATGGAGTAAAATAATCAATGGAGTATGCGTAATGTTGAATGAGAGGAAATTGAAATTTCAAATTCCCTTATCAATTTGGTAATTTACGAAACATACACCCCTGAAAGAAGGATCATACTATTATGATATAAATATCCATAAATTAAATTATATTACACAATGAATACAATCATGGGCAGTACACACAACACATGCAATAAATAAATTGTGAACAATTGAAATATCACAGAATTAAATGTGAGATAAGAAACCCCTTACTATGTACTTTTTCCTTGGTCAATGGTAGGATAACCTCCTGTATAATGGTGAAATAATTTTTATTAAATTATTCAAGAATCATATACATTAATATGATATCATATATGATCTTTTAACATTTCTTTGTTAATAATATCTTAGTATTATCATTGTCTCGAGTGTTAATGGATTTGTTTTCCTTTATATTCATTGTTATGTGAGTAATATTTGTTATGGATGGGATGTATCTTATTAATATCCAGAATGATATCATATCCCTAAACATTATTTTTAATCATAAAATTAAATTTAGTCATGATAGGATATGATGGGGAATGAATCTAATCGCGTTCATGGAGATGGTTATCCGTACGTACGCACGAGCGACAATATAAATCTTTTGATATTAAAATAATATATAATTGGATGGTATATCATATATACAGAATCATTATCATGTTAAATTTATTATTTAAATAAATTACGCATCATTATTATACCCATCCAAATAATAATGTATTGAATAAAAATTACACCACGACGTTGAGATAAAAATCAGTACATATGCACGTATGGGGATATGTCATTAAAAAGATGGAAATAATAGTGAATATTGTCGTTCCATATTAATAATAACATGAAAATATATAGAAAATACTATAGTTATTATTTTAGAATGGAAATAAAAAATAATGAAGAAATGGAAGAAGCAAAGAACTTTAAAGATGGTGGTGAAATTATTACCTCTTCTTCGGGTTCTTCCTTTTGATTTGATCAAAAGGGCTCCTTAAGCTGGATTTCTGAAAAAATTAGGGCCTCTAGGTTGAATATAGGACATTTGAGAGGGTATTTGGGCAGTTTTTGGCCGAGCCAATAGGCTTTGAAGGTGTGAATTAGAGATAATGGGGAGTTCACTTATATAAGAGGGGTGAGGGGCACCTTCCGAAAAAATAGAAATATTATTTTATAATGAAACCATTTTTAGACTCTAATGGAACCAAAATGGATTATTTAAATTCAAATGTGTGAATAGGTTGAAAACCTCTCAACCAATAGGTTTTAGAAAGTTTCTTGTCAATATATTAGCTTTATCTTTTAGATTTAACTCTTAGTTAAATAGTTTGACATTTGCCATGTCTCTTTGAATTTTTATATTATATGGTTAATAAACTTAAAATATATTTTCAATCGAACCCCAAGTGGTTCATTAATGACACACCTATCATTATAAATTCCCTTTTTCAAATCCATATATTTTTAGGAATGGAATATCAATTAATAATATAATATTTGTTTTAAAAACTCTTTTATGTCAATTTTGACACAATTCGGTATTTTGTTATTTCAAAATTTGTAACCGAATTATTACTTCGAAAAAACTATATCTAACCAACCATAAGATGTTCTGTTAACCTATAAAATTAGTTTAATTCATAAAAAGTCTCAAATTACATTTATTTCGATATTTATAATATCAATTATTTTAATATTTAATTAATATGGTAATTAATGCATTATCATTGTTTCATAAATAAATTTTATCATTTAATGTATAAAAATTATAAATAAAATATGATTATATAGGAATTATTTTTATATTTATAATGAATATTTATAGTCGATTTTATCTTATCTATGACCCTCTATTAAAAACATTTTAATTATTAAACTTTGATTTTAACTCTTTTAACTCTTCGTAAAATTAAATAATAATAAATGTCCAAATCTAATCCAACTGGACAAAAAAGGTTCATATTTTTTTTCCTACAGTTGTTTTTGGTTGAATTATACTTATCCAATATAATTATGACATGTGTTACTGTAATAATAATATCATTTTTTTCCCTTAATTACCTTGTTTACTTTTAACCGTGGTAAATAAAAGTAAGATTTTACTATTCACCAAAAATTATTTTTATCTTATTGAACCACATTTTACTCCTTGATATTAACTGTGTCTCTCAGATTTTCCAAATTCAACACACGGAAGCAGTAATATTATGTTTTATGTGAATTTGAAATTTTTTTTGGATGTGGGTAAAAGACGGTGAAAAGTTTAATAAAATTTTTATATATATAAAATTATTATAAACTTACTCCAATGAATTAAAATGAACTTATATAGATATTATGTATCTATTTTGACCTAAAATAAATTTTAATTAAATAAATAATTATTTAAATAAAAATTCGGTTTTAAACAATAACTAAGTGTTTCTCACTATTAATCAAAAATTAAATGTTTTCAAAAACATAAAAAAAAATTACCCTATGATAATTTGGATATTATGAATTAAAAAATGAAGCCTATTTTACCAAATTCAAAAAAAATAAATTTCATTTGTTAGTTTAAAATTATGTCTCGTTGTCAAATCCAAAAAGTGTATTTTTATTAAATAATAACTATCAATATATTGACATTTTTTTATGTCCAATTTCAAAGTGAAAATTACATCCAATGACTAACATTGGATTAAATGGTAAAAATAAAATATAATTATACATCAAATCCATTCATATTTATAGTTTAACACTATAAATTATTTTGATTAAAAAAGTTGTTTTCCGTTAAAATATATCCGTTTTCACTATTCACCCAAATATGAAGGTTATCAGAAAAACCCAAAAAATTATTGAAACTAAATTATTATGTCCCTATACCAAAGATGAATATTATTTGGTCAAAATGAATATATAAAAGTATCAAATATTGAATTTAAAAAGGGATCGACATTAAAAGGCGGTGAAATTGCAATTTTTTTAAATACTTCTTTTATCTGGAAAAAATTAATTTGTTTTTTCATTATGTCTAAGAAACCCATAATATGGATTCTAAAATTATAAGGGTTATATAAAGTTTAAAATTCTGTTACTACTACTCATAACCTCCATTGAATGACTAGTTTGGTATGTCGTGGTGCGCTTGAACTCGATGTTGCGTGTTGTGTCGGTTATTGAATTACTTTGAAAAACTAACGTACTATGAAATCCTAGGGTGTTATATTAATCCATCCTTAAATAAATTTCGTCCTCTAAATTTTTAAAAATAGTCTTGGGAATATAATGGAAGGTCCCACATAGGAAATCATTCAATAAAACTATCACTTTAAAAGAAAGAACGAGAAGTACAATGGTCAACCATGATAACCCATACTAGGATTCCATGCAGGAAAACATGGATATCGTAGATAAACAAATTGTAAAGTTCTAATGGAGAGGGATAGAAAACATGATCATGAGAAAGTTAACAATAATAAAACCACAAACTTGTGATGGGACAAACAATCATTAGTTTCCCATTAGGAAACGTAAACAGACAACATTTTTCTATTTTAAAATAAATTTCATAAATATGAGGAATTTATTTATGAGATTGACTATGAACATAAAGAGATATACTTACTTTTTAAGCACAGTTCATACATTAATAAATTTCTACCACTAACTCATTTTTTTAAACAATTTGTATTCAAGAAGACTTTTTCACACCGGAAGAGCTAGAATACACTTCTAGAGAATCACATGATCCCCAAGCGATAAACTATATATGTACCTTGTCTTCAAAGATTAATAAAAAACAGAATGGTTAGTACAAGATCTGATGATCCCCCAAAAGATATTCCTTTAGAGAAAGAAACAGTAATCTTAAATTCTAAATTCAAACCAATAATACCCCAAAATTAAATAAATACCATTAAATAAAAAATTGTCCTTAAAATCCTTCAACATAATCCAAACTAATATTGAAACCCAAAACATAGAATAATTTGGTTATGCAGTCTTCCACATTAAATTTTATCTTCAAATGACATCAACTACTCTTAATGCCACATACATAAAAGTAATTAACATAATCACATATTCTCTATTATAGGTTAATTATTTCCATAAATAACCTAAATCAATATAAATCCACAATAAAAACATAGATAAAAATTTACCATTACCCCTCAAATGAGATCACATAGTATTCTATTTTCCTTGGGCATATAGTGTTCGCAAAAAAGAGAACTTCTTCCAAAATAACATTTATCACTTAATCAACAAAGCATTTTCCTATTTTAAGGGTAATAATTTTATAAGACAAAAGTTCCTAAATCAACTTATTATTAATCAACAAAATCATTTAACTAAAAATAATTAGTCACAGTATCCAGGAACTTCACGTAGTCCAGTTGTAGGTGACAAATCACAATCGCACTCTGGTTGTGGGTTCTATTTCCATAGCTTTTCCTGATGCAACGGATTTTCACATGGTCGACATGTTGTCATTTTTCAAGTACTATATTTTTTAAAATTAACAAAATGAGATAAATTTTTTAAATTACCCATTAAATAATTTATCCACAAATGTTATCTCATAGATTTCATTTTCATCCCAAAATATAATAACTTGTAATTGCCTCAACCCCAATGATCATATAAAACCAAATAGTTATTTATAACTATATCTACAAGTGAAAAGATATGTCTTCCTAAAATATCATTTTCACATGAAAAACTACAGGGTTACAAATATAAGAGAAAATTATTCCAATGTAATCCAATAAACAAGGAGCAATAATACTTTTAAACATTTCACCAAACATTTTTTCGGCATAGCTTCTTCATTGACCAGGAAAATATCCTATAGAATAGGGCAGTCACTCGGGTAATGGTCTGGTCCCCAACATTTATGTCAAATGACTATAAATGTTTTCTTGGGACAATTTTTATTTTCTTCCATAGTTCTCTTCGTTTTTTTCTCGGCAATTCTTCACGTTATTTTCTTATTTCCTACATATAAAGAATTTCTTTATTCCATTGAGACACTATCCCAGGTGTCTCCTTCCACATTTCCTGCATGATGGAAATTGTGGATTCTTTTCTCTATTGTCTCCACTGCTAGAGCTCATATCATTCATCACCATTCAATTCTTTGTTGAGTTCGGGAGTTGGTTAATATATATGTTGTTGAACATATTTTTAAAAAACTGATTTGGAATGAACACGATATCTTTTATGCCTATCAACATTCCTTTTTTTCACATTTCCCCCAACGTTCCAACCTTGTACATAATTCTAAAATTTACTATTAATTCTTTGGAATCCAGCCATTGACTAAAACCAGAAAGCATTGTGTGAGTAACAGTAGTAATAAAATAATTTAGGGAATATCATGACACCATATTTTCAATTTGAAACACATTAGGATTAACAGAGGTAATCTATTCTATTCTTATATTAAAATATTTCAAATAGATTTTTAAAGAAGATGTAAATTATCCTAATAATATCCCTTGGGGGTGTCGTAACGAAAAGTGCAACAAGGCCGGTTGTCGTGCACCAGTTTCCATTCGAGTCTTGCTCAATGTGGTGTTTTCGGGTTTTACCCCGTGGTATATCTGTGCCAGAGCCGCCTCTACCTGATCGTATATAGACATGGATGTATTCTGTGGAAATCTCACAAAATCACTACAATACCTAAATTTTAGTAAGTTCCTCTATACTAATCATCAAATTATAACTTATGGTTATGTGCTCTAATCAAAGTTTATCAAAATATAGTTTCCAATGTCTGTACTAAACATCCTCTAATACCAAATGTAATTCCTCGACCCCAGTTACCCAGAGTCGGTGCATTGTTACAAAAAATTGTCATGATATAAAGAAATCATGTCCTGAAAGACCGACCAGTTTAGTAGCCTTGAAAATACTAGATACACTCATAAGTTCAACATTACAACTTGAAAATAAAAACTACACTATATTATTCCATTGGAATCGTCCAATCATTCTAGATTATGCCTTCAAGTCACTCATAACTAACTTCTTCATATCCTGGGAAAATGAAACATAAGAAAGGGGTGCGATTAAATGCTAATTAAGAGTAAGCAATACAACGAAAGATAATATAAGGATTAGGCATGGTTAATAATGGAAAACACAAGCTTTTACAAATAATTAACATGATCACTTTATGGTAGGAATATGATCTGAGTAAATAATTCCATAATAAAACATATTCATGGGTATTCTACTAGTTGAATAACAGCATGAAATATAAATATATAATATCATAATGATGGAATGCATAATGTCCGACATCATATCCACATAGTCAAGGCCTCGTTCCAAGACTAAAAATATGATTTTTTGACAGCATTGTGCCATTACACTAGTTTGTCTCATGAGACCTACCGATGCATCGAGGAGATATAGTGAGATCCACCTGTCACTTACTATTTCCAATGAATTCTTCATATGAAAAGATTTAATCATAAAATAAACATGAATATTAAAACTAGAATACAAAATATCAATACATTATCCACAAACAATTAATGGTATAAAAATAGCACATCCACACTCAAACATAACACATTCAATACAATATGGAAGATTTTATTGAAACATATTAACCTCAATCGAGAATAATTAAGGATATTGACATAGATGAAAATAATAATCAAAACTATTTGAGAGAATATCCCCCTTTTTCTGGAAGACATTTTAAAGTCACACTATTTGTCAAGAAGCCATTTAAAAATAGATTTTTGAATCAAAGTGTCCCATACCACTTGAAAACATTTAAAAGGAATATTAATTTTAAAACATTAATGTCCATATAAATAGATCCTTAAAACCATTATTAAATCATGGACATTAATGAAAAATATTTAGAATAATAAATCTTTAAAACATTTAAAATGATATTTTAGTTAGAGTTACTAACAAAAGAAGAGACACTTGAATACAAATAAATGAGTTAATAAAAACTTTTTAATATCCTGATAATAAAGAGATTCATGGTATACTATTTTAAAGTACATTATATACACCATATAAAAGCGAATTGGTGTATGACAATAATGAAGTCTCAATGGAATGTAAATTGATATGTAATCACTTATAAATTCCTTATCCTTAGGTCAAGGATAAATCAACGACATAATTAAGTGTCACAAATATAAATACGCTCAATATGATTGGATATTCAGTTTAATTCAATCAGAGGACATTCACAAATATTATTGAAAAAACAACACCAATGAATTCTCTATTTAACTCCATAAATGGAGATTGATTTCGAATTACTCTTATGAAGTTCATATCGATGACTTGAGAATCTATAAATGGAGTGATTGTGTGTATCAAAATTATATCCATTGAATGTGGAGTGGAAATTATTACATAATAAAAATAATATTGATTCCACACATAATCTTTGAGTAAAATAGTCAATGAAGTATATATAATGCTGAATGAGTGGAAATTGAAATTCCCTATTTCCTTATGGATTTGGTAATTTACGAAACATACACCCATGAAAGAAGGATAATAAAATGATGATGTAAATATCCATAAATTAAAGAATATTACACAATCAATAAAATCATGGGCAATACACACACCACATGCAATATTAAATAAGTGGTGAACAATGGAAATCACACAGAATTAAAAGTGGGATAAGAAACCCATTAATTTGTACTTTTTCCTTGGTCTAGGGTAGTTTAACCTCATTTATAATGGTGAAATAATTTTTACTAAATTATAAAATAATATTATACATTAATATGATTTCATATATGATCCTTTAACATTGATTTGTTAATAATATCTTAGTATTATCGTCATTTCGGGTGTTAACGGATTCGTTATCCTTTATACTCTTTGTTATGTGATACGTATTTGTTATGGATGGGATGTATCTTATTCATTTACATAATGATATCATGTATCTAAAGATTATATTTAATCATCAAATGAAATTTAGTCTTGAATGGATATGATGGGGAATGAATCCCATCGCGTTCGTGGAGACGGTAATCCGTACGTACGCATGAGCAATAATATCATTCTTTTGATATTAAAATATTATATAATTGGATGGTATATCATATATAGAGAATAATTATCATGTTATATATACTATTACATAAATTACGAATCATTATTATTCCCATCCAAATATTAATGTATTGATTAACAATTACACCACGATGTGGAGATGATAATCCGTACGTACGCACGTATGGTGACATGTCATTCAAAATATTGATAGGATAATGAATATGGTTCTACCATATTTGTAATAACAGCACTGTATATAGAATAAACTAGAATTATTATTTTACAATGGAAATAAAAAAGAAATAATAAGTTGAAGAAGTAAAGAACTTGGAAGAGGGTGGTGAAATTATTACCTCTTCTTCGGGTTCTTCCTTTTGATTTGATCAAAAGGGATCCTTAGGCTATAATTATGACCAAATTAGTGCCTCTAGGATTAATGGAGGACAGTTGAGGGGTATTAGGTCAGGTTTTGGCTAAGCCAAATGGATTTTATGGTGTGAATTAAAGAGAAGGGGGAGTGCCCTTATATAAGAGGGGTGAGGGGCACCTTAGGAAAAGGTAGAAATATTATTTTATAGTAAAATCTTTTTCGGTTTCTAATGTCTCATTATTATATTATATTAAATATATGATGGATATGGGTGAAAACCCACTCAACCAATAGGTTTTAGATGGGTGGGGTCACTATATTATCTTTATCTTTTCGATTTACCTCTTAGTTAAATAGTTTGACATTTACCATGTCTCTTTGTATTTTTATATTATATGGTTAATAAAAATACTATATACTTTCAAGAGAACCCCAAGTGATTCATTAATGATAAAACTATCATTATATAAGTCATTTGGCTGAACCATAGATTTTTATGAATATAATATCAATTAATAATATAATATTTTTTTAAAAAACTCTTTTATGTCAATTTTAAAAATATTTGGTTTTTTGTTTTTTGTAAATTAATAAAAGAATTTTTACTTAGAAAAAAATTCATCGAACCAACCATAACATGTTATATTAACTTATAAAATTAGTGTAATTCATAAAAAGTCTCAAATTATAT
Organism: Viscum album; assembly: GCA_963277665.1. Taxonomy (NCBI): domain Eukaryota; kingdom Viridiplantae; phylum Streptophyta; class Magnoliopsida; order Santalales; family Viscaceae; genus Viscum; species Viscum album. The sequence goes on from OY728157.1 coordinate 539,159,215, forward strand.
TTATTTGGTTATTTATAATATCAATTATCTTAGTATTTCATTAATACGGTAATTACTGCACCATCATTGTGTCATAAGTATATTTATTCATTTAATGTCCAAATATTATAAATAAAATACCATTATTTATGAATTCTTTTTATCTTTATAATGAAAATTTATTGTAATATATGACTTCAATATGACCCTATATTAAAAAAGTTTTAGTTATTAAACATTGATTTTAACTCTTTTAACTATTCTTTAAATAAAATAATAATAAATGACGTAATCTAATCCATGTGAAACAAACAGTTTCAAATTTTATTCTTAATATTGTTTTTGGTCGAATTAGACTAATCCAATACAATTAGGTTGTGTTTTAGGGTAATAATAATATCATTGTTACCCTTAATTACTGTATTTTCTTTTAACTGTGGTAAATAAAACTAAAAAGTTACTCTTCACTAAAAAATATTTTTATCTTATTGAACCACGTTTTACTCCATGATACAAACTGTGTATCTAGGATTTTAGAAATTCAACACACAGAAGCGGTAAAATTATGTTTTATGTGAGTTAGAAAATTCTCCTATGAGGTAGGTAAAAGACGGTGAAAAGTAAAATAAAATTTTTATATATCTAAAATAATTATAAACTGACTCCATTGAGTTAAATTGAACTTATATAGGCATTATGTATCTATTTTTACCTAAACTAAATTTAAATAAAATAATAATTATTTAAATAAAAATTCGGTTTTAAACAATAACTCAGTGTTTTTAACTACTCCTCAAAAATTAAAAGTTCCCAGAAACATATCAAAAATTCACCCTATGTTAATTTTGATATATTTAATTCAAAAATAAATTCTATTTTACCGAATAAAAAAATATAAATTGAATTTATCAGTTTAAAATTAATTCCCATTGTCAAAACCAAAAGGCGTATTTTTATGAAATAATAACTACACAAAGATTGACATTTGTTTAGGTCCAATTTCAAAGAGAAATTACTTCCAACGAAAAACATTTGATTAAATGGAAAAAATATAATCTAATTATACATCCAGACCATTCATATGTATAGTTGAACACTATAAATTATTTTGATTGAAAAAGTTGTTTTCTGTTAACATATAGTAATTTTCACTATTCACATAAATATTAAAGTTATCAGAAAAACACAAAAAATTTATTGAAATTAATTCATATGTACCTATCCCAATGAAGAAGATTATTTTGTCAAATTGAATATATTACAGTTTAAAATATTGGATTTAAAAATGGTTCGCCATTAAAAGGCGGAAAAATTGCATTTCTTGAAAACACTTCTTTTATCTGAAAAAAATTAATTTGTCCTCAAATTATGTCTATGAAAATAATAATATTGATTCTAAAATTATAAGGGTTATATAATGTTCAAAATTCAGTTAATACTATTCATAACTGCTTTTGAATGACTAGTTTGGTAAGTTGTGGGGCGTTTTAACTCAATGTTGTGTGTAGTGTAATTTATTGAATTAATTTGAAGAACTAACATACTATGAAATATTGGGGTGTTACATGTTCAGGTAATGTCCATATAGGGTTCGGTATAAACATACTGAGTATAATTCCTCAGAAACTAACGGGAGATATGTAAGAGATACAATAGAATGAAAAAGTAGTATATAGCCCAATATAATGTTAATGTGTAAATCTCAACCCAAAAATAGAGTGAGGGTAACCTCATCCAAATACAAGTGGTTGATAATGTGAGTGGATGAACAACTCATCAAGTATTCACCACCTATATCAATAGTGTGGAATCATTCAACCCTAAGAATCTTAAAGTAAAAAACATGTGGAATACCCTGTGATTTTTGGCCTCTCCTTGAAAGAGAGTGTCCAAATACAAGGTGTAGATACAACAGAATGATATATATATATATACATATTAAATGAATCCCCTGAAATATAGAAATGGATCTTCCTCACATAGCCCATCCCAAGAATAAGAGTAGAAAACAGTATCAAAAGCCATAAATGATGCCCCTCATCTCATGCGTCTATCTAAAAGTAATTGTACATGTATTACCACGCCTCAGATCTAAGATACATAAACGAGTGGGCACAAATTTTAATTAGAAGTCTCATGTCCTAGTATGTCAGTGGGGTGGGGTGGTTCTACTCTATACATCCTCAAGGCTGCCACTATCCAACTCTACTAGATATATTACAAGGAATGTTTCAGGGTATTCAATACTAATTCAAAACTGGAGGGTCAGCACGGTATCTATTGAGGATTCCACCACCCTACTATTCTACAGGGCCAGGTCAACATTCGTCAAGGATAACACCACCCAACTACAATATAGGGCCATCTTAGAATATGTCGATTACTCCACTGCCCAGTCCTTACTGGAGTGTCTACTAGGTATTCTTTGAGGAATCGGTTATCCAATTCATGTTGTATTCTATACTTAGAATGTGTTGAGGTCACCACTACCCAATCCATACAAGAGTTCGTAGATGAGATGTGTCAAGGACTCAACTTCCTAGTCGCTACTGGATGGTTTACTCAGAATGTGTTGTGGAATCCACTTCTCGATCTCTATAATAGGGTCTTCATAAAAATTCACTAGTGATCCTCCATGATCAATTTCATTATCATGCATTTCATACTAAGAATTAGGCATGTAACCTTCCACATCATATCTGTAAAACCACAACTAAGGGTTCCATCATGTTATATATGGAATGAAACAAATGATATTCTACTCATAGACCAAAGTCCATGTCAAAAAAAAGACACTAAAGTATTACGATTCCTAATTGAGTTAAGGACAGGTAAGGGACCCACATGGCTTGTGGTCCCATTGTATTGACAGGCCATGAACATTCCAACACCCTGATTACTGGCTTTGTAGTACAACACAATGTTTAAGGGTACTAAAAAACATCTCTCAACCAAAATGAAAATGAACACAAGAAGATCATTGTCAGTCTGGGTGAAAAATTTTAATTTCACTAATATAACTAACCAAATATCAGTGTATGGACAAAGGGATGTAACCATTTGGATCTGCATGAGAAAACCACTAGGGTAGGGTGAACACTTGGCTCAATTGGAATCCATATCCATAAGAAACATTTCCCTACATAACGCTCAAACGATTGTTCATGGGCTTGATCCATGAGTCTAAATTAAATACATGATATTAGTATAGAGATGTCCAACAATGTTTCAAGGTCCCCATGTCATATATGATTTATCATTCAATCAATGTATGAGGGATATATGTTAGATAAAAGTTTCCAAAATAATAATACTCTTACTTTAATTATTTAGTGATTTTTTGACACGAGGCAGAAGGCTGAATTTGTTTTTTCCAAAATCAATATTAAAATGAGCATATAAATTCTAAGGCCATGTTTCCACTTAATATTCATCTATCAAAGGTTTTAATGATAAGATAAATCCAATTCATTTTTTTAAAATCAAAATAATAATAATAATATTACTATTATTATATTAGTATTGTATATTTTTTTAAAAGTTTTTCATGTAACAGTTCATCTAAAAGTCATTACCCATAAACTATTTTATTAATGATTTGGCGGGGAGTTATTAAGGTGGCCCCCAATTTATATATATTATTAATTATTATTTAATATTATCGTTATTTTTATATTATCAATTTATCAAAAATGATGGAAGGATGATATGATGGGGAACGTAATCCCACTGAAACCCTTTTGTACCCCACCCTATTTTCATTCCTTTTATTATGAATATTCTAATGTATAATAATATTATTATAATTATATTTATTTAAAAAAGAAAATAATTATAACATAAAAATATTATTTTTAATGATGATAATAATAATAAAAATCCATCATCTTTAGATCTATCTATGACCGCTCTCCATACTAGGAAGCTGCCCTCACACATTCATGTTGTTATTAAGATATCACCCAATTCTAACCAGGAAAACATGGATCACCAATATGATAATAATCCACCACCAATCAAAAACTCACACAAACTATACTGATCTGATCTTCTCACAAAACACGATCCCACTCATTTCTCAATCTATCCTTAAACCTTCATTATACTTCACTATTGTGTCAATAGAGTGAATTTTGGGGTTTGGTCACACTTGAACCGACCCCACCAATACAGAATCTTGACCATGTGGTCCTACAATTAATAATTCAAATAACGATGGTGTAAAACCACTAATAACAAATGTTATAACCAATGATGACCCAATATTCTTTGGTAATGATTTCATATTGGTGAAACTAGGGTGAGTAAAATGTCAAAAGTAATAACTTAATTTAAATTATATTTTACTTGGATAAATGGTCTCATGAGAAAGGTCAAAATATCACTGACCAAAGAGAATGAATTGATGAAAATCTATATTTTAATTATTTAGGAAGGTAACCAAATATAAATAGTACTACCTAAATTATGGATTCATAACTGAGGAATAATGAACCCACCAATGATGAGGATGACCTATTGCATGCTCTACCCATTGATCAACTTGAATATGATCATCGTTCGTTGTTTGATGATTATATAATAACAATTAATTATATCCTCCCCTTATTTGATATAACAATGTATATGAGTGAAAACCTTGGAAAATCACCATAAATTTTTTTTTTGTAGAATGTTAGTTAGGTTTTTTAATAAAATTAAATAAATAATTTCTATATTTATTGCAATTTGACATACCCAAGAAACTGTTCCATCATATGAACATCCCACACTGACCAATTTTATGTAATAATTATGGTAAAGACCACATTCAAAACTCAATAGTCGTCACATATTTATCATCTGATTCTCCATTTGTGAGTAATTTGGTTTATGGTATTTAAATAAATTAAAATAATTAATTAATTTATCCAATTCACCAACAAATGGCTTCTACATCCGAATGACTCACACCGACCAAAATTAGGTATCACCAATGGTAAACTCTACATTTCAAATTCAATTGTGTTGTTAGATTTATGATCTGATACACTCTTTATGATATATTATAACTTTTTTATAAATAAATTTATTTTAAAAAAATAATATTAATATTTTGATAAAATTAACTCAAGGATCACAGGGCCACAGAATCATTAAATGTACTAGTTCCGAGAAAATAATTTTTTCTTGGAAATATTACAAAGTATTATATAGAAAAACCATAGTCTATCTAAAATATAGAATCCTTGAATATTCATCTCAAAATCACTAAAGTTGTTATAATTTTAATGATATATTTATGGTGGGATATCATTAAGAGATAAATTATGGATTTTTTATCATGATGCTTGAAATTCCATCATGTTAATGAAAAATGAAGAAATTATAAGGGTACTAGAAAACGATTTCCCATATAATTATTGAAATGGAAAAACATGACCATGTATTTTGTTTTAGGACTCCCCAAGATACCATAATGAATTAACTCAATCTCGGTGGTTTTCCATAACCTTACAATGTAAATGAATTTAATTACTATTATGAAATATTTATCTCATGAACATATTGTTACGATATACATAAGAAAATTGGTAATACTACATTAATGGACACACTTCGTTATATTTTATCATGATCTGAGGGTGACGTCATGGTTTTGGTGAAATCATTTGATAGAATTTTATATAGAATTATGTTTCAATACTAATTATAACTCACATATATATGGTTAATTTGAAATGATATTTTAAAATCTATAGGATATTATTATATCATGTTCAATGTATTTCAAAGGATATTAGGATCAATACCTTCCATTAGTATAGTTCTCATATAAAAATAGATTCATTTATAGAATTAATATATAACCTTATAATTATTTATATAGGAAGAGGTCTCAAACTCTATCATGATGTGATAAGGATAAAATGTGGAAATTAACCAGAATGTTTCTTATACAATAGATGAAACAAATGGTTCAAACCTGTCATCATCACCTGAAAAATAATGAAATTTGATAGAAATTCAAAGCAGAATATTGTCAATGATAAATGATGTATATGATCGATGATAATTTTTTCCTTATAATATCATCATGGAATGTTATCACGAGGTTTGTGAATAAGTTAATAATTTTTCCTAGATACATAAATCATATTATGATACATTATCACCATATATTAGTTTACTAATGACTAGCACTCCCACCTAACCCATCTCATGTACATGATGTGTGTAATAAAACATGTTTTTATAGAATTATACATAATCATTTATATTAATATTTATGAATAATATATTATTATTACATTAAATGGGATTCTTTTTTATAGAATTATCAACATGCGACAATGTGTTTCTTTGTAATCGTATGCTGAACACAATTCAGAGTTGTACTGAAAAATTATATAATAATATTAATATTTTATATGGTTGTTAACACCTATATGATTTATTGAAGGGAATGAACATACCTATATAATATATCATTATACTTTTTTTAAATTCATATAAATTTCAGTAGCCTAAAATAAGAATGAATATAATTTCAAGAATGAAATACAATAATATTTTTAAAATGTAATTTTACAGCATTTTGATGGAGACCCATTTTTAAATCATGTTATTTCCCTTTTATATGTACTATTTTATTAAATAAACATTTTCTATAGAATATGGATATCAAAATTAACATTGGATAATTTTTTGGTAATTTTCTGATATTGTTCACTTTTTAAGGAATAGTGAAAATATTGCATTTTATGTCATAACTGCCTTTCCATCTTTTTTATACATATATTTAGATTTCACATTGAATTAAATTTAAAGTGTGATTTGATTATATTTTATCGTTTAATCTGATTTTTTTTCATTTTAATTAATTTAACTTTGAAATGGGACATAAACACATGTCATTTTATTGATAGTTATCACTTCTTAAAAACCCGACTTTTGGTTCTGACAATAAGAATTAATTTTAAATTAATTACTCCAAATTCAGTGTATTGATTTTGGAAAAATTTATTCTGTTTTTGATATCAATATGTCAAAATTATTTAAATAAGTAGCTTTTATTTATAGACAATATGAATTGTAACTTCTGTAATTATTTTATTTACCATGGATAAAAGAAAAATTTGGTAAATAAGGGTAAAATGAAAACTTATAATAATAATAAACTACCCTATCATTTGTAATAATTTAATTTGATGAGATATTTATGACCATGTGAATCCCTGGGTCGATTTTGGGACCCCAGTGAGCCACTTTGATGTGAAAATGGCATTTTATAAGAATTATTTTAATGTAGATAAAAATATAACATAATCGTGTTTTTTTACTAAATTTTTTTTTATATTGGGATATATAAGTGATATCATCAACTATAAATACTCATTAGAAATATAAAAATATTTCATACATCATATTATTTTATTTATAATTTTTAGACATCAAATAAATAAATATAATTATGACATGATGATGATATGGTGATTACCTTATTAATGAATAATTTAAATAAATGGTATTATAAATATTAAAATAAATTTATATTAAACATTTTTTTACCACCACTAATTTAATGGATTTTTATAAATTTAATTTTTTTAATTAATGATGTTTTTTCTAAATAATGTAGTTTTTTTGTATGTTTAAAATTCATAATATGAATAGTATAAAAATAGAAAAAAATGGGTTTAAAAAAATACTTATTTATTAAATGATATAATTGCCCTAAAAATATAAAATTCTTCCAAAAGACATAAATAATGTTGATATAATCATTATTGAACCACATGAGGTACTATAGGTATTGTATTTAATGCATATTTACTATATATTTTAAATATACAAGAAGACATGATAAGAGTTAAATTAGTTATCCAAGGGTTGAAGAAAACGTATAATGTTACACTTGTGACCTCAACTTGTATAAAACCTATTGGTTGTAAAGGTTTTAAACCCAAATTATATTATCTCTTAAATAAATCACCTGTGGATGATTTGAAATAGACAATCATTTTATAATAAAATAATACTTTAAAGATTTCCTAAAGTGCCCCTACTTCTACTTGTAAAAGGACATCACCCCTACCAATTTAATCACATTTCAAAAGCCCCTTTACTCATAAAAACTCTACCCAAATAAGCTTACAACATCCCTCACTTCATCCTTTAAAACTTAACATTGGAAGAAGGAAATTCATGAAAGCCTTCTCCATCAAATCAAAGGGAGTTACACATTTTAAGAGGTATCACCCTCTCTAAAGTATCTTTCCATTAAATTACTTCTTCACTACCTATTATATTATTATTATTTTATTACATAACAACACAATTATCCTCAATATACTTTTCTGTTTTTATGAGATGGGTTCGAACTACACATACACACACACCTCCATCTAATTGATATGAACAAGTTGTCTCTATGGACGGTGAACTGTTGCCTTGAGAAATGATGATAGTTAAATTTTCCCCTACCACCATTGATGGGAGATATTATGATAGAAATTTATTCATATCTGATATATATTATCCTTATATTTACACAATTATTATATAATTTTCATCTATATAATACCATTATGTGTTCTCTAATGAGTAAATACGATAATTTTATTTTGGGGAGTGTTATCTCAAACCAACCCATACCGGGGCTCTAGCTATATCTAACCCAAGCCTACCACTATAGGCCAGGGTATGGAAACTAGCAATGAAGGAACAAAAATCATGGGAGGGGAAATTGTCGAAGAACCTATACACACACATTCAGACAACTCAATGAAAACAATGCATATGAAAAAAATGAAAAATACAACACTTTTATATATATACAAAAAATATGCATCGACCTTTAATGAATACATGTACAGAAAAGTAAACAAAAAGGTAATGGGAAAAAATATACGCCCAACCAGAAAAGACCAACAAACCGACAATAATTTGAAATGTAAAATAGGTTATAGTGTGTCGCACCCCTGTATACCAAGTAATGACCATCGCACGTGGACCAAGCACCCTGTATCCTGATGATCCTCTGAATTCATGATATAACTATCCATTGAATGCAAGCGGAAAATGAGTAAAAAAACTACCAAGTCGGGGTGAGTATAAAAATACTGAGTAAGATTCCCTAAAATCTCAAGGAAGTAGCTAGTGAGGTAATAATGATGGAAGAAGTAGGTAGAATAAGGTATAGTAAAAGAGTATAGCTTAATCCAAAAAAGATGTGAAGTAATCTCATCCAAAAATGAGGACATAGAAAAGGTGAAAAGAAGAACGTCTCACCAAGTCTTCACTACCAATAGTAGGAGAGTAGACTCATCCAATCAGGATATGATTGACATAGAAAGCATGTGGCATACCCACACGTCTTCGCACCTCCATGTCCGAAATTTTGGTTGAAGTATTCTCAAGAAAACGAATTTATAATGGGCCCCAGATAATGGTCATGCTCAATTGTACATCTAAATAATTCAAAAATTATGTAATTTTAATGGATAATTTGAAGAAAATCTATGATATTCAATTGAAATTGTGAAAATCAACCAGAATCCTACCTCCATCTAGTGTTCCTTTGTTGGCGAAATGTTCATTGTGATCCCACTCCAATCCACCAGAGAACGGTCCTCTATCTGACAAATAACATTGTAGAATTCCGAAGAACGAACTTGAGAAGAGAGAGGTAGAGAGAGAGAAAGATATCGAGAGAGATGGAGAGAGAATTGACAAATAACATAGATCTTCTATTTATCGAAAATCACGATTAACATCAAATCAGAAACCATCACACCATTACATTTTATATCGCCCTAGGGAAAATGACTCATTACGAACTCAATGAAAGCCTCTAATTTCTATTCTATGGTTTCGTTGGAATTCTATTCAAAAAGAACACCTTGGATAAAAATTACTCTATGGTTATTCCAAAATGAAGATTTTTCCCATTGGTGATTTTTTATCACAGTGGCCCTATGTCGACAAGGATTATACACTTCCTATGGTAAACAGCACGCTCCGAGCTCAACTGTGGACTTGAATTCCAGAACTGAGTTATTGTTTGAGTGTTTTTTGGTTTTTTCCTATTAAATGAATGAATTATTAATTTAATTCATCCATTTAAAGGCCACTAATGAGTGAGGTGTTCGAACATCCTACACAGACATACTTTATGTCACACCTAGGGTAAAAATTGTGTTATAGACCCATCTGTTGTCTTATATTTTAGATATGATCAACTGTTTAAGAGATATTTTCTGTCTGTTTCCTGAATAGTAAAAAAACCCTTAATATTATTGTATAATTTTTTCAGGGCACATAGGGCCTCAGAATTGCATGTCGTCTCAATGCCTAACTATTGAAATATAAGTAAAAACATTAAATAGTATTATAGGAAATAACATGGGTCTCTACATCATTCCCTCTGTCATGATTTTCATCCTCGAAAAGGAAAACAAAGAGAAAAAACTGGGGATAATGAGCGCACACCTGGATCTCCCGATCCCAAAAAACCTGCACAACACCATTCTGGAACAACACGCAACACAAAGGGATGGTCCGTCCTCATAAGGTCTACTAATTTCAATTACATGAAAAGGAACACATAGACATCTCATCGCCTATGACACGTGGAAGACTTTGTGTGCCCAGTCCTACTATTGGGGGTAGGGGTAGGGTTAGAAGGTAGGTAACATCACCATCTCTTGAACAATTCTAAACAGCCCAAAGAAAATTGGGGGACTTCCCCAACCGAACCCCTATTTCCTATGTCACTCCCAGAATCAGAGTTTCTTCCTTGAACATGTTCTCTTGATTCCCTCTTTCAAAATATCCATCTAGTGAAACACCCATGGATATCTGATGACGAAGGATTTCACATTCGGTGCATCATAACCAAGAATCCCTAACATTCACGAGGAGCAAAGGAGTCAACACCATCGACTGAAGAAAATTTTCACCCTCCTTATCCAAAAGGATCAACTGCAGGGATGATGACCGCAATGAAACATCCCACACCTGGCATAACTGGGACTCTCTTCTAAGGGAACCTTCTACAATGCTGCAACTGTTCAGAGAATATACTACCACAAAGTCACAGTCCTGCTAAAATTTCAACCATTATCGCAGACTCCAGTTCAAGCCTCTCTAGGTAAAGGCGCACCTGAGACATTAGTGGTTTGGGCAATCAACAAAGTGCTCTCCCAGATGATAGTGTCTCCATATTCTCAGGGAGAAAACCTCAACTACCGCAACCACATTTTGAGTTGCGTAGTTATAATAATGGGGTGTACATCCCCTCAGCATGTACATATTAATGGTATCATGATGGATGATGAGACCCCAATGTGATAATTAACATGGAATGTGAGAAAACTCCCCGGACATCAAAAGGATTGACACAAAAAGCATGTGGCATACCCCAGTGAATTTTTCCCTCTTAGATGGAGAGTAATCCCTAAAATAGGAACCCTTCCAAAACTATAGTGGATCCTCAAGAAAAGGAATGCAAAGTAGCAAGACTCCACTATCAAAGCAAGACCTGCTCTAAAACTCCACCACACAACCCCATCACGAATGCACAAGTCAGTGTGATTCATCAACCACACCTTGATACTATCCGCATTGGGTGGTAAATAATATCTCTCAGGGTTCTAATCACATTACAAAGTCACATCTCAGTGGGGGAGGTACCCCTCTTTCTCATTCATTCAAATATACGTCAAACAACATGAACACAAGGCTATAGTGTTTCCCCATGTCACCATCAGTAACTCCTCGTGCTAAGAGTTGGAAGACAAGAGTACCCCACCAATTTTCTAACTAATTCTACTGAAAAAGGTATAAAAGACACAGAGCATACCTCTTATCATCTCACACAATATTGGAATGTGGACATCCGTAGCACACTTCATCCTATGGCCCTGGCCTCCAGCTCCATGAGCGTCACATGGACCGCTTAGTGGTGGTGGAAGGACCTCGTTACATTATCCCTCAACTAGAGTTTTTCCTGCTCTACGGCGAACACCGCCTAATTGGGGACCTCCCTACCCTCTCTTGGGAGATCTCCAATCACAGAACTCGTTCAATCATGTCAGGGCATCTACCAACTACCTAAAATTTTCTTTCATTGTCCATGTCCAATGAGTACCGAGTAAGGTATGTGATCTTGGACACGTACATAACAACTACCATCACTACCCATTGATGATCTAGTATCTCTAGATACCCTACAGAGTGTAAGAAGGAGGGTTAGTTCTCCTCACAAAAAAAATTCTAGAATTCATCTCAATAGAGTACCGACTCATCATGCATCCGAGTAACCCAACTCTATCAAAGATAAAATACTCCATGGAAAAATACTGGTTATCAAAGTCCCCATCTAACCTATCGGTGTCTAAACAAGACTGAAGAGTCGAACAAATGAGTCTAACCAAACCACCACTACTAGAGGGTACGCCCCACCACGGATCCTCAATGGTCTCTAATGCTGGAACTCACATAGCCCGCTCATCTTGTGCTCATCATCGTCCTTCGTTGTTTGTGTTATCTTCAGCATCCTAGGTGTAGGTTCTACTGCCTGTCCAACTAGAGAATGTGAAATCGTATGATGGATCCAGAACTGAGGCCTCGTCACTCACGGAATCGTCATCATGAACCAAATCTTTTATCATTACTAGATATTGTCTTGGAGTAATCCAGAATCCAATAAACGAGTACTAATGTCAAATGAGAATATATATTTATCAATAATGATGGGGATCTGACTCATGAAGGACAATCAAAGACTCATTCCAATATGATGCATGTACCGTTGTTCCTTGAATCAAGTGTCTTAGAATTCCAATTCAACAAGTGTGTAATCCTAGTACTGGTGAATGGATACGTCGACCGCTATTCCATCACTGGACTCCCTATCTGGAGAGCCTATATTGAGACACATTGAAATTATTTCCCTAAAACCAACAAATTCCTTTTTAGGGATCTTCCGAACAACATCCTAAGGAATAAATAACCTTTGATACCACTATGTTACGACCCAGCCCGTACTAAGGCTCGACCCATAACTACCCCTATCCCGCCTCCATAGGCCAAGGGCTGGAATCTAGCAATGAAAGCAAAATAATCATGGGGAGGACTTTTCCTAAGAATCAGTACACACACATAGCCAACACAATACAAATAATGAAGTGAAAAGAAATAAAAATACAACACTACTATATATAAACCCCAAATATGTAATGACCTCTAATCCGTACAAGCATATAAAAGTAAACTGAAAGGGAAAGAGGAAAATTACATTTACAGCTATAAAAAAGCCACAACCCAACAATATGTCGAAAAGTAAAAGAGTTGACAGAAAAACCTACTCCAAGATACCAAGTTAAGACCACCACACATAGTCCAAAGACCCCGTATCCCTATGGTCATATGATGTAATGATCAACCTGTCTTTCATCTACAACGGCACCCCGAGTGTGTGGAATCCCAAGTAGGTGTGAGTATAAAAATAATCCATAGGATTCATTTAAGGATAAAAGGACTAGCTAGTGTGGTACTAAAGAGGGAACCATTATATAGAATAAGTTAAAGTAAAAAGTACATCACAACCTAAAAAAAAGTGAAGTAATATGGTCAAAACAGAAGGAGATATAAATGATGATAATACGAATATCTCGTCGAGTCTTCACTCTCTATAGAAGGAGTGTAAAATTATCCAACCATGAGAAGCTAGATAGGGAAAGCATGTGTCACACCCCATGCATCTTTGCCTCTCCTGTAAAGAGAGTATCTAAATCCCAGAGTGTCGGTACTGTAAAAATATATACATATTATCAACCAAAGGAACCCAAATGAGAGGGTAAGGGGATCTCCATCTCACTATGTCATCCCTAGAGAAGAGTCACCAACCGTTCAAGAAGTAAGCACCATCAATGCCCTAGTATCTCATATGTCGACCCTGAACTGCAAGTCAAATGTTCTCCATCACAACACCATGATACTATCATCATTAGGTGGTTCTCTCTCACAAACACAATTTTTGTTCGCATCACAAGAACACGCCGTGGTGGGAAAAACACCCCATGTTCTTGAGAGTCTAAATTCATGTTAAGAAGGTATTTTTAGAATACTACCTAGTTGAGAGGTCCTATTATAATGTCGTGAATGTACTATCCATCCCAAATAGAGGTTATAATTATAAAATACGTCAAAGAATTCCATAGAACAACCCAACTAGAGGGTAAGCACTGGAAGTGTAACTGGCGAATGCCACTGCCCTACTGCGCTAGAGGGTAATCCTTGAAAGATATCGGCGAACACCATTGCCTAGCTTCACTGGAGTGTAAGCCCTAAAAGATATCTGTGAATGACACTTCCTAGCTCTATTAGAGGGTAAACCCAGAAAGATATTAGTGAACATCACTGCCGATCCTCACTGGAGAGTAATCCCAAAAAAGAGAACGACGAACACCACTAACCACCCTCCCTGGAGAGTAATCCCAAAAGATAATGGCGAACACCACTTCCCAGCCTAACTGGAGGGTAAACAAGGATTGCTCTGCTAGTTCTGAAAACATCACTACCATAAATGTCATCATCATTCATCACCTCAGACTAGCACCACACATAGAACATCTCACATTATAACATGAAATATACCATTGGGAGAACTATAGTGTTTTATGTGGAGAAACACTCAGGATAGGCTAATAACAAGAAATAGTCTGAGTTCAGAAGAAATAAATATGAGAGGTATAAGATTCCAAGTGGTATGCTGTGCATGTGTGGCCCACACGACATGTGACCCATCCTCATCTCCTGGTCATGTACCCAACAATTTCCAGATCTCAAAGGGTGAACAAGTAACACTAGGTGTCTCAAGGTAGACCTAGATTATATGCTACATTAATCAGAAAGCTGATGAGAACAGGATTCTCATCTCTTAGCCGGAGGGTGCGAATCATAGATTAGCTGATACGCCTCCTCGAACAGTCTGACAATATCGACCGTATCTCTTCATGCATCTTCTCTACACTCACATGAGTTAGAGCTGTGCTAATACCTAGATTCTCTTCAAACACATAAAATGGTCTTCAACCAATACACCTTTCATGTTTACACATTAAATGATATCCTTAATCAGGCTTTTTTACACCCAAATGGATCACACCATTGCGATCCTTAGAGAAATATGTGCAATGTAAGAAATTAATTTTCCAAAACGGACTTATGTAGAATAAGTCTTAAAAATGGATCATATGCATAGAATCCACCTCATGGGACCTGCGCCTCAGACCCATGTTTTGGTGGGTGGATTTCGCCATTATAATCCCCTCAGAAAAATGCAATGAAATGAGTGCTCAAACAACCCAAACAGATGCAAGATGAAATGGTTCCATTTCATTGTAAAATGTGAAAACAGGGCCTTCTAGGGATCACACCTTATCTTTAACCCAAAATACCCAAATAATGTCTCAAATGGTCTGGTAAAGGACCAGGTTCACACTGCCATTGAAAGAATATCAATCGTAAATCCCAAACATGAGTTTTGTCTGATGGAAGAATAATTAATTAATTAACTATTCAAATTAATTGTTTCATTACACCTGGAAATGAAACCAAACCAAAAATTTTCTGAACCATCATTGGAAGGACTGTCTCAAATCTAGAGACACAATGCCTCTGACGGTGCATCCAACAGACGTCTACTTTGACAAATATGCCCTAAGAATGCTTTAATAATAATTTATTATAATTACACTACTAGAAATCCTAGTTTTACCAAAGGTTATATCCCAATGGTTTACTAAACCATTGGGAATAGCCATCTATACCAACATTTCTCAGAAACCGTTGGTATAGATGGTTTTATAGACACTTTTATGAACGCTTGTAATGAACCGTTGGTATAGAGGAGTTTTTACCAACGGTTCAATGAGAACCATTGGTAAAAGTTGGATTTCGGTGACCATTACCAATGGTTCACATTGAACCGTTGGTAAAGGTTTGGGATGGATGTATATACCAACAGTTTTTAAAAACCATCGGTAAAAATTTCCCCCAAATTGGCAGTAGCCCGTCCTCTCCCCCATTCGCGATACAGAGCCCTAAACGGGAGCTATCGGTGATTTTGGAGGTGCTTCCGGTTCCCTTCCTCCATCCCATCCAAGGTAAGTTATTTTCTTTAACTTTCAGTTTTTATTTTCAATTTTGATGTGTATATGATTCTCTTTAGGATGAGACCAATTTCTATTCTCATATTCCCACCCAATTTATGTTCCATCCCTTTTTATGTTTCGGTTATTTATTAAATACCATGCATATTCCAGCCCATATAGATTGTATTAGACGATTTTCTAATTTTTTGATGTTCCATTAATGTTTCATTACCAAGAAATTTTTATTATATTTTAAAAAAATTCAATCACATGTTTAGTTTTAACATTCATAGTTACTTTATTATCTTGTGTCAATAATTTATATCAATAATCTTTTCATATATTCCATCGTTGAGTGTTTTTACCTGTGCAATAGAATTCCAAGCTCATGTTACTTCATAGTGATTATTTAGATTTCAAAGTGTTTTATTTTTCATGTTAAATTTATTAAAAAGTTTTGGGGGCTAATTAAAGTTATTATATTCAAATTTCCATGATTCTATGCTTGTTAAGAATTAAATGAAATATGATGGTTGTAATTAAATGAAATTCAATGTTCAATTTTTATCATGTATGGGTGATTAATAAATTGGAATGTGATGAACCATATAATTGAACCATTGTTGATGAAAATTATATACCAAAAGGTTATTGAATAAAAGTTATTTATGTGAATTTCGTTACATCATAGATAAAATGGTTGTGGTTATATGAGAGATACCTCTGATGGTTCTTTGATCCTTGTTTTATGGAGAATGAATAGTTTAGGTCCGGTATTAATAGTAGCTTCCAGTGAGACCATTTTAGTATAATGGGAAATGAGATTATGATCTACAAGGTGGTGATTGAGTTGGTAGAGACCAAACATTGTTTGTTCCTTGTGTTCAAGAACCATAAATAGAGTGTTCCAATTAGGTGGTCATCAGTAAAGTCATAGGTAAGACTTCCAAGTCTTGTTTCATGAAGTTGAATATGTGGTGCTATAGTGGTTTTGGATTTTTTGAGGTACACTTAGTGTATTATAAACCCTCATTTGTTCCATATTCATTTAAATTGATTTAATATCATTTTTTTCACACACACCATTATATCCTCTAAAACTATACTTAGAGTGTATTTTCATTCGTATGGTGTTAAATATTTTAGTAAATGTCCATACTAGCTTCTTTTATGTGTTCTAGGGGTTTAGACTACTGACAGGGCTGCATGATTATTGTGGGGGTATTCTTTTCCTATAAATATACTTATACACCCCGACCCCCTTGGACAACCTGACCACCCCCACGGACAACCCACCCACCAGGACAGCCCGACCCCCCTAGACAGCCCCCCACCCCCTGGACACCTCCGACCCCCCGAACGGCCCCACCACCCCCTAGACACCCTACACACCCTGGACACGCCACACCCCCCTTGGACAGTCCTACCACTGCCATGATCCTCATCCTACTCCTCATCTTGATCTACTTGAAGATGTTAATGTATAAAACTCATATACTCCCAACAAGACCCTTATGTACTATGTATTCCTTGATCCACTTCCAATATCTTACTGGTCAATCCTTGAATGTAGGTATTAGAAATTTTGTATCTTATTTTCTTATATACACTGTATTTTGTTGTATTTCTTAATATGATTCTCATATAGAGTAATGTGTCAGTTATGCTTTTATATAGAGGAAACAATTTTCATTTACGTAAATATTTTTTTGATTAAACTTTAATATTATTGAATTACTTTGAAATGACTTATTGCGATTTTTTTACAGAATGGATTGAAGTTGGATGTACGAAACTGATTGGATTTCAACCGATTTTCAAAATAATTTGAACAGCTTTCTAGATTTTGCATTTGACAAGGCTTCAGATAGTAGTCACATACACTTTACATTTTTTAATTGTGTTGGAAGACCTTGGTTGAGCCGTGAAGCAGTTAACTATCATATAACCAAATATGGTTTCCAAAAAAACTATTATGTGTGGTATCACAATGGAGAGAAAATGGAATCTCAAAATGTTGATGATCCAAATGATAGGACTGAATTGGAGAGTTTGATATATGATCGGTTTCCATTTATTCGACATCATGAGAAGGAAAGGATGTCCAGCCAACAAGATTTCGATACAATCACACATGATGCGTCAAATGAAAATGATAATGTTGATAGGGTGAAAAAATTGAATGATGCTGCGACGACTCCAGTATATCGGCAATGTGATAAAATGAAAAAGTTGGAATTTTTAATCTGATTGTTTCATGGGAAAACTATGTATGGGATTTCAAATACTGCAATTGATTACATTCTTACCTTCTTGAAGGACTTACTTCCAGATGATGTAGATATTCCCTCAAACCACTATATGGCATGGAACTTGGTTGATGAACTTGGATTCTCAAAAAATAATTCATGCTTGCCCAAATGATTGCAGCTTATTTTGGGAGGAAACTGCTGAAAGAAATGATCGTATAAAATGCGGAACCTCTCGATGGAAGCCAAAAGATGATGGAACACCATCTCGTGTGCCACAAAAAGTAATGTGGCACTTTCCATTGATCCCCAGATTACAGAACCTTTTCATTTCTGATGAAATATCCATAAAAATGTGATGGCATGACACAGTGAGAAAAAACAATAATGAAGAGTTGGTTCACCCTGTAGATGGATTTGCATGGCATAGATTCGATGCTCGATATCTTGAATTTGCAGCCGATGTGCGTAATGTGAGACTGGGTCTTTCATGTGACAGTTTTAATCCATTTGGGCAGATGCTTACTTTTAACAGCACATGGCCGTTTTTCATACACATTTATAACCTTCCCCCTTGGTTGTGTATGAAAAAGCCTTACGATTTCCTGAGTATACTGATATCTAGCCCTTCTGATCCTGGCTATGATATAGATGTATACATGCAACCTTTAATAAAAGAGTTGAAACTTCTTTGGGATGTGGGTGTTCCCACATACGATGCATGTTCGAAAGACATATTTCAGATGCGTGCTGCACTTATGTGGACTATCAGTGATTTTCCAGCTTATGCAATGATGTCTGGATAGAGCACAAAAGGAAAATTGTCATGTCCTGTTTGTATAGAGAATACTCGATCGAGAAGACTGAAATATCGTCGTAGTTTTAGTTTTATGGGACATCGACGATTCTTGCCAATGAACCATCCATATAGAAACAATCGTCGAAGATTTGAAAATACCATGGAGAATGACGATCCACCTCAGCGTATGTCTGGAACTGATGTGCTTAATGAATTGAAAGATTTCATTTATTCATTTGGGAAGAGTGTAATGAAATCTAGAAAGAGGAAAAATGTTTCCAATGATTCCTATTACAATTGGAAGAAGAAGAGTATATTCTATGAGTTGTCATATTGGTCAACCACCTTGTTACGTCATTTCTTAGACAAAATGCACATTGAAAAAGAATATATGTGAAATGTTGCTTTCGATTCATCTAAATGTCAAGGGGAAGACAAAAGATGATTTACGATCTCGGCGCGACCTGGTAGATTGGGGGATCAGACCAGAATTGCATCCTGTCTGTATCAGTGAAAATAAATGGAAAGTTCCGTGTGCTTCTTATGTGATGACTCCTACTGAAAAAAATCAATTTCTGGAAGTGCTAGAGACTACTAAAGTTCCTAATGGCTATTCAAGCAATATATCAAAACGGGTCAACAGAAAAGAGTTGAGGTTGAAATCTTTGAAGACTCATGATTATCACGACCTTTTGCATGAGTTGATTCCAATAGAAATCTATCATCTATTGTCCAATAATGTTAGAGTTTCAGTTATTCGGTTGTGCTATTTTTTTGAGATCTTTGTGCTCATAGGTTGTCCAAATCCCTCGTGCAAAAATTGTTGGTAGAGACAGCATTAATTTTGTGTGAGTTAGAGAAAATATTCCCTCCATCATTTTTTACATGCATGTTGCATCTGATTGTCCTTCTTCTGACCAAAATACTTCTTGGAGGACCTGTTTCTTTCTGTTGGATGTATCCAACTGAAAGAAACATGTGCACATTGAAAACATATGTTCGGAACAGTAATTATCCCGAATGTTCTATTGTGAACGGTTACTTGGCTCAAGAATGTATGGATTTCCGCTCAATGTATTTGTCTGATCATACTACGAGAATAAACAGACCAATGAGAAATGAAGAAGAATAGTATGGGAATATTGAACCCAGTTTTCCATCACTTCCTCAGATAGGCGGAATTCCGAGATCATATACATTGACAACATTAGGCCTTGAAGAGCGATAGATGGCACATCGCACAGTGTTGTTCAATTGTGATTTGTTCGATGAGTATATCAAGTAAGTTAATTTTAAATGTATCTCTTATATTATCTCTTGTAATTTTAAATATTTTTTAAACTATTATTATTTTTATCTACAGGGAACATAAATAATTGATATATAGAAAGCATCGTTCTTTATATTTGAGAAAGAAGGAGACTTTGCATAGCAAAGGGTTTTCTGCTTGGTTGAAATTGAAGGTAAAAATATTTCTGTGATAACTAAATAAAAATAATATTTAATTAAGTTTACTTATTGTTTATATTTCAGGTATCGAGTTTGCCTAAAGACTCTGTTTCTGAGGAAATAAGTGATTTGGCTTTTGGTCCTAATACCATGGTTCGTGCTTGTAAATCACTTGTGATCAATGGATACAAATTTATTGTCACTGAACGAGCAAGAAACATGAGAACACATCATAATGGTGTTATTCTAACTACCACAACAGGTTGTTATGCCAGTTCGTCAGTCACTAGCCCTCGTTCTGAAAATTTTTCTTATTATGGTGTCGTGGAGAAAATAATAATTTTGGATTATTACTCGCATGGTCGAGTCACGATGATGAATTGTCAACGGTTTGATTCAATGACGAGGAAAGGCACCTTTATTGATGATTTTGGATTTCGAGGTATTGACATGACTCACACTCTTGCCACCGATGAACCATATGTATTTGCATCAATGGTGAAACAAGTTTTTTATGTCAAAGATCATCGTCATCCTAAATTCGGTGTAATTATTGTAGTAAATCCAAGACATGTTTTTGATGATGGTTATGATGAAGTTTAAACTATCCCTACTTCAATTGGAAGCCATCCGTTTATTACTTATTAGGACCCCAATAGCTCAATTATCAGAGTTAATTGTGAACCCGAAGTTGTGGTGGGAAATATATAGAATCATACAGTCATGTCCTCACCTACATGTTTCACCTACATCATTCAGAGTGTGTATCCTAGTACGTACCTTCATAACACCATAAATATTCTGTTTCATTATGTTCTTTTTATCATAATGGTTTTTTCTATATTTTTTATTTTGGGTTACACATTAGTTATCTGTTTCTAATTACTTCCATATTTGTTTTCATTGCAGGAAATGACACCCAT
The DNA here is from genome assembly GCA_963277665.1 of Viscum album. Classification (NCBI taxonomy): domain Eukaryota; kingdom Viridiplantae; phylum Streptophyta; class Magnoliopsida; order Santalales; family Viscaceae; genus Viscum; species Viscum album. The sequence goes on from OY728157.1 coordinate 539,180,756, forward strand.
TGAAGAGAGGCGGCGGAAAAAGATGATAGATAATAATCGCCGCATGGTACAGATGGGTGTTACTCCACTCATCCATATTGTGAGTATTTTATTTCAAATATAAATATTTATGTTACTTATAATATCATGTGTTTAATTTTCTGTCAAACTTTTTTTCAGGATCCACCCCCTAGATGACAAATATCTAACGAGGAGCCTGATATTGCTCCCAGTAGAGAGGTTAGTGGTAGGAGGGGGGGTGGTGTCAGAGATGGACGATCATCTAGTGGTCCTGGTACTGAGGCCGATGGTACGAGGGCTCGTGGGGTGAGAGTTAGACGACCCACTACCACAGACGTATCTTCTACGCCCTATTTTGATCCTGGCATGTCTTCCGGGACATATGAGATATTTAGACCTCCGATTTTTACACTACCAGCTGGCCAGACGTCTATGCCATCATCTTTTGCTTCTGGTTCATTATCTATGGGCTATTATATTCCACCTTCTTCGACTCCTTCTGCGACACAGTATGTGGCTAAGGAGCATACACTGAGGGACACTCCACCTGTACAGGATATTCCTTCAGCTTCTGCACCCACTGATCCGACTACCACATGTATATTTATATAACTCTATCAAATTTTTATACCAAAATTTATTTGTATTATAATTTGTATTGATATTATTTTTCTTTAATAACAGATTCATCTACAGATAGGAGGCAGGGGAGGGGGCGTACTCACTTGCGTGCAGTATGGAACCGCCAGACACAGTTGATGGTTGAATACAATGTTGATAGACAAATGATTGAGAAATCTGGGCAGCAATGTCGGGTTTTTTTGGTGACGCTAGCCAAATACACCGATATCATTCCAGTCAGCCCTCTCTCTTGGAGGAATCTACAACATGAAGTCAAGGATAACGTGTGGGCACAATTATGGGTAAAAAATCTATTAGATTTAATGTAGTATATTTTTTTATTAAAATGAACTAATCAATTTGGTTTCAACTTCGGTTTAACTTTCCTGATGGCGAAGGTGCATGACTCGCGCGTTTAAAAGAGCTAGGAGAGCCTTGGAGAGCTTATAAGCATGAGCTATATGTTGGCTGGTGTGATAGAGTGGGCACAGAGTTAGAGACATTACCTATCATGGATGGCTACCCGATAGAGCAATATCGCCAAATGATTACCCATTGGGCGACTGCCAAATTTAAGGTATTAATATCATTTGAGTTATTTAAATGAGAGTTTTCATATTTTTCATTAATAAAATCTTATTAATTATTAATCAATATTTAGGAATCTTCTGAAAAAAACAAAAAAAACATTGATTCAAAGCAATACCTCCACACATTGGGGCGCACAACTATGGAAGATCATGAGAGGCAGCAGGTACGATATAGTTGTTTATAATTTTTATTTTGGACTTTCCCTTTTTAGTGGATCCTACTTAAATTATGTGATTTATTGAATAATGAATATATGATTATACTTTAACTTTATATTGTTTCAATGTCATTACAGAAGCACAAAATGAATTTTGAAGGACGTATCCCTCGAGCAAATTGTTTTTTCTCAAGTAGAAGAAAAAAAGATGGAGCTGCAGTAAATGAAACGAACCAAGAGAAGATTGTAAGTTTTAATTTGATTATTTCAAAGTTTAATATCTAATTTGAAATTTAATAATCTATTAATATTTATTACATGCTGCTTTAGAGGCTCTTGATGCCCAGGAGCCTGACAATTTTGGGCCACATGGTCATTTATATCATGTTTTGGGAGATGAACACTCTGGTCGAGTATGCTGCCGACCTGGTAAGAATATAGTCCCGATGAGGTATTGGTCATCTCCAGGTATCCATTCTAGTACCACCGAGTTGGAACAGTTCATGGAGCATGCAATACAGTCTGATAAAAGGGTCACAGAGTTGGAAGTACAAGTTCAAACAAGAGATAGAGAATTTATGAAACTGATGAAAGCATTATCATCATCACATCCACCAGAGTCTAGTGCGGCTAGTTAGACATTTATGTCGTCGATGGGTGCATCATCCAATGCACCAGGCGGCAGCTCTAGTGGTGATCGAGATGATGACGTTCCTGGTGATGACGAGGATGCTGAAGAAGAAGAGGGAGAGGATGAGGATGTGGACGAGGTCCAGGATGGGGCTGAGGGAAAGGATGGGGCCGAGGGCGAGGATGATGCAGAGGACGAGGATGATGCCGATGATGAGCATGGGGACGATGATGAGGACGACGACGAGGATAGAGATGGCGGCGGGGATGCGGCTGATGATGATAGTGGTGATGGTGATGGTGATCTGAGGCAGATTGATCCATTACATTTTCAAATTCTTTATATCTCTTTATTTTTTAACTTGGTTTTCCACTTTGGGGTTTTCCTCTGCTTCATAGGGACGTTGCATTCGGATTCTTTTTTTTGCACTTGATTTTTATTGTATGATTAGTCTTCTACCTAGACCTTTAGTATTCTGTGGTACTGTGATACTCATTTTTCTATTTTTTTACTTAAATTTCTTAGTTAACCATGTATTTCATGTTTATGCATGTGGAAAATGATATGGAAAATGTTCTTTGAAGTAGTGGCTGACACCACTCAAAGTGTCCAACTTTTATTTGAAATGGACAGGATTTTAAGTGAAAACAAAAACGGGCATACAGAAAACAGAACAAACGCATTTGGATTCTGTTTAAACTATAGGAAAACAATCCATGGGTCATATCTGACATGTACGAGTCAAATAAACCTCAATCTGAGGGCCGGTGTGGCCAGTACCACTGAAAGTGTCTTTCTTTTGTTTAAAATGGATGCGCTTTTAAGTAAAAAAACCACATACAGAAAATTGACCAAACGAATTCGGATACTGTTGAGACTTGAGGACATGTATCCATGGGTAATATGTGACGTGTACGAGTCAACCCCGCATCAATCTGAGGCGCGGTGTGGCCGGCACCACTCAAAGTGTCTAACTTTTATTTGAAATGGACATGATTTTAAGTGAAAAAAACAACTGGCATACGGAAAACAGACCGAACACATTAGGATTCTGTTAAAACTATAGGACAATGATCCATGGGTCATATGTGACATATATGAGTCAACCCCGCCTCAATCCGAGGGTCGGTGTGGTCGGTACCACTCAAAGTGTCCTTCTTTTGTTTAAAATGGTTGCGCTTTTAAGTAAAAAAACCACATATGGAAAACGGACCAAAGGCATTCAGATACTGTTGATAATTTAGGACATGTATCCACGGGTCATCTGTGGCATTTAAGAGTCAACCCCACCACAATCCGAGGCGCGGTGTGGCGATCACCACTCAAAGTGTCTAACTTTTATTTGAAATAGACATGATTTTAAGTGAAAAAAACAAATGGCATACAGAAAATAGATCAAACGCATTCGGATTATGTTTAAACTATTGGACAAGGATCCATGAGTCATATGTGACGTGTACGAGTAAACCCCGCCTCAATCTGAGAGTTGGTGTGTCTGGTACCACTCAAAGTGTGTTTCTTTTGTTTTAAATGGATGTTCTTTTAAGTAAAAAAAACCACATACGGAAAACAGACCAAAGGCATTCAGATACTGTTGATACATTAGGACATGTATCCATGGGTCATTTGTGATGTGTAAGAGTCAACCTCGCCTCAATCCGAGGCGCGGTGTGGCCGACACCACTCAAAGTGTCTAACTTTTCTTTGTAATGGACACCAGTTTAAGTAAAAACAACAACTAATATACGGATAACCAACCAAACCCATTCGGATTCTGTTGAAACTTTAGTAAAATTATACATTTTTCATTTTTGACTTGTACGAGTCAACCTTGCCATAATCCGAGGTGAGGTGTGGCCGAAACCACTCAAAGTGTCTAAATTTTCTTTGAAATGGACACCAGTTTAAGTAAAAACAACAACTAACATATGGAAAACCGACCAAAGGCATTCAGATTCTGTTGAAACATTAGGAAAACGATCCATGCGTCATATGTGATGTGTAAGAGTCAATCTTTCCTCAATACGAGGGCCAGTGTGGCTGGAACCACTTAAAGTGTGTCACTTTTCTTTGAAATGGACAACAGTTTTAGTTAAAAAAACAACTGCCATACGGAAAATGGACCAAAGGTATTCAGATACTGTTGATACTTAAGAAAATGTATCCATGGGTCATTTTTGACATGTAAGAGTCAACCTCGCCTCAATCCGAGGTAAGGTGTGGGTAACACCACTCAAAGTGTCTAACTTTTCTTTGAAATGGACAACAGTTTAAGTAAAAACAACAACTGACATACAGAAAACTGACCAAACCCATTCGGATTCTGTTGAAACTGTAGGACAATGATCCATGTGTCATTCTTGACTTGTACGAGTCCACCTTGCCACAATCCGAAGCGCGGTGTGGCCAACACCACTAAAAGTGTCTAAATATTCTTTGAAATGGACAATAGTTTAAGTAAAAACAAAAACTAACATATGGAAAACCAACCAAAGGCATTCAAATTCTGTTGCAACTTTAGGAAAACGATCCATGCGTCATATGTGATGTGTACGAGTCAATCCTGCCTCAATATGAGGGCCAGTGTGGCTGGCACCACTCAATGTGTGTCACTTTTCATTGAAATGGACAACAGTTTAAGTTAAAAAACAACTGCCATACGGAAAACTGACCAAAGGCATTCAGATACTATTGATACTTAAGGAAATGTATCCATGGGTCATTTGTGACTTGTAGGAGTCAACCCCGCATCAATCCGAGGTCCAGTGTGGTCGGTACCACTCAAAATATATTTCTTTGTTTAAAATGGATGCGCTTTTACGTAAAAAAACCACATATGGAAAACTGACCAAACGCATTCGGATTCTCTTTAAACTATAGAGAAAGGATCCATGGGTCATATGTGACGTGTACGAGTCAACCCTGCCTCTGTATGAGGGCCAGTGTGGCCGGTACCACACAAAGTGTCTTTCATTTGTTTTAAATGGATGCGCTTTTATGTAAAAAAACCACATACGGAAAATGGAACAAAGGCATTCAGATACTGTTGATATATTAGAACATGTATCCATGGGTCATTTGTGATGTGTATGAGCAACCCCGCCTCAATCTGAGGTGTAGTGTGGCCGATACCACTCAAAATGTCTAACTTTTCTTTGAAATGGTCAACAGTTTAAGTAAAAACAACAACTGACATATGGAAAACTGACCAAACCCATTCAGATTCTGTTTAAACTGTAGAAAAATGATCCATGTGTCATTTTTGACTTGTACGTGTCAACCTTGCCACAATCTGAGGCATGGTTTGGCCGACACCAATCAAAGTGTCTAACTTTTCTTTCAAATGGACAACAGTTTAATTAAAAACAACAACTATCATACGGAAAACCAACCAAAAGGCATTCAGATTTTGTTGAAACTTTAAGAAAAACAATCCATGCTTCAAATGTGATGTGTATGAATCAATCATGCCTCAATCTGAGGGCCAGTGTGGCCGAAACCACTCAATGTGTGTCACTTTTCTTTGAAATGGACAACAACTTATGTTAAAAAAACAACTGACATACGGAAATCGGAACAAGGCATTCAGATACTGTTGATACTTAAGGACATGTATCCATGGGTCATTTGTGACGTGTAGGAGTCAACCCCTCCTCAATCCGAGGGCCGGTGTGGCCAGTAGCACTAAAAATGACTTTCTTTTGTTTAAAATGGATGCTCTTTTAAGTAAAAAAACCACATATGGAAAACCGACCAAACGCATTCGGATTCTGTTGAAACATTAGGACAACGATCCATGGGTCATTTGTGACGTGTAGGAATCAACCCTGCCTCAATCCGAGGAGAGGTGTGGGCAGCACCACTCAAAGTGTCTAACTATTTTTTGAAATGGACAACAGTTTAAGTAAAAACAACAATTGACATACAGAAAACGGACCAAACACATTCATATACTATTGATACTTTAGGACAATGATCTATGGGTCATTTCTGACGTGTACGAGTCAACCCTGCCTCAATCTGGGGCATGGTGTGGTCAGTATCACTCAATGTGTATTTCTTTTGTTTAAAATGGATACGCTTTTATGTAAAACAACCGGCATACGGGAAACCAACCAAACGTATTCGGATTGTGTTGATACTTTAGGAAAACGATCCATGGGTCATTTGTGACGTGTACGAGTAAACTCTGCCTCAATCCGAGGTATGGTGTGGTCCGTATCACTCAAAGTGTATATCATTTGTTTAAAATGGATACGCTTTTATGTAAAAACAATCGGCATATGGGAAACCAACCAAACTCATTCGGATTGTGTTGATACTTTAGGAAAACGATCCATGGGTCATTTGTGACGTGTACGAGTCAACTCCGCCTCAATCTGAGGTGCAGTGTGGACGACACCACTCAAAGTATCTCTTTTATTTCAAAAGGAAATCATTTTAAGTGAATAAAACTAAAATTTACAGTCATCAACGATAGTCGCAAACTATTTTTCATGAGTTGGGTAGTTTCACTAATGGGGTTATAAGTGACGATACTCCTAAGAAAATACATTTTCACCATATATTATAAATAATACAAGTTCAATGCAAAATTCATCACAAATAATTACATACCCAAACCCAGGATCACAAAAAAATGGATTTTATCCAATTTGATATTATTACTCAACTCTAATAGATATTTATGAAACTATTCTACCTATTAGAATTTGATGGGGAGGTGTGCTGGTTGGGGGGTTGTGCATGGGTGAGGTGAATTACCACCGGATGATTGTTGTCATATGTGTTTTTTGGGCTATTTTCGGTGTTTGTTATACTATTTAAAATCTGTATGTGGTTATTGTGATATTTTTTATACAGATGTATAGTGGAGGGTATATTGAGGGCTGTTGTGAAATGGTTTTTTATGCAGGTGGATGGTAGGGCTACTGGAAGGCTTCTGGGGGGCTACGGTGCAGCAGCTCTGGCAAAGGTATACCAATGGTTCAGAATTGTTGGTATATCTTTTTCCAGATATCTGAAAATGGCTATACCAATGGTTCTGAACCACTGGTATAAGATTTTTCATAAAAAGGCTATCCCAACGGTTTAGAACCGTTGGTATATCCTTTTACATAATTCTGGAAGGCTTATACCAACAGTTCAGAACCGTTGGTATAGATTTTTCCAGATTTCTGGAAATCTTATACCAACAGTTATAAACCATTGGGATATCTTTTTTCAGGAAAATCTTATACCAACGGTTCAGAACCGTTGGTATAAGTTTTTTCAGAATTCTGGAAAGCTTATGCCAACGGTTCTGAACTGTTGGTATAGACTTTTCCAGAATTCTGGAACACCTATACAAACGGTTTAAGTGCAATCATTGATATAGGGCTTTCCTCATGTCTTACTAGCCAACGGTTTGGAAAACCATTGGTATAGTCTATACCAATGGTTTTCCAGCCTATACCAACGGTTTTAAACCATTGGTATAGCCTACTTTTCTAGTAGTGTTAAATTAATTTTTTCCATGTCACCCATCCTTAGGCATGAAACTATAAAACCTTTAATTACTTTTCAAAATTTCCTTCCTAATGAGATGGACCATTGTCCATAGACATCATGTCAAACTGACACATTGTTATAAATAAATGCCCCTTTGAACGCAAATGGGCTCGAATTGGGCCCGACCAGACCAAAATGGTTGGACCCTCTTCCATTGGGTCAGCATGTCCTATCTCGAAGGGTGTTGTCTACCAGCCCGTGGCCCACCCTTGGGTCCGACACAGCTCGTCGCGGCCCGCTGACCGCTTCCTGTGCTGACACCAACCAACCATGACGGTCAGTCACCCTGGAGCTCTGCGCTAGCCGAAAGACCCGCGAGACATGGGTTACGCCTCCTCTGCTACACAAAGGTATGTGCCTCAGGATCCCCCCTCTTTTCGTCGGTGCTCTACTGATGACAACACCATCCCTGCTCGGAAGCCCGTCGACGCAGCTTGAGACATGTTCCCACCATCCTCTACGCCGAGCGACCACATTTCCCCAGTGCTCCATAATCACGACAAGCCACACCAACCCCACATAGTCAGCTCCCTCATGCTCTGGCCTCCTTCGGGTGCCTGCCGGAGTCCTGGACTGCCACTCTCAAAGCGCATCATACCGACCTCACCTGAACACTGTCTTCACCTCTGTAATACACCCCCAGACTCAACAGTACACCCATGCTTCTATTGAGATGTCTTATGCCTACTATATGGTCCCTTCTTCAGACCACTTAGACCTCACTGAGGTCTATCATCGATTCTGAATCTGGATTTGGGGTCGTCAGGATGATGCCTTCATAGAATCTCCCCTCACTCGTCTATCTATAAAGGTTTTAGAACGTCTGAAATTTTGGACGAACACCGCACTAGAACAAGATTTATAATGAGGCTTGAATGATGGTCATGTTCGATTACCCATTGTCCTAATTCAAAAATTTTATAATATTGATGAAAAAAATTGAAAAATTCTATAGGATTCAACCAAAATTATGAATATTAACCCCAATCATACCCTTATTCGGTGTTCCATCATTTACGATGAGTTCATTGTGATCCCACACCATTCCACGGGATTTCTCTTTTCGGTCCGACAATGAATGAGGAATAACCCCAATGAATTAAATTCAGAGTGGAGATATATATTGAGAGAGAGAGAAAGGGAGAGAAGGTATTTGTTCAAAAAAATCCCTAAAATATTTTTTTTTCTATATATAGAATAACCCGCTTATCGTGGAATAAAAAACCATTGCACCCTCACATTTTTTATCACCCATAGAAAAACACCGCATTTCAAACTCAAAGGAAGTCTTGGATATCCCTTCTGAGGCTTTGTTTGAATTTTATTTGAAAATAATTCCATTTATAATAATCAATAATTTTTCATTCCAAAATGAGGATTTTTCCCATGGGAAAATATTATTATAGTGTCCCTTCACCGATAATGTTTATACCCCTCCTATAGTAAATAACAAATTCCAAGTCCAACCATGGACTCAGATTCCCAACCTGAGATACTATTTGAGATTTATTTTTTTGAGCTATTAAATGATTGATTTTATAAATTATTTAATCTATTTACATATCAACTAAGAGTGAGGGGACTTAATATCCTATACCGACATACATTATGTCATGCCTATGGTAAGAAAAGTGTTCTAGAGCCATCCTTGGTCATAGATTTCTGACCTGATCAACTACTTAATATATATCATGTTTCTATTTAGTGAATAGTATAAAAAATTAATATTTTTGTGTAATTTATTCTGGGAACATCAGGCTCAGAAATTCATTATGTCTCAATGCCTATCTATGAAAAAATATGTAGAAATATTCCAATGTCTCATTATGTTTTCAATCATTTATATATGAAAAATAAATTAATGTAGCATTCATGTGTACGTACGGGTTACCGTCTCCTTCAATAGTGCATTTCATTTCTTCTATCAAAATTTTATGTACTATTATAAATACATAAATATAAATGATATTTATGATATTTAAATATTTAATATCATTCCATATATAAGGTAATTTTTACCACATGGACAATTTGTAGTTAAAGCAATTTCATTTTTGAGACATGTACCGAATATTTACAAAATGACCGATATTAATATAAATAAATATATACTATTTATAACATGGTAATAAGAAATATAAAAAGAATTATAAACTTGAAAAAGATTCAAAGGCCATTATAAATTAACAAATGATTGATATTAGGAAGAATAATGAACATACGTGACTATATTGACTCAAGGTAAGCGAACCTTTCACCCTCCTCTTTTAGTAAGACACTTCTGTTATATTATGTTTTTTAATTTCCATTTTCTTATGTCGGGATATTTTTTTTCTATATGATTGTTGCTATAAATTTTAGGTCAAAATGATGAGAGACCATTTTCTCTCTCATTTACTCATATTCTTCATTTTTATGTGATGTCGTTAGGCATTAGAATTTTCATAAGGGAATTTCTAAACTCAATCTCCTCTCATTCGGTTTTACATATACTTCGATGATTATATTCTTCCAAAATTATATGTGGAATCACTGTTTAATTATTTATGTAGTAATTTCTACTTCCCATTATGTATAAATGTTTTTGTTACATATAATCACTCAATTGATAAATTCTTATGTCGTTTATACGAACATTGTAATGGAAATATTATCTCAATATCATTACATTGAGTTAGATATCCATGTCAATGGTTTTTTCACATGAATATGTGTGAATGTCATCTGATTTTTTTACAATTAATATCAACATATATTAGGTGTATTTATATTTTTCACACATAATTATTTTATTGATATATCCTTAATGTGGGGATATAATCTTCATAATATATTTTGTCTCAATTTACATTCCACTGAAAAAAATTTGTTTTTATACACAAATTCTCTATTTTATGGTGTATATACATCTACTTGACATATTATATCATGAATCTTCTAATTCATATGATATTATATGTTTTGTTTATTGTTATGCTTTAATTATTTTTATTCAATTATTTTCCCAAGTTGTAAGGGACTCTTTAACTAAACCATCATTTTAAATGTTTTAAATATTTATTCTTCTAAATCATTATCATTAGTGAAAATGTTTTGTAATTATTTTATGTATTTATTTATATAGACATTAATGTTTTAAAAGGTTAAATTCATTAAAATATTCAAAGTGTTATGGGACACGTTGTTTATGTAGTATTTATATGAATTTTTTTAAATAGTTTTGTAAATGGATTGAATATTTCAAGAAAATGAAATGATATGTTATGATTGCATTGTGGAAATTTAATTTTTCTTCAATGGATAGTTTATGTGTTATTATTATGGTATGCTACATGGGTATAACTTTTGTATACGGGTGGTTTCCTGAAAAACTGAGGGTAGGTGAGCCTAAGATAGATATCCAATTCCTTTGGAAACCTAACATATGTAAACATTAATGTTCATTTTTGAGATTTATGGAATATACTCTAATGGGTATTCCACTTGTAACTCCATATGTAGCGTGAAAGCTAAAATTTATGTATGTTACAGATTTCACAAGTAACATTTCTTATTTTTTACTTCTATGTGTTATTCATAAATATTGTGATTTCATGAGGTATGTTAATGATATCATGTTTTATGATTGAAATGTATGATTTCATGGATTTGTATGTATTCATGGAGTAACATTTTCTTTATTTATTTTATATCCCTTGCTAAGCATTTTATGCTCATCCCATGTTTTTGAAATGATTTTTTCATAGGGTATTGGGAAGGGTAAGAGAATGGAATAATTTGAGATGATATTTATCATGAAATGAATTACTGTTTTTATTTTAGGTTTTTTATTTTTGTGAATAAATTGGATATACTAGAAGAGTCTAATTTGTAATATTTGAGATGTATGGTAATATTAATGGACTAATTTTCTAAAACACTTGAACGGAAAGTACTCTCAAAGTTAATTCTTGACATAACTCAAGATTATGTAATTTCAAAGGTAGGGGACTTATAGTTGGTATCAGAGGTCTATATAGATATCATGAGAGGTTATTGTGTTATCTAGGAGTAGGTAAAGGATCCCATATAACCAATAAAGTTATTATCATTTGGATGATTTTGGAGGGTTAATAAAAAATAGGTTGTTATTCTAAAATCAGTATCAATGGAGATATAAGAAAGTTTATGGATTAGAGTATTATAAATGTTTTTATGTGATCTTTACCTTATAAAGGATTTTTTATAACAATAACTTTTTGATTCATGTTTAAGTGTTCATCCTTTCCATTAGATTAATGATAATTTTTAAATATTAAAGGAAATATATATTTCACAACCTTCTTATCCCTCCTAAATGATTTGACCATCACTATTATGGGAAAATCATGTTAGAATGATTTCGAAGGCTTGTTGAGTACTCAAATCTCTTGAAAGAAACTGATTGAGTTATCCAACGCCTACACATTTCTAAAATAATTTAAGGAGTCATGGTATTTTTTTCGTATTACTTCAAGATCTGAAATTTTCCAAATCTATTGGAAATTGAAATTACATAATTGGAACAATAGATTACGTTTTTATAGTTTGAAAACATACCGAAAGAGAAATGGATCATCCTGTAGATCAGGATATCTGAATTCATGGTATGATTTATTTTCTTATCCATAATGAAGGTAGAGACTTTGGATTGAAATTTTAAAATGATGGGGATGTATGATCTGTAGGAATGATTTATTATGAAATAAGGTGGTAATTCATAGTAAATGGATTATACAAAATTAGGAATTTGTAATAATTATACATATAAGTGATTCAAGAGTTATGGTAGATTTTAGGATGATGAAATTATTTAAATTATTAATTCTCTTTTGATGATGAAATTACATTGGAATACATTTTCTAGTATGTGTAACTCTAATGCCTGATATGTGAAATTATTATCCAAGGAAGAAATATCTTTTATTGTGTGCACATAATGGATATCCTTAGGGGTTCATATGATCGTTTTTTAGTTGATTAATGGTTATTACATTTTGGGATGAAAAATGAAAGGTATTAGATATCCATTGAGGATAAATCTGGTTATGTTTCTTTTTGATAAAAATATATATATTTTTTATAATGTTTTAAGAATGTTATGTTTATATAACCCACCAGATGGGTGACAACATGTCACATCTGACAAGGCCACTAGGAATCCAACCAACAACCAAAGGCCGATAAGGGTGAATCGCATACCACTGTCCTACATTAAGTTCCTGCTTAGTGTGATTTATTATTATTAGTTAAATTATTCTATAGATCAATAATATATTTATTTTGTGATCTTTTGTTTCATTAAATGGATATCCTTAGTATAGGGAAATGATTTGCTGATTAATTTATATATGTTAATTTGGAATACATTTTCTATTTTTGGAAACTGATATGCCTAATGAAAATAGAATACTATGGGATTTATTTGAGGAGTAATTGTTGAATTTTATTTTGGAAGAATATTTTTTTTATAGAAAAATTTCGATTTTTTAGTTGATTAAATTATTAAAATTTAATAAATAATATGTGTTTAGTTTAATTACATTTTTGTATAATAAATTAAGAGTAGTGGATTTAATTTGGAGATAAATATTTAGATTTTTTTGAGAAGACCATGTCCTAAAATCTACCTAAATTTTGGGTTTCAAACTGAGTTTGTATTATTTTAAACAATATTAAGAACAATTGTTTATTAAATGTTCTTTCTTGAAATTTGTGTATTGTTTTTTGAATTTTATATTTTAAGAGTAGTATTTCTTTCTATAAAAGATTATCCTTTATTGAGATTATCTAATCTTATACTAACCTTTTTTTGGATAATGACTAAAGACATGTGAAATATATAGTTCATCATATTGGGATTATGATATTCTCTATATGTTTATTATATATCATTATATGTGACAAAGTGATCTTGAATAATCATCATTAGGAGAAAATATGAGTTTGTAGTGGAAATTCTTTAATGGGTGAAACTCTACTTGAAAAGTAAGTATATTTCATTATGTTTGTAGTAAATATATTAAACAAATTCATCAACATTAAAAAAGGAACATAAAAAATTGTTTCAATTTATATTTCTTATTGGGGAATCAAGAACCTTTCAACCCATCACATGTTTATGGTTTTCTGGTAGTTAACTTTCTCCTGAACATTATTCTATCACTCTCCATCAGAACATGATGGTTAGTTTCTCTCCAATATCTACATTTTCCTACACAGAATCCTAGTATTATTTATTTTGGGTGACATTAATAATTATAATTTTTTTCTTTAAAATTATAATTTTATCGATTTTTTTTTGAAATGTGAATTTAAATGACGTTCTGATTCCCAATTTTAAAATTGCAGGGAAGCAATTTTTAAAAGGGGGAAGGATGTAACAATCCATGTTTTTATAGAATAAATACTTTTAATTTAATTAAATATTTATCAATAATATATTAATAATAAATAAAAGTGGATTTATTGTTCGATAACATATTCAACAGAAAACCACAGGATTCTTTGATATCTTATGTTGCAGAAAACATTGAGTTATACATAAATATAAAAGATTATTATTATTATTTTCAATTGTAGTCAATGCCTCACCATTTTATTGTTGTGAATGAACAAAAATTAATACAATAATATTATACATTTATTTTAAATGTCTTTATATTTATCAAATAAATTTTATATGCTTAAAATTATAACAGATCCGATTTTATGCATGAAATACGCAAATATTTTTAAAAGACTGTTTTATCGCCTATTGATGGAGAACCATTTTAATCAATTTTTTTCACTTTTATATTTTTTATTTGATAAAATAAACATATTATATTGAATATAGATATCAAAATTTACTTTGGTTAATTTTTTGATAATTTTTTGATAAATGTTCATTTTTAATGAATAGTGAAAAATACTGCACATTAGGTCAAAACTAAATTTTAATATAATATTATTATATAGATAGATTATACATTAATTGGTGTTGATGTTTTATTAGATTATATTTTTATCATTTAATCCAATTTTGATCATTCTATGAATTTTTACTTTTAAATTGGACATAAACACATGTCAATCTTTTGATAGTTATTACTTCTTAAAACCTCATTTTTTGGTTATGACTAAGACAATTAATTTAAAAATAATTATTTCTACTTAATAGTTTTCAATATGGAAAAATGAATTCAATATTTGGATTCAGGAGGTCCATATTTAATAAATTAAGGCCTTTTAATTATTTCTATTATGAATTGTAACATCAGTAATTATTTTATTTACCAATGTTAATAGTTAATTATAGAAAATAAGGGTTAACAAAAAAAATATAATAATATTAAACTATTGTAACACATTTCATAATCCAATTAGACGAGATATTTATAACCCATGGAATCATTGGGATTCTTTTGGGACCCCATGGAGCCACTTTGACATGAAATTTACATTTTATAAGAATTTAAATAATCTGTATTAAATTATAACAAAAACATGTTTTTTAACTAAATTTTTTTTATTGGGTTATATACAAGATATATTTGACTATAAATATTTATTATTAAGATAAAAAGATTTACTACAAACTGGTTTTTTATATATAATTTTTAAACATCACATAAATAAAAATATTTATGATTCAATGATGACGTATTGATTACCTTATTAATGAATGGGTTAAATAAATGAGATAATAGATATTAATGTAGAATTATTTTAAACCTTTTCTTGATATCCAATAAATTTATGGATTCTTATAAATTTCAATATTTTTATTAATAATGTTTCTTTTAATGAAACAAGTCATTATGGATTTCTAACAAGTCTTGATATGAATAGTATAAAAATTGACATAAGTGAGTTTTTAAAACAAATAATATATTATTAAATGATATAATAGTCTTAAAAATCTGAGATTCAACCAAATGACTTATAAAATGTTTAATATACAATTAATTAACCACTTGTGTATGGTTTTATTATTTTATAGTAAGTATATTAACCATATAGTATGAGTATACAAGATGACATGGTAATAGTTAAATTAGTAAACTAATGGTTAAAGCTAATAGATAATGTTAATCTTGTGACCTAGACATGTAAAAAACATATTGGATAATAGTTTTTTGGTCCCAAATAATATTATCTTTAAAATAAATGACTTTGGGACCATTTTAAACCGAGAATCATTTTATAATAAAATAATACTTAAAAACATTCATAAAGTTCCCCTCCTCTCTCTTTATAAAAGGACATCACACCTACACATTTAGTCACACCTATCAGGTACCTTGTATCTTTCAAAATCATCCAAAATAAGCTCCCAACATCTTTATAATCCTACTAAAATCCCTACCTTTGGAAATGGAATTTCATGAAACGTTTTAGCTAAAATCAATTGAGTTACATGTTTTAAGAGGTAACATCTTGTCTAAATTTCCTTTATGTTATTTTACTTCTTCACTCCCTATTTTATTATCATTATTTTATTACATAAAAACACCATTATCCTCAATATACTAGGATTTTTTATGGGATTTAGTCGAACTACACTTACACACACACCTCCATCTAATAGATACAAACATATTATTTCTATAGATGACAAACTACTGCCTCACAAAACAATGATCGTTCAATTTTCACCTACCACCTATCTTGGGGGACATAATAATGGAAATTTATTTATATGTGATATATATTATATTTATATTTTCTATATTCTTCTATATTTTTCAGTAATATAATACCTTTTTTCTTCCTATAATGTGTAAATATGATAATATTAATTGGGGAAATGCAGACTACCCCCCCCCCCCTCAAAGTGACATTAATCATTCATTCTATAACTAAAATGTATAAAAGATCGATTTAATGATCATATGTATCATATATAGAATAATATATTATACTTTATTTTTAACATACAAATTTTTCATTTTTATATCAATCCATTAAATATGAAAAATAAATGCATGTAGCATTCAAGCCTACGTACATCTTACCATCTCAATGAATGGTGCATTTCATTTATTATCTCCAAATGTTTTGTACTATTATAAATACATATATATATAATAGATATATATGAAATTTAAATCATTAATATGATTATAGGGAAAATGTAATTTTTATAACAATATTAATTTTTAATTATAACAAGTTCATTTTGGACTCATGTACCATCTATCAACAAAACGACCGATATTAATATAAATAATTATGTAATGTTTATAACAAGTTAAAACAAGATATAGAAGGAATAATAAAAATGAAAAGGTTCACAAAAAGGTACAAATAGACTTATTTTTATTTTTCAGGATGGACAAGAAATATATGTGATGAGTTGGACATATGGTAAGGGAACCTTTCACCCTTCCCTTTTAGTCAAAGACTTCTTTTATGTTATGTTTTTTTAATTTCCATATTCTTTTATTGGGAATTGTTCTAATATATCCTTATTGATATAAATTTTAGGTCAAAAGTATGATATGCAATTTTATCTCTCATTAACTCATTTTCTTAATTTTTATATGATGTTGATAGTTTACCAAATTTTCGTAAGGGAATTAATATACTCAATATCCTATCATTTGGTTTTCGGAATACATCATTGATTATATTACTCCAAGATTATGTTCAGAATAAATGTCTATTTATTTATGTTTTATATTCCTATTCCCTTTGTCTGGAAATACAGTTTCTACAAATAATCAACAAATTGATAAATTCTTACATCATTTATACGAATTTTGTAATGTAAATCTTATCTCAATCACATTTAATTGAGTTAAATATCCATGTCATTGGTTCTGTTTATCCAAGAATATGTATGAATGTCCTCTTATTGTTTACACATAATATCATCTTATATTTTTTGTATTTATATTTTTCAAATGTAATTATATCGTTTTGTTATCCTTAATCTGATGATGTAAATTTTGTAAGGGATTTTGTCTCAATTTACATTCCATTGAGACATATTTGTTGTTATACACCAATTAACTTTTATATTGTTTATATAATTCCCTTTGAAATATTATATCATGAATCTAATAATTATAAAGAAATTATATGTTTTTATAGTTTTTTTCTTTATTTATGTTTGTTCAATTATTTTCGGTAGTGGTAAGGGACTCTTTAACTAAAAAATCAATTTAAATGTTTTGATGATTTAATCTTATAAATCATTCTAATTAATGTAAATGTTGTTAAATTGTTTTAAGTAATTATTTATATGGACATTAATGTTTTTAAATGTTAATTCCATTAAAATTTTCAAAGTGGTATTGGACTCTTTGACTCAAAATTTTCATTATTAAATGTTTTAAATGATTTTAGAAATGGATTGAGTATTTCAATATATTGAAATTGTTTATCTTGATTACAATGTGGAAATTTTATTTTTCCTCTATGCATGGTTTTTGTGTTATTATTATGTTATCGTTCTTGGGAATTGTTTATGTATATTGGTGGTTTTGTGATAAACCGACGGAGGGTGAGCCTGAGATATCACTCCAAGGCAAGGGGTGGCTTGACATAGGTAAATGTTAATGTTTCTCTTAAACGATTTATGGAATATAATGTGATGGGTATTCCAAACCTAACAACCTATGTGTCTGTGAATTCAACAATGTTAGAATGTTATGGATGCCATAATTTTCCTTTATTATTTATGATATCTATGTTTTAATAAAAAATCTTATGGTTTCAGGAGGTATGTTAAAGAGCTTTTGTTTTATGAATAAAAATTATGATTTTTTTGATCTGTATTTATTCATGGAGTAATGTATTATTTCCTTATTTTATATCCCTTACGGATATTTTCTTGCTCATCCGATGTTTTTGAAAATTTTTTCATAGTATATTAGGATGGGTAAGATAAAAGAAGAATTCAAGAATATTTTTATCAAAAAATACTTCTTCTTTTTATTTAAGGAGTGTTATTATTGAGAAAAAATTGAATAGAGAAGAATTTTATACATTTCAATATTTTAGATCTAATGTAATAGTTATGGACTAATTCTCAAAAATTATAAGCCTAATAAGATCCTCAATGTAAATTCTTTACATATCATGATATTATGTAATGTCTAAGGATAGGGCCTTATAATGTGTTCAATGTATCTCTTTTGAGTATGTAAATACATGAGCAGTCACATGTATTAAATCTAAAGCTGGTACCACTAGATAATGATATTTCATATATGGAGAAACCAGTGAATGTAATATATGACATAAATAGTTTTTTATGATGCAATATAACCAAAATTATTAATGTGTTGATGTGGAACTACTAGTTTGATGAAGTGTTCTGGGAACCATATGATGGGATGAAACAGAAGTACCCTCTTCATTTGTTTATATTAAAAATAGGTATTGGAAATGTCTCTAATGGGTGAATTGTGTAAAGAACCAAACATTTATAATTGAAATATATTTATTAAATAAATAGGTTATTTTTTTATCTACTGTAAATGGCTAAAACACGTGACCAAATTAGGATATATTGAATCATTATATGTAATAACATATCAAATTTAAAAGACATTAATGAATCATAACATTTGGTAATATAGTTGTTTCATTGGTATCATTAAATTTTTATATATTATGGATTATATAAAATTCATATCGACTCAAAAAAATGATGTCACAACCATGACGTGAAATATCATACCACATGGAGACCATTTTATAGAGCATCCAAGAGATAAATCATATCCCGATTTTCCCTTGACCAATAATTAGATTAGATCCAACAAATAAAGAATGAATGAAGTTCCACCTCATCAAGATCATGACCCAAACCATTTTTTCTAAACCATTCCTTGAGAAACCCACCATCACAGACCCTACCCTTTACGATAGTGATGGTGTAATAATGGGTTATTTATCTTAACCATCACAATATGATTTTTTATATTTTTACTATAAAAAATTAATAATTATATTTATTATTAATTTTTTACATTATAAATAATTTATTAATGAGTCTCATAAATATTAAATTTTACTTTATCAAACCCCAAATAGTATTTTTGGGTAACATTCAATTTCAATTAACAAATTTCATTTTTTGAATTCATTAATTTTTGAATGAGGTAACATTTTATTTAAATATTTTTATTCAATATCATATATTAAATATATTTAATAATATAATTTTATTAAGTGAAACTGTATTTTTTACTAGGGTTAAAAAATGTAATTGTGAAAAACCTATATTGATATGTAAATAGTGATTTAAATTTAAAATTTTAATTTCTCATATTTATATATTTATTTTTAAATTAAATATATTATTTATCTAATCATAATTCTACAATTATACAATATTTTAATTTTTATAATTTTATGAGGAATAAAAAAATTTAGCAAAAATTAAACACATTACAAATACATTTTATGTATGATGTCACAATAATAGATAAGAATCCATTTATCATATGCGAAAAAATGTATAAATTACCAAATGTGTGTTACCACTTAATTATAGTGTTTTATAGTTTATATGATAAATTCTATAATCTACTTATTAATACTGCAAAACATGTATTATATTTTACAGTTTTAGAATCATTAGTTTGTAAAAATGGCTCAATTCCACATCAAAAATGGTATAATTTTAATGTTATTAGTTAATGGAAATGTAAAATCAATAAAAAAATCTTATTTTTTAGAAACAACTGGAAAACTAATGGGATATTTTGAGTTTTTTTTTAAATTTTTTATAGAGTCCAAGACATATGTTTAAAAAATAATAAATATTTCCCCACTAAAAATCTACAAAAACCCACCTATTATCCAATTACAACTAAACCCAAATCCTTACAGAATGACTATACATATAATATAATTCCTTGTGAGAGAATTGAAATGCCACACAACCTTGAGAAAACACCGGTATTCCATGCCTTATGTTGGTAGAGACACTATTTGATGGGTGATTGCTTTCTGGTGTATACAAACTAAAAGAGCCTAAAATATATCATTATATAGTGTTACATGAATTTAATATAGATAATATGGTTCCAATAACTTCAATATTTTGAGAGTAATCTTACATATATGAATGGAAATCCAAAATTTGGTACCAAATGTGATGAGTTAGAAAAACCAAACATAGTCCATACAGAATTATAGTGAAGAAAGGAAATTGATGGTTCTTTTATTAGAGATAAATCTAGAGTTATTTGATAATAAAAAAAGTATGATCTCTCGAACAGAATATTTATCACTTCACTACTTGATATGGTGAAGATAAAGATGTTTTTAGATATTGATGGCATTTTTTTCCAAGAATGTATTTATTTTGAGGACCGACATCAAAATTGTTCTCTAGATGGAGACGAAATCCTAGGTATTCATGGGTGTGTCTGAGTTCCATAAAATATAATTTTGAAATTGATTTGACAGTCTAATGTTTCACATAGAGATGTTTATCTATTTATATCTATGATGTATTGAGACATGTGATTCCATTATATTTTACATGGGATGAAACATCCGATAGAAGGCTTTATCACTAGGTGTTCCATCTATCTGTAGGTGAAGGTGGAGAACAAGGGTCCCGATAGCTTGTTAAATATATTAGTAGTCTTTTAGTATAAATTGGAAAATATATCTAGAGATTTTGTAGTTTTATTGATAAGGTCTCTTCAAGGCACCGATGTTGATTGGGTAGTCATGAATATAATGAAAAATGTATCCCACATTCATTCAATCGATTAGAATTTCCTAGTTGAATATCCAACAATAATATATGTTTTTCTGATGATAAAGCTATATGGGTATAATTCTATTATAATTTTAGAGAGGTATTCTCATATAACAGAATGATTGGGGAAAGGGCTGCAAAAGGATACAGGTATCCATGTTTTTACAAGCCCAAATTTCTCCCTCAAACCGATGGTGAGTCAGAACAAATGATAAAGTTATTAGAGGAGAAGATATAGTCATGGATATTTTATTCTAGTAGATCTATCGGGAAACATATCCATCTCATTGTTTTCACCAATAAAAATAACTTTTATAAGATGGTTCAGATGGCTACTTATCAGGCCTTGTATCGTATCTCGTTCCACTCACCCATGTGATGGTTAGAGGAAGGGGAGAAAGTGAAACTAGGTCCTCTTTTTATTCATGAAATTTTATATTTGGTTTAGCTGATCGCGAAGAATTCTTCTACTACTTAGTCTAGATAAAAATAGTATGCTTATCGACCTAGACGAGGTCTGGATTTCAAGGTTGAGGATTGTTTTTTCATGTGGTTTTCAACCAGACATTGGCATAGATTGATGTATAGGAATGGTAAGTTATCTTGTTGTTATAAATTGTTTTTTAGATTCTCTATAAAACATGGATGGTATCCTCTCATAACCTATTACATCATTGTTACCATTCCATGCATCAAATATTCCATGTTTTATATCTCAAGCATTTACCTTCCGGATTGTCTCATTTGTTGGTCCTGAGGAGGTTGAGATAGGTGATGATTACTAATTTGATTAGTATCACCTAAAAATCATTAATGAGAGAATTAATTCTATCTATGAATGGTATGTCCATTTATTATAGGTAATATGGATCAATTACAATGTATTGGATGATACTTGGGAGAAGTAGGGAATCAAATTCAATCAGTGGCCAAATTTTTTCATAGATGGTGTTTCTCTTCCCATGGATGGTGAACACGGGTATAATTATTCTTAAGGGGGATGAATGTAATAACCTTGTTTTTTAACTTGTATTAATCCTTCAAATTTTCTATTTAAGTCCTATTAAGGATCTTGTTTTGGCTAAGACCCTAAATTTGGGCCCCATAGGACGTCAGGGTTGTTTTGGGAAATGAAGAATGTTTGTGATGAAGGCTTCCCGTAGGCCAAATATATTATGTGTACTTTGAATACAAGATGCATATTCAATAAATGACATGAAATTCCATGGGAAGTGAATCTTAGGTTTTTCATTTCATTTTTCTAGAGGGGAGACACTCAAAATTACACAACTTGTAAGAAATTTAAATTCCATGTAAATGTCTTGAAATGTTCTTAATGGGGAAGACCACAATTTTATTTTTCTCCGTCAAATTTTCCTTATTTATATCCCATGGATAATTGGTAGTTTATTAGAATATCCTCTCAAATGTAAATCTAGTCTTTGATCATATTTATACGATCTAATCTCTAATTGTGGATCTGCCTATCACATTCTATGTGTGTTGGTAAGTGATTCCATCCTTATATTCATTTCAATGTTGGTCATCCTAACAGTTATTCACTTTAATTGCAGGATCTGCAACCCAATATTTATTTCATTTTTCAATAATTCATTTTCATTCTGATCCCAACCAAACTAATGGATGATACTATATGTAGAGAGTTCTATAGGATTTAGGTATTTGGTATATGACTCACCCCTCATGTCTTTCTATTAATAAATCTATCACCATTGTGTTTATCCTGATTTCATCAGGCCGTTCATATTAAATTTTTAATACACACATATAATATATATTCCTTTATTTTATATTCCCTTCTATATTTTACCATATTAATGATAGAGGTTATGACCACAACACCATCTACATCACGTGGTTTATTCTTTAATAATTCCACGGTAACCCATGTGGGGTTATCAATGACACTACATGGGTGTGTTTGTTGACCCTACTAATATTAACACAAATTAAACTAAATTAATAATAAATTTTTTAAGTGGCGTACACATGTATTGTTAAAACAGGACCATTATAAGTAACATGTTCCAATTAATTAATGAACCTATAAATGGTTAATGGAATGCATATATATAGATATAATTTTTGAAATTTATTCCTAAATGTATTTAATATTGTTACATGTTCATATCCCTACTTTTCTTTCTTTTGAAATGTATTGGAATAATACTAATAAATTGAATGTGAAATGTAGGTAATAAACAGCTTCATGTCATGATTATCCATGTCACTTAGTAAGAAAGGAAAAGGAAAGAACCTATTAAATTATTAAATGGAATGAGTATAACATGTTCGTAATTAAAGATTGAATAATGTATAATGTGTCATTTGAATGTAGTTATTGTCATCTATATATGACTTTAAAAACTTGTACCAGTATTGAATTATTGTGGGAATAACTAGTGAATTAAGAGGTTATCATTCCAAAAAATATAGGTGTTCTCCATGGGAGATACCGACCATAGAACATTTTCCCTTTCTACAAAGAGATTTCTATAATGATGTTTTAGGAAAACTTCCTTATCTTACAGATATTATGACGTCTTCGATACCCTCCTGGGAAATATCCTGACATCTTCAGACATGTGGCACCATGGTGACACCCTATTCAGATCATTCATGTATATCCCAATTTACAAAGGACGATATCAATAGAAGTGGTTAGAATCATATATAGTGTAATTCATTGGAAAATGCACCATGGATTACAATTAGGCCCTTTATATCCAAACATTATGTTATTACTAGGTTTCATTTACACTTTTCTTCATCGATTCATTTGTTATTACCTTTGATCATATTTCATTATCATCATCATTAAGGATTCATAGGTTTTTACATAGGATCATATATTACTATTATAATTATAGGATGCATTTAACTAACCTTGGAATCTCTTACCAAATTTATTATAACATGAAATTAAATGAATTAATTAAATGATATCATGTTAAGAGACATTACCACATGAGTATGAAGTTTGTATTTGAGTATTTACATTACTATAATATATCTAATTTCACATTGTTTCATCATATATTAAACAAACTGGATGGTATAGGTGTAATTGGTGATGTCCTACTGATATTTATCTCACACCCTATCAGAGATGCCAATGGTTCCTGGGAAGATTATGTTCATTCAAGTATTGAAAAGGGGAAGCACCCAGCATTGGATGCCCAGTTATGATTTCATTCTTTTAATGGACCATGGTAGTAGACGACCGGGCTAGTAAAATGGATAAAGGACAATTTTTAGCTTTTTTGTTATCTTTTGTAGCATATATTTCCTTCTTCATTGTATCCATTATTTCTACATTATAGAAACATGACACAAAGTATCATCATTTTGTATATTATTCTGTTTTTATCTTATGAGTTGATTGTTATATTCATATAATGTTTAATATAACATCCTATGTTTATCCTTTATTATAATTCTTATTCTATTTTTTAGATTTTATTATATATCTTATGTACTCCACTCTGACATGAGAGAATTTACCATCCATAAAAACACCCTATGAAATCACTACTTGTTTTAAAACACTAGCATATGGGGTGGAGTGCTTGAGGCCATGTGTCTTACTGGATTCAGGGAACTCTGATGGGTTACCACATAAACATGTCATACAATCATTTTATATTAATTATGATTTCCATTTAAAATATTAGTAAGATATCTATTTAAAAGCATTATACTTGAAAAAATCATTTTCAATAATCTCTATGAGGATTTTTGGTCTTAACATTATCTAGTGGTCTCCATGGATACTAAAATACATTTCATATATTATAAGTACTCAAATAAAAATCTATAAGGGTCTTGAGGATAATTGTTTGACTACATTACTAGGATCTTGGTGGGAATGGATCTCTTTTAAACCATCTTACTAAAAAATTGTGGTTTCTAAGCAATGATGATATTATTAAGCACAATATTTAATATCATAGGAATAAAATTCATCTCTCTGACTTCAAAATACTATGTCGTGATGTGGTTCATTTTATAAAATCAATGAAAACCTCATGGCCCCTAAAAATTTTGGCATTCTATTTTCATGGGTGTAAGAGTTGGTTCATTGAGTTAAATGAATTGTAGAGGTAATTTTGTGTTTCCTTAAAATCCCGAAGTGTGACAAAATTTGGAGGAAATAAATTTTCTTACTGAGTGGGTATTTTGTGGTATGAAAGTGATGATAATGTTATTGTATCTTGAAGGAGGAGTTTTGGCACCACTTCATTTTTCCATAACAATGTCATAAATGTTTGTTGTGTCATTGGGATGTCAACTGTTGTGGTATGGAGTGGGATGATATGATTTAGTATCCAAATGGTGAGATTTTTTGGTTCTACACAATATGGTAAACCTGCATCTTGGTGTTATTATGTATCGTATCTGAACTCTTAGATGTCTTGGATCTGGGGTGTGATTTCTTAAGCGATGTTATATCCATTACCTAGGAGAGTATTATTTATTTGTTGTATGGACTATGGTATCTCAATTTTAGATAACATGGAATGTATTCATCTTGAAAAAATGATCTACAGTCTGCTCATGTAGCTCTGTGGAGTGGTATATGAGGCTTTGATGTGGTCATATAACTTCAAGACCTACAAAAAATGTTCTAGTCCCATAAAATCCATTACATCTTCCACCATTTTCTCCCAATGATTAGGCAGCCACGTGAGGTCATTGAAGGCCCTTAAAATAAATTTTGGATGAAGTTGATGATGGTTTTAGGGGATTATTTATGGGTGATTCTTCTCTATTCAAGAGGTAGGCATCTCTATAAAATGGTTCAAATTCTAGAATGACTTAAAGATATTGAAAAAAAATCATTTTTTCTATTATTGAAAATATATATTTGATATCATATTGGATTTTCTTCTTCAATTATATGTTTTTATACATATTTAATATAAAAAATGGTATGAATAATGCTGTATATTTTTAGACCTAATGTAAAGTTAATTTTTAAATTGGATTTCCAATCATTTAAGTTATAAATTGTTCTCTATGAAATTCTTTTCAAAAAATATGATAATTTTATTGAAATGGACTTCAACAATAAATACATGTTGTGATCCATGAGTGTATCAAGAAATGGACATGTCACATTAGTGTGTAATAATTGTAGTCAGTTATTTTGTATTTATAGACAATGTAAGTGCTCGATATCAGATGAGTTTATTGGAATCCTTGATTTTTGATTTATTTATTTCTTGTGTGTATTCCCATAGGTCAGTTCCCAAATCTGGTAAATTTTTTATTAATTATTTGTTTTATACATAACTATATATTTCATGGATGGTATAAAAAAATTTAATCTTCTAGTGTATCCATGGTTGATTCTTAATATTCTATCATGTTATTGAAAATAATTTTTTCTTGTGTTAAAATGAAATGAGTTTTTGAAAATTATAATTACGTTTTACAAAATTGATTTATCTAATAGAAATTAATTGTTGAATGAATTTTTATTAATGTTAGAGATATAATATTGATGACATTGCACTCTTTATATCATCTTTGGTGAATTATTGATGGGTTATGTGCTCACAATCTAATTTATACTTTGGTTTGATGTATATGTTGTTTTTTAAGACATAGATAATTGGAAAGGTTCCACGTAGCAGACATTATTATATTATGATTCATCATATACATGGTGGAATAGTTTGGTGGTGAAAAATGGTAACATGGAGGCTTGTTTTAGACTTGTATTGAATGATGTTTTTGTTTAGATTTTCAGATTTATATTGTACGGCTCATGGTTGTCTGTTCATTTTATGAATTTCTATATGTTTTTTTGAATTTTCTTGTTTATACATGATATTTAATGGATTTTTTCCTCACCTTAACCTATAGAAAACATTCTTGGGTTGCAGTCCTAGTTAAATCAAGATGGTTTATTAAAATAATTTATCAAATAGTTCACCCAACCATATGTGTTAGGTTACATCAAGGGGTTTCATTGGATTATTTGGTATAATATTATTAGTATCATCATAAGTTGGGTTTTATGTGTTGGATGGTTCATGGCTATCTCAATTAAATATCTAAACTCTTATAACCATGGGTCATAGATATTTTTTTACCAAACATGTTACTCTGTTTTTGTGGTCATTTGAATAAACTATATATGATGTTCATTTAAATAGTAGAGTTACTCGTTTAGGTTATTCTTTTATTTATTATAATATAAGATTACTGAAAATTCATATAGATTAATGGAATTAAATGGATTCTTTAATAACTTCTTATGAATTTAGAAATAAATCTCAAGATCATTGGTTATAGTTTGGTTTTGATTAGTAAATTTCTCCTTGAAGAGAATTTCAAAATTTATGAAAGGATTCCAAGAGAATTTTTTTTAAATGAATCATATAGTAGAACCTACATTTATAGAATATATAATCCCCACTATATAGACTTTTGGGTTAAGTGTGTATTGGAATCTAGAGATGAGTAATGGATCATTGCTCATAATTTAATTAATTCAATCCACCGATTATTCATAAGGACAAATAACCCTTTGAGTATAATGTATGTCGTTGATGAATTCCAATGATATATTCTTTTTTAAATACCTCCTAAGGAATCTTTTTTTGGTTTTCAACTAACCATTTTGTGGGGATGGGACAAATACCATGGAACTCTATCTTCTATTCCATGTTTCTTAAGGATCCTACTTGGATTTCTTTTGAGAAGATATTTAATCACCATTTCTACCCTAAAACATTTGGTGTAAAAAAATGATGGAATTTATTATAATAGATATGGGGATCCATACTATTTGGTTGTATTTAACCCCTTTCAATATGTTGGTACACCATGAAACCTAGCTCATTACTAACGACTAACTCAAATTTCAATGCTATTAAATGACATATTGGGATGATATTCTACCAATGTTGACTCTATTATACCTTATAAATGTTATGGAGGTTATCTATGAAGTGTTTTTGAAAGGAGAAGATATATATGTGAGACTTGGTTTGGGTGAATATTTGTTTGGTATAGTTGATAGCAAGGGTATGTCTTTTGGTTTGAGAAAATAAAACACAAGGGTTGTCAGTTATATTTGGGACTAGTTTCTATTCATCTCCAGGATATAATTTAATTTTTTTCTATCCATTTGGAATACAAATTATATCAAAGCCTAACTATATGTAATCACAAAAAAACAATTCACATTTGTGTATAACCTGACTATCTAATGAATATATGTAAAATGATGTCCCAAGGAAGTGATTCTAGATCCCTTTTCACCAACTTCTTTCTGGTATGTTCTATAAATTCCATGTGTAGTGGGTCAAAAATTTAGTATATGGGATGATATTCCAAAATCTTATCGGGAATATAGAGGATCAATGACAGAATTTTATTTTGTAATAGTTTTATAGAAGTGTAATATAAAAAAGATATCGGTACTATTATATGTACAATGATTTTTTCATAGTCTATGGTGTTATCATTTATTGATACATGTGTTACTCATTATTTTATTTCCCATAATTTATTATTTAAAGTCATATCATGTTACCATTAATAAAAAATATCTATAGTATTGAATTTATGTTCTCTTCAATCATCTCATAGGGGTTCATTGGTTTTCATACATTATCGCTACGTTGAGATTACACCAAATGAGTGTACTGTAAGAGGATATACATAAGAAAACAATTAAAGGATATTATAATGATTTTTTTTTTCATTCCTTCACACTTCCAATCCATTGGAGTTCATGGATTCGATGAACTAGATCTTCAATCGATTGTTGGACAAATTATACTTCATGTTTCAAGATAATATATTTTTTATTCTAGGTTAGAGTTATATCACCAGAACTAATAAAAATTCATCATTGGAATCTTGAGGGAACATCAATTTTCTGGTAATATTAGAATTTGTGATTTATGGATATTCAGAGCAACGTTTCTATAACATTTCTATATCCTTAGAGGATAGTTTTTAGATCCTGAAAGGATAGATATGGTAATGTCATAGCAGTAGATGTGAAATGTTTTAGTGATCCATGGTTTTGAGAATTGTTATATGTGGTTTGTTCATGACATTTCAAGAATGCATCTACTGTGATAATGTTTACTTAAAATGGTGTTATGATTGAATGGAATGAAAAATATCAGATATACTTTGTGTTGTTGAAGGAACAGTTGAATTTATCTTTAATTCTGATTATTCTAGGTTAGTTATTGGGTTATTATTTTTTCAATGATGCTTCTGGTATGAGATGGACATTTATTTTGATGTAGGTAAATAAAGATGTGGAATATTGATCTATCCAGTTGTTCCCTAATGAGAATAACTACCATATCCATGATAATTAAATAGTACTATTTAGGAATGCACTAAACACACGGTGTGAAAATCTCGTTTGGGATCCAATTATGGTATACATAGATTATATGATCCAAAAAAATAGTTTAAGGAATTTAAAATTGTGATAGAGATGTTGGGTTAAATATCTCTATAATTTTGAATTTTATATTTCCAATATTTGTGGGAAATGTAATGGGGTTCTCAATTTAATGAGTACGTTAATAAAGAATCAATAGATCGAAAAATTAGTAGAGGATTTTTTTTTACAAGTGTGATTGTTGATATTATTATGAGAGTAAAAGAGATATATGATAATGATTTTTAGCATTGGAAAAGGCTGACTCATCAATTCAAGAGTATGTGCATCTTGAGAATGTGTCTCAAACTGATTTCATATTCCATTGTAAAATATGAACTGTTGGGGAGACCTCAGTTGTGCAGTATCAGTCTCCAATTGGTAAAAAAAATTTGAGGTAGTTTGATTGTTCTTTTTCATCAATGATTAGAATTGGGACATCATAGAAACCGATCAAGTTATATTATACACACTATCCCTACCCTAACACTTCATTACTAAAGACATTATTGTTAGTGTCTAGTGATGAAAATAATTATTGAAATATTTTTTTCACAGTTCCCTGATTATTAGAGAATTTATAAGGAACACCATAGGAATACTGGTTTACTGCAACCTTTTCCCAACCCATTATGATAGTGTGATGATATTTCTATAGACTTAATCTTTGGGTTTCTACATAATTGTATTGGGAATGATTTGATTTGTGTAATTACAGATTATCTTAAAAAATGTGCAAATTCTAGTCCTATAATGGAGACAACAAAAGTATAATAGTTTAAGAATGGGTATATCTATGATGTTTTGATACGAAATGGGGTTAAATTTATGTTTTTATAGGGAAATTGTGTTTAAATCATGTTTTTGGAGTGCTTTTCAATAGATTATGGGTTCATATCTTCAATTATGTATAAAGTATCATCAATAGCTTGATTGGTAGACAAAGAGAGGTATCCAGATTCTTGAAGATATGCTCTCAGCATGGGTGATATATTTTGGTGGTTACCTAGAAATGAATCTTCTCCTAATTTAATTTTCCATTAAAAATATTCCCCAAAATAATTCTATAATTTCCCACATTTAACATTATTTGAGAATCTATGTAGATATCCATTGTTTTAGGAATATCCAGTAGACTATTCATTGACTGGACCTATCCTTGTTTAAGGGAAACTTTAAAATGTATAGTTGATCATGATGATATTGGTAATTAAAAAAGTTTTTTAATAATTCGATGTTAACTATAATAATAATCCACAATATTTTTAGTGTTTTTATTAGGTCATTATCTGAGTTCCTCCACTTTTATGACATCATTAGTTTGGTATGCAGGGTAATTAGGACAGAGGGTTTTTAGGCCACTTTGGGGTCATTGAAATAATTGGAATATTGAATTATGATTTTTACTTTACATAATATTTACAATTGAATCAGGAAATGTAAAAGGATTCCTAGATGATGAGGTATAAACCAGATGATTCCCATGAAGTTGAATGGGAAAACATTGGTCATGAGTGAGACCGCTAGATGATTGAGAAATCAATACAGATTATGGATCACCGAGAGAAGTTTCAATGCGGTAAAATATTCCCCTTTCTCCATGTACTATGGTTTTGTGGATGGGATAACCATTATTCATGAGAATTGGATTCATAAGTGAGGAAAAATGGCTTTTTTATGAGTCTAGAGTATTGATAAATATCTAGGTAATGATATATTTAATTTTGGGTGTAATTATGTTTCCCTCTAGATTTTTTTATGTTCAATATTATGTTTTTAGAGTTGGTACATTGAGTTATATTAATTTTGGAGGTAATTTAGACAATCCTGGGAATTTTTTGGGGTTAAACCAAGGAGGTAATTGGTTGTGGTGTTGGGTGTGATCGCTACTATAATGACCCTAACTTGAATAAATAAAATTTATATTTATATTTAATTAAATTCCTACTTTTGAAATATGGTTATAGAAATAAATTCACTTATATTGTTTAAATATATCCTATCAAATTTAAGTGATTATTAAAATACATACAAATGATAAAATTTTCATTCAACAATGATCACATGATTAGTATAAAAAATTGTTTTAACAAATCCAATTGAAACATAAAAATGATGCAATGGCCTCATCTAGTAGGATTTTAACATATGAATTCCATTTATCAGTGAATATGAGAGATATAGAATCTCTGAAATTTTCCCTTAACCAAGACCCAGTTCAGATCTAGCAACATAAGAATAAGGGAAACCATTTATTGGATTAGTTCAAGAGCATTGAGATAATGGTTCAAGAAAAGTACATTGAATCACCCCATGAAAGTTTCCTGACCATGCACATTACTCTTAAGAATTTGACTAATGTATTAAGAGTTTATTTTTTAAGTCCCAAAGTATAATTGTATGTACGTCATTTTCTATATAATATGGTAAATTCTCATCCTATTGTTTATACT
Source organism: Viscum album (assembly GCA_963277665.1). Classification (NCBI taxonomy): domain Eukaryota; kingdom Viridiplantae; phylum Streptophyta; class Magnoliopsida; order Santalales; family Viscaceae; genus Viscum; species Viscum album. The sequence continues at coordinate 539,212,934 of OY728157.1, forward strand.
TTATAAATGTATTTTATTTTTATATAATAAAAAATAATTTTTTTGGTAATATTTTGATTCAATTAAGGAGTTTATTTTGAGAAAATAATGGATTTTTTTAATAAATAAAATATTCATTAAATATTACTGTCAAATAATTATTATTAAATAGAAACGATCATATATTTAATTGAAGGAAAAAGTAATTTTTAAGGTCATCATAAATTATTATTATAAAAAATCTCCATCATATATCAATAAATAAAATGTATAATTTTTTATGTGAAAATAAATATATAGATAAAATTATACATATAAAATGAAAAATATTTCTGGTATCATATTTTCAAAATTATTCAATGGTGAAATTTTTATATGATTTTGAAAAATTCTAATTTTCGGCTAAAAAATTAAGAACTTATAAATATAAATTTTTTTTTGTGACAACATAATGACCAAAAATAGATCTAATAAATAATAAAAATAATAGAAAACAGAAAATATATTAATTTCAATTAAAATTATTCGATTTTATTATTAATTTATTAATTTTATAAATCCATTATGAATCCTCTAAAATAATTACTGTATTTTAAGGTTTCAAAATCATTTCATTTAGAGTATTACTCTACTCCACTTTATCAAGGGAATTATTTTAACAATTTCCTAAAATGTATGTATAAATAAATTAAAACCATTCACTTTTTCCTTAAACCAATGGAAACCCATTGGAGGGTTTGTGGTTTTGGTTTTTTTATTATATCGTGTCGAAAAAATATGTTTGAGAAATAAAAAATAAATCCCAATATTTTCCTATATAAAACCACCCAATTACCAATTTAGCTTCACTAAAGTTCCTTGTTAAACTTCCTTAATCATTCATTTCCACTATACAATCCTTCAAGGTGTTCCCATGCTCTCAAGAGTCTTCTCCAAAGCATTTGGAGTCACACAGTCATATAAGTTATCAATTCCTTTCATCTCTTTATTCAAGTATCATATTTACCTTATGTCTTTTATCTTCATTATCTTAATATATAATGTGTTATTATTTATCCCCAATACAATCCAATTAATTTTATATTTATGAGAGGAACCTTTTACACTCAACAACAAATTTTATTAATTTTATGTGATTCTGTTATGATGCCAAAATTGCACAGTGATTTTCCATACCCAAAAAATTGTGTAGTGATTACCTCACACATTTATTATCATGGAGTTTTACCATTTAACACTTATAAATCATTTATTTGGGACTTACATGTATTTATTCCTCACTCCATTATTATGGAATAAGTTATTATAATGAATTAACCCATGGTGTATGATCAATGTGGAACACTTAGGAATAATAGTGAATTGATAGTCACCATTGCGCCCCATATTATATAGAGCTAAAAATTCATTGAGTAATATTTAGTATCATGAGATGTCATGTTGGTATATAGAGTGAACCTAATTCCTTTATGGGATTTTTCCTATATAAATTTCTTTGTAGTTATCCTTGAAATATGTTTATGATGAATTGATGTAAGTTGTTTCAACATTTCCCATGCTATGATTATCATTCTATATTATACATTATTATTCATTTTTTTAATCTTAGACCTTATAAACCCAATTTAAAGCATATTTTTAAAATGTTTCATTTTTTTATTTTTTCCCCTTTATTTGGATTTATAGATCACCCCTTTCTTATGTATTTTCCTTGGATACCTCATGATGTTGTATGTGCGAACATGTTTAGTATGTATAAAACAAGGATTTTGTTTTCCTATTTTAATTTGTTATATAATTTAATAGAATAGTATAATTGAGGTGTAACCAAATATCCCTATGAATGAAAAATATATAATTGTGTCCATTATTTTACAAAGGCCACCATCATTCAATTGGTCATTTGATCCATTAATTATTAATTAATAGATCAACTCAGTTGAGATGATCTTCTATATCTTTAAATGTTTTGAACAATAGACAGTTATGGTGGTTGTTCATCATAGGTTGGGATAATTTGATCAATGGTAAGAATTTTTAAATAATAAAAATCATAACGATAATATTGTCGAGGTGAGGTGTATCGAATTTTGGAAAAACATTTCGTAAATATTTCACCTGCATTATCTAATTTATAATATTAAGGGATTTCCATGACACAATGAAACAAAGTTGACAAATATATCTAAGAGTATGAGGTAAAATTCAGAAGGATTTCATGATATGCATCCATCTTTTTTATTACCTCAAATTCTATGTTTACCACTTCTTTGGTGGGCTAGAACATATTTTATAGAAATAAATGGTGTTCCATGTCATTGATAGCTTTGAATAAACTGTCTGATGTGTCCAAAAAGTTGTAATATAGATCTATAATACTCAAGGATATACTGGGGATAAGATGTGGAATGTGGAGATTAATATTAGAAGTTTTCAGGAGAAATATTATTGGACGATGAAATTTCAACATCCAACTTGACATATGTGAGGAAGGTAGAACCTTGTAAATTGTATAAAGGATACAAGGAATTTATTTAAGAGTGGTACTTAAGGGCATCAAGATAATGATTTTCAGTTTGATAAACACACAAATGTGATTATTGAATGGAATTTTATTATCAACAATTAAAACATTGTTATTTACTTTATATTAAAGTAACAAAGAAACTTTTCATATCAATTCACAATGCCAAGGGTTTTTATAGAAAACCAACAACATCCATGGCATAAATGGAAATATTTTTCTATCACAAACAATAATGTGGATCTGGAAAAAATTTGGTGATAGGTACATTCATTATTTATACTAGGATAGAAAACAGACTTTTTTATTTCTGTTCTACATAGTCCATTTTATCATGAATATTTTGTATAACTATTCAAATTGCACCACAAATCGTTAAAGTAGAGTTTTTGGTGAAAATTGAAACATGTGATACTATTTAATTCCTTGTCTATAAATCCCCTTCTATCACAACATGTGGGATGAACATCACATAAAACCTTGTGATACTCTCATTGATGGAATTTTATGAAATGTAGTTTATAGATTGGAGTTTGTTGTATAAAAGAAAAATAAATTTCATTGACAATTAAATCACTCTCTGTATCATGAATCGACACATGATTCATTAAATGTTCAAATAATAGTGTTAATATTTGTTTGAACTAGTAAATAAATAATTGATATTATTTCCCAATCAGAAAACATATGTATATGAAATGATTGCTTATAAGGATTTAATCATCCTTAATGTTACGCCTATTTTGGGGGAATAGAATGATGTGTTTCCTAAGTATTTTTCCAGTCTTCCTCCAATCTAATTGGTTGTATTTATTATTGATCATATTCCTTGGTTGTTACCATTATCCATGACTCACTATAGAATAGATGTTCAATAACATGTGGAGATAAGAAAATAACTACATAGGTGTATATATAAAGGGTTTTGGAACCCAAGTGCTTCACAATGGGATTCCCATGTCATGTTCATCGAGAATAAGAATGGGTCAATGCACATTTTCATTTAATGGTGTGCCTTCAACAAGATAATTATAAATATAAATTATTAACTTCCTCAAAATCATGAAATGTTTGATTAGTTATCTAGAGAAAAATTCTTCTCCAATAACAATATATGGTTCAGATATTACCATGTTATGGTGAAGAAAAAATTTATTCCCAATATAGGTTTTTGTATGATGTGCAGTCACTATGAGTTCATACAGATTCCTGCTGTGATAACTAATGCTCGATCAATAATAATGGTCAAAATTAATTGAGTCTTTAATCATCACCAAGGGAAGTTTTTAGTATTATTCATATATGATAATCAAACATTCTCCACAAAAAATGGGTATCATGGATAGTATCTAAGCATTATTCTTAAGTCCGTACATATGGATAAGATATATTCGAAGTATAGTAATTGTGAGTTCTCGTTGATGGATGACTCATTCCAGAGGCATACCATCACAAGAGATTGGATATCTATAGACCATTCAAAAATATAAATTTAAGGATGGATGTGGACAAAATTTGTAAAATAGAACCGTATATTCGAAGGATTATCTGGGTATTATCATAGTTTTGTGAAAAATTTCGCAGGATTCTAAAACCCTCTAACAAAGATAATACATAAGGTAGTCCTGTTTTCAGGGAGTTATCAATGTGAAAAGAACCTCATGGTGTTGAAAATGAGGATTAGCGTCACCCATGTTCCTACACTGCTCACATGTGAAGAAATTTTTATAGTATTAAACAATTATTTAATTAAGGGGTTGAGATATGTGTTAAAACATAATGATAGATTCATAGCCTATGCTTCAAGGATGATCAAGTTTCATGAATAGGTCTCCCCAACTTATGATATGGATTTTTCTATAGTGATTGTCACCTTAAAAATATGGTGGCATTATCTCTTTGGGGAGATGTGGGAAATATATACAGATCCTAAAATCCTTATGTATATATTCTCATAGAAAGATAGGAATGTGGGGAAACAAGAGGAATATGATGATCAAGTACAATGAAAACCCAATTTACATCCATCATGAAATTGAGAATAAATTGGTTGAAATTGTAAGTATAAATGATTAACAAATTTAGTCATTGCTGAGAATTTAGGGCGATCTGATATTATTTTGTTTATAATGGATTGACATGAGAATTATAGAGGAAGTAACACAATAAATACTTTTAAAAATGATCTTTGAACCATCCCTTTCGAAATATCTATGGGATTCCCAGAAAAATTATGTCGGAATTTAGATAAAATTGAAAACTATATGAAAATGGAAATCATGAGAGTTTAATGTTAATTAAGTTGGAGTTATGAGATTTGGTTCCAAACTATCCTTCCATGAAATCCTGAGTTTGAGAAGGAAATATTGGATGATTCACATTGATCAACCTTATCCTTCCACCTATGAAGCACAAATATGTATCGAGATCTCTGAGAGGATAATTGGTTAGAAAAAATAAAGAAACAGATCTGAACATATACATCATGATGTCTTGTATGTCACCATGTAATACAAATGCAAAAATTACAATAGGACGATGCATCCAATACACATAAATATACGGAAATGTGAAAAATCACTATAAATATTTTCACTAGTCTACAAAAGACATCATAATTGAATAATAATATATAGATATTGGTGGATTTTTTTCTAGATATTGCACACTTAATTTCCATTCAATCGGATTTATAACTGGATCAACATAAATGGATATACATCAGAGATGTGATATTGCTACATTGAGTACCACTCTCGCTTGTATCTGATCAAGATCCATGATTTATATCTATGTTCTAGAAGAGTCTCAAACATTATTTTGACAATGAATTTATCTTCATCATGACCTATATACCTCTAAATAATATAAAATCTTAGAATAATATACATCCACTTGAGTAAATGATGATATCATGGTCAATTGACTTCCAATAAGGTATGGATCAACATCTTCAAATTAATGAGTACTCTTAGAGAAATAGTTTTCACTCAAGCATCCAAATAGATCCATATTAATCACATTATGGGAAGTGGTGAATAACACATTCATGTTAGGATGAAGGTGGGGAATGAAATTTATAGGTTTGTAAATTATTATGGAAATAGAGGAAAAGGTGAACACCATTCGGCCACACATCCAATATGCTCACAGTCGAGAAAAGTGGTATGCTAAAAATCATCCAAGAAACAAAGAGTTTGGGGTTAGAGACATGGTGTTAATCCAAATATCCCTATTTAAGAAATGTGATGATATTTTTTAATAAGGGATATCATTGTCCATGATACATCATCCCCTTTGATATTTTTGATCACATAGGAGTGGTGGCCAACGAACAAGAAGTCCCACGAAACCTAACTCAAGTACATGATGTTCTATATATATCCCTCATGAGAAATTAAATACCATACCCTTCACATGTAATAAATTAAGATATGGTACCATTGGTCAATGAAATTTCCTATGAAGAGAATATGGTGATATCTTAGATTGAAAAGACAATGTTCTATGGAATCAGACCACAAACTAGGTTAAAGTATTGTGGAGAAACAACATTCTTGAAGAAGAAAAATGGGAACCAGGGGAGGTTATGAAACATGGTAATCCTCATCCATTTTATTGTGAGAAATGGAAGTTATGAGGAAGAAATTTCTTAATGTGGAATATTTTAAGGACATTAACATATATACATATAATTCCTCTTTTGTTAATTTTAATTTCTTATTGTGTAATATTTTTATAGAAAACACTTTCACTTATTGTTATATTATACACTATCATATTTAAATGATCATTAATAATCTTTACCATTGATAAAATAGTGGATTAATAGTTATGAATTTCTTATTATAAATATAGATTTTGAAAAAAAATACAATTTCAACGTAATAAAGAAGTGATAGCCTCAACCAGTAGGATCATACCCTATAAATCTCATTTATCAGATATCATGAGGGAGATATAATATCTGAGATTTTACATTTTCAAATACTAGGTTTATATCCTACAACATAAGCATATGGGAATCCAGTTATGGGAGAATTTAAAGCACATTGATATTACAACAGAAATCTCCTATGCCCAACCACCACATGATTATCACACTATTGCACTCCACACTCATTGGGTGTTAACTGATGTTTTAATGGGTTATGTATGAATAAAATAACTATAAAAGTAAGTTAATTATATTTTATAAAATATTAATTTATTTTTATCTAATTATATTTACTTCATAAATGTTTTATTAATACAATTGAATAATAAAATTATTCGTTGGATAATTTTCAAATTTAGAAAAGTAATTTATTTTGATCAAATAATGGATTTTATAAATAAATAATGGATTAATATTATATTATTTATTATTATTTTTTATTAAATATTAATGATCATCTATGTTTATTTATATATAATTAATATTTATAAGGGTTCGAACACTGGTATATTTCAAAAACCCATCATATCTCATTATATTTCGAATATTATTTTAAAATTGAAAATGCTCATATTTATAAAATTATTTACATATAATTAATATTATTTTTTGGAATCATAATTTTGAAATTATCCAATGGTAAATATTTTATACTTTTCATAGATAGTCAGAATTTTTGGGTAAAAAGTATGTACTATATAATTAGATTATGTATGTTATGACATCATAATACCCCAAAAGTGATATAATAAAAATGATAATGTTATCCACAAAAAAAATATATGATTTAAATATAAAATTAAAAGTTTATATTTTTACTAAATTATTATTTTTAAATCCATTAAATTTCCTACAAAACCCTTAATATGTTTTATGGTTTTGAAATCACTTCATTAATAGTGTAACCCACCTCTTTATAAGCATGTGAATTGTTTTATTAAGTTTTTACATTAGACCAAAAAAAAAATTAAAACCAATCCCATTTTCTAGAAACTAGGGTAAAAATAAATATATGTTCTGGGATTTTTGTTATTTTATTATATATAATACAAAATCTAAGTTCGATGAATAATAAAGAAATAAACAATACTTTCATATATGAACCCACCCAATATCCAATTTGTAATTATTCAAGATCCTTGTATCACATCGTAACTCTAACCTCACCATTGTAGATTTCACCCATGTATCCTCGTGCCCTCAAGAAGCTCCTCAAAATCATTTTGGTTGTCATGTGATGGGATATTCTATTATATATACCCCTTATTTAAAATTTATTTCCTAATGATGTGAGTCCCATATCTCTCCCAAAAACCAATTTTGTGAATTTTATGTGATGTTGTTATGTTGTTGAAATTTACCTTTAATTTTTCATGGAAAAAATCACGTAATGAACATCATACCCATTTTTTTCAAGTGTAATCACTATTATACACATATAATTCTTAGAATTGGTTCTTATATTTATTTATTTCACATTCCTTGATCATGGAATAAATTAGGATGATGGAATAACCCAAGATGTATGATCATTATGGAACATGTATGCATGACAATGAAATGTATGTGATGAGTGAACCTAGATTTATATAGTGATCTAATGAATTTGGAAATGTTTAGTATCTAGGGACATCATTCTCAAACAAGCAGTGAAATTGATTCCATTTTGGAAATTTTTCCATCATTATTTCATGGAATTTATGCTTGAACTACGTTTATGATGAACCAATTTATTTTAGTTCCACATTTCCCATGTACTAATTATCATGCAATGTCAACCATTATAATTCATGTTTTCCATTATCCTTATTTTTATTCCCAATTTATATTCCTATTGTCTAAAATTTATCACCTTATTTAATGTTTATTCCCTAAATGGGATATATATCTCTTCCTAATCTTACATATATCTCCAGGTTATCTCAAGAATTTTTATGTGTGATCATGTTAACGACATTTTCAATAAAGATGTTTTTTTTCATATTTTATATTTTTATTTAATGTAGATAATTCCCAATGAATTTATACGTATTCATCTTATAGGATATATTATATTTACATTTATGAAATAAGTCAATTATAAATTTGAAATAATGATCACAATTGTTGTAACTACGGATTGGAATAAATTACTGCAAGATATTTTCAAGGATTCAGAATTTTGGGGACATTGACTTTTTTGGATTTTGTTTCATCGAGGTTTGCTAATAAATGGTTAAGATGGATACTATAGTGTGGAAAATTATTTTGTAAATATATTTCCATGGTGTGGGATTTCATTAGCTATTCCTAGTTGGGTAACCCTATGACATGGATCTAAGATGTTTTTATCCCATTCTATTGGTGTCTTGGTTCAATATTGTGGTGTCTCTATATGAATTTTTGAATTTCCTCTAGATTACACGTTCAATGTTAGGTCCATGTATTGGTTTCCATATTCCAGTTGACTGGGTGTGACTAAAATATTTACAGGGTCTCTGTGGCATGGTCCAGATGATCTGTACTATGGTCTAGCATGATGTTTCATGGTCTTCCAACATCAAAAAATCCTATAAATATTCCATTTACATCAAATTCATGACTTCCTCCTCCTTTTACAATATAAACAGAGGCACCTGTGACAGAACATTGAATTCCCTTGAATCCCATTTTGGTTGGGATTTGACCTTTTCTTTGGGAGATAAATACTCAGTGATTCATCTTTATTGTTGAGGTATGTTTCTCTATATAAAGGATATAATTATGGAATTTTAATTTTTTATTATTTAATTACATATTATTTTTATGAAATGTTTTGATTTTATATCATGTTGGATTTTATTTATGTTATATACTTAAATGGGTTTCACTATAACAAATTTTCCAAAAAATTATAGGATTGCTAAAGTTAAATGAAGGTGGATTTCAATCCAAAATGGGACATTAGTCATTGTAGTGTTAATGATTCACACAATAAACCTCTTATAAAATTTGGTATTTGTTTCAAAATGGTCTTTGACAATAAAATCATGTTGGGAACCATGGTTGTGTTATGAAATGAACAGCTCACATTAGTGTGTAGTCTTATTATAGGGTTTCATATCGATAGACTATGTTAAGACTCGTTATTAGTTTGATTCACTATGTCATATCTTACTTCATTAAATTTTATATCTAAAATATATTCCCTTTGTATATATCCAAACATATGTTCTTTTACATTTATTATTTTTTAAACATGTTGATATATTTCATGAATGGTTTCTCACATGGTCATCTGATGGTGTATTCATGATTTATTCATATTATACATACATTAAATTTTATATATTAATGTTATATGTTATTATATGTGTATGTTATGAAAAACTATTTTATGTTTTATAAAATGGATCTACCTTTTGAAAATTCATTATAATATGGATTTATTTTAAATCCTGAGCTAATACTTTCATGATGTTGTAAATATTATAGGTGCATTATAGATATTTAAATTTGAAATATACTCACACCCTAAATTTCCATTGGGTGGTGGTATATGTGGGTTTATGTGACACATTTATTTTGAATGGAATCATTTAGGTCACTCGGTTCTCTTGAGGTTCTTCATCTTCAAGGTGGCATGGTTTTGTGGTGATGAATGATGACATGGAGGATTGCTTTAGTAATAAAATGACTAATTTCATGTTTATCTATTTAGATTTAGTTTTATGTATTTTTGTTCTATATTTTCCTTCAATGTTTTACTATGGTGTTATACAAAAAAATTGGTGATATATGAGACTTACATGATCTTATGTTTTTTAACTCATCCTATGGAAAACCATATTGGGTGACATAAAAATATGATCTTGTTTGTTGATTAATAAAATTAATTTTTTAAGGTTAATGAAATATAAAAAAAATTAAGGAAAAATAAAAGATAAAAAAAGTGAAGAAGCTATTGGTTCACTCAATGTATCCCACCAAAAGTAAGGGTGACATATTGAATATTGAAAATTATTTATGAGATATATTTTGGTAGAAAATAATAAACCATAGAACTATTATAATGGTCAAAATTTGGTGGGATCGAAAAATGACATTATTGTGATAGACCCAATTCCACATGCTGATTTTAAAAATGCATTGGAGACAACAAGGATAGAAAATTCATCCTCGATGGTAATGGATGATACTTTTAAACAGTAAATTAAAACACAAACAAAAAATTACATGCTAGAGGATTATATGTAGGATTGAACCATTATGGTATAATTTATGGATATTATTAAGTGTGATCAAGTGATTACATGATAGATAATTATTACATGGTGCCTATAAAATTCCACAGCACAAAATAATGATAAAGAACCATTTACCCATGTGACTTTTGATAAATCTAGAAAAAGGATGTTATCTAAGGATAATACATTATGAGTGGGGATGTCTAACAACATATTTTTTCCAATTGATGGAAAATTATTATTGGGTGATGGTGAGGAATTTAATGGGTGATTCCTTCCTTGACCACTTAATACCTATTTGGATAGTTTGGTGTGTACAAAGGAGGTACGGAGGGATTGATGGAGATGGAAATTTGTGAGTACTGTAGGTGGTGTTTCATGATTAGAGAAAGATTAAATTCATGAATTACTATATCAAAACCAGTAGAGTTATCGATTTTTATAACCTATATACTAGAAATGGGTAGCCTATAAATTGTTAAATTTCACGAATGGGGAATTCATGATGTGTAACTAATTAATGAAATATACACACTAAATTTAGATAGATGTTTTTAATATATTAATCCATTTCAAGAAAGGGTTTCACTATATGAAGGTATTGGGTTATCTTTTATTAAAAATTATTGATGATTTTATTTTTTTCAACTACTCTCATTTCTTTTCATTTCTAGTAAACCCTATGTGAATATTGGGGGAAACATGCTTCTTTCTATGGTGATCTGTTTGTTTGAGTGGGTGATTGTTTGAAATCTATGCGAAGTTATCATCTTATTTCAGATGGTTTTATCTACATTCTTCTTCAAGTACACCCTACAATATTGTGGTTTTGTTCATATATGTGTATGGGATGGATTTGGAAAACTCTTTCATCTGGTGTAGGTTAATTTGTATGTTCCATTTGTGGTGGTGGTTTCTAGGTAATTTCTTTTTCACCCTATGGTGAACAGTGAGTTCATTATGGTTCATCTAGGCAGTGGACCCCCATTCCCACATGTAAATGCTCTATGTATAAGATATACATTATTTTTCATACCATTGGGGGAATATTAAGGGTTTAAAAAATAATATAATTATCTGGAATTTCTAAAATAGATGGGTATATGGAATTTTCAAATGGTTTACAGCATGGATATATTTTTCTACCATTACTCATTCATGTTTCAAAATAGATAAACTAACAACTATTAGGATACTTGATTGTGATATATTTATTAGGTAATAATAACCCAAGATATGTTGTTGTGTGATTGACCCCTAACTTAATGGTTGGAAAATGTGTATTTGGAAAATAATTTATATCCCTTGGATATTTATTTTGTGTGATAATACACATTCTTGATAAAAATTGATATTTTTATTTTCTTAAAATCATTATGGAGGTTGATTTGTATTTCTATTGTGTATTTGTGATTATTATATTTTACCTCTATAGTTTGTGCTTTCGTGGAATTATGTTATTGGGTAGCTAGGTTGTGTAGTATGAAGTGAAGTGATATAATAGTTAGATAACATTGATGTGATGTGGGTAGTTGTGAGATGTGGAGTGATGAGGTTGTGGTATAGTTGTGGTGTAACAATGTTTCTAGTGAAGTGGTTTTGGAATAGTGGTGTAGATTAGTTACTCTGGTATAGTGGTCTTGGAGTAGTTTTTCTAGTATAGTTTTTTTATGTAGTGGTTTTTGAACAGTGGTTCTGGTCTATGGAAGTTAATTTTTGTGATTGATGATATGTTTGATTGTTATGGTGAGATAACATAGTCAATGAGATGTGATTATGATGGTAAATGCATTTTTTTATTTTTCTAGTTTTGTGAGTTGGTTCATTTATAGTTTTTTGTGTTTGAGATATTTTAATGGTTTTCCATTGAATGAACTATGATGATAAAAAATCCGAATATGGTGGTAAATACATAAGGTAGACTGTAATATATATTTGATATGTTCATTAAGCTAAATTTAATGAGAGAATAAATTGTGTTTTGTCAAATTAAATTCCTAATAAAATGATATGTTAAACATATAATTTAACATTGGAATTGTTTTGAGGCTTGCATGGAGGAATTTTCTTGTTACATATAGTAGTGGTAGTGGTTGAGATGGTTAATATGGGGTAATAGGTGGAGATTTGGTGTGCACTACTCTAATTGATGTGAACCCATTGTTTGGGTATTTTGGTCTCCCTATATACCAAGCATATTTATCTTATTTTTATACACTTAAAACCCATGTTGGATGAAAAAAATAGTTACCATAGGTACTTTTGTCCATGTGTTTCCCCCAACATCCAATATGGTTTAGATACTGATGGATGGTCACCCCCACTCCACCACTCTTCATTCATTAGTAGCAATACTAGTCGGTGTTGAAGAATATCCAACATTGATGTCATTTACTTGGTTTCTTTGGGATCTATGTGATGTATTGTCCAAGGTGTATATGAGTTTTATGGGATGTGATGTGATATGTTTCGAATACATCTACCAAGAATATGTGATATGATGTTGTGTGATATGTGGTGGGGGTCATGTTTGGTAGGAGGAGTTAATAAGGTTGTTGTAATTCTTGTTCATGATATCCTATTACTATAATTCTTGTTGTGATGTGAATTGATGTGCATACCATGTGTCTACGAGTGATATGTGATGTGTGTCACATGTGTCTATCAGAATGATATTATTTGAAGAGATGTGTTGCCCAATTGTCTCTAGGAAGGATGTGATGTTAGGTGATATGTGTGGAAGGGATGAGAGCATGGGAAATTATATGTTGGTATGTGATAGTATAAAATAAGTGGGGAAGAAGAAATGGGGTTCAATTCATTGTTATAACCATGAAAATATCATATTATATAGGATGCATGATTTAGTAAGAGTGGAATAGAAAGGTGGGGCTTAATTAGATGTCTATTATAGTTTCTGTTAGGATATTCTATTGTTCACAAGCACATTCACATGACCTTTTCATATGTTCACATGAGGCCTTGGTGATATCCCTATAGAGTGCACATTTTATAGTCAAATATGTATATAAATAGTTTGTAGGTATCCATGAGGACTTTGGGGACCCATATGAACACTTCTAGTTGGGTTGGGGTTGTATCTAAGTCACTATCATTGACTTTTCTTTTTGGAATTTTTATTTGAGACTTCTATATAAACCATATTCACATTATTCATACATTGTGGGATTATTTTTGTCTTATATTTATATTTTTTACTCAAGTTTTTTGCTTTTCATTCTTTTTATATCATTGTCCTATTTCATTTGTTGGTTGAAATTCCTCCCACAAAGTGAGATTTTGGTACCCTTAACTATAGTCACCAACCCAGGGCCTACTGGAGGTGGGGAATGGGGTAATTATATATATCTCCAAATTATATTATCTTTGAAATGAGGGGATCATGTCAAATATGTATTACAGTTGATGGTTGGGAGATATGATAATGTTTTTAGTTTGGCATATGGGTGATTTCATGGGTTGGTTTGGGATAAAATCAGTTTTCCATGGTGTGTGTAAAAGGCCATGGAGTCTAGATAGAAAATGTGATTTTAGTCTCCCCCTTATGGTCAAGAACAAGGGGTCTGATCATATTGAATGACCATGTGAGGTAGACCTACATGTATGGTGGAGTCCAAGTAGGATTATATGCATCATGATTGTAAGTGTTGGTGTCTGAAATAGATTTTTGTGTAAAAATAAAATGAATTAAATATATAATTATTGATAAAATATCATGCCATTAGAAATTAGGTTGTTATATTTATTCTCATGAATGTATCATTTTTTACCATGAATGAGTTAATCCAGCGGCTATGGTTCATTTGGTTGATCTGGTTGATCACCAATGGGTAACCCTAATGTGGAGGTTTATGCATGGCTGTGAGATTTGTTTTCCATTCCATGGTAGGGTTTTGGTATGTATGAGGGGAGAATGTCTGATAAAAATATAAATCAATGGATGGAGTATCATGATGATTATTTTGGTCTATTAATATAGTGATCTATGTTTTGGGTACCATTGGATTTTAGAATGATGTTGGAGCTATGCATCAGTCGTGGACATTATTTAATGGTGAACAAAAGGGTATGATCTATTGTGGCTAAAATTTAATAAAGATATTTTTCTAGTGTTTTTATCTTCAAAAATAAGAAATATATAAGATACATGATCATCCATATTTTCAGATCGGTATATTAATTTTGTAGGAGCATTATATTTTCATTATAGAGATCTTGCACTTCTCTCCAGATTTTTTCCCAAATAATGAGTCTAGATCATGTCATTTAGAGGAATCATTGTTCATAGTTTTCAGGTATATGGTCAAATAGTTTATTATAAAAACATGTCTAGAGGTTAAGAAATAATATGAAATTGTTGAGTGGATAATATATTTTATCTTTCAGCCTCGGTAGTGTGGATTAGATGGAATTCTTTTGATAATATGTTATTGAAATGGTTTGCATGTTTTATGGTTGTTAGGATTCTATTCTACAGGGAAATCGTCATTTCATATTCTTTCTTGATCACCATGGATCGGTGGTTTCAGAGAAACAACAATGGGTCTTCCATTTTCATTCCATGTTTTTGGGAGATATTGGTACTATTAGGTTTATTATCCGACCACTCAATAATGTGATTTTTCGGATGGTAGTAAGGTCTTTTTTTATAAGAATTAGTTCCCTCCGATGTAGTTTCAATTGTAGTGATTTCATGTTAGTGTTAAACAACCAATAATTAGTGTAGTTTGGATAGTGTAGACTTCTAATCCTTCCAATCCAATGGAACCTTTGATAGAGAGTGACTATGTAGTATAGTACTAATGATTCATATGGGATGATCTTTCTCATATACACACATTAGAGGTAGAGACATTAGTAGTATGGGGACTAATTCGAGGTATGGTTGGTTTAACACCTATATTTTTTGTTTGTAATTTTTTGATTTAGGAGTTTCACAATCCATTGAATCTCAATATCTAGACCATATATTTGGACTATTTGTGGAGTGTCTTCAGTTCCCCAGTTTCTTTCTCTTCTTTTCGAAGGACATTATTGTTTTTTTATGTGTACTGAGGATGTAGACTAGTGATGGTGATGCACATGTTAGTTACAGAATTATTCATATTGAAGATAAAACCATATGATATAAATCATGTTTTGGATTATATTTATTTTATTATTGTATCCATAGACTAATTTTGAATAATAGTTTTATTTTATAATTTTTATGTCAAATTGGATGTGATTATTAGAGATAGAGGTTTTAATATGGGTGGTTCGAAAGTTGATCCACTTTTTTTCAAGTCAGTGGAGATGTTAGTGGGTGCTCATATAGAATATGTTTCTATGGTTTTGAGGGAGTAACATGATGTTTTCAGATGTTTTTATGAAACAATACGCTCAATGCACTTTCATGTTTTTTATAGAGCTACATTCATTCACATATTCATATTTCGATGGTTCTATATCAAATGGATCCTACAAATATTAAACAGTTGAGCTTATATATGGATTATATAATTCCAAGGGGTGTCATCCAACCAAGTATTTTTCATGAGGTTCTCTAGTAATCTTCACCATGAAGGGAGGCATTGGTATGTGGTTGTGTATAGACTACAATATGTTGAATTTGGTAATATTCAAGAAACGTTTCTATCTTTAGAATTTATAAAATTTGGCCAACTAATTGAGAGGAGCTAAATGGTTCCTTATGATTTATCTATGGTCTATATATCAAAATATGACTGAGGATTATGATGATCTTAACAATACTTCCATCAAATGTTCGTATATGAACTTCAAGTTTATATTTTTTTATTCTAGTGTTAGGAATGCACATGCCTTTTTCATATTGTATATGAACATCATGTTCTATGATTTTATTTACAAAAAATTAATTGATTATATCATCGTTTACTATAACATATAAGAGGAGAATGCCATGTGTCTCAATGTTTTTTATAGGTCCATTGGCACCAGCAACCTTATGAGAAGATATAGAATTGTGAGTTTTGGACAAAATAGGTGATTTTATTTGGACATATGGTGTCTCTTTATGGGGTTGTTGAAGACCATAGATGTTTTGGTGGAAATTTCAAGGTAAACACTCTTAAATGGTAGAGTTTATCCATTTTCCTTACCTCGAAAACTTTTATCATAGGTTTGTACCTGATTTATGTTAATTTTTGGCATTATAATAGAACTCTAATATGAAGGAATATGATTTTGTTGATATATATCAGCAGCAGACGTCATTTGGTCACTTGAATAAGACAATTTTTAGTTCACTATTACTAAATTTACCTTAGGAGGTTTTTTTGATGAGGATTTATATGATGATTCCTATATGCAATTGGGATTCATGTTGATGTAATAGTGTAGCTGACCAACTACAGGTCTACACATTTATGTTCCCCTGAGTGTAACTATTCCACCCATGATTTGGAATTAGCATCCCTTGTATTTTTAATACTTTTTTTGAAAAATTACCTCATTGAAAATCATTTTTTGGTTTTCAAGGACCATAAATGATTGAGAGGTCACGATCTATCCCCCAGGGCCCATGTTGTGACTACCCCATGCCCAACATCCACAGGCCAAGGGATCATGAGTAGCATCGAATGCACATTCCAAAAAAGGGATGACATATACATTTAAATCTGTATACATGAACAAACCACAAATTGTGAAAATTAAATAAAAAGTGAAAAACAACTATCACTAAAACAACTATAAATTGTACAATGCAAACTTAATGTACCAAAATGGCCAAAATAAAATCTCAAAATAAGATGAAATGAAAACAAGTAAGTATGAGGAAACTCTGAAATCTATTCACTAAAACCCCCTTTTGATGGGTAAGTGTCGAGTATCATATGTAATATGAATATGTACATACAATCTACTAGTTATCACTGGGAACAAAAGGGTCCTGGGCCACCAAAACCTCCGTCATGGTGGCGGTCGTCTGCAGTAGACACAACCCGTGCAGGCGAATCCCATGTTGTGTGAGTAAAAAAATAATTTGTAGGGTTCCCAAAAAAACTTTGAAAGTCCACAATTAAATCCAATAATAGACCACAGTGTAAGATCACTAAGCATGATCATGAAACAAGACATCTCATAAAATGTATAATGTCCATTAATGGAAGAATGAACATTAGTTGTATTGTCGAACTCCTTGGGTTTCAGAAAAAATATTTCATTGTGAGCAAAATGGACATTCTAGATCACCAATAGATACTTACCACAAACCATGGTGTGGTTATGGTACTCATCCCTGATAAGTACTGTGTGTATGTGGGGTTACATAGAGACTCTCTAACACGTAGGCATGACGAGTCACACATAGCTACATCCCACCTTGGTCATGGTAAGGTACTCCTCCTGTGAAGTTCCATTGGTCATCGAGATCACACAGTCCTACTCCCCACCAAAGGCCTATAGGGTCACATAGAACCTCTTCCCACTGGTCCATCATTGATGATCCACACATGGTCTATTTTCAGCAGTATTCAGGTCTCAGTCCTTCGTAGGGGTTCCACATGTTGGGTACTTAATTCTGTGAGAACCAATCTCCATGACATTTGACATATTTCAACAGCCATGAATTCCTCCATAGAGTATGAAAAAATATCATCCACACTGCGAGGGTTCCAACACCACAAATGGTTCGTCAATAAGATTCCTGGTTGGCAGTTTAGAGCTGTTTATCTAAAATTAGCCAGTTAGGGTATCGGTCGGGCCTGACCTGGTCAGACCGACACGACCCAACCCGGTTAGAGGACCACCGACCAAGTTCCTATAACCCAAAACGAATTTGATCCAGCATGGATCCGACAATGTTCACCCCATTGGGATGTGGGTCCAGCCCGCACCCTACCTGGCCCAGAAAGGAAGGGTTGGCCCTTTATTTGTTGGGATGCAGTTGGAAGCTTCCTCTAACTCCCCTTACCTTGCGGGTTGTCCAAGGGGATAGATCCTGTAATATGGTAAACTGGCCATGGATTATTCCATGTCAAATGTGGCATTATTATAGGCCCATGGAGCATTGACGCGACCGAGAGGTTGTGTCCCCCATCCGCCAACTATCAGTACAGAGGATTGCGGCTCTTACTACACTACCACAGTGCTTCTTACAGCATGTCATCGTGGCGTACTACCAACCGCCCACAGCTACTACCTTGGGCCACCACTAGAGATCCATGGTGTTGGTGCATCAAAGGGTTATTCTGTAGACAACCAGGTCCACTTCGATTGTTTGTTCATCATTATTCATTCATCTATGTTCTCTGGGGGGTGTTATCTTCCCTGTGATGTCCTAGAATCTTCCCAACCTCCACCTCAAATATGAGGCCACAAAGAATACAAAAAACAAAATGGTTGATGGGTTTAGCCATTGTTCGTGTCTGCCTGCACCCTCCGCATTAGAGATTTATAATCATGTGATATATAATTCATGATCTATTAAGATTTAATCAATCTTGACGCATGAATTCCATGAAAAATTAACCCTCCTAGAAGAACGAGAGATCTGCGGATAAACCTGTTTGTGGGTTGATCTATATTAATCATTTTATAATTATTAATGGGTAAACATAAAATAAAAAAACTCATACCTACAATGTGTTTTTCATTGAAGAGGTATATCAATGGGGGTTAATGTTCTGTTGGCATTCTTCGATTTCCGGTTCCGTTCATCATGGTGCATCAATGTCGAGGGTGATTCGCTAGAATTCTTTGTTCGACATTAGAGATAATTCTCACCGTAGGTTAGTCATTGGAATTTAAACACCTTTCCATCCTTTCTTAAATGTGATAACCCAATAAAAGAAACAAGTCTCAATAATTTTGTTACGCTACGTCATTGCGTCGTTATACTATTTCATTAATGGAACAACGTATATGTAACACTAAATTTAATGTGTCATTACACTGCACATTTCTGAGCCAGTAATGATCTTCATTTAATGAATCTCGTCCTCGATTCATTTCCATAGGGTAGTGATGCTATGCCACATCCCAACGGTTGAGGAAAAAATAACTATTTAACTAATTTTTTTTCTGAATGGTCTAAAAATTAATGATTTCATTAAACCATTTCTTGTCAAAGTTAGGTCAATTATTGGTGAATCCTACCATTCTAAGTTCAACAGTTCCGTCATTTTTTTATTTGAACACCTATTTAATGATTGAAAAACCCACTCCATGTGTATTTAAATGAAATAAAAAAAGATATAATTTCTATTATAGGATCTCTAGACCTCAAAATTAGGTTCTGTTAGAGCATCTGGTATCAAAATAATTCCATATTATTTTAAAAAAATACATGGTATTTCAGGGACGATGAATTACTCTCCCCTTTTTGGTATTCACATCCTTGTAAGACAAGACAAGGTTAAACAAACAAAAGGGGGTACTGAGCATGAATTTGGGTCTCTGGCTCCCATGGGATCTCCTGGATATTCTCGTGCTACCACCGAACACTCAATAGAGAAATGAAATTCCCACGTAGGACCCACTCTTATCAATAATCTATCTCTAATGGGAATTCTGCAGTCATCTCCTCATCATCAATGTCCACCTCCCGCCTCTATCGATGACGTGTGGTGGATCATGAACTTACCACCTCAGCTACGACACCTGAATAACATCGAGCTCTCTATGAATCAGTGAGGGAATAGATGGGTGGTACGCCACCTCACCATCTATACTAAAAATCTTAATAGGTATGATGAACCCTAGAGATATCTTGCTTCATCGGCCAAATCCTGACAAACCCCATCATGGTGAGACCCAATGCACTACATGGACTCCATCCTCAAACACCAAGGGTCCCTATCTCCTATTTTCATATGATTTTTTCCTACTCTTTGTAGAGCTCCTTCACTCCTAGATGATCTGCACTTTCTTAGTGGTTCCCCATACCAACCCTAGACCCCTGCATGCTTACTCCCATTCGTCTATCTAGTATAATTTTGACCTTCTTGGTTTTCCTTATTTTTCCTCAAACTATTCCATACTAATGGTGGAGTGGTATCTTTTTTTCTACGCAAACTCCACCAGTGTTAGGTGGTCCTCCCAATGACATCCAAAATATAGAATTCATGAATGAATTATGGACTCCCACATGTAGGTTTAAATCTTAGGTGCTAGTCGCAAACCCCTAGCCTTTGGGAGGGAGGCTTTGGGGATGCCATGGCACGGGCCTCAGGGGATGGTTCAAGACATGAGAAATGATTAATCTCAATTGGAACCAAATCTAATATATAAGAGGTGTATAAAATTTCATTAGGATTATGATTTAGATATCTCTTACACCTTAAGGAAGGGTAATGTATTTGTCAATTCATTGAGTTGGAAGTCATGAGTGGATGTGTCTCAGGAGACTATAGATTTATAGAAAGGAAAAAAACATCTTTTAGTGATGCATATTAATATTGGATATTTAATTGGATAAGGTTGTATTCATCATATGATAGTGGATTCATCCGTGGTGTGGTGGGTGGGGGAGTCTCAGTGTGTAGACTCATAGTAAGAGGTGATGTGAAATCTTGTGGTCAATGGTGATGCCCCTGGGGGATATACAATGGAAAATTTTAATTGAGTATTGTTTTAGGAAAGTTCGTTTATCCAACAAGTTAATTATGAGGAATTTATCTATGTTATTCATATCTCACAATTATTTTTACATCCTTTTCTATCAAATATGTATTTTTTCTTATAATAACAACTTTTTTGTCTGGTGATGAAGCGGTCAGTGGTAGAGTTTATCGATAAATGTCAGATTTTATAGTAGATGAATGTGGTGAACCATGTTTTGGGATGTTTTTTTATTGTCCGTGGGTGTTCCCAAAGGGAAATATAATGGCTTCTCAATGGAATTTTTATATTTTTTCCCTATTAGTAGGGAGGATGTGATATAGTATGGTTGAATGTTGGATGACCGAAGATATTTGTTAACTTATTTCCAAAAAAAGAGTTGAGTTCTATTGATATTTTGGTGGGTCAACACATGGATGACATGGTCAGGCATCACTACTTACCAAGTATCATCATCTATACATAGAATACTCATTTAAACTCACAAGTCTGTACAAAATTTCATAATTTTTTTTTCTCCCAACTGTTGCAATTCAATTATTTCATCCTATAGAAATATGATAAGATACCAAGAACTATATAGTCAATTGTTGAAATGTTGCAAGAATGTGTATTTGACTTCTTGAAATCTTATTTATGAAACATTAATTTTTTAGATTATTAATTAAAAAATATAAATCACTCATCAATTGGTGGGGATTGTTTTAGGAATTGTTTGGTTAATTGGTTCACTCATAAATGTGTAAGATAATAATTTGGAAGTCGACAGTTCTTGGACCAGTTTTTTGAACAAAATATGACCATGAAAATCAAGTTCGTCATCTAGAGGATAAGGGTGGTACCAGTCCTATTTGAGATGTATGTTTAACTTAGGTGAAGGCTCTTAGAGTTCATGTTTGGAGACCTTGTTTTCTTAAGAGTCTCCCTCATTATAGGACGTGGATTTCTGGTAGGGGATTTAGAATTCTTCTATACGTTTGCCTCCCTTTGAGGATTTTGTGAGTGTTGGAGAGGTTTTTGTTGGCTAGAGTTTCCTACATGGTGTGAGTGGTACCACTATGTATTCCACATATCAAATATTATTTTAGTATTTTCACGGTGACTTCCATGTTATTGATTGGGGAGAGTTGGATATCTAAGAGATCTAATGTTTATTGAATAGATAATATAAATAATTCCATTTCAAGATAATGTGTGGTGTAAGAGGAACATTACCCTGATGCTTATGTTAGGGATGCATGGGTTCCTAGAAGAGAGTAACAGAGAGTGATATATACATAAGTTTACCCCATATAGAGAGTATTTTTGGCGATTATTTCCAATATTTTTCTTTTGATGTGTTGATTTTATCTATCTATGATATGATATGAGTGGATTCTCTTGATGTGTGTTGCATAATAAAACAAAAAATATATCAAATGGGGAGGAATAGAATCCTAATTGACATGAATTACACTATGATGGGATTAAAAATATATGGTCTAGACAAGGATTCCTAGTGTTGAAAGTATCATGAGATGGGGGATGGAATTATATGGTTTGTGTGATCGATGAAGGGTTGTTATTTGTTTGTGCTTGTGGTTGGATTTTGTAGTGTGGAGGTTAGTGTAGTTCTTCAAAAATGTGGTGGTTGTGGATGGTATTTTATTATGTAGTTTTATTGCTTATGAGTGGTTGGGTTTTGGAAATATAGTGTGTTTTTTGGGTGTTTTGGTTAGTGTGTTTTTTTGGTTGTAGTGTTCAGGAGTAATGAGATCCTTGGTAGGAATCTCACAGGATGGGTATCCAGACACTAGTACATTTCAGGTTTTGTTTATTATTATTGATGGTGGTAATATTTTGATTGGTATTTAACGTAATGTATTATGAATTTTTGGCCCATTCAATTTTTGTTTGGTCAGTTATAGGTGTTCGGAGGAGGTTTAAAGGGATCAGGTGTGCTAGAGTTTTAAGAGTACAACATTTTGTAGTTCATGACATGAATAAGATTTTAGTCTTGAATTTGTGTTTCAAAACTTTTATAACCATCCATTTTTCATCTTTTGTCTTTGAAATGTTTCTTCCATGAAATTGATTCACATCATGAATGGGAAATTCACGATCCGTGACAAATAATAAGCCACAATGACGTTAATTTCTATGGAATTTAAGAAAAGTTGAAATTACATCTAGAATGAGTTATATGATATCAATTTATTTTGTTCTAAGTTATTTTTAACCCTTGTGTATACTATTATTTTTTCAAATGGATGATCTATGTTCCGCCTATTTTGGGATAACCCTTTGTTGCACTTGTAGGATCTTCAACATGTTCCTCATAAAATGATATGTTCATTCTGATGGATTACTATTTCATCTTCATGATGGATTCTCCTCTCCTTCCATTTAATTCCCATCCATTATTCATTGGATGTCAACTATGGTGTTGTCATTTTGGGTATGGTTGTGTATGGGCTACATTTTGACAAACCTTTAATGTAGTGTACTATGATTGGATAGTTTCTTATGTGGATGTTGTTTCAACACAATTTATTTTTTTCCCTTAATTTTGAAACAAGATCAACTCTCTTTAATGTGGAAGGGTATCCCTATTCTAACATTATTATAAGCTATGTTTGAGATTCTCATTATTTTTCATAAATTATCTTGAATAGTAATGGTCTATGTAATGAGATAATTAATTGGAATGTATAAAATTAATGGTTATGAAGATTAATATAATTATCTACTACATTGATATATGTTGATGTTTTTATACACTATTCTTGACAATTCTGAATATCATGGCCATTGAGGGCCTTGTTTTCACTTTAGCTGTATCCTATAATTACCCCTTCTATTCTGTTTTCTGATCCCATCATAAATAAAAGGTTAAATAAAATATATTTGGTTAATTATTGGTTGATCCAAGTCATATAGTTTGACTAATAAGTCCCTTTCTAAAAATATAAAATATGTAATAATTACCCTAGGTAATTGTGGAAGACGATTTGGGTTTATGTTTTGGGTGTGGGATTATTATTTTTTTCCATTGTGGTTTTATCTATCATGTTGAGGTGTTAAAAATTAGTTACGCTATGAAATATGTAGGAAGTGATGTGATTGTATACTATAATGAATACAACGTGGGATGATGGACAATGTGATGCATTGAGGTTGTGGGATGATGGACAACGTGGGATGATGGAAAATGTGATGCATTAGGTAGGCTATGAAATAAGGCTTGGTAAATGAAACAAAATGTTGATGGTGGATGTGTGATTATGTGGTGGTGGTTGTGTTTGTTATGTTAGTGGTAGTGTATCATGGTTTTACTATTTGTTATCCATGGGTTGAATTGTGATTGTGACAGTTGATGTGTGGTATTTGGTACTGATGTAGTGTGTGGTTGTTTTGATGATGTAAACCCACAGGTTGCTAATTGTGTGTTATGAACATACCAAGTATATTTTAAAATTTTCATACACTCCCTATCCATGTAAGATATCACTACCAATACATAAAGGTGTGGATTTCCATGTGTTTTCCTCAATATCCTAGATAGGGGTGACACAAATGGCTAGCTACACCCTCCCCCTCTCTTTCTTTATTTGAATTGATAATGGTTTGTGATGGAAATTACCTATTAGTGACGTGGTTTCCTATGAGTCTTTAAAAAGTAAGTGTTGTGTTGGTCCATGTGTGCATGAGTGAGATGCGATGTGACATGATGTATAGCCTAGGTGTCTTTGTGTGAGATTTAATGATGTGTGATTTGATATGTGGTGGGGGTTATGTGTGGTATGAAGTGACAATGTGGTTTATTTCCTTCATATCTATGATTCCATGCTGTTGCGGTTCTTTTTTTGTGGTTATGTTATGTGTTTCCTATATTTCTACATGCAATATGTAATGTGATGTGATTGGTGAACTAGGTGTTTATGGGAATGATGTGATGATATGTTATGTGTTGACCATGTGTCTCTAGGTGGGATGTGATGTGATTTGATGTTAATTGTATATATGTGATGAGAGTATATAGACATAAATATTAGGGAATTATAATGGAAAATTAGTGCGGATTCAAGAACTATCCCCACTCATTTTCATGAGCATGATGCTATATTATTCTATTGGATGTGTGATTTTGTGACTGATACATGGGGAGTGTGGGATTTGTTTGAGTATTGGTACATTCTCTTTTTGGTTCTATTATATATTCACTGATACGTTTGAATTATATTTTTATATATTCACAGGAGGCCTTGGTTATGTCAATATAGAGTATACTAGTTATGCTCCCCTATTTATATATATAATATTATTGATGGTTTCATGGTGGACATTTGGGACCTATTTAGATATTACAATCTATGTTGGTCATATTATTGAGTCACAGATGTAAAATTATCATTTTGATATTTAATTTGGAGACTTATATAAGTATTATTTTTTTCATTATTCATGCATTTTGGTATGGTTTTCTGTTTACCATTATTTTGTAGGATGGAATTATTTTGTGGTTGTTAATTCAATATCCTAATATGCTTTCATTTTTATAGTGTAATTCCTTCCATACAATGAAATTTTTTTCCTCGATGCATGTATAAAACTACTTTCCTACTCAATACGGGACTCATTGGTTATTATATATCTCACATCATTTTGGAATTTGTGGTAAGGAGGGGTTCTAAAAAATAATCACACCCCATTAGACAAATGACTGTCATAAGGATAACAATTATTCCGAACTTCAATTTATAAATAACAACACAGTGGAGAATCCTATCCTCAAAAAAGAAATGAAAAATTTAAAGGTAATGTGAAGATTGCTTTTATGGTGGTGGGGTATAATAGATTTTCTGAGATAAAGGGAAGTGTATCTTAAAAATTATCATTCTCTTATAGATATCCCACGTTATAAATAACAATGAATGTTATTTCACTATTAGAAAATTCTTAAAGAAATAAATACGCTTATTGGTTTCTATAGCTAATCATGATGTCTGATTTCATGTATCATTTTTTTAATTAGACCAAGGTTTGATTTGATTTAGTTTCTTACAAAATTATAACTACTATGAATGAAACTCTATAGGTTATCAACCGGAAGGATCAAAATACATCAAATATTCACATTGGTCAATAACAGATTATAGTAAATATTTTTCATTGTACATCCTTTTTATTATTTCATTTCATTATCCTCATACACATTACATATATGTATATTAATTTATGGGGGATTTATCTCAATTAAATTCCTATTCAAATACTATTTAGATTATTATTAGTTATTTCTAATATATTATATGTCAATAAGAAAATATGGAGGAGAATTTCCACGAGGATGCCTCCTTTGTGATCCATGATTTCATTGAAAAGTGATAACTTCATGAAATCACATTGGTAGGTGATAAATTCACATGGTCATGATTCAATGCTAATGGATAAAAACCAACAAGACTTATATTGCTCCAAATCACTTAGAGTTGGTGAATTCATCACTACCTATCTTATAAATCTATCTTGAGGATTCACATCATCCAATCACACATACATATCTCTATCACAACCATGTGTATGTATAATCCCACAACTACCTGATCAAATAATGTTTTATGGTCCATGTGTATTGTATAGAGTCGATATGGAAGGATTTTCATGTGGGATAATGGTATGTCATTTTAAAAATTATTTTAGTTATTAAAAATATATCTATTAACTATAAGGTACTATGATAAATAGAGTCTCTCTAACATAGATAGTGAAGTCAAGCTGTTAGAGGATGACCTATTAGAAACCCAGAACATATCTCTTACATAGTATCAATCTCTAGAAGAGGAATTACTCCTATAACATAAGATGAATTCTCTTTTAAAATACTTGTTGGGTATTCCTAAGGATAAAATTTCCCTACAATGGTTAAATGAAGGTGATATAATTTCTATATTTTTTCACATGATATATCAAAAAGTATTTATATGATATCCCTCTTGATAGAGTCCATTATCATGTAGATAATTATATTGGAAATTATTTGGTTATATATTTTACTCATATAATTAATAATTACTACTATAAAAATGATCTCATTTTAGATTTCTTGATTTACTAAATGATTTATTGATGAAATTTTTTTTTGGAATGTCATCCACTTAGATGAAGAAATCAAAGCTCATTTTTTCTCCAACAATATTAATAGTTCTTCTAGACCAAATAGATTCTCTAAAAAAGATTTATGAATTATTATCATATTTTTAATTCGTATATCTCAATGGATATAATAAATTCTTATATGGGGACTAATTTACCTTTGGGGATAACTAGAAATTCATCAATCATATTCCAATGGATTATTACAAATCGGATTTCAGAGATTATGGTATAATTATTTTTTGGAATGCCCATTATAAAAATATAAGAATTATTTCTTCAACAATTCATGGGGTTTTAGAAATCAATTTTATCTCCCATAATCAATTATGAATAATTCTTATTATGAAGATACAAAATTGAATTTTCTCTACCTCAGAGTGTTAATTTCAATCTAAAATGTTTGATTAATGAAATAAAGCCCTCAAGATGGAGATTATATCCATCTATTTTTTGGACGAGTAGGGATTGAACAAGTCTTTTTATAATATATTTTCATGAATAATGACACTATTTCAGGATAAGATATTATATATATTAAGTCAATAGTCATATATGTTAATGTAATGTGATATGGTAATGAAAGACAATTCATTAACAATTTCATTGTACAACAACAAGCTTTCCAAATATTTACATGGGAGATACCCTATTTTAGAATGTTGGTAATACAATTTATACTGATAAAATTAATGAAAAATTACCTTACATATGATTTATTATAAAGGAATATCCCCAATAATAATATTCTAGTTTCATCATTGTAAAATCATTCATTTATTCAATGTCATTATACTTTATTAATCTATATCAATGCCATTTCAAACATAAAAAAATTTGGAATATCAATATTAGATTTTTTTTGGTTTCTCTATATCAATGATACAATAATCATTACTCTTTCCTAGAAAATACACTAATCCCATGAATATTGGTATATTATTGTTGAAATGTATAATATTTTTAATACAACCTTCATTAATATCTATATCGAGAATGCTATTTTTTCCACTAGTGATGAAACTTCCTTCTTTAGATATATGATTAAGAAAATTCATTATATAGTTATATATTACATTTTGAGAATGTTATTTTGGAAATACATCATGAGATATTTTATGAGGTCATGTGTCACTCTAGTTGTATTCCTTATGGTACTCGTCCCTAAACTACTGTCACTCGAGATAGTTGAAAAAATCATTTTGTTTCCCCACATGACCTCCCCTATCTGTTTGGTTATCTATCAATCAAAAAATATATGGAATCCATTCCATAGTTGGGTTCTATTATACCATGTGATATGATGAAACATGTCCAAAATTACAATATTCTTATGAGTATAAGAAAATCTGTTTCCATTCACATTTTGGTATCCAAAACATTGTGGAATACTAAAAGTGTTTTTGGTGATATTAAAAATCCTCGAAAATAGAGGGGTATATTTTGAAATATATAAAGTCCATCATCAAGAAAAATATTTGTTTTAAAGATATGTAATAATTTATTACCCATTTATTATATATTTAAGACTTCATATATACAGGTTTAATTAATTTTTGTTTTTCATTGTAATAGTGATGAATATTGTTAGGATATATTCTTATATTATGAACATATAATTTTTATCTAGGTGTACCTTTTTTTGTTATTTCACTATGATGATGAGAATTATATTGGATTATATGATTTTATAGATTTCTTCTTCAGCTTAATTATTAATGATCAACATTAAAATTTATTACCTATCGTTATTTAATAAAAAATGTTTCACAGTTGTAATGAAATAAATTGGTGATTATTTGGAGGAATATTCCATGGCCCTCATAAAAATAATTACTTATTCATAAAGGATATTAGGAAGGGATCTAATCATCATGTTTGTAATATTCATAACTCAATGGAAGAGCTTTTATCTAAAAGGATAACTAGGGTATCTAGAATCCCTATGAAACAAATCATATATATGGACAGTTGGGTGACCATTAAATAGTCCTCATAGAATATATTTTTTGAGTAAGTGAAACCTTGGATACACCTATACATTATAGGTCTTAATGTATTTTCTAAACCATTAGAGGATTTATTAACTAGATTTAATGATTTTTTTGAAACATCATTTCTGTCAATTATAATATTTTTTGTATTATCATCTTCATTAGGTTTCTAAATTATAAGGGATGAAATAAAATATGGTTTTAATGTAAAATTATATTGGTTGTAAATATTGTTAATGTAAATTTGATTAGTGTTTTGGGTCATTATAATTATAGTTTATTGTAAATTATCACAATTGATGGTATCAAAAAATGAAGTCTCTAAAATCCATAATGAATGGAATATATTTGTGGATTATCTCTAAAAGGATGGTATATAAGAGTGGTTATATATACAGTCATGTAATATTTTTGATCATTTTATACATTTTTATGTTTCAAATATCGTTTACATTTTCTATATAATCATTTAGATCTGAATATTTTAACAATATATCCCCTTTGTTATTATAATTTAAGGGGTATAGGTATCATTTCTGTTATCCATTATTAGAATGATACACTAATAGGAAGGTCTGGAATAATACTAAAATTATTCATCACATTAATCTCTCTTATTTTGTTAGTTCTAAAGTCTTTAAGGGGAATACTACATGTTTATATTTTATTACATTGATGAAAAAAATCATTTCTTTTTTTGTATCACAATTCAATTATAAATGGTTGTCAATAAATGGTTTTTGGTTTGGAAAATCACATCCCATGTTTAAGGATTTTATTTCTAACAATATTATGGACACTCATTTTTCATCTGGGTGTCAGTTTGGATGCATGAATAATACTATGGAAAAATTTAAAATCATTAATCCTCATTGTAATGTTGTTATTTGTTGGAATTGCTTCATTCCAAAATATATTAATAGGATACCACATATAATATCATGGACAAAATATATTGTTGAAGGATCTTCCCATCATGGTCCTAGACATGTAGGATGAGGTGATGTCTTTAAAACTAGTATGTTACTTATTAAGGGAAGCATTCTGAATTTCTCTATTACCATTATGATCATTAAGTAGAGCTCTTTGATGTTATTTATAAAATCATCTGCGATAATAATTTTTATGGGGATATATTTGGATCTAATGTGATTAAATATTTTAAATTAATAACCTTTGTAATTGTTACAATTATTCTCTTCAAAAAAACTAAATGAATCAATGGATTGTTTGACCTACCATGAGATAATTCATTATGTGCCTATATATATTTATATGGATGAATAAATGGTTGTTAACTCCTTATTTAAGCATGATTTTATTGATATAATCCCACATTGGACTTACAATCTATGTGATTATTATTTATATCATTTTCATATTTCAAAATTTCATGGGGATGAATAGACACACAATTAACCACCCTTATTTCAACACACTTCCTTTAGTTTATAAAATTTGATGGTAATGATTCATTTTTGGGTCCTGTGATTTTAGCGAAAATAATTTAGTTGAAATGGGGATTTATGGTCTATTTGTTAAAGGGAAAAAAATTACTAGAAATGAAGTGCCTATAGGGTCACCCAATCAATTGAATTCCAAGGGTAATAATTAAAAGAGGCCCTTCAAGGGACAAAATCAGTGGCCTTTAGGTAATCTAATCATGTATATTGAAGGTAAAATAATCATTTATGGCATTTTTATATAATTATAAAGGGAATTCAGGACCTCCAATCCAGGAGACTATATGTTATGTCAATGAAAATCCTTTGGTTTATATATTTTAGAAAAATTTTATAATTTGTGCCTTTCTATCCTGATGAAAAGTGGTTATGTTATAATCATTCAAGACAATGTATTAGTTGTTTATGGTTTGTAATCCCCTCTAAATGATATATAATAACAATATTATTATTAATCATCATTATCATTATAACTATTAGCATTATAAATAGTTCAAGAATGTTGGGGCCTTAATGGTACCATCCCCTATCCTGATATGTACGAGGTTGAGGGTTCAACACACAATTAAAAAATAGTTGGGGGTTCATATCATTACAATAGAACTATAAATGCACTATAGTAGATAATTACAGTAGAACTATACTAGTAGTGGACAATATGATGTATTATTTCAGTCACAAACTATAGATGGTAGGGCACCGTAGGACTTGTACTATTACCTGAGGTGGGACATCAGGTAACCTTTAATGGGAATTTAAGCCACATGAGGATCGAAACTAATTACATATCTGGACTGTTGGACCACTTCATCATAACATAACTTTTAGGACATAAAATATTCTAATCTTATTATAGTTAGTGTATAAAATCCCAATCATTACATACATTGATATAACATCATTTTTATGAATATTTATTATATGTACCAAATAAAAATGTATTTTTTCTCGAAAGGATTAGTTTATAAAGTGAAAAAAATTAAAAAAATTATTTAATTAAAACATACATCAAATATAACATCTTTCACTAAATAATTTACCCTTCCAAACTCATCATACTTTGTACCCCACTTTATAACCGGGGGAAGTTTTAATTTATAAGAAGGTGTGACATCAGGTGCTCAGTAACGGTAATTATCGGAGACGTCAATTAATGATTATGTATAAGAATATACCGAGATTAAGGGTATTACAATATGTGATTATAAATATAATATCCTAACCAATAAATCATATCTTGTATTCCATAGTCATGAAATATAACATTATATTTTAAAAATATAGGAGATCCAGAAAAATAATTACCCATGTTCCATTTGTTCATATCATGTTAATATCAACATTTCTTAAAATTGTGACACCATCATAGGAACAAAAACAATATCATTTGTCAATATGAACTATAGAGAACATAATATCATAGCTGACAAGGAATCACCACGTGTTTCTCAAATCAAAGAGGAATATGAATCATATCTTGTTTCCTCTATCATAGTATATCATTTATCACCATCCATTACCCATATCATATTAGATAAGTCATTGATTCCTTTTTCCCTCTTGAATTGAGAACGTGAGATATTTTACAACAAATATATAATGAGATATAAATATTTACTAAATGAATTATATGGATACAACAAACCCAACAATTACATAGTAAAAATTATATATATGTGTTCCATGGTTTCACAACCCATTTATCATATCAGAATATCATAAAATAAGTAACTTAAATGGGTTTCATAAATATCTCATAATAACTTAATAACCCAATGTGCAGTAAATTGGTTTCATAGAACTGTTTTAATAATGAGTAATCAATAAATTTTTACAACAACTTTATATTATATCCCCTGTGAAACAAAACAATATTGAAAGGGTGTAAACATAGATAGATAATACCTTTAAAAGATCATTTGAACCATTCTTTGATGAAATGTGAGAAATATACATTTATTTCGATAAAAATTAAAATTTAATTCCCCAAGAATAAATGTAATATATTATTGATTGAAAATAAACATTGAAACCTATATAATAATCTATAAAATAATCCACAGACATAAAAGTATAAAAATTTATTCATGTCTCGTATATTTAATTAAAACATTCATTTCAAAATTTTGTAAAAAGTATAAAATGACATTTTGGGAAACTATATAAAAACATTCCATATTTGGAAATATTATATAATTTGATGGGTATTATAAATAAAATTTTTAAAACATTATAATTAAACATACAAATTTCTCTAATATAATTTTAATACAATTGAAATGGGTGAAAAATTCTATCAACCCGTGAGAATGTAATGATAAAATTTCCTTAAATGAAATTTATCGATAATATTATGTTCCAAAGACAAAATAATTGTACTACTAATTGATATTTTGAGAAGTAAGCGAAGATAAATATTATAAATAATTTTAAAAGGGAACTTCTATATATTTTTCCTTAAGAATAATTTCGCATATAAAATCCTAAAAATAAACGAGTTTGTAAAATATAGCCTTACTGCACTGGAAATTAATTAATGAATATAATATTTACTAGATAAAATTAGATGGATTTTTAAATCGAAATAATTTTCATGTTTTATATTAACCTCAAAAAACATTTTAATGGTGAATATGGGATTTTTTTCATAGAAATAAAATTTAAAAGAGACACTCTTTCCACATTAGTAACATTCAAATAAAAACATTGGTTGAAATAATTTGAATTTCCACATTAAATAAAGTTAAATAATAAGGATATATGATATATACTTTAATATAGGATATCTATACAAATCATCAACAAAAACAGGGGTTTTAAACAAACATGCCTCAATAGAACAACACATAAGCAATGAAACCTTACCTAATGTCACATCATTTTGCATCCATGTTCAGTTCACGAAAGGAATGAGTGACAATGTAGTTGATCTTCTTAAGTGATGCAAGAAGGATCATCCAACATGTAGAATGCGGCCAGGCAAGGTGCACCACACCTTTCTAAATAGCGTAAACAATATTGGTCGAATCACTTTCCGTCCAAATATTGTTCCAAATTCTTTTCTTGGAAATATCAACTTGGATCAAAATAATAATTTTCACTTCCTGAGAAGAGGAATTACCACATCTACCAAAAAAACCATCTATGGAAATGACATAGAAAATTGATAAAAATGGAACCACAACCCGTAGGTCCCAGGATGCATTTGGAGGCTCCATTAACATTAAAATTGATCATGCCTTGGAATAGGTCTTTCTAGAACACCTCAAAAGTGTGTTGCAGTTGTCTTTAAAGACTATTAATCTGATGTCGATGAAAAATATCAGTGCCTTCAACATTGTTTTCATAATAATCTTTTTGAATCGTGGAAGCATCTCTTATGGAAATGAGAATCCTTATCCCACATTCATTAATATTGAACGAGTAATTTTTTGGATAATAGAAATTCTATCATACCATCTCACATGAACAAGATCAGTAATATTTGGTAATAAATGATTATTTATTTTTTAAGAGGTTTTGATATCCATAGAACACTTTTATTAGGCACTGATTGAGTCAAGGATTACCCATCTGTATTAAAAAATATTATTAATGTAATTCCAGAGGTCTGAAGTCATGGAAAAATAATGAAACAGAGGGTTTGTATATTCTATTTTCTGGTGACAAAAATTACACTTTGAGAAATGTTGGACCCTAAATGACTGAATAAAACTAGTTGTGGGGAAATATTTTTAAAAATATCCCAAAAAAAAAAGAAAATTTTGATGGTTTAATCCATTGTTTATTGATGGATTCCTACCAACTAAAATTATGATAAGAATCTGAAAAATTTAGCATGTAAAAACAATTGGAATCAAGGATACCATTGTGTGCAAGATCCCAAATAAAGAAGCCATCAGAATTTGAGTATGAATAATTTTCAATAAACTGAATAATCATATTCGGAATGTTAGTGTTTCAATATTGAAAGATATCCTTTATAGTATATAAAGTGTTTTCTAGAAGGTAATTATGAGTAAACATATAGATTATTTTGGTTCCAGTCCAATTGTCCAACAAAAAATACATGTTATAATTAGTGTTAACCATCCACATATAGTTATTCATGATGTTGTAAAAGAATGTATAAGGGATTGAAATATAGAGGAGTTAATTCAATTTTAATTTCCATTATTTAACATCGTATGTAATCCTTTTGTATGAAAATAAATATAGTCATAATTTTTATGAATCAACTTCTGTGACAGTATATCTTGAAGGGTCTCATTATATAATTTAAAAATTTTAAGGCCAACACCACACTTCTCTATAGGTTTTTAATAAGTATCCCAAGGAACCATGACAAGCTTTCTTTCTATAATACTGCCACTCCAAAAAAAAAATTTAAGCATATATTTATTTTCTTAAGGAGACCTTTTTCAATTTTTAAACCATCAGTGATTTGATCATTTTTGAGACAATTGAAGATTTCTCAAGAAAAATCATGATATCCATATATAAGTATTTAACCATCTAGTATGATAGTTGATTAATTAGTTCATTAACCATTATGGAAAAGTATGTGTATTTAGGCCTTCACAAAAAAATAGAAATTCAAAGATAGGTAAAGGGGAAGGAACCTTCTTTGATGCCTAAAATATTGATGAGGTTATTTTTTCTAGTAGATGAAAACAATTTTCCAAATAACACAGTGGATTTTCTCCAACATATACATTGATCATATATTTATAAAAAATGGGACAAATCAATTTATATATTTTTATATACATTTTATACCTTTATAAATATAATATTATCTCATCGGCATTTATTGTTTGAGTAAGGACATTTAGATTTCTAGCATCCTATATGGGTTTAAGATTATTTTGGTCAACAAGGTGAGTGATCAATCAACTTCAATAATATTCATAAATATAAAATAGAATTGATGATAAGGGATATCCTTGTCTAACTCCCCTAATTAATTTAAATTAGGCCTAAGGGGAACTATTTACAAAGATTTGGATGAAAGACGATTTAAATAAAGAGATTTTCTTACATGAAATAGTATCATTAAACCTAAAGGACTAACTGAATTTGGATATGAAACACATATTAATGGTGTCAAAAACTTTCATAATGTAATGTTTAATGGAAATATTACCCTATCTTTTATCTTTGTTTTATGATTTGGTACATTCTGATTCGTGGAAAATGCAGTCTTGAATAGACCTTCCCCTGATGAAACCAAATTTATTCGAAGAATCATTATTATTACATATAACAACACATCTACTAGAAAGAAGTTTAGCAATGATTTTATAAAGGTAAATAACAAGAGAAATAGGCCGAAAGTTGCTAATATTAGAGGCATTTTCCATATTAGGAATTAATGAAATAAATTGATCATTAATATTGTGGGGTGGGGAGAATACTATTTGAAAAGAAGGATTTTAAAAGTTGGCTAACATATATGGGAATGACCTCCCAGTGATTTTGGAAAAACCAATTATTAAAACAATCTGGACCTAGGAAACTATCAGGATTAACACTAAAAATGGTACCTTTGATTTCATTGTCAAGAGTGGTGATTAATAAATAATCATTATCTTACTCATTCACAGTGATTGGAATAATTTCATGAATGAGTTCCTTGTTGAAATTAGGGTCATTGAAAATATTTTCAATGTAAGAAACTACAAGCCTAGAAATAGCCAACTCATAGTTAAAGAGGATGTCTTCATCCCAAATCAAAGTGACAGATCAGGAAACTTTTCTAATTCTTTGAAGAGATTTATAATACTAAGTGTTACTATCACCATCTGAAATCCGTTTATTTTTAAAAATTTGTTTGTGTATGTTTTCTTTAAAACAATGAAGAGAGTTACATTTTGTTTAAGTGTGGATTCATTTTTGGGGGTCTTATGAGAAATCAGAATTTGTGGTATTATTTATAATATGGATATATTTATTCTCAAGAGAGGATATTTCCTTCTCAATTTGTTTAGTTTTATATTTTCACCTACCTTTAAGGAACTGTTTGAGGTGTTTTATCTTGGAGAAATTGGAAAAATCATCATAGTGTTGACTCATACACTCCCAACAATTTTTTATAATGTTTGAGCATCCCAAATCATAGTACCAAGCATTATTATATCTAATGGAAAAAAGGTGTTTAATACTTTTGGTGAAAATACAAACAAGGAGGGGGTTATGATAAGAATTATGTATAGGTAAGGTTATGCTATCAATGTTTTCCCAATTTTCATGAGCATGGGAGTTCGTGAAATCCCTATCCATTTTAATTATAACTACCCACTTGAATTTTCTTCTATACCATTTGCACATAGAACCCATGGGGTTAATTTTGACAATTTTATAATCTTCAATAGAAGCTCTAAATTCTGTTGAATAGATGGAAGAGTGAGACAGTCAAATTTCTATAATAGAATTAAGAATCACATTAATGTCACCGAACACAAACCCGAGGTCTTTAATATGGTTAGCTATAACAAAAAGATCATGCCAAAGAGATCTTCGATCGTGATATATATTCATGGAACAAATCACGGTACAAAAAAATATACTTGTCGTTATAGAAAAAATCACAAAAACATTTGTTTTGATATAACAGAAACATTAACATTGAGCATCCAATGTTGATAGAGGACCCAGAGTCTTTCAACAACAATACCATCATTAAAATAACCTAAAAAATAAAAAAAATATGAATAAATTTAAAACAAAAGTTGATTTTATGATCAGCAATAGAAAAAATATTTTGAATGTGAGTCATTAGAAATATTTTAAGAACATTAAGATTATCATGGTTTGAAATTCCCTTAAAATTCCACAATAAAATATTCATTAGACCCTGGTTTTGGGATTTGAAACCCCTTTTATGAACCACCCGAACATTTTTCCCTCTTTGATCTTCTGACATTTTTTGAGGATTTTGGAATGAGTTTATTTCCTTGTTTACTCATAGGAGATATAAAAGATTTGTTAGCAATATCCATATTAATAATAAAATGATTCGTTTCATGTGTTTTAGCATTCAGTGGGGTCTCCATGAGACTACCCCTTGAAGACATTAAATTGGAATGTCATGATTCTAAAAATTGAATAATTTTTTATAATCAAATTAATATAAGTGCATGTAATAAATTAAAATATAAATAAAAAACACATTGACAAATATATTTTAATTAAATTCATTTATAATCCAAAAATTTATCTTATAAAAAATCATTTATTATGAAAATTAATGTTTAACTAATTTGGTTATATCTAATTAAATGAAACTTATGATAATTTATTGTCAAATTAAAATCATATGACATTTTTTAATTACTCTATATAATGTCATGAATTTTGTTTTCTATAATAATATTTTGTTTTTAATTATTAACATAATTTATTTTTTGGAAAATCCCAAAAGTCACCCTAATCTAAAATTAAATTTTTTTTTTAAAAAATGTTATTAATTTAAAAATATTCAAAAATATTATAATATATTTATAATTGTTTGAAAAAAATAAATAAAAGAATGAGTTTTAAAAAAAATTGAATCACAAAATGACTTTATTTTAATTGATTGCATTTTAAATAAGAATTATTTGAAAAATATGAATCGTATAAAAATTTATACATATTTTTTTAGTTTTATATTCATATTCCATCTACCAATTTAGGTCCTATGTTAAAAGTGTCACATAATAATACTTTTCTAGAATATATCAGCTCTCTTAATGATTTTTTTTATTGTTCATAAATCTACTAGGAATAATATTTTTTTAAATGGTCATTAGTGTTTCTATATTTTGATGAACATTATTTAAAAAACCCACATAGTAATAAAGGAAAATAAAACTTCCATTGATATGGAAAGTGGATAGCATCTATGTTTCCTAAATTGACATGTAATCAATGAGAGAAATGGATTTCTGGTTTTCTATAGTGAAATATAACAGAATTCATGTTCCCTCATATTTTAAAATATTTTCCAATATTTTGGAATTAGCTAGCCGAGATGTGGTTAAAATTTTGTCTCTAATGAATTTGAATACTAGATCTACTCCCTTATTCATCGATCCTTCACCATCTGTGGAGTTCCATGACTCCCTTCCCATGTCCATTTCTCTGAATTCTCTTTTATGTATTATTTTTTTACAATTCCAATATACTTGATAGTCCTTCTTCCTAGATATTTTTCATGTTTCTATGTTGGTGATGGTGGATGGTTCTAATATGTTACTAGAGTTTCTAGCATCATCCTTTGAAGAAACACTTTCATGAAACATGTGGACCCTCATGGAGCTATTGGTCTCCATGAAACCATCTCTTACAGTCTTCAAATATTTTGTGGACTCTGAGTGATTCCATGATCTAGATAAAATTTCTACTTTCCATCGGAACACCTTATTCTTGATCTTATTATCTAAATCACACTTCATCCAAACAAGATGAAAATCCCCTTGTTTCATTGATTGATGTCACATCATCCTAGAATAGTGGAAGATCTATGTCCACAAGGAGAGGTAGATCTCCTTTGCTACTATATGGATCATCCTTAAAGGGCATCTACTTCTATTTCAGAAATATGCTTTCCTTAAATCCAGTAGAGACTTTTTAATTGGATTTCATTATGAGGATTAATGTACTTGATATTGAGAAGATTCTATGTTGGCTCGTATTTGTGTGGATTTGGACATCTATCTTATTCGTCTAGACATGATATCATTGAAGGTGCTGGAGTCTATTGTCTGTAACTGAGGTATGATCTATCATGTATTACCTAGGATAAAATTCCACAAAACACCACAAATCTCATGGAAGCCAAATCTAATCCACCTTCTCATGCATGTGAGCCTCTCCACCACCCTTCCACTTTTCATGATGTTTCAACATTCTTGGAATTAATTTCTTATGCGCCACTGCATCCCCGTCCCTTGATAACTGGTTTTGTCAGCCGTTTCTATACTCATTACCAGGGTTGCATGGTGGAATTATTCTAAGGAAATCCTACCAGACACTTAGATCCCCCAGAACAAAATTTCCCTCTACCCGAGTCTTCCCCTAGTACAACAGTTGTACACTAGAACTCTATGGTAGTTTTTCATGGGTCTTTTCGTCCCCTACTATTATTTCTCATCCTAAGGCTGATATGAAAATGGCCCAACACAAAAAACATGGAACCCTAGAATCCCTGAAAACTATATTGAAATGATTACCACTTCATTCTCCACCAGGTAATGTGATATGGCTGACCCTAAACACGAATCCAATCATTAACTCTTCAACAAAAATCCCCTCTTCTCCAAGTTCTGTCATAGCATGCGATCAACATAAAAACATATTCGAGATTGTTATTCATCCCACCCAAAAGATTCAATGGTTCTTGGGGAAATGTGGAGCCTCATTCATATCAATGATACCTATTCATATTTTGAACACCCACTTCCTAGGTGCTTATATTAAAACTGACATCATCGCTTCATAGATCAAAAAGAACAATGATTAAATTGTAATCATACTAGTACAAAAGTAACGTCACGCTAAAATAAACAAGTTAACTCATAGAATCGTCCAACATACTTACATAAAAAAATTCCCTATTAGCAGTAATATATAGACATTTTAGAATAGTGATATCATAGAGGATCTGGTTTATGTGGGTGATCAATTTATTATAATGACTGTGATGAATAGATTGAGGACTATATTTGTATCTGTTGATTATGGAAGCTTATATGCACAAAGAGGAGAACTATTGTTTCATGATCATTTTTATTTTGATTATATGGAATCACTGTGGATCATTGGTAAAGATTTAAACATTATCAAAGATCCAGATGAGAATAAAGAAGGGGTGCCTTTCCTATAAATTCTTATATGGGTTTTATCTAATTTATGGTGGACAATGGACTACTGGATATGGGAAATTAGTGTTACCATTTACCATGGTGTAATAACCAAATAGGTAGCACACACTATTGTATTCTTTATAATTGATTCAAATAAAGAATTCATCCATCACATTGTTCACCAATGCCATGTTAAATCATTTTGTACATAGTATTTATAACCTCTCACAATTATTTGTATCATTAAAACTCATGTAAGAAACTCATGAATGATTCCGGTTTTATAATCAATGGACCTATATAACTAGCAATCAGTATCATCTAACTTAATTATCAGAGAACCGACCAAGGGCTACATATTAGTAGCAATTCATAACAAGTTGAGGTGGCTTAAAAAGGGATAAAATTTTAGGCTAAGGACCTCCCGCCTATCGATCATAATGTCTATGTTCAAAAACATGATATTGACCATCTGGAATCCATCATAGAGAAGGACAGGATGACCCAGTGTTTGAAGACATCTCTATCAAGAATAAAAGAAAAGCATAAATGACACTTAATCATTAACATAAGGAATGAGCGAGCCCGAGTAAAAAATGGTTACACAAGGGAGACAAGAATAGTGCATATATAAATGCCTACATAAGCGAAAAAAACGTGAAAACCCCAATATTATGCTTGATAATGGAACATACTTGGATGATAGAGATGTAGTTTGGGGAATGGAACAACATTTTTTCAAAGATCTCCTTATAGGTACAAACCTGAATAATCCATGTGGATATCTGGGATGAAATTCATATCATTTGGATGTGATTCCCAACCTAGTCTCTGATCAGGACAATGCACTACTGAAATAAATTCCAAACTAGAAGTAAATCCATGATTCCATAACAAACATAAAACATAAGAGTGTGTTCGCCCCCAAAAACATCCTAAGCTCATTTTACCGGGGCTCTTGGGTTATTTTCAAGAGGGACATTGTTAAGTCTACACATGAATTATTCATGGAGGAACCCTCATGCGGGATTCCTATGATACCAAAATTGAGCTCATAGTAAAGATCAAAGACCCATCCTCTCCACAAAATATTACACTGGTGAGAAACTCAAATTTTTCCTATAATATTTTGGAAAGCTACATCAACATGAGGAAGTCCAGGAACATCCTCAATCATATCTCAATTGGAAATCATTTCCTTGTAAATGTTTGATCAATACAATGAGCTATATTTCAATCTAATGAAATGCTGAGTGACATCAACATCAAGACTCACGAGTCAAAAAAAGGTTATCACTCTTGACATGAATAAGGATTGCGATATAATTAAATGTGGTTTCATCAACATTGTTTTAATGTGTATGGGTATCTCTACCTAGGCCTCTACCCTCATCATAAGATGTTTTATCTACTCATGGATGGTTGTATCATTCATTGAGAGGATTCATGGTTTCTTTAAGGAAGCTCATGGATTACGGTAAGGAGACCCAATATACTAATCATCTTCATTTTCATGCAGGATAACCAATCTCTCATTATCAATAAATGAATTTATAATGGATAAATTCTTACTAATAATATAAAAATGAATCTCCCTTCCATTTCACATTAATGTTTCTAGATGAAAACATCATTTTCATTAATTTCATCATGATATCTCTTTTAGGGATCAAACATATCCTTGAATAATACTATTTCTGGGGTGGCCAGTTTACTAATATATCAAATAGTATCCTCAATATATCAAACATACATACTTCATGTCAAGCTACTTCACTATGAAGTAGAATGGATATTCATAGAGGATCACTCCCAAGGGAATACCTCACAACTCTGATATCCTCATCTTGACTACACATCCATTAATATGATTATATAGTGATCAAGGTAACATGACGGGTTCTTAATTGGAAAACCCACAACCTATTATATGGGGAATGAATTTCATCTATTAACATTATCATACCATCTATTCCTAACCATGATCTAGCTTCCACCAATCTATCATATGTTGTCATTAGTACCCTTGATAAGATTCTGACTATGTTTATTTTAAATTTTCTTTAAGAAAGTAAGCATAAATGGATCTCATAGGGTGGGATTTTAAGGGGTGGTCCATGAATGATGGATTGATAGGAGGATCTTGGCTATAATTAGCAACTGCATTAATCCAAATATCATGTTGGAAATTGTTGAATAATTCACTATCTTGGGTCAGATCACGGACTATGAATGTGTATAAAATGTTCAATATAGTAGTTCTCATGTGTCTCCCATCAATTCAAATAATTACCCCCTCATTCTATATCTCCAACTGTAGTCTCGTTGGATAGTTGGGGAAGTCGACATCCTCTTCTAGAAACACAATTCTTAAGGATCAATAAATAGTTTATTAGGGATTCATTCCCCGTAAATTTAATTTATGGTGGTAGGTATATATAAGACATTTATCAGGGCTATCCTGGACAAGAACCATAAATATATCATTGATTTAATTGTCATTAATTCGGAACTTGACAAGTGTGTGTTCAGTCATTAGAACATGGGAATATTCAATACAATGTACTTTCGAAGGAACTTGACATCTTAGGACTATAGGGATGGATGTAATTGAAGGATATGGTGAAAAAATTAGAACAAAATATAACATTCTCACTAGTAAGATTAGGAATCAAGTGGTCCCTACAGATGACAATATTAAATATGCGGGATCAACATAGTATCCAAATGACATTTCAGTAAAAACCAACGGTAAGAGAGCACAAACCATATTTTATTTGAAGGAGAGTTGGGTCATGCTGTTTGGAGGTTATTTTGTAAATTTAATACTTTATCCTCTTAGGATAATCTTATCACCCATTTTTTGAGAGATGGTCTTGTGTGATGAATGTTACTATTATAGAAAATATGGAAAGGTCAATTATTAAAAGTGTTGGATTCTTGTTAACGTGGTAGTCTTTGATTAAAGCTCTATATAAGGGGTTTCATTCCACAGGAAGGTCCATCAATATGAGAACAAATAACAAGCTGGTTGATATGGAAAGTCATATCAATTAGTGGTTAGAAGCTCCTTCACAAATATCAATGAAAGTAATAACATCACAAGTTCTTCCTTCCATCACTAGATATTAGGGACTATGGGTGTGTTAGAATCCATCATCCAATGGTTTCATGTTTAATAAGGATTGTTAACACACATTAGGTTTCATGTGAGGAGGAGGGGTTTTTTGTGAAACATAGGGGAGTTTTAATCTTTATTTTATAATATATTATGTTAATGGAAATTATTTATAGGCATGGGTAAACAAAATTCTTGTCGGGTTAACCCTATGTGACTAGTATAATATCAGCCTCACTTGGGTTCATATTGAATCCTTGATTATACATAACTACATACATGGAAAAAACCACACCACATGGTCGATAAAAGACATTACTATACAATTCAGATCTCTCCTAAACAATAATATACTCATAGCCCACATAAGGAGAAATGAAAATAAGGATGCATAACACCTTTCATCAATCGATGATCATGAATCTAATGTCACATGATTATAAATATTTAATTTCCTGAACTCTGAGGGGTGAATTTGATTAGATGGTATTCCCCCAGACTCCATGTAATGACCCAACCCCAGTTACCTAGAGTCGGTGCATTATTACATAACATTGGCATGATACAATGAATCATGTCCTGAAATATTGATCAGTTTTGTAGCCTTGTAATTACTAGATACATTCATAATTTTTACATTAAATCATGAAATAAAAACATCAACAACATTTTTTGCCCTTTTTAACACACTTATATCTTTAGTCTATCCCTACAGGTTAACCATAAAATACATCTTAACATCCTGTGAAAAATAAATCCTAGAAAGGGGTGAGCTCAAGTCCTCTGTAATGATAACAATACAGTGGAAACATTCA
Organism: Viscum album; assembly: GCA_963277665.1. Lineage (NCBI taxonomy): Eukaryota > Viridiplantae > Streptophyta > Magnoliopsida > Santalales > Viscaceae > Viscum > Viscum album. The sequence goes on from OY728157.1 coordinate 539,257,557, forward strand.
TAAATAAGCATTAATATTTAAGGCAATGTAAAAGGCTAAATCAAAAGAATTTTAAACATAAACATAAGCATAATATAGAAAAAGAAAATATCAAATAATTCCATTTACTTTTTCAGATGTATATTCTAATAGTCGAATAATCAAATGGAATATCAATAGCCACTTTCATATTGATGGAATCAATAACGCCAGACCTCAAAACCCCATAGTCAATGCCTTCTTCCAAGACTATAAATAAGATTTTGACAAGGCTTTGTGCCAAGACACTATTTTTTCTAATGAGACCTACCAATGCACAGAGGAGATATAGTGGGCTCCACCCATCAGTTGCAATTTCCAATGAATTCTTCATATAAAAAAGTAGAAACATAACATAAACATTCGTTTTAAAACTTGTATAAAAAATGTCAATACTTTAACCATAACCCATGAATGGTATAAAAATAACACATCCATAGTCAAATATATCACAAAACATTCAATAAATTATGTAAGATTCATATCATAATAAATCAACTTCAAACATGTTTAAAATCCATCAAAGGATGATGAAATAGATGAATACTTTCACATAATGAATCTCGGAAAATATTGACATTGAGGAAATAACCCTTACCTTGCACTTTCCTTTGGTCGAGGGTATGTTTAACCGCGAGTATAAAGACCACTATATGTTTTTAAATTATATAATAACCATAGTATGTTGTTAAATTATATAATAACCATATTCATATTTATTATATGATAATTGATTCATTTATGACTTTATAAGACCCATTTAATAATTATTTCCATGATAAATTATCTTATTGGGTAATAATCACTATCTTTATCATACGTTTTTAACGTGTTATTCTTTATCATATCAATTAGATCCAGATTTAAATACTTCTAGAATATATAAAATTATTTATGTATCATATATATTTAGAATATAAATATTTATAACATATAAATATATGAAATGGAAGGCACTGTTTATGGAGACAGTAGGTCGTACGTACGCATAAACGATATTTCTGTTTTCATATCATATTGAATGGAAGAAAGTGAATAAGATATATGTGAGTAAATAGTTTAATATATATATATATCCAGTAACATAATTATGTCATATATTATATACTTATTAATAATATATATATTGTTATAAACATCGTTGAATGGTGAATGTGGGAATGAATCTCATTGCGTCGTGGAGACAGAAATTCGTACGTACGCACGACCAAAAATATCATTTTATTGATGGTGAAATAGTATATAATTGGATGGTATATAATATTTAAATAATAATTGACATGTTATATTTATTATTTACATTAGTTATACTAATTATTATACCCATCCAGATAATGATGTGTTTGAATAACAAAGTACACCACGATGTGCAGACGGTAAGCCACATGTACGCATGTTTTGTGACTTTTTCATTTATAGGATGGGTAGAATAATGAATATGGTTGTACCATATTTATAATAACATCATAGTATGTAGGAGGTACATGATTTATATTTTTGGTATGGAAACAACAAATAAAGAGGAAGTGGAAAAAGAAAATAACTTGAAAGATGGTGGAGAAATTATTACCTCTTATTGGGGTGCCCCATTTGGAGTTGATGAAAAGGGATCCTTTGGATGGCTTTCTGATCAATGTAAATACTCAAGGATGATTTGAGAGAATTTTGGAGGATATCTGGGTAGGGTTTGGATGAGACAAATGGCTTTGGATGTGTGAAATTAAGAGAAGGGGGATTGCCCTTTTTTAAGAGAGGTGAGGGTCACTTTAGAAAAAGATTGAAATATTATATTATAAATAAATAATTATTGTTTTTATAGTGGCTCAAAAATAATTTATATAGAGGATATGGTGGATATGGGTCGAAAATATCTTAACCAATAGGTCTTATATAGGTTCAGTTCACCATATTGACCTTATATTTTAGATTTAACTCTTAGTTAAATAGTTTGACATTTACCAAGTCTCGTTAAATTTTTATACTATATCATTAATAAACATTGTATAATAAGGAAAGTGAACCCAAAGTGGTTAATTGTTAATATAAATATCCTTATCTGTGTTCTTTGGCCAAACTGTATATTTTTTGGAATATTATAACTACCAATAAAATATTATTTGTTGGTAAAATTAATTTATGTCAATTTTGACATTATTGGGTACATGGTTTTTGTGAATATCATCACAACATGATTACATGAAACAAGATACATTGAAACAAACCTAACATGTTATGTTCACCTATAAAAATGTGTATGTCATATGAACTTTGAAATTATATTTATTTTAATATTTATAGTACCATTAATTTGATTCTTTGATTAATAAGGTAATTTCCGCATCAGCATTTTGTCACAAATAAAATAAATTATATAATGTATAAAAATTATAATTAAAATACCATTAGGTAGGAAATATTTTTATATTTCAAATGAATATTTATATTCAAATTTATATTTTTTGTAACCCAATATTAAAAATACTTTAGTTACTAAACATTGAATTTAAAACTTTAAACTATTCATTAAATAAAATAATAATAAATGTCCTAATATAATCCATGTGGACCTAAAGGATCATATTTTATTCCTATGGCTGGTTTTGATCGAGATACACTTATCCAATAGAATTAGGACATGTGTTAGGGTAATTATAATATCATTTTTACCTTTAATTACCCAATTTACTTTTAACTGTGTTAAATAAAAGTCAAAAGTTACTATTCACCAAAAAATATTTTCATCTTATTGAACCACATTTTACATATTGATATGAACCATTTTTCTCAGATTTTTGAAATTAAACACAAAAAATTGGTAGAATTATGTTTTATGAAAAATCGCAAATGCTCCTATAAAGTGGGTAAAAGACGGTAAAAAGTTCAATAAAAATTTATACATCTAATTTTATAATAAATTGAATCCAATTAATTAACTTATAAATATATAGGTATTATAAATATATATATTTACACAAAATAATTTTAAATAAAATATTTTATTATTTATATAAAATTTCGGTTTTAAACAATAACGCAGTGTTTTTCACTATTCATAAAAATTTAATGTTTTCTGAAGAATACCCAAAATTAATCCCAAGATAATTTTGATATTAAAAATTCAAAAATTATTTCTATTTTACTAAATTCAAATCATATAAATTGCATTAATTAATTAAAAATTAATGTCACAACCCGTCCCATGGGGCTCGTGCCGTGACTTCCCCAATTCCTCCTTCCATAGGCCAGGTGATGGAGACTATCATCGAAAGGCATATTCACTAAAACTGCCATGGAATTGCATTTATAACCTGTAAACTCACATAAACAAGAACACATAATGATACAAACACAAGAAAACTATATAACCCAAAGAATTCTTAAAGTAAAAGAGCCCGAAATATAAGCCCTACAGTAAAGGTACAGGTACAACTCAAATTCAATACAACTGAAGAAAGAGAAGTAAAACTATTGGATCATACTTTGAGGTACTTACCTGATGTCTACGTACATATAGCTTCCTCAACACTCCACATCTGCCAATCTCCTCTATGTACGGACACACTGTATGGTCCACCTCCGGGTACCATCCAGTCCTGGTACTCTCGTCCTTAGTCTGCAGTATCTGTCATCTTCTCCAAAACACAACGAAGTGCGGGCGTAGCCCGTGCAGGGGTGAGGATAATGATACTCAGTTGGGGCCCTGTGACCCTCAAGGTCTCACAAATCCAAAAAGGATAGATCTCAAAGCATGAAGTCAATTGTCAAGCCTACTTAGGTATATACCCATCTCAATCATGAGGAAACATAGGGTCCAACCCTAAATCCCAAAGCTCAACTATTCCACAAAGGAAGGATAACCACAAATGAAAGTACCACACACGTACACCACACAGAATAATACCACCAAGGTATTACCAAAATGGAATGTACCACATAGGTACGAACTCATCTCACATCAAGTATAACTTAAGTTAAGTAGTAGAGATGATTAGGTGTAACTCTTGAATCATCTTAATCTATAAAGAATCTAACCCATGAAGAATATCTGGGATCTGACCCACCCAAGATCGCTAGGAGCTGACCCACCTAGGATGACTAGGTGCTAACCCACACAGGATCAATAAGAGCTGACCCACATAGGATCGCTTGGAGCTGACCCACACAGGATCGCTTGGAGCTGACCCACACAACAATTAGAGGAGATAACCCACACAGGATCTCTAGGAGCTAACCCACATAGTATTTTTAGGAGCTCACCCACACAGGATCACTAGGTGTTGACCCACACAGGATCGTTCTTCATTCTTCTCTTCGCAGCCAGCTACTGGGTTCATGCACTAAGCATGCTCATCTCCAGGAGGATCTACTTCAAAATTCACTAGTCGATACTCCAATTTCTATGAAGTCTGATGAATAAGTATGTCAATGTTCAGCCACATCATAGGGGTTTCAACGCAACCAACGACGCATAAATGGAATGCACGTTCTGTGAGTTATTATCCTTTTAGTCTCAGTGGCATGTTTTGATTCGTGCTTGATCCAACTTAACCATATCTCAACATTACCCAAAACATGAGTGGGGTATACTCAAAGGGGTCGTCTCACTCTAATATTTCCAGCGCCATAGACGTTTCGTCAAATGGAAATCCAGTGCCAATTTTATGGCCCATGTAATGTAATGGTTTGTATCAGGTTCCGGTCCGACACAGTCGGACCGACCCGACCTTGCCCGTGGTGCATCCCAGCCCGTTGGGTGTCCAAGCCCACTGTGTGGTCTAGTAGGCCGCAAGGTCCACAAGGGGTCTTGGAGGCCATTGGGCGGTAGAGACATCAGTTTGACTAGGCCACGAATAGCGGCTCGGCCGCGGGGGTGTCGCGAGGGGGCGGGATGGCTCGGCCGGGAGGGCGGAGGACACGGGGCGACTCGGCTAAGATTTGGGTGTTTTGCGAGGGCACGGTACGGCTCAGCCGAGAGGGCGGAGGCCACAAGGTGTCTCTGAGAGGCTGCGGGCACCACGGGACAGCTCAGCCGAGAGGTGGCGGCCCAGCCGTGGGTAGCGACCCAGCTGTGGACAGCACGAAGGCCAAGGGTGGTGATACCGCAAGGGTCGGAGGTCGCGGTGGTCGCGGGGCATGGAGGTTGCGGGGTGACGGGGGCCGCAGGGCGGCATCGTCACCTTCTTCATGGTTGGGAGTGGTTCCGACCACATTTCTCATGCCCCACCATTGTTCGTATCCATTCCTCCATCATGATCAACAATTAACCACAAGGATTTTGGAGAGGATGTTCCATGTTTGTTTGGCCCACACTCTTTGTGTTAGTGTGGTAGAAAGAGACTATAATTCCTTCTTAAATTATGAAGAATTATCAATAACATAAAGACATAATAATTTTAAACAACCACCCTACAACTATTCTTAAATTTTTATACACAAATAAACACCCACCTTGGATTGTTCATTGATTTTGTAATGGGACAAAAGTAAAAGAAGGCGAAGAGAGTTCCAACGATCGTCGCATCCAAAACCATGCTTCGATGTTGGTCTCACTCGTAGTCCTCTTCCTTGATTTTCATTGAATGTTCTTTGATGGCGTTTTTCGTTGAAGAAGTGAAATCCTCCCATTATTTCTCCTATACCCTGATCCACAAAAATGAAATTTAGCCAAAATGATATGTTTCTCCAATTTAATTGTTGGTACAATTTTAAATTTGGTTAATTAATTACATAGGTTGGCATAATAATGTTAGGGGGGTGGCACCATTTAATAGGGGAAGTTTATGAGGCTGTCCCACACTTATGAGGGAGTTCAAGGGGGTTTAAACCTCGGGTGGTCACCACCACCATAACCTCTCTTTGGAGGTTTGGATCGGTTGTCCCCACCTCCATAACATCGCATTGGAGGTTTTAGTTCAGGTGGTCCCCACCTGTGAAATATCCACATGGGTGGTATCAAAATAAAATAACAATAACGTGTTACACCATTTTATTTTATTTTATTCATTCACGAAAAACAAAAAATCTATCCTTCACTCTTGACCCACTGTGATCGAGGTGAAGGTCTCCTTATATGAATACCGGCACTGCGAGTTCAACGGTGTGCTCATATTTCAATTTAGAGAACCATGTTCAAATTCTATAAATACCAGCTAGCACGTTTACTGAATGCACCCAAACAAAATTCCAAAATTCATTCTGGGAACACCGGGCCTTGGAATCTCTAAACATCAATTTTCTCAAACTCACAAAATTCCCATTTAATTCAAAACATTCATGAAAATTACAGGTCTTTACATTTTCCCCACATCAGGGATTTACGTCGCCGTAATCCACAACCTAAAATAAGGGAACAAGTGGTGGTATTGGGAACACATCTGATCCTCCCACTCCTATGTGCTCTTCTAGAGGTTCCCGTGCTGCTAGCGAACGTGCACCATAGGTATCAAACATCCATGAAGGACTCGCTTCTATCGATCATTAATCTCAACTGGATCCTTCGTAAAAGTCACCCCATCGTCGACGTCCAGCTCTCCATGGTCGATGATGTGGGATGGGGCATGAACGTATCTACTCTACTGGGATACGTGGAAGATGGCATGCACTCGGTGAAACTAAGGTGGAAGAGCTAAGTGGTAAGCCATCTCACAAACTCTGCTGAGGACATGAAAATGTCAGATGAAACTGAGAGATAACTTGCCACCTCTACCAAATCTCTACAATCCTCATTGAGGTGAGAAACGTAGAAAGATTTGGTTACCATCCTCGAACTCCAGAGGACTCCATCTCTTATCAGCATAAGTCTTCTTCCTACTCTATTCAGTCTTCATCCGCTCTTGGATGATATGAAAGATTTTTGTGGTAGCCCATACCATCTCTGGTCCCACTACTGCTGACTCCCTTGGGTCAGTCAAACACAATTGAGATCTACAAGGTTGCACGTACATGGCCTCAAATGGTGCCATCTCAATGGTGTAGTGGTAACTTTTGTTGTATGAAAACACCACCAATGACAAGTGATCCTCCACCCTTCGACAAAAATCGAGGACACAAGAACGTAACATGTCCTCAAGGGTTTGAATGATCTTCTCAATCTGACCATCTTTCTAAGGATGGAAGGCGGTGCTCAAACGAAGTTCTGTCTTGAAAGCCTCCTGCAAACCCTTCCATAGACGAGATGTAAAACATGCATCATGATTGAAGACAATCATCGAGCTTACTCCATGTAGCCACACATTATCCTGCACATAGAGGCATCCCATGCTCTATATAGGACCCTGCTCTCTGATCAGCATGAATTGGGCCAACATGGTGAGTCAGTCGACGATATCCCAAATCGAGTCATGTCCTAGGGATTTACGTGGAATTCATGTCATGAATTCTGTGGAAATCACATCCCACGTCTACTCTAGGACCTCTAAATGCTGAACCAGGCCTACTAATACCTAGTGCTCAGCCTTCACTTGCTAACAATTGAGGCTCCGAGAGACAAACTATTGAACTTCTTTCTCCATTCCCATCCACTATTGTTGTCGTCGGTGGTCCTGGTACATCTTCACCACTCCTGGATGTACCACTAGAGGGGATGTATGGAACTCCCACAAAAAATACTCTTGAAATGACACATGTACTATGGTATGTCCTCTGAAGAGGGTGACGTGCTCCCCAAATTCAGAAAATTCCTCAGGTGCATGTCCTATGGATATCTGATCACTTCATGTCTCATAGTCATGGTCCCCACGTTGCGCCTCCCTACCTCGCTGAAGAAGTGGGGGAGTGATTGTATGAGACTAATGAAAAGTGTATCCATCCCTATTCACAAAGAAAATCATTAGAGCCACCAGCTAATCTGTTGCCTCACCTAGATGTTGTATACCTAACCTCCTACCGAGTGCATCTGCTACAACGTTCCCCTTCCCATGACTATAGACTATCTCAAAGACATAGCCATGGAGGAACTCAAGGCAACGCCACTATCTCAGGATCAGGTCCTTATGAGAGATGATATACTTGAAACTCTTGTGATCAGAGTACACTATAAACTCTCACCCGTCAAGTAATGTCACCACATATTCAAGGCTAAGTTCACTACTGTTAACTCCATTTCATTAGTAGCATAGTTCTACTCATGCTTTCTCAGCTTTCGATAACCATATTTGATTAATGCTTGCTCCTTCATGATGACATATCTGAGATCGGTCCCTGAAGCGTCCCAGTAGACTAAGTACCCTACGCCCTCCTCCAGTATCCTCATGATGGGTGAACTAGTTATCCTCTAACTCAACTCATGAAAAATATTCTCGCTTCTAAATGACCACATTAAGGGTTTCCCCTTCTTCGTCAATACAGATAGAGGTGCTGCAACTCTGGATAAATCTGGAAAAAACCACCAGTAGTATCCAGCCAAACCCAAGAAACTCCATACATCCATCACACTCCTGGGAGGATCCCAAGAAATTACCTCCTCAATCATTACTGATAAACTGTAACTTCAGCCTCTGATATGACATGTCCTAGAAAGTGAAACTCTTATATCCAGAACTAGCACTTCGAGAGCTTACCATAAAGCTAGTTCTCTCGAAGTGTGTCTAGTACTACCTGCAAATTATAGGCTTGATCCTCCTTAGTAGATGATTAGATTAGAATGTCATCGATGAAGATTACTAAAATGTGATCATGGTATGGCTGAAATATCATGTTCACAAGTCCCACGAACACTGATAGAGCATTGGTTACAACGAATGGAATAACTAAGAACTCGTAATAGTTGTACCCACATTTGAATGTCGTCTTCTTCACATCCTCATATCATACTCTGCGCTGGTGATAGCCTGATCTGAGGTCTATCATTGAGATCCACCATTCTCCCTTCATCTGATCAAAGATTTTGTAAATCCTCGTAATTGGGTAGCTATTCTTCATGGTCACCTAGTTCATGTGCCGAAATTCAACACAAAGTCTCAATCTCCCATCCACCTTCTTGGAAAACAAAATCAGTGCTACCTAAGGAGAATCATTGGGTTGAATTAATCCCTTCCCCTGCAAGTACTCTAGCTATACCCGCAGCTCATGAAGCTCTACTTGAGCCATTCGATACGATACTGTAGATATCAGTGATGTCCCAGGGTACAATTTTAATGTAAAAGTCCTCCTCTTTGTGAGGAGGTACACCCGGAACATCATCAGGGAATACATCCGCTTACTAGTCCAAAACTACAGGATAACTCGGTCTCTGCACATCAACTGCTCCAATGGTATGTCTAGCCAAATGATGTGTGATCGGCTGCAATATCCTCCGGGTAAGTCCATCTTATGCTATAAAGGCTCCCTTCTCACAGGTGAATGTAAACATGGTCCCAGCCTTGGGGACACACTGCACTTTGTTCCAAATATAGTCAATCTGAGCATGGACTGTAGATTACCATTCCATACCCAAGATGATGTCGTAAGGAATCGATGCCGCTACTAAGATATCCCAACTGGAGCTCTCGCTTCATAGATTAAGATCACATTTCCGGAACCAGTTTGTAATCATTGAATCTACTCTCATAGGAGTATCTATCTGTACTGATCAAGACAACGACTCTGTTGGAATCTCCGAGATCTGAATGAGGCCAGTGGAAATAAAAGAATGATTGGAACTTGTGTCTATAATTACTGAGACTAAGGTGTTGTAGACACAGATTTTACATCGTATCATCTCAAGAGCATCATGATCATAAGCCTCAGCTTCCTCGAGCTATGATATCCCTTGTCTTCCTACTCCCTATGGTCGGGGGTCAACCCCATGGTGGTGGGGGTGATATCACCTCGAATCATCGCACACCGCCAGCTGCACATCCAGTTCATCTGCCATGTCTGCCAGATCCTTGTTGACCTCCTTGATCAAACCTCTGTCTCGTACTGGGAGGTCCTTTGACTTTCTACTGATCATCTGTATGGCAGGTTGGAAAGTCACGAGCCATGTGACCCTACCCGCCGCATATGTAACTCTTCCTGCTCCTGGCATGACTGGATCTACCTCGGGTGCCCCGCTAAAATTATCTTGAGTAATGAGGTCTTCCACCTGTAGGTCTGATCCTCTTAGACCTCTAGGACATATGTCTTCTACCATCTATAGAATACTCTTCTATTAGATGAATGACGTTGGGTCTCGCTGCTGGTGACTTCTCATCATGAAAACTCTCCCCTATGAGGGCTGGCTATAACACCCATGCCTGTGTCGAGATGCTGAGTGAAGTCATCAAAGCCCTGATCTCCCGCCTGAGCCCCTATTCGAGGGTATGGGCCCTGAAGAATGGGTCTTGTACCATATTAATTGAGTAACATGATAGGTTAGTAAACCTCATAGAATTCTGAGCAAAAATTATGATTCCCTATTGCATATGAAGAAGATATTGTATGTGCACTGCGCGAAGAGTAGCTGGGACAAATTCTGCTTGAAACAGGCTCTCAAATTTTTCCCAGAGAAGCGTCACCTTGTCATGAACCTGGAGAATCAAGATCCACCATATTCATGATTCTTCTTTTAGAAGGTTAGTGGAAAGGATCACCAATATATCACCTTGTGTCCCTATCAGTCGGAAAACTCTCACCACAACCTCCATCCAATCCTCAACCACCTGTGGGTCTATTTCTCCCCTAATCCTAGGTGGATTCTGGCACTTGAAATCAGGCAATGTTCTCAGGAGGCATGCATCGTCTACTCCTGGGGCCGAGAGAATCGATGGCTCAACGAGTAATGGTACCGCTAGTGCCTCCGCTAGAAGAGGGCCCTACACCAAAGCCTCATCGCTCGTTGGGATATTAGTGAGTACTAATCTCGGAACCCTAGCTAGCTGTCTATGGGGAGGCATCCTGAAATCAATCCAGAGAGCCACCATCAATATGATATACCTGGTGAGATAGATTAAGGAGATCACATGAATACTCTTGAAAACTAACACACAATCATTGTTTTCATGCACTGAGTCAGAAATTAGAAGTCAGGGTTCTTGGTGTATGGATATGTCAGCCACCTCACCAACACTAGATTCTATAAATTCATAACCACTCTCACTAAAATAAACACTATTACCATTAAATAGATAGATCATATTCTTATTTCTATGGTACAACCTACTCCTCTGATACCAATTCGTCACGACCTGTCCCCCAGAGCCCGTGTCATGGCTACCCCAACCCTGCCTTCCATAGGCCAGGGGCTAGCGACTAGCAGCGAAAGGCGTATTCCCTAAAACTGGGATGGAATTGTATTTATAACCTATAATATATCATAACCAAGAAAAAATCAAGATATGAACACAAGAAATCTTTATATGTAAAAGAGTACTGAAAGTAAAAGGGACTGGAATAGAAGCCCAACAGTAATGGTACAAGTACAACTAAAATAGAATACAACTAAAGAAAGAGAAGGATAACTACTAGATAATCCTCTGAGGTTCCTACTCGAATGATGGGTACAGGTCGCCTCCTCGGCACTCCACGTCCACCCATTTCCTCTGCATATGTACACATTGTATGGTCCACCTATGGGTATTGTCCAGTCATTGTACTCTCATACTTAGTCATCATTGTCCATCATCTGCACCAAACACAATGAAGTACGGGCCTAACATGTGTATTGGTGAGTATAATGATACTCATTAGGGACCCTGAGACCCTCATGGTCTCAAAAATACACATTTTATAAACCTCAATGCATGCAGTAAACTAACAACCCTACTTTGGTATTTTCCAACACATATACCTAAGTTTCAGGTATACACATCTCAATCCTAATAAAATAAAGGGTCCAAAAAAATCCCAAAGATAAAATGTTACCAAATTTAATGAAAAAAAATGGAAAGTATGACATAGGTATTCCACACAAAAAAATACAACCATGGTATTACCACAAATGAAGTACCACACAGGTACAAACTCTGCCCACATTAGGTATTATTCATGTACAGTATTAGAGAAGATTAGATTTAACTAATGAATCCTCTTACTCTGTAAGGTAGATGACCCACACATGATCACTAGGGTCTTACCCACACATGATCTCTAGGAGCTAACTCACACTGCATCGCTAGGTGCTGACCTACACGGGATCACTATGAGGTGACCCGCACAGGATCGGTGGGAGCTGACCAACACAAGATCGCAAGGAGCTGACCCACACATGATATCTAGGAGCTGACCCACACAAGATCCCTAGGAGAAGACCCACATATAATTGTTATGTTCTAACCTTCACAAAGCTAACCCACATAGTATTTCTAGGTGATGACCCGCACAAGATCGCTCTCCATTCTTCTCATCACAACCCGCTACTAGGATTCCCCACTAAGACAGCTTGTCTCTAGGAGGATCTGATTCACATGTATCTTGCCAATACTCCAACTACTAAAATGTACCATGTAGAAGTATATAAATGTTCTACCACATCATAGGAGTCTCAACGCAACAGACAACGCGTCAATTGGATACTCGGTATGTGAGTTATTAGCCTTTTAGTCCTGGGGCCCGGTTGGATTCGTGCTTGATCCAACCGGACCATATGTCAACATTAACCAAAAATCATATGGGGTATACTAAAAGGGACCGTCTCACTATATGATTTCCATCGCCCTTGACACTTCATCAAAAGGATGTCCGGGGCCAAAGTTATGCCCCTAGTAAAGTAATGGATCTTATAAAGTCCAGGTCTAGTCCGACCCAACCCGACCTCGTATAGGTTGACCTGGTTTAGGTTGACCCAGCCCGACCCGTGGTGTGGACCAGCCTATGGTGCGTCCTAGCCCGATGGGTGGCCCGACCTGTTGGGCGGTCCAGTAGGCCGCGAGGTGTCGCAGAGGCCACAGGGTGGCCGAGGTCGCAGGACGGCTCGGCCGCAGACGGCGGCTCGGCCACAGGGTTGCAGCGAGGGTGTGGGATGGATTGGCAGGAAAAGAAAAGGTCTCGGGGTGGCTTGTCGAGGTCATGGGTGGAATAAGACGGATCGGCTGGGACGAGGTGGCTCGACCGTGGGTAAAGGCCCGACCGCAGAGGGTAGCAGCACGACGGCTGGGCGGTGATCGTGCCATGGGAGGCTTCACGGCCGCAAAGGATGGTGGCCCGGCCGCGGACGGCATGGAGGCAGCCGGTGGCAGTGCCGCGGGGTGTAGAGGCCAGAGGGAGGCGGCGGCTGTGGTGTGCGGAGGCCGCAGTGGGGGGGGGGAATCATCGCCTTCGTCACAACTGACGGTTGTGCGACCACCATTCCCCTACACAACTATGGTTCGTAGTTATTCCTCCATCACGATCAACAATTAAACACAAGGTTTGTGGAGAGGACAATCCATGTTTGTTTTGCCCGCACACTTCATGTTACAGTAGTAGCAAGAGTCTATAATTCCTTCTTGAATTACAAATAATTATCAAGTACAGAAAGAGATAAGAATTTCAAACAACCACCCTACAACTTCTCGTAAATAATCATACACAAATAAACCCCTACATTGGATTGTTTGTTGATGTTTTCATGAGAAGGATGTCAAAGAAGGTGAAGAGAGTCCCAATGATTGTCACTAACAAAGCCACGCTTCAATGTCAGGCTCACTCGTCATCCTCTTCCTTGATTTATGAAGAATGTTCTTCAATGGTGTTCTTCGTTGGAGAAGTGAAATCATACCAATATTTATCCTCTTCCAAAATACACCAAAAAGAAAATTAGCCAAAATGATATGTTTCCCCAATTTAATTGTTGGAACAATTTCATATTGGGTTATTTAATTGCATAGAATTTCATAATAAATTTAAGTGGGTGGAACCAGTTAAGTGTAGAAGTTTAAGAGTCTCCCCAACACTTATGAGGGAGTTCTAGGGGATTTAAAACTTGGGTGGTCCCCACCACCATAACCTCTCATGGGAGGTTACGCTCGGTGGTCCCCACCTCAATAACCTCTCATGGGATGTTTTAGTTCTCGTGGTCCCCACCTAGGATATATCCACAATGGGGGCTTTAAAAAAAATTACACCATTTTATTTTATTTTATTCCTTAACAAGAAATCCAAAATCAATCCTCCACTCCCGAACCACTACGATCGAGGTGAAGGTATCCTTAAGAGAATACCTATGCTGAAAAAAGTTACAAAATTACTTTAGCACGTTTACTGAACGTACCTAGAAAAAAGTTCAAAAATTCTTTCCAAGCACAACAAATCTCGAAATCTCACACCGTCATTTTGTGATGACTCAAAAAATTCCCATTTATTTAATAAAGATACATGGATATTTCAGGTCTTTTCAATTAATTCCCATTGTGAAACACAAAATGTGGGTTTTTCAAAATGTAAATACTATCAAAAGATTGAGATGTATTTATGTAAAATTTTAATTTGAAATTACTTTTATGGACATAAATTGTATTAAAAGATAAAAATATAATCTAATTATTTTCAAAACCCTTGAAATGAATAATTTAACACTATAAATTATTTCGATTGAAAAAGTTTTTTTCAATTAAAACATTGTATTTTTCAATATTCATCATAATATAAATGTAATCACAAAAGTACCAAAAATTTATCGAAACATAAATTTTACATCCTTCTTCTAAAAAAGAATTTAATTTCATTAATTTGAATATATAAAATTGTCAAATATTGATTTTAAAAATGGATTCCCAAGAAAAGGCGTCAAAATTTCATTTTTTGAAATTTACTTCTTTTATCAGAAAAAAATTAATTTTTTCTTAAATTATGTCAATGAAACACATAACACGGATGTCACAATTATATAGAGTATATAAGACTCAAAATGCAGTTAATAGTATTCATAACCACTTTTTTAATGATTTGTTTGATAAGTTGTGATGCATTCGAACTCAGTGTTGCGTGTAACATGAACTATTGAATTAATTTAATCAGATAACGTACTATGAAATATTTTGGTGCTACATTCTACCCTCCTTCAACATTGGTGGAAATTAAAGACACATAATTTGAGAAAAAGTGTAAATATTTATATGGATTGATTATGTTCATAAATCAAAAACATGTGAAAAATTGAGGGCCTCAAAGAAATTGATCTATGATGATTTAAAATACCATCGGTTCAACAAACCATAAGGTATTAAGATAAAACATTTTTGGTTTTAAGATCTCTTCCATAATGTTCAAGAATTAATTTCTTAGTAGAATAAGTGAAAAAATATACTTGAAATTTACACTTTAATCCTTCAACTAATTCATACAACAAATTCAACATTCACTCAAAAAGATAATAGAATTAAAAAATATTATATTTATAATATTTATATGGGGTTCCAAAAATAAATAATTTATAATTTATTTTTCATACTATTTAAAAAAACTACAATATATAAACCAGGACATCATGTATGCCAGTTGTAGGTGATCCACCCTTGTCGCCCTTTGGTAGCTAAGTTCATGTCTTGCGGCCTTTCCGGGTGTGATAGGTTGTCACCTGACCTCCAGGTTGACTTTTTTTTATGATAATCCAAAAATAAACTCAAGAAATGATTTAACCTTAACAATAGTATCCAATATCAAACTTCATCAATTCCAACCTTTATACATATCCATAGTACTTCTATCTGAACTCACAGTCTAAAATTTATGAGGAAGGTCACATAATATACATGTTCATACCTTCATCGTGTATTCTCTAAATTTTTTTTAATAAAATGATGTAGCATCGAAATAAGATGAATGCAGAAGCTCAATATACAAGAGGGGGGAGAATTGTAAACATTAAAAAACTCATTTAGAAAATTTAAAGATGGTATAAAATTTATTATTGTTTAAGAATGTTAAACAAGGTAAATTCATAAGACCTGTTAGTTCTACAAACTTTCTGTTTTTCAGAAATATGGTTCCATAAATGAAAGTTATGAAAAGTTTACATGGAAAATGATTCTACATTAATGTGTATAGAATATTAATAACCAGTGTATATGTAGAACAATGTATAAGATAGTTATAATTTCATTATTAATCAAAATGAAGTGGAAAACAAACTTGAAACAATAAATGTAACAAGTAATAAATATTTTAAACACAATAGTAGAGTATCCAAAAATTTGGATAAAGGTCCCTTGATTTATACTTTCAAGAAAGTCTGTCTTACCCACACCAAGGTAAGGCCTCGATAAGAATATCTGAGTCTATCTTGCTATCCCTACAATCCCTCGAACTTCAAGGTAGTTGACACCTCGGTCTCTCTATCCTTAGAATCCATCGATTGAACACGGAAACCATTAGAGTCGCATTAAGAAATCAGAATAAAATGTTCAATACGCAGAATTCATGATAGTCTCTCTCTATAGAAATCACTTCAACCACATTTAATGTCTAGATTGATCAACGTGTATTGGTATTTTTAGTTTTGGGATCGTTTAAATGAGATCCTATTTATATGCACATTTCTAATGGTTGGCTCCCTCATCAAACAATCATATTTTTCCTTGAATTTAAGAGGGACCTGTACATGTGTCACTTAAACAAGTGTTAGTTGGAAACAAAATGAATGAAATCATTTTATTACTATAACAATGATATGAAAAATAAGGTTGCTAAACTAATTTCATTTTTCAGAGTCTAAGGAAAAATAATATTTTGGGTATAAGAGAATGAACATTCAGATTCTATATTTCATGGATATTTGGATTCTGTTTATCATGGAATTAGGAATCAGAATTAAGTATCATTATGAGTCCGAATTCGGAGAAATTAAGAGTCTGAATTCTCAAAAATTCAGACTCCCAATTCTCAGGAATTTAGAATATGAATTCTGAGGAATTTGGAGTCATAATTCTATGGAATTCAAAGCTAAAATTCTCATGAATTAGGCGTCTTATTTATAAGGAATTCAAAACCTGAACAATAAGGAATTTGGAGTTTGAATTATATGGAATTCAAGGTCAGTATATAAGGAATTTGGAGTCTGAATGTCTGAGAAATCGTAGTATAAATATCATATAATTCAGAGTCTTAATTTCAGAGAATTCAAAACCTAAATTCTGGGGAATTTAGAGTCTGAATTTCATAGAATTCGGAATCGGAATTCAGATCCAGAAAAAAAAACTATATATCTATGTATTTATATAATTCCGAGGTTTTATATGTGAAACCGAATTTTTTTAGTTATGAATAAAATGTGTAAGAATTAGGGAGACTAAATTATGAACAATGAAAAAAGGAAAGGATAAATTTCCATGGGGAAGTAAACTATTCCTTTTTATGAAAAATCATAGAGAAATTGAAATTTTTCGTAAGATAGGGAGTTTATGACTTTCAAAACACGAAGGAATGGAAAATTCATAAGGAATATTTATTGACATAACAAATGAATTTCCAGAATACCATATTTGAATAGGTATGTACATATTTATTCCTTATATAAATCATAAAATACTGAATAGTCTTAAAATCCAAAAATGTTGTATACTCCAATAATGATGGAATATAAAATCATTAATCAGTTCCAAGTTATTCAAAAATATCCAATATAATTAATGAAATATGCCATCTCTTATTCCAAATTCACTACCATAGTATAAGGACAATATTATGGTTTATATTTCCTTCAACCATGAATTTTCCATAAATTGTAACAACAAAACTATGTCACATTACATTATACCATACAATCTAAAATCCATAATGAAATAGTATTGCAATACAATCCATATTTATTTACATAATTCATATAACTAGTACATCATGGATACTACACTGAGATGAAATAAATCTTTAATAACTACATAATAACACTAGTTATTCCTTTTCATCTATAGCAGTATCATATCATTATTATTATCCAATAGCATCATTTGGGGAATACTTTGATGATTTTTACATTGATTCACAAAGTGTACCAACTCAGTTCATATGACGTTTTGTACATTTGAAACCATTTTTTACCCTTTCAATCACGTAAATGGTGTCATTTTTCTCCGCACGTATAAAAAACTCTTATTTTCTTCAAGAATTTGTCAATGTGAATATTTCCACCATTATCACATATGGGAAAATCATTCATTCCCTTATTACCTTTATCCATATTTCTATTTACCATCCTTTTCATCTCTAGAATCCTTTCAAATCCGTAGGACTCAGATAATTCATTACATATCTTACTAACAGAAGATACTATTTCTACATATGATGATAATACATGGGAGATTATTTCAATTCAAAATGATTGCTTAATACCATGAAATATATGATCCTTCCTAATATTTGTATCATGTGTATTGTTGGAATTCTCATTCCATATACTATGCACCATTTTTAATCAACGACATACAGTTGGTTAGTTTAGGAATTGCAAAGCATAATTCCAAACTTATAGATTAACTAATGTAAATTAAAAAGATTATGTAAATGATCTATAATCATAAAATGTTTTCATTGAGAAATTATTTACTCCTAAATCATTCATAATGCCTTGAAATGAAAATTGGAATTATACTAAGAATATCTCGTGATAGTATCTTAACCAAGAGAGTAGCAAGATCCATTGTCATGAACCACTTCTCATTCGAGTCTAGATCAATACAGTGTTTTCATGTTTTACCCCTAGGTAAATATGTGTCAGAGCCACCTCTACCTGCTCGTATATAGACAAAGAAATATTTCATGGAAAACTAAAAAAATGACTACAGTACCAAAATTCTAGGAAGCCCTTCTATAATAATCCTCAAAGTCTATCTTAGGGTAATGTTCTCTAATCAGAGATTACCTAAATCTATTTCCAAGGTTGTTTCTAAACTTCTTATGATACCAACTATAATGCCCTGACCCCAGTTACCTAGAGTCATTGCTTTATTACATATCATTGGCATGATACAAGAAATCATGTTTCGAAAGACTGATCTGTTTAGTAGACTAGGAAATACTAGATACATTCAAATGTTTAACATTACATGATGAAATAAAAACATCAACAACCATTTGTCCCCTTTTGAACACACATATATCCTTATCCTATCCCTGCAGGTCAACCATAAAATACTTCTTCATGTCCTAGATAAAATAAAACATAGAAAGGGGTGAGATCAGATATTCAATAAGGATTGAAATATAGCAGAAACTTTTATAAATAAGCATAAACATTTAAGGAAATGTATAAGACTAAAACAAAAGCCTATTAAAAGTGAACTTCATCATAATATGGAAATCATAAAATCAAATAATTACATTTAATTATTCACATGGATAATCTAATAGTAGAATAATCCCATGAAATATCAATAGCCACTTTCATAATGGTGGAATGCATAATGTCAGACTTCATAACCCCATAGTCAAGGCCTTGTGTCAAGTCTACAAATAAGATTTTTTCAATACCTTTTTCCAAGACACTAGTTTGTCTCATGAGGCCTAATTATGCACCAAGGAGCTATATAGGGCACCACCCATCACTTACTATGTCAAATAAATTCCTCATATGAAAGAGGTTGAAACATAACACAAACATTTGTATTAAAACAAGCATTTTAACTGTCAATTATTTATCCATAAACAATGAATCGTAAAAAATTAATGCATCCATAGTCAAATATATCATACAACATTCAATACAATATGGGAGATTCCTATCATAATAAATCAACTTCAAATAAGTTTAAAATCCCTCAAAGGATGTTGAGATATTTGAAAATGATATGTAAAACTCTTTGAGAGAAATATCCCTTTTTTCAGAAAACATTTAAAAGTCACACATTTATAAAGGAAGTAACTGAAAACAGATTTTTGAATCATAGTGTCCCATACCACATTGACACATTTTAAAATAATTATCATTTCAAAACATTAATTTCCATATAAATAAATTCTTAAAATCATTTTGAAAACATGTACATTAATTAAAAGGATTTAGAAAGATAAATCATTAAAACATTTAAAATGATGACCTACTTAAATAGACCCTCCCATAAATCCAAAAAATATTCTTTTAGAGAACATTTTTATAAAATATGGGTATCAATTAAAAATATGTCCCAAGAAATATTTACACATAATCAATCTCGGATAATAATGAGATTGAGGAAATAACCCATACCTTTCACTTTCTATTGGTCGAGGGTACATTTAACCTCATGTATAATGACCATAGTATGTTATTATATTTTACCAGAAACATATTAATATTTATTATATCATACATTATTCATTTATGACTTTATATAACCCATTAAATATTTATTTCTATGTTATATTAACTTTTTGGGTAATAATCGATTTCTTAATTGTAAGTGTTTTAAATTGTTATTTTTGATCATATCATTTAGATCATGATTTGAATACTTCAAGAATATAAAACATGATATATATATATATATAATATATTTATAAAATAAGTATTTATAATAGATATATATATGAAATGGATTTCACCGTTTATGGAGACCATAGGTCGTACATACACATAAACGTTGTTTCCATTTTCATATTGTATTGAAATGATGTAAGTGAATAAGATATATGTAAGTACATACATAAATATATATATATATATATCTCAATTATCATTATTATGTCACGTGTTACATTCTTATTAATAATATATATTTTTATAAACATCCTTGAATGGTGAATGTTGGAATGAATCTCATCGTGCCGTGGAGACAGTAATCCTCACGTACGCACGAGCGATAATATCATTATATTGATGGTGAAATATTATGTAGATGGATGGTAGATAATATTTACATAATCATTAACAAGTTATATTTATTATTTACATCAGTTATACTCACTTTTATACCCATCCAAATAATAAAGTGTTTGAATAACAAACTACACCATGACGTGGAGACGATAAGCCATATGTACGCATGTATGGTGAATTTTTCATATATAGGATGGATAGAATAATGAATATTGTCAAGTATTGGTAATAAAATCAATGTATTTTTTAGGTACTGGGCTTATTATTTTAGTATGGAAGAAACAAAAAAGTGGAAGTGGAAGAAGAAAAGAACTTGAAAGAGGGTGGTGAAATTATCACCTCTTATTCGGGTGTTTCTTTTTGAGTTGATCAAAAGGGATCCATTGGATGTATTTCTGACCAAAGTGACAACTCTAGGTTGTTTTTAGGAGTTTTTTGAGGATATTTGGGTAGGTTTTGGACGTGTCAAATGGCTTTGGAGGTGTGTAATTAGGATAAGGGTAAGTACCTTTTATAAGAGAGGTGAGGGTCGCGTTACGAAAATCTTCAAATATTATTTTATAATAATATCATTTTCTGTTTCTAATGGATAAAAAAAAATTTATATAAAGGATAAGGTGGGGATGGGTCTAAGACTTTTCAACCAATAGGTTTTATACTAGTTTAGGTCAACAAATTAACCATATATTTTAGATTTAACTCCTAGTTAAATAGTTTGTCATTTACCATGTCTCTTTTTATTTTTATATTATATGGTTAATTAACATACTATAAAAAGACATGATATCATAAAGTGGTTAATTATTAATATATATAACATATATAAGTCTTTTGGATGAAATGTATATTTTTAGTAATATTATATCAACAAATAATATTGTTTTTGTTTTAAAAATTAATTTTTTTATTTTAGACATTATTTGGTATTTTGTTATTGTGAATGTCATCAAAACATGATTACTACAAAGAAGATAAATTTAATCAACCCTAAAATGTTATATTAACCTATAAAAATCGTGGATGTCATAAAAACACTAAAATTATATTTATTTTAATATTTATAATACCATTTATTTGATTCTTTCATTAATGGGGTAATTACTGCATCATAATTGTGTTATAATTAAAATATACTATTTAAAGTATAAAAATTATAAATAAAATACCAGTATGTATGAAAATATTTTATCTTTCTAATGAATATTTTTAATCGAATTTATATTGTGTGTAACCCTATAATAAAAATGGTTTAGTTATTAAACATTGAATATAAAACTTTTTACTCTTCTTTAAATAAAATAATAATAAATGTCTTAATCTAATCCAATTGGTCCTAAAGGATCACATTTTATTATTAAGGTGGTTTATAACTAAATATACTTATTAAATAAAATTAAGATATGTATCAGGGTAATTATAATAACATTTTTACCTTTAATTACCCTATTTACTTGTATCCATGGTAAATAAATGTCAAAAGTTACTATTCACCAAAATTTATTTTCATGTTATTGAACCAAATTTTACTTACTGATATCAACCATGTATCTTGGAGTTTTGAAATTCAACTCACAAGAACATTAAAAAAATTTATTCAAATTTGTAAATGCTCCTTGAAGGTGGGTAAAAGAATGTAAAACCTTCAATAAAAATTTATTCATCTAAAATTATTATAAAATAACTCCAATGAATTACATTAAACTTATATATGTATTATATATATATTTTGACTTAAAAAAATTAAATAAATAAATAATTATTTAAATAAAATATCGATTTTAATCAATAACGCTGTGTTTTTCTCTATTCATAAAAATTTCAATGTTTTCAGAAAAATACCAAAACTTCCTCCAAATATAATTTTGATATATTGAAATAAAAAATGATTTATATTTTACCAAATTCAAAAAATAACTATTTAATTAATTATTTTAAAATTAACTCTTGTTGTCCAAATGAAAAATTGGGTTTTTTAAAAAGTAAACACTATCATAAGATTGGCAAGTATTTAAGTCAAATTTAAATGTTAAATTTCTTAAATTGACATAAATTTTATTAAATGATAAAAATTAAATCCAATTATATTTCAGAACCATTCAAATTCATAATTTAATACTAAATATTATTATGATTAAAAAAGTTTTTTTTAATTAAAACATTGTAATTTTCACTATTCGTAAAAATATGAAATTTATCAGAAAAGTAAAAAAAACATATCCAAAATTAATTTTAATGTCCCTAATATAAATAATAATTTAATTTCATTAAATTGAATATATAAAATTGTCAAATATTGATTTTAAAAAGGGTTCACCCTTAAAAGGCTGTAAAATTTCATGTTTTTAAAATTACTTCTTTTATCTGAAAAAATGAATTTGTTATTAAATTATGTTTAGTAAACACATAATATAGATGTTAAAATTGTATAGTGTATATAAGATTCAAAATTCCATAAATACTATTCATAACAGCTTTTTGAATTGCTAGTTTGTTATGTTGTGCTGCGCTTGAACTCGGTGTTGTGTGTAGAAGAAGCTATTGAATTACTGTAATGAGATAACGTACTATGAAATATTAGAGTTTTACATTTTCCCCTCCTTCAATAAATTGTTTCATCTCAATTTGAAAATGTGTTTCAAAAATAAAAGGATAAAAATAGAAAAATACCTTTGTGAAAACCCGACATCGGAAAATGGGTTAATAAAATATATTCTTAATAATAGGGAAAGGGAAATGAAAAATTCACCACCAAATTACAATTTCAATTAGGAGACCATTTGGTGGTCATTAGAGACACATATTTTGTAAAAAAATGTAAATATTTATAGGGATTGATTGAGTTCATCAATCAAAAACAAGTGAACAATTGTGCGGCACAAAGCCATCGATCTATGATGATTTAAAATATCATCAGTTTAACAAAAAATAAGGTATTAAGATACCATATTTTTGGTGTTAATATCTCTTCCCTAATGTAAAATAATTAATTTATTCATACAATAAGAGAAAATAATATACTTGGAATGTAGAGATTAATCATTCAACTAATTTGTACCACAAATTCATCATTCACACCAAATGATAATATAATTCAAAAATATTATATTTATAATATTCAAATGGGGTTCAAAAAATAAGGAATTAATAATTCATTCTTCATAATATTTATAAAAAATGCATTATAAAAACCAAGGCATCATTAATTCCAGTGGTAGGTGAGCTACCCTTGTTCCCCTTCAGTTGTGGTTCATGTCTCGCAGCCTTGTAGGACGTGACAGGTTGTCACCCGACCTCCAGGTTGTCCTTTTTATGACAATCCAATAATAATCCCAAGAAATTATTTAACCTTAAGAATAGTATCCAATATCAAACCTAATATATTCCAACATTTAGACTTATCCACATTACTTATGTCCGCACTCACTATCCAAAATTTATAAGGAAGGTAACATAATATACATGTGAATACCTTCATCATGTATTCTATTAAAATTTGGTAATAAATTGAATTTCCAGAATATCATATTTGAATAGGTATGTACTTCGTTATTCCTTCATTAAATAATATAATACTATATATACTCATAAAATACCAAAATGTCCTAAATTCCATCAATGATGGACTATACAAATCATTAATCTGTTCCGAGGTATTGAATAATATCCAATATAATTTTTGAAAATAAACCATCTCTTATTCCAAAATCATTCCTCAGTATCAGAACCATATTATGGTTTACCTTTAATTCAACCATATATTTTAAAAAAAATTTAACCTAAAACTATGTCAATTTACTTGTTACCATAAAATCTCAAATCCTTAAGGAAATAGTACTTCAATAAAATTGTTATTTATTTCCATAATTCATATAAGCCGTATATAGCTAATACAACACTCAAATGAAATAAATCTTCAATAAAAATATAATAACACTATTCATTCCTTTTTATCTATGGTAGTATAATAACTTGATTATTATCCAATAACATCATTTGGGGAATACTATGATTATTTTGTCATAGATTCGCATAGTGTCCCAACTCCTTTTTTATAAAGCATTGTACATTTGAATCCTTTTTCAAACCCTTTCAATCACGTACCTAGTGTCCTTTTTCTCCACACTTATATAAAACTCTCATTCCCTTCAAGAATTTACCATGGTGATTCTATCCATATTTATCACATATGGGAAAATCACTCTCTCCCATATTCGATTTATCAATCTTTCTATCTAAAAACCTCTTCTTCTCTGGATTCCCTTCAAAGTCATAGGACTCGTAGAATTCTTTACATATTTTATTAACACATGATATTATTTCTTCATATAATTATAATACATGGGAGACTATTTACATTTTTAATTTTGTATTAATACAATGAAATATATGATATTTATTAATATTTCGATCATGCGTATTGCTGGAATTCTCCTTCCATCAACTATGAACCATATATAAGCATTGGCATGCACTAGGTTACTTTATAAATCACAATGCATAATTCCAAACATGTAAAATACCTAATGTATTTTGAAAATATTATGTATATAATATATAATCATACATTATTTTCTTTTATGAATTATTTACTCCTAAATCCTTCATAATGGATTGTAATGAAAATGTGAGTTATCCAAAGCATATCCCTTAGGATTGTCTAAACCAAGAATGCAGCAAGGCCCATTGTCGTGCACCAATTCCTGTTCGAGTATATCTCAATGTGGAGTATTTGGGTTTTAGCCCTATCTACATATGTGCAAAATCTGCCTCTACCTTCTCGTATCCAGACATGGACATATTGTTTGGAAAACTCACAAAATCTCTACAGTACCAAAAATCTAGAAATATCTTCTATACTAATCCTCAATGATTGTCTTAGGGTAATGTTCGCTAATCAGATTTTATCTAAGTCAATTTCCAAGGTTGTTTCTAATCATCCTTAGATACCAACTATAATGCCCGAACCCAGTTTCCCAAAGTCAGTATATTATAACAAAACATCGGCATGATACAAGGAATCATGTCCCGAAAGACCGATTAGTTCAGTATCCAGGGAAGTACTAGATACATTATTACGTTTTACGTTACATCATGAAATAAAAACATCAACAATATTTTTTCCCCTTTTGAACATGCTTATATCCATAGCCTATCCCTGCAGGTCAACCATAAAATACTTCTTTCACATCTTGGGTGAAATAAAACATATTAATGGGTGAGCTCAGATGCTTAGTAGGGATAATATTATAGCGGAAACTTTCATAAATAATAATAAAAAATTAATGAAAAGTATCATAATAAAACACAATCCTTTTAAACAAAAAAATAAACATAATATAGAAAAGATAAAATAAAATAATTCAATTTATGTATTCACCTGGTTATTCTACTAGTTGAATAATCACATGCAATATCAATAACCTCTATCTTAATGATGGAATACATAATTCCAGACTTCATAACCCCATAGTCAAGGTCGTGTGCCAATACTGAAAATAAGATATTGTCATGGCATTGTTCCAAGATGCTAGTTTATCCCAGACGACCTATCGATGCACCGAGGAGCTATAGTAGACACCACTCATCACTTACTAACTCCATTTCATTCCCCATATGAAAAGGATAAAAAAAACATAAACACTCTTATTAAAACATTCATACAAAATGTCAATACTTTTACCATAAACCCTGAATGGTATAAAAATAACACATCCATTGTCAAATATATCACAAATCCTTCAATAAAATATGGATGATTTATATCATAATAAATCAACTTCAAATGATATGAAAATCCATCAATATATGTTTACATAGATAAAAATAATTTGTAAAACACTTTGAGAGAAATATCCCTTTAATGAAAATATTTAAAAGTCACACATTTATAAAGGAGGTAATTTAAAATAGATTTTTGAATTAAAGTTTCCCATGCCACATTGATACTTCTGAAAAGAATTATCATTTCAAAAAAATCATTTTCATATAAATAAATCCTTAAAATCATTTTGAAAACATGGGCATTAATTAAAAGGATTTAGAAAGATAAATATTTAAAACATTTAAATGATGATATAGTTAAATAAAAACTCCCAATAAACATTAAAATATTCATTTTGAAAACATTTTTCGGAAATATGGTTATCAATGATAAATATGTCCCAGTAAATACTTACACATAATCAATCTCGCGTAATATTTTTAATGGGGAAATAACCCTTACCTTGAACATTACTTTGGTCGAGGTTACGTTTAAACACTTGTATAATAACCATAGTATGTTATTAAATAATACCAGAACCATATTCATATTTATTATATCATACATGATTCATTTATGACTTTATAATACCCATTAAATAATTGTTTCTATGTTAAATTAACTTTTTGGGTAATAATCGCTTTCTTTATCGTACATGTTTTAACTTGTTATTCTTGATCGTATAATTTAGATCACGATATAAATACTTCCAGAAAATAAAACATTATTTTTATATCAAATATATTTATAATATAATTTTTTTTAATAGATAGATATATGAAATGAAAACCACAATTTATGGTGATGGTTGGTCGTACGTACACATAAATGTTGTTTCCTTTTTCATATCGTATTGGACGGAAGTAAGTTATTAAGATATATGTAAGTACATAAATATATAAATAAATAAATATATATATATATATAATATCATTATTTTGTCATATATTACATAATTATTAATAATATATATTTTTATAATCATCGGTGAATGGTGAACGTGGGAATGAATCTCATCGTTTCGTGGAGACATTAATCTGTACGTGCGTATAAGCGAAAATATCATTATATTTATGGTGACATATTATGTAATTGGATGGTATATAAAATTCATAGAATAATTAAAATTCTATATTTAATTTTTTCATCAGTTATATTCATAATTATTCTTATCCAATTAATGAAGGGTTTGAATAACAAACTACACCTTGACGTGGATATGGTAATCCGTATGTACGCACGTATGGTGACATTGTCGTTTATAGGATGGATAGAATAATGAATATGGTTCTACCATATTTATAATTACATCACAATATTTAAGTGATACTGGAGATATTATATTGGTATAGAAACAACCAAGAAGGAGAAGTGGAAGAAGAAAAGAACTTGAATGAGGATGGTGAAATTATTACGACTTCTTCATGTGTTTCCTTTTGAGTTGATCAAAAGGGATCCTTAAGTTTTATTTATGATAAAATTAAGGAAATTGGGTTTATTTCAGCGATTTAGAGAGGATTATTGGGTAGGTTTTGTTCAAACCAAATGTCTTTGGAGGTGTGAAATTAATTTAAGGGGAATTACTCTTTCATAAGATAGGTGAGAGACACTTTAGAAAAATATTGAAATATTATTTTATAATAAAAACATTATTGGTTTGTAATGGATCCAGAATGATTTATTTATATTCTATGGTGGGTATGGGTAATGAAACACTGGACCAATAGGTATTAGACAGGTCTAGGTCACTATATTAACCTTATCGTTTAGGATAACTCTTCGATAAATAGTTTCACATTTACCATGTCACCTTGTATTTTTATATTATATGGTTAATAAACATACTATTACGAACCAAACGAACCTGTAGTGGTTTATTATTAATATATATAACCTTATCTATGTACTTTGGCCGAACCGTATACTTTTAGAAATATTATATCAACCAATAATATAATATTTGTTTTAAAAATTAATTTATGTCTATATTGACATTATTTGGTATTTAGTTTTTGTTAAAGTCATCATAACTTGATTACTTCAAAAATGATACATTGAATCAACCCAAAAATATCATATTCACCTAGAAAAAACGTGTATGTCATAAAAACATTTAACATCTATTTATTTTAATATTTATAATACCAATTATTTGATTCTTTTAATAATATGGTAATTACTACATCATTATTGTGTCATAATTGAATTAAATTATACAATGTCTAAAAACTATAAATAAACATCCATTATGTATGAAATATTATTATCTTTCTAAATAATATTTACAGTCAAATTTATATTGTGTGTAACCCTATATTAAAAATGGTTTAATTATTAAACATTGAATTTAACATTTTTAACTCTTCTTTAAATAAAATAATAATAAATGTCCTAATCTAATATAAGTGGATCTAAAGGATAATATTTTATTACTAAGGTTTTTATTTATCTAAATACACTTATCCAATAGAATTGGGACATGTGTTAGAGTAATTATAATATCATTTTTACCTTTAATTACCTTATTTACTTTTAACTGTGGTAAATAATAGTAAAAAATTAATGTTCACCAAAAAATATTTTCGTCTTATTGAACCATATTTTACTAAAAATTATCATCCATGTTTCTCATATTTTTAAAATTCAACTCACATAAGCTGTAAAATTATGTTTTATGAAAATTTCAAATGCTACAAGAAGGTGGGTAAAATAAGGTAAAATGTTCAATAAAATTTTATACATATATTTTTTTTATAAAATGACTCCAATTAATTACATTGAACAAATATAGATTTTATATATCAATTTTGACATAAAATAAATTTAAATAAATTAAATAATTATTTAAATAATATTGATGTTTTAAACAATAACACAATGTTTTTAAATATTCATCAAAATTAAATGTTTTAGGAAAAAGACCAAAAATTATTCCTAAGGTAATTTTGATATTACAAATTCAAAAATGATTTCTATATTAACAAATTTAAAACATAGAAATTTCATTAGTTAATTTAATATTAATTCTCATTGCCACAACCAAAAAGTGGGTTTTTAAAAAAAAATTAACAACTATCAAAAGATTGACATGTATTGATGTCAAATGTATATGTGAAATTATTTATAATGGAATAAATTTTAATAAATGATAAAACTATCGTCAAATTATACTTCAAAACCTTTCAAATTCATAATTTAACACTATGAATTATTTTGATTAACATATTTTTTTCAATTAAAATGTTACATTTTTCACTATTCATCAAAATATGAATGTTATCAGAAAAGAACAACAAATTTATCCAAACATAATTTTTATATCCATATTCTAAATAAGAATTTAATTTCATTAAATTGAATATATAAAAGTGTAACATATTGATTTTAAAAAGGGTTCACCGTTGAAAGGCGGTAAAGTTTCATTTTTTTAAATACTTCTTTTATAAAAAAAAATGTATTTGTTCTAACATTATGTCTAGGAAATAGATAATATTGATGTTAAAATTATATAGTATATATAAGATTCAAAATGTAGTTAATACTGTTAATAGCTTCTTTTTGAATGACTAGTTTGATAAGTTGTGGTGAGCTCAAACTCAGTGTTGCGTATAGCCCAAGATATTGAATTACTTTAATGAGTTAACTTCCATTGAAATATGGGGGTGTTACATTCTCCCATGCATCAATAAGTTCTGTCCTACAAATTTTAAATTTATCTTTGAAAATAAATTGATAAAAAAATTAAATCACCTTTTTGGAAAACCCACATCGGAAATTGAGTTAATAAATTTTTTTATTAATAAGAGGGAAATGGAAATGAAAATGTCACCACAAAATTATGATCACAATTAAGAGAACATTGTTGAAAATTTGAGACAAATAATTTGACAAAAAACGTAAATATTTATAGGGATTGATTGAGGTAATCAATCACAAAAAAAGTGTACAATTGAGGGCCTCAAAGCCATCGATCTATGATGATTTAAAATATCATCATTTCAACAAAACATAATGTATAAAGATAACACATTTTTGGGTTTAAGATCTCTTACCTGAAGTGAATGAAATAATTTCTTTATAGAATATGACAGAAACCAATATACTTGACACGTATAGTTTAATAATTCAACTAATTCTAACCAAAAATTCATCATTCACTCCAAAAGATTATAAAATTTAAAAATATTCTATTTACAAAATTCATATGTGGTTCGAAAAATAATGAAATTTTTATTCTTTTGTCAGACTATTTGAAAAAATGACATTATACAAACTAGGACATCACATATGCTAGTGGCAGGTGATCCACCGTTGTCGCCCTTCAGTTGTGGGTTCAACTCTCACGACCTTTCCGGACGGGACGGGTTGTCGCCCGACCTCTAGGTTATCCTTTTTTTACTATCCAAAAATAATCTCAATAGATTATTTAAAATTAATAATAGTATTCAATATCAAACATAATATATT
Source organism: Viscum album (assembly GCA_963277665.1). NCBI lineage: Eukaryota > Viridiplantae > Streptophyta > Magnoliopsida > Santalales > Viscaceae > Viscum > Viscum album. The sequence continues at coordinate 539,288,465 of OY728157.1, forward strand.
CCAACCTTTAGACCTATCCTCAGTAATTTTTTCCGAATTCACTGTCCAATGTTTATAAGGAAGGTCACATAATAAATATGTAAACAACTTCAACATGTATTCTCTTAATATGTGGTAAAAAAATTAATTTCTAGAATACCATATTTGAATCGGAATGTACTTCCTAATTCCATCTATAAAACAAAGAATATTTAATATACTCTTAAAATGAAAAAATCTTCTAAACTCCAATAGTGATGGAACATACATTTCATTAATCTATACCAAGGTATTGAAGAATATCCAATATAATTTATGTAAATCATTCATTTCTTTTTCCAAAATCGTCGCCTTAGTATCAGGACCATATTGTGGTTTACCTTTCCTTCAACCATGTATTTTCCAAAAATTATAACCAAAAACTGTGTCACTTTATTTAGTACCACAAAATCTCAAATCCTTAATTAAATAGTATTGCAGTACAATCCATATTTATTTCCATAATTAGTATAACCAGTACATCATGTATAGAACACTCAAATGAAATAATTCTTTAATAACAACATAATAACACTAGTCATTCCTTTTCATTTGTGGAAGTATCATAACTTGATTATTGTCCAATAAAATCAATTGTGGAATATATTGATGATTTGGACATTTATATAGGTAGTGCCCCAACTCCTTTCATTGAATGAATTGTACATTTTAAACCTTTTTCATACCCTTTCAATCACATACTTGGTGTCCATTTTCTCCACACATATAACAAAATCTCATTCCGATCAATAATTTACCAAGGTGATTCTTCTCACAGTAATCATATTTCGAAGAATCCTTCTTTCCCTTATTCCTTTTATCCATCTTTTTCTCTACCATCATTTTCATCTCTGGCTTCCCATCAAATCCATTGGACTAAGATAATTCTTTACTTTTCTTATTAACAGAGGATACAATTTCTTCATATGATGATAATACATGGGAGACTATTTCCATTCTAAATGTTGGCTTAATATCATGAAATATATGTTCCTTCTAAATCTTTCGATCACGTATTTTGCTGGAGTTATCATTCCTTCTACTAGGGACCATTTCTAAACTATTTCGTACACTCGGTTATTTTATGAATCACAATGCATAATTCCAAACTTATAAAATACATAACATAAAGCGAAAAGATTATTCATATAATCTATAATCATAAAATGTTTTCTTTTAGGAATTATTTACTCTAATATCGTTCATAATGTCTTGTAATGAAAATGTGAATTATCCTATCATATCCCCCGACTGTGCCTTAACCAATAGTGCAAAATGCCTATTTTTATGCAATAATTCTCGTTCGAGTCTAACTCAATGTGGTGTTTTTGGGTTTTACCCCAAGTTACATATGTGCCAGAGCCACCTCTACCAGCTTGTATCTAGATAGGGATATATTTCTTGGAAAACTCAAAAAATCTCAACAGTACCAAAATTCTAGGTATCTCTTCTATATTAATCCTAAAAGTTTATCATTAGGTAATGTTTTTTAATCATAGTTTATCTAAATATATTTCCAAGGGTGTTGGTAAACATCCTCTGATACCACCTAAAATTCCCCAACCCCAGTTACCCAGAGTCGTTGCATTATGAAATAACATTGGCATGATATAAGGAATCATGTCCCAAAATAGCAATCATTTTAGTAGAATTGTAAGTATTATATATATTCTTAAGATTTTCATTACATCGTGAAATAAAATCATCAAAAACATTTTATCCCCTTTTGAACACACATATATCTGTAGCCTACCCCTATAGGTCTACCATTAAATACTTCATCACGTTTTGGAAAAAATAAAACATAGAAATGGATGATCTCAGACACTCAGTAGGGATAAAAATATAGTGGAAACTTTCCGAAATAAGAATATACATACAAGGAAATGTATAAGTATAAAAATGACTTTTAAACATAAACTTCAACATAATATGTTAATGATAAAATCCAATAATTCCATTTTCTTATTCACATGGATATTCTACTAGTCGAATAATCACATGCAATATATATAACCACATTCATAATGATGGAATTCAGAATGCCAAACTTCTTATCCTCATATTCAAGGCATAGTGCAATGACTACAAATAAGATTTTGTCAATGCCTTATGCCAAGACACTAGTTTGTCTCATTAGACCTACTGATTCACCGAGGAGCAATAGCCAGCTCCACCCATCACTTGTGATGTCCAATGAATTACCCATAGGAAAATGTTGAAACATAACATAAACATTAATATTAAAACATTCATAAAAAATGTCAATACATTAACCATAAAACATGAATGTTATAAAAATAATACCTCCATAGTCAAATATATCCCAAAACCTTCAATACAATATGGATGATTTATATCATAATAAATCAACTTCGAACAAGTTTAAAATATATCAAATATATTAACATATATGAAAATGATTTGTAAAAATCATTTAGAGAAATATCCCTTTTTCATGAAAACATTTAAATTTCACGCATTTTAAAAGGAGGTAATTTAAAAAATGTTTTTGAATCAAAGTGTCTCATGCTGCTTTGAAACTTTTGAAAAGCATTATCATTTAAAAACATTCATGTCTATATAAATAAATCCTTAAAATCAATTTGAAAACGTGGACATTAATTTATAGGGTTTAGAAAGACAAATATTCAAAACATTTAAAAATAATATCTTGTAAAATAGACCCTTTCATAAAACCATAAAAGTGTCTAATTGAATTTTTTTATGAAATTTGAGTATCAATGATAAATATTTCCTAGTAAATACTTACACATAAAAAATATCAGATAATAATAATAATGAGGAAATTACCCTTACCATGAAATTTCCAATGATCAAGGGTACGTTTAACCTCATTTATAATGACCATAGTATGTTATTTAATTATACCAGAACCATATACTTATTTATTATATCATACAAGTTTCACTACTAAAATTTTACCCTTTACTAATGGTTTAGAACCATTGGTAAATTCTGGGAAACAGTTGGTATATTATATACCAATGGTTTCAAAAATCGTGGCCAAGAAATCCGTTTGTATAGGCTTATACCAATGGTTATGTGTAACCCATTGTTATATGTGTTAAACTAAGATATATACTAACAATTTCACAAACTGTTGGTATATGTTACACTTATACCAATGGTTTAGAATCGTTGGTATATATTGTACAATATACATCCAAAGGCTATACCAACGGTTTTTAAAACTGTTGTTTGAAGTTTCTACCAATGGATATAAAAAACCTTTTGGTATAATATACATCAAGATGATATACCATTGGTTTTGAAAACTGTTGTTATACATATGTTGTAGTGATCCACAGCAGTAGTAGCCAGCAGCCACCTCCAACCTGCAACAGCCACCTCCAACCTGCAACTCTCTATGACCTGCAAGGACAGAAACACAAAGATTTCAAAAGGCTACATGGGATGTCTAAAATTAAACCAGAATTCAGAAATTTAGAAATTTAAATTTCATTCCTCACTCAAACCAAAACATAAGAGAAAAATCAAGAATCCAATACATCCCCAATCCAATACATCCATAATTGAAATGAAATAACACCCATAGAACCAATCTAAAATTAAAATTCAATACATCATGAATCTAACACACATAACAGTATTCAAAGTTTAGAATTCATTACCAATATAGCCAGAATCCAATACAGCAAAAATTCATAAATTTAGAATTAAAAAGAAATACCACCCATAATAGTATTAAAAATTTCGAATTCACCCCTCACTCAAAACACAACACCAATACACATAATAGAAAAAGCATACATGTTATAGGAAGCACATGGGATGTTAATTCATGGTCTCAGGTTGACTATCATAAAACCAAAAGAAAATCAAAGGTAGATTGGACAAGGATCGTGATACCCATATGATAGACAATGGTAGTGGTCACATTCTTAGACCTATGATGAGTTATAGGAATCACATGGGATGTTTATATTCATCTAATAACTATGAATCCATGTATAAATGGATCCTGATGTGTTAGAGGGAATCATTGGCCAATCTCGACATATGAGAAGGGTCACAAGAATAGCCTACCTATTTTTCATAGACATTGCAATTGGAATAAGGGGGTGTGCGGCTAATTGTAGTTTGGTCTCCTGGGTGTGATGTGAGTTGAATCTCTATTTTGGGTAGTGGGTATGTATATTCAATTATGTCTTTGGTATTGGGTTACCAAAGGGAATTTGGTTTGGTCCTAGAACACACTGTTTGAGGATGGATTAGCACATTAATGGTCATGTGATTGAGAATAGGTGTATGAGATCCTCACATGAGAAGTGGATTGTGTGAGGAAAGACCATCAATCCTTGTGCTAATGTATCAACACAATACGAATACGTTTGGTTGTTTTTTCGTATGCAAGTTGTTGTTTTCACTTAAAATCATGTCCATTTCAAATAAAAGTGAGACAATTTGGGTGGTACCGACCACACTGTTCCACATATTGAGGCAGGGTTGAGTCTTACATGTAACAAATGACCCATGGATCATTTTCTTATTGTATCAACATAATTCAAATGTGTTTGGTCGGTTTTTTGAATACCAGTTATTGTTTTCACTTAAAATGTTGTCCATTACAAATAAAAGTGAGACACTTTGAGTGGTACCAACCACATCCTGCCTCAGATTGAGTTGGGGTTGACTCATACATATCAAAAATGACCCATGGATCCTTATTTAAAAGTATTAACACAATTAGAATACATATGGTCAGCTTTCCATCTTTCTATCTTTTTACTTAAAAAGTGACCATTTTTAACAAAAGAGAGACACTTTGAGTGATATCGGCCACACTATGCCTCATATTGAGGAGATTTTTACTTTTACTAATCACAAATGACTGATGGATCATTGTCATGAAGTATCAATACAATCATAATGTGTTTGGTCATTTTTTCGTATGCATGTTGTTGTTTTCATTAAAAATCCTATCCATTTCAAATAAAATTTAGACATTTTGAGTGTTACTGGCCACACCATTCCCCGGATTGAGGTGGAGTTGACTAATACACATTAAATATGATCCATGGATCGTTTTTCAAAATTATCAATAGAATCAGAATGTATTTGGTCGGTTTTCCGTATTCCAGTTTTTGTTTTCACTTAGAATATTTTAAATTTAAAATAAAAGTGAGACACTTTGAGTGGTACTAGCCACACCGTGACTCAGATAGAGTTGGGGTAGAAACATACATATCACAAATTACCCATGGATCATTTTTCTAAAGTATCCACACAATCAGAAACCTTTGGTCAGTTTTATGAGTGTCTGTTGTTTTTAAGTAAAACATTGTCCATTTTAAACAAAAGAGAGACACTTTAAGTGATACCGGCCACACCATACCTCTTATTTAGAGGTGGTTGACTCCTACATGTCACACATGACCAATGTATCATTTTCTTAATGTTTCATTACAATCAGAAAGCGTTTGGTCAGTTTTCTGTATGCAAGTTGTTGTTTTCACTTAAAACACTGTCCATTTCAAATAAACGTGGGACAATTTTAGTGGTATAGGACAAACTATGCCTCGGTTTGAGGCGGGGATGACTCATACCTGTCAAGAATTACCCATGGATATTTTTACAAAAGTATCAATAGAATCCGAATGTGTTTGGTTGGTTTTCCATATAGAGTTGTTGTTTTCATTTAAAATCATGTCCATTTCAAATAAAAGTGACAAGATTTGAGTTGTACCGGGCACAATGTGCCTCATATTGAGGTGGGGTTGACTCATAAACGTCACAAATGAACCATGTATCATTTTTCTAATGTGTCAATAGAATCTGAATGCATTTATTTGGTTTTCCGTATGCAAGTTGATGTTTTCACTTAAACTCCTATCCATTTCAAATAAAAGTGACACAATTTTAGTGGTATTGACCACAACATGTGTCATATTGAGGCATGGTTGATTTGAAAACATCACAAATGAACCATGGATCATTGTCCTAATGTATCAATATAATCTGAATGATTTTTGTCAGTTTTCCATAATCCAGTTGTTGTTTTCACTTAAAATTCTTTCCAATTCAAATAAAAGTGAGACACTTTGAGTGGTATCGGCCACACCGTGCTTCAGGTTGAGTTGGGGTTGACTCTTACACATAAAAAATTAACCATGGATTCTTTTTCTAAAGTATAAACACAATCCAAATATGATTGGTCATCTTTCTGTATGCCATTAGTTTTTACGTAAAAGGATGTCCATTTAAAACAAAAGAAAGATACTTTGAGTGATACCAGCCACACCGTGTCGTGGATTTAGGTTGAGTTGACTTGTACAAATCACATATGACCCATGTATCATTTTCATAATGTATCAACACAATATTAATACATTTGTTCTGTTTTCCGTATGCCAGTTGTTGTTTTCACTTAAAATGTTGTCCATTTCTAATAATGGTGAGACACTTTGAGTGGTACCGGCCACACCGTGCCTCAGATTGAGTTGGGGTGGACTCGTACACGTCAAAAATGACCTCTGGATCCTTTTTCTAAAGTATCAACCCAATAATAATATGTTTGGTTGTTTTTTCGTATGACTGTTGTTTTTACTTAAAACAGTGTCCATTTTAAACAAAAGAGAGACACATTGAGTGACAACGGCCACACCGTTCCTCGGATTGAGGCGAGGTTTACTCTAATATGTCACAAATGATCCATGGATTATTTTACTAATTTATCAATACAATCAGAAATCGTTTGGTAAATTTTTCATTTTCTTGTTTTTGTTTTCACTTAAAATCATGTCCATTTCAAATAAATGTGAGACATTTTTAGTGGTACTGGAAACATTGTGCCTTGTATTGAGGCGGGGATGAATCTCTACATGCCAAAAATGACTCATGGATCGTTTTCATAAATTATCAATCGAATCCGAATGCATTTGGTCAGTTTTCGGTATGCAAGTTGTTGTTTTTACTTAAAATATTGTTCATTTAAAATAAAAGTGAGACAGTTTGAGTGGTACTGGCCACACCGTGCCTCGGATTGAGGCTGGGTTGACTCATACACATCAAAAATGACCCATGGATAGTTGTTCTAAAGTATCAATAGAATCTGAATGCATTTGTTGGGTTTTTAGTATGCCGGTCGTTGTGTTCACTTAAAATGTTGTCCAATAAAAATAAAAGTGAGACACATTGAGTGGTACCGGCCACACCGTGCCTCGAATTGAGGTGGGATAGAATCGTTCATGTCACAAATGACCATGGATCCAAATGATAATGTGTCTACACTGTCCAAATATGTTTGGTTAGTTTTCTGTATACCTGTTTTTTTACTTAAAAGGGTTTCCATTTTAAAGAGAGCCTAGATTGGGATCGAAGATGCTGAATAAAGAGCGAGTTTGTCTCTGGAATCATAGAAGTAGGTCCATAGACTTTTGTGAAGTGTCATGGTGTTTTATATATTCCAAATATCTTTTCTCCCAGTGTTGGGATGTCAAGTCGGGGGGCTGTCTGGGGTCCAGGTTGGAGGGTGGGGGGGCTATCTGGGGTCTTGGGGGGAGGGTGGGGGCTGTCTGTGGGGGGTTGTCTGAGGTCCAGGGAGGATGGTGGGGGTTGTTAGGGGGGTTGTCCACAGGGCTGTCCGGGGGCTGTCCAGGGTGCACGGAGGATGGTGGGGGGCTGTCCAGGGTCCACGGAGGAGGGTGGATATCCATCCTCCACGGAGGAGGGTGGGGGGCTGTCCGGGGTCCAGGGAGGAGGGTGGGGGGACTATCCAGGGTCCATCTTTCTTATTTCTACTCGATCAAAATAGTTTTTCTCAAGGAACACATCCTTATAAATTCTTCTTATGCCTTTACAAAGACATTGAATGTAGAAAACCATAATTAAAAATAGGATACCTAAAAAACATAGAAATTGCATTACTAAAATTATATAACAACATTAGCAATCGAATAAATTATGGAGGAAGCAATAGAAATTGAAATTCGTAATTAATGATTATAATCTATCATACCCATTGTCTCTCATGATCTAGAATCGTAGTACATCCAAATGTCTGGACATATTTCTTAGCATCAATGTTTTTTTTATTTCTTACAGACACATCCTAAATAAATTTCAATAATTAGTATTAACGAAATACATGAAAATATTCATTTAAATAATTCGAATTTGAATAATAACTTAAATTGGCTAGTCAACCAATGAGTAATAACTTGTATGTACTATTCTAATGGACAATCATCCATGATAGGGACTGCCTCTAACACTCTGCCCACTCTAGCATGCCATGCAATGTACAACTCATGCTTATAAACTCTCCAAAGCTCGCCTAACTCTTTTAGACATGTTGGCCACACACCCACATGATCAGGAAAATTAAACCGTAGGTGAAACCAAAATATTTATTTATATAAATACAAATAATAGTATATTTCATTAAATAAAACAACTTTTTTTACCCATATCACTGCACATGCTTTATCGTGGACATTATTTGGAAGCTGTCTTCATGAGAGAGGGCTGACAAGAATGATGTCGGAGTATTTTTAAAGGGTCGCCAAAAATCTTTGACATTGCTTCCCTAATTTTTCAATCATGTGACTATCTTCACTGTACTCCAACATATACTGTGTGTGGCAGTTCTACACCAAACGCATGCATGTATTCCCCCGCCCCACCTCCTATAAGTAGATGTATTTTTTTATGAATGAAAAACAAATATTTTATCAATATATGTTATAATGATAATAAATAATCATATATCAATTTGTTATGGTTGTATAAGTAAACCTGCAGTAGTATGATAAATGGGAACCGCTAGATCCACAGAAACTGAAGTAACACCCCGTACAAATGGAGTGCGTCCCAATGTATGATCTGTAGGGACAGAGTCCGGTGGAGAAGTAGTCTAGGAATATAGAATATAAAATCCTAAAGATAAAGAAGAATATGTAAAATAATATGACAGGGATGGATGGCCAAATGCTGTATGGGGAGTGGGATTCATCATCAGATATGGTATAGATGGGTTAGGAGGCTCAGATGTAAATGCCCATGAAATCATTGGAGGTATAAATATCATTTTTTTCCCAAACGTCACACCAAGATCAGAATGTGGGATTGAAAGTATGTCAGTGGGAGGGGGAGGGTCTAATTGGGTACACCTACCAGGTCGTCTATCTCTTGTAACACCCCCCCCCCATCGTACAAACACCCACAATACTGGGACCACAACTAGGCTGCTTATCAAATAACTATCGCCTAATGGATGGATCCAGAAAAATAGTATTAAAAAAATTAATCACATGACATTATATATTATTTAAATAAATATATTTGAAATAAAATACTCACTATAAGATATAGTGGTGGAATGCCCAGCTCAGCCATGCGACGACTATTGTCCATTATCTTTTTCGTTACCTCTCTTTAATTGGATTCATTTTCATTCATTTAAAAACAAATATGGAAGTAAATAGAAAAAGATAACTAATTTGTAACCCAAAAGTCAAAATAAATGAGGGGGAATAGGGGGATTCATAGATAATTTAACTAACCATTGTTTTAGTTGAGTATGATGAAATATATAATGAAGTCCATAAATCGTGAAAGATAAAATAAAGAAATTTAATTGTTAGTAGGATGATTATTTACTAAGTGTCATCCGTCTATTAAAATCATGGAACATTGATTCTAGAATATTCAAAATTGGTTAAGCAGATGTCAAAATTAAGGAAAATTTTAATTTCTTTAGCTTAGGTAGATGCTGCAGGTTTCAATATATGTTTTTCAATAGAATAAAAACCATCATTTTCATTACCTAGTAAAATGATAAAGATATGTCTTAGAGTCATACAAATTTTATAAAAATCATTGTTGAACCATTTAAATGCTCACCAAGATAGAAATGTTGGATTCTTTGTTTTAAATAATGTTCAATTCCTCTGAGAATTATTTTAGTCAGTATATGGACAGTCAGATGTAGCATGCATCAGAAAAATGATGGAGGAAATATTTTCCCCAACACACATAAAATTAATGGTGAATCTATCAACAATATTTCCATGAAAAACATGGAAATATTCATAGCACAAATATCTCTAGAAAAATGGCACAACTGAATAACAGTCACCCTTTAATTATTGGGCAATAGATGACATATTTCTATTGGAATCAACTCATGCATAAGAACTTGATAATCATGAGTCTTTAAATATTTTATCTTCAACTCTCTTCTATTGACCTGTTTATATATATTGCTTGAATATACATCAGAAAATATAATAATCTCTAATACGTCCCAAAATTGTTTTTACCCATAGGTTTCATTACATAAGAAGCACATGGAACATGCCTTTTATTTTCACTGATACGCACAAGATGCAATTCTGGTCTAATGCCCTAATCCACCAAGTCAAACCGAGAACATAAATAATAATTTTTCTTTCCCTTAACATTTAGAAGTATCAAAAGAATCATTTCACATATATTATTTTCAATGTGAATTATGTCTATGCTAGAATGTAAAAAATTGGTTGAAAAATAAGGAAAATCAAAAAAGATACTCCTCTTCCTCCAATTATAATAGGTTTCAGTTAAAACCATTCTTTCTCGTTGAAAATTTCATTTGACCCATCCCAAATGAAAAACTGAAATCTTTTAATTCATTAAGCACATCAGTTCCATACATACTCTAAGGTGGATCATCGGTCTCTATGCTATTATCAAATTTTCGATGATTATTTTTATATGGATGGTCCATTGGAAAGAATCAACGATGTCCAATAAAGTTGAAACTACATAGATGTTTCAGTCTTCTGGATTGTGAATTCTTCATACAAATAGAACATGATAGTTTTCCTTTTATAATCCATCCATTAATCATTTCATAAGCTGTAAATTTATTGATCATCCACATAAGAATATAACACATTAGAAATATGTCTTTTGAAAATGAATTATATATGCTCACACCCACATCCCAATGAAGTCTCAACTATTTTATTAAAGGTTTCATGTATACGTCAATACCAATTCCGGGATCAGAAGGTATAGATATTAGTACACACATGAAAGTGAAATGTTTTTTCATACAAAACCATGTGGGAAGATTATAAATTTTTATAAAAACATTTCATGGGATCTTCGAAGTAACAATCTTCCCAAATGGATTATAACCGTCCCATGAAATACCATGCCTCACATGATGCACTTCAGCTACATAATCAAGATATCGAGCATCAAATATTTTCCATGAAAATCCATCTGTAGGGTGATCCAACATATCATTAGTCTTCTTTCTCTTGGTATCATAACATCTTATTTTTATTGATATTTCATCAGACATAAAATGATTCTGAAGTATACGAATCAATGAAAAGTGCCACATACCTTTCTGTAGCATATAAAATGGTGTTCCATCAGATTTTGACTTCCAGTGGGATGTGCCACATTTTATACAATCATTTCATTTAGTGGGTTCCTCCCATAATAAACTTCCATCTTTTGGGCAAGCATGAATTTGGTATATTGAAAATCCATGTTCCCTATATCTCTTCCACGCCATATAGTTGTTTGAGGGAATATATGCATCATCTAGAAGTAAATCCTTCACGAATGTATTAAAATAATAGATTTCTATATTAGAAATATCATACATTGTTTTCACATGAAATAATTGGATTAAAAATTCCACCTTTTTCATTTTATCACATTGCCTATATATTGGAGTCATCGCAATATCGTTCAATTTATTCACCCTAAAAACATCATCATTTTCATTAGACTCATCATGTGTTCTCTTATCGAAGTCTTCTTGGGTAAAAATTCTTTCTTTTTCTTGATGATGAATAAACAAAAACCGATCATATAAAAAATTATCCACTCCATTCCTCTAATTTGGATCATCAGCTATTTTAGATTTCATTTTCTCCCAATTTTGATATCACACATCGTAGTTTTCTTGAAAAAACATATTTTTTTCATGTGGTAGATGACTTCATCATGGCTCAACCAGGGTTTTCAAACACAAATGGAACATGGGTAGTGTGTGGGACCACTATCTGATGCATTGTAAAATTCAAAATCTAAAAATCTCTCCAAATTGTTTTGAAAATCACTTGAGATCCGATCTGTTTCATAATTCCATCTTCTATCGATCCTGTAAAAAAATAATTTTTATAAGTCATTTCAGAAAAAGAAATTCAATAAGATTGATGTTTCATTGAAAATATATTTATGTAATTAAAATTACTCACTTTATATGAAATCATAACTGACACAGTACTCTATTTGAGAATCAGAATATAAAAGACAAAAAAAATACTATATTTATAACAAAATGTCTTTGAATAACTATACATGAGTGCACAATATCAGGTAAACATGTGGAGGAGAATTATTCTGTAGTTGACTAAATTTAAGATCGATGAAATTTTATATTTTGGTAGATAATTTGAGTCATCCCATACATTTCCCAAGGGGGAGGAAGTGTCCAGGGGGTGTGGGGTGTCCAGGGGGTGGCGGGGCTGTCCAGGGGGTTTCAGGTGTCCAGGGGGTGGGGTGTTGTCACGGGAGGTCGAGGTTCCCGGAGGGCGGGATATCCCCGGAGGTGGTCAGGTTGTATAGTGGGTTGGGGTGTCCAGGGGGTGTGTGGTCTATCCAAGGTGGTGAGAGGGGTGTCTAAGGGGTGGGCGGGGCTGTCCAGATCGTACGGGGTGTCTAGGGGGGGTGGCCAGGCTGCCCATGGGGGTTAAAGGGCTGTCTAGGGGGTGTATGGGGTGTCCAGGGGTTGGACGGGCTGTCCAAGGGTTGGGAGAGTTGTCCACGGGGGGTGATCAGGCTGTCCATGGGGGTGGAAGGGAAATCTAGTGGGGTGGGGGTGTCATGGGGGTGGGGGGGGGGGGGCTTTCCAACGGTGGGGCATCCTAGGGGATGGGGGGTTTCTGGGAGGGGGGTGGCTGGGGTGTCTGGGGGGAGGGGGTAGGCGAGCTATCCCCGAGGGTGGGGGGGGGGGGCTATCCAGGGGGTACGGGTTATCCAGGGTGGTGGGCAGGCTATCCACGGTGGTGGAGGGGGTCTCTAGGGGGGTCGAGGTGTCCCCATGGACAACCCACCCCGCCTTTAAATCCCACACCCTCCTTGACATCCCCCACACCCACCCCACACCTCCCTAGACAACCAACACCCCCCAACATGGACATCCCACCTCCACCCCCTCCCCTGTAGTCCCCTAACCCCCTCCCCCCTCCGATAGCCCCCCCCCCCCACACACACACACACTTAGACAACCCACACCCTACCCCAATATAGCTCACCTCCTCCATAGACAACCCACTCCCTCTCCCCTATAGTCCCCACCTGGACAGTTCCCCCCCACCTGGTCATCCCCCCCACCTGGATAGCCACCCCCACCTGGGTAGCCACCCCCCTCCATGACAACAAACCCCCTCCTTGGACACCCCACACCCCTCCCCACCTGGACACCCCACCCTGACCCCCTAGAGATCCCACACCCCTTCTTGGGGCAGCCCATACCCCCCTACCCCACACCCCAATAGCCCCCCTACCCCCTGCTGCACCCCGACCCCTTGGACAACCCACCCAACCTAGAGAGCCCCCACACATGGATAGCCCCATACCCCTCCTACATCCCCCGTTAGGATATTTTTATTTTTAATCATTTTATTCATTAAAAATTCAAAACTATCATTCATTATCCATCTCACTAAAAAACAATATAGCCCCACTAAACATAATACATAAAACCCCACTAAAAAAATCATAAAACAAACAAAAAAAGAAATAAAACAAACCCTTTACCCCACTAAAAAACATAAAACAAACCATTTACCCCCAACACTAAACAAACCCCACTAAACAATGCATTTATGATGTATGTAGTGTAGAACAAAAAAATCCTAAAAATACAAAGGGTTAGGTACCCCAACAATAATAACTCTAATTTAGCCGAAATCAAAACACTAAAAATAATATAAAAAGAGGTATAACACTGAAACTAAGGTAACAATTACTAATATGAAGTGTAGAAATTAAACATTGTTTGATTGAAGAAGGATCTTTGGCTGGAAGGTGATTTGCAGCTGAGAATGCATTGGGAGGAGCCCTGGATTAGGTCTGCAATCAGACCTATTGGAAGCTCGGGCACTAGGTATTTGGGGGAAAACATTCCCAACAATTTTTAGAAACTGTTGGGAATGATTCTATTTACCAATTTTTCATCAAAGACATTGGAATAGCATAGAAAAAATATTTTTCCCATTTGTCTTTTAAAACCATTGGAAAATCATAGGAAAGTATACACATTGCCAACGGTTGGTTCAAAACATTGGAAAATGATGCTTCTTTTACCGTATAGAAATTGTTCCCTCAAACCGTTACTATTGTACCATTGTGAAAACACCATGTTCAAATATTGATTCATATATTACATTATACTACCAATTTGATAATGACTTCCATGTTAAATTAACATTTTGGGGAATAATTGCTTTCATTATTATACATGTTTCAACTTGTTATACTTGATCATATCATATAAATCATGATTTAAATGCATAAAAAATTAAAAAATGATTTATATATCATATATATTTAGAATAAAAAAATTTATAACAGATAGATATATGAAATGGAAGGCACGGTTTATAGAGACGGTAGGTCGTACGTACTCATAAACGTTGCTTCTGTTTTCATATCGTAATGAACAGAAGTAAGTGAATAAGATAAAGATATAAGTACATATATATATTTATATAGTAGAATTATTATTTCATATATTACATTCTTATTAATAATATATATTTTTATAATCATCGTTGAATGGTGAATGTGGAAATGAATCCTATCACGTCATGGAGACGGTAATTTGTACGTACGCACGAGTGACAATTTCATTATATAGATGGTGAAATCGTATATAATTGGATGGTATATAATATTTAAAGAATAATTAACATGTTATATTTATTATTTACATCTGTTATACTCAATATTATACACATCCAAATAATGAAGTGGTTGAATAACAAACTACAACACTATGTGGAGACGGTAAGTCGTATGTACACATATATGGTGACTTTGTTTTTTATAGGATGGATAGAATAATGAATATGGTTGTAACATTTTTAAAATAACATCACTGTGTGTAGTATTTACTAGAGTTCTTATTTTTGAATGGAAAAAACTAAGAAAGAGGCAGTGGAAGAAGAAAAGAACTTGAAAGAGGGTGGGGAAATTAATACCTATTCTTCGAGTGTTTCCTTTTGAGTTTATCCAAAGGGATCATTAGGTTGGATTTTTAATCAAATTAAGGACACTAGTTTAATGTGAGAGAAGTTGGTAGGATATTTGGGCAGGGGTTGGCAGAGCTAAATGGCTTTGGAGGTGTGAAATTAAGAGAAGGGAAAGTTACCTTTAATAAGAGAGGTGTGGGTTAATTTAAGAAAAACATGATATATTATTTTGTAATACAATCATTTTCGGTTTCAAATGGATACAAAATGATTTATTTAGAATATATAGTGTTGATGGGTTGAAAACCATTCAACCCACATGTTTTTGACACGTTTAGGTAACCATATTAACCTTATCCTTTAGAAATTACTCTTCGTCAAATAGTTTGAGATTGACTATGTCCATTTGTATTTTTATATTATATTGTTACTAAACATACTATAAAAAGACAACAGAACCCCATGTGGTTAATTATTAATATATATAACCTTATCTAAGTCAATTGGCTGAAGAATATATTTTTAGGAATATTATATCACCCAATAATCTAGTATTTGTTTTAAAAATTAATTTATGCCAATATTGAAATTATTTGGTATTTTCTTTTTTTTAAAGTCATAAAAACTTGATAACATCAATTAAGATACATTGAATTAATACTAACATGTAATATTCTTCTTGAAAAATAGACTATTTCATAAAAATATTGAAACTATATTTATTTTAGTATTTATAATTATATTTCATTGAATCATTTATTAGTAAGGTAATTACGACATCAACATTGTACCATAATTAAATTAATTTTTTTAATGTCTAAAAATTATAAATAAAATTATAGTATCTAAGAAATATTATTATAATTTTAATTAATATTTATAGTATAATTTATATTATGTGAAACCCAATATTAAAAATGGTTCAGTTTTTAATAATTGAATTTTACACTTTTAACTCTTCTTTAAATAAACTAATTATAAATGTCCTAATCTAATCCATGTGGACATAAAAGATATTATTTTATTTATAATTATGCATTTGATCAAAATACACTTATCCAATAGAATTAAAACATGTGTTAGGGTAATTAAAATATCATTTTTACCTTTAATTACCCTATTTACTTTTAACCGTGGTAAATAAAAGTCAAATGTTACAATTCAAAAAAAATAATTTTCAACTTATTAAAACACATTTTACTTACTGATATCAACTACATTTCTTGGATTTTATAAATTCAACTCACTGATGCATTAAAATTATGTTTTATGCCAATTTGCAAATTCTCCTAGAATGTTGGTAAATGACGATAAAAAGTTCAATAAAATTTTATACATCTATTTTTATTATAAAATGATCCAATGAATTAAATTGAAAATATATAGGTATTATATATCTATTTTTACTTAAAATAAATTTATATAAAATAAATTCCTTTTTAAATAAAAAGTCGATTTTAAACAATAACGTAGTGTTTTCACTATTCATTAACAATTGAATGTTTTTAGAAAAGTACCATAAATTTATCCTAAGGTTATTTAGGTATTCTGAATTAAAAAATTATTTCTATTATTCCAAATTCAAAAAATTGAAATTACATTAATTAATTTAAAATTATTTCCCATTGTCAAAACCAAAAAAGCGGGTTTTTTTAAAAGTAAAAACTATCAAAATATTGACATGTATTTATGTCAAATTTAAATATGAAATTACTTATAAGGCCATAAATTGTATTAAATGATAAAAATATAATATAATTTTACTTCAAAACCATTCAAATGATTAATTTAACACTAAATTATTTCGATTTAAAGTGTTTTTTTACAATTAAAACACTGTATTTTTTACTATTCATCAACTTATGAAATTTATCAGAAAAGTACCAAAAATTTATCCAATCATAATTTCTATGTCCTTCTTCTAATGAAGAATTTAATTTCATGAAATTAAATATATTAAATTGTCAAATATTTATTTTAATAAGGGTTTGACATAAAAAGGCATAAAATTGCATTTTTTGAAAAATACTTTTTTTATCTAAAGAAAATGAATTTGTTCACACATTATGTATAGGAAACACATAATATGTATGTTAAAATTATATTGAATATATAATATATGAAATTAATTTAATTATATTTATATCCGTTTTCGGAACGACTAGTTTGGTAAGTTGTGGCGCACTCGAACTCGATGTTGCGTATAGCACACGCTATTGATTTCCTTTAATGAGGTAACATACTGTGAAATATGGGGGTGTTACACTCCATTATTTTTGGAAACCCTTGGCCTCATTTGTCCCCATTTTTTATTTTGTACCTATATTACTTGATTAAAAATATTATGATTATGATGATTATGATGAAAACAAAAAAAAACAAAAAAATTAAAATGTAATTGTGTTCCAAGAGAAGGAAAGTATTAGTGGAAAGTGAATATATGGACATGAATAATAAATATATTGTTCAATTAATATTATAGTGTTATATAGGACATGATCTAGAAAAATTCCAAAAAAATACATAATATAGTAATGGCTATGAACGAATGTCAATTAATCAGAAATAATGAAAATGAATAACATTTTTATAAGATCATTTTCCTAAAATTGATTGATTTATTTACCACCAGGACATATAATATTATAAAATTTATATACATGATTAATTTCAGATATATATGAATAATTTATTCATTTGTTTTTGATTCAATAAATTTATACCTCATCTCTTACTCCATGAAATGAATATTCAAGAGGATGTTTTCATTCAAAAAGTACTAACATTAACTATTAATGGATCATATGTGGAATAAAATAATACCATTTCAATGGTATTTATATATTTACCGCAACTAAAATTATTATAAAATTATATATAATAAGAATAAATATCCTTACACAAATAATAATATTCTCTATAATAACAGAACACATTTACCTAAAATTAAAACTCTTCAAAATTTTCTAAATCATAATTGATATTAAAAGATTAAAAATATTTGATCAAATATACCTACATTACCAACATATATATTTTTTATATATATTATCAATCACTAATAAGGTCATATATAAAAAATTTATAGGCCCATACCATATACTAAAAAAATTTAATTGTTATAATAAATATTTTAGAATTACTATATTGGTTCAATGAAATAACAAATGATTCTAAAAATAAACATTAACAAAACTACCCTATTAAAATTATAAATATAAATAACCTATTTATCCCAACTGAACAATACATTTTAAAAATTAGGAATATATTTATTGTTTTTTATCCCCCAACTCTTTGTTCTACAAAAAATTTCACATTACCTCCACATGACTCATCTATATTTTCAATAAAATTGA
The DNA here is from genome assembly GCA_963277665.1 of Viscum album. Taxonomy (NCBI): domain Eukaryota; kingdom Viridiplantae; phylum Streptophyta; class Magnoliopsida; order Santalales; family Viscaceae; genus Viscum; species Viscum album. The sequence goes on from OY728157.1 coordinate 539,307,090, forward strand.
ATATATTCATGAAAATGATTAGTGAAATAATATGGAAAACTCATTAGATTTTTCATTATTCATACAACTAGAATATAATTTATAATGTAATTATGTAATAAAATTATCAAATATAAATACATAAACACTTCAATCATTCCTCATAAATAATTGATATATTATATGACCATATATTGAAAATGAGTTATCCTATGCATTAATATAGGGAGATGGATAATTCTTATTACTGAAAACATAAGTCACGAATATGTATATCATACCTTAGGATGAAATTTATTTCCCTCCATTGAACTATTCATTTTACTTAACAATTATATGAACTATTCTCTTTCGCACTTCAAAAAACTATTCATGTTCCTTTGAAAATTTCACCAGGTTTTCTTCCAAAAATCTAGACACAATGGAATAATAATCATATTTGTTCAATAGAATTCATGAGAATACATTTATTTCTTATTTCATACATTTAAAAACATAGCTTAGATCAGGTATTTAATCAAATATCGAGATAGTTTTTTAATCAAAATATAAATATTTTTCATTCCATAAAAAATTTAATTTTGTTTTTAATGATTAAAATCACATTACCATTGGTTATAATAACTATTGACATGATTTATCCATGTTTAGGAAATTTACTAAAACCCAAACTGATTATTTACGATGCAATAATCATATTGTGTTATTACATAATAATGAATAATTATTCATAAGATGTCTGAATCATGACACATTCATTTCAATATCCAACTTTTTAGGATTAAGCTAATTCCTTAATGGTCATTTACTATTCAAATCTGTTATAATGGTTCAAAAATAAAATGAGAATTAACCCATGCGAACCCCTCAAGACAGTCAAACTATGTGCACACTAATGGACCATTTATTGTGTACTCAAATGATGGATGCGATATACCTGGAAAATTATTTTAGGGTAATTAACTATATATTGATCTTTTCAAAAAATTAATCCACTTGATATATTTATATTGTTATGTATGGAAAAGAAATAAACACAGTCCTACATTACAAAAACTATAGGATGTTATCATATAACTAGTCTTATCCCCAATGTTTTAACCAATGTTCTCTAATAAATAACTCTTGAATAAATAAACCCTAAATTGATACCAACTATTTAAACCCATAGATTATGTGAAAATATATTACATATTTTTTATTAATATTCAATATATCTCCTAAATATGCATTCCAAATAACTATAATGGTTTAATAAATGTGTTAAATAGTTACAAAATTAACTTATTTAAATAACATATTCATCTCTTAATCCTATTAATTATCATAGAATACCCTTATATGATAATCATATGTATCAAACTTGAATATAACAAAGGGAAAAGTCATTATTTATGAATTGGTGAGCTCAGATTCCTAGTAATGGTAATCATGGGTGACATCATCCCATAGTCCTAATTATGCATATCATGGGCATAGTGGTGTAAGAACATGTTTTTATCAATAGAAAGTCATTTCCAAACAAATATCATAATAATGAGTCATAGAATATTATATGAGTATACAATAATATTGGTGAATCATAAAAAAATTAATATAGAACATTGAGTTCACATCATAATAATATCAACAGGTACTAAGAGTGTGGCACCATTATAGGTATATAATCCATGGAATATGTTATTTATAATTATAGGTACCGTCATATCATAGTAGAACAATAATCACCATGTATAACTCATTATGGTGGACCAATCATCACCACAAATTTCTCATATCATATAGGATCATAATCACCACATGTTTCACATATCATATTGGACCAAGCTTTCTTAAATGTTTTCCATTTTGGACTAGGAACATCAACTAGAATCTCATAACTATGAAATGAGATTTGATGGTTTAACCAATACATTAGAGGTTTATGATGGAATCTACCATAATATTGTTAAAATAAATAATATTTTTACAACCATGTCCTAAACCATTCACCATTTTCTCATTTCATAAATCATGAGAAAATGGGTTCCATAAAGTTCACATCATAACATAATTAACCAATGGGATAGAAAGTTGTTTTACTAAATCACCATCACTATAAAATATAATTATAATAAATGGAATCATAAGATCCTAAACATATAGAATCATACCCATCCTTAAATTATATTTATATAGATGAAATATACCTTTAAAATAACATTTGAACTATTATTTAAAAAAATACAGAAAATAACTATTAGTTTCATAACATATAAAATAAAATTAATAGAATAATTAAAAAATAATTTTCATTGAATATATATATTTAATCATTTTCATTGACCCTAAAAAACAATGCCTTTTTGTGGAATAATATTTTCATGATGTATATTTTAAAAGAAAACATCACTTTCACACTTTTGTAAAATGTCATAAACAACTTTTTCCAAAATCATATTGAAAGATAAATTTTTTAAAATTAGTAAATAAATTCATGTGTAGTGAAAATATAATTTCTGAATAGAATTTATTTTAGTTAAGAACATTTATAAATTTTTCAATGATCATAGTCATGAAAGAAATTTTTATTTGATTATTGAAGAAATAAGGTTGAATATTCATTAAAAACTATTTCATAATATTTTTAATTACCAAATTTTGATACATTTTATTATTACAAGAAAATTATAAAAATAACTACATTATAAGAAGATAAATGTGTATTAACGGATAATATATATATAATTTCCCTCTATAAAAAACCCTAAATAGAATTGAGATTTTAATGTAATCTCTTAAAACATGGTTAATATCCATGTCAAAACATCATGAAGATAAATCCATATAGATATTTTTAAATCTAACTCTTTATAATATCAAGAATCTTAAAAAAAATTAATGATAATTAAATACTCTAAAAAAACTAGTGGGGAATATGGAATATGTGTCATAGATATAATAGTGAGATGAGAAACCCTTACCACTTTGTTAACATCAAATAAAACCCCATTTTATAAAAAAAATTTGAATTTTAAATTTAATTAATGTGAATTAAGATTTACACATGATATAAAATATAAATTTTTAAATACATACAATTCATAAATATAAATAGGTTAATAACATCAAACATGTCTCAATGAGACAATATTTAGATGATTAATTCTTACGTCAAGTCTAATTTTTTATTATATGAATTCAAGACCCATTAATAAAAAATATATTAATTATAAATATATTATAATAACATAATTATTCATATAATACAATATATTATTTACATATTACATCATATTACTTTTTTGTTAAAAATTCTAAATTCAAATTAGAATTACGGTTAATAACTATTTCAATTTTCATGAATGTTTTGGTGAGGTAGTTTTGGTCATTATATATTGATCATAGTATAATAATTTAATTAATATTAATTATTTGATAAGTATAATATTTAGTCATTTTATGAAATTTTACTACTATTCAAAAAAACATGCAATGAAATATAAATTTCATCACTTTAGTAAGATAATAGTCTATAGGTATGCACAAGTGATGTTTTCTGTTTTCGATGTGTTGAATGGTAAAAAAATAAATATTAACTACCATTTGCATTTATATAATTTTATAATATATATATTATTAATTTATAGAAAATCCATAATTTTTACCATTTATTTGAAGTATGGATTTAAAAAATTATCTCTTCTTGGAGGTGGCAGCCTACACATACACTCATTAATGTTTGAGTTTCCAATTACATGGAAAGGTGTTTTATGACCGTTGTTACTTTATCATAAAGAATACACTATTATATATATTGAATAAATTATATTATAATGTATACAATTTATTTATTGGAGATATAAGTGGAAATAAAATTGATAGTTCTATGTTAAGAGTAATACATTTTCATTGAGAACCATCCTTTTGATTGAACATTAATCCTTGAAAGGATAATATTTTAGAAATAAAAAAATTATCTATACTAGTTACATAGTATTATATTAGTGTTGGGATTTGATAATAAATTTATTTCATACATTTCTAATAAGGTAGAATAAAATGTATCCTTTATAAGTGAGGGTAAATGGAACCCCTAGAATTACATAAAAGATATAAATTAAAAAATTATTTTTTATATGAATGTATCCCCAAGATGATATATTTAGAAAACAGTTTTATTTGTTTTTAAATACTCTCATATAATTAAATTTATTCCATTTTATGTTATGTTCTTAAATATTTCAATTTATTTTAATAACTAGTAAACCCTTATGATGATTATCGTGATATCAATGATTTTTACACTTTAGGGGTCATGAATTTAACTATAAAAGAAAAAGTGAACCATAAGTGAAAAAAATGATGATATTTTATACCATTAAAAATTCATTAGTATTATGATAATATTATTATAAATTTTCAATCATTTAAGAATAATATTATTTAACATAAAATACGATTATAGATCATTTTTGGACTATTTTCATTGATTTTCTTTAAATACAAAAATATATGAATTTAGGTCAAATAAAACCTTTCAACACATTTTTAATATGTTATAATTATGTTTGAAATTGAGGGAACATAATTATTATTCCAAATTTTAGTAATTTTAAATTTTTTTAAAACCATTTATTTAATTATTCAATTACATGAAAAGTCATCATTTCATCACGTCATAAGATTTTGAGGTAATTATTCAAAAACAATTAAAATAATTTTACATGATAAAAAATTAATTAATATTTCAAATAATCATTTATAACAAAACATTATAACAATTTATGCTTATAAAATAATAATAAGGAATCTTAATATAAATAGAGTGATATTTTGTAATTATTTTTTACAAAATTAACTATGTTTTTTTATTAATGTAAGGAATGAAATACATTAACGAAATTTAAAATAAAATTTTATTAAGGTGTAATAGAACCAATGCAATGAAATAAAAAAATGTTTTTTAGATTTAATGGTTGTATCCCATATTTATGAATATATTTTACTTGATTTAACCACATATACTTAACAAATATTAATAAAAATTGTTATTAATAATTTCTAAACAAAAAGGTAACTATTTACAGAGATTGAACATATTAATTCCAAATATCAAATAATTTTTATTTTAATTCTGAATTTCTTAAATCAGATGAAATAATATTTAATATAAATTCATAAAATGAGATGAATTTTTTTAGAGATTTTTTATTTATGCCTAAAATGGGATTATTTAAAACTAACTTATAATGTTTATTACAATGTAATTCATTAAATTATATAAAAAAGGGTGTATTATGTTGCATAATTTTAAAATTAAAAATATAGTGAGACTACTATATTACTTAATATAATTAATATAAATAAATGTTTATAAATTTATGTATCTTCGTTATTCACTGAAATATAAATATTTTCTGAAAAAATCGAAATATTCACACTATGATGATATTAAAAAGATAATTTCAATATGATATTAATTATCTCAAATAATATTAAAAAAATATTATTAATTAATTATAATATATATTCACAAATATAAATAAAATTATAATGAAAACATATTTTGATTATTTAAATGGATTTACAAAAATTTAAGTTCATATTTATTATGAATAATTAATAAATGTTAAATTTTATAGAATATTTATACATATTTCTCATTATTGTTTTATTACAATTCTTATATCTAATTTTCTGGCTATTTTATAATGATCACATAATTTTTTTAATGCAATTCATTACCTCAATTAAATAATATTGTTTCTTGTTATTCAAGTTAATGAGAAAAGTATTATTTTTCATAATATTTTTTTCATTTCATTGAGTGAATGTAAATATGTATCTAGATTGATGAGGGTTGATCTTCTAAGGGCCACAAGTGTAGGAGGATAGTCATGGTTGTTGGTAGGTAATCTTCAAATGATTTCTAAGAAGACAATTATTGTGCCTTAGAATCAAGAGATCATAGGTATTTTGATTCATCTATATTCACCATTGAAAAAATTCTATTTACTTTAAATTATATAGGTAGACTATTATTTTTTAGATTCATTGTATTTAGGAATGTTAATTTAACAATTTGGTTTCTTTTTGCTCTCTTTATTTCTGATTGTAATCCCCACTAATGAATATAGATTATTATTATTTTAATTATTGATGTCATTATTGTTATTTTGTATTTTGGTTTCTAATCCCCTTTAAATAATTTAGATTCTTATTGTTTTTTTGACATTATTATTTCTTTTGTTATTATTATTAATTTCAATATTTTTGTTTTTTTGAGTTTTTAGGGATTTACCTATGTGGTATAGTATCCTCGTAATTTTGTATCCATCTAGGGAATAATATTTTTTGGGAGGGTGGGGGATTTTATGGTGTTTTTATGACCTGAATATGAGAATAATTATAGTTTTAGGTAATCATTTCACCACACTATATTCGATATTATGATCACGTAGAAGGTTCATTATGCCATTATTAAGGGCCTTTAAGACATTAAATGTTGGTTCTTTGAGAGATAAAAATCTAATGGGACAACTATTTAGTGGGTTAACCCATGTAGGGGTATGGAAATACATTTTTATCCCAATGTGGTATTAGATATTTCATTTTCGTAGAACATCTAAGAACATAATGATTGTATATTATAATTATTATTTTGAAAATAATCATCGTCTTCATCATCATCATTATCAAATAAATTTTTATTAATGTTATTATGGTATATAGAAATTTCAATGAAACTATAACCTTATGGTGAACACAACAGTGAATCTACACTCTTGAATTCATGAACCCTAATAAATTATGTTTTTATGTTTAATATAGAGAATGATTTTATTGTAATGTCTACCGATCATCCAAATGGATTTATTTTCATTTCTTAACCAAAGAAATTGATGAAGCTTCTTTCATATTAATTGTGCTTCAAAATAATCTGTACAGTTTTTTATGATAAATAGCCTTTTAAAATTTCATTTGTAAATCAATTGAATCTATCGGTTTTTCAATTTTAATAGTGGAATCATGATATTTTTCATTTACTACTTATGTTATTTTTGAAAATAACTATTATCCATTTTCTTAAAGGGATATTGATCTATATTTTATTATTATATAATCGTTCTTATATTTTTTCTTATTTTTCATAGGGATTTTAAATCATATATCATTCTAATTTAGACATGTTTTGACGAACTATTTTTTAATATTTGAAAATCATTATCTCTCTTACTCATTTAAAATTTAAATGGTCAAATCCTCAAACTAGAATCTGTTATGTGAAATATCTTCATAATAATTATTTCATGTATTTGTGTTGTAAATAAAATATAAATATTACTTTAAACATGTATCTGGAATTAAAATATTGACTTTTCTGTTTTGAGATTTTTTATGAAATCCCACTTATGAATTTCTCATCGTTTTTCTTATTGGTCACATTGGTGAAAAATATGAAATTAATGATCATTCATAAAAAGAAATCCCACTACTTAAAAGTTCATAATGAGAAAACATTTTCTATATGTTTTTGTCAGCCCCCATATTAAAAAGATGAAGTATTAATGAAATGTGATGAAGTAGTGATCATGATGATCTAGAGTATTTGAAAGACTCTTCAAATTAAAGTGATGAAGTAGTGAAACTGGATTAGGTAAGATACATCTATTCATGTCGTAAAAATGGGGAAAGGACTTATGTGATAACAATGGTTTCATCTAACACAAAATGACTACATGAAAAATTGTATACTCTTTAATATTCATTGTTTTTTAACATAGTCATATGGAATCCATGTTTATAACCAAGGGTAAATATAGAACGTGAATCCCATATTGAATCTACTTAGAAGGATGGGAATTTTTATGAATATCATAGATCATGTTATGATGAAGAAAATAAAAGTGTTTCTAAAGGTAATAATGTTAGTAGAGCATATAATATACTTCCTAATGTTATTTTTAATTCTAATGATACTCGTAATCTCATATTTCTAAATAAAAACATTTAGGGATTTGTTTTTCTAGTCGATTAAATGAGTATTTGAGAGAAAATAATTTCAGATATTGAAGAAGAAAATAAGAATTAACATCCACATAACTATATAATGATAAATTTTATTAATATTATTTTATATTAACTTCTTCATTTCTTTTCATGGAGGAACTGTGAATATGACGTCCTATAAAAAAATCACCAATTATGTGATAAAATCAGATTATTTAACTATAGTATCTGATACAAAGTGATATAACACTATCTTTATTTTATATCATTTCCATTAGCTAATAATTAAATTCCCAAAATAACACACAATAACAAGATTTAATGGTATAGTGTCTCTATGTAATAGTAACACAGAAACTTGTTTTACATCACGTTATATTATTTGTACATAATTAACCCACACTAGACTCCATTATAAACGTCCTATAATATTATAATCTACATTAATATATCGATAATTAAAATATAAATGATGGATTAGATTAAATGATCAATAAGAGGAAAATCATCAACATCTCATCAAGTGTTAGATCATTGGAATGAGAGGGATCTTGGTTAGGGTCGAAATATCTTATTAAAAAGAATAATGAATAATACTATTTATTCATTATATATGTTAACAATTAATATAAAATCAAAAGAAAAAAATCAACAATAGATTATTAGTGTGGAATCATGAGATAATAAGCATGATCCATGAAACATGGTTATAGGTTTAAAGATATGTCATTTTAATAAAATCTAAAATAATAGTATTCTATGGCACTAAAATTATTGCAGAAATCATAAATAGTGAATCATAAGTCACTTACAATTTCATATAACACAATGAGGTAGGAATCGATAACTAATTCCAATTTTAGAGTATACATCACTACTAGATTCCTTTATACATCGTGGAATAAAGATAACTGATTTATTCCCATAAAATGTTGGTTCATGCATGACTTCCTGGTTCACATAGTGTTGTGAGGAACAATAATTTATCCTTGTAATTATCTCCATAAATAAATATCCATAACCAATTCATTTATTGTGATATATGTCATGAATGATCAATTATCTCTATATGTGTGTTCAAATTGAAAATAATTATCCATCACATCATAATGAACCCATGGAATGAAAAAATAGGTTTCCCAACATTTATATATTTTACAACCAAAATCGTACTCAACAATGAAAATGGTGGACTCATAAAATTAGATAACCCTAAAAGATAATTTAATAATAAGATTTCGATTATGGTTGATGGATAATTAAAATCATTTAAATATATATTTTATATATAACTAGGAAAATTGAAGCGATATTTTATATGAATTTTAGAATACTCATTTAACATTTTCTTAATTGATGAATTTATTAACCACCAAGGAATGTATATTTAAACAATTATATGTGAAATCATTGGAAATAATTTAATTTCAATAGAAAATTTAAAAGTTGATTCTTTAATAAAAACTAATACATAAAAATGGAAATGTAAAAATATCTTGATAACATGTACCTGTTAAAAATCATAGTCAATAATGGATCCATGAATATAAGAAAAATAGTTTAAAATTTTTAATGTCAATTTTTTGAATCATTTTTGATTTAAAATAATAATTAATAAAATATTATTTAAAATACATTAATGTTGTAATAATTTATTGAGTGGTGGGAGATAAATTGTTTTATTATGAATGGATATAAAACCAAATTAATTTTTTGAAATCATAATTTTTTTAAACATATACCCAAAAAAAGTAAAAAAAAATTCTTTTTAAAATAATAAAAGAGAAATTTGGCTTTAAAATGATAAATAATATAATTTGGTTTCCAAATATAAATTATGATCAAAGAAGGAATGGAAAATATTGACTATGAGGGGAACCCATTGTTGAAGAGGATGAAAATTATCATCACTATTTATATTATTTGTGAAGAATAATTTCACAATGCTATAATAAATGACATAAAATTTCATTCACTGTATAAAATAAGATAAATTAACACAGGATAAAATTATAAGTTGGAATCAATTTGGATTAGATATAAGATGTTATATAATGAAAATAATAACTCAATGAAGGAAGTTGAGTTAAAATGGTCTCTTATAAACATTTTATTATTTGAATCAAAATACATTTAAATAATAAATTAAAGTAGATATAAAAAAAATTAAATCATTGAATACTGTGAAATAAATTAGTTTTAAATCATTGATATCACAATGAAGATATCATGGTTTTTAATAAAAAATATTTCTCAAGAAATTACATTCGATAAAATGTATCTCTTACAATAATTCTTGACTTTCACTAAAGCACATGAATCTCAAAGATATGAAATATAACTATATTATTAAACCATTTAAAAACCATATTAAATTATAGAAAATTTTATAAACATCATTTATAATTATTCATTAAATATATATTAGTTATTTATTATATAATATTAATATCAGATGTCAGTTATCATTATCATTTTTGATGTAGTTCTCTAATTGTATTAATTTATATTCATTATTTCCTAAATGTTAAATATTCATAGAAAATAATTTTATTTGGAATTTATGATTTATTATGATTTATAATTTTATAATTTCATTCTATGAGACTTTTGGTTACATTATATAATTATAAAATTGACGATGTGCATATTTTAAGGATTTTGAACAAATGGATATTTGGATCTTAATTTTTGAGTTTAATTTTAATGTTAGCATTAAATTACGAATATAAAATCAGTATACACATATTAATATAATATATTATCATTATTTAATTTCTTAAATTAATACATGATATTTATTTATAACATTGCTGAAATATGTGGGTAGACTGACCAAAAAATGAACATACCATATTGAAAGGAAAAGTATGGTTATGAAAGCGGATTACCTTGAAATAATTTAATTAATAAAAAAATAATATTTTTTACATATCAATACTATTTTGAAAAATATTTTATTATATTTTAACAAATATTAATGAAATTGTATAAAAAATTATAATATGTCACTTCATGGAAAAAATAGTCCTCTCAGATACATGAATGTCTTTTCCATTTTACAAAATGGAAGAGGGTAGATGTGGTCACTGTTTATTAACAAAATATAAATAATTAATTATTATATAATTAAAAAACATATAATAATATATTTTTGAAAAATATATTTTAATGTAAATGAGATAAACGAAACAATGTTAGGAAATGATAATGGTTGCTTTGACATCTTGGATCATTATTTGAAGAATTAATCGGATGGGAAAGAAATATTAAAAACTATTTGTTCTATAATATTATATAATAAATATTATATCATATGGGATATTAATAGGGAATAATTGAAAGAATAATCAACTAATTTGGAGTGGTTATTAAGGGGTTTTAAGATGACCATTTTGTAAGTTCTGATAATGGTAGTGTTTTTAATATTGAAACCTAATTTTAAAAGAGAACATATTTCTCTAGTATAATTCTTTTGAAATGTCTAATAATGGATTGGAGATATTATTTGGTTGACCTAAATCTAAAAAACAATTTTATATTATAGTTTTTAAAATAATATTCCTTTTACAATATTTGTTAACCCTTTTTCATTTTGGATTTTAAAACAATAACTACTGAATTCATAATCAATTCCTTTATTGGGCCTAAAATTATAATCATTAATATTACATAATTTTGATAAAATAATTAATATTATAACTATATTTTTCAAAATATTATTTTTCTAAAATATAATGATGAATTTTAACATTTCATCATGTAATAATGAATTTTTTTTAAAATTGAATATTTTAATCGTAAAAAGTAAGGGTAGGATAAAATTATCAATGTTTTTATTTTCCTGATATGAAGAGTCTTGTTATAAAAAGAATTATTTATATGGAATTAAAATTAATCCAAAACCACATTTTCTCAAAATAAATTATAATTATATTATGTAACTAAAACATTTTCCTTTAGACAAAAATTATTGTTTTGCTAATAAAATGTGAAATAAAGGATTTCCAAATTTATAAGAGTAATTTAAAAATGTATAGTTTTAATCATAAAATAAATATGTCATCATTAAATTATATTTAAAATGTTTTTATGTAATAATTACATCATGATATAGTCATAAATTATATAATTTTACTACAAAAATGTATTTTTGAAAATCAACCTGGAGGACAATTATATTAGAAAAATACCAAAAATTCATCCTATGGTAGAATTGAAAATTTGAAATCAAAAATGACTTTTATTTAATGAAAATTTAAATTATTAAATTTAGAATTATCCTTTTAAATAAAAATTAAAAAAACTTCTTTCATTAGATATAGTCTTTTAAAAAAGTATTTTTTCAAGAATATATTTTATTAATTTCTAATTGATTATGATTTTTAATTACAAGAGTATCTTTTTTAAATCTATTTATAAGCAGTATGTTTAAACATATTTTAGTTCTATTTTTTCTATGGAGAAATCTATTAAACATATTAATCATTGAAATAAAATATTCTTAATTATTGAGGCAATAAGCGAATTCATTTTCTCATTTATACATCGATGTTCTTGTATCAAATTTATTATTATTTCCTATTTATTGGAATCCAATTATGTATCACTGGTTTCTATGTATGGAGTTGATAAGAACTTATTGATTATTTCATTTTTTGTTTCACGGATATATACTTCAAAATTTATTACATCAAGATTATGGTATTACTCGATGACAAACACATGCATTAAGCATTTATAAAATGAATCATGTTGATTACAATGGTCATAAAAATTTATTATATTTTTATATCTCATCTCTAATTCAATTTATATGTTTGATGATTTTATCTAGACTTTATAACATCCACTTTCAAGATCCACTAAAGGAATGAATTTTCATTGTGGTGAAGCGGTGTGAGAAATTACTCTACCTAATAATTATTCATTATAATAAAAATTTTAGAATTTCTTCTATTACACTTTTAAACTAATAAAAAATAATACTTTAGTAATTGGATAAATATGTTTTCAAACTGGGGAATTTTTTCTCCATCAATGTACCAAAGTGATTGGTCCTTTTAATTTTATAGGATTCTTTGTATTTATACTTTTCTAATGTAAATTTAGGTTTCTTCATGTATTCTACATTCTCTATTGTATGGGAATAGTAAAAGTTCCAGCTATTATTATGGAAAAATTTAGTTTGGGGTGGAAAGTGTGTAGGTCAGTAGTTTATTCACATGAAATTCATGTTTTAGCTCTTTACAATTCCTTCATTACAAAAATATTTTTATTCTTGTTAGGGTATTTACATAGCCGTAAAGTCACATAATAATCAAGATTTGTATGATTGCTCTTTTAATAGTGGACTATTCGGAGGGGGCTTATTAGGGGTCAATTATAGACAAAATCATAATGGACCACAAAAATATTAATTTTACGGTATTGGGTAGACTAACACAATATGGTGACATGGTATAGAATAATGTGAATATATTGAAATGATGAGATATGTATACATGGATGGAAGGGTTTTGTAGAAAATGTATTAGTGATTTGGTTACTATATATTGTACCACCACCCACATAATATTTTAACCAAGGAAAATGAGTTTCCCTATCATTGCATGATATAAGGATGAATGGTGTGAATGTTTCTTGATTTTTGGTGTTACGATGCATGGTTTGGTATGAAAATATACTAAAATTTGTTGCATGGATATTAGTGGTGCGACATGATAATGTGAGATAATGAAAAATTAATTTATTATAATATTGAAATATAGCATACTCATCTTTCCATTCTGGTCATCTTATGTAGGTAAATTTTAGGAATTCTTAGATATTCCTTTAGTCTATTTTTAACTTCGTCCAGTGGGGTAATTTAATATATAAAAATATTTCTTTTTGGTTCTTATGAATCCTCTTAGGATGGGATGACACATGACCCAAAAGGGTGTTTGTATTCCTATTTATTTTTTAATCCCCACTACTTAATATAGATTATTGTTAATTTTATTGTTATTATTATTATTATTATTATTACAGTTGATGGATATGTACTAGTTAAGAGGGAATACTTGAGACTCTAGAAATCACAACTGTTGTACTAGTTTTTAAAATAAAAAACATATATTCAAGAATCATCCACATATGAACCAAATGATGATGGGAACAAGTACATCTTCTAAAACTACAAAAATAGTAAAATTACACAAATGGTTCACACTATGGACAATAGAGTGTTCAGTTAGGTAAATATGTTCTCTAAGAACATTAAATCAACTAAAATCCTACCTTTTTCTGATTTCATCATATTCCATATTAAGAAGGTGATCAAAAATAAATGTGTGGCCCATGTTTCTACAAATAAAACGTAAAATTAATTTTGGGTGATCTTTGAATGTTTTATATTATAATTATGGGTATGATCCCAAAGGGATAGAAGCTATGTCAACTTAATGATCTCTCAAGGAAAATTACTATGATATAAGGATTTAATTTTTATAAAATTATCATAAGGGACATGGTTTAATATCATGTTTATTTTCCCATTTATTTTTTAGAACATAATGAATAGAGATTCTAATCCATTTAACTAGGACTCTACCTCATCATGAATAAAGAATATGATCTTAATTTTGATCATATTAGTGTAAGTAAAACATGCATAAAAGTTCATGTTTTCATTATAATTCAATTTTTTTGAATCTCTGCCATTATATTCCATTTTATATCACTAGCTCTGTTTGAATTACTATCATAATGGACATGTAAATAGAGAAAACGCTATTTTTTCACTCTTCTACAGTGTTTAGAAACCTCGATATTAAAAAAACATTGTTCAAGGTTTTAAAATCACAACCATGGAGAGAAAAATCAGTATGGAAATTCAATATGAATGAAACCACACATTATACATTGAATTTAATTAATTTGGCATTCTTACCTATGAATACAGAAGTGATTAATATTGTATATTATATAATTTCAAAGGTATAAATAAAATATATAACAAAGGGTCTTAGACAAGGGGGATGAAAAAATCTAAAACCCCACTACCACAAACCAATCACCTTTGGTAATACAGGGTAGTCGTCTCATGTCTGTTTTCCATGTTCACATTACTATAACAGACCTGAGAAATTTCATGGATAATACTATAGTGTAACATGTAACCATTTTAAAAACGGAGGAACTATACAAACATACTACAACCTATCAAGTGACCATAAAATCTATATAGGGATCCAATCTAAAAGATTAATATCATGAAGGAGGACGCTCATAGAGAGAATGTTAACACCAATTTGATGCAAAATATACTTGAAATATCTTTCTTTCAGACATTTTAATCGTAAGGGAGGTGGATAATGTGGCAGTTATTATGGTGGATGAAACATTGTACTTAGATAGCGATCTTGATGAGATCCATAAATCCTATGTGATATGAATTCATATAGTCAAATTTATTTATGAATAATTATATCCACCATAGAGGTCTCATCTCAGTATATTTTAAGAAGATGAGGGTGAAAACCCTTATCTTAGGTGTGTGTGGATAAATAAATATGATTAATGTATTTAAATGTTATACTATTAGGGGTAGATACATTCATCAAAATATTTAACCCCCTTAGGGAATTCATCTTTATAGGTAAATTTTATAATTATCAATAATATTCGAAAACTAAAAACATTGTTGAGGTTGAGGAATATCATCTCTTATATAAAAATAATGGGTTTTTACATATATTTATACTAAATAAAAAATTAAAAGTTAAATATAAATGAAATAATCCATTTATTGAGGTGAATTAGGTTATATTTTCCCCAAAAAGGGAGGACTATATTTAATCAAATGATTATTATATTCTATAAAAATCAAGGGATTGGGAACTCTTATCTATCCATAGCTCTTAGACATTTCCATTATAACATTAGGAAATTATTATTTATAATTGTTAAACCCAACGTGAAATTTTAAATATGGAAGGCTTTTACCTATAATTATCTTGGATACTCATTTTTCATTTTTAATCTATATAATAGTGAAATGGAAACTATATGAGTACTTAAACATGATACTGTAGCTTTCTTTTTATGTTTTAATTTTTTTTCATATCACACTATTTGATATTGTTATGGGAATTGAGATAATGTTCTCATATAAGTATTTAAACATACTATATATAAAAAAGTTAGTTTTGGTGGGAATTTATAATGATTTAAGATTATCTAAAGTACAAATCGTAACTTTTGGGGATTTCAACAATTTCTTGAATCCTGAAGTAATGATTAGATCAAAGTTCACCAATTTTTTTTTGGAATTATGTTCTTATATTGATATGTAAAACCCAATTTATATTTTTATTTCTAATTAATACTTCATTTTAAGAAGACACATATTGAATGATTCAAATTAGTGAAAATTAAATAATTATCTACATTATATTAATTAAATAAGTACATATGTTAGTATCAATATCTTTTGTATTCCATGATTTTTTTCTATCACAACCCCATTTTTTATGAATATTTGGGGAATAATTTAAGATATTCCCTCTTTAATTTTTTAGTCAATTATTCCTAATTCAATGTATGAAAATATTTGGAAATTTTTTCTGAAGGGTGGAATTATGAATGTATTTGTAACCCTCATTAGATATGAGCTAAAAAGGAAAGGAAAATCAAATTTCCCAGAAGGGAATGGATAAAATATTATGTTTCAAAGAGAAATAATGAAATTAAAGATATTAAATAAGATCTTTCCCACCATAAAATTATTATTCTGAATCCTGATTTTCCTCCATAGGGGGTGATTATACTATATAATAAACTTGATGGCATCCTATCTCTCAATAAAAAATCTTTTTAAACCATTAAATTGTTAATATATCAAATAGTGTGAAGATATCTCCCAATTATTTCATAATTTGGGAGAAGACAGAAAATAAGTAAAAGAATAATTTTAATTCAATTTATTGATTGTTTTATTACCTACATGGCAGATGTTTCCAATGTTTTGGTAAATTAACTTTGAGGACTGTATGATGATTATGTGAAATATAATTGAACATAGATGATTAATATCCATCAGTATTACATTTTAGATCATCAAAATTGAAAAAAAATATGGATCCCTTAGAATACGACATTAAATATTCAATAATGTCACTATACATATATGGAATGTTAGGTCCTAATTCATTAAACAATAAGTTCTTCATGTTGGATTTGGAAATTGTGTATATTGATATAACAAAGTTTGTGATATAATTATTTATCTCCTCTCTATGGACATATAGGATTAATTGAAAATTTATTTCACAGTATCCCAAAAAGGAGAATGACATTGAAATAGGGGACTTTCGGCGAGTTATCATTGGTAACAAAATATAAAATATTTTCAAAAACGATTCTTGAAATGAGGTTTCATGAAATCGCCGGTGATTTTAAAACACCTAATTCCATTTTGTTTATAATGAGTATTATTATTCATGGTTTTATTTTAACAACTTCAAATCATATTAATATAATGAAAAAGATATCCTGATATGTGAAAATTACATAAATATTGACATATTTAAAGAAATTTATATAATAAAATGGTGAATCATTTTATCAATACAAATTAAATATGTCTTTTTAACATATTCATCAAATTAATTAAAATAATTATAAATATTTTATGGCTATCAATTGTCATTAATAGTCATTAATGATATTTTATTGGGATCCGATGTGGTCTTAGATATATAGAATCATTTTATGGTATCGTTTAGTCAAATTCAAAGGATTACATGATTAAATCCCTTATAAATATTACACATGTTGGATGCTAATAGAAATTATGTTTTGGAGGAATTTGTTTTCCTCAAAGCATCTACAATATACTGATTATATTTTTGCATTTTTATATGACTATAAAAATACTCCTGATATTATCATGGATATTTGTTCGAATTATGAAAAAATTTAGGTTTTATCTATAAGGTATAATTATAATATAATAAAATTATAAAAGGAACTCATTTTTCATAAAAAATAAAGTATCTAGGGATCTTGATGTTAATTGAGGTTCTACTTCATATTATTATTTAGGTGTCCCCCTATTTTGTGGGGAATAATGAGATTAAAAATGAACAATTGTTATTATAAGGACATAGAAAAAATGTATAATGGGAAATTGAAAAATCATATCTTACATAGGGAGGATCTCTTAGGTCAATTTAGTGTCCACACCCCTGTTTGTTTATCCTTCCACAATGTATATATCTTCTAAAAGGAAAATTAAAAAACTCTATAGTATGATTTTGATTTTTTAGGGAGATTCAAATTTATTGGAGGGAAATTAATATCTATGGAATGGAATGAGTGAACTAAACCAATTAACATGTGTATATTTGGAATTCTGGATCAAAGAAAATTAGATGTGTCATTTCTTAGTAAATTGATATGGAATCTTATTACATTCAATAATGAATATGGAGTTTTTCTATAACATTTTTTTGTACAAATGATTCAAAATGGATATCCTATAAACCTCTCCTAACTGGGATACTCAAAATTAAAATAATCTAACTATGAGAAGAGGAACATCTAAAGATGGATTATCTATAAGAAATATGAATTAAAAGATTAATAATTTCATTGGTGGACATGCATTATATAGAGATTGTGATGGTGAAAAAAATTCCACAACAATCAACTATTAATATGAAAAAAATAATTTGTTAATACTATAAAATCATATATATTTAAATTAATATAAAAAAAATAAATATTATTATTATTACAATAAAACTATGGTATATACACTGAACATCAGTTAGTGTTTTAATGCATTGGAATTTTAGAGACCTAGATATTATTAGTGAATCAATATGCCCATATGGATTGATAAATTAAAATATAACTTCATTGATCCATTCAAATATCTTCTTCATTTTATTTACTATAGAATATAAAAACCAATTGATTAATGTCTTAAGAAATTTGGGATTCAAGTTATCTTTGAATGATCTCTATGTTTGGAGGCCTTATAAATCCATAAACCCATCCATGTAAACTATTGTTTTATTATTATTATTTGGGGATATATATAAGATATGGTCAATAACATGCTATTCTTAGCTTAAAATTTTAAGTATCATATGAATTTAAGCACTAAATTATCCCTTAGTTGGTAGATTTATAATATTTTATTGATATTTATAATGGTTATTTTTGTCTTAATATGAAATGTAAAGATAATAATTGTTTTCAACAACTATCGTAGAACCGTGTATATGGGCATCACTGTAATTCATAAGGATTTTTCAACTTCATAAATTATTAAAATATGTATAATGATGAAATTAACCTGTGATTTAATTAAAATTTTCATGATTGGTTTATCTGGAAGGACCCAAAAGTATCATGTGATAATTTATATGCATTAAATTACATATATCCCAATACAGATGAATGGAAATGTTGATAGTGATGTTTCAATTTAACTGGGTCCCTTGGGTAGTGATGGAGTTTTTCAAACCAGTAGATCTAATGAACCAAGATTGAAATACATGGACATTACCTTTGTTTTTTTAGAATACATAATACATTACAAAGATAGATGCACAAAGTCATTAATTGTTTAGTATATTTAGATACATGGAACACATTCATCTAATTTGGTGAAATATCCAAAAGTCCTCCCATAAATATATTCCCCTTTAAATTCCCTATCGAAAATAGTTATTTCTTACGTGGGGAAAAGAAATCAAAAAAAAAAGTTGAGCTGAAATTCCCACTAAGGGTAAACATGTCGAACAAAATACAAATAAAAAATAGATATATGAAAAAACATGAACATAAATTTTGAATATCAAAATTTTGAGTCATGAAATAAGTCATGGAAGTTCATAAGGAATAATTCATAAATAACCATAAATAATGATAAGATATAATTGGCATAAAACATGGAATAATGGAATACAAATATGAATCGAAAATCATTTCCATTTTAGACAAGGCATGTTTCCAAGTCCATCATATTGGAAAAATCCCATTAGAGAAATGAGTGTACATGCCACCCAAACCTATATTATTGAACTATAATTACATTCACCTCTAGACCATGCCTATCTCATGAGATATAAATCGTTACCCAATGAATTTTAGGTATATATATGATCCATTTATCAAATAATGAAATAATTTATACATTTTCCACAAAAAATAATTATTCATTCATCACATCATAAGACACGAAATAAAATGAGTTTCTTGAAAATCATTCCATCATAAATTAATCCATATTAAATATCATTCCATAATAAATATAATCAAATCATATTAATAATTGTGATTGAATCATATCCCTTTTTAAATAGAGTCATCTTTTATGGAAAATAATTTTGAAAAACACTTTAAATTAATTAGGGAGTAAGAGATATTTTCTTCTTAGAAAATGTTTTCTTTTATAAATAGGCCAAGAAAATTAATAATAAAATAAATTATTTTAAAATTATCATGAAATAATGTAATGTAAGAATCATATAAATAATTCATCGGGAAGATGTAATAATCGGATCATGATGTATATGTTAAAAAACATTCTACTCATACTATTTTCGGAAAAGTATGAATGTACCACATATCAAAAAAATATTCTTTCAATAATTTTTTTTAAAAAAATTCATGTATGGTTAATATTATCCTTAAAATAATTTATAAATATGTAAAAAAAAATTATATACTTAGAAAACATGGACGTGGATGATATTTGAAATTTAGTAGAAAATTACGTATAAAATTTCTCTGATAATATTGAGATTGCAAAAATTCCCCATTCCAATTATAATAAATCAAATCATATGCCTATAAATATAGAAAAATTATATTCATATTTAAATGTCATGAACTTTATAATATTAATAATAAAACATTCAATAGAATCACAAACCCCATATAAAATAATTAGGTGGTGAATAAGGCATTTGTCCCACATAAGTAAAAGGGAGACAAAATAATCCTTTACAATAGGTCTGATATTATTTTTTGTGTCTGAAACTTCTATATAATGACATAAATTACTTTATTGACTTAATATAGAATGATAATTATTTTTATATATTATATATTATGATATTATATTATTTTTTGTAATAATAGTTCATTATTACTCGTTATTCGGATACAAACTAATTCATTTTCTTATGCATGTTTTTATGAAAAGATCTAGTTCTACCTATTATGTCATATTTTTATCATTGAAAAATGATATTAACATCATAAATAACATATTTACCCATTCATTATTTTATATAATCATTTTTAAAGGATATCAGGAATAATGAATTGCACCACATCATGGAGATGGTAGGTCATATGTATGTAGAACCGATGATATCATTTTGATAATTTTCAAATGGTATTGAAGTTTATCATATATATATTGTTACATTATCTATGTCCTGTTCTAAAAATCATATATAGTTATTTTTTCCATAATTATATCCATCCATGTTAGGTGTTGTTGGAGAACAGACTACACCACATCGTGGAGACAATAACCGTACTTAGATACATGTGGTGATTTCATTATTTGTAGTGTGTAAAGAATGTGGAATATAGTTGTTTCATAATTATAAAAACATTTCAGTATATGAGTTAAACTGTTGTTATTAATTTATTATTAAATAAATAATTAAGGGTATGTATAATAAGAAATAACATAGAATGAATTGGTAAAAAAGAATAGCTCTTCCTCGACGGGCTTCCACTAAACCTCCTCTTAAAGGCAATAAAGTTTTCCTTTTGAGACTAAAATAACATCTATAACATGAAAAAAGGAATTTTAGAATGTAAAATGGTAGGGTATGATAAATAATGAAGGCATAAATTGAAGTTATGAGCTGAGGGTGGAGGTGTCCTTTTGTAATTGAGGTGAGGGGAAGAATTTGAAAATAAAAATATTATATTAATATATATTTATTTTTTAATACAAAAGCATAAAAGATGAATTATTTCTATGATAAGACGAATATAGTTATAAAACCTTTCATCCAATAATTTTTAGACATGTATTGAGTTTTTTTTAAACATTATATTTTTTTGATTACCCTAAATTATTCTCTTTTAATCTAAAATATGGTAACAACATTTCACGTATTAAAAGGTTATAAATATAACTCATATGGTTTTAATATCCAATAAAAAATTCACGCCATCTGATTTTAACTATTTTATTTTTAAATATTTTTATGTTTTTTAAATAATTTAATAATTTATTATATTTATAATTTATCAATAGTGTCAATTTTTAAAATACTCATTTTATTGAATATAAAAAAATTCACACAGAATTATAAATTAAAAACAATCAAATAAATAGAATTATAACATTTTATAGTCACCTATAAAATTATTTAATGGAATAAAGTATTTTATTAAGTATTTACATTAATATTTATAATATCATTTATTTGATATTTCTCTTAATAAACCAATTGTTGTGTCAATATTTTTGTTAAAATTAAAATATTAAAATATTATAAATATATTCAAATGATGTAGATAACTTCATTAAAACTATGAAGACTAATTATGTTCGTATTATCGTCATCTATATCACTAGGTAAAAAATTTTATAATTATAAGATATAAGAGAGTGACATGTTTTCATTTTGTTTTGATTAAATAAAAATTACATCTCTTTCATGGACAAAATTCCATTAACAGAATAAATTTCAAACCTTATGTGTTAAGGTTATACTCTTATTGTTCCAATATTATTTTGTTCGTATGTTAGTGTAATTTTATTGTCCTGATCTTATTATTTTTTATCATATTTTACCAGATTTACCATTAAATGTGGTAAATCACAATTATCAATGTAAATATTCTTAATATCCAATAAACATAAAAGTGGCCTATTTATATAATTTAGAGATACAGATTCCCAATATTTCATCCATTATTTAAAATTAAAAACACATGAATTTAAGTAATTAATTTAATAATAATTATCATTGTCAAATCGATAAAACATGTTTTTTCTAATGTAACAACCATAAAAATATTGGCCTGTTTTTATATCAAATTTCAATTTGATATTACTTCCAATGAACAAAATTGTATTTAATTACAATATAAATTCTAAATATACATTATAAATAATTCGAAAAATAATTTTTCAATACAAATAGATAAATAAAATGATGTTTTGAATTAAATATATTATTATTCACAATTCATTAAAATATAAAATTTCTCATAAAAATACTAAAATTTTAAAAAAAAAATAAATGTTAATGTCCCACATCCAAATAATAAGTTTATATTTTCAATAAACTTATAATAATTCATGAAAAATAGATTCAAAATGGGTTCCCTAACAAAATGTGGTAAAACTGGATTTTTTGAAAAATACATCTTGTATCCGAAAATTTAAAGTCTTTCATAAATCATGAATAGAAAATATATATAATGAATATTAAAGAATTATTGGAATATATTAAAAATATATTTAACTAATAAAATCTTTAAAGAGTGATTTTATTATATTAAATACCAAGTTTTTTATATTTAAATTGTTTCTATTTATGGAAAACAATTAATTTTATTTAAAAAAATGTTTTATTTTCATTAAAAAAGAACTATTCAGAAATTTATTAATTAAATAATTATGTAAAATTATAAATTCATAAATCAATTAATATAGTTCATTCTGACCATTTTATTAACTAATTTATAAGGTACCATAATAATATGTAGTGGTCCACTTATACTCGGTAATGAATGCAATTAATTATATCTAAAGAACTATAAATTGTGTGTAACCCAAGAATCATGTTGCATATGAATCAAGCTAATAGGGTGGTGTGCATAGATAATGCTAAACCTGGTGTAGTGTACAACACAAGACATCAGAGGAATTAAAAATAATCTTTCTCATAAAATCCTTGGGTGTTGCTTTCTATCCCCCCTAAAACGGATTTATCCCTCGAAATTCATCGGGGTTATAAAAGGACTGTTACATAAAAGATTCCCTTAAAAACCCACATTGCAAAAAAATGTATGGAAACATCATTTTAAAAAAGGAATGATAGAAACATAACAGTTACCTAAAGTAACTCATCACTGGGTTTCCACATAGGATAACAAATTTTGTATTAGAAAACATGGATATGGATGAAAAAATATTACCATCAAGTTCTGATGGAGTGTGATAGAGAAAAAGGTTAAAAAAAAGTTAACAACTAGAATTCCATAAAATCATGATGATTTAAGGGGCCATTTAATTCATTGGATCAAAGGTAATAAGATAACATTTTTTGGTTTTCAAGATCAATTTCATAATGTTGAATAACATGAGAGTAAATACATACTTGATTTCAGTACAATATCATTATTGGGAATCCCTTGAAAAATTTCAATTTCATGTCTTATTCATTGAAATGATGGTGAATTTTTTCCTTCTAGAAGTGTTAGAAGATCCTACAATCCAAAAATTTAATGATAGTTCATTCCATCAATCATTATCAAACAATGGCTGGAAGAAGTAATAAAACATACATAATTCCATATATGGTGATATAATACATTATTCTATCAAAAATCATCTGATGTGTTACATAATCATTCCAAGAATTTGATGACCTTACAATCCTTCTACATGATAAAAATAACAAACTATTGATAGATGTTAAAAAACTCATCTTACCATTTATCCCCCATATATCAAAACATGTCTCCGGATCGTTACATTCCAAAAATGTGAACACCTTCATAATGAATTCTCTTGAGTCATTGTAAAAACCTGAATTATTATATATCCGTATTGAAAACATGCATGTTTTCTTTTTCCAAAACATGTTGGATATATTTCATGCATCCCAAAAGGATTTTTATTTATTCATGATAGAAAAATCCCTCCTTTCAGTAACTCAATATTTAGATCCCATGAAACTAGCATCATCAAATTTACTTATTCAAATCCAATATATCTTTATTCAGAAATCATTATCATAAAATAAGGGCAACGTTAAGGGTTATATTTACCTTGTTCACATGTTCTCCAAGTATAAATCCTTACCCAAAAATAACTTTTTTTGTTTCATTAGAACTATTCAACATATCATTTCCAATCATTAATGAAACAAATATAATGAAAACACTTATATATTTCTTGATTAATATAAAATAATATTTGAAATTGAAAAACCTGTACACCTCAATAATACCACATTATTCTTAAACCACTACTCATGAACCACTATATTTGTCTTTCCTAAAATATGAATCACTTCATAAGGTCTCTCAACCTCAAGTTTCTTAATTTTAATGTAAACAATCCTAGAAGAACATCACATACCATTCCCATGTCATTTACAATCACTTCATCCCCAACTGTATGACCAATTCTCGTACCATAGTCATTATTCAATTCATCACATTTCTAATTAATAAATTTATCTTCATAATTCCAATAATTTTGTAATTTGATACATTTAATTGTTGACATTTTTCTTTGGTGTTCCTACTATTGATTGAGACAAGAAATCAATGTGTGGGAAATACATATCAGTGATTAGAAACACATAATTATGGTAAATAACATATAATATTTCACTCCATGATAACTTCAGTTTGACACTAGGATAGTCATGCTTATCACTAAAACTATAAGATTGTACCCTATACATTTACTTATCCTCAGGACATCTGGAGGCAAATGTTGACTAAACCATTTCTATGAAATGAACTCCATCGACATAAGATTTAAGAACATGGACATTAAACTTATTTTGTGTACTACTTAATACATTACAATAATAGACGCCGTAATACCATATTATTTTACTATCTCTGGAAACTCAGAACACGTTGTTCTAACTTGGTTAATGATCATAAAAACCTTCCATAATGGTCTTCTCCTTTAGTGTCTGAACATAAAACAATTATTTATAATTTAGGGAAAACAAAACATAAAAATAGTGAACTCAATTTTTCCGAAAGGTTAAACGTGAATAACATAAAAAAACCTAAACATACTAATGTAAAAAAATGACCATAAATTTTAAATATCATAATATTGAGTCGTGAAATAAATCATGGCAGTTCATAAGGAATAAGTCATAAATGTAAAAGAATGATGATCAATTTTTAATTACATATAACATTGAATTGTAAAAAACAAATACTCAAATAAAATCAACTATATATTAGCCAAGCCTCATTTCCAATACCATCATAGTGGAGAAAGTCTATTACCCAACCATGTTTACCTTCCATTCCATCCATGGATTACAAATCTAGGATTACCTTATATTCTACCCATGTCTATCAATATAGATATAAATCATTACCCAATTCATTGGATGGAGATACAGGTCCCATGTATCTCATGATAAAATAATTCTAACAAGTTCCACAAAAAAATCATTTTTCAAGGAATAACTCATGAAATAAAATGTGTTTTGTAAAAATCATTCCATAATAAAATAATCCATATAAAATATCATTCAATCATTAATAAAATAAAATCATAGTAATAACAGGAATATAAACATTCCCCTTTATACAGAGCACCGCCTTTAATGGAAAATAATTTTGATAAAACACATGAAACTTTTTATTGTGAAAAATAACATTTATTCATCAATTTTTTTTTCTTTTCTCAATATTAAATAAAATTTTAGTAGAAAAAAATTTATTTGAAAACAAAAGTGATATCATGTAAAGGATGGTTCATGGAAATAAGTAATTATGAAGATATAATAATCTAATCATGCAGTATATGTTAAAAAACATTGTCCTCAAAGATTTCCTATAAATTTCAAAATTTACCTCATCTCGAAAAAATATTCTTTTTATTACATTTAATAAAAATTGACCACATAGTAACATTAACATTAAACAATTTAAAAAAATTGAAATAATATTACATACATAGGATACATGGGTGTGTATGATAAGTACAATAGAGTAAATAGTTACGTATACTCATTTTTAGATAATAATGATTTTTCAAAATTATCCCTTACTAACTAAAATCAAGCTAATCGTATGCCACAAAAGATAATGAAAATTACATTCTTTGGTAAATATCATTACCATTATATTAATAATAATAAACATTTCATTGGAATAAAAAACACCACCTAAAATAAATAAGTGTTGAATAAGGCATATGTCCCACAAAAATAAAAGTGATACAAATTAATCCCATACCATAGGTCCGATATCGATTTTACGTATCTGAACATCATGTATAATGGTTTAAATAATAATTTTGAGTTATTCAAGAATCATAATAAATTTAATGATATCATATTTTACCATATTATCATCTGTTTGGTAATAATATTTCATTATTACTCATTATTCATGTATAAAAATATTCATTTTCTTTTTCATGTATTGAAGAATAAGTTATAGTTCTCCTTAGTAGGTCATATTTATGTAATTTCAAACTGATATTAATATAATACATATCATATTTAATTAGTATCTAAATTCATATAATCACTATTTATCACAAACAGAATTTGGTCGCCATCAAAACTAGCACCCGGCCTAGCCTGTGGCATGGCCCGAAAGGCATTCCCGATCCCGACGGGATGGAACAACTGATTGGGTATCACATAACAAAATATGGAATGATATAACAAAGTATATAAACATAAAATAAATATTTAATCCAATAAAAAATCTGGACTTTCAAACAAAACAATAATTTAAAAAATTTCAGAATTGAATTAGAAAACTTAAAACCATTCTCAATGACTATAACACATGAATAAACCCAAAATGGACAGCCCAATAAAATTCTCATGAAAAGAGGAACCTCCCTCAATCCCTCTCCATGACACATCACCCTGAAGGACCGCTAAAAACCTCAACCACTGTCACTATAATTGTTACTCAAACCTATAGCAAAATAACCAAATCTACATACAATGATGAGTGCATGTAGGGAGTGAGGTAAATCCCAATAGGAGTCCATGACTAAAATATTCCATGGGATAAGAATTCATGGATGAAAATCATTAGAGTTTTTATAAACATAAAATTATAATAAGTATTTTAACAAGATGCAACATTAAATAAATAAAAGTTTTCATGTGGAATATATTAGCGAATAAACAATTTTAAACAGAATTCCAAATATACTGAACTCTGTAGAAAATCATACCATATGCCCATAGATAGCATTATGTATCTAATGGTCACACCCAAAGAGAAAATAACCCATATCCACTAGATAATTGGGGGTCCCAGGTACCTCATATATCTGTGAAGGTAACCATCACAATTTCTGCTTTCTTGCACACGAGCCACTAGTAAGAAGCATACCCATAACCTAGTTGTTCCCCAACATCATCATTATCATCATCACTGATTAGTTGGTGTTTTCAGTATCAAACTTACATAGTGAATCAGGGGTCAAACCCCATGGTATCGCAAGAATTATAGTACATGTCCACCCACCTAGATACACGTGTTTTTTTCTCTTGTGCAAAATTAAGTTCTACAATCCATGAAATAACATTTTCACATTCAGATACCATTTCTGATTCACACATTCTTTAATCATCCCGCACCCATGTCACATAATAATCATTTCAAAAACAAAATTTCTTTTTTCACATCATACTAACACAAAGAATCCCACAAATGTGTTTCTCACATTTCTATTAATTTGATAAAGCATTTTAGCAATTTATAAAAACATTATAAAAATGATTTACATCGTAATTCAGACCAAAACTTTCAAACAACAATATAAAGTGTACACAGTCACCAAAAAAACCCACAACACGTTTTATATCTCTTTCACAATACGATTTATCATTAATCAATTTTATAAAATGCTCCCAAGATTGTAGACATCACATAACAGCACTTTCACAAAAAATTGGACCATTTTAAAGATATACAATGACCTAATGAGTACATAAACTTCATTTTATCACTTTTTGTAATGCAATAGCCCATTTACGATGTTCATAAAACACATTGAAGAATTACAACATGGTTTATCACATCAAACCCATTCAAACCCCATCTTTTAAAACCAAAACCATGCCATGTCTCTATCAAAGTAGAATTGGATGCCCAATAAAAATTTAATAAATATCTTTCATATGTTATAAAATTAATCCAAATATTACCACAATTGTTACACATGGAAAACATGAAATTTAAGAGATAAAATTAAACTAAAAAATTAAATGCATTAAGATATCCATTAGAAATAGTATTCACACCACAAAAAACATACGAGGAATGTGAAAAATAAATAAATTACCCATGATAACTCATCATCAAATGATTACATATGGAATCACCCACCATTTGTGCCAAAAACTACAAATCGTTGTGCAAAATTTCAATCGCACCACCGCCACACCACATGAGAGTGAAAACCATCCTAAACCTCACTGTTAGTTCAACAAACTCAAAGTAAAACCCTATGTTCAAATCCCTACTTTCTGTATATTAGTAACTTTAATAAAATATGGATGAAACCCTAATCAAAAGGCAAAAACCCTATGAAAATTTTAGGGGTAAGGATGGAAGCCCACATACTTAAGGGATCTTGACGAAATTGGTCATCATACTATAATAGATGAATTTGAACAAGGAAAAATTGGATGGAAGTTTCTATTAGTTTTGGTTGGTCATTTGTGGAATAAAATTGGGGGAATGAGTAAAAATTGAAGGATTTGTAAAAGAAACATTTACCTCCTCAAATCTGGACGTTTTAAGAAATCCACAAATGACTCACCCTAATTTGCAAGGAATATGAGCTCCAAATAGGGGAAGAGATGATGGGGGCATGCTTCGGAATGTTGGTTCGCATGTGAGTTTGAATCATTAAGAAAGCATAAGAATTCAATGAGATATTAAATAAATAAAAAAACAAATTTATAGTTGTAAATTAGCTTATGGGATAGCCCAATACCTTAATAAAAAACCACAATCCAATAGTATTATGGATTCTTATAAGGTCCCAATTTATATTATGGTTTTAATATACCTATGGATGAAATTTGGATGTTTAATGGATGTATAATGTTTAAAAATGATGGATTTATAAAATAAATAAAATTTATTACAAAATCTATAAATGGGCTCACAGTTTGGCCAAAATTTTGAAAACCCATCCTTTCAACAAAAATGCATGGGATCCCCCAAAACAAATCATTAATGTAAATTAAATTAAAAATAACATTAATATATGTCATGTATGTAAAATATCTCCCCAATATAAATCTTTTCACCCTAAGAAAGCCACAATAAGGCCAATAGAAAAAACCAAACCAATCTGAAAGGTGAAAAAGGAAACCTTTTCCATGCTTCTCCACTGATGGAGAAAACACCTCCAATGTTCAATTAATTAAGGAATACACTCACAATCCAAAACATACACCACATTCCTTAAACAATCAAGCACATTAAAACTATATCCTAAAATAAAACAACTCAAACACTATCCAAACAAGACTAAAGCAACATACCTAGAATGGACAATGAAGATGAATGTGGTCACCACAATCTTACATCAACAGGACTATTGAGAGCACTCCAATCCCAATGTTTTCTCAAGTAGGAAGTTGTCAGTTGAATAACTGTGAATGAGATTAGCTATTGTTAGAAAATCACTATGGAAAAAAATTATGTTATAGATACGGGGAGACACAAACACACTCCCTTCAATAAGGATTAACTTTATTTTTCCAAAGAAAGAATCTGGACAGTAACATGGGGATGGTTGAATAGACTCCCAATGATAAGGGGTATAATTTCATTTGACATTTCTGAATGAACTTACATGATAACCAAATTTGGTCTCCCCACCATAATAACAAACCATATTAACCGAATATTACACTCTGACACAAAAAGTCTACAAATTTTAATGAGTTGGCAAGGTCACATGGTTAGTTCGCTTTATTTTTGAAACTGTGGGCTAACCATGTGATACATTCTGTCCAAAGGGGAAAATGCTTCACTATTACATCGGCCATGGTGCATGGCCATGCCGAGACCATGTGGTGGCTATTGTATCTTATAACACTATTTCATAGGTTGGTTCATGGTTACAACTAATTGTGCGCAAACCATGAACAACCATCTACCTTTCCCAATTTTCATTCTATTCTCTAAAAACGTAAAGCAAACTAATGGGTGGAATGCATGAACTTAGTATATAATAATGGAACATGATTCCCCCCTCTTTTCACTGAAGAATAATAACCAGAGATAGACAACAATACCTGAGGTTTAAACTATTCCCATCATTCATACCGAGTATTGGAATTAGATCCATAATTTTTAACAACCCTGGGATTCACCTAACAACATGGCAGCTTCACTCCAAGACCGGTGGATAGAGCTCAGATGATAGAAGAATATTCAGCCTCGTAGTTAGGCTTTGGAAACCCCCCAAATAGAACATATTCTTTCGGTACATTGAAAACTATACAGAAATCCTAGAGGGGTTCACTATGACATAACACAGTCCAAAACCCAATTTACCAAAACCTGGAATTTTTCTAAAACAAGGACTTAGAATATTCCCATGCCACACCCCATTTTTCTTCATATGATAAATGGAAGGTTGAAAGGACATATGGAAACCCCTTCCTCTAATCATAGGATGTCAATATTTTCAAAAGTGAGACACACTTTCGATAAAATAATTACTCTCATAATATTTCACAACCATCATACTTTAAGTCAACTGAACACATCACCTTGAAAGGAGTCACCGAACATGACCCTTGAGATTGATAGAAACCGTACAAAGAAAGAGAACTTATGCCAAGTCACCCAACAACAAAAAATACTAGAAAGTGGCAATAACAACCTCTCAAGACCTGATTTCGTAGGCTGGTGGTTGAACATGAACCCCTGCTTTGAACTGACTACGAAGGACCCATAGGACCTCTTAGACAATATCCACAAATAACAACCCCAGACTAGTTTCACCATCTAAAAATCAAGAAGCCTAGGAAGTTAAGGTATCTTAAAACCTTCCAGGAGCACTCTCCCACTACAAGAGGATCCACAAAACGTATAAATGAAATGGTGAAGAATAAATTTACAATGATAGTGGAAAATATTCTTTATATTGATCAATTAGAGGATTTTCAAACCGGGAATCAATTTGGGCTTCACTTCAGTCCTGTAATAACCCTTAATGGGGGCATGCCTTATCCACGGAGAGAACACAAGGACAAAACTGATCTAGAATTTTTGTCACAACATTTCGAAAACAATAAATAATCAGATGTGGGGAACCGCCATAATGGTTTCCTGAACTTTTCTGAAAAGATACCAACAACCAGCCCTTCAACCCATCTTACCGACCAAACACAAACCCAAAACACAATTAAAACACGAAGGGTTATTCAACTCAAAACATCCCAAAATGAAAATATTTCCAAAAAACAAAATAATTTCCATCCTAAACCACTCATCAAGACATCATGTTTTCCTTACAAATCATCTCTTTGAAAATAAACGATTCGGCGGTTAGCATATCCACCAATGGTACCCCATTAGCCTCACACATGCTGGTTTCTGTGATACACCAGGCACCCTCCTATAATCTATACTGTCACTCTTCTAGCCATTCCATTAACTAACCATCATCCCATGTAAACCAAAGCACGTGTTATCCAATGGAAATTTGAAAGGATGAAATAGAAATTCTTTCTAATTTTGACAACCAAAAAAGTCAACCAGCACTTAATTTTATCTCAAGATCACTAATCATGAAATCAAAATCCCTATTTACATCATACATAACATTTTTTCCCTGAATTTTCAAATCATTCAAATAATAACTCACTTTCAATTCGTACTTATTAATTTCAATAAATCACATCCAATTTCAAAACAATTGATATTTTATGAAAACTCCTGCTCATCGACCTCCATTCCATTGAAAACTCATCTATTATTATTTAAAATAGGGTTCCTATTATTCATAAAAGGTTTTGAATAAATAAAAAAATTATTAATAACTCACTTTCAATTCATGTACATTAATTTTAAAACATTTCATCCCATTTCAAAACACTTCGAATTTCATAAAAAAATCCATTTTATAAATCCCTATTAAATTGGTAACTCGTCTCTTATCATTTCAAAACAAGATTCCAAAATATTATAAAACATTTAAAATGATCTCTGGTTACCAAATCAAATTCAATTTCCAAAATCCACACTTGACCTCAACAAAATTCCATCCCATCAAAACCCCTTTCAATAGTTTAGAAAACTCTATTGGAAACACTTCTTCAAAACCACTATTAATATAATTTCATTCCTTAAAAAGAGTTGTAAACAAAACATTATCCATTTCAAAACAATTCTAAAAATTTAGTTCTATCATTTGAAAAACCATTCCTCTTCCACATTATAGAAAAATAATTTCATAAACGCTCACATTTCATAAATCAAGCCCATTTACCCTTAAAACCAGGTTCCACGATTCCAATATGAAGAGACCCGAGATAATGGGAGAGGAAACCAGTTTTGATGTGTGACCTGGCCATATGTTCAGAATCCATACACCAATAACTTCCCCATTATAGACTATGTTTTAGGGAAATATCCCCATCTCCACAAGTTATTCTAGGCCCTGCGAGTTCACTCAAACCATTAACCCAACTCTCTTTTCATTTCCCTAATCATCATCAAACCAAAAATCCCAAAGTACATAGATAAATCCTGACATCCCCTGATGACTTCAGTCTCTTCATGAGGTGTGTTGGCCAGGTAGACTACCCATTACTGGAATTTAACATCTTGACAATCTGAGATCCAAACTATCCCAACTCTTCACAAAATAGCATGACGCAATGAGTGAACAAAACTTCACTCTGATACAATTTTTTAAAACTGAATCAGGTCTCCATCAAAATTGGATAACTACCCAGCTGTGGTAAGTCCTGAAGGGATTTACCAATCCCCACAATCTAGCATAAGTTCCCGGGTATCACAAAATAAAAATTGGGAACGATTTACATGAGATTCTAAACATAAAACAACTAATTAATCTAATAAAATAAATCTAGAATTTTCTAACAAAACAAACTGTTAAAAAAATTATGAGTTGAATTACATAACTTTAGACCATTCTCAACAACTATAATAAATAAATAATCAAAAATGGAAAGTCCTAAAACCTCTTCATGAAAAGGGGAACCTCCTTCAACCCATTTCCATGACATTGTTACATGAAGGACCGCTAGAAATCCAAACCACTACCACTAAAAACATTACCCAAACATGTGACAAAATAACCATCTCAACATACACACAAGGGTGTAAATAGGGTGTGATACAAATATCCATAGGAATCCACCACTAAAATATTCCATGTGATAAAAATTCATGGACATAATGTTTTCATGTTTTCATAAAAAATAAATGATAATTAAAAATTTAAAGAGATGAAACTATAAATAAAAACAGTTTTCTAGTGGGATACATTAACGAATAAACACTTTAAATAGAATACCAGATCTTATAAAAATTCAATTTAATCATTCTTATGATGATGGTAAGATTTATGTATCTAATTAGAACAAGAAACATGAAAATAACCCCTAGGAACTATCTCGTTTTGGGTCCCAGGGACCTCATATATTAGTAAAAGTAACCATCTCAAAATTCATTCTCATGCACATGATCCACTAGTTGGGAGCATACCCATAACATAGTTGTTACACGTCATCATCATCATCATCATCATCATCATCTTCATCATCGTTGTTTATTTTTGGTTTTCATCACCAAACATTCTTTGTAAAATCGGGGCCAGACCTCATAGGATCACTAGTATACTAGTACACGTCCACCAACCTAGATTCCCAGGTTTTCCCTCCTGTGATCAAAAAAGTTCCACAAGACATGAAATATAATTTTCACAAGAATATACCACTTCCAAGTCACACATACCCCAATCATCCCACACAGATATCACATAGAAATCCATTCCCAAACAATATTCATTTTTCAAATCAAACTAAAACAAAACGTCCCAAAAACATGTTTCACTCATTTCTTGCAATTTGATAAATCATTTCAGAAATTTATATAAAATTATAAAAATGTTTTACATCTTAAATCAAATATTAACATAAAAAAAATCTTATGTTAACACACTCACCAAAACAGCCCGCAACATGTTTCATATCCCGTTCACAATTAGATAAATCCTCTGTGAAATTATATAAAACATTTCCAAGATGGTAAAAATCACATAATATACCTCACACAAATAAGTGTACAATTTTAAAATCATAAACCCACCCAAGAGGTACATAAAATTCCTTTTCACACTTTGTGAAACACAATAACCCATTTAAAAATTTCAAAAAACACTTTCAATAAGAACATAAAGGTTTTAAAAATAAAACCCACTCAAACCCCCTATTTTAATCCCAAAATAACACCAGTACCCAACAAAAGAAGAACTCGAATCCCAAAACACATTTAATTAACCAATTTCATATGTTATAAACAATTACCAAGTTTTATCACTAGAGTTACACATAGAAAACACCAAATTTAAATAAAAAACTATAAAATTAAATTCTTAACCATATCCATCAAAAACATATTGCACACCACACAAACCATATTATTATCATGAGAAATAATAAACCAAAAATTCTAACACATCATGAAATTCATTCAAATGGAATCACCTGCCATTTGTGACAATAACTTCAAACTGTTGTGTGAAACTTCAACCGCCCCACTGCCGTACCACAAGGTAGGGAAAACCATCCTAAAAACTCATAATTAGAAAAATAAAATTAATGAAACCCCTATGATCGAATCAATATTTCTGTAAATTTCGAAATTAATGAAAATATGGTAAAAAACCTAAGCAAAAGTAAGAAACCCTATGAAAATGGGGGCACGAATGAATGATGCCCCCTTACTAATGGTATCTAGAAAGAATGAGTCCAAATCCTCCAATAGTTGAATCCTAAAGCATCCCAAACTTCTAGTGAGGCTCTAATAAATCGTAGTAGGTCATCTGGTGACTGAAATACGGTAATATTGAAAATTTAAGTAGTTATGAAGGAGATGTTTTACCTCTTCAAATATGGATTATTTGAGATATAAAAATACATTTTTTAATATTTCTCAATGAATGTGAGCTCCAATGAGGGGGAGGATAGCATGGGGGAACATATTGGTTATGTGGTCTTGGGTTAGTATTGGAATAACCCAAAAAAATTAAAATGGAATGATCTATTAAAGTATTAAAAACCCAATTTAATTATTGAAATGGGCTTTGGGTCTGGCCCAAAATCATAATAAAAACCCCAAAACCATCCATATTATGGATTCTTATGGGGTCCAGATTGATATAGAGGTTTTATTATCCTCAGGGATGCCAATTATGAAGTGGAATGGTTGTAAAATATTGAAAAATTAAGGAGTTATAAAACAACCAAAATTTCTTTTTAAATATTGAAATGGGTTCACGGTTTGGCCAAAATTTTGATTACCCACCATTTCCACCAAAATGAATGACACACCCAAAAAAAATAAATAATGGAAATTAAATGAAATAAATTTTTAAAATAATTCATGTATGTGAAAATGTTTAATGGATATCATGTAAAATGAATCAATTCACATTATTGAGATGATAGGTCATACAAACGCACAAGCACCAATATCATTCTGATAATTGTGAAATTTAATGGAGGTGGATAGTATATATGTTGTTCTATAATACATGTAATGTTAATATAATACTATGACATTATTATTTATATCATTATATACATCCATGTTAAGTGCTAGTGAATTAACGATTACACCACAACGTGGATATGGTATGTTGTACATACGCGCACATGATGAATTGGATATTCATAGGATGAACAAAATGTGGAATATGATTGTTTCATAATTATAATAAAATATTTGTATTTGAGAGATACTGATTTTATGAATTTATAATGATAAAAATAATGAAGACGATTTATATGTATAAAGCAGTTTGAATAAATCAGTAAAAGAGACTACCCCATCCTTGATGTGCTTTCCCTAAATCTCTGCTTTAGGCCACTGGAGTTGTCGTTTTGAGAATACCATAACCTCTATAATGTGAATAAGGAATTTAATAAGGTAAAAGGTTAGGGTATAGATGCTATTTTAATCTAAAATTTAGGTCATTTGGTTGGGGAGGAGGGGACCTTTTATAATTTAGGTGAGAGGCACCATTGGAAATTCTAAAAATATTAAATTAATATAAATTAATTATTTAATTATAATGTTTCAAAATTAAAATTATTCAAAGATAATATGAGGATTGTTTGAAATACTATAAAAAAAATAATTTTAAGATTTTTTTAAACCATCTCTTTTTGAAATACCCAAAATTAATATCTTTTAATTTTAATTGTGGTTACAACATGCTTTGTATTATTAGTTTTTAAATATTACTTATATGGGGTCAATTTCCCTTAATTGGACATATAATGAACTTTAAGATATTATCATAGTCACTTTGTGATTTTATAATTTCTTTGAAATTTATATTAATTTAATAAATTATTATTTTTATTAATTATCAATAGTTTCAATGTTGAATCTATTCATTTAATTGAATTTAAATTCAATTCATATGGAGAGATAACACATAAGAGACAAGAGAGTGACATATTGACACCTTTGGTTTAATTAACAATTACATCACATTCAAGGAATCAATACAAATAAAAGATTAATTTTAGATCCATATGTGTTAAGGTTATAATTTTATTCTTCCAAATTTATTTTTTCTGGTGTTATGGTTATATTATTATCTTTATCCTATTAAATTATAACACAATTTAATGGATTTACATTTATTCGTGGTAAAAAAAATTACCAATGTTATTATTCATAATGTTCAAAAATATTAAAGGGGCATATTTACATAATCTAGAAATATTAATTCCAGACTTGTAATCCATATTTATAAATAACTAACCCCAAAAATTCAGAAATTAATTTAAAATTAATAATCGATGTCAATGTTAGAAAATGAGTTTTTATGTAAAAATCATTACAAATATTGACCTGTGTTTATATCAAATTTCAATGTGAAATTACTTATAATGACCAAAATATGATTGAATGATATAAACATAATATAAATAGACTATGAAATTTATTCAAAAGATAATATATCAATAAATATAAATTAGATAAAAATAGAGTTTTCAATTAAAATGCAGTATTTTTTCATTATTCATTAAAATATGAATTTTTTCATAAAAATAACAAAATTTAATCCAAAGAAAATTTTAATATACCATGTCTAAATATGAGTTTATTTTTTCATAAATAACATATAAAAGTTTACAAACCTATATTTAAAATCGGTTAGCTATCGAAAGATCGTAAAAATATGATTTTGAAAAAATACATCTTTTATCTGAAAATTTTAATTTCTCTTAATGGTTCATAGAAAAAATATATGATGAATATTAATCATATAAATGAATATATTAAATATTTATTTCCTTATTGAAATCCATAATGAGTGATTTTATTATTTTAGAAACTCAAATATTTTCATTTAAATAGATTTTTTTGAGAAAAACTACTACATTTAATTAAAAAAGGTTTTATTTTAATTTATAAATAATTTTTCACAAAAGAATTAATTTAATACATGTGTATATAGTATTTTCATAAATTAATTAATTCTATTCATTCCCACAATTCTAACTGGCAGATTATAAGGCATCATTATAATATTTAGTTATTCATTTATACTCGGTCTTGCTTGAAATGAGTTTTATTAAAATTACCTGAAATTGTGTATAACAATAACATAGTGTTACACGTAATGCATTATATTATGGTGTTGCAGATATAAAAAGATAAACTTGGAGTAGTTTATAACAAAAGATATCAAATATATTAAAAATAATCTATCTCATAAAATCAGATGGTGTTACAATAAAGGATTCATCAAAGGAATCTTCTACGGCTATAATCTCAATGGAATTATATATGATGTGTAACTCTATAAGATGATTTATGTGATAGAATATGTTTTTAATGGTATTTTTGTTTCTATGGGTTAAATATGAACCATATATTATAGTAGAAACAATATAAAATATAGATATTATTTCACCATATAAACATGTTCTATATTTGATAGATTTGATTTATGATGCTAATGACACACACTAAAATATGACACAAGACTACTATGAAGAAAATCATGTACTGAATTATTTTTCAATAATATGGATTATGGATTAAATATCATCATAGAACTTTGTTACCTAAAACCTTTGTTGCCCATTTGGGGAATTAAATTATGTGGGAGAAATCCACAAAAATCATTGTAGACCATCCTTATAAAACCATATCATCAATGTTTTCAAAATAAATTCATAGAATCATATCATTTACCACATCAAATTTTTTTATTCTTATTATTATGGTCTATACTGGAACAATGTAGTACTTAACAACAACACAATATACACTAAGACTAGGGTTCAAAACATGAACATAGCAGATTTCATCCCCCAATTATCTGGTCTGGGTTTTTCTGATCATGAATATGCATAAGATGTGTCTATTAATTAAAATGCATAATACAGGATGTGGTAGACTAGAAATGTTTGTTCATGGAAGTACGAGATGGGTGAGGAATGGGATCAATATGTTTTTTCATGGAGGAATATATACGGTGGGAGTATCATGGGTATGTGAAGGGTGAATGAGGTCATATTACACTGAGAAAAATGTATAAGGGTAAAAAATAATAATAAAATATTGTATAAGTTTATTTCATCCATTGGTATATCAAGTCATGTAATTAGGTTTGTTGGGACAACTTTTATTTAAGACTTCTTGCCTCTAAGCCATTTGGTCCTTTATTATGTAATCATAAGTCATT
Source organism: Viscum album (assembly GCA_963277665.1). Classification (NCBI taxonomy): domain Eukaryota; kingdom Viridiplantae; phylum Streptophyta; class Magnoliopsida; order Santalales; family Viscaceae; genus Viscum; species Viscum album. Next base: position 539,346,994 of record OY728157.1, read on the forward strand.
GTAGGAGATTTCCATTCCTTGTGGTAAGGGGAAAGGCTCAAAACATGACACTAACCTGGGTTTAAATGTACAATTTTTTTGTATCCCCTTATCCAAAATAAATATGATGATTATGGTGATGAAGATGATGATGATGATGATGATGATTATTATTATTATTATATAAATAGTAGTAGTATTATTATTATTATTATGGATGAGATGTATCTTGAGTTGGGAAATGATTGTATATATGGTGGTGATCATGAAACCAAGGGATCAGGAATGTCAATGGGTTTCCCAAAGTCCCTCAGGCATGATATCTAGTCTATAAGAAACATCATTGGTTTTATTATGTTGTACGAATCATTTTATGAAGTAATGGAAATTTTTCTATCGCATTTTGTGAAATACTGGGATTTTGATTGTGAAAATCTTCATAATTTCTATCCTCAAAATATGGGGTCATACATAATATCTTATAGAGGGGTAGAAAAATATATATTATCACCAATTAAGTGTTAATTATTGACAGGTAATAATATGTAGAAATTTTTATCAATAATAGATTTATTCTTCCTTTGTAAAATATTCCTTATAAATTTTGGGATTTGAATTTTTGTCTTTAATTTTTTTTCATTAAATTATGGGAAGTTAGATACACTTTGTTGAAAATATATTCATATTATACTTCCATCTAGATACCTAAAAACATTATCATGGGGACATAATTTTATTTATCTCATGTGATGCATGCAATGTATTAAATATTGGGTTCTATATTTTAATCCAAATGTTATTTATTTTCTAAAAATTCAATTATTGGTTTATTTCATTGGTGTTAGTAGATATTGTAAGGCATTAATATTTTTAATGAAATTTATCATATTATAAATATCCACATAATGATAGAACAGGGAACATAGAAAATTTACCTTGGTTTCATCACTCACATTTTTATAGAGGTGGAACTTAACTCCACCTTGATTTGTATGGTGGTTCATTCCATTATAAATATAGATTTAGGCATTTGTATTTCTTGTAAATCCATGTATCCCTTTTATTATTTCTCTCTAATGATTGGACACCTACAGAATAATTTAACAAATGATCTGTATTACTCACTAATATAATTTATATGCTAGGATTCTTTTACATAAAAGTGTAGGACGGGGCATGATGGGATTATGATTTTTTTGTTTCATGTCCATTGATGTGAATACACTGGATGCACTTTGGGATGGAAATTTGTGTCATTGGGTAGGCATTACAATAGACCATACATCATTTATAGTTGTATGGTCCTTGCTGCAGAAGATAATAAAGGTCATTCTATCCCTAGTGTAGAAGATAATGAGTAATATTCTACAATAATTGATGGTGATGACTATTATTTTTAGCATAGAGATACCGAATAGGGGAGGAAAATAATTTATGGAGTGATTTATGAATCTATTTTTATCATTAGTTTTATTGTAACTAGTACTCCACCTGTGCAAATGCACAGAAATATTAAATTTTCATTCAAATAATCTTGGTTTGCATCATTCAAAATATATTGTAATGTAACTAAACTCAATATAAATTTTAGAATAAAATGATGATAAATGGTATAATTTATTAGAATACAAGTGGATAAAGTATTAAGAAATCATCGATATTGTAGAAAACAGTAAAGATAAATCAAATGGAATGGAAAGATATTTTGAGGATGGAGAGGTAAATTACCTGAATAACCATAAATTTCAAGACACATTCACAAAATAATTTATATTTATTACCAAAAAATAAGTATTGAAACTAAATGAGAAGACTCTGGTTTAAATATTCAATACGAGAAAAGATAAAATGTGAAATTTTAATAGAAATTAATAGAAATTAGATCAATAATTCTATAAAAAATATTGATTTTTTTATATTTATCATTCATTGAATGTCAGTGGATGTTATAGAATGAACCAATGATGTCGTCACCTTGTACTGAATCTTCATCTGGGATTGCATCATTAAAAAAATATTGTAATGTTACAAAACTCAATATAAATTTTAGAATAAAATTATTATAAATGGTTAATATTATTAGAATACAAGTGGAGAAATTATTAAGAAATCATCGATATATTAGAAAACAATAAGGATAAATCTAAATTAATGGAAAGATATTTTGAGGATGGAGAATTTAATTACATGAATGACTATACATTTCAAGAAACATTTATTATAAATTTATTTTCAACTTGGAAATAAAAAGTATTTCCCACTAAAAGGGAAGAATGTAGTTTTAATAATCAATATGAGAAAAGATAAAATGAGATATTTTAAAAGAAAATGTTACATTGGCTATCAATAATTCATTAAAAAATATTTATGTTTTTATTTTTATCATTCATTGAATGTTAGTTGAAGTTGTATAATGTACGAATGACAATGCCACCTTGTACTGAATCTTTAACATCAATAGATTCTACCACGTTTTCGTACATACATAATAATTATTAAAAATACCAAAAAATTATTAATGAATATTTATATATGAAAATCGAATTTTTGTATGTTAACATAAAAAATATAATTCAAAACCAGAAAATTAAATTTGTTTGATAACATAAAGATGTGTTGAAAAAAAAAATTTAAAGTAATACATATGATATTATGTTAGGTTATTATAAAACATATTTTTAATTTATATATATATATCTATGTAATATTAATTTTATTAATTTTATTGATTATTATTTTTTTATTGACATATTAATTTTTTTATAAAATGATTATGTTCTAGTTAATAAATGGAGTTCTCAGCAATCTCCTAAAATTGATCAAATCAATGTTTCCTACTAAAGAGAAATTAATTTATTTGAAATTAAAAACTAAAAATATATATAAGGATGTTATAAATATTTTAAAATAGTCAATATAAAATATCTATAATTTATACATTATCATCTTTATTTTTTATTAATCATCCATAGTACATTAATTCAAAATGTTTTGTCAAAACATAAATAAAATAATTCAAATTATTAAAATCTACATAAAAACTAAAATAATAAAAACACATAAAATAATTATATCAAACTATTTTTTCATAAATGATCTATTTTTAGTGGATAATAGTACAAAATCATCCAAGGAAAAATAGATAACCAAACCTACAACATAAATAACAAGGAGAAAATAGAAAGGAGAAATCATCATGGGGCGCCACCGAATGGCACCTAGAAGCCATGAGGTCATTGATGATGGGAAAGCATGGAATATGATAAAATAATCCTATGAAATATCCAAGGGATACACATCTCAGAACTCCAAAACCACATGATCATGCAGTACACTAACGAAACCTATTGAATAGAACCACTGTAGGAAAAGACACCAAAAACAAAAAAAACAAACACCAGGAAAATTGCACCGCCACCATAGGAAAGAACCAGATCACCCAAAACATAGCCTCTATAATTAGAGCTACATATTCAATTCCCACCCAATCACCAGCATCACACAATACCCACCCCTTAGTAATTTGTTACCGTGTTAGACACTACCTTAACTTGAGAAAATATTTAATTAACCATAACTCATTGTTTTCAAATAAGCAAACAAGAAACCCAAAAAATGAAATTGCAAAGGGGCCTAATATTTGGGGTTCATGGTAGAGGACCTGATTTATTGGGATCATGTAAATATTTCTCGAGAACCTAATTAGCCGAACTCATTATCATGGATCTAATAAAAATATTAAAACCATTAATTTCTCCATATACTTATTATATGTGATGAGTTTTTTAATCAATTTATAGTAACTGAGCCTAATTCCATCAGAAGGTGATGAAACACATATATAATCAATGATGAAATATGTATATACTCCTTGTTTCTACGAGTCGGGAGTGAGTAATTATAGTAAAAATTCATTATTGGTTTTTAATGATAATAAAATATTAAAACATTTAAATTAATGATGAATGAATGTAATGTTTTTTTACAGTACCTACATATACAAGAAAAAATAATTATGTACATGTATTAATAATAATGGATTAATTATATTTTTTGTAGTAGTTTTATAATAACATAAATAAGGATTTTATAATAGAATGATAGTATTTTATTTTAGTATTAAAATTATGAATAACATCATTCCAAAAATTTCAAAATAAACTGTTTGATTTTTTGGGTCTATCATTTAGAAAATGTCTAAATTTTTATAACTCCCAAATCACAATAGTGTTTGTTATATTAAATGATGTAGATTATCACATTCACTAATACCTAACGTAGTAATGTATTATTCACAAATAACATGAGTTTCTGGAATTTATAGTAATAAATGTTTCTATACAAAAATCTAGACAGTATAGTGGAAATATATCAATGCACTACTATGAATTAAAGAATATATTTTTAGAAATATAATCAAACAATGTAGAATGTAAAATTTCTGAATAACATACCTGGTAATGTGAACCATCAACCATTTTATTATATTTTGTTTAATGATGTAACATAGGTTACCTGAAATGTATGTTAGAGCATGGAAAAAAGACCTACATTAGAATATTTTAAAATGTAACAGGTATGGTGAACACATCAATGAAAAATGAAAAGTAGGACTATAATATTTAATGAAATTTAATTTTTTTCTACAATGATTTAAACATCATTCCTTGGCGGAAACCTAGCAGTATCATTCAAAATTTTATTTTTCCATTAAATAAATTATTTAGTGTACAAATATTAAAATGCAGTATTGAAATTAATGGGATTCTATTAAAATGAATGGATAATCAAATTGAATAAGTTGGAGTACATGTACTGACAAATATATGATCCATGAGAAGAAAGGATGGTGCAAAGTGCAACTATTTGATTAAATTAATTTATGCATGGTTAACAGCTAAGTGTTAAAATGTTATGTAGAACACATTAATATGTTTCTATTTTAAGAAACCTGTAAAATAAATGCATATGGCTAGCTGGTTGGCATGAATTGACATTGTTAATACATGATCTAAAATGTGATTCTTGTATATAAACATATACACTACAGAATATTATTATTTTACTTGTACATAATAAATATTGAAATAAAATATAGTTTAAAATTAATTTATGACGTGGATATGAAATACATATTGGAATCTAAAAAACATTAAAAATCTGTTAGAATAATAACTAGGTAAACAAAAAATTTATGAAACAGTGCATAACCAAAAAAAATATCTCTATATTCTAATACAAAAAAATTATTTCGTAATTTTAAAAAATTTAATTCTCTTAGTTGATAAATAACGTCAAATATATGAAACACATAATGTGATGAATTTTCAGTTATATAAAACAACCAGACATAGAATTGAGCACTGTAGATGCTCCCCTGCGCATCCCTTCAGTCTTAGGTTTCACTCTCATTATATTATCTGTCATCACTTGAAATATCAAAAACTACAGAGTATTTTAGACTGAAATGAAAAGTGATTAGAAATAAGAATGTAAGAAATCAGTTTTTGTTACCCAAACAACAACATATTTTGATCTGGTGGATCAAAAAATATAGTAAATAAGTATGTAAAAAAGTAAGGAAGATAAGGATTACTGTACATTTAAATGAAAAGTGATCATACACAATAGAATATTTGTTGGATGGTCAATAGTAATAAATTAATGTATTTCAGGAATAGATATGAACAATATTGCAAAATGGGCTATACTCATTTGGATAATGATTGTTGTACTAAATTGCATTGTATTTTTTTCATATGGATTATCCTCAAATGAATTATACTCATAATGGATTCTACTCGTATGATATGTTTATATTGCTATCATACATATGAATTGTTTTGAGATAGGTCATACATTCATAAACATTGATAATGAATTGTACTAAATAAATTATAATGAGAACAATTACCATTTAAATTTATAGAATGAAACATAATTTTTTTTGAAATGATTTATCAGTATTAATTTCTATAAAAAAGTAATTAAAATGAAAAGTAGGACAATATTAATAATATTATGATTTATTTTTTTCAAAGGCTTCTTATTGGGGTACTAATTAGGATTTCTGTTAAGTGATACCAAATTCATTGTTCATGTTTTTTTTCAATATGCATGTGTTTGTTAGAATAGTCATATGATAAAATGATTGAATTCAACACACATAACAGTATGAAACAAAAATGGTAGGCCTGCTCATCTCTGAATCTATGAAAATCGTATCACTTGGTCATCCAGAGAAGAAAAATTATTATTCATTTCCCCAATGCTCAAAATTTTTATGAAGTGAACCCCTCATGAGTGTTCATTTCTAACCCATATATGATGCTTGCATTAACTACCAACCCATATTTAGTAAATTCGTATAAGAATCATAAAAATCATAATGCATATATATTTTCTTGAGGAAAATAAAATACACAAGGAGGGTGTTCAAGTTGTTGGGTGACTATTAGAGTAGAGTAGGGAAAACCCAAGAGTTTCGAAAAACTATCTTAGCCAGTATACTTAAAATTCATAGATATTCTAATAAATACCCAAAAATTTTTGTTAAATTCCCAACACAAATCAATATACACAAAAATTAAAAATAATCAAAAAAATTATTTCACAATGAAAACAGATTATAGAAATAGTTCATGAATGGACCATTATATATTCGAAACTAACCATAAAAGGACCATTATCGGTTCTAAAACTATTCCTCAGACATATTTCAGCCAAACAAGAAAACCCATGCACATTTTAAAGAAATAAATAAACAATCATAGTTTCTAAATACAAACACATTAATATATTAAACATATTAAAAACGTTCAACATTACCCGAAATGCCATTGGGCACCGACAGAAGGCATAATTCTGAGGTTAATGTCTTGGATGATTGCATCTCCATCGTGAAAAATATGACCAAATAATATCACCCATTGAAATAGAACTACATGAAAAGAAAACATAAAATATTTGAATCAAATATAAATACCAAAAAGCACATGAAACATTGTTTTCCTGGAAGATGCATCAATGTAATGTATCAACCAATTATTGATGTCAAACTACAAAACAGATTGAAATAGATGTAGTAATTTTTGAATTAGAAATATAAAAGTATTATAATGACATAATAAAATTTATTAAAAAAATATAAATACTAAAAATAGAAGAGAGAAACTAAATATAGATGTCTTTCAATAGATCATATCCAATGCAGAGGAATTAATGGTTTACCAAAGTGAATATCAAGGAACTTAACTAGAGAATGAATCCGCAAACTAAGCGATATTGGCGATGAATCCATCGCACAGGGATTTGGGAATGAAATGAAATATTTAAGAACACTGTATATGATCAATTGTGAAACAATTCAATGAAAAATCTAGAAATACTTATTCATGAGTAATTAGGAGTGACTTACATGTAAACAATATGGGAAAAAATATTTTTGAAAATCTTATAAGCATGTATGATTTATGGAATGAATAAAAATATGTATTGTAAAACAAAATAGTACATAAAATCCTTATAACTAAATTCGTATTGATTCTTGAAGTGGGGGTGATAGAATCAGTCATGAAAATTCAAGATTTTTCCTATCTCTATGAATATTCCTCTTCTTGAACTGATCTGTGCATATCACTAACAAATTTCATTAGAATTGTAGCTTAAAAAATTAAACATGATATCCCATACTATGAAAATGAATATACTGTAATGTTTACAATGATTATGCTTCACAAGATGTGGCTGCAAAAGACAAAAATGATCATAAGAAAAATAAAAAATTATATATGCAGTCATCTTAAATACATTTTAGTAAAAACAAAAGTAGAAAAATACCAAGTTAAGATCCTAAAAATTCTAAAAAAATTAAATTCAATCATGGATATTGAATAACTGAATCAAAATAACTATAGTAGAAGATTTAGAAAGGTTAGTGGGTTAGTTCATAGAATATGGGGGAAGGTAGGGAAGGAGGGAGAACTCATGAAATTATATATAACATAGGAGTTGAAAAAAACCCAATATTATGATATAGTTCAATAGATAAAATAATAAAATTTATCAGAGTATAATCCATACTAGGTTTTTTTGGAACCACAGAGGATACATAGGAAGAGAAAGTGGAAGCTGAGTTGGTGGATCTGCAGTAATCGGAGGCAATGGAGGAAAAGCAGGTAGTTGTGGAGTCGTGGGAGCTGGAGCTGTGGAAGACAGACGTGTAGAATCCAGAGTTGTCAGATCCATATTCATATGATCCATAGGCGTATGAGCTGGAGCTGTAGGATGTGGAACAATCATATACTGAGCCGCCAGAGGGAGTGGAGCTTGTGAGAAGAGGTGGGGAGGCAGAGAGAAAACTAGAAGGATCTATAGGCCATAGAGGAAGGAATATCGGCTTCTAAGGGAGAGGTTGGAGGTAAGGCGTGTTTTAGGGAAGAGGCATAGGTGGTTCCAGAGATGCAAGTTTGGGGAATCCAGATACTTGTAAAAACAAAACCCTAAGATCGGCGGATTGATTTTTTGAGGGATGGAGGCACATAGAATGGCATTGGATGTAGGAAAAACACATGGAGTGGTGGATATTGGAGACATGGAATAATGTTGAGGTGACACATCAGCTGGAGAAATGTCTACATTAGTATATATATAGATTTTTTTCCTTCAAAAGAGGTGTAAACACACCATTATCCATTTCAAAAAAAATTCTAAAATTTCATTTCTACCATTGCAAAAGCCAATCCACTTCTACTTTACATAAAATCAATCCATAAAAGTTCATATTTGTTAAATCAAGTTTTTCTTCCTTAATACTAGGTTCAATGATTCTAACCCAAAGAGACCTGAGATAATGGGAGAGGAAACTAGATTTGGTGGGTAACATGGAAATGTGGTTGGAGGCCATACACCAATAACATCACCATCATTGAAACTGTTCTAGGGAAATATCTCCATCTCCACATGGCTTTCTAGGCCATGCAAGCTCACTCAGATCATTAACACCACCCTCTTTTCATTTCCCCTCATCATTATCAAACCAAGAAAACCAGAGGAATAAGATAAATCTCGAATCACCTAGTGACTTGACTCTCATCATGAGGTGTGATGGCTAGGTACACTACCCATAACTAGAATTTCAAGTCTTGACAATCCTAGCTCCAGACTATCCTATCTCTTACTAAAATACATGACCCAATGAGTGAAAAATACCTTGCTATGATACCATTGTTTCAAAAACTGGATCAGGTCTTCATCAAATCCGGATCCCTACCCAGCTGTGGTAAGGCCTGAAGGGCGTTCCCAATCCCCATGGGCTGGCATATGTTCTCAAGTATCACAAAATAATATTTTGGAATTATTAACATGAGTTTATAAACATAAAACAACCAAGAATCCAATAAAAAAATCTGGCATTTTCTAACAAAACAAACTATTAAAAAAATTTAAGAGTTGAATTACATAACTTCAACCATTATCAAAGAATATAACAAATAAATAAATAAAATGGGAAGTCCAAGAACCTCCCATGACAAGGGGAACCTTCTTTAATCCATCTCAATGACATTGTGCCAAGAAGGACTACTAGAAATGCAAACCACTATTACTAAAAACAATACCCAAACTTGTGACAAAATAACCATGTTTACTTACAGCCAAGGTTTTAAATAGGTTTTTATCCAAATAAACGTATGATTCCACCACTGAAATATTCCATGTCATAAACATTCATGGATAAAAAGCTTGCATGTTTTCATAAACAAGAGATGATAATAAGAATTTTAATGAGATGAAACTATAATGAAATACATTTTTCATGTGGGATACATTAATGAATCCACACTTTTAAATAGAATAACATATCTACTAATCATTAAATCTAATAATTACATATGACGATGATAGGCATTATGTATCTAATAAGTACAATAATGGGGAAAATAACCCCTAGGAACTAGCTCGTTTTGGGTCCCATGTACCTCATTTCTCAGTATAAGTAACCATCAAAATATTCATTCAGGTGCACATGATCCACAAGTTGGGAGAATTACCATAACCTATTTTTTATGCAACATCATCATCATCATAATCATCGAAGATTATTTAGTGTCGGCATCGTAAAAATTTCTACGTGAATGATGGGCCAAACCCCACAGGATCACTAACATTCTAGTACACGTACACCCACCTTGATACACGAGTTTTCCCTCTCTCGATACAAAAAAGATCCACAAGATGTGAAATATAATTTTCACATTAAAATACCACTTCCAAGTCCCACATACACCAATCATCCCACACACATGTCACATAAAAATCCAATCCCAAACAATATTTATTTTTCACATCATACTCACATAGAACATCCCAAAAACATGTTTCACACCTTTATTGAAATTTGATAAAATGTTTGAAAAATTTATATATCATTATAAAAATTATTTACATAATAAATATTACTTTAACTTTATAAAAACATATTATGTTAACACACTCACCAAAACATCTCGCAACATGTTTCATATCTCGTTCACAATTTGATAAATACTTTATGAAATTTTATTTAAAGTTTCCAAGAAGGTAAACATCGCATAATATAACTTACACAAAAAAGTGTACCATCTCAATAACATACAGCCACCCAAATGGTAATAAAATCAAATTTCATGCTTTTTGTAACTCAATAACCTATTTTGAATTTTCATAAAACACTTTCAAGATGTACAACATGGTTTTGCACATTATACCCAATAAAAGCCCCTCTTTTAAACCCAAAATCGTACGAAGACCCCAAAAATGATTAATTGGCCTCCCCAAAAAATTTAATAACCCGATTTTTTATGTTATAAAATAAACCCAAATATTACCAGAAGAGTTACACATGGAAAACACCAAATATAAAGAAAACATTTAAATATAAAATTAAATTGTTTAACCAAATCCATCAAAAAAAGCATTCACACCACACACGATATATTAGTAACATGAAAAATTAGTTAATAAGACATTCTAACTCTCATTAAATGTGTACACATGGAATCACCTACCATTTTGGTCAAAAACTCCAAACTGTTGTGTGAAACTTCAACCGCACCACTACTGCCCCACAAGAGAGTGAAAACCAACCTAAAACCTCACAATTAGTCCATTAAAATCAAAGAAAACCCTTGGATCGAATAAATATTTCTGTAAATTAGGAAATTCATTAAAATTTTGCAAACACCCTATGTAAAAAGAAGAAACCCTATGAAAATGGGAGGAGGAAGGAAGGATACCGATATAATAAAGGGATCTTGAAGGAATTAGTCAAAATCCTCAAATAGTTCAATACCGAAGCATCCCAAAATACCATTGAGGCTCTAATAAATATATGTAGCTCATTTGGGGACTAAAATAAGGTAATAATGAAAAATGACGGAGTTATGAAAAAAACATTTACCTCTTCAAATATGGATGATTTGATATATACTAATACATTTTTCCTAAATCATGATGAATGTTAGCTCCAAAGAGGGGGAGGAGATCATGGTGGTATGTCGTGGGTATGTTGTATTGGGTTATTATTGAAATCACACAAAATTATTAAAATGGAATGATCAATTAAAGTATTAAAAAATCAATTAATGGAGGAAATGGGTTTCAGACTGGCCCTATATCTTAATAAAAAACACAAATCCATCATTATTTGGGATTCATATGGGGTATAAATTGATATTGAGGTTTTAATATCATTGGGGATACTAGTTGGTAAGTGTAATGGGTGTAAAGTGATGGAAAATGAAGGATTTATTAATTAATAAATTTTTTTTTAAATCATGAAATGGGCTCACGGTTTGGAAATTTTTTTGATAACCCACCATTTCCACCAAAATGAATGGGAAACCCCCGAAAAAATGAAAAAAAGGAAATATAATGAAAAATATATTTAAAATAATTCTTGTATGTGTCATTTATTAATGTATATCGTTTAGAATGAATCAAATCACATTGTGGAGATAGTAGGCCGTACGTACGCACAAGCACGTATATCATTCTGATAATTATGAAATAAGTGGAAGTGGATGGTATATATGTTGTCCCATAATACATGACATGTTATAATAATATTAATAAGATATTGTTTATATAATAATATACATCCAAGTAAGGTTCTAGTGAAATAATGATCACACCACATCGTTGAGATGGTATGTTGTATGTACGGATGCATGGTGATTTGGTTTTTCATAGGAAGGACAAAATGATGAATTTTTTTGTATTATAATTCTAATTAAATACTAATACATGAGTGATAATGATTTTATTACTCTATAATGATACAACTAATGAAAATGAATTAGAAGAATATAGAAGTTTAAATGAATCACCCGAACAAATTACCCCATCCTTGATGTGCTTCCTCTAAATCCCTGCTTTTGTCTCTAGAGTTTGTGTTTTGAGAATACCATAACCCCTATAAGGTGAATAAAAAATTTGATGAGGTAAAAGGGTAGGGTATAGATTCTCTTGAAATATATAATTTAGGTGAATATGTGAGGGAGGAGGTGAACTTTTATAATTGAGGTGAGAGGCACCATTGGAAATTTTTAAAATATTAAACTAAAATAAATTAATTTTTTTATCCAAAAGTTTCATAAATAAATTAATTAAAAGATAAGACAATGATAGTTTGAAATCAATGAGTAAAATCAATTTTAGGCAATTTTTTTTAAACCTTCTATTTTTGGAAGACCCACGATTATTCTCTTTTAATTATAATTTTTGTTAAAATAATTTAAGAATTAAGAGTTTTTAAATTTTACTTATATGGGGTCAATTTCCCTTAATTAAACACATAATGATCTTTTAGACATTATTAAAGACACTTTGGGATTTTATAAAATTTTTAGAAATTAATATTAATTAAATAAAATATTGTTTTTATAAAATATCAATAGTGTCAATTTTGACACTATTAATTTCATTGAATTTAAATAAAATTCCTATGGAGAGATAACTTATAAGAGACAAGAGAGTGACATATTTTCACCTTCTTTTGTTTAATTAATAATTACATCACATTAATGGACAAAATCCCAATAAAAGAATAATTTTGGATCCATATGTGTTAAGGGTATGCTTTTATTCTTCCAATTTTATTTTTTCAGGTGATAGGGTGATTTTATTATCCTTATTATATTATATTTTACCACAATTTAATTGATCCACCTTTAACCAAGTTAAAAAAATTACCAATGTTATTATTCATAATGATGAAAAAAATAAAAGGCTCCTATATAAATAATTTGGACCAATAAATTCAAGATATATAATTCATTTTAATATATTAAAAATCTATAAAATCCAGTAATTAATTTAAAATTAATTATCATTGTCAATGCGAGAAAATGAGATTTTAAGTAAAAATCATCAAAATATTGACATGTGTTTATATCAAATTTCAATATTAAATTACATATAATGACAGAAATGTGATTTACTTATAAAAAAATATTATAAATATAAATGAAAATATATTCTAAAGATAATATATCAATAAAAATAAATTAGATGAAATTATAGTTTTGAATTAAAATGCAGTATTTTTTAATTTTTTATAAAAATATGAATTTTTTCATAAAAACACCAAAAGTTAATCCAAAGTAAATTTTAATGTATCATGTCCAAAGATAAAGTTTATTTTTTCAAAATAATCTTATAATATTGTACAAATATATATATAAAAAGGGTTGGCCATCGAAAGCTGGTAAAACTTCGATTTTGGAAAAATACATCTTTTATCTGAAAAATTGAATTTCCTCTTATATCGTGCATATAAAACATATATGATGAATATTAATCATTAAATTGAACATATTAAATTTTTATTTACTAATTAAAATCCATAAGTAGTGATTTTATTGTTATAAAAACTCATTAATTTTCATTTAAATAATTCTTTTTTAGAAAAACATTTACATTTAAATAAAAAACCTTTTATTTTCATTTACAAATAATTGTTCACAAAATAAATAATTAAATAAACGTGTCTACAATATTTTCATAAATTAATTGAAACTATTCATTCCCACAATTTTAACCGGCATATTAATAAGTATCATGATAATATTTAGTTGTTCAATTATACTCGGTCTGGCGTGAAATGAATTTTATAAAAATAACATGAAATTGGGTGTAACATAAGCATAGTGTTACACATACTACATGTTAATATGGTGATGCATATAAAACAACATAATCTTATTGTATCATATAACATAAGATATCATATATATTAAAAATAATCTATCTCATAAAAACACATGGTGTTAGAATAGAGGATTCATCAAGGGATTATTCTCCAACTATAATTTCAATGGACTCAATTATGATGTGTAACTATAGAATATGATTTACATGAGAGAATATGTTTTTTCTTTTTATTGATGTTTTTATGGTTCAAATATGACCAAGATTTTATAGTAGAAACAATAATGAATATTGAAACTAATTCACCTTATAAACATATTCTACATTTGATATAATGGATTTATTATGCTAATGAAAAACAAAAAAATTTGACAGAAGACTGCTGTGATGAAAATCATATTGTGAATGATTTTTCAATTAGATATATTATAGATTAAAAATCATGTTAGACCTTTTTTATCAAAATTTTTTTAACCATTTTGGGAATTGGATTATTTGGGAGAGATCCAGAAACATCATTGTAAACCATCCTTATAAAACCATCTCATCAATATTTTCATAATAAATTCATAGCATCATCTCATATGAAAACCTCAACTTTTTTTATTCTGATTATTATGGTCTACACTGCGACTATGTAGTACTTAACAACAACACAATATACACCAAGACTAGGGATAAAAAGATGAACATAGTGGATTCCTCCCCCAATTATAAACTGTGGATTTTTTACATCATTCATATGCGCAAGAGGAGTCTAGTGATTAAAATGTATAATAAGGGATGTGGTAGACCTGAAACGTTTGTTCATGGAAGTAAAGGATGGGGTGAGGAATTTGATCAATATGTTTTATCATGGAGAAACATATATGGTGGGAGGATCGTGGGTGTGTAAAGGGTGAATGAGGTCATATTACATTGAGAAGAATGCATAAGGATACAAAATAATAATAAAATATTGTATATTTTCATTTCATCAAATTGAGATATCAGGTCATTTACTAAGGGGGTTTCAGGACATTATTTATTTTAGACATATTTCCTCTAACCCATTTGGTCGTTTATTATGTAATCATTAGTCATTTTGGGAGATTTCCATTCCATTTGGTAAGGGGTAAGGCACAAAACATGACACTACCTTAGGATGAAATGTAAAAATGTTTTGTATCCGCTCAACCAAAATAAATATGATGATTATGGTAGTGATGATGATAATAATAATTATTATTATTATTTCTACTAAAAGTAGTAGTAATATTTTTATAGAGGATATGTGTCATGAGATGGGAAGTGACAATGACTATGGTGGTGATCACTATACCTAGGGATCAGGCAAGTCAATGGGTTTTCCAAAGTCCCTCAGGCATGATATCATGTCTCTAAGGAACATCATGGTATTATAGTGTGGGTCACATCATTTTATTATGAAATGGTAATTGTTCTATCACATTTTGGTAAATTCCTGGATTTAGATTGTAAAATTCTTCCTAATTTATATCCTAAAAATATGGTGTCATACATCAAATCTTATGGAGGGGTATAAAAATATATATTGAGACCAATAAAGTTTTAATTATTGAGAGTTAAAAATATATTGAAATTTTTATCAACAATAGATCGATTCTACCTTTAGGAAATTATCCTTATAAATTTTGGGATTTGATTTTTTTTTCAGATTTTGTTTCATTCAATGATTTCAATTTAGTTACACTTTTTTGAAAATATTTTCATTTTCTACTTCAATCTGAATACCTAAAAATATTATCATGGGGACATTGTTTTATTTATCTCATGTGAGGTGTGTAATGTATTCAATATTTGGATCTATATTTTAATCCAAATGTTTTTCATATATTAATAATTCAATTAATGGTTCATTTTATTGATGCTATTATATATTATAAAACATGTATATTTTTAATGAAATTTATCATATAATAAATATCCCCATAAAGATAGAAAATGACACATAGAAAATTTACCATAATTTCATCACTAAGAATATTGTATAGGTCAAACATAAATCCACCTTGATTTGTGTGTTGGTTCATTCGACTAAAAATATAGATTTACGCATTGGGATTTCTTTTAAATACTTTCATTACTCACCAATATAATTTATAAGCTACGATTCAGTTAGTTAAAAGTGTAGAAAGGGGCATAATGGGATTTATATTGTTTTTGGATTCATATCCAATGATGTTAATACATTGGATGCACTTTGGAAAGGGAATTTGTGTCTTTGGGTAGGTTATACAATATACTATACTTCATCTACTGTTTTATGGTCCTTGCTGTATAAGATTATAAAGGACATTTTATACAAAGTGAATATTATAATGGGAAATATTCTACAAAAATTGATGGTTATGACTATTATTTTGAGCATAGAGATTCCCAATTGTGCAGGAAAATAATTTATAGAGTGATTTAAAAATCCATTTTTATCATTAATTTTGTTATAACTGGTTCTCCCTCCATGAAAATGCACAACACTACTCAATTTTATTTCAAATAATGTGGGATTGCATCATTCAAAAAATCTTGTAATGTAACTGAAATCAAGATAAATTTTAGAATAAAATGATGATAAATAGTAGATATTATTTGAATTAAATTGGAGAAAGTAGTAAGAAATCTTCAATATAGTAGAAAACAGTAATGAGAAATCTAATGGAATGGAAGAATATTTTGAGGATGGAGAGGTAAATTATAAGAATGCAATACATTTCAATAAACATTAAAAAATATATTTATTTTCTTACCGTGAAATAAATAGTATTGACAACTAAATATGAATACTCTGGTTTTAATAATAAATATTAGAAATGATAAAATGTTAAATTTTAATAGATATTGATAAAAATCCGATAAATTATTCAATAGGAAATATTGATGTTTTTATTATTATCATTCATAGAATGTCAGTTGAAGTTGTAGAATGAACCAATGATGTTGTCACGTTATACTGAATCTTCCTCATGGTTTGCATCATTACAAAAATATTGTAATGTTATTGAACTCAATTTAAATTTTATAGTAAAATAATGATAAATGGTTTATATAATTCGAATACAAGTGGAGAAAGTGTTAAGGAATCATTGATATAATAGAAAACAATAAGGATAGATCTAAAGGAATGGAAAGATATTTTTAGGATGGAGATGTAAATTACAGGAATAACCATACATTTCATGAATCATTCAAAAAAAAAATATTTTTTACTAGGAAATAAAAATAATTTCCCACTAAAAGGGATGAAAATGGTTATAATAATCAATACCTGAAAAACATAATAAAGATATTTTAATTGAAAATGATAAAAATGTGATCAATAAATTTATAAAAAATATTTTTGTTTTTATTTTTTTCATCCATCGAATTTCATTTGAAGTTGTTTAATGAACTGATGATGGTGTCACCTTGTACTTAATCATTAACTTCAAATGATTCTACCAAATTTTCCTACAACCACAATAATGTCTAAAACTAAGAAGAAATAATTATGAAACTTGAAATATGAAAATCGAATTTTTGAATATTAACAAAAAATAGATAATACAAAACCAGTAAAATAAAAAAATTGTTTGATAACATAAAGATGTGTTGAAAAAAAGGATGTGTTTTTAAAAGTTGTAAATATTATATTATGTTAGTTTATTAGAAAAAATAATATATATATATATATATAATATTCATTATATTATTTTTATTGATTATAATTTTTTTCTTTGACATATAATTTTTTTAATAGAATATTAATGTTTCGATAAAAAAATGAATTTCTCTATAATCTCCTTAAATTGAAAATATAAAACCCACCCAGTTAAGAGCTATTAAAGTATTTGAAATTAAAAACAGAAAAAATATAAAATGATATTATAAATATTTAAAAATAATAATTATAAATTATCTACAATTTATATATTAACATATATATTTTTTAGTAATCTTCCAAACTTATGTAATTTACAATGTTTTGTCTAAACGTAAATAAAATAATTTAAATCATTATAATCTACTTAAAACCTAAAACAATATAAACACAAAAAATTATTATATCCAATTGTTTTTTTTTCATAAATGATCCATTTTTTAATGAATAGGGGTATAAATCAACCAAGGAAATATAGATAAAGAAAAATACAACATAAACAGCAAGGAGAAAACAACAAGGCGAAATCAGCATGGGGAGCCACTGAACGACGCCTAAAAACCATGAGGCAATTGATTATGGGCTTGTAGGGATTCTGATAATTCAATCTTGTTAAATATCCAAGGGTTATACATCTCAGAACTCAGAAATCATAGGATCATTCTTTTCATTAATAATACTCATTAAATAGAACAACTGTAGAAAAAGACACAAAAACCAAAAATAAACACAAGTAAAACTGCACAACCACAAGAGTCAAGAACAAGATCACCCAAAACATATCCACTATAATCAGATATACATATTCAATTCCCACCCAATCACTTCCATCACATTATTTCTACCCCCTAGAAATCTTTTATCATGTTAGACACTAGTTGTACCAGAGAAAACCATCAATTAACCCTAAATCATAGTTTTCATATAAGAAGACCAGAAACCCAAAAAAAAAGAAATTTCAAAGGGGCCTAATATTTGGGGTTCATGGCAGGGGAACTGATTTCTTGTGTACATGGTATTATTTCCTAATCACCAACTTAGGAGAATATTTTATCATGGTTCGAAAAAATATATTAAAACCCATTATTTTTTTATCTTCTTATTGTATATGATGAGTTTTGTAATCAATTTTTTGTAAATGAGCCTAATTCCATGAGAAGGAGATGAAATATGTATATACTAGGTGATGAAATTTGTATATAATCACTATTTCCAAGAGTTTACAGTGAGTTATTAATATAAAAAATCATTATTTTTTATAATGAAAATTATATATTAAAACATTTAAATTAATGACGATTGAAGGAAATATTTTTATAAATTATATACCTATACAGAAAAAAAATCTTCATGTACCTGTATTAACAATAATGGATTAATTATATTTTTTTAGTAGTGTTATAATTATATAAATAAGGATTTTATAACATAATGATAGTATTGTATTCTAGTATTAAGAAGATGTAAAAAATCAATCCATAAATTTCAATATAAAGAATTTTAATTTTTAGGTCTATCATTTTGAAAATGACTAAATCTATACAATTCCCAAATTCCAATGGTGTTTGTTATATTAATTGATGGAGTTTAATAAATTCACTAATACTTAATTCAGTAATGCATTATGCCCAAATCACATGAGTTTCATGAATTTATTGAAAACAATGTTGCTATAAATTTTTTTTGATAGTATAGTAGAAATATATCCATATAATCCTATGTATTAAAATATATATTTTTAGATAACTAATCAAAAAATGTAGCATGTAAATCAGCTCAATAAAATACCTGGTAATGTGATCAATCAACCATTTCATTAACTTTTGTTTAATGATAAACGTTAGGGTCCCTATAATGTATGTTAGAGCCTGGGAAAAAGACCTACATTGGAACATGTTAAAATGTAATGGTAATGGTGAACACATCAACAAAAAATGAAAATTAGGACTATATTCTTTAAATAATTTTAATTTTATACTACAATGATTTAAATATCATTCCATGGTGGAAACCTAGTAGCAACATTCCAAATTTACTTTTTCCATTAAAAAGTATTTAGTGTACAAAAATTAAAATTAATTATCGTAATTAATGGGAATATATTAAAATAAATGGAGAATCAAATTGAGAAAGCTGGAGTACAAGTAATAACAAATAAAAGATCAATGAGAAAAAAGTTATTTCAAATTGCAATTATTTGGCTGAATCAATTTATTCATGGTTAAGCGCTAAGTGTTAAAATGTTATATAGAACACGTTAATATGTTTCTATTTTTATCAATTTGTAAAACAAATGCATATGGGTGGCTGGTTTGCATGAATTGACATGGCTAATAAATGATCTAAAATGTGATTCATATATCTAAACTTATACACTATAGAATATTTGTATTTTTCATGTGAATAATAAATATTGAAATAAAATCTGGTTAAATATGAATTCATGTAGTGGATATAAAATACAAATTAGAAAATAAAAAATAAATAAAACCATTGGAATAATATCTTGGTAAACAATTTTATTTGAAACTGTGCATAACAAAAAATAATCTCTATTTATACTAATATAAAAAAATTATTTTGTAATTTTAAAAATATTTCTTCTCTTAGTTTAGAGATACAATAAAACATACGAAACACTTAATGTAATTTTTTTAGAGAGATAAATGAAGCAGTCATAGAATAGTGCACCATAGTAGCTCCCCTGCCCAGCCCTTTAGTCGCAAGGTTTGTTCTCCTCATATTATCTACCATTGCCTGAAATCTCAAAAACTAAAGTGTATTATACATTTAATTAAAAAGTGATTGGAAATAATAATGCAAAAAATAATTTTTTGTTACCCAAACAACAACATATTTTGATCAGGTTGATCAAATAAGATAGTAAATATGAATGTAAAAAACTAAGGAATAGAATGATTATTGTACATTGAAATGAAAATTGACTGGACACAACATATAATGTGTTGGATGGTCAATAGTAATAAATTAACGTATTTTAGTCATACATATGCACAGTATTGAAAAATGTACTCTACTCATTTGGATAAATATAGTTTCACTATATTGCATTGTATTATATTCATATGGATCATCCTCAAATGAATTATACATAGACTGGATTCTAATCATATGAAATGTATATATTGTTTTAATATATATTCATTTCATTGAGATAGATCATACATTCGTATACATTGATAATTAATTGGACTAAATTAATTATAATGAGAAAATTTTCCATCTAAATTTATAGAATGAAATATAATTTTTTTGAAATGACTTATCAGTTGTAATTGCTATAAAAATACCATTAATATGAAAAGAAGGACACTAATAAATATATTAGGATCCACTTTTTTCAAAGGCTTCTTATCAAGCTGCTTATCAAGTTTTCTATTAACTGTTACCAAATTCATTGTTTGTGTTTTTTATCAAGATGCATGTGTTTTTTGGAATAGTCATATGATAAAATGTTTGAATTCGACACATATAACAGCATGGACCAAAATGGTAGGCTGACTCATCTCTAAATCAGTGATAATGGTATCACCTGGTGATCAAGATTAGAAAAATCATTATTTATTTCCCAAATTCTCGACAATGTTATGAAGAGAACCCCTCATGAGTGTTCATTTCTAACCCATATATGATGCATGTATTAACTACCAACCGATATTTAGTAAATACTTATCCAATAAGAGAATCATTAACATCATAAGGCATATATATTTTATTGAGGAAAATAAAGTACACATGGAGAGTATTCTAGTTGGTGGGTGACTATTAGTGTAGAGTAGGGAAAACCATAGTGTTTTGAAAACCATCTAAGAAGGTATACTAAAAATTCATAGATAAGGTAATAAATACAAAAAAAATATTGTTGAATGACCAACATAGATTAATATAAACAAAGATTAAAAAATTGTGAGAAAAATAATTCACAAAAAAATAGATTATATAAAAAGTTCTTGAATAGACCATTATATGTTGCAAAACTATCCTTGAATGGACCATTATCAGTTATAAAACTGATCCACAGACATATTTTATCCAAAAAAGGAAACCCATGTAATTTTTAGAGAAATAAACAAATAATCGTAGTTTTTGAATTCAAACACATTAATATATTATTCATATTAAAAATGTTAATAATTACCCAAAATTCCAATGATCACCGATATAAGGAATATTTCTATGATGAATGTCTAGGCTTGATTTTTTTCCAGTTTGACAAATATGACAAAATAATATCCCTCTTAAATATATAACTACATGAAAAAATAGACATAAATTGAATCCAATATATATATTAAAATTTACATGAAGAAATGTTTTCCTGGAAGATGAAGCAGAATATTGTTTCAACAAAATATTGATGTCAAACAACAAAACAAATTGAATTGGATGTAGTAATTTGTGAATTGGAAATATAAAATTATTATCATGACATAATTAAATTTACTAACCAATGAAAAATACTAAAAATAGAAGATAGAAACAAAATATATATGTCTTGCAATAGATCATATCCAATACGGACGAATTAATGGGTTACCAGAGGGCTAATCATGGACCACGACTAGATAATGCATCTGCAAACTAACCTACATTGGCGATGAAGCCATTGCACAAGGATCTGGGAATGAAATGAAATATGTAAGAAATCTATGTATGATCAATTATTAAACAATTCAACAAACAATCCAGAAATATCTATGCATGAGTAATTGAGAGTGACTTACATGTAAACAATATGGAAAAAAATTTGTTCGAACAACCTATATGCATGTATGTTTTATGGAATCAATAAAAATATGTATTTTCAAATAATATAGTAAATAAAATCTTTATATATAAAATCATATTGATTCTTGAAGGGTGTATAGAATCAGTCAGGAAAAGTAAAGAGTTTTTCTAGAACTATGCATCATTCTCTTCTTGAACTCATGTGTTCATATCACTAACAATTTTCATGAGACTCATAGCTAAAAAAATAAACATGATATCCAATAAAATGAAAAAGAATTTATTTTAATGTTTATCAAGATAAATCTTCAGAATAAATTGCTACATAAAAAAATTGATTATAAAAAAAAATTTACATATGAAGTCATCTTAAATCCTTTGTAGTAAAAAACATGAAAAAGGCCAAGTAAGACGTTAGAAATTCAAAAAAAATTAAATTCAAACATGGATCCAGAACAACTGAATAAAAACACTAAGGAAGAAGATTAAGAATGGCCAGTGGGTTAGTTCAGAGAATATGTGGGAAGTTAAGGAAAGAGGGAGAACTTAAGGCATTAGATAAAACATATGAGTTGGGATAAACACATTATTATGATATAGTTCAATAGATAAAATAAGAATATTTTTCAGAGTATAATTCTATCTAGGTTTTTTTTCGGAAGCATGGATGAGGAAGAGGAAGGGAATGTGGAAGTGGAACTTGTGGATGTGCAAGATTTGGAGGTGGCGGAGGAGAATAGGGTGGAGGTGGAGTCATGGGAGTTGGAGTTGTGGAAGATGGATGCGTAGAAGCTGGAGTAGTCAGAGCCAGATGTGTACTATCTGTATGCATAGAAGAATGATTTGTTGGAGGTGGAGAGATCATAGGAGGAGAAACTAGAGGGAGGCGGATCTTGGGAGTGGAGGTGGGGAGGTGGAGAGAAAACATGAAAGAACCGTAGGACATAGAGGAAGGAGGATAGACTTCTAGGAGCGAGGGAGGAGGGAAGGTTTGTTCTGGGGAAGATGCATAGGTGGCTTCAGAGATGCAAGTTTGGGGAAGGCAGATACCTGTAGAAATGGAACCCTAAGATCAGAAAATTGATTTTTCTAAGGATAGAGGCACGTATAATGGCGTCTGATGGAGAAAAAATGTGATGTGTGGTGAATATTGGAGATGCAGAATAATGTGGAGGTGACACATCAGCTGGATAAATGCCTAATTTAGTATATATAAAGATGTAGATATAGATACAGATACAGATATAGATATAGATATAATTTAACCTTACCTTATTTCATGGTATTCTAACTATGAATCCCATATAAATGTACTGTTTGTGGTATATGGTGTTCAATAGAAGAATCATTTTCTGTGGATGAGCATAAAATACTCACTAAGTGTTATAAAAAAAGAAATAAAAAAGTAGATCATCAATAAAACCCTGTCATAATATCATTAACAAACCTCGTGAAATCATAATATTTACATAGTAAACCCAAATCATAAAGATAAATTGTGGCATCCATAACTTATATACATTATAGCTTTCATAGCTATGTAGGGTGTTACATTTGGAACACCCATCACAGTATATTCCCTAAATCTCTTAGGAGAAAAATTCATGATTACCTCTGTCACATTACCTAATGCATTAGAGAGCTACCTAGGGAACACCCACCCTAGATTTATCACAGAACAACCCATATACATAAACAATTTCCAAGAACCATGACACATAAAACAATCATAATGGAAAGATAACACATGCACATTTAAATCACAAAATATCATTACAAGATATTGAAATAATCAATTCTTTCTCAAAACCATTTTCAATAACAAAATACGTAAAAAGGGTATATATTATTTATTTTCATTAAAAAACACTACATCTTGTTAAGGAATCCAAAGCTCAAATAACACTAGTGATGGAAGAAAGGCCGTTGTCACCACTTATGTTAAAAAGAAACATTATTTTTTGTTTTTTAGTAAAATTATTCATTGAAAAAGATTCTCTTTGAACGAAATTGAATTTCCAAGGTGTTATATAGTGTATAAAAGAAAGTCGTGTATTAAAACAATATATGCCGTAATGAAATCAGATTGAGATGAAGTCCCTTAAACCGTGTCCGACTTGACTCGTTCGTTCTATAATCTCCTAAATAATAAACTAATGTTAATTTATAGTTAATTAAGAACTTTTTTAAATTTTATTATTCCTTTTATATCACATATTATTATGTTATAAACAATATGTAATCATTTATGTTAATAATGGTCGTTTTGTTGATATTCTGTACTTGAGCCAAAATGGACTTCTTATAATTTCAAGTTGTGCATGTGGTTGAAATATCATTATATCCAAAATGATATTCATGATTTATAAATCATATATATCATATAAATTCAATATATACATGTATTATTAATAGTATATAACATTTGGAGGTATGAAATGAAATGAACCATTCATGGAGATGGTAAGTCGTACGTACTCATAAACTCTACTTTCATTTCTATTTCTTATTTTAACGGAATTAATACCTCATGATTCATAGGTGTATTATAATTCCTATATAATATCATATATAATATCATTAAATACATCATTTAAATATCACACATATGGCATTAATGAGACATATCACGTTGAGGGGGAGGTAGTCCACACTTTCTAAAATGAAATTATCACATTTAACCATAATAGAAACCATAAATGTATTCTATAAATGAAAAATAAAGAATTATAAAGAAACAATAAACATAATATGTATCATATATAAATAGAATAATATCTTAATGTCCCTCATGTGAGGCGGTAGGAGATAATTGAACAATTATCATTTCGTGAGGTCTTAGTTTTCCATCCACATATACAGAATGTTCTGTACCCATTAGAGGAAGGTGTGTGTAAGTGTAGTTCAAATCCATCCCATAAAAAAATCCTAATATATTATGAATACTTATTTTGTTATAAAAAAGGAATAAAAAAATATTAGGGGTTGGAGAAGTAAAATAAAAGTAAAAACATTAAGAGAAACGTTTACATTTAATTCGGGTAACTTCTTTTGGTTTGAACCAAAAGAAATTCATCAAATTCCTTATGTGTAAGATAAGGCTTCTATGAGGAATAGATGGATATTTAGATCTTATTTTAGTTTGGTTTGGGCGAACCAAGGGGCATGAAAAGTGTGGGGAATGGGATAGAGGTGAGGGCTTTTTGTAAGGGTGGAGGGGTTCTTTAGAAAAGTATGTAAATATTATTTTATAATATAATAATTTTAGTTATCTAAAGGTAAAAAACTAATTAAAGTAAAATATAAAAAGACTCATGGTAAAAGTAAAATCATCAAATAATAATTGGATAGGTTTCGGAATTTTTTTAATCACTATAATATTATTTATTTAAATCATTGATTAATGATGTAAACACAGCTTCATTATTGTTTCATAAATAATTTAATTTATTTGATATCTAAATATGATAAAAAAATTCCATAATGTATTAAATCTTATTATTTTACCAAATAATATTTATAGTCAAAAGGATAAATTATAAAAAACTATGTAAAAATAAAATAATTACAAAATATTCATTTATGTCATATTTTCCATTACTTTTAGTTATTATAAATAAAGTTAAATTATCACACATAAGTGACTCCATGGGATCCCAAAATAGACCCAAGGATGCCCAAGGTCTTCCATGAATCATCCAATAAGGTTAGGAAAAGTTGAATGGTAATTTTTTATTATTCTGATATTCTTTTTTCCTTGAATTACACTATATATGTTTAACCGCCAAAAATAAAAGTCAAAAGTTAATATTCACCAAAAATTATTTCCATATTATTGAACCAAATTTTACTTACTACTAACAACCATGTATTTCATATTTTCAAAATTAAATTTACAGAAGTCGTAAAATTTCATTTAAATGAAAAAGTCAGTTTTTAACTTCTACTTAGTGGTTTCACAATTCATAAAAAATTGAAGTTTATTAGAAAAATTAAAAATATTCAGCCTAAGAAATATTTGATATTCCAAATTAAAAAATGAAGTTTATTTTACCAAATTCATTTAATATATGTTTGATTAATTAATTTAATGTTAATTCCCGTTGTCAATACAAAAAACCGTGCTTTTAAGAAAAATTAACTATCCAAATATTGACACTTGTATATATCCAACATCAATGATAAATTAATTACAGTTACCAACATTGGATTAAATGGTAAAAATATAATCTAATTACACATTGAAACAAATTAAAAAAAATCTAACCATATAAATAATTTAGATTAAAATGTAGTTTTGAATTAAAATACTTTATTTTCTACTATTCAACAAAAATAGAATTTTATCAGAAAAATTACAAAATTTTACCTAATGTAAAATTTCATGTCTAGACTCTAAAAAAGAATTTTATTTGATCAAATATAACATATAAAAGTGAACAAAACTAGATTTAATGATGGTTTTCCATCTAAATGTGGTAAATCTACTTTTTAAAGTAAATTATTCTTAAAATTACATTCATTCAAATTTTAATCCTCTAACATTTATTTGATAAATGTAAAATCATTTAAAAAACATGCATAATAATAATGTAGTTCATTCTTATCATTCCCTATAATACAAAGTCTTGGAATTAAATCCAATTTAAAATAATAATTTATATTATTAATGTGCAATGTAACATTTCAAAGAAACCCGTTGTTGGGTATCGGTATGCCATCAAACATAGCTACACATTTTATGTAAAATAAATATTTAATTAATAAAAAAATAATTAAAATGAAAATGTATTATTTTTTTTACATGGGATGTTACATCCTTCCCCACTTTAGAAAAATTATATCCTCATAATTTTATTCACTAATAAAAAAGGGGGGTATTTATCCCAAATTGCATTTTTAGATTCCCACATTGCCTTTTGAACAATATGGTTTGTCAAGAAAAAATTTACCTGGTGAATTACCTTATTCTACAACAATTTCTCTCTACAATCAAGAATCTGGACTGGTTGTTCCTTATAAGAGTGATTCTCTTCAAATGAACTACCTCTAGACATAAAACATGAGATGGATCTAGTGTATACTTTCTCAACATTAAAACATTAAAATCATTGTATACCTGGGACAAACATGGAGGAAAAGACACTCTTTACACAACTAGTCCATCTTTATAAAGGGCTTCATAAGGTCCAAGGAACATCAGAGTCAACATTCCTTTCTTACCAAAACGCAACACACTTTTCCATAGAGAAACATTGAGAAAGACATGATCACCTACATCAAAGGAAATATCCTTCCTCTGATTATCCGCATAACTTTTTTCCCTTCTCTGAGCTATTCTCATGTGCTTCTAAATCAACTGAACCTTTTCAGCCATCTCTACTGCTAATTCTGGTCTCATCGGATTCCTTTCACCTACTTCATCGCAAAAATCTGGAGTTTAACAATGATTTCTATATAATGCCTCAAATAGAACCATCTATATACTGGAATGAAAACTGTTATTATATGAAAATTCAGCCAATGAAATATGCCGGTCCCAACTTCCCCAGTACACCAGTGATCAAGCACATAGAATATCCTCCAATGTCTGAATTGTTCATTCTGAATGCACATCTTATTGCGGATGAAAAGTTATACTATAATTTAATTCAGTACCCAACGACTTATGATGGCCTCTCCAAAAGTTTGAAGTAAACCTGGGATCATGATCAGATACAATGGAGAGGGTAACACCATGCAATATGACTATCTCTTTAACATATAAGTGAGAAAGTTGATCAATAGACAAAGTATCTCGAATAGGATGGAAATTAGCAGATTTAGTCAGTCTATCAATAATATCCCAGACAACATTATTAACTCGAGTTGTCTTCGGTAATACAACAATGAAGTCCATGGATATATTTTCCCATTTTTACTCTAGCACTGGTAAAGATTGAAGCATCCCTTTTAGTAACTTCCACTCTGCATTAACCTACTTACAAGTCAAACACTTCCTAGTAAAATCAGAAATTTCTCTTTTTATTCAATCCCACGAGTAATACTACCAAAGATCTATGTAAATCATTGTACTACAAAGGCATCAGAAAATGGGGAACTATGAGTTTCTGATAACAACTCATTCTTCAACTATGAATCACAACTCATGAATAATATTTTCCCAAACCAAAGAACACAATAATTAGCAATGTTAAATTCAGGAAACTTACCCTTATGAACCAACTATTCCTTTTTCTATAACTCATTGTCTTCTTTCTGTTCTTGCTATATTCTTTCATATAGAGATGATTTCACAAACACCTGATGAAAAATAGAATAATTTTCTACACCAAAAACATCTATGGGAAATTTCATCAAATCAAAAACTAATGGATCTCGTTCACAATGTAGAATAATTAATAAAGCATTAATTTTTTGACTCAAACTATCAACCACAATATTTTTTCCCAAATGTTAAAGGATCATGTAGTCATAATCCTTGATTAATTCAAACCATCTCCTCTTTCTCATGATTAATTCTCTCTATGTGAATATATACTTCAAACATTTTTGGTTAGTATATATTTCACATTTTAATCCATAAAAATTATGCCTCCAAAATTTTAAAGCAAAGAACAATAGAAGATAATTATAAATCATTTGTATTGTAATAAAACTCATGAGGTTTCAACTGACGTGAAGCATAAGAAATTACCTGATCATTCTGCATAAGGACACAACCTATCCCTTTCAACGAAGCATTATTGTAGATAACGAACTCACAATTTCTGGAAGGTCGTGCCAAAACTAGAGCATTTAAAAATATTAATTTCTATTCATGAAAAAAATCATCACATTTTTTTATCCAGATAAACATAACACCTTTTTGGGATAACTTTTTAATTGGACTAGATATCCTTGAAAAAGATTCCACAAAACACCTGTAATAAACTGAAAAACCAAGAAAACTATAGATCTCCATTATATTTGTGGGTCATAGCCATTCTTCAAAAACTATTGTTTTAGAAGGATTAACAGGTATGCCATTTTTTGAAGAAATGTTACCAAGGAAAGAAATTTGATTTAACCAAAAATCACACCTGCTAAATTTCCCAAATAGTTTCCTTTATTTTCAGGTTTTCAATACAACCATTAAATGACATTCATGATCCACATTACATTTAGAATAAAACAAAATATAATCAATGAACACAACCACAAACTTATCCATGAGATCACGGAAAATTCTATTCATAAGAACCATGAATACATCAGGTTCATTGGTCGCACCAAAAGGCATAACTACAAATTCAAAATTTCCATATCTAGTACGAAATTCAGTCTTTGGAGTGTCTACATCCATTACTTTCAACTGATTGTGTGACAAACTCCAGTCATTCTTTGAAAAATATTGACCTCCCTGGAGATGATCAACAAAATCATTGATATGAGGCAAAGTATACTTGTTCTTAATAGTGATGTTATAAAATTATCAATAATCAATGTAAAGTTTCATTGAACCATGTTTCTTTTTAAAAAATGAGATAGGAACACCCCATGGTGATGTGGTAGGTCGAATGAAACATTTATCTAATAACTCTTGAAATTTCTTATTTACCTCTAACTGTTCAGTTTGATCCATTTGATAAGCGGGTTATGAAATTGGATTACCGTCATGAACTAAGTCAACAATAAATTTATCTTCCTGATTAGGTATAATACTAGGCAACTCATCAGGAAAAACATTAAAGTACTCATTTATCATTGGAATATCATTAATCTGAACAGTTCCATTATTTTCTACAATATGAGAAAAGTAACATTCATTTCCATTTTTTACAATTCTCTCAGCTTCCTAATATGGTATCAAATGTAAAGTTTCATTATTGTACACAAACTGAAAATATTTCTAAAAATAAACCTCTTTAGCTCTGCAGTCAATCATAGAATGATAAATAGAAATCCAATCCATACCCAAAATAACATCATACTCTACTAGAGGAAAAGTAATAAGGTTTTCAGGTAGATTCATTTCGCACAAAAGAACATGATGGTTCTAATAATTCCTTTTTGTCTCAAAATTTCCCCAGTTGTTTTTACCATATGTTTAGGATTTATATCTTGATAAAGAATTCAAAATTTACTATAAAAAATCATATAAATGAATGAATGGGTAGACCCTAAATCAAAAAACACATTGGCATATTCTGAACAATCAAACTGTGTACGTGATATGTTATCATTTGATGGCACAAAAATAGTTGAACTAGTTGCAAAGGATTTCACCACCGATTTCTGCTTGTAGTCTGGTGGCTTTTTCATAGTTGAGTTTTTCATTGGGCAGAAATTTGCATATTTACCATTATCATTGCATGTAAAACATTTTACTAACTGTAAATCAGATTTTGTCTTACATTTCTGGATATTTTTAAGAGTAATTACAAGCATTATGTCCTATTTTACCACATCGGTAGCAGTTAACAAAATTTAAAATACATTAACCATCATGATTTTTACCATTATTTTCGCAAACTATAAAATTATGATTCATACCATTAGTCTTTTTTGAAGTGTTCTTCACTTTCTATGGCCACCTTGACATCTTATTCTATTGCTTGTCAACGAACACCTGATAGTCAGAAAATTCCATTTCCACCTTCTATGCAGATCAAACATTTTTTTCATAACATTTGAACTCAAAAGAAGTAAAATCCCTTTGATACTTTGGTTTTAATCCTGAGTAAAAATCAGTTGATTTTACTGTTATGATCTCCTATAAAAAGTGGTGCATAAAATTCTAATTGAGTGAATTTTTCTTCATAAATAGCCACTGATTCATCCACATACCTCAATTTCATGAATTGTTTTCCTTCTTAATAAGAACCACAATAGGAAAATATTTCTCATGAAACTTACCATTGAATTCATCCAAATAAAAAGAATCAATCTCATCACTATCCCTGGTATATTTCACAATCGACCACAATTGATCAGCTTCACCTTTGAAATGATAAATAACAAGACTATCCTTTTGATGATCTGAACACCCCATAACATCAAAAATCTTTTATAGAGCTTTAATCCACACTTCTTATAGCATAGGGTTAGATGATCATCTGAATGATGGAGGGTGTTGCCTTATAAACTACTCCACTACTGACATGCTCCATGGTGGTTGTTTTAGATGATCTCATGCTTTGATACCACCACCATTTATAGCATGAGTCAAATGTGTAATCACTACAATAAACTGTTAAGTTCTGATTCCGACTATCTAAGGTTTCTGATTTGGAAGGTTTTTTTCCTCTAGATGTCATCCCAACATAAATTCCATTTTCCTCTTCGGAAATAAATTCAAAACACATAGATATCATAGACGAAGCAACTTGGTAATCTATACATTCTATCAATTAAATATTAACATAAATTAATTTGTGGATATTAATTTGACAATTCCCTAACTCATAACGTTATCTAAAAAGACCTCTAATACCTACTATAAAGACCCTACCTTAATCATTACATAATTTTGAATTAAATTAATAATTCAATTGAGACTCCTTTTATGTTTAGAGTTTTAGAGAATTAAGACATAACTATTACATTACATATAAAAAATTACAATGTAGACACATATATTAAATTTCCATTTTATTCATAACATAAAAACTCTGGAAAAAAGAGTCATGTCTAGTCACATGTTTTAGACTACATGAATCTTCCATGATCCCATCCTTGACCCTATTCATATTGAAGACCTGTGAAAAACATTTCAAAACATGGGATGAGCATAAAAATCACAGTAAGGGTTATAAAACAAAACAAATAAAGAAAACATTAGTTCATCAATTCATAACTATCACAATCTCTTTAATATACCTCATGAAATCATAATATTTACATAGTAAACAAAATTCATAAAGGTAACTTGTGGCATCCATAACATTCATACGTTGTAGCTTTCACATCTACATAGGGAGTAACATTTGGAAACCCTAGAAAAGTATATTCCCGAAATCTATTAGGAGAAAAATTCATTCTTACCTACTTAATGTTACCCAATTTATTAGAGAGCTATCTCAGGATCACCCACCCTAGGTTTATCGCGGAACCAAATTTATATTTAATCATTAACCAAGAACTATAACACAAAAAACAAGCTTAATGGAATGATAACTTTTACACATTTCAATCACAATATATAATTTCAAGATATTGAAATAATAAATTATTTATCAAAACCATTTTCAAAACCAAAATATGTAAAAATGATATATAGTATTTATTTTCCATTAAAAAAATTATAGCTTGTTAAGGAAGCCAATGATCCAATAAAACTCACGACGGTGGAATGGTCATTGTCATCGCTTGCATTAAAAATAAACATTACTTTTTGTCATGTAGTAAAACTCTTCATATAAAAAAATCACATTGAATGAGATGAAAAGTAAATTGTGTTTTTACACCTTATAAATGAAATACATGTATTAAAACAAAATATGCCTCAATTGAAGCAGATTGAGACGAAGTCCCTTACCTCATGTCTGACTTGACTCATTCATTCTTTAATCTCCTAAATTATAAACTAAAGTTTATATATACTTTATTAAAATCATTTTTCATGTTTATTATCCATTTTATATAACATATTATAATGATATAAATATTATGTAGTCATTTCAGTTAATAATGGTCATTTTGTCGATATTTGGTACTTGAGTCCAAAATGGACTTCTTATAATTACAAGTTGTTTTTGTGGTCAAAATTTCATTATATCTAGACTGATATTAATTATTTGGATATAATATATATCATAAATATAGTATATACAAGTATTTATAATAGTACATTGCAATTGGAGGTTATAAATGAAATGCACAATTAATAGAGACGGTAAGCCGTACATACACAGGAACCCTACTTTCATTTCAATTTCTTATTTTAATGGAATGAAAATGTAATGGTACATAGGTATATTATAATTCCAGTATAATATCATATATAATATAATTTAATCCATATTTTATATGTCTAACTTATGGAATTAACGAATCATATCACATTGAGGGGGCGGTAGTCCGCACTTCCTAAAATGAAATTATCATGTTTACCCATAATAGAAAAAATTAAGGTATGATAAATGAAAAAATAGAAACATAATGAAAACATAAACATAATATGTATCATATATAAATATAGTGCCATCATAATGGAAACAATGGGTGGTGTTAGGAGATAATTGAACGATCATCATTTCGTGAGGCTTTAGTTTTCCATCCACAAAAACAATATGTTCTTTACCCATCAGATGGAGGTGTGTGTAAGTGTAGTTAGAATCCTTTTAATAAAAATATCCTATTATATTAATAATAATTATGTTGTTTTGAAAATAATTAATAATTATAGTTTAGGAGTTGGATATGTAAAATAAATGAAAAGAATTTATGAGAAACCGTTAGATTTATTTCAAGTAACTCCCTTTGGATTGAACCCAAAAGACTTCTTTAAGTGCCTTATGCCAAATTTAATGATGCTATGAGGAATAAAGGGATCTTTAGATTTTATTGGGGAAGGGGTTGGATGATACATGTGGCTTCAAATCTATGAGGAATGGTTTAGAGGTGAGTGCTTTTTATAAGGGGGAGGAGCAGATTTTTAAGAATGTTTGAAAATATTATTTTATTATATAATGATTTTCAGTTTATAAAAGTCCAAATCTATTTAAAGAAAAAGACAAGGTGCCTCATGGTCGAAATAAAATCATCCAATATGAATTAGACATGTTTTGAATATTTTTTAATCTATTTAATATTATTTATTAAAATCATTTATTAATGAGTTAAACACTACATCATTATTGTGTCATAAATAATTTTATTTATTTTATGACTAAAGATTATATAAAAATACCTTGACATAGTAAATATTTCTATCCTTCAAAATAATATTTATTGTCAAAAATTTATCTTATATAACCCAATGTAAAAATTATTTTACTTAAAGATATTTGTTTTTATCAATATTGCCTTTAATTTATGTTAATAAAAATAAATTATCATTATCACTCTTACGTGGCTCCATGGGGTCTCAAAATACATCCATGGATTCCCATGGACGTCCATTACTAATAAAATAATATTAGGGAAATTTTTAAGGTAATTTTTTATTATTATGATATTCTTTTTACCTTGATTACCCTATTTTCCTTTAACCGTGGTAAATAAAAGTCAAAAATTATTATTCACAAAAAAAATTTTTAATCTTATTGAAATTTTTTTTACTTAATAATAACAACCATATAGGTCAAATTTTTATAATTAAATTCAAATAAGTGGTAAAATTTCATTTAAATGATAAAGTTTGTTTTTAACAACTACTTAGTGGTTTCACTATTCTTAAAAAATTGTAGTTTTTTAGAAAAATACCAAAACATCAGCCTAATATGTATTCGATAGTCTGATTTCATAAATGATTTCTATTTTATGAAATTAAAAAGAAAGTGGTTGGATTAATTAATTTAAATTTAATTTCTATTGTGAAAAGAAAAAGTGTGTTTTTAAGAAATATTAAATATCAAAAGATTGGCACTTTTTTATGTCCAATTTAAAAGTGAAATTAATTTGAATGACAAACATAGGAATAAATGGTAAAAATTAAATTTAATTAAACTTTAAAACCAATTAAAATGATAATCTATCCATATAAATAAATTAGATTAAAAGGCATTTTGGGATAAATATACAGTATTTTCCTCTATTCGTCCAAAATTGAATCTTATCCGAAAAATAAAAAAATTCCCCAATGTGAATTTTGATGTCCTAATTCTAAAGAAGATTTTTATTTGGTCCAATGATAGATATTAAAGTTAATAAAACTAGATTTAAATTGTGTGCACTGTCAAAAGGTGGTAAAACAACGTTTTAATGTTAATTATGCTTAAAATTAGATTCATTCAGATTTTAACTCTCTATAATTTATTAGATAAATGTAAAAACATTTAACCAACATGTATAATCATATTGAAGTTAGTTCTGTTCATTCCTCCCATTACAATGGCTAGGCGTTAACCACAATTTAAAATATTAATATTATATTATTATTTTGCATCGTAAGATTTCAAAGAAACTCATTGTTGCATATCAGGTACACCATATAACATAGAAACCACATTAAAGTAAAATAAATATTTAATTCATAAAATATTAATTAAAATGAAAATGTATTATTTCATTATTTACCTGGGATGTTAGAAAATTTATCAAAGATTTTGGACATATATTATTATTTAAAATCATGATTTTATTAACACATGTTAGACATAATAACCCTTGTAATTTTAGGTTAAATTATTATTGTTAGGTATTTATATTCTTTATTTATATTGAACTGTGTTATAGACATTATAATAACATTAGATAATTTATATCTCAAAAAAATAACATTATATTTTCTAAAAAATATGGTTTTCTTCAATTATATGTATTTATTTAAAATATGTTTTTTAAATATATAGAATTTTAATTTCAAAAAATTAACTTCGTTTTTGATTTTATCATTTTAAAATTATCTTACAATGAACATTTGAAATTTTTTTGAAATAGTGGATTTTGTCAATGAATACTGAAAAATACCTATTTTAAAAGAAAACTATATTTTATTTTAAAATATTTTCAAAGAAATATTATATTTTGGATTAGTTTTTTATTTTCATTCGTTCTTTTTAAATAAAAATATTATATTTATATTCTTTTGATTTAATTTTATACATTAATTTTGTATAAAAACATTACTTTACGTAAAAAGGAATTGCTTTGAAAAACATTATTTCATCATGTTTGTGAGTTGAATTTTAAAGAAATTTTAATTAATTAAGTTATTTATATATTCAAAATTGAATTATTTATTTTGAATAAGGATTTTAAATTTTTTTTATTCATTTTTTTAGTATTAATA
The DNA here is from genome assembly GCA_963277665.1 of Viscum album. Taxonomy (NCBI): domain Eukaryota; kingdom Viridiplantae; phylum Streptophyta; class Magnoliopsida; order Santalales; family Viscaceae; genus Viscum; species Viscum album. The sequence continues at coordinate 539,383,500 of OY728157.1, forward strand.
ATAACCACAATAATAAATTTTTACCCATGTAAGGATATATTAGTTTTTTAAGTTAAAAAATTCTGATAATGACTAATTATTCACCCTAAAAATTTAATTTATTTTATTTTAAGAGTTTATTTCATCCATTTACAACTAATATTTTAAAATATTGGAATTTTGTGGAATATTTATTTGATTCAGACCATTATAATATTTTTGAAAACGATAATGAACAAATAAGACATTATTTTATTTTGAATGTTTTTTATGAAAGGGATAAATAAAATTTATTTTGGTAATATTTATTTTATTATGAATATAATGTATTATTATTTATTTTGATAATTCATTTGGAATTTAGATTGATGAAATAATTACATTAACTTATTATGTTACACTGATATAGTATTTATTCAATTAATTGAAAAACAAAATAATTTGTTTTAGAAACAATAAATGTAATATAAATTGAATTAATTATTTTCCATGAATTTTGTTAAAATAATTACAAGATTGGGATTTGGTAAATTAATATATTAAAAATAATGTTATTCCATCTTTTTTTAAATGTCAAATTAATTTGATAGTTCCAAAATTCATATTAATTATATTAAATAATTAATATATTCTATTAAATTATTTTAAATTACTAAATTTGTAATCTTTAGATAATTTAATGAGATGTTTTTTATAATAAGAACCATGATCTATTAATTGGTTTTTAATAATTTTCATGTACAATTATTGAATCCTTTATTTTCTAAAACAATGGTACAATGATATGTTTCAAAAGGGTTAAATTTGTTTCAAACAGAAAAAATAAGCCCATAAATATAGAATAAACAAATATAAATTTTTTATTTTATTTTTTAGACCCATAATTAAATTATCTTCAATGGTATAATTGTTAACTAGTTTTTATTGATAAATAAATTATATTAATTTAATAATTTATGAAATTCTATGAATCCCCTCTATTATCTAATAAAAGGGACACTATTATATTTTAGATGCAGTTAAACTGATTTTTTCATCAAATAACAACCCATATAACTTCGTATAATAAATAATAATATTCTAGTGTATTTGGTTTAAGAATATTAAAATTCGTCGATGGATTAATGTTTAATAAAAATGAGATTGTCACAAGAAGAGGTGTATCTTTTAACCGAATGTTGTAGATTCATTTAGTGTTTCAAATCCATAAAATTTTCTTCAACAATGATGATATAATAAAACACGTTTCTATCACGTGATTTTATTATTATATTAGTGTTATATAATATTCAAATCTCCATCTTCCTCCAAATGAGACACAAAACCATCGTTCTTGTTTACAATGAACTACAGCCTCATAAACTGATGTTATTTATTTTCTATCACATTTTCTCAAGGATGGATATTATTATAGAATATATATATATATATATGAAATTTATTAAATATTTATCATAGTGTAAATGTAATATTTCATATAAGTCCTTACATATTCATTCATTGATAAATGATAATGTCTTTCGTACATAAATGTGGACTACAAACTCTATAAAGTGATGTAATTTTTATCGTAACCACATCATATGTATAAAATAAAAAATAATATTAGATAAATAATATTCTATTTATAAGATAAGGTTAATTATTTAATGATAAAATAGTTCTTTCTTTCTTTTTATAATGATATTTGAAAAATGGAAATGTTAGTCATGTGTGTATACGACATACCATCCCAATGATTGTAATGTTCTTCATTTTTCATTATAATTTTTCATTATCTATTTTAAAATTTTAATTCTTATATGGAAATTAACATTATTTCAGTATTATTATTACAGATATAATTTAATATTTGACCTTTTTACCATTCACTAAATACAAATTCCATTTTGGGCATATGAAAAGAATATCGTCAAAATATCTGATGTGAAGTTATTTGGTTACATAATTTATTTTTACATGAAAAAAAAAATAATAATCATTAATATCAATTTTGATAATGTAAATAATTAACACATGTTTATTAATTAATATTATAATAAATGTACATGATGAGTTGGACTCATGTTAAGGGACTCTTTACTTTTAAACAATCATTTAAAATGTTTTAATGATTTATTTTCTAATTCATTATTTTCCATGTCCATATCATAAATTATATTATATTTTTTTCTAAGGATATAAATTCTTTATAATAAAAATATTATGTCTATTTTATGAAATGGTATTCAAAGGAAATATTATATGAAAAATTTTCACTACCTTTACAAAAAACAAAAATGAATGTTTATATTTAACGTGTACAACATCATTAGTTTATCCAACATCCAAAACTATTATTTGATTTTTGGACTAATTTTAAATATTTTATTTGTTCTTAAAATAATAAACCACTATCAATGTTTTTTAAATATTATGAAAGGGTATAAACGGAATCTACATTTCAACATTATATAATTTGTTCTTATTAATGAATGAATACTTATATGAATGTAATATTAAAAATTTATATAGTTTATGTGATATAATTAAGTTATAGTTCTTATGAATTGTTTATGATGATGGGTTATTCCATTATAAACCATGTTTGGTGGCAAAATTATAATGTATGGATTGGTGGTTCCATTATAAACCAAGGATTAGTAGTACTATGATATCCCCTTAATGCATTGGGTAATATTTATATATGATCTAAACATAATGGTTATTCCAATTGTATCCAAGATGGTTATTCTATTTTATTTCCATTAATGTTATTAAATAAAGAATAGTGAGAATTTTGATACTTTTAACAGTGATATAAATATTATTCCTTAAGATTCCTAGAATTTTTTTTATAACTTAAATATTTTTTGATTTAAATATTATGATTTAAAAAATGTAGCCAAATGGGTATAAATTTAATAATAATTATTTTATTCTTTATTAGTGTGAAATTTATATCATTGTGATTATTTATTCAATGTTTTTTTAATTCAAAATATCCCCATATGATTTTTGTTTTTTATTTTATAATTACATTAAATTTTATTCTGAAAATGATCAGTAGAAAAGTTGATTTATTGAGTGTTAATATATTACTTGGAGACTAAAATTGATCTTGAAAATTAATTTGTATATAATTATTAATGCACTAACAGATTATATAATTATTTTCTATATACCAAAATAATATGTTTATTCTCATTCCATGTTATAAATATTTTTCAAAAGGGTTTTATTGATGATTATGGAAACAGATGATGTGAAGTTTAAAATTTTGAATACGTATCATGAATAGAAAAATTTCAATATATTAAAATATTTTTGGTAGGAAAAAAGTATAATAAGATTAAGTGTCAAATTTTTGATTTAATAATTATTTATTTAATGGTTGTGGTCAAATCCTAAATAATTATAATCCATAATGATCCTAAAATGTATGTGGATTAATTATGGAATTAAAACTCAATTTAATGTGTAGTTCAAGGTCGGGTCCTTATATAAGTGCAATTTAAATATTTAAATCATCTATTACTCAACATGTTTCATATAATATAGTCTCCATATTTTCAGAAGAATTAATATGTATATTTTCAATATTAACATGCTTGATATCTAATTCTAGACTTCTAATATTCAGGGTGTTCTTCAGATAATCAATCAGTGATTAAATTATTTTAAAAATAATCTATATTCTTTCTATTTTCTCTCCATTAATCATGAAATTATTTTTTTCAAAATATCATTTTTCTTTATCTTATAATATTTTGATTTTAATATTAAATCTATGAAATGAGTTAAATATTTCATCTTTCCTACAAATGCATGTATTTTTTCTACAAGATTATTATTGAATCCATATTTCTCTATAACTTCATTGAGGCATTGTTTTTCCAATATTTATGATAGTATTTCATGATCAAAATTTATTATCTCAATTTATCGATACATCTAGGAAACAATTTTATGTTCTAGAATAATTTCATACAAACCCTTCTTTATTTTATCTATTTATTCTTCAATATAGGTGATCTCTTCTAGAAAACAATGAATTAATCCAAAACGGAGAGAGATTATATCATTGGGAATAAAATTTATAATATCACATCATCTACTTGAAGATATATCAATAGATGGTTTAGACTAATAATCTTCACCAATTACATAAGGATATTCTTATATATGATAGTTTGAACATGATTTTTCACATAAAACTTGATCATTTGGTCTTGGTCCAATGAATGTAGAAATATTTACCTACTATTTTTTGGATACAGGGAAAAAATATTTATTACATTAAAAATTAGTTTTTTGTTCTTTATAATGTCTTTGTGGTGAAAATGAAATTCGTTCTCCCTCTTGGTTTAAGAGGAAATATATTTCGTATTTTTTCACTTAATTTTTATGATTCATCATGGACTTGTTATGATTAAAATTATACCCGAAGGTAATTGATTATTACCCAATACCATATATAAATGTTAATAAAAGAATGAAACTAAAATATTACAAAGGTAATAAATTCAATGTATATAATCATATAGATGTGATATTTTTATCTTCTACCACATATTATTACCACTCTAAGATATCCTCAATGTTGAGAGGGAGTGGGGATGAGTCAATGTTAGAGAACATAAAATAAATAAATTTTTTCATCCGTTTAACTCATAAAATTATTTGGATATTGATTCAACTGAAATGATTTCCTCATCATATAAATGTAAATGAAAAAAATTTTTTAATGGAACATGATACATTTACATAGATCACTACATTGTAAGATTATCAAGTCATTATCATATATTATTATGACTACTATATGGATTCTCTATTATAATTTTATATATACATATTTTTCTCTTTATTATAGTAATTATACACATAGTTTATCCCTATAAAATATAAGGGTGATTGAAAAATATCATTAATCCATATAATAGTGATGACCTTGTCAAACCTATAGCTCCCCACTGGTTCATTATGCTGCATATTTAGATATTCTCCAACCTATTATTTATATCTATTTAAACATCATGAATGTCCCCCATTAGTTGAGGTTTATATATTAATTTATAATTTTTTTACATCTCTATAACTAATATTACTTATATTGTAGAGATAAATAAACAACCCTTTCAAATACTAGAATAAAACTATAAGATTATTTTTCTATCACTCCAAACCAAAATTTTACATCTAATATTTAAATCTTATCATATATATATATAATGAAATATCATATGATGACATTTTATATGATCCCTTTAACTCAATTATCTTCTATGTAAATTGATATGTTTATTCTATTCTATCTAATAAATAAATTATTTTATCATCCGGTACCAGGTCATGTGAAATATTTTTATATTATTTTTTACTGCATGATTTCCTTTTCTGGTGAATTTTCTAGACCTGGTACCCCTTCATTATTTAGTTTCACTTTTAACAAAATGTAAACCCGAATGATAATTACATTCACGATTTTTGTCCAACACTTCTTCACAACACATGACTTCATAATCCAAATTACCAACCATTAAAAATATCATAATTAACAACATTAAAATAATTTTTCTTGAAAAAAAACACCCTTTCATACAAGAATATTTCACCAGAAAACTTATGTATGAAGAAGAACTGAATTGTGATTTTCCAACATCAAAATTTTAATTTCCTACTCAATCCATTATATTTTTGACCACATTCTAACATAATAATGTATTATAATTATGATATTAATATGAATATTTCTATATATCTTTTTGTAAACTATATTCTTCAAATCATTCATAAATATCAGCTTCAAACCTAATTTTGATCTCAATTTCCATAATGATTATTGTATTGTCGAATGACAATCTCAACATCATGATATTTATAAATTTACAAAATAGTTATTAATGTTCATCAAACACGTGGTTTTGAAATTCATGATGATAAAATTTTCAATATTTTAGAAATTTTTTTGATGTTATTTTGGATGTATTCTTTGTTTCATCTATAAGATGACATCTCAAAATTATATACATCATATTCGATCTGATTCACTATATAGATCAATCTATACAATTACATTATGTTCATCATTGTTCGTTCATTTATTCTTTATGTGGTCTTGTTATACCAATTCACTGTATAGAATCCTCCATCTAATGATACTTCATCCAATGTCCCTTCGCCACAGTCAGGTTTGAATATATTTATTAAATATTCCTATGAATGTATATTAATTATAATTTCTAAAGTATCTCCCTGTATCAAATGTATTATCAAATTTTGTTCATTTTTATTCCTTCAAATGAACCTCATATATCACATCATCTCATTAATTTGGATGAATTTTTATGGATTATTCAAATAAAATATAAATACATTATTGGATTTATTCATCATATTATATCTAATGACACCACTTGTGGAATTATATATGATTCATTTTTTTAGAAACATTGAACCAATTATTTTTTATTGAGAGACCATCATTTTATGAATTCATTATTAGGATTCTATCGATAATATATTTAAACAAAAAAATTAATCCAATAACAATCGTTATAACCCACTATATTTTTTTATCATCAAACTTTTCTATTGTGTAATGGATTTTCTTAGAAACCAATTCTTCATCTGGTGAGTTTTTCTATATGATAGAGTTTTTATTATGAGTCTCAAAGTTTATATAAGATTCTTTATAATTGTATTCATTATATACACTTCCATTAGGAAGTGAACCAATTCATATGGACACGATCTTTGTAAAAGATCATCAGAAAATAAAATTCTGAATAAATAATAGTATATGCTTCCATAATTTACTTATTTAGTCAAAAACACATATTTACATTAAGTAACTATTGTTTAAACAAAATATTCAAACTCCTTCATACAAAAAAAATCATGTTGTTTTTATGGATCACATTATGTTTAATGTTATATTGAGAGCATAAAAAATATAATAATTTTACAATAATTAATATATACATTCCAATTTTTCATGATTTCTTCTTGAAACATTTTCAGATGGTGTTTTATGAGGAAACGGATTAGTAAGAATCAACTGATATTGTTCTTATGATCATTATTTATAATATCTTACTATGAATGTAATTAATTAAACATTGGGTTTAACCTTTTTTCTAATCAACATTGCCTATTCATTTTTTTATGATATCCCTAAAAATAGATATTAATAAAAAAAATTATCCTATTTCCTTTGTTCAATCACCACATTAGTTCAAATGGACATCAAAAATTAATCCTCTGATGGATTGTCCAAACCTTCAACAAATATTCCCCTGAAAATTTTCAAAATAGTAAAATTATAATAATATAAATATAAAGAAAACATCATCATGAAAAATAAAAAAGTGGATAACAACATATACTACTCAAAATATTACCACTTGATTTATATAATAATATCAACCCATCAATTATCCTATGTTATCCATAATGACATAGATAAACATTCACCTTTATTTCGTGATATATAACAACTAGCATGTCATGAACATTGTGTAAATTATTCATTGGTTAATATTACTCAATAACATATTTCTTCTTTATCCAATCATACAATATGGTTTTTCATCATTGACAATATTTGTTGTTTCCAGAAAAATCGTATTTTCTAATCTCAATAAAATATTTATGTCAATGAAATATTTATATTTCACATATATCCATTAATATCCACCAAAAACAAATAAAACTCTAAAATAATGTGGGAACTTTATTACTTATGGTATGATATTGGGGTAACAAACAAAAGGAAAAACAAACACACCCACTGGTTGGAAGGATATTTCCTAGACCCCACCCCAAGGGATAAACCATATTACCATCCCTGTTATTAACAAGTGTATACCATAGCCTAGTTTTCATGAAATCCTATAACATATCCTAAAGTATTTTTTTGTGTTAGTGTGTAACACAGTCTCCCCCCATTCCTATATTTCTATGTCGGTGTCATTATGTTGATATTAGATTATATCATTATCATACTACATCACAACAAGTCAGTGTTACAAACAATTAATCACCCCAAGGGTTACATGTAATTGATCAATGGTGAAACAGTTATGGAAGAAAATGATGAGAAAAAATAAACCATGTATTTCTCAATAAAAATAATAATCTTAATAAAAATAACAAGAATTATGATAATAATAATAATAATCATTATTTTTGTAGAAGTGATTAAAAACAAATTATTTTCCAAAACTAACGTTAACCAAGTCATTCGTGCCTCATCACTCCAAATAATAATTGGAATGAACCCATTATACCTTAAAAAATATTAATTGTCCAATGGTCCAATTTCTTGAAAACCATGAAATGTTTATAAATGCCCCAATATAACTACAATAAATATTAATTTTTAAATTCCCTTCTTATAATTTTGTTAAATATTATAAAATAGATACATAATAATATAGAGTGTAATAAAAATAATATTTTAAAAAATTACTAATCAAATATGTGCTATTTATAGAAATTTTTTAACTTATACCAATAGAATAGTAACAAAATCATTTCTACAGTAATGTCACCATTAGAAATAGTAATCTACCTAAAAATAAAAGTATACACTCCATTGAAAGTATAAAACAATTTATGTATATTACGAATGAATATATAATATACTTATATCAATGAATAATTATATAAATTTTTTCAAAATGATAAATTAAGAATTTATATTTTTCTGAAATATAATTGTTTATTTAAATTTTTTTCATTAATATAATTATTTAAAATAAAATTTATTTTCATAATATAGATTCATTAATTAATTTTTTTATGATAGTAAGATAATTTTAAGAGAACTTATTTAAATGATGAATGTGTCCTAAAATCAGTTATGATATTAAAATCGATATTTTTTTATAATTTGATTTTTTTTATAAATTCGTCCTATATTATTTATAAAATTATTTTCCCTAAATGGATTCCATTTATTAATAACAGAAATCATTAAATGGTAAGGTTAATTTCATGTATATTTTTTAAATAGATAAATTATTTAATGAATGGTTAAATATGATAATTTATGATATAAGCTAAATATAATAATTTTTGAGTCATAGAAGATGTATTTTTGATATAAGCCCGTAAAACTTAACTATAATCATTTAATTAATAAATTATGTGATAATTTTCAAAAAAATCACATTCTTGTTCCAAATTTAAAAAATGATGAATATAATAAAAAACACACCTCTTCTACATATAAATACCACACCTCACAGCCTCTTCTCCTCACACCTCAAAATCATTGATGTGCTTCTAATTTATTTTTCATAATACTACAAATTCTACACCTAATGTATATAAAAAATTTATTCCACAAATTTCTAATATAATATTTCCTAAAGATGTTCCCAAGGAGAAGATGTTCATGAGGTAAAACCCCCTTTTATTTTCTTTTCATTTCATTTCATTTTCATTTATTTTATTATCCCTTCCTCAATCCACCTAATCAAATTGACATGAAAATTAAATTATAATATATATTATTGATTTTTTTAATGGAATACATGTCATCAATCGTCTGCTCCTCACATATATATTCTAAATAAAAAGAAAAAAACATATGTGATGTCTTGATTTACCCTCATCATGGATGATGCACTTTTATTTTTATTTTATTCCCTTATTATTTTTAGAAAAAATATTTTTATCTACAAAATGGATTATAATATGTGTATTAATTTTTTTATGTTTTCCTACTAATAAATTTACATAATATTAAATAATAAAACATAACTAGTATCTGATAATAAAAAATTCCCCAAATATAATCCAATGTTCATTATTATCATTTTATCTAATAAATAATTCTCATATATGAAAACCAAATGATATATGGTACAATTTAAAATAATTTTGGTGTATATATATAATATAATTCCACTTTTGGTGTTTTTATTCATTTTTTAAAAAATCACATAATTAAACTCAACGAATACAAATCATAAAATCATGGAATGAAAACTCCTAGAAAATAAATATTCAAACTTATAAATCTTCAAAATGGCCATAAATGAGACAAATAAAGTTAAAATAACAAAAATATATTTAAAAAAATTTATCATTTATTTAATTAGTTAATCGAAATATATTTTCTAGTACATTAAGTGAAATTGATGTATATTTTCAATGTAAGGGATTCTCTATGAACTCCAAAATTACAATTTGCTGAAGCATACATAATCATTATAAAAAATATCCCTCTTTAATATTACTAAATTAAAATAAATTCTATTTATAAGTTCGAATAATATTTATCTGGAACAATTCATCCTTTTTTAATTGGGAAATATTTGTTTTATATGGTTTCATTCTCAATTCCTCCTAATAACTAAGCCCCATTAAAGGGAACATCGAAATTTCATACCCATTTTCAAGATTCATACATAATATCTTTTAAGACCCCATTATTCATCAGAAATCAATAATAGTATCATTAAAATATATATTGGTTATGTTTTGGTTTTATATAAAATATTTTTCCTTCTTCATAGTGAATTCTCTTTAGTATTTTCCTTAAATTAAAAAAATGTTACAATTCCAAGTTATCATGAACACTATTTTTACATGTTTTCACTTTAGTTTCACATCAATATTAAGGATATATTTATATATTAAATTATAAATGGAATTTTTTATTAAAATACGTTTTTCATGGACACTGTTATAATATTCCATTTTTTATGCCTTATGACATGATTATTTTACCCATATCCTTCAATGTGAAAACCATATTATTGATTCTTCATATGAAGAACATGTTATTGAATAAGTTAGGATGATTGAACCCAGATGATGTTACAATTCATTGGGTAATGTTTTTTATGATGATAATTCTTGTTGGGAAAGGGTGTAAACTTGATTACATTTTTGGACATTGTCCACCATGTTAAAAGGTCTATGTAGTTATCCATCACTCATGATAATGTCCTGTTTTATGTTTTTTCCACATTAAAATGATTCCATGATTACCTGATCAGATTTTCTAAATTTTATGAATCATTATTTTTATTCATGGTTTATTCCATTTAATTTAATCATATTGTACCGTATAACCCATGATCTATTCTGTACATATATGTTTATTTTCATCTTAGACTATTTAGATCACCAATTTGGTTCAATTATCCACATGTTATTATATGAATATGTAAGATTATAAAGGATGCATGAAGTTATTTATGGATTTTAAATAAAAGATTTATCTATTTTGGTATAATTATTTATAATTATTAAAAAACATTTTCAAATGATCTATAATTTAATATTCTGGGTCTTTATTTTATTGTTAATTGTTCTTAAAATTATATAAAAATTATGCAAGGGAAATAGAATTTACAATTGATATTAGAGCATGGTCTAGTTATTTTTAATGATTAGAATATGAGATCATTCGTTATAACCCTGTGGATAATTATATTATCATTTATAACTAATATTTAATCTTAGGTAATCATAAATTAATATATAATTTCATGTTATAAGTTATTTTCCCATCAATATTATTGAAAAATGAAATTTTTATTGAAATAATTCATAGGAATGAGGGATGAATGTAATGAAATATAATTTAATCGATCGAATTTCAGTAGTTTTAATTATTTAAATTTTAATACAATACATTCATATCTTGTAGAACCAAATAAAAAAATAATATTTACAAATAAAAATTGAAATATATTTTTTATATAAATTCATGAACCTATAGCAAGGGAAAAATAACATGATAGTTTGAATAGTAATGTGACCATTAAGATTATATATCTTGACAATGGAATAGTAACATCACCTGTGAATGTATAAATAATGTTCATGTATCTTATGAAATAAAATAAAATATATTTATATCATAGAATGAGTAAATAAATGTTTTACAAATGAATAATTATGTGTTTCTATTTTTATGAAACGTAAATGTTTATTAAAAATTTTATAATTAAAATTCTGAATTCAAAGAAAATATAATTAAAAAAAATAGATACTAGAATTTATATATTCTTTTCTTATAATTTTATGATAATTATTTGAGGAATTTATTAATTTTTTATAGTGTCATAAAATAGGATATAACATTGAAATTAGTTTCTTCATGAAAATAATGATTTTAATTGAAAATTAAATTCACTAATTAAGAAATTTATTTTATAAAATGGATTCCATTTGTTATTTATTCTAATTGAAGAACGGTTATCATGATTTTGAGGATTTTTTCTAAAATAGGTTAATTTTTTGTGAATATTGAAATATGATAATTTATGATATATGTTAAATACATGAATTCTTGATTCATGGATAGTGTTTGTCTAATGTAATAAAAAAATCATAATATATCCTTAATTATTTAATATATTATGTGATAAGGATTAACAATATTGGTTGTCTTGAGCCAAAATAACAGTATAATCAATATAATGATAATATAACACCCCTCTCCCCACTATTAGTTCCACCAATCACAACCTATTCAATTCAAACCTGCAAATAATTGAATATTTTCCAATTTCATCTTGTTATACTTAAAAATACTATCTACGACATCAATGACTATTTTTTCACAACAAAATATCAAACTAAATTTCCCTAAGTGCTTTCTCATGGAGAAGAAGATCTTGACGTAAAATCCTCTAACACTTTATTTTAATTTTCATTCATTTTATATTATTTATTATCCTATCCACACATACAATTTTCCATAATAAATTAAAAATCATGTATGTTACATATATAGTGAAATTTTAATGTGTTAATGGATGATATGTAATAAAAAACTATCTACGTCTATATCTTTTTCTAAATGAAATGAAAACATCATTTGTGATGTTTTTATTTACCATCATCGTGGATGATGTGTCTTAATTTTTATTGAACACATTAATTTCTAGTCATAAAATCCATTTATGGTTAAAATAGATTATAATATGTTTATTAAACCTTTTTTTATTTTCTATTACTAATATATATTCATAATATTAAATAATATATCAAAACTAAAATCTAATAATTAAAAATTCACTAAAATAAACAATCATAAACCATTAAAATTTTATTTACTAAATCATTAATGTAAGTAAGAAAAAATTCTATATATTAGCATCTAAAACTCTCGGGGTTCATTAATATCAAATAATTTCATGTTAATAATTATTCTTCCATTTGAAAAGAACTCTGGTAATTAAACTCAAATGAAACAAAAATAAAATAATTGAATGAAAACTCCCAGAATGACAAAAATTGAGTACAATAACTCATACAAATGGACATGAACTAAAATTATAAAAATTAATAAAAATTAAATGTATAAGTTGTTCTCAATTAATTAATCAATGGATATAAATGTTTTATCTAGGAAATTAAGATCAAGTGAATAATAGTTTTAAATAGAAGGAAATGTATTCTCTATGAACCTCCAAATTATTTTTAGGATACATTTACTCTTTATTTAAAAAAAAATATTTATTATTTATTTAATCAAAGTATTCTAAATGAATTTTATATGTTCCAAAATTATATAGGCATACCAATTCATCATTTTTAATGGGAAAATACTTGTTTAATAAGGTTCTATTCTCAATTAATCCTAATAAGCTAGCTATAATAAAGGAAACTTCCCAATTTCACTCTAATGTTTATGTACCATATTTAACCTATCACAATCCAGATTTATTCTTCTAAAATCAATAATTTTATCATGAAAATATATATTAGTTATTCTAGGGTTTTTATAAATTATTATTCATTTATTCTTTAAATTATCTTTAATGTTTTCCCTAAACCGCACTAAAATGATTCATTTATATTGTTTTTAAACAATATGTTTACATTAATTATCATTATTTTGACATTATATAAATACTTATATTCATATTTTCCATCATTAATGTAATTTTTTTATCCATTATTTCATGGAAATTATTATGATATTACCCTTTTAATGACTTATGAATGATTATGGTACCCAATTCCTTCAATGGGTTACCCTAATGCTTGAGTCATCATGTGGAAATATATTTATGAAAATGTTTTGATGGGTTTGAACATATATTTGTCCAATGAATTGGGTAATTTTTGGTCTCATGAGAAATCATGTTGTGATAGGGAGTATGCATGATTCCTTTATTGACCTTTTTTGGACATATGTAATGCCCTTGAATGTTATCCATGACTAATTATTATGTCATGTTTTATATTTTTTTTACATTATTATGATACCATTATTACATGATTACATGTTCGAAATGTTCTTCATCCTGATGTTTACTCATGTTCTGTTCATTTTTTTGTCATCATGTCATACATTTTACTAATGTGATACACTTTAGTTCTATGTTATTTTCCACGCCGTGATTTTTAGCTCACCCATTTGTTTCATTTGTTCCCTAGGTTATCCTAAACATATGTAAGATCTTAATGGAATATAATATCTCTTAATAGATATTTAATAAAAAATTATGGTTTCATGCTTTCTATTTATTTACCTAATCATGAAAATACACTATTCATTACAGTCCTTTGTTTATATTGAATGGTTAAAAATGATTAAAATCTTCTAATAATAGGGGTAAAAGCCACAAGATGTTACAACAAACATATAAATCCAAAGTCCAGTTGAACTAGTTATATTTATTTCACCCACTCTGATTTTAATCTCTTCTTCATTGCACCTTACCTCATTTTTCCCTCTTTCTACAAACCACCATCACACCCACCCACCCAATGAACAGAAATCCCACACAATCTATACTCACCATTTCCTACCATTTCCTATAGTAACTATGTCATGAAAAAAACATGGAGTAATTTTATCATGTCACCCGAGCTTATTCAGGACATGGCCCGATGGTCGTTCCCCATCCCCACGGGCAAGGAACTTGTGTCCGACATCAATAGAGTGACAGAAGAGAACGATTTCAATCAATAATAGAAAAACTAAACACTATATAAATTCTGTATCCCAATATATATATAAAATATATCCACTATAGAATATTTTAATAAAATCAAGAAAATAAAAATAAAGAATCAATAAGACCAACCAAACTAGACGACCACACGATCTTCATGAGACCTCGTGGGTCACTCTTCAATACAAAGATCAACTCTCACCAGATATGAACGAACTCAAGATGAATCCTTCACCAATGGGTAAAATAATAATATAATAATAGGTGTGAGTATTAAAACTATGTAGGCTAGCCTGATATTCTATTTCTAATGTACAACCATTGAAATAAAATAATCACCAAAAATTAGTTTTCGAAATACAATTTATAAAACCTTTCTTTTCTATACATTTTACATAAAAACAACATATATATCATTACCCTTATTCATTTACAAAGGCGTTTTAATCCCATTTATTGTATCATTAACTTCATATAAATCGAGTTGATGTATTCTTTTCCGATGGAAAAGAAAATTATAAAACACATTCACTTAAAAAATTGAAAACATTAGAAAAAACAACACATCACTTCCAATAAAACACCACACAATAAAGAAACACAATAATCATAAAATAAGTGATATGAAAATATACAATCAAGTATCCCAATCATCATAATCAAAATATAAAATCCATGTGATAGATTTGAACCCGTGAGATGAAGAACAATCTAGGACATTCAAATACATGAGACCCCATCCCTGGTAGCATTCATGAAATAGTGAAATAACAAAATTCCCTAAACTCTCATCCACCATAACTCATGATTGACAATGAGACTAATCCCATAGTAAAAAACCAAAATTTATCAACCTATATTGGGAAACCAAAAAGTTTATAAACTAGCTCGAGGAAGAATCATTCTTAGATTGTTCTCTCAATATGTCTTGTTATCATTCCTCATGTATATAATGGGGTTGAGAAAACAAATGCATGATATGCCTCCAATCACAATAATGTATTATAATAATTCAATAATGGTCATCCCCCAATCCACCCCAAGTAATGATCTTTTAGGAAATTCATTTCTTATAATAGTTCCAAACGAGCATTTCAAAGATAGCACCTGTCAAAACACCCAAAAAGCCATTCATAATTTCAATATAAAACTGAATCCACTTGGGAACCCATAAAAGTCAGACAAGAAATAATTTCTCATAATACCAGTACACTCAAAAAACTAGAACATTCTTCTTACAAAATATATTACTCCGAAAATACAATTTGGAGTTTAACTGAGCCATTTTTTGACATTATATATCAATGATATTCGATTACTAATAACCCAAGAATAAAGAACCACTTTTAATGCTGATTAATTCATCTAATGAACATAAATCAATATTTATATGTCAAGGAATGTGTGAAATTCAATTCACTAGTGAATATTTAATTAAAAATAAGAGTTTGTGGGAAATCCTACCACGGATCCATGGCACACTAACAATAAACCACCAAAAACACGCCATGTGGATCTTAAAACCCCATATCTATAAAGACAACCCATCAGTAAGAAACACCCCAAACATAATCAAAGGTAAATCAAAATCCATGTTTAACATTCCCATTGATGAAGAGAATACTGAGAAATAATGAGAGGAGAAGGAAGAGGGGTATGAGAGGAGGGGTTTTGATGAAAGGTCTGAACCAAACCTAGGATATTTACAAATTAAATCACCCTATAAGGGGGTGGGAGTATTGGTGATGATGGGAGATCCCTGATAGGGTCGATCAAGCCACATGTGTGGGGAATTATTGCTTTTGTTTAAAACCCTAAATGCGGTAAACATGGAAAATCCTAGCATTTTATGTTTGGGAAGTGTTTTTTATTAGGATTCACAGTTTACCAACTGTGTGATGAACATATGATATACATTTTCCAAGGATGTATTGACTACAAGGTTAACATATTACTGAAAACACAACCATGTACAAGCCTTGTAGTATGTTTTCCTCTAGTCTCACGGTTACCTAGGTATCACCTCATTGATTAACTAACTGTGTGCTAATTATGTGCAGGGAACATCCAATCTAAAACCCCAATGTTTTCTTCAAAACCCCTTAAACAATATATGATCGACCATGAGGGGAACTATATCAATGAAACACATCAATACTATAATGACCCTTACTTTACATACAAGGTTAATACTTCAAAATTTAAGCACACTTATTACAACATATAACAAAACTAGGAAAGGACCGTATAGGTATAGTGTCTTTAGAAACTGTGAAACATAAACAACTGGTTCATAAAGCGTCAACATTGTCTCCCATTTATTTCATCATATCTATAGTCCCTTTTGGCATATATTACTTAATAACCTTCTTCCTGACCTAGGGAAAGAAAACATACAAAAGGGTGAGCTCAAATGCTCAGTAAGGGTAAACAAAAGAAATATCAATCACATCATATTCATAAGAACATAACTTTTGGAAATCTTAACCTGCAAAAGAGATCATAATTTCATAACATGGGATAAATCGTAGTAGTGAAACGTTATCACAATAATAATAACATAAAACATGAAGCTTTTTGGCATACACACATAATCATAGATAATCATTTCATATTAGTCAAGACTCATTGCCAAGACTATCTTAGTGGACAAAGTCCATTTCTGAACCGAGTTCATTCCTCGTTTCAGTCCTGTTTCACTGAACCGGTTTAACCTGCCGTTCAAGCCATGTTTATATCATGAGACATAAAATCATTACCCAATGCATTGTAGGGAGATATAGGTCCCACCCATCTCATAATGATACCATTCTTATGTGTGCCACAAAATCATAAATCATACATCATTGCATAACCCATGTAATAAAAATAGGATTCTTAAACATCATGACATCATAAAACAATTCATATAAGATAAAGGAATTCATAAAAATAATTCCATAACAACATAATCAAATCAATGTAATAATAGAAATAGAAACAGAACCCTATATTATCGTAGATTTAAAATAATTTTGATAAAACACTTGAACTCCATTCTTGAGGAAAATATCCTTTCTACTTAAAAAACATTTTCCATTCTTAACATGTCATACAATTTTAAACTAAATGATGTTGATTAAAAATAAACTTGAAAACATGTAAAGGAAGCTTCTTGGAAATAATGTTTTAAAAATCCATTCATGCCGTATAAGTAAAAAAATATTCTTTTCATACTTTTTACGGAAAAGTAAAAAAGTTCCTTGTACGAAAAATGACAAAAGATTACTTTCATATCTATTACTATAAACTCACCAAAGGGTGAAATGGATTTAAACAATTTTATGTGGTTGGAAATAATATTACATATTGAGTAAACATGTATGTGGATGATAAAATACACCCCTGTAAATACAAAAGTATAATCAATCTCGGATAAAAATGAGATTGTGATATTTATCTTACCTTAGGTCCGATTTGCCTCGTAAGTATCTGAAACTCCTGTATAATGATTTAAATAATGTTATTGACTTATTAAAGAATCATAATTATTGTTATGATATAATATATGGTCATATTCTTAGCTTCTTAGTAGTAATATTTCATTGCTACTTGTTATTCGGGTGTTTATAACTTTTTCTTCTTATGCGTGTTTTGTCTAATAAATTCTTATTCTTCTCTTTAGGTTATAGATACATCATTTCCAGAATGGTATTAATGTACTATATATCATATTTATTCATTCAATTAATTTATATAATCATTATTCAATGAAGATCATGTAGAACGAATCGCATCACATCGTGGAGACGGTATTCCGTACGTACGCACGAGCGATGATATCGTTCTCATGATCGTGGAATTGTATTGGAGTGTATGTATACTATTTCAGAATCAATGTCACTTTAAAATAATCATATATAGTAATTATTTACACCATTATACCCATCCAAGTAAGGTGGTGGGGAAAATAGATTACACCACGGCGTGGAGACGGTATTCCGTACGTACGCACGCGCGATGATTTCGTTTTCCGTAGGATGGATAGATGTTAAAATATGGTTGTTTCATACTTATAATAACATATCAGTATATGAGTGATACTTATGTTATTACTTCATAATTAAACAACTAAATAATAATAAGTTGAAGAAGAAAAGAATTTGTAAAGGATCGGTAATGGATATTACCTCTTTTTGACGCGCCTATTCTTAACCTCCTCTTAGGGCATTAGGGTTGGTCTTTGAAGAAGACCAGAACCTCTAGGATGATTCTAGGGAAGTGGGGAAGTGAAATGGACAGGGTTTGGACGAGTATGAAGGCTCAAATTGGTGTGAGGAGGAGAGGGAGGAGGTGCCCTTTTATAAGGGAGGAGAGGGGCACCTTTGGAAATATAAGAAATATTAGTTTATATTAAATCCCAACCCCACATAAAAACTTCTAAAATGACTCATATCCAATGCTTAGATGAGTTAGGGTTGTAATCTCATCAACAAATAAAATTTAGACATGTTATGAATTTAATTTAAACATTATCAACTTGATTTATCCTTATTTATCAATTTAATTTAATTTGTGGTAATAATATTCTAAATTTTAAATTATTATTAATAATTACATATGTGTTGTGAATTTTCAATAATTTTACACTTTATGACATTGTCGACTATATATTTTTTAATTTATAATTTTTAATTATTTTTTTTATTTTTAAAAAATTTTATAATATGTTATTTTTATAAAATAACAATAGTGTCAGTTTTGACACTATTCATTTATTTGAATTTTAAATAAAATATATACATAGGATATGTTCGAACTAAAAGTTTTAATAGATTAATAAAATGTTATATGTATCTAGAAAATTAGTGGAACATATTAAATAGTGCATATAATAATTATTTTAAAATTTTTAAAACCATTTATTTGATATTTTAATTAATAAAATAATTTCAACATCACTATTGTGTCATAATTAATGATATTTATTTAATCCCTAAAAATTATAAATAAATTTCTATGATGTAGATAATTGTATTATATTTCTGTAGACTATTCATGTTCGAAGTTTCATTAAGTTTATCACCAAATTAAAATTATTATACTTATACAATTTAAGAAAGTGACATGTTGTCAAATTCATTGGTTTTAATAATAATTAAATTATTTTCATGGAAAAAGTCTATTAAATGAATCTAATCCGACCCTTAGATGATATGGGTCGACTTTTAGTCATCCAATAGGATTTTGTCAGGTGTTAGGGTAATTTTATAATCTTATATTTAACCTTAATTACCCGATTTACCTTTAACTATGGTAAATAAAATTTACCGTAGTTACTATTCATAATGCCCAAATATAAAAAGTAGCCTATTAACATAATTGGGACACATTGATTCTGAATATGGAATCTATTTTAAAAAATTCAGAACATATAAGTTGCAGTAATTAATTTAAAATAAATCCCGTTGTTAAGAAAATGGGTTTTAGAAGTTAAAACATTGTCAAAGATTGAAATGTTTTACCTATGAACTCAATGTGAAATTAATGCTAATGACATACATTATATTAAATGGTAAAAATATATTCTATATATAATTTAAAACCATTTATTATTATAATTTAACCATATAAATTATCTCAATGAAAAAAGTTGTTTTTAATTAAAAATTATCGTATTTATACTATTCATCAAAATATGAAAGTTATCAGAAAAATATCAAAATTTTATCCAAAGTAAATTTTTATATCCTGATTCGAAATAAGAATTTTATTTTGTCAATTTGAACTTATAAACATGTCAAAAAGGCCGCAAAACTGCATTTTTTTATAAATACTTATTTTACCCTAAAATATTTATTTTGTTCTCTTACCATGTTCTAGAAAATTTGTAAGATGAATAATAATGTTGTAAAATTTAAAATTCAGTTCATACTATTCATAACCGCTAGTTTATAATATTATAATAATATATCGTTGTTTATTGGAAGTCAGTATTGCGTACTACACATGCTATCGAGGAAGGTCGCGATTGCGTGAACGAAAGATTCCTTTGATGATTTATATAAAAACAAAATATTTCTCATAAAAGTATCGGGTGTTACATTCTACCCCCCTTAAAATGAATTTCTCACTCGAAATTCATCACTTTATAACAAACATAGGAGGATACCTCTCCCTCATCATATCCTCAAGCTCCCATGTAGATTTTTTAATTGGTGGTTCCTCCATAAAACTTTCACCAAGCGAGTGGTCTTGTTTCATAGGAATTTCTCACTACGATCCAGAATTTCTATCAGTTGTTCTTCATAAGAAAGATCTTGC
Source organism: Viscum album (assembly GCA_963277665.1). Lineage (NCBI taxonomy): Eukaryota > Viridiplantae > Streptophyta > Magnoliopsida > Santalales > Viscaceae > Viscum > Viscum album. The sequence goes on from OY728157.1 coordinate 539,404,700, forward strand.
TCCAACGGTACAACATCTGAGCTGAGTAAATGTGAAGGATCAGGTATGTACTTTCTCAGGAGAGATACATGGAACACGTCGTGAACTTGAGAGAGATTTGGTGGAAGCTCCAATCGGGAAGCTACCTTCCCAACATGATCCAATACTTCGAAAGGACCGATATATCTAGGCCTCAACATCCCCTTCTTTCCAAATCTCATTAACCTCTTCCAGGAAGATATTCGTAAGAACACTTTATCACCCACTTCAAACTCTAGGTCTTTTCATCGGTTGTCGGCATAACTTTTCTGTCGACTTTGAGCTTCTCTTATTTGTTGTTGAATAGATCATACCTTTTCTGCCATCTCATCAACAAGATCAGGTCCTAATTGCTTTCATCCCCCAACTTCATCCCAACAAGTTGGAGTCCTGCATTTCTTTCCATAGAGAGCTTCATAAAGAGCCATCTGAATACTGTAGTGAAAGCTATTATTATAAGAAAATTTCACTAAAGGAAGGTGTTGATCCCAACCACCTTTGAAATACATAGAGCAAGATATCAACATATATTCTAGAGTTTGAATTGTTCTCTCAGACTGACCGTCTTACTGAGGATGATAAGCAGTGCTGAAACTCAACTCTGTATCCAGAGTATGCTGAAGACTTCGACAGAACTTTGAGGTAAACCTCGGATCCCGATCAGATATAATAGAAAGTGGTACTACATGTAATCTTACCACCTCCTTTACATATATCCTGGCAAGCTGATCCGGAGAGAAATCATCTCTAATTGCGATGAAGTGGGGAGACATTGTAAGACGATCAACTATGACCCAGATAGCATTATTGCCTTTGGATGTTTTAGGAAATCCTGTGACAAAGTCCATAGTGATGTTTTCCCATTTCCATTTGGGTATGGGTAATGGTTGTAACATCCCCTTAGACTTCTGTCTCTCAGCTTTAACTTGCTGACAAACCAAGCATCGAGAGACATATTCAGCAACATCTCTTTTCATTCCATCCCACCACAAGTACTCTTTCAGGTCCCTATACATCTTTGTGCTTCCTGGATGAATAGAGAATGAAAAACTATGAGCATCATCCAGCAACTCCTTCTTTAATTTGGGGATGGGAGGAACACAAACCCGATTTCTGAACTTTATTATCCCATCACAATCAAGGTTGAATTCAGGAATATTTATCACCTTCTTTTGTAACTCTACATCTTCTTTCTGTGCCTCTTTAATCTTCACACATATAGATGGTTGAATATTAATTTGAGAAAGATGAGATTTTCCCCCTTCCATTATAATTCCAAGATCCATCCTTTGTAAATCCATAAATATTGGATCTTTTGTGATCCTCATCATGGATAAACTAGAATGGTCTTGTCGACTTAATGCATCTGCCACCTTATTTGCTTTCCCAGGGTGGTAATGAATTGAGTAGTCGTAATACTTAATCAGCTCCAACCATCTTCTTTGGCGCATATTCAGCTCCTTTTGTGTGAAAATATACTTTAAACTTTTATGATCAGTATAAAGGTCACACCTTTCTCCATAAAGTTAATGCCTCCAAATCATTAATGCAAAGATTACTGCAGCTAACTCCAAATCATGAGTTGGGTAATTTTGCTCATGGATTTTCAACTTTCGTGAGGCATAAGCTATCACCATATCATTTTTCATGAGAACACATCCCAATCCTTTCTTGGATACATCACTATAGATCACAAACCGTTCTCCACTATAAGGAAGTGTGAGCACAGGTGCACTGGATAACCTTCTTTTCAACTCCTTGAAATTCTCTTCACATTCCTCTGTCCAGACAAACTTAACTCCTTTCCGAGTCTACATGGTGAGTGGATTAGATAATCGTGAAATATATTTCACAAAACGTCGATAATATCGATCCAAACCAAGAAAACTTTGGATCTCAGTTACTGTTGTTGGTCTCGACCATCTTTCGATAACCTCTGTTTTTGATAGATCCACAGATATCCCATATTTTGAGATTATGTGACCGAAAAATGAAACTCTTTGAAGCCAAAATTCACATTTGGTAAATTTGGAATAAAGCTTCTGCTTTCTCAGGGACTTCAATATAATTCTCAAGTGATCTTCATGTTCTTCCTTTCTCTTTGAATATACAAGAATATCGTCTATAAAGACTACCACAAACTGATCAAGATAGTATCTAAAGACTCTCTTCATCAGATCCATGAAGATAACAGGGGCATTAGTAAGACCAAATGGCATCACTATAAATTCATAGTGTCCATACCTTGTACGGAAATCCATATTTGGTATATCCTCCCTTTTGACCCTTAATTGGTGATACCCTGAACAACGATCAATCTTGGAAAAGTATTGAGCTCCTCGTAGTTGTTCAAATAAGTCATCAATGCGTGGGAGAGGATATTTGTTCTTGATAGTGATCTTTTCAAGTTCTCGATAATCAATGCAGAGTCTCATTGACCCATCTTACTTATTAACAAACAGAACAGGTGCTCCCCAAGGTGATGCACTAGGGCTTATGAATCTGTTATCACGATTCTCTTAGAGTTGCTTCTTCAATTCCTGCAACTCAATTGGGGCCATTCTATAAGGTGTCTTTGAAATTGGAAAAGCACCCGGTACGAGTTCTATTGAAAACTCAACTTCACGATTTGGTGGAAGACCTGGAAATTACTTCAGAAAGACATCATCAAACTCTCAGACAATGGGAATATTCTTAATTGTGAGTTTCTCACCAACCATTTGAGATAAATAACCTTCATTAAGTGGAATCAAGACCCATTAGATGGAAGAAATTTCCAATGGAATGTTATGTTCATCCTTGCATTGATAGATGATCATAGATTGATCTGGAATATGAAATGTGACTTCCCTTATTTGGAAATTGATATAAGCTCCATATAAAGAAAGCCAATCCATGCCAACAATCACATCAAATTACACTATAGGAAGGATACCAAGATTTTCAGGAATCACTTTCCCACAAACTTCAATCGGAGAAGAATTATAAACTTTCGATGAAACTATTGTGCCATTAGGGGTTGTCACAGATAACTCAATGTAAAGACCCGTAAATTACAACTGAATTTTTTTCTTAATTTTCTTTTGAATTTTACAAGAATGCAGTTTCTGACGGCACCTGATAACGAGGCCCGATGTGCCCGAAATCATTTTCCGAATTTTGGCTCGGGTACGTTCAGTGAACGGACGAGCGGGTTTTTCTAACTTTTGAACCAGTGCTTGGAATCGAATTCTAAGGGAACTGATGGAATCGCATCACCGGTAATTGCTTAGAAACACCTCTTCCGGAGTTGTGTTTGATCGAGTGTGGTTTTTAATTTTTGGGCTTAAAGTTAAAAAAATAAACTAAATTGTTCGACAAACTTTATTTTATTTCACTTAAGCCGCTTGGAAGCCACTTGAAGCCAATTAAAGCAGATTTAGATGAGTTGATGCGGATAGGGTGCTATCCATAAATATCCTACCCTCTTGGTAGGACATTTGTGAGGTGGGGCCCACACGAGCCCCACCGTTTCTTTTCCGCTAAGTAACACACCCGCGAAAACCCGTCATTAAGAAAGTCAACTAACGCATTTTCTTAATTTCATAACGCACCAATTAATTGGGCGGTTTTCATCGTTGAATTAATTTGGCGGTTTATTTCATTGAATTAATTCTACGAATTAATGGGTCGTTACTTATCTCTTTTTCGTTTCTTAATCGGTTTGAAATCCGTTGGCGTAGAAATAAAATAAGACGAACGCCACATCTTGAGGATTACACGTTGGGAGGATTTTGAATGAATTCTTGTGCCTTCACCCTTCTTTGCAAAGAACGCGAAGAACATGAAGAATGGTGGCCTCCGACGAAGAACGCCGAAACCGAGGAAATCAAAGATGCGACGTCGTGTGCCGCGACGCCGACGTTTCCTCTTCCGCGACGTTCATCTATGACGTTCCTTCTTCCGCAACGAAATCGACGATCTTCTGTTTGAGGTAAGAGATTTCGGGTTTCTTTTAAAACACCTTTGTGGTTTTTTTACAACGCACAGATTTAATTATTAAAATTAAATTTGTTGTTCTTGAACCTCGGAGTTCGTCGATGCGCACCGTATTCTACGACGACGCAACGCCCTTCTGCGACGACGCGACGCCTTCCGCGACGCGACAATTGCCTCCTTCTGCGGCGATCAAATCCGCGAAGAACCCGCGTGCGACGAATTGACGAGGTATGGGTTGTTGTGAATAATTATTTTATATTCCTGTGAACGTTTCTTTAAAAATTAATGAACCAGATTCATATGAACAATTTTAATTTATTAAAATTGTTGTTTCATGTGTTGCATAATTCTCCCGTTGTTATTATTCTAACGCGGAGGGTGAGGGCCAAACGAACACGGCCCGACAAACCTCCGCTGTTCTTCGTGGTTGTGCGGATTTGGCGGGTGATGACAAAATGTGACGCAAGGACATTTTGATGATCCCACAGTGAAGAAACGGAACCCGGGAGGGGCAATGGCGCAGACGGGAAGGAAAACGGACCACCAGAGCAACTCTGGTGGCCCGCGAAAGATGCCCGTGGCGCGGGTCGCCGGCACGGCTGAAGCCGCGGCGGCGGCGGCCAGCGGACCCGCGGCTGTGCAGGTCCGGCTCGCCCGCACGGGACGCGGCGACATGTCGCGTCCGCTGAATCAACGCGGCCCCACGCGGGGTCGCGTCACCTCCAACCTGCGGGGGCAGCGCCCCGCGGCACCCGAGCTGCTCGGCGCTCGGCCGAGCTGAGCCAGGCCGGTCCGACCGGCCGGGCCACGCCCAGGCCGGACTGGATCGGGTCCGGCCTGGTTGGACCGGGTCGGGCCGGGTCGGCCCGAGCCCGGACCCCCCGTCTTCGGACCATTTTCGGTCTTTTTCCCGTAACATGAGCTACGGGCCTCCGAACTACGCGCCGTCAGCGGCAACGAGATCCTTGGATCAAGACAGTCTTTTCGGTATATCGCACTCAAGGTTTCGGATTACTTTTGGTTCGGCCGGGTTGGTTTGTACACGAAACCAACCGGGCCCTTGGAGCGGAAACGCTCATATCTTGAGCTACGGACGTCCGATTGACGTGCAGTCGTCTTTGATGGATTCCTCTAAGGGAGACTGATCTTTTGGCTTACTCCGCTTGAGGTTTGGACGCAGTTGGAGTATGGCCAGGTTGGTTTTAACTTAAAAAACAACCGGGCCCCCGGGACTAAAAAGCCAATAACTTCCAGACTGGGCGTCCGATTGACAGGCCGTCTGTTGCGTTGCATTCCTGTTGACGATACGGAACTTTTGGCATCCTCCGGCCGAGTTTTTGATGCAGTTGGGTTATAGCCGGGTTGTATTGTGCTCGAAATCCAACCGGGCCCCTGGAACGGAGAAAGATGATATCTTTCAGACCAGACGTCTGTTTGATGAACCGTCAGCGGCGTTGATGATCAAGTTGAGAAACGGTCCCTCTTTGTATACCCTATGAGTGTTCGGGGTATAGTTGAGTTACGGCCGGACTGGTTCGCACACGAAACCAACCGGGCCTCGGGGATGAAAAGGCTAATAACTCACAGACCGAGCGTCCGTTTGACGCGTCGACTGTTGTGTTGAGACCCCTATGAAGAGGCGGTCCTTTGAGATACTTCTTCGTGGGACTTTGTGATTTTTGGAGTATCGACCTGTAGCTCGTGGAGCAGACCCTCCCAGAGACGAGCGAGCAGAGTACAGAGACCGTGTAGACGACAGAGACCTGACGACTGCTTGACCGACTCGACTTGGAGTGAGTCGACTAGCCCAGTGGACGTAGCGCCCGTTATTTGGTGGCAGACCCACGGCAGACGGAGCGCCTGGTTGTTGGCAGCAGACCCGTGGTACTCGACCGGAGAAGTACCTCTGTAGGCTATTAGGGAGAGCACCCGGTATTTGGCGACAGACCCTCAGCGGACGGAGTTCCCGGTAGTTGGCCACAGACCCGCGGTACTCGACAGGAGGAGTACTTCAGCAGTCTTAGGTTAGTGAGCAGTACCACGAAGTCATGAAAGGACCACTGTACACTCCAGAGACGGAGCTCTTCAGCATTTACGGTTTCGTTAATAAAAATCCCGGTTTGAGCTGAGACTTTTGACCTTGTGTTTACCTCATGTTTGAGATGGGATACTTGATAACTTAGGTATATGTATGGGCATATACCTGGGTAGTGGTTATCAGTTGATTTCACAATCCTTGTGTTTCCTCATGATTGAGATGGGTTACTTGATAACTTAGGTATATGTATGGGCATATACCTAAGTAGATGTTATCTTTTGAGATATTCATTGTGATTATCCTTGCTGGTTTAGTGAGACCATGAGTGTCTCGGGGTCCCTACTGAGTATCGTTATACTCACCCCTGCACGGGCTATGCCCTCACCTCGTTGTGTTGGTTGCAGACGACGGGCAGTGCTGACGGACGCCGAGTGTTCGAGGACTGGACGGTACCCTGAGGTGGACTACACGACGAGTCAGTACCCGTAGGTGGACTACATGACGAGTCAGTACCCGTAGGTGGACTACACGATGAGACTACACAGAGATGAGGTTGACGGGCGAGAGCGTGGAGGAGGCTATCTGTACCTACCCTTCAGGTAGGATCCGTGGTGGACGACCAGGAGCTATGCCATCTGTACCTACCCTTCAGGTAGGATCCGAGGAGGATGACCCAGGAGCCGCTTCCGTCCTTCCAGCTGTTATCTTTTCTGTTGTACTTGTTCAGTTGTATTTGTACTTTCTTTTGGGTTTGTATTCTGGCCCATTTACTTTTCAGCACTTCTCTTGTACTTAGTGTTTACTTTTTTCCGCTTGCTTACTCTATGGTGCTTGTTTTCTTTTATAAAGGCAATTCCATCCCAGTTATCGGGATTTACGCCTTTGGTGGTCGTCGCTAGCCCATGGCCTATGGAAGGAGGGCTTGGGGTAGTCACGGCACAGGCCCCGAGGACGGGTCATGACAAATTGGTATCAGAGGAGTTCCGTTCTACCGCAGAACATATAACTCTGATGTTTCTTTCTGTGAAGCAATAATGTTAAGAGTACCGAGTGTGGTTTTCAGTTTAGCGAGTCCAGTGTTAGTGCGGGTGGCCGACATATCCATACACAAGGACACTGACAACTGATTTCCGACTTTGTGCACGAAAACACTGATTGCGTGTGTGTTTTCCAGATGTTTTTAAATTCCAGCTCAAACTAGGTCATCTCACCAGGGATAATCGTTGATCGTATCACATTTTTTATTTCAGGATGCCTCCCCGTGGACGACCAGCTAGATCCCCGAGAGTGGTACGTACTGACAGCCCGCCGAGTGACGAGGCCTCAGTACAGGGCCCTATCCCAGTTGAGGCACCAGTGGTACTACTACCCGTTGGGCCACCGATGCCACCAGCTCCAGCAGTAGAGGGTGCACGTCACTTGAGCGCACTGCATGAGTTCCAGCACCATAGGCCACCCAGGTTCCAGGGAGGGATGGACTCGCAGGCGGCTGAGGATTGGCTGGAGGCTATGGTGAGAGTCTTCAGGCTAGTGGGGGCGCCGAGATATTTCATGGTGATCCTTGTTTCCATCCTTCTTCACGTAGCAGCTGGCAGATGGTGGATCCTGATTCTTTAGATGCATGACGAGGTGACACTTCTATGGGCAGACTTCAAGAGCCTGTTCCGGGAAGAGTTTGTGCCAGCCACCCTTCGAGCGGTGCGTATAAGGAGCTACTTTAGCTGCGGCAGGGCAGCATGTCAGTGGAGCAGTACCCAGCGAGATTCACAGACCTCTCATGCTACTCCACAGATATGGTACAATACCCGTTCTTCAGGGCCCGAACCTTCGAGCAGGGGCTCAGGCGAGAGATTATAGCTTCTGTTGTTTCTCAGAGCATTCTGACGCAGACATGGGTGTTGGAGAGAGCCCTCTTAGTGGAGAGTTTCCTTGCTGAGCAGTCTCCAACAGCAGGACCCACCACTAGCCGGCTTGCGGAAGAGTCTTCTGCAGCAGGCAGTAGACAGATGACGCAGAGGTCTAAGAGGACCAGACCTACCGATGGCCGACTGCATGACTCTGGTTCAGTTGTGCGGGGGAACCTGGGTGGAGTCAGAGCCAGACGTGCCGAGAGTGGATAGTGTTACTTCTATGGCAAAATTGGTCACATGGAATGTGACTGTCCGACCCTCCATGCAGATGACCAGCAGTTAAATGAAGAACCTCTGAGGCAGAGGCAGAGGTTCGATCAGGGCGGACCACAAGGAGAAGCTGGCCATGGTAGAGGAGTTGGTCGTGCAGCTAGAGGTGGACGACGCTTCGGGATGTTTCCACCACCACCACCAGGAGGCCCACCCCGACCTCAGGGGACAGGATGACATGGGAGAGCTTAGCTTCAGGTAGCTGAGGCCTATGGTCATGGAGCTCCGGAAGCAGATTGATAGGAGAGGGACTAGCTTCCGACCTGGAGGCTATTAATCATGTTGCTTCTAGTTTTGTTGATGTTTTTCTGTAGTTGCTTTGTGTCTTTGTACTATGAACTGCAGTAATGAAAAGACACTTATCTTGTAATGTTTTCTTTCATGTCCTTTTTGTTTGGTTGATACTGAGTGGTACTGGTTAAGAATGTTGACATGACCCTCACTTTCGAGTTTTCTACTGAAAGAGACCTAGTGACCACACACTGATGCTGACAATGTGACTCGACCCTTGGAGGCGAGAGTGACAGTTGGATCTCTAGGTAGTTACGTTGAGGCCTTACGACAACATCCATGGCATGAATGCATCATTCATGTCAGGATTGACTGTATTAGGCAACGAATGTGGTTCATCCAGGGGATGAGACCAGATTTCTCTTATTGTCAATGAAGAAATCATAGCAGCTCTTGTGAGACTAGGGAAGGTCCAGGTCATCCAAGAGCGGATGAGGATGGCACATGGATGACAGAAGCCTAATGATAACAGGACATGGATGCCTCTAGAGTTCTAGGATGACCATCACATCCTTATACAAGTCTCACCTCGATGAGGTTTACAGAGATGTGTCCAGGAAGGCTAGTTATCTCCGAGGATTCAACGGACCTTTTTATGTCCTCACCTGGGTAGGCGAGGTGGTTTACCGCTTGACCCATCCACTTCAGTTTCACTAGGTGCACGACATTTTCCACGTATCATAACTAAGGAGATATGTGCTTGACCCTCCGCATATCATCTACCATGAGGAGATGGACAGTGGCGATGAGGTGACTTCTACGGAGGTTCCTGTGGGGATCGAGGATCAACAGGATCAGATCCTAGGAGGACCGTCGATTCCTCTTGTGCACTTTCTTTGGAAGCACGGGAACCTCCAGGTGAGCACATGGGAGCGGAAGGCTCAGATGCGTTCTCAGTACCGCCTTTGTATCCCTAAGATTGTGGTGAATCTTTACGGGGATGTAAAGCCCTGTGGTGGGAGTAATGTAAAGACCCGTAAATTCCAAAGAATTTTGTTTTCTTAATTTTCTCTGGAATTTTACAAGAACGCAGTTTCTGAAGGCACCTGATTCTGAGGCCCGGTGTGCCCGGAATCATTTTCCGAAGTTTGGCTCGGGTAAGTTCAGTGAACGGACGAGTGGGTTTTTCTAACTTATGAACTGGTGCTCGGAATCGAATTCTGAGGGCACCGATGGAATCACATCGCCGGTAATTGCTTAGAAACGCCTCTTCCGGAGTTGCGTTTGCACGGGTGTGGTTTTTAATTTTTGGGCTTCAAGTTAAGAAATAAAATAAATTGTTCGACCAACTTTATTTTATTTCACTTAAGCCGCTTGGAAGCCACTTGAAGCCACTTAAAGCAGCTTAAGCTGAATTGATGCAGACAGGGTGCTATCTAGAAATATCCTACCCTCTTGGTAGGGTATTTGTGAGGTGGGGCCCGCACGAGCCCCACTGTTTCTTTTCCGTTAAGTAACGTACCCGCGAAAACCCGTAATTATGAAAGTCAACTAACGTGTTTTCTTAATTTCATAACGCACCAATTAATTGGGCGGTTTTCTTCGTTGAATTAATTGGGTGGTTTATTTCGTTGAATTAATACTACAAATTAATGGGTCGTTACTTATCTCTTTTTCGTTTCTTAACTGGTTTGAAATCCGTTGGCGTAGTAATAAAATAAGACCACCTCCACATCTTGAGGATTTCACGTGGGGATGATTTTGACAAAATTCTTGTGCCTTCACCCTTATTTGCAAAGAATGCGAAGAACGCGAAGAATGCCGGCCTCCGACGAAGAACGTCGAAACAGCGGAAATTGACGACGCGACGCCGTGTGCCGCGACGCCGACATTTCCTCTTCTGTGACGTTCTTCTGCGACGTTCCTTCGTCCGCAATGAAATCTTCGATATTCTGTTTGAGGTAAGAGATTTTGGGTTTCTTTTAAAACTCCTTTGTGGTTTTTTTAAAACGCACAGATTTAATTATTAAAATTAAATCTGTTGTTCTTGAACCTCGGAGTTCATCGACGCGCACCGTATTCTGCGACGACGCGACACCCTTCCATGACGACGCGACGCCTTCCGCGACGCGATGATCGCCTCCTTCCGCGGAGATCAAATCCGCGAAGAATCTGCGTGTGACAACTTGACGAGGTAGGAGTTGTTGTGAATAATTCTTTTATATTCCTGTGAATGTTTCTTTAAAAATTAAAGAACCTGATTCATATGAACAATTTTAATTTATTAAAATTGTTGTTTCATGTGTTGCATAATTCTCCTGTTGTTATTATTCTGACGCGGAGGGTGCGGGCCAAACAAACACGGACCGACAACCCTCCGTCGTTCTTTGTGGTTGTGCGGATTTGGCGGGCGACGACAAAACGTGACGAAAGGTCATTTTGATGATCCCGCAATGAAGAACGTAACCTGGGAGGGGAAACGACGCAGATGGAAAGGAAAAAGGACCACCGGAGCAACTCTGGTGGCCTGTGGAAGCTTCCGGCGGCGGCCAGCTGACCCGCGACCATGCGGGTCTGGCTCACCCACACGGGACGCGGTGACATGCTGTGTCCGCTGAATCAGCGCGACCCCACGCAGGGCCGCGACACCTCCAACCCGTGGGGGCAGCGCCCCGCAGCACCTGATCTGCTCGGCCGCTCAGCCGAGCCGAGCCAGGCTGGTCTGACGGGCCGGGCCACACCCAGGCCGGACCGGACCGGGTCCGGAGGGGTTGGAAGGGTTCGGGTCGACCCGATTCGGCCGACCCAGGGGGGGTCAGGCCGGGTCGGCCCGGGCCCGTACCCCCTGTCTTCGGACCATTTTCAGTCTTTTGCTCGTAACATGAGCTACGGGCCTCCAAACAATGCGCCGCCAGTGGAAACGCGATCCTTGGATCGAGACGGTCGTTTCGGTATATCTCACTCAAGGTTTCAGATTACTTTGGGTTCGGCCGGGTTGGTTCGTACACGAAACCAACCGGGCCCTCGGAGCAGAAACACTCATATCTTGAGCTACGGACGTCCGATTGACGTTTCGTCGACTTTGATGGATTATTCTAAGGTAGACGGATCATTTGGCTTACTCCGCTCGAGGTTTGGACGTAGTTGGAGTACGGTCGGGTTGGTTTAAACTTAAAAACCAACCGGGCCCCTTGGCCGAAAATGCCAATAACTTCCAGACCGGGCGTCCGATTGACACGCCGTCAGTTGCGTTGCATTCTTGTTGACGATATGGAACTTTTGGCATCCTCTGGCCGAGTTTTGGATGCAGTTGGTTTATAGCCGGGTTGGATTGTACCCGAAATCCAACCGGGCCCTTGGAACGGAGAAAGATGATATCTTTCAGACCAGACGTTCGTTTGACGAATCGTCAGCGACATTGGTGATCACGTTGAGAAACGGTCCCTATGAGTATACCCTATGAGTGTTCGGGGTATAGTTGAGTTACGACCAGACTGGTTCGCACACGAAACCAACCGGGCCCCGGGGATGAAAAGGTTAATAACTCACAGACTGGGCGTCCGTTTGACGCGTCGATTGTTGCGTTGAGACCCCTATGACGAGGTGGTCCTATGAGATACTTTTTTGTGGGACATTGTGATACTTAGAGTATCGACCTGTAGCTCATGGAGCGGATCCTCCCATAGACGAGCAAGCGGAGTACGGAGACCGTGTAGATGACTGAGACGTGACGACTGCTTGACCGACTCGACTTGGAGTGAGTCGACTAGCCCAGTGGACGGAGCGCCCGGTATTTGGCGGCAGACCCACGGCAGACGGAGCGCCTGGTAGTTGGCAGCAGACACGCGGTACTCGACCGGAGGAGTACCTCTATAGGCTATTAGGGAGAGCGCCCTGTATTTGGCGACAGACCCTCAGCAGACGGAGCGCCCGGTACTTGGCCGCAGACCCACGGTACTCGACAGGAGGAGTAATTCAGCAGTCTCAGGTTAGTGAGCAGTACCTCGGAGTCATGACAGGACCACTGTACACTCTAGAGACGGAGCTCTTCAGCAGTTACGGTTTCGTTAATAAAAATCCTGGTTTGAGGTGAGACTTTTGACCTTGTGTTTACCTCATATTTGAGATGGGATACTTGATAACTTAGGTATATGTATGGGAATATACCTGGGTAGTGGTTATCCGTTGATTTCACAATCCTTGTGTTTCCTCATGATTGAGATGGGTTACTTGATAACTTAGGTATATGTATGGGCATATACCTAGGTAGAGGTTATCTGTTGAGATCTTCTTTGTGGTTATCCTTGTTGGTTTAGTGAGACCTTGAGGGTCTCGGGGTTCCTACTGAGTGTCGTTATACTCACCCCTGCACAGGCTATGCCCGCACCTCGTTGTGTTGGTTGCAGACGACGGGAAGTGCTGACGGAGGCCGAGTGTTCAAGGACTGGACGGTACCCGGAGGTGGACTACACGACGAGTCAGTACCCGGAGGTCTACTACACGACGAGACGACACACAGAGGAGGTTGACAGGAGAGAGCATGGAGGAGGCTATCTGTACCTACCCTTCAGGTATGATCTGTGGTGGACGACCAAGAGCTGCGCCATCTATACCTGCCATTCAGGTAGGATCCGAGGAGGACGACCCAGGAGCCGCTTCCGTCCTTCCAGCTATTATCTTTTCTGTTTTACTTGTTCAGTTGTAGTTGTACTTTCTTTTGGGTTTGTATTCTGGCCCATTTACTTTTCATCACTTCTCTTGTACTTAGTGTTTACTTTTTTTCCGCTTTCTTACTCTGTGGTGCTTGTTTTCTTTTATAAAGGCAATGCCTTCCTAGTTATCAGGATTTACGCCTTTGGTGCTAGTCGCCAGCTCCTGGCCTATGGAAGGCGGGCTTGGGGTAGTCATGGCACGGGCCCCGAGGACGGGTCGTGACACTCAACATCTAATTGTTTAGGTAATACGGTGATACTCTTAGAAAAATCTTCATAAATAAAAGAGTGGGTGGATCCAGAATCAAATAAAACATTTTCTACTTTAGATTGGATGGTAAGTGTACCTTTCACCACATCATTATCGTACTCCACATCGGTGATAGAAATTGCATGCGACTTTCCTTTGTCTTTAGCCTTAAGTGTTTTTTTACGTCGACCATCATCATCAACCCTTGGATTTGGGAATTGATTGGGATAATGCCCCATCTCCTGGCACTTGAAACATTGAAGTGTAGTAGGTTCATTCTATGTGTCCCTTCCTTTGTCTGCATCATTAGACATATTCTTCCCATCATTGCGGCATTCAAAAGCCCGATGACCTTCCTTGCCACATTTGAAACATTTACTTGTCCCATTAAGACAACTCCCTCCATGTTTCTTTCCACACTTTGAGCATAAGGGAAAGCTCATCTTCTTTTCAGTGTGCTCTTTAGATTTTACTTTGAATTCAATTTTCCTCTTCTTATCAAACCCATATGACTGATGGGTTACTATAATCTCCATCTCAACTTTGAGAGTACATCAAACAATTTCCTCGTAGCTATTGAAGTCCCTTATGGCTAAGGCCCTTCGAAGACTTGGTTTTAAGACACTAAAGAATCGATCGATCTTACTCTTAGCTTGGATAATAATACCAGAAGCGTAACTTGCAAGTCTTGTAAAATTTTCTTCATAGGTACCAACAGATTCATCATCCTTTTGCTTCAGTTCAAGAAACATCATCCCCATCTTTGTTCGAAGAATATGAGGGAAATACTTATTGAAAAATAGGTTCCTGAACTCGTCCCATTCCATGTACTCAATTTCATCACTTTTGCCTCGTATTCTTGATAAGATTCTACCATTGATCAGCATCACCTTCCAAACGATACACTGCTAAGATGACTTTATCATGTTCAGAACATTGAAGAACTGAAAATATCGTTTCCGTAGTACAAATCTATTGTTCAGCAATTAATGGATCAGTAGACCCGCTGAATGAAGGTGGATGCTACCTCATGAAGGATTCAACAGAATGTTTCTCCTTCCTTTTGTTATTTGGAAGTCCTGCATGATTCATATCTTGAGAAAGTTGTGTGAGCATGGCTATAAGATTTTGCATTCCAGCTCCCATAACGTTTGGTTACTCAGGGGGACAATCATTGCATTGCCTGTCGCATTCCTCATTAACACGGTTCATTCGGGTTCCATCCATTGACTAAAACCAAGAAGAATAGAGTGAGCAACACTAATTATAATAGGAAACCCACATAATCAAGAATAAAATTTCACACTTAAGGTCTTATCATAGGTTGTTCGTGGCCATTTCTAAAACACTTTGATTGTGTTCAATTCTTAGACTTATCCTTAGGATTCTTACTAAGGATTTCACATCCTAGTTTCCAAAGGTTGACTATACCTTTCCTCTCATACCAACTATAATGACCCTTACTTTTCATACATGGTTAATAATTCAAATTTTAAGCACACTTATTAGAACATATAACAAAACCAGGAAAGGACCGTATATGTATAGTGTCTTTAGAAACTGGGAAACATAAACAACTGGTTCATAAAGGTTCTACACTATCTCCCATTTATTTCATCATATCTATAGTCCCTTTTGGCATATCTTACTTAATATCCTTCTTCCTGACCTGGGGAAAGAAAACATAATAAAGGGTGAGCTCAAATGCTCAGTAAAGGTAAACAAAAGAAATATCAATCACATCCTATTTATAAGAACATAACTTTTGGAAATATTAACCTGCAAAAGAGATCATAATTTCATAACATGGGATAAATCATAGTAGTGAAATGTAATCATAATAATCATAACGTTAAACATGAATCTTTGTGGAATACACACATAATCATGGAGAATCATTTCTTATTAGTCAAGACTCATTGCCAAGACTATCTTAGTGGACAATGTCCTTTTCTGAACCGAGTTCATTCCACGTTTCGGTCATGTTTCACTAAACCGGTTTAACCTACCGTTCCATCCATGTCTATATCATGAGATATAAAATCTTTACCCAATGCATTGGAGGGAGATATAGGTCCCACCCATCTCATAATGATACCATTCTTATGTGTGCCACAAAATCTTAAATCATACATCATTGCATAACCCATGTAATAAAAATGAGATTCTTAAACATCATGACATCATAAAACAATTCATATAAGATAATGGAATTCATTAAAATAATTCCATAAAAACATAATCAAATCAATTTAATAATAGGGTTCGAAACATAACCCTATATTATCTTAGATGGAAAATAATTTTGATAAAACACTAGAACTCCATTCTTGAGGAAAATATCCTTTCTACTTCAAAAACATCTTCCTTTCTTAACATGTCATAAAATTTTAAACTAAAAGAAGTTGATTAAAAATAAACTTGAAAACTTGTAAAGGTAGATTCTTTGAAATAATTTTTTAAAAATCCATTCATTCCGTATAAGTAAAAAAACATTCTTCACATACTTTTTTCGGAAAAGTAAAAAAGTATCTAGTACGAAAAATGACAAAAGATTCCTTTCATATCTTTTACTATGAACTCGCCAAAGGGTAAAAATGGATTTAAAAAATTGTAGGTGGATGGAAATAATAATACATATTTAGTAAACATTGATGTGGATGATAAAATACACCCCAGTAAATACCAAAGCATAATCAATCTCGGATAAAAATGAGATTGTGATATTTCACTTACCTTAGGTCGGATTTGCCTCGTATGTGTCCGAACCTCCGGTATAATGATTTCAATAATGTTATTGACTTATTCCAGAATCATAATAGTTGTTATGATATCATATATGGTCATATTGTTAGCTTCTTAGTAGTAATATTTCATTTCTACTTGTTATTCGGGTGTTTATAACTTTTTATTCTTATGTGTGTTTTGTCGAATAAATTCTTATTCTTCTCTTTAGGTTATAGATACATCATTTACATAATGTTATTAATGTACTATATATCATATTTATTCATTCAATTCAATTATATAATCATTATGCAATGAAGATCATGTAGAACGAATCACATCACATCATGGAGACGGTATTCCGTACGTACGCACGAGCGATGATATTGTTCCCATGATCGTGGAATTGTATTGGAGTGTATTTATAATATTTCAGAATCAATATCACTTTACAATAATCATATATAATAATTATTTACACCATTATACCCATCCAAGTATGTTGGTGGGGGAAAATAGATTACACCACGGTGTGGAGACGGTATTCCATACGTACATACGCGCGGTGATTTGGTTTTCCGTAGGATGGATAGATGTTGAAATATAGTTGTTTCATACTTATAATAACATATCAGTATATGAGTGATAATGATTTTATTACTTCATAATGAAACAACTAAAGAATATGAAGTTGAAGAAGAAAAAATTTGGAAAGGATCGGTAATGGATATTACCTCTTTTTGACGCGCCACTTCTTAACCTCCTCTTAGGGCACTAGGGTTGGTCTTTGAAGAAGACAGGAACCTCTAGGATGATTCTAGGGAATTGGGGAAGTGAAATGGGCAGGGTTTTGCTGAGCAAGAAGGCTCAAATTTGTGTGAGGAGGAGAGGGAGGAGGTTCCCTTTTATAAGGGAGGAGAGGGGCACCTTTGGAAGTATAAGAAATATTAGTTTATATTAAATCCCAACCCCACATAAAAACTTCTAAAATGACTCATATCCGACGATTATATGAGATTGGGTTGTAATATCATCAAAAAATAAAATTTATATATGTTATGAATTTATTTTAAACATTATCAACTTTATTTATCCTTATTTATCAATTTAATTTTATTTGTGGTAATAATATTCTAAATTTTAAATAATTATTAATAATTACATATGTGTTGTGAATTTTCCATAATTTGACACTTTGTAAAATTTTCTACCATATAAATTTTAATTTATAATTTTTAAATATTTTGCTGATTTTTAAACAATTTTATAATATGTTATTTTTATAAAATAACAATAGTGCCAATTTTGACACTATTCATTTATTTGAATTTTAAATAAACTATATACAGAAGATATTTTCGAACTAAAATTATTAATAGCTTAATAAAATGTCATATGTTTCTATAAAATTAGTGGAGCACATTAAATAGTGAATATAATAATTATTTTAATATTTTTAAAACCATTTATTTGATATTTTAATTAATAAAATAATTTCAACATCAGTATTGTGTCATAATTAATGATAATTATTTAATCCCTAAAAATTATAAATAAATTCCTATGATGTATATAATTGTATTATATTTCTGTAGACTATTCATGTTCGAAGTTTCATTAAGTTTATCACCAAATTAAATTTATTATACTTATAAGATTTAAGAAACATACATGTTGTCATATTCTTTGGTTTTAATAATAATTAAATTATTTTCATGGAAAAAAGTCTATTAAATGAATCTAATCCGACCCTTAGGTGATATGGGTCGGCTTTTAGTCATCCAATATGATTTTTTCAGGTGTTAGGGTAATTTTATAATCTTATATTTACCCTTAATTACCAGATTTACCTTTAACTATTGTAAATAAAATGTACCGTAGTTACTATTCATAATTCCCAAAAATAAAAAGTAGCCTATTAACATAATTTGGACCCACGGATTCTAAATATGGAATCCATTTTTCAAAATTCAAAACATATAAGTTGCAGTAATTAATTTAAAATAAATCCCGTTGTTAAGAAAACGGGTTTTAGAAGTTAAAACATTGCCAAATATTGAAATGTTTTTACATTTGAATTCAATGTGAAATTAATGTTATTGACATACATTATATTAAATGGTAATGATATATTCTATCTATACTTTAAAACCAATCAATATTATAATTTAAACATATAAATTATCTCAATGAAAAAAGTTGTTTTTAATTAAAAATTAGCGTATTTTTACTATTCATCAAAATATGAAAGTTATCAGAAAAATATAAAAAATTTATCCAAAATTTTTATATCCTGATTAAAAAGAACAAATTTATTTTGTCAAATTGAACTCATAAACGTGTTAAAAAGGTAGAAAAACTGCATTTTTTGATAAATACTTATTTTACCCAAAAAAAATTATTTTGTTCTCTTACCATGTTCTAGAAAATGTGTAAGATGAATAATAATGTTGTAAAATTTAAAATTCAGTTAATACTATTCATAACGACTAGTTTATAATATTATAATAATATATCATTGTTTAGTGGAACTCGATACTGCGTACTACACACGCTATCGAAGAAGGTCGCGATTGCGTGTAGCGAAAGATTCCTTTGATGATTTATATAAAAACAAAATATTTCTCATAAAATTATCGGGTGTTAAAAATACATAACCCCAGTCACACCTAGAACCTGAGTGAATTTACAGGGATTCCAACTATGCTGGAATATGAATCAAAACAGGAAAAACTGGTTGTGATAATTCTCTGCACCATTAATTTTTTACTCGCCTAAAAATCCCAAAAAAATCCCAGTTAGTTGATAAATGAAAACAAATTATATATAAACATGATCTAAACTATTAAAACAAAAAAAATTACCCCATAATTAATGGGTCTCAAGCCAATTTCCCCAAACCAAATGTTAAACCACAACTACATTCCAAGAACCAAGGAATGATCACGCCACATCATCAACAACCAGTCTAGAAACCAGACCACATGGGTCATCTCCCATGATTCCAAAAACATATAAAAACTGGGTAGGAAAATAAAAAATAATTAGTATTAAAATAATCTAGATCAATCACATAAAAATGAATCCAACATAGAGATAGATCACTAATATAGGGGAGGCCATGAAGGACTCCCCAAATTAAAAATAAAATTGACCCTAATGAATTATTAGGAGAAAATAAAATGAGACCCGCAGTGGGTCACCATACCAAGGAGGACTAACTAAGATTGAAAATCGGAAAATTCAACTTGAACCAGAATGAGGCCCTTCCTGTATAGGTCTACATTAACTCTTCTACCATGACCTAGACATGCAATGGACTCATGTCAAGAAGAGAAAATCAGAAGCATTGAAATTACCCACTTGTGAGTGTAGTGGAAAATAAATTATAAAAAAAACATGATGGACGAAAATCCCCCACCACATAGGGAGGGGAGGGAAGGGGTCCAATTATTGGACCATTGAAACCGTAGCTGACATCCACCCACCACATGGGAGCTAAGAATGGAAAAATTTACATCTTCACCGGATTCCCTTTAGTGATCAAAACATGGATAATTATATAAACTAATTTATTAATATGGTGGAGGAATGTGCTGAACCAAAATTCCCACAATCCATGGATTCTTTAATACATACTAGTTTCACTCAGAGATATATGGATAGAGCTCTAATGGTTAAATAATCTTCTGCATATTCATTTTGCATTGATAAATCCAACCAGGAACACATATGGCCCTATTAGATTAAATTAGTAAGACCATAATTTAAGAAATCAAAACAAAATATCCATTCAAAACAATATTTCATTAAAAGTGGGGCCACATCATCCCTTAAATCTCAAAAATCTAGAAACCACCAGTACAACCACCATAACAAAAAAACCCTTACACTCAGAAGAAAATTACAAAAAGAAACTTGAAATTAGATTCTATCACAACAACTCATCTAATAATTACCCCATGAAGCTTTCTATAAACACCCGGACAGAGTCGCTGCAAGTGTCCCTGATTTATACAATCCCCCTAGGACATAAGATCATTTGACATCAATTCCTTCTTTTGTCCTGACTTTAAATGCTAATAACATATAAGGATCACTTGCGCTGATGAGGATTATGAAATATCTTGAGACCATTGAATTCTAGGACATTATCCATCTACATTAAATCACTTTCTCATAACCTTAACAAAATTTCCCCAACCAATCTCTAGAATTGAAAGAGGTAGGAATAACTTAAAGACTCCATCCACCATAGATTCAACATGAAAATCGTTCCATCTACCATGTGTTTTATATAATCTCATTCACCCATTTAAAAAGAATATTTTTTATAAATTTGGGGTTGTTACATATTCTCATCTCATCATGAAAAAAAAACAAAGAGAAGAATGACATATATGTTACTGAAGATTTAAAAAGAATCCATGTGAATTATGATGAATAATTTTCTGAAAAAAGTCACCATGATAATGATAATTTTAGTTTTTCATCAAAAGAGAATTATTTAGTGGTATTGAGATACAAGAAAGCTAGATATAATAGAAATGAATGTTTAACTTTTATTCTAGAATAAAAAGTAGTCTACAAATTATTTAACATTTTATCATATATAAAAGCTATTAAGAATATGTGTTCTTAAAAAATCGATATGATAAGGTGAAAAGATTTATTTTACAAAGAGATAAATTGGAATTGATGTTTATAGGTGAATGTATAAAAACTAGGTGAGATAAAGAAACCTGATTGCGAAAGCTATCTCAACCATATTTATTAAATTGAGAATAAAATAGTATAAACCTTATTCCATTCAATGATTTAAAATTTATTTTTTACATTCATAACAGTTAATTGTAGCTGAATTATAATTTCATGCGGGAAAACCTGATATTGTTATACTACTATCTACCCTGGAAACCATTATGTAATGATGTTTCTATATTGGAAGTTTTCTATTTTGGATTATTATAAAATTTAAAACTGGATTATTATATATGACATATAAATTATATATATCAATGAATTCTAGTAATATGATTATGGTAATAAATTATTTTCAATATATATTAAAAACTCCAAATGAAATTATTAGAATTGATCATTCTATGTGAATATTTGAAAAATTTTAGAAATATGGATTAACAAAAAAGTAATATCCATTTTCACCATATTCTAATACTGATGTCTGTAAGGAATATTTATTGGAGAGATTCATCATTATGATAATTATGAGAAATTTATCCTTGAGGGTGAGACAATTTGACTGTGTTGATGTTTCTATCTGAATAATTATCTCATAAAAATATAATTACACTTGAAAATTCCCAATGAATTTTCATTGGAAAAAGAGTATATTAAATAACCTCACATTTTTTCATTCTCGAAAGTAAAATATTAATAAAAAGGGAGAAATTTTGAATTAATTATTTTCATATGAAAAGTGTAAATATAAATGTTTACCATGGCCTCTTATACTATTCTTATTTCATGAATTGTTATTAATATATTTTTTAATGTGAGTGCATGATTTTTATTTTTATTTATTGTTTAACTATTTTCTATCAAACATAACAAATTCAACTTCAAATAAATTTTTATGAACCTTAATGATAGGATAATGTGTTCGGATTCCATGAGTTATCAAGAGTAGTTGGTAAAGGACTACATTTTTTCATAAATTAAGACCACTTATTTTCTAAATCGATTTTAGATCGTGTTGTATTATAGTGAACTGATGGATGTAAAATTTCATAAAAATGAATTGATATATTTTAATCATAAAAAATATTTTTTACTAATAATATTTATGGAATTTGAAATGAATGTTTGGATGTTAAGAAAATTAAGTGGTGGGAAAAATATAAAATATTAATACATTTTAATATTAATTTTAAAGGAACATTCAAGGTATTAGAACAAATAGAATCATGGATATTTAATAACACACATTGTGAGGTATTTATTGGGTTATCAATGTTTTCCATGAAATTTAAAAAATTTAGTGTCATAACTATATTGAAGTGGTTATAAATAATAAGGTTTTTAGTTTCATACTAACATGTTAAGGATGATAGCATACCATGAATGATTGAATGAACAATAATAAAGTGATCAAGTCTTCCTATCTTAAGAAAAATATTAATGGTGTTATTTCATTTTTTTGGTGTAATATATCACTACATGATGGTTATTCTTCTTTTTTGACTTAGTGTTTTACTAATGCTGAATGATGATCTATTATTAATTTACATAAAATGTGCTCTCTTTTTAGGAACATCATCTTTTATCCACACCATGATGTTTCCTTATGTATTTTCTTTATGATTTTTATGAATAGAATGTTGCTGGATTTAAGAGGTTGAGATTAACAAATAGAGATTAATCAGATAATCTGAATAACTCTAATGAGATGAGGTTAAGGTGAACTTATGTGGTGATCAAATGTAATCTACCAAACAAATCGTTTTTTTTATAGTGTTCACATGACATAAAACTATTATGAATAGAACGTGTTGATTAAGCGAATGGTGGAACCAAATGTTTGACCAATTTTATTCTTAGTTACATAAGAAATATAATGATAAGATAAACAAAATCTATTGACTCTTTATGATTCCCTTTTAATTTATTAAACATCACAATGACTTATGGATATAATTTAAGATGATGTTTTTAATAACATTTTTTGTAATAGTGTAAAATTTGGTTATGTCTGTTCTTCAAAATGAATCCAACTATATTAATAGATTCATATTTACACAATGAAGGTGGTTGATGGAATGAGTTATATGATCTTGATGAAACTATTCTTCCTAAATAATTTGATGTATTTTGAGGAAATATATTCATTGTTTTAACTAGATAGTAATGTGTACATTTTTTTAAATTCCAATTTGATGGATTTTTACAATGTTCAATTTAAGTAGTATTTTGGATAATTAGGATGTGAGTTTATCCAATGAAATGAATTATCTAGTCTATCATACAATGTTGGTGATTAATTGGATAGAGTGTATCAAAAAACCCATTCACATTGTTGATAAAAGGTTTCCATGTAATCATATCAAATATTGAATCATGTGAAGATCATTGACTGAAGATGTTTACAAACCAGGTTTTTGGACATAATTATCTGGATGAATTTATATTAGATATAAGTAACCATATGATGTCATCAGATAGATTTCTTTGAGTTAAGATAATTGGACAAAAGTTTACATGTAATGGAATTAAATAAATTCTCATAGTAACATAATAAGGTATAATGTTATGAAGACATCAATAAAAGAATTAAAAATTTTCTGGGATGAGTTTTATGAAGTCTTTAGTTAGAAGGATATGAGAAAACATCTCATGTTTTATAATATGGAAAAACTGTAAAAACAACAAGGAACCAAATAAACAAAAGTATATCTATTAAAATGTATGATTAATATAAATTTGAGGGAAGTTAATAATATATTTTCTAAAAAATAACATTTGGGTGAGAGAACATCGGATGAGGTATCACAAGACATGAGAGTCATTATAGTGAATAGTCAGTTCATGATGTTTTTATGAAGGATAAATTAAATAATTATAAAGATATCATAATTATCAAATGGATATATTTTTTGAGTGAATTATATAGTCAATTCTAGATAAAAAATTCAGATGTAATTTCACTAATGTAATAATGTTAGCCTTTAAATTCACAATAAACAATATACTACTATATATTGATTCTATTTGAAGGAGTAATAAAACAATAGTTTGAAAACACATAAATATTAATTATTTAATTCATAGTATTTAATGTGTTGATATTTTTATTCAAGGTTTTGATAATAATGATGTAATTTTTCGAGTCAAGATAAGACACTTATAATGGTTCAATGAAATATTTTGAGATTATTTGAAGATGATTGTTAATTCTGATATCCAAGGAAATTTTTCAATGATATTTACTGAATAAAATATTTTTAACAGTTTAAAGGTGTTACCATAAAGATATAATCCAATGGTACATTCATATTGGGATGAGGTATGTTCAAATTTTAGTTCATGTAAATCTCTATGTTTTCAAAGAACATAGGCCTACATAATGGGGGATCGATGTAATTAGAAATGGTTTTGTGAGTTTCTGAATATGAATTTTACAGAAATTCAGTCTATTTATAATTAAGTGAGATGTTCTAATTAATTTATGACCATGAATATTGAATGTAATTCTAATATGGATCTATGTTTTATAAAAATAATTACTAAATGATGTAGGGTTTTCCAAAAGAAGAGAAAAAACAACACCGAGAAATAGATCAATAGAGAACAAAGGATAGAACATACCAGATGAGTTGGTACTAGATGTAGACGTAGCTAAAGAAACATATAGAGAAGAATCAATGGGAAAACATGTATTATATTAATAAGAAAATTATGGTTTCAGTTTAACTATCTATTGAAAAATATGAATCATATGAACATGATCCAAAAAAATGGATTAGATTTAAGTCATTCAGATAAAGAGATGAAACAAGAATCATATAGTTTGATGTTGTTAAAAATTAATATATTTTCTTTATCATTGTAGTGAAAGTATCATTGGTGAATGATAAGTTAAATAAATCATTGTAACATCCAACTAATCTCTTTAATAGTTTATTTCTTACTCGATGTTTTAATGTACTTATGAAAAATGATTGGAGTCTATCTTTATAGGCATTATAAATCGACATTGAGGATCTATAATTAAGACAATGTCACCAATAATTTAGCGATGAAGAATTTTATCCAATCCCCTTTCTAGTGAGTAGAGAAAAAAATTGGTATAATGATTTTTTCTAGAAATATGAATGTAACTGGGAATCAAATTATAATGAAGAATATGTGTACTCCACATCACCACACATATAAAATCTTATATACCCTTATTTAATAATATGCATTCTAAAAGTATTATATTTCATCATTCATTTTCGTTAATATACATTCATATTAAAAGGTAAAGAGTATAGGAGAATCAATATCTAAAAAATTCATAAGGGTATAAGGATTAATTTTTTTAATTTTTTTAGAATTTTTATATCACAGATTGACACCCAACCCCCTTCTGTGTTAATCAGATCACAATGTTGTATGAATAATTATTATTAAATCCATTAATGATAACAGGCATATAAAAATTTATTTTATCATGGATGTGGAGGGGATGATAAGTATAAGGGTTCAAGAAATATCATTTTGTTTACCATAAAAAAATTGGATATAAGGAATCTCAATTACTTATATGGGTAGTTTGGAAATTGTTAGATGTTAAATTTTTCTTCGACTATTAAAATGTAATGAAATTTTTATAGTGTAAAATGTTGAATTTTTAATAGAAAAAATATTGGATTCCAAAAAAATTAATTACAAGGGGTAGAACCAATATGTATACTTTATAACAGGAGGTGATTCCTGATATATTCATGTATTATGATTATTTTATTATTACTAGTTTTGTCTATTAAGATAAAAATAATGGAAAGATAGTGATTTGTTTCATCAACATTATTATGTAAATGGATTCAATTCTTGTGTATTCCTATGGCGCATGGATATATTCATATTTGTTTCATTATGGGAACACAAAAAGCTGGAAATGGGGATTTTTACAGATCAATCATATGAAATATTTATTTCATAGAAAATAATGTAATCTTATGTTTTATCTCTTAACTATTCATAGTAATCGATGTCAATTAATGATTTATGTATCTATCATGGAATAGTACATATGGAATATGTGAATTTTGTTAGAAATTACTTCTTTAAATAGTATCCTTGTCATGATCGATATTGCAGAAATCATGTTTTCTTTTGGCGAATTTAAAGGATTATATTGGATTTCGACCATAGTGAAACCTTAACACATAATGTGGTTTATTCTACTTTAGATAATGATTTGTATTTAGATTTATCATATGTGTGTCTTTCCCTATTTTTATCTAGTTTTTTATGATTATTAATAAGAAGGATAAACTGGAAAAGAAATTTTTGGTTCCCCGTATTTGTTGAAGGGGAATGATAGATTATGCTACAAGAAATAGAAATATTGGTTGGACATAATATATTACGGGCTTAATGGATTTTATATAGGGATATAGTTCAATACATATGGGTGAGTTGATCAGATTAGGGGAGGAAATCAATTATTAGTTTCCATACACAATCATAAAATGAAAGGTTATCTCTTACCATTATACGAGGGAATCGGTAGGGGAATACTAATAATACTGATGATAGTCATCTATTATAAGAAAAGGAATATTCATGCGGTTTCAGGTTTATGGGGACCATATGCATGAAATATCGTTGAGCTTCCAGCTAATTATGGTGTTGTTTGAGGGTGAACCAATCATGTTATAGGGGTGTGAGAACATGGTTCTCCATAAACTATAGAAGTTGAGGAAGAGGAGGAAAGTTCCCATGATCATGGGATATTAAAAGAAATAATATCAGATGATATTCATTAATGAGGGAATTATGGTCTAATCAGTCCTGATATTTTTTAGAAATAATTGATATCTACTAAGGGATTTTGGTTCACATTAGTATATGTAGTTCTATTTAATATCTTACAATTCAGTGTGTATTTGTAATGTTTTCAAGAATGGGTTGTATCATCTTGATTTATTGAGTTTGGCTAGTGTTCAACATTCATAATCTCATGTGTTGGTTAATTGAAAGATATAACTTTATGGATGAATTTATAGATGGGATATCATATTGGATGATTATACTTTATAAAATGACCATACAAAGTTGCTCTATCAAAAGGACACAAATAATTCCTTTTCAATGTGGGGCCCTAAATATTTCATCCTAGCAGTGCATGTATCATGAAGGACTACTCATACTTAATACCAATCACATCTATAATATCAGTAGTTTCATATAGATTCAATTCCAATATATATTAGGATTATGATGATAGTATAAAATTTTAGTATTATGATACATTTTCCCTCTACAATTGTATATTATATTAGTTTTCTTCAATGAATAGGGGTTATTTTTGTTCAATACCTTCATTCTCCCTATGTATTTTTATAATTACTTTTTATAAACAATCAGAATTGGTATTTTAATCCTTAATTTCTCACATCAATTATCATCAATATCATCATCACTATTTAATCTTGCACATAGATCAAGCATCTTGGAAGTTCAATGATTATTCCTCTTCCCCTGTGATTATCACACCCCCACCCACATATAGGGGATTCATTATTTTATCTCATTCACATGTATTAGAGAATACTATAGTCTTGGTTTATAATGGGAATGGGGGAGTGGAATAGGGTTGATGATTGTGTAATGGCTGAATGAAAATGATATGGAAGGGTGTACGAAATTGGATTTATAAGAACTAAAACGGAAATGAAGTTAAAATATTGGATTATGGAAATGTATCCTTTAGTACATGTTCATTAGGGGACATTTGGATACCATTATCATGGTATTTTGATACCCTAGACCTTTATATATATATATATATATAATAGTTATAGTCCTAATTGAGTTGTTTCCTATCCATGTTATGAGGGATGATGCCTTAAAAAATTATATTCATTTGTTTTTGTGTTTGTATTTATGATAACAAACCAGTCTATATATATATACAATTATTGTGACAATATATTAATAAGAAATAAAAGGTAAAAATGTTGCAGAGATCGTGAAACAAACAGACAGTCCCTCTTCCAACAGTGAATAGGTCCATAGAACATAGTATGGCATATCATATCAATAATCAAATTCATCTGTAGTTGTCAACTAATATTGGGACATACCCCTAAATAAAAATATTATTTATTTATGTCTCTACCTTCCCTAGTACCAATGAATATGATATGGTATACATATTTCTAAGGAGATTAGAAAATTACAAATAAGGTTCCCTATTTGAAAGAAAATTTGTGATTCCCTCACAGTTAGCCATCATTACCATACCACTTGAATTAAATTCTTGAAAGTGGTATTCCCGCCACATCCTCATGCCCTGTCATGACTACCAAAATGATCCCCTTGAACCTCAGATATGTTCCATAATTTCTGAGGTAATTTAGACGAATAATAAAATATTATAGACAATTCATGTAAATGAGTCCATCCAAGTCTCAATAATAGGGACCCAATACCCCATCTTGGAAGCATCAAGTCAACTCAAGGAAATTGTAGTGAATCAACTAAGGGAGACACATTTCCAATTAGATAAATCCAAAAAATATATATCATAATAACCAAATCATCATGATTCTTGGGTTTTTCACCTTTAGTAAATTCAATGTGTGAAATTATAGATTTTTTTCAATTTTTTTCATATCATGTGATGCATGGTTGGATTAAATATGGGATAATTAGACCATGATAAGGATTATACCATGGAATGAATCTTTTAACAGAGACAATTAAGTAGCACCACCCAATATCAGAACTATATTTTATAGGTTCTTCATCTCATCCTCATAGGATTGAGTTCAATGTAAATCACCACCTTGATACATAACAAAATTCTTCTAAGATTCCCACAACTCCAAAT
This sequence comes from Viscum album, assembly GCA_963277665.1. Lineage (NCBI taxonomy): Eukaryota > Viridiplantae > Streptophyta > Magnoliopsida > Santalales > Viscaceae > Viscum > Viscum album. The sequence continues at coordinate 539,433,396 of OY728157.1, forward strand.
CATCACTATTCTTCACCAATGATACATCCTTCAATAATATTGTCTCCATAGAACCACCACACATTGTATAAACATTAAAAAAATTAGTATCATTAGTATATCTATGGATCTCAAGCCACGAATTATCATCAGGTACAGTGACTGAACACTAATCCAGGATAGAATGAGAACATGAGGGAACTGTCGGCTTCTCCACAACATTAATGGTTTGAACGTCATAATAATGTAAAGGGAAATGATTTACCAAGAAAGAGGTCGTGAGTAAAGGAAGCTGATGAAAATCCATAGGGAAGAAGAAGAATATCAAAACTAGGTAATTGTCAATCCACTATGAGATAGTAGAAACCCTTAAATTCATTGTCAAGGGAGAGGTAAATTGCCACCCATGTCACCATCTATTCCTTTTTTTAATAGTATTTAATGATTTTTAATTTTACTAATATAATTCTGAATTTAATCAATGTGTTCGGAGTAGAGATTGATATTGATTAAAGAGATAATGGATCCTATTTTTATAATTTGCATTTCTATGGGATGGATATTAATATATCATGTTCATAATATCTATGTGAACATGAAATTTTTAATTGGTTGCAAATTATGTGAAATTGGTTCATTATTTATAGGAAAATGGGGATACCTAGGGAAATATATTTGATGAATTTGGTGTAATGTCATCATTTTCCTCTAATATATATTAGTATATTGAATGTTTTTTCATGAAGGGGATTATAAATTAATTATTGTCTAAAAAATATATAATTTTAGATATATTACATCATTTTAACAATTCCATGTATTTGAAAAATCTATTTAACGAATGACATGAAAATTATATGGTAGGTTATCTGGTAAGCCACATATAAACAATATTTGGATCCAAAATTTATAAATGTATTTCCCTTTTTACTTTGATTTGAATATTATGTTTCCTTTATATAGTTAGAAAAATTCTGGGGTATTTTTTTATTTACCTTAATCCTAGTATACACAAAATTCATGAGTTAACATAAAAGTCAATTTTCATGATTTTATAAAAATTGATAGCAAGTGTGGGTTATAATTTTTTTAAGAGATTTTTGAGGAATCCAAAAAATATCCTATGACAAAGCTTACAGTATTTAAATTTTGATAAAATTTTATATTCTAATGAAAATTTAATGATTTTTACATTATATTATAGTTTTAATTCAAATTAATATAATGTAAACAATGATTGGTATGGTGATTCTATAAAGGGGTTCCTTATTTTTTTCTTTTTCTTATATAGTTATTTTTAATTTATTTGTCTAATTGTAGGGGAAAATATTTTTTCCTAATATATTTATTAAAAGTTTGTTATATGAATATGAATAAAAGTAAAACATTTTGATTATAAAAAAATTAGAATAAGGATTTGGTATTTTAAAGTCACTATAATATAGAATAAAATTATTTAAGAGATGAGAGAATTTCATTAAATATGATCCCATATTCATAGAGGACACAATTTATTATTAACCATGAATAATACTATTCATAATTCATATATGAAGGGATTGATTATTGTAGTTAACATAATTTTTGTAAACACAATTCAAAGGCGTAGTTAACCAATTTCATCCATAGTTAGAGACATTGGGTCCTATTAAGATCCATAGTCATAGTGATGTTAGTTTTTCCGTGATACAAAGAGATTCTAGTATTTATTATGAGCATATGAATACAAATACTATGTGGTTATTTACTTTTGTAGCATATATAGAAATAATAATAACATTAGGGAGTTAGGTAGAATTGGTTGTAACATGAATTTATTAAATAAAGGAGGAGAAGAGATATCATTTGGCATCAATGAGGATTTTGAATATGAAATACCCTAGAGTTATATGAGTTCAGGATGACCAAGGGATGCTTGATATGATAATGCATAATGATAAACGTAATGATAAGGGGAACATGGAATGTTGAATCTTCGGTAAAATCAAGTCTAATAAAATTGATTTATTTGTTTAATTAAAAATTATGGAGGCCAAAGCATAAAGAATATTGGTCCATATATATTCTAAAATTCAATTGAGTGTTAATAAATATATGAAATGATATATGATTTATGGGAGGTGGTATGATACTAATGATAAAAGAACTACAGATTGTTTTTATACCATTAAATATAATTCAGCTATCAAAAATAAATTTTGGTCGATATAAAGGGATTCCAATCAATTCCACTTACAGTATCAAATCAATGTAAATACCACTCCATCATGTAGAATTATATATTCAATCCATTTCATAGTGTCTCAAATCATTGTAACATTTATAGTGGTGCTGAGTTTTATGGGTATGAAAATGAGTTTTTCAATTATGATCATCCTTTTCTTGGTTATTTTTATCGAATTTTATTATCTTTCACTAGTTTTTTTAAAATCATAAATATCCATTGTACTTTATTTTTCCTTTTTAATAAATGGTGTATGCTATTTTCTCCATTCTCAATATATTATTATTATTATTATTATATCAAGTGACCTCATAGTAGAGTGGATCAACATCGGATACCAGTATCCATATTATTGGGGTTTAAATACAAGCCTTCATAAAAAACATTTCCCATTTTTGGTTGATTATTTCTCCCTAGTATTGAAAATGAATATAATGATACTCTTAGTCCAATTAGTAGATGATGGTTTTGGTAGGTGGGTGGTGGATGAAGTGTGAGACAGTATGTAGAGAATGAGATGCAAGGGAATGATAGAGATGGTGTTTGTGGATACATGATGTGGCATTGAGGAATGAGTTGGTGGAACTGAGATGATATAAAATATATCCATATTGGAATTGGTAAACATGAAAACATATGTTTATAGAAAAAGATTTTGTAAAGGTGAAATGTTTTGGATTATGGCCATTTTATAATTGGAATGTACACATTGGGTAATTTTGGAAACTATTTTACAAGGATATCAAGTTACTAGTCCTTTTGTAAGTTTAAAAAATATCAGTCGACTTTCTAGGTGATTTTTAATCCTTGTTGGGATGGGTAGGTCATGACCCACATGTGTACCATGGGAATATGTGTGATTATAGTTCTATATAACTTTAAATTAAAAAAAATTACAATAAAAATTTATATTCCTCTAATAAATATTATTAAAAATGTATTATTATTACATATAAGGAAATAAATTAATAGATCCACAAAAAATTATAGAACATTACGTTTGTATAGGAAACATTAATATGGTAACATTACACTAAAAATGAAATTATAAATGAATTTGAAACCCATATATGGAGCTTAATTATTCCAACACTATATATGAATTTATTGTTTCTGTGTTTTTAGGATTATTTCAACTCTTCTAACAAGATCAAGGATGTCTATCTTTGTTAACGGTTTCCCAATATTCTTTTTGAGCTGCACAAGAGGATTAAGGCATAGGTACCCACTATCGATTAGAAATACCATGAATCACAATGAGTGAATCTAGAGGAATAAATAACATAGAATTAAAAGATTGATCTATATAGAAAATAGATCTCTTATAGTATGATAATATCAATATAAAATTTTATGGGAAGAATTAAGGAATATATCCTTCAATTACCTTGGAATCCTTATTTTTTATGGTTGAGTAAATTAATCATGCAGGGATAGAATTATCTATATTGTGACCACATATAGGATAATTTAGAAAGGATTAAGCCTCTCTAAGGTTGTATGAATTTTTATTATTACCATATTTAGTTTTACAATGTTTTTTAATTATTATGACCATTAGAATTTCTATGGTTACTAACTCAAGAGGTTGGTCATACAATAAAATAATTGTATTTGGTTTTATTTTATGAATAAATGGAAAATGATCATAGTCACAGGAAGGAAATATTCATTTCCATTTTATATGTGTGGTATTTTCATAATCAATATTATGAACATTACATTTTATATAGTTAGTTGTTTTACGTGGTATCACTTCAGCAAACAAGTGATTCTGTAATGTTTCTAAGGAAAATTGCCATTCAAAATAGATAGAGGGGAGACCATTTATATATGGGATAACCTAATAATAATTATCGAAATGATGTATACAATTAGATTATATATTTTACTCTTTGGATTAATTCAAGATCACAGAATCTAAATTAATTTTAATACAAATGGATCAATCAACAATTGTCAAATTAATAGGATGTTCCACCTAACTGAATAAACATGTCCATAACAATTATATATATAATGTGATATAATTTCATGTATTTTTTAAATTAAATAACATCTATTAGATAGAATATTATTTTTTTTATTACTAATTAAAAATCTATTTTATTCCAAGCTTGATTGGAAACTCTCAATAATAAGCTGAAAAGCAAATTCTCAGTGAGGAATGTGAGAATCCTACTTAAATTGGAGGGATTCATCCAAAAACGATATTACTACTTATCTAGAGATATACATCTAGAAAATATGAAACAATAACTTACTAACTAATGATACATTAATATATAAAATTATAATAGTTAAATTGGTTTTTCTCCTATTGGGTCAAATTTGATAGTGTTTCCATCACATCCTCTACCAATTTGTCTTTGTTAAACATATATGGGGAAATAATTAATCTACCTCACACTAAAACCAAACAGAAATTGTGAATTTATTCTATAATATATTTCGTTCTTAGTATTTATATGAGTGTTTTGTTGATTAAAATTCTTAAATCATCCATTAAATATTGAATATTTATACATAATAATTTCCTGAATCTCTAATAGAAATAATGGCAAGGCCAACAATAGTAAAGGTGTCCCAAATTTTATTTTATGTACATTTATATGGATAGTAAAATTCAAAATGGTTGTATATATAAATCTATTCATGATACCTTCACTAAAAAAACGTTTCTTATCAATGTCATTACAAAAAACCCATCTAATTAAAGTACATTATATAGAAATGTAATTCTCCCTCATGGACCATTGTTTACATTAAATTTTTGGAATAGGGTCATAATATACATACATGGTGTGATGGAATCTTCAAAACATTAATTTAATTCATCAAGTGTTTATTCCCTCTATTTATCGACCACTACATTTCATTCAATGTAAATGTTTGGGATTTTATACATACGAACTGATTTATGAACTAGATTTTATGAGGCATTAACTTGATTAAACCTGATTCCAAATATATTGTGATCACAATTACATGGAGAGAGGTTTTTATCCCTTGTAACCATTATATATATTACATTTAGTGTATCCTTTACCTGGAAGAATCTAATTCATTGTATCACAATGAAAGTTATAGCGGAACATACTTAAAAATTACCTTCTGATGAAATGTATTGAAGGATATGATTATGTTATGTCTTATAGTTTATATTAATTTTTTCCCTTTTCCATTAATATAATGTAAAATGATATAGTTACACCCCAAATACTATTGTACTAAAACCCATTTTGTAAATAAATTTATATGTAAGGGACTCGATAGTCCATCAATTATAAATTTCCTAATTATAATAATTATTATTTCTATGGTCGTAGTTGTTTTTAAAATTGTTATTTTTATGTGGTCAACACTATCTCTATGTTGTCTAGTGGTGTTTCCACATCTAATAGGGTTTGGGATCGATTCCTAGCCAAGCCATATTTTGTACCCCATTTTTGGTGGGAGGGGGGGATTTGTTTTCCAGGAACTAATGGAATATAAACTTCAGGATTTCCCCATTTGAGAAAAAGCTTGTAGATGGTGGTAGGTATTCCATTGTGACCCAACATTTTACAATGTTGGTAGGTGCTAGTGGTAATAATTAATAGTGGAATAAAATGCTTGAACCATGGAAGGAAAAAAAATTGGGTTATGTAATCACGGTTGATGACAACATACACTCAATAATATGACAAGAAGGGTAGGGATCTAAATGGGAAATAATATATAGTAATAGAGCATTGTTATGAAATATGTCTATTATGGATTCAAGAGGTTTCATAGATGATCAACATAAAAAACTGATTTTAGGATATTAGACCATTAATTCATCATAAATTGTACTACATGGAACTACAAAAAGTGAGACTTCTTATCCACTCTTCCAATTGGTGATTATATATAATATGATTTATGTTTTGTACTTTATAAACCTAGTTGGTACGGATAATCAATGACCCCTTATATTCTGATGGACTATGTGGTCATGTGGATTGTAATACTCAAACCATAATAAATATTAATATTATTATTGTAAATAATTATTTTATAATAGTTTAAGATTGATCATGCATCCCCCTAGTTTCCTTGTTTTTACCATTTTTATTAGGAGGATACTTTAATTGTATGGTCAACTACACAGATTATGTATGAGACTTATGAATTTAGTATGAGATAGTGATTGTACTGGAAAATATATATAGACTGTTTTCTCAAGAGATGGAACAAATTTTAGGTGGTGTATAAAAAATATTCATTCCAGGTACATGTAACCATAAATATTAATCATGTCCTTGAATAGAGGAGGTTCATGTAATGTGTGTGTATCATCAATGAGATCATAGGGTTGGTCAAGAACTATTAATATAACATTAAAATGGATATGAAAAATGGACTCTTATGTGGGATAAACAACTAGGGGAATCGTAGGTAATTAAATATGTAATAAAGAAAAATATGTTATATGGCCATACAATTATAAGGGATTATGATTCAATCCATGTTGACTAATTCAGTCTATGTCTATGTGAGTGTTTATGTTGTTCCTGTATAACCCCTCTATATAATATTTAAAATCATTACTATTGTCATTATTAAAATTACTATTTTAGGTATTTTTATTGTAAGTATTTTTAAAATCATTATGAAGTTAAACCTTCTGATATTAAATGATCATATTATAAATATAATTATAAAATAGTGGGTAGTAAACCATATAGATCCTTTTTTAATGCAAAAAGTGGATAATTTTGACACTATGAGTTATAAAACACATTTTAGAAATTACTTTGATCAAAATCCAAGATTAGTAAATAATTAAGACTGTGAGGATTAAAATATTCATCCATTTTAGGGAATAATTAATATTTAAAATATTCTAATTACACGATCATTGTACATGAGGTGTGAAATGTAAAATAAATTATTTAATGATTATTTTTTCAATGGAAATATAGAAAATTAACATAAATTTAGACATAAAATAAGGAATAAATATTTCTTTATGAAATTTTGGATTAGTAAAAAAAAGTATTGGAGGATATTCATAATGAATTATGGGATGATAACATTGGTACAAATTTTGTAGATTTAGACATTGTGGGGGAAGATAATGTATTGTTAAAAAAAATGTAAACTATTTAAAAATAATCATGAGATACCAAAAAGAATAACATAGACATAGGTTGTTAGAAGATGTTCATAAAAATTCAACAGTCTTTAAATCACTTTAGGAAGTAAGAAGGGTTTCTGGGCCTTTCTCAAAACATTATGAGGAAATGAATATTATGATAAAAGAATGAAACTAATGACCATATTATTTATTATTATACTGATCTATTCAAACATGGGTAATTGATTCATTTATATGTATAATAATATATGATCACATCCATCATTGATGATCATGAGAACATCTTCATTTTTAAATCTCCCAATAACATTTAAATGATAAAGAATCTATTTTCTGTGACAATGATGAATGTTCCTCAGGACCTGATGGATTTACAATCCACTTATTATAGGAGTCATAGGTAATTATTCACGATGATGTAGAGTGAGATATTACTAGTTTTTTTCTCAATGTGGATTCTTTATAATAGGTTTAATCCCACTATTCCACACCCTTCTTCGGAATGTACAAAATTAAAATAATATAGAATTATTTAGACCAGTTTATCTTGAAAATATTGTTTACAAGAATGTTAATATGGTTTTTTTCAAACTGAGTTGATCTGGTATAAATTATTCTTAATTCCATCAATAAAGTTGGTTTTATAAATATTATAATTTTAAGGTCCCATACTTAATCATTACATAATCTCGAATTTTGTTAATAATTCACATTGAGGATCATTTCAGGTTTAGAGATTTAAATAATTAGGTCATAACATATATATAAAAACATAAATATTACATGTAGGCACTTCTTCTTAGTATCCACTTTTATCATAAAATAAAAACTCATAAAAAAAGAAATATGACTAGTTCTATGTTTTATACAACATGACATTTCCTTGATCCCATCATTGGCCCTATTCATCTTTATGTCCCATGGAAATCATTTAAAAAACTAGGATGAGCATAAAATCCTCAAAAAGGGATATAAAATATGGAAATAAATCATTAGTCCATGAATACATTCAATTCAAAAAAATCATAATTTTCAATATTAAAACATAATCTCTTTAACAAACCACACAAAATCATAATATTTATCAATAACACATAGAAATCACACATCGTAAATGTAACGTGTGGAATCCATGTCAAACATACATTGTAGAATTCATAGCTACGTAGAGAGTTATGTTTGGAATACCCATCACTCTATATTCCCTAAATCTCAAAGGAGAAACATTAACATTTACCTCTGTCACGTTACCCAATGCATTGGAGAGCTATCTCGGGCTCAACCACCCTAGGTTTATCATGGAACCACCTGTATTTGTAAACAATGCATAATAACTATAAAATAATTATAACACACAAAATCAGAATAAAGGAATTATAACATTTCTATATTGAAATCAAAATACATCATTTCATGATATTAACATAATCAATGAATTATCGATCCATTTTCAAAACCATTTAAATTCTTTAGTGAAGTTAATTTGGAATCTAAGTGTACCATAGAAATTTGATGCTTATAAAGGAATTGTCCTTTTAAAACCTTAATTACCATATAAATAAATCCATAAAACCATTTTTAAAATATGGTTATTAATGACAAATTTTTATGTGAATAAATCATTAAAACATTTAAAACAATGTTTTAGTTAAAGAGTCCCTTACCACTAGAGAAAATACATGACTAAAAATAATTATATAATAACCTTAAACAAAGATTATAATATAATGAAAATAAAGTGATTCGTGATATATTATGTAAAAGGGATTTATATATACCATATAAATGTTAATTGGTTTATATCAACAACGAATTCTCAATGGAATGTTAATTGAGACAATGTCCCTTACCAAGATTGTATCCATAAATTAAGGATAATTCAATGACATAATTTTGTGTGATAATTAAGAATACATTAAATATAATTATATATTATGTTTAAAACAATCAGTGGTCATTAAAACATATTCATAGCACTAAATAATTAAGATGTATATGTTTAACCCAAAGAATTAAAATTGTGTTAAAAAGTTCATGTACTGAAATTCGACAGCCTAACGATGTCGCTTAAAAATTCAGAATATGATTTGATGACGGAAAAAAGGTCTGTAATCACATGGAAATTAAATTTACAACAATAAATTTATATAATAACATATCCCAAGATAAGAAAATGTAAAATTTAAATACATTACATAAAACAAGTCCTTGACTAAAAGAGTGCGGTGAAAGGTTCCCTTACTGATTTGGTAACAAATGAAACATACACCCCATGAAGTAAACATCACATAATGAAGATGCATATAACCATAAATTTAAGCATATTTAAAAAAAATACAATAATGGTATGTACATACACCACAAAAATGTAATATATCCATATATATCAGGAATCTCATGGGAATGAAATGTTAGATGAAAACCCACTACCTTGTGTATGACTTGTTTCGTCTATTCTTTAATATCCTGAATAGTAAAATAGAAGTTAATTTTTAATTTATTAAGAAAATTTTTCATGAATATTATTACTTTTATATCACTTATTATGTTGCTATAAAAATTAGTGATTTATTGGAGTTCATATAAGACATTTTATCAATGTTCAGAACTTGAATAAAAAATGAACTACTTATAATTACAAATTGTCAGTGTAATCAAAATTAAGTTATCTCCAGAATGATATTCATGATTTAGATATCATATATATCTTATATATCTAGTATATTTATATTTATAATAGTCCATATCATTTGTATATATGAAAATGAAATTCACCATTCCTGGAGATGGTAAGTCGTATGTACGCATCAACGCTACATTAATTTCATTTTCCATCTTTAAAGGAATTAGAACCAAATGTTACATATTTATATTATTATTCCAATATAGTATCATATTTCATATATGTTACATAATTTTCTTACAAAATCCTTTAAAAGTTTCATGTATTGTATGAACGAGTCATATCACTTTGAGTGGGAGGTAGTCCGCACGTCCTCAAAAGAAATTATTGTATTTATACAACATGAAAAGAAAAAAGGTATGTAGTAAATGAGAATTACCTAAGATATAAAATTAATATCATAGATATAATAAATAATTATAGTTCCATATTAATGGCATCCATGAGTGGAGGTAAAGGAAAAAATGAACATTCATCGTTTCATGAGGTAGCCGAATTCCATACACAGAAACATTATATTCGTATCTTGTAGATAGTGGTGTGTGTAAGTTTAGTTTGAATCCTTATCATAACAAAATCCTAGTATATTGAAGATACTGGTGTTGTTATATAAACAATTAATATAAATAACATAGATAGTGTAGAAGTAAATATAATGGAATAAAACTAGACAGAAGACATTACCTCAATTCAGGTAGCTTCCTTTGATTTTTTCCAAAGGGATCTCTTGAACTTCCTGTTTCCAATGGGAAGGCTTCTAGAAGGAATAGAAGGATTTTGGGAGTTCATTTGGGAAAATTTTGGATGATCTAAGGGGCTTCACAGGTGTGAGTAATGGGATATAGGTGGTTTACTTTTATAAGATAGAGGAGGGTCTCTTTAGAAAAGATTGAAAGTATCATTTTATTATAAAATTATTTTCTCTTTCAAAATTAACACAACTGATAAATTCGAAGATAAGATGAATATATGTCTAAATAAAAACATCCAATAAGAATTGGATAGGTTTTGGGTATTTTTTAATCCTAATATATTTTATTTAACCCTTTGTTAACTTATTTAAATTTTACCATGTCTTCTTGTTTATTCATTATATATGGTTAATATATTTACGTTAAAATGCCAAGGGATCCAAAAATAGATCATTAATGACATTTGTGAAATTATATATTTCAATTTGCCAAGAAATATATTTTTAGGACCACATAAATCATTTATTAATTTATTAATTTATTTTAAAACTCATTTATGTATATTTATATACTATTCATATCATGACTTTTTTAAATTCCATAAAACCATGATCTATTCAAAAAAAATCATTAATTCAAATATGACAAGTCATAATCATTCTTAAAAGTTTTTTATTGCTTAAAATGATTCAATATAATTTTATTTTATCATCTATAATCTCATTTATTTAAACCATTCATCAGGGAGGTAATCATTACATCATCATTGTGTCAGGAATAAATTTATTTATTTGATGTTTGAAAATAATAAATAAAATAAAATTATTGAAGAAATATTTTTATATTTATAATGAATACTTATATTCAAAGATATCAATTATATAACACCACATTAAAATTGTTTTAGCAAAACAAAACATGTTTATAAATATTTTTTATTTTTACTTTAAATAAAATATTATTGATGTAATTATCTTACACAAGTGGCATAAAAAGGCCAATAGTTATACCCAATTATTCTATTGGTTGTCCATGACTCATCTAATAATTTTAGGACAAGTGTTATGGTAATATTATAATATTATAATATTATTTTTACCTACAATTACACTATTTACCTTTAACTACAGTAAATAAAAATCAAAAGATACTATTAATCAAAAAATATTTTTATCATATTCAACAATATTTTACTTAATAATTTCTAAAATGTAAGTCTAATTTTTGAAATTAAATTCACAGAAGCGGTAAAATATCTTTTAAATGAAAAATGTGGTTTTTTAACTTCTATGTAGTGGTTTTCACTATTCAACAAAAATTGATCATTTTCAGAAAAATAAAAAAAAATCACCGAAAATATAATTATCATATTCTGAATTTAAAAATGATGTCTATTTTACAAAATTAAAAACATTGAAGATTAATTAATTAATTTAAAAATAATTTTCATTGTCAAAAAAAGTAAGCTTGTTTTGAAGAAGTAAAAGTTGGAAAAAGTGTGACATATGTTTATGTCTAATTTCAAAGTGAAAATACATCAAATGACCAAAATATTATTACATAGTAAAAATATAATTCAAATACAGTTTATGACCATTTAAAATGATAACCTATCAATTTAAATAAATCAGATGAAAAGATAGTTTGGACATAAAATGCAGTATTTTTCACTGTTCATTAAAAATGGACTTCATCAGAAAAATAGGGAAAATTTTCCCAAAGTAAATTTTGATATCCCGCTTCAAAAGAAAAATTATATTTTTAAAAAATCTATATATTAATGTTACAAAAACTATATTTAAAAGGGGTTCTCCAACAAATGGTTGAAAAACTACCTTTAAAAAAATATTACAGTATTTATGCTAAAAATAAGATTCATTATCATTTTAGGCCATTATTTTTTATTAGATAAATGTAAAAACATATAAAAAGACATTTAATCATAATATGGATATTTATATTCATTCCCTCTAATAAAATGGCTAGTCTTTAACTAATATTTTTATAATGTTGTATAATTTTTTTTCATATGACTCAGCCTTGCGTGGATCCTTTGAAGTTGAAGAAACCCAATATTGTGAGTCGGGTATGCCATCGAACATATAATTTCTAGTATTATAAAATTAATATCGAATTTAAAAATATTAATAAATATGAATATATCATATCCAATATTTACTTGGATGTTACATGCTTCCCCCCTTTTGGAATTGCATCCCCGCTATTTTAAAATAGGGAATGGAAACTTAACTGAATGTCTCACATCGGAAAAAGAGTCAATTAATGTATCACAATAAAATAAATAAGGAGTGGTACAAAGGTCACCCGAATAAAACTCATTATTATTCCATGAAAAAATGGATATTGAGGAAAAACTAATTGTCAATTTTTGATGGAGAGTGACACAAAAATTATTAAAAGAATGTAAACCACCAGAAAATAACAATCATATGATGGGTTAAATTGTCTTTAGTTTTCGAGTAGGAAAAGTAAATGGACAATGTTTTTGTTTTATGTTCCATTTAATAAATCTGGAGAGTATATTAATGAGACTGAATATGGATATAATGAAATATAAATTCTTTTCAGATATAGTTTCATCATTTAATAATTTTATACAAAAAAAAATCTTTTCTCTAAACGATATGTAATCATGATGACTTGGTCACACCTAAAGTGATAGATTCATCTTATATAGAATAACATGATCCAAAAATCTTAAACCATATATTTCCTATATATTTAAAGAATAACCAAAACAAAAATGATACTACAATATCAAATAGTTTCAAAAAAGGATAATACTACATAAATAGAAATACGAAACTAATTCTACAAAATTTAAAGAAACCAAATATTTAACCAAGACCACTCAATAAATAAATGTCCTTAAAATCTTTTAATATAATCCAAACTAAGAATAAAATCCATAACTCGGAAGAATTTAATCATATAGTCATCCATAGTAAATCATAACATTTATGTCTAAATAACATCGACTACTCATAAATCCACATATTGAAGTGTAATTAATATAATCACTTTTTCTCTATGATAGGTTAACAATTTCCCTAAATAACAAAAATAGTCATATGTCAACAATAAAAACAAATATTCTTCCAAAATAAAATCCTCCCATTACTATTCAATTGAAAACCCAATGTATTTTATTTTCCTTAGTCATATAGTGCTTCCCCAAAAGGGAGAACATCATCAAAAATAGCCTTTATTACATAATCAGCAAATAATATTTCTATAATAAGGATATCCACTTGAAAAAACATAAGTTCCCAAAATAATATTATTCTTGATCCATAAAATCAGTTAACTATAATGAATTACTCATACTAACTAGGGACTTCAAATAGTCCAGTGGTAGGTGATAAATCCTAATCGTACTATGGTTGTCGGTTCGATTCTCGCATCTTGGTCCGACACGACTGGATGCCACATGTTATGCATAATTTTCATTTTCCAAAACCCAATAATTATATAAAATTCACATAAATGTGATAAATTTTTCAAAATAACCATAGCATATTTTATCCAGAAAAGTTCTTATCGCATCTCCTGTTTCATTCGGTTGCTCATTAAGAAACCCAGTACAGTTTATTTTACATCTGTTGTTTTTTTGGTTCCTTCTATATCCATTCATTTACTAAAACCAAAAAATTTCGTGTCAGCATATACATAAAATCATCATATACTATCTTATGTGGAGGTTAAACACTAATATATAAATATTCATGTTATCTTTAACACATTTGATTTATCTAAACTATCTTGGAATCATTATAATATGATAACCAGTATGGTTATGTCACTTATGCTTAAATAACACCCTAGCCACTAAAGTTATCTAAACAGACCTCTAATACCAACTGTAAGGCCCCATCCTTAAACATTACATAATATTAAATTAAGTAAATAATTCACATTCAGGATCTTTTCATTTTTAGAGCTTTATAGAATTAGGTCATAACATATATATAAAAACCTGAATAATACATGTTGACACTTTTAATCATTATCCATTTTAATCATAAAGTTAATTTTCCGAATAAAAAACATGTACATTTTAGTGATTTAGACATCATCATTTTTACCTGATCTGATCCTTGACCATATTCCACTTTAATTCCTCTGGAAAAAATTTCAAAATCATGGGATGAACATAAAAACCTCTCGAAGGGATATAAAAGAAGGAAAGAAAAAATTATTCCAATAATACATACAAATCGATGAAATCATACCTCTCAATCTTAAAACATATTCACTTTAACATTCATCCCAAAAACATAAGATCTATTAATAAAACATTGAAATATTAAATCATAAAGGTATATTGTTGTATCCATATCAAACATACATTTTACCTTTCAAAGCTTTGTTTGGAGTTACATTTGTTATACCCATCACAACATATTCCCAAATTATCATAGTAGAAACATTACTATGACAACCCTGCTTTTTATTACAACTTAAACATGCTTTATTACATAAAAATTCACGTGATACAACAAAGAAGATCGAGAGGTTTAGTGTCTTTGGGGCTTAGGATCATTACATAAAAACTTTAAACTTGAAATACAACATCCTTATTGAAAACATACTTTACATGACCACTACATTCCTTCGTACTTAGCATTGCATGGGATAACCTGAGGACATGCATAAGAAAAGGGTGAGCTATAAAGCCCAGTAAGGGAGTACATAATGAATAACATGAGGAGTACAATACATGTTAGGAAATAGGAATATCAATAGAGCACAAGAGAGACATGAACATAAAGTCATGATAGAGCATGATAATCATAACATGGAAATGTGGCAACAACACTTAACATTGAATTAGCATGAGCCAAGGCTCATTGCACATGGAGCATGAGTAAACCCTCATTGCACTTGAAGCACGAGTAAACCCTCATTTCACTTGAATTAGCATGAGTCAACACTCATTGCACATGACGTATCATGATACTATACTTTATCCAATGCATTGGAGCGCTATAAAGGGCGCACCCTTCTTAAACATTTCATTTCATGCATAAGTGTGCCACATGGATCATAAAACATGGATTCATAAAACATAATCATTTCTTCCACGATAAAGGAATGTGAAATTAATTCATGAAACTTTATAATAAATATGTAAATGTGCATAAAGGTGAATACCCTTGATGGAGAAATGGGCATGGTATTCACTACACAAAGACATTGGCTTAGAAAATCGGTGCGATTTCGGCAACGTAACGGCGTGACATTAGAGTTAATAAAAAAGGTTGATGAGAGAGAAAGGGGTTCCTCATCATATTTACATGTAATGGACAGTAAGGAGATCATATATATACATGTCCCAACAATAGAAAAGGAATTTAGATTCATGATACAAAAGTATTGCTTGAATGTAAAATAAGAGAGAGAAGTTCCTTTCGGAATTTCGGCATAGTAACGGGTGTACATGGGAGGCATTTAATGAGAGAGAATGGGTTCTCCCATAATTCAAAAAATAAGAGGGCAGTATGGGGGAGGTGATAAACCATAACCCAACATTCATAATTGAAATAAAAAGGGAAATACAACTTAAAGAAAATTGACAAAAAAATGAGAAAGGAAGAAAACCCCTTACCTGGAAGTGTGCTTCCAAAGCCTAGAGAGAGGCTTGTGAGAGGCTTCTTGGGAGCTTGGGGCACCTTGGGAGGATTCTAGAGAGAGTAGGTCAGAGGTTGGACGAACTTCAAGGGCTTTGAGTGAGGAGGAAGTGGGAGCTTGGGTGGGTTTATATAGGAAAGGTGAGAGAATTCTTTATTATTTAGGTTTGGGACCCCTTATATTAAAATAATCAAACCACAAACCATCCCATGGTATTTGCCCATGGTTTATGGAAAAGGAAAGAGGAAAACAATATTTTACAAGGCCAAGGTCCGAACTTATTAAAAAATTAGGGTTGCTTATGTGGAGGTGAGTCACACCCCCATGGAAATTAATTTAAAAAGGCAAAGTGTTGAATAAGTCTTGAGGGCTCCATTAATGCTTTGAAAAGTGAGTCAAACAAACCCAAAACCTCATTATTTTAGTGATAAAACACATATTGGCCGAACATAAGGATTATGGTATTTTATTACATCACCATTGGGTCATTATGATGTCATAAAACACATTATATATTTAAATGGTATTTAATTTTTACCCAAAAATTTGACTGTCTCAGAAAATTATGAAAAATTCACCGTTGGATAATTTCGACGTCCTGATTCCAAAAATAATATTTATTTTATCTAAATAATTTTCTAAATATGTGAATTTTCACTTTTAAAATAAAAACCTACATTTATAAAAAATTCACGGGTTTTGACAGAAATGGCTTTCAAACCTTAATAAAAAATTTAATTGCATTCATAAAATTATAAGATCATTTATATTTAATAAAAATTAATTTAATATTAATAATAATATTTTATTAAAATATTATTTAATTCAAAAATCCTTTAATTTAATAAAATATAATTCTTAATTAAATAATAACTAAAAACATCATTTGTACTTTAAAAACTAATTACAATGCATCAAAAATGACAAGAAATTATATTTATTATTATATACAAAAAATAATGTACATGAACATGCTGCTACTTATTTGTTACATAACCCCTTAAAATAGCCGCATAAGACCTAAGGGTAAGGTGTGCGATGGTGACAGACTCTTGGGGTTGCTCGGATAACATCGCTCGAGTGGTGATCTCTATCAACTTCCATTTTTGCCGTAGATGATCACGTTCGAGCTTGACTTGATGAAGCTCAGCTTGGGATTGGTCAAGGGCAAAGCCCAAAGACGCCACCTCCTTTCCGAGCTCCGACAAATGGGCTTCGTAAGGGGCAATTCTACTGGATGAGGCCATCGCTTCCTTTGTCTGAGTAGAAAATTGGTTCGTTAAAGCCTTATATTTAAACAACCCAGATGATCACTGTTCAATGGCTATAAAAGTAACGGTCACAAATCTTAGCGTAAAACTTAAAGAAGTTGACATCTTATAAAAACATTTTTCATAAAGAAACATTTAACTGGATCAAGAGGGATTAATGAAATTTTGGGTCGTTACAACATTCCCCCCTTAAGAAATTTCGCCCTCGAAATTTTCCTTTTCCCACAATAAAACAAATGTGGGTAACTTAGCTTCATCATATCCTCCGACTCCCAAGTTGCTTCTTCAAACTTGTGGTTTCTCCACAACACCTTGACGAGGGGCATTGTCTTATTTCGTAGAACTTTTTCTCTACGATCCAAGATCTTCACTGGTTTCTCCTCATAAGAATGATCGTCTTATAATTGTACCACCTCAGAAGAGAGTACATGTGAAGGGTCTGGTATGTACTTCCTTAAGAGGGATACATGGAAGACATCATGCACCTTGGCCATAGTAGGTGGAAGTGCTAGTCGATAGGCCACAGCCCCAACACGATCAAGAATCTCGAAGGGGCCGATGTACCTTGGACTTAACTTCCCTTTCTTTCCAAACCTCATGACCTTCTTCCACGGAGATATGCGTAAAAACACCATGTCTCCGACTTTAAACTCAAGGTCTCGTCGATGATTATCTGCATAACTCTTCTGTCGACTTTGGGCTGCCTTGATATGCTGCTGAATGGTTTTCACCTTCTCCACCATTTCTTCGACCATTTCTGGTCCAAGTAGCTTACGTTCACCGACCTCATCCCAACATGCCGGTGTTCTACACCTTTTCCCATATAGGGCTTCATATGGTACCATTTGGATGCTTGAGTGGAAACTATTATTATAAGAGAACTCAACTAGAGGAAGATGTTGATCCCATCCTCCTTTAAAGTCCATTGAGCACGCTCTCAACATATCCTCAAGTGTTTGGATAGTCCGCTCGGATTGGCCATCAGTTTGAAGATGATAGGCCGTACTGAAGTTTAGTTCAGTATTCAGAGCATGTTGAAGACTCTTCCAAAACTTAGAGGTAAATCTTGGATCTTGGTCCGACACAATAGATAGTGGTACTCCATGAAACCGTACCACTTCCCTGATATATATCCATGCCAGTTGATCCAAAGAGAAATCCTCTCGAATAGCAATGAAGTGTGCAGTCTTTGTAAGACGATCCACAATAACCCAGATTGCATTGTTGCTTTTGGATGTCCTTGGAAGTCCAGTGACGAAGTCCATGGTGATGTTCTCCCATTTCCATTCTGGTATGGGCAATGGTTGCATCATCCCCTTAGACTCTTGCCTTTCTGCCTTCACTTGCTGACACACCATGCACTTTGATGTATATTCGGCGATCTCTTTCTTCATATTATCCAACCAAAAGTTTTCTCAGAGATCTCGATACATCTTTGTGCTCCCTGGGTGAATAGAGAAATTTGAACTATGTGCATCATCCAAAAGTTCATTCTTCAGCTCCGAACTTGATGGGACACATAGTCTTTTCCCAAACCGCACAATTCCTTCTTCATTAACATTAAACTCTGAGGATTTTCCCTTTTTGATAGCTTCCACTTTTTCTTGGATTCTCGCATCATCCTTTTGAGCATCCTTTAACCTTTCCAAAAGAGATGGTTGAGCAATCATTTGTGAAAGGATTGATGTTGTTCCCTTCTTTATGATTCCCACGTCCATCTTCATCAGGTCTAAGAAGATTGGATCCTTCTCAATTCTCATCATTGATAGAATTGATGGATCCTTTCTACTTAGGGCATCCTCCACCTTGTTCGCCTTCCCAGGGTGGTAATGTATTGAACAATCATAATCCTTTATGAGCTCTATCCATCTCCTCTGGCGCATATTAAGCTCTTTCTGTGTGAATATATATTTAAGACTCTTGTGGTCAGAATATATCTCACATTCCTCTCCATAGAGATAATGCCGCCAGATTTTCAAGGAAAAGATCACCGCCGCCAACTCCAGATCATGCGTTGGATAGTTTCGCTCATGGATTTTCAACTGTCTTGAGGCATAGGATATCACTTTATCATTCTGCATCAGCACACATCCTAAGCCCTTTTTCGAAGCATCACTGAATACCACAAAAAGCTCCCCACTTGTGGGTAAAGTGAGCACAGGTGCAGTGATAAGCCTCCTTTTCAACTCCTTGAAGCTTTCTTCGCATTCATCACTCCAAGAAAACTTTACTCCATTTCGAGTTATCTTGGTAAGAGGGTTGGACAATCGTGAGAAGTTTCTCACAAATCGTCGATAATATCCAGCTAACCCCAAGAAGCTACGGATATCAGTTACCGATGTTGGCCTTGGCCATCCCTCAATTGCATCTGTTTTGGAGGGGTCCACAGATATCCCATTGCTTGTGATGATATAGACCAAGAATGAGACCTCCTTCAACCAGAACTCACACTTGCTGTACTTGGCATAGTGCTTCTCCTTGCGCAAAGTCTCCAGTACAGTTCTTAAATTCTCCTCATGGTCCTCCTTGGTTTTGGAGTATATTAGAATATCATCTATAAAGACTACCACAAATTTATCTAGGTAATCTCTAAAGACTCTATTCATCAAGTCCATGAATATTGATGGAGCATTGGTGAGTCCAAAAGGCATTACTATGAATTCATAGTGCCCGTACCTTGTACGAAAAGCAGTCTTGGGGATATCTTCCTTCTTCACCCTTACTTGATAATATCCCGACCGCAAGTCGACCTTGGAGAAGTATTGTGCTCCACGCAGCTGATCAAACAAGTCATCGATTCTTGGGAGAGGATACTTGTTCTTTATCGTGATTTTGTTATGTTCACGATAATCGATGCAAAGCCGCATTGACCCATCCTTCTTCTTGACGAAGAGGACTGGTGCACCCCATGGTGATGCACTTGGGCGTATAAACCCTTTATCCAGATTCTCCTGTAGTTGTTTCTTCAGTTCTTCAAGCTCAACCACAGCCATCCTATATGGAGTCTTGGATATTGGTAGCGCCCCAGGTATAAGTTCAATTGAGAACTCAACATCTCTTCTTGGAGGAAGACCAGGAAGTTCCTCGGGAAATACTTCAGCGAATTCCCTCACAATAGGCATTTCTTCAAGGATGGTTTCTTCCTTGGACTCAATCATCTGAGCCAGATATGCATGCTCATAAGGCAGTAATATCCATGCTTGAGATGATGGAGCTAAAGGAGATTCATCTTCCTCCTGACACTTGTAAAGAATCAGGGGTCGATTCTCCATATGGAGTGTGATTTCCCTCTCCCGACAATTTATGTTGGCTCTATATAAGGAAAGCCAATCCATGCCAAGAATTGCATCAAATTCCACCAAAGGGAGTATGATGAGGTTCTCCGGGAAATTCAATCCACAGATTATAACAGGGGAGGACTTATACTCATGGGATGCAATGATTTCCCCATTTGCCGTACTCACCGACATCTTTACTTCCATGATTTGTGGTGGTGCAGGGATTGTTCTACTAAACTTTTGAGATATAAAAGAATGCGTAGAACCTGAATCAAAAAGTACGTTCGCTATTATTGAATGAATAACTAGCGTACCTGTCACCACTTCGTTGTCGGGGTTCATTTCGGCAGAAGTGATGACAAAAGCTCTTCCTTGCTGTCTTGGAGGTTGTTGATTGCCTCCGATAACCCTTGGATTAGGGTACTGATTCGCAAAATGACCCAGTTCATTGCATTTGAAGCATTGAACAACGCGTTGAGGTTCGAACGGAGCGTTCCTCCCCTCCGTCGCAGCCGCGGGTCCTTCTTGCTGACAGTTAACAGCTAGGTGCCCTTCTCTTCCATACTTGAAGAATTTTCTTGTCCCCCTAAGGCAATTTCCAGGGTGCTTTTTTCCACACTTTTGGAAAGTGGGGTGCTGGAATTTCTTAGCGCCGTTGGATTTATCCATCAGACCACCAGCATTGAAGTCCACCTTCCGCTTCTTGTCCTCATGATACCCCTGTGATTCTCCGATCTCCATTTCATCCTTGAGGGCACATCGGACAATTTCCTCATAGCTGTCGAAGTCACGGATCGCTAATGCTTTCCGCAAGCTAGGCTTCAGCCCACCAAAGAAGCGGTCAACCTTGCATTCGGGGGTAACGACAAAGACGGAAGCGTATCGTGCAAGCCTTGTGAAGTTTGCCTCGTACGCTCCCACAGATTCCTCATCTTTCTGCTTGAGGGAAAGGAAGTCCCTTTCCATCTTAAGACGGAGGGTGCGTGGAAAATATTTATCAAAAAACATCTTCCGGAATACCTTCCATTCCAAAGCCTCGATCTCCTCCTCAGGCTTCATATTTTTGATCAATGTCCACCATTGATCAGCTTCACCCTCCATACGATAAGCCGCCAGGAGAACCTTCTCTTTTTCAGAGCATTGGAGGATGGAGAATATCTTTTCAATGGAGTTGATCCATTGTTCAGCAATCGTGGGATCAGATGATCCACTAAAAGTAGGAGGCCTTTGTCTCATGAAGCTTTCAATAGCGACTTGTTCTTTCTTAGGGGGGGGGGTTGAACGTTCCTCTTGACCAGTGTTTCTATTCAAAACTTGAGTTAGCTGAGAGAGAAGCATGACAATGTTCGCGATTCCCGATCCTATTGGATTGGGCATCTCATAAGTACAATCATCACACTGATCTTCACAACGGTTGTTAGCCCGAGTTCTCCTATTACCGGCCATTGGCTGGAATAAAAGGAAAGTTAGGGGTAACACATAAAGGGTAATCCAAAGACAAAAGTTGATGACTTATAAATAAACATTAATCTCTTCAACTCATGAGTCTATAGGATTCAATCCAGGCTTTTCATGATCTTCCTTCTAACATATATTCTTAGGGGCATTTTTCCCTTAATAAGGGTTCATACTAAGATTGTGAATTTATCAAAACATATCCCCCGGGAGTGTCGTAACCAAGAGTGCGGCAAGGCCCGTTGTCATGCACCAGTTCCCGTTCGAGTCTAGCTCAAAGTGGTGTTTTCGGGTTTTACCCCTAGGATACATCTGTGCCAGAGCCGCCTCTACCTGCTCGTATCCAGACAGGGATGTATTTGTTTAATAAAACACTTAATTAGTATTTACCAAAACTTAGGGATGTTTTTATTATTCTTAGTCTTGTATCTAAGGCTTTACTAGGGTTTCCTAATCCCAAAAATAACTAAACCTATCCTCTGATACCAACTATGACAACCCTGCTTTTTATTACAACTTAAACATGCTTTATTACATAAAACTTCACTTGATACAACAAAGAAGATCGAGAGGTTTAGAGTCTTTGGGGATTAGGATCGTTACATAAAAACTTTAAAATTGAAATACAACATCCTTATTGAAAACATACTTTACATGACCACTACATTCCTTCGTACTTAGCATTGCATGGGATAACCTGAGGACATGCATAAGAAAAGGGTGAGCTATAAAGCCCAGTAAGGGAGTACATAATGAATAACATGAGGAGTACAATACATGTTAGGAAATAGGCATATCAATAGAGCATAAGAGAGACATGAACATAAAGGCATGATAGAGCATGATAATCATAACATGGAAATGTGGCAACAACACTTAACATTGAATTAGCATGAGCCAAGGCTCATTGCACATGGAGCATGAGTAAACCCTCATTGCACTTGAAGCACGAGTAAACCCTCGTTGCACTTGAATTAGCATGAGTCAACACTCATTGCACATGACGTATCATGATACTATACTTTACCCAATGCATTGGAGCGCTATAAAGGGCGCACCCTTCTTAAACATTTCATTTCATGCATAAGTGTGCCACATGGATCATAAAACATGGATTCATAAAACATAATCATTTCTTCCACGATAAAGGAATGTGGAATTCATACATGAAACTTTATAATCAATATGTAAATGTGCATAAAGGTGAATACCCTTGATGGAGAAATGGGCATGGTATTCACTACACAAAGACATTGGCTTAGAAAATCGGTGCGATTTCGGCAACGTAACGGCGTGACATAAGAGTTCATAAAAAAGGTTGATGAGAGAGAAAGGGGTTCCTCATCATATTTACATGTAATGAACAGTAAGTAGATCATATATATACATGTCCCAATAATATAAAAGGAATTTAGATTCATGATACAAAAGTATTGCTTGAATGTAAAAGAAGAGAGAGAAGTTCCTTTCGGAATTTCGGCATAGTAACGGGTGTACATGGGAGGCATTTAATGAGAGAGAATGGGTTCTCCCATAATTCAAACAATAAGAGGGCAGTATGGGGGAGGTGAGAAACCATACCCCAACATTCATAATTGAAATAAAAAGGGAAATACAACTTAAAGAAAATTGACAAAAAAATGAGAAAGGAAGAAAACCCCTTACTTGGAAGTGTGCTTCCAAAGCCTAGAGAGAGGCTTGTGAGAGGCTTCTTGGGAGCTTGGGGCACCTTGGGAGGATTCTAGAGAGAGTAGGGCAGAGGTTGGACGAACTTCAAGGGCTTTGAGTGAGGAGGAAGTGGGAGCTTGGGTGGGTTTATATAGGAAAGGTGAGAGAATTCTTTATTATTTAGGTTTGGGACCCCTTATATTAAAATAATCCAAACCACAAACCAACCCATGGTATTTGTCCATGGTTTCTGGAAAAGGAAAGAGGAAAACAATATTTTACAAGACCAATGTCCGAACTTATTAAAAAATTAGGGTTGCTTATGTGGAGGTGAGTCACACCCCCATGGAAATTAATTTAAAAAGGCAAAGTGTTGAATAAGTCTTGTGGGCTCCATTATTGCTTTGAAAAGTGAGTCAAACAAACCCAAAACCTCATTATTTTAGTGATAAAACACATATTGGCCGAACATAAGGATTATGGTATTTTATTACATCACCATTGGGTCATTATGATGTCATAAAACACATTATATATTTAAATGGTATTTAATTTTTACCCAAAAATTTGACTGTCTCAGAAAATTATGAAAAATTCACCGTTGGATAATTTCGACGTCCTGATTCCAAAAATAATATTTATTTTATCTAAATAATTTTCTAAATATGTGAATTTTTACTTTTAAAATAAAAACCGACATTTATAAAAAATTCACGGGTTTTGACAGAAATGGCTTTCAAACCTTAATAAAAAATTTAATTGCATTCATAAAATTATAAGATCATTTATATTTAATAAAAATTAATTTAATATTAATAATAATATTTTATTAAAATATTATTTAATTCAAAAATCCTTTAATTTACTAAAATATAATTCTTAATTAAATAATAACTAAAAACATCATTTGTACTTTAAAAACTAATTACAATGCATCAAAAATGACTAGAAATTATATTTATTATTATATACAAAAAATAATGTACATGAACATGGTGATACATATTTTTTACATAACCCCTTAAAATAGCCGCATAAGACCTAAGGGTAAGGTGTGCGATGGTGACAGACTCTTGGGGTTGCTCGGATAACATCGCTCGAGTGGTGATCTCTATCAACTTCCATTTTTCCCGTAGACGATCACGTTCGAGCTTGACTTGATGAAGCTCAGCTTGGGCTTGGTCAAGGGCAAAGCCCAAAGACGCCACCTCCTTTCCGAGCTCCGACAAATGGGCTTTGTAAGGGGCAATTCTACTGGATGAGGCCATCGCTTCCTTTGTCTGAGTAGAAAATTGGTTCGTTAAAGCCTTATATTTAAACTACCCAGATGATAACTGTTCAACGGCTATAAAAGTAACGGTCACAAATCTTAGCGTAAAACTTAAAGAAGTTGACATCTTATAAAAACATTTTTCATAAAGAAACATTTAACTGGATCAAGAGGGATTAATGAAATTTTGGGTCGTTACAATTACCATTTACCTTTTTCAAATTACCCAATGCATTGGATAGTTATCTCGGTATCACCCTCCTTAGGATTATCTCCAAACCACCTATTTTCGTAAATAATGACCTAAAACTATAAAATATTCATTACAAATATAATAAGAATAAATGAATGAAAACATTTTCACATTGTAATCATAATATATCATTTCATGATATTGACAAAATCAATGCTTTATCAAACCATTTTCAAAACCATTTAAAACATTTAATGAAGAGGTTTTCGAATCAAAATGACCCTTACCACATTCAAATTTTTAAAGGAATTAACATTTTAAGATATTAATGTCCATAAAAATAAATCCTTACAACCGTTTTTATAATATGGTCATTAATGATTAATATTTATATGAATAAATCTTTAAAAAAATAAGAAATATTATTTAGTTAAATATTCCCATACCACATGAGAAAATACACGAATAAAAATAATTATAGAATAAAATTAAACAAAGATTATAATATCATTATAATAATTATATTCATGATATATTATGTAAAATGGAAGTATATACACCCTATAAATGTATTTTTGTGTATCAAAAAATATAAGTCTCAATGGAATTTAAATTGAGATAAAGTCCCTTACAAAGATCGTATCATTAGATTAATGATAAAACAATAACATTATTATGTGTGAAAAATAATAATACTCCCAATATAAATGGATATTATGTTTAAAAAAACCATTCATCATTCACACATATTAAGAGTGCGACATAATCAATAATTATAAGTTTATCCCAAAGAATTGAAATTGGGTTAAGAAGTCCTCTTACAGAAATTCGACAACCTAATGACATCACATTAAAATTCAGAAATTATGTTGATGAGAGAAAAAATATTCTATCATCACATGGACATAAAATTTATAGTAATAAGTATATAGAAGAATATTTACCAACATAAGAAAATGGAAATTAAAAAACAAGAAATAAAATAATTATTTGACAAAAATAATATAGTGAATAGTTCCCTTACTGATTTTGTAACTTATAAAACATACACCCCATGAAGGAATGATCATATAAAAATATTTCCATACCCATAAATTAAATTATATCACACAATTAATAAAATAATTTGCAGTAAATTAACAACACAAATAGAAATATTGAAAAATATTACATGAATCTCATGGCAATAAAAAATGAGATGAAAACCCCTTACATCATTTCTGACATGTCTCGTTGGTTATTAAATATCAAGAATAATAAACTGAGGTCAAATAATTCTTCCTTCCGAACCGTTTTTATTATTATTACTTTTTTAACACTTATTACCTTTCTATATCAATTAGTGAATTATTTGAGTTCATATTGGTTATTTTGTCGATGTTCAGAACTAGAGTCAAAAATGACCTTGTTATAATTACTAATTGTCCATGTGGTCTAAATTACAATATCTCCAAAATTATATTAATGTCATAGATTACATAAATATTATAATTATCCATTATATATATAATTATAATATTCATATCATTTGGATATATGAAAATGAAATGCATCGTTCATGGAGATGGTAAGTCGTTTGTACGCATGAACACTGCCTTCATTTCATTTTGTCATATTTAAAGGAATGAAAACCAAATGATAAAGAGGTATATTATTATTCAAGTATAATATCATAGTTTATATATGTTACATAATTTCATAAACACCATCATTTATATGTTTCATGTATGGTATCAACAAGTCATATTACTTTGTGGGGGCGGTAGTCCGTAGTTCCTCAAATGAAATTATAGTATTTATACAACATAAAAACAATTAAAATATGTTCTAAAATAGATTTATAGAACCATAGTGATAAATTAAATATAATAAATATCAAATATAATTATAGTTCCATCATAATATCCACCATGTGAGGTGGTCTGGGAAAATCAAACAAATCATCATTTTGTGAGGGAGCTATACGTCGTACACAGAAAAAGTATGCTTGTATCCATTAGACGGAGGTGTGTGTATGTGTAGTTCAAATAATTCTCAGAACAAATACCAAGTATATTGAATATATTAGTTTTTTTATATAAACGAATAATAATAAATCATAAAGAGTGGATAAGAGAAAATAATGGAAATAAAAGTGAGATAAGATGTTACCTCAAATTGGCTAACTTCTTTTGATTTTAGCAAAGGGATCTTTTGAATTTCGTTATACCAAGGGGAAGACTTCTAAGAGGAAGAGATTGATTTTGTGAGATTAATTTTTTATGGGATGGGTGAGTGAAGGGGCATGACTTTTGTGAGTAATGGGTTAGAGGTGGAGTCTTTTTATAAGAGGAAGGCATGGCTCTTTAAGAATATTTGAATGCATTATTTTACAATAAAATTATTTTCGATTTCAAAAGGTCTAAAACTCCTTAAATTATAATATATGATGAACATAATTTGAAATTAAATCATCCAATATTATTTTTATAGGTTTTTGATACATTTTAATCAATTTTTTTTATTTATTCCTTTGTTAACAAATTTAGCTTTTAGCATGTCTTCTAGTACATTCATAATAAATGGTTAATATATTTACTATAAAATGAAAAGCAATAAAAAATGGTTCATTAATGAGATTTTAAACATCATATATTTCATTTGGCCAAATATTATTTTTTTGGACTATTTATTCATTTAATAAAATATTAATCAATTTAAAATCTCATTTACGTCAGTATTTTTAATAATAATATTGTGACTTTTTAAAAACAATAATAAATTGAAAAATGCGAAAAAAAATTAATTCAATGATAAAAAGTCATTATATTCCATAAAATTATTGTACGACATAAAAAGTTACAAAATAAATTTATTTTAATATTTATTATATCATATTTAAAAATATTTATTAATGAGGTAATCATTTCATCGTCATTGTGTCAGAAATATATTTATTTATATGATCTCTAAAAATTATTAATAAAATACCATGATGTTGTACATTTTTTTGATTTATATTTTCTGATTATAGTCAATGATATCTATTATATAAATCCACATTGAAATTCAATTAGAAAAATAATATATATTTATGGTATTTTGTATTTTTACTTTTAATAAAAAGTTATTAATGTAATTATCTGGCCCAAGTGGTAACCAAAGGAAAAATGTTCTACCCAAGGATTTTATTGGTTGGCCATGACTGATCCAATATTTTTAGGAGTAATGTTAAGGTTATTTTATATTATTATAATATTATTTTTTTCTTAGAATTACACAATTTATCTTCAACTATAACTAATAAAAATCAAAAGTTAATATTCCCCAAAAAAGATTTTCTTCTTATTGAATCACATTTTACATATTGATTCCATCCATGTATGTCAAATTTTTAAAATTTAATTCATAGAAGCTATAAAATTTTATTTAAATGAAAAATTTGCTTTTTTAACTACTATGAAATGTTTTCAATATTAATTACAAATAGAAAATTTTCAGAAAAATACCAAAAATTAACCGAATGATAATTTTGATATTCTCAATTAAAAAATGATGTCTATTCGACCAAATTAAAAAAATAAAATATTTATTAATTAATTTAAAATAAATTTATGTTGTCCAATCTAGTAATAGTGTTTTTAAGAAGTAAAAACTACAAAAATATTGGCATGCGTTAATGTCCAATTTGAAGGTGAAATTACATCAAATTACCAAAATTGGATTAAATGGTTGAAATATAATCCAATTACACATTAAAGTCATTTATTATAATAATCTAAAAATATAAATAATTCAGATGAAATGATTTTTTGGTTCTAAAATGGATTATTTATCACTATATATTAAAAATTGAACTTTAACATAAATTAGACAAATATTTACCAAATGTAAATTTTGATATCCTACTTCTAATGAAGAAGTATATTTTGTCAAAATCTGTATTTAAAAATGAAAATATTAATATTTAAATGGGGTTCTCCGTCAAAAGGTTATAAAAATACCTTTTAAAAAACATTACAGTATTTATGCTTAAAATTGTATTCATTCTCACTTTAATCCTCTAAATTTAACTGGGTAAATGTAAAAGCATTTAACAAACATGTTAATAATAATATTGTAAGTTTTTTTGATTCCCTATAATAAAATGACTAGGCATTAACTAAAATTTAAAATAATATTATTTTATTATTATTTGGTATGACTCAACCTTGTGTGCATCGTGAGATTTCGAAGAAACATGTTGTTGCATGTCAGTTATGCCATCAAGCATAGAATCCCTTTTAAAGTACTATTATTATTTCATTTAAAAATACTAATAAATATGAGGATATAATATCCTTTATTTACCTAGGATGTTTCAACAATTATCCATGACAACCTCTTCACTATCAATAATTATGTTAATATTCTTAGGAAATTCCAAAAAAAAATTTAACATTACATTGACGTTAAATTCTTGATTGTTAACTTATACACTGAGTTTTGATTTTATATTCAATATTTTTTGAATTTTTTCTTTCTATGATAGAATCATTTATTTATTTAAAACACTTTATTCTTTAATGTGTTTTTTTATTTCTAAATGGATCCATAGAAGGTTAATTTTTTTGAAATTAGGGTGTTAGGAAACGGTTTCCTCAAAAAACTAGTATATATTGTATTAATGAGGATTAAATGAAGTGGTACACAACTAATATCGTCAATTAATGTAATTATATGGTGATTTAATTGCAATGGTTCCATTGAAACTCTGATCATGTACTCTGTATAGATGAATGTATTATGTCTTGTTAAGGGGATATAAGAATATTAAAATGATTAAGAGAATATTCAAATCTTATGAGGAGATCGAAGGGAAAATAAGAATCCATTAATAGTGTCATATTTACAATATAAATAACAACACATAAACTATGAAACCCATTAATCTAAGTTATCATGGTATACAAGAGTGTACATTAGTATTTATATACATGATAATTCCATTATTTTAGTTGAGTTATATGGGTAATCATTTCATAGATATTTTTTCCATCAAAAATAAATATTGATAAATGGAATGTAATATATTAATTGATTAATGAAAGAATTTTAT
Source organism: Viscum album (assembly GCA_963277665.1). Lineage (NCBI taxonomy): Eukaryota > Viridiplantae > Streptophyta > Magnoliopsida > Santalales > Viscaceae > Viscum > Viscum album. Next base: position 539,463,963 of record OY728157.1, read on the forward strand.
CTTCAAAATATGTGATTTTATCCATTTTTTCCTAAAATATTTTATTATATAACTGCCTTTCTTATTTTAATATAAGATTGGATACTAATATAAAAAAAATTTGGAGTGCTTTTATTTCAGAGCATAATCTTACGTCTATTTATTTGAATTAATGTAATTGGTCAATTTAATTTAATGTTATTTTGTAAAAATTTAATGGAAAAGTATAATAAGTTTCTTTAGGTTCACATCATGTGGAATTAAGTATATAAAAAATATATCATTTTTTACTCTTTTAATGTCATGATACTTAATAGGCATAAAATTGAGAAGATTTAAAATATCGAATCTTCAATCAATCTAGCTCAAAATGTAGAATATTCAATAATAATTATTCATTATAGATATTGACATTAAGGTATTCTAATATCATGCTTTGGATTGAAAATCTGATTGGATTCTATACAATTTGATCAGGTAGACAATATCAATTATACATTTAATCTTCATATCAATATATTGTATTCCATAGTGGTTCAAATTAATTATTTTCCATGTAATATTAAATATGTTATTTTATGTATGTTCAAAAAGTCAACTATGGAAACCAACATCTGTGTGGCTGTGAAGAATAGTATTTTTAATATAAAGACTAATTATCTATTTACTATTGAAAGAAATATCTAGATTTGGGATTGGTAAAAAATTATCAAAATACATGAATCATTTCATATATATATTTTCCTATATGAATTCATTATTCATATAATAATTTCAATTGGCCGAAAGACGAAACTACATGGTATTAAATCCATCATATTTATTTTATTTCTCTATTAATAAAGTAGTGATCAGAAATAAAAAATATATATATATATATTGAATTAAAAAAATATATGTTCACTTATGATTTATTTGATGTCAAGATATTATAGGCTAGATAATTGGATGAATTAATGAAAATCAAAAATTTAGTTATTTTCAAGAGTAAATATTGTTTTTACTCAATGTTTTAGATGATGAGTCATGATCATATATATGAAGATATAGATGAATATTAATACATTATATTAAATCTACATCATTCACGGATGAACTACTATTTTTAACCAATGTATCAGAGATGCAGAATATACAAACCATTGATGGATTGAAAAAAATATTATATTATTCCATATTATAAGATATTGGTAATAACATCAAAATTTAAAAAATTAAGTGTAACCATTAACATTTCTCAGAATCCACCAATACTAGGATGGGTGTAGATCAAAACAGATATTGATTCAAAGGGGCACCCAAGGGCGTATGGTTATAAAGTTATATTTGAGAATAATTATGGAGATATGTTTATATTCATTTATGATTACAATGGAAACTCATATTCATGAGATTCCTAGATCCTTAGAATTTTATTGGTTTTAAAAATTTATTTAAGATTTAAATTTAGGAACTTATGGATGGATGGTGTATCTACTTGTGTTCTTTGTGAATATAAGTGAATGTATACCTATCATTTAAGAAGTTTCCCTCAACAATGAGATAAATTATTAAATTAATTTTACTCATCTAGCCCTGTTATCACACACATAATGAAGGTGACTAAAATTTTATTTATGTATCATTCAAATAAAGAAATGGGTTATAATTTATAAGTTTTCATGGATGAATTTTCATGGGATATACATTTTATTGTGTAAAGGGGAAAATGTAAAAATCCAGTCATCAAAATTTTTTAGTTCATATTATTTTTATTTATTCATTTTTGTAATTTTTTCATTGAATACCTATTTCTTATTTTAATTGTTATTAATGTTGTTTTCATTATTTTTTTATTGTTTTTGTGGTCCATGATGGTTCTCTGTATCAGGGTTGTCTGGGTTTAACCCCTAATGGATACCAATTTAGATATATTATTTTATGTAACTATAAATGATATTAAAGAGGAACATTTATTATACTATATTTTGTTACTATAATATGTACTAAACTAAATGGAGTATTATGTCACACTTTTCAACTATGGGTTCATTGGTCTATGTAATGGTGCTTCAAGACACTAGTCCTTTAGGTTATAAAAATTGTAAATGCCAGAGTGGGTTCATTAAAACCGTTCAAGGGAAGGATGACTCTTTAACTACTATATTTCCTTCGATGGGTGCCTATGTTTTATGTTTCTAATCACATGTATATAAATATTTTGTGTGTGTAGAATTTTTTGTTGTTTTTATTGATATATAGGTTTTGTAATTGAATATTTAGTAAAATTGGACATTAGGGTTATTCGGGGGTTAGGGAAAATTCCATGGGAACATGATCTAAACATAATGTTTGGGGGAGAACATACTATTTTTTCAACGCAATATGAATCTATAGTAAATCCTTCATAAGATTATTAATATTTTCTATAAAGGATATTTGAATAATATTTCATACATAGATGTAATTTCACTTATTTTATGGATGGTTTTATACATCATATTATCATGTGAGGTAATGGTGTGCATATTAGTTCCGACATATTTGTGATTTAAAATAGTATCACAAATGTTATATTATTGTTTATATTTTTAATGGTTATACCTGAAGGTAGTAATCTCTCGAAGGTAAATTCTGATATTTGTAGGTTAATGATTATATACTGTATTATGGAGTATATGTTTATTATGATGTGGGATAATATAATATTGTATTAACCTATATTGAATTTATTAGGAATGTTTTAATAATTTATTCAAATATCAATAAATATAGGTATACTCTATATAAAAGAATGATATTATCACTTCAATCATTTCATTATCCATAACAGTCAAATTCAATCATTTCTTGACTCATTTTTTGGAATTGATATTTATATCACCAAATGAAGTTGTATAACATCACATAAGCTATTTGTGTCCCCATTGAGAACAATATAGATAATAATAATAAAAGGATTATATATTTTTCGAGGTTTTATATAGAAGATGATTTGAATTGGACATTTATTGAGATGGTGGTTATCTCCAATGATGTTGATGTTATTTGTATAAAGATAATATGTGATGACATTCTAATTTTATTCTATAACATCCTTTTAATTAGTCATTCTAATGAGAAATTTTATGAAGATATTTTCTGTGATATTTGATCCTAAATGGGGATTAATATAGGGATGTATTTAATGAGTGTAATGATAGGGAAATATGAAGAAAGAACATCTACATTGGAAAATGATGTAGGAATCTTTTATCACACAAGGTGTTTGTAAACTTATTTATGTTTCATATTATCTTATGGTGGTATGTATGGAATTTCTGTAGGAGGAAATTGATAGAGTTAATAATGAGTTATTATACAATTCCATGTAAAATATTACAAGGATTAATAGGGGTTTTGAAACATTATGGGAAGAGATATCTATCTACTATTCAAAATATGTGTAGAAGAATTACAACTTATATATCATATCCAATAGTTTAGTATAATTTTTTATGCATGGAAATAATTAAAAAGAGGGGAATGGATACCATGATGTCGGTATTTTAGTTTTCTATTGGGAGTATGTAATCAGTATTAATATTTTTGTGAAACTAAAATATAATGATTGATATGGTTTATAATTTTTTCATTATATGACTATTTTATAAGAGTATGATTGAAATGATCAACTAAATTTGTAGGAAATTTTTTTATTTTTTCTTTTACATGGGTTGAATTGTCCTATATTTGGAGAAAAATTTGTTCACGGTTGTTGGTTCACCTCGGTGTGGATAGGATCAACATGAATCTATTGGTCATTCCAGTGTTACAAATTTACCAATACTTTTGGAGATGAAAAAAATGATATAGATCACTAGAATAAAATTTTGTTAGGCTTTTGTGTAAGATGTTGATATTATTAAAAATATCATTATAAAGGTACATTGATAAAATTGGAGAAGTCATTATTGATATTGATGGGTTATAGAATGTTTTTCATAAAAAACAAGTTATAAGAAGTATTCAAACTTCAAACCTTCTATGATTAATATATAACATGGGAATCTGATATATAATTATTATTTGAATTAAGCGTGTCATTATAGAAGTGAAATAATTTATTATGATAATTGGTGTTTCCTTGTAAATGATTTGCATTTTTGGAATTTCATTTTAATGAGGTTATATTTTCATTCATGGAGTCATTATCCATATTTATATTTTGTATTCATAATAAATAGGGAAGGGCTCTATATGTCGTTTCCTCCCTTATTTTGATTATTATTATTATAATAATTAACATATATGTATCTCTTGGTAGAGTGTGGAATCAATGGGTTCAGGTTGATTAAAATCATATTAATTAACATTTGAAATTTTTATTAGTAATCGATTTGGATTAGTAAATCTTAGGTCATGGGGAATCCCAAAGTAATACCAGGAAGCTATGTATAAAAAGAATTTCATTCACTATTGTACTAAACCAGATGTTCTATTATCAGAGGAAACCTATAGATAAGGATACACATGAGTCGTGCATCTCAGTATCCATATAAGGGAGGTTCCCTATCACAATTCCCCATGTGGTATCAATTCAATAACAAAACATTGAATATAAAATCTTAATAGAAGAATAATATTTATTATTAGTAATATACTGAATAAATTGAAGGAGATGAAACTGTAATTTAATTAGATCTTGGGTTTTCCCATGTCTCGGTTTTGTTTATAAGTCTCATATAGGTGATTTGAAACCACAAAATTCCAAAATATTTTTTTAATACATTAGATAACCCCTCATGCCAGATGAAAACATGATTGAAGGCATGATTCACTAATATTATAGAGTTATATTGGATTTTATCACCATAGTCCTTATCCTAATAGTGATAATATAATATAAAAATTTCAATGTATTGAGATTTCTTTTGAATATGATTTTATCATAGCTTTCTAAAAATTTTGAAATCTTTTTTTCTATCTGGTTTTCTGTAAGATGAAGGATAAAAAACATCAACATGAGAGGTTGGGGATCTCCATCAAATAAAATAGAGAAACACAAATGTTTTCTTCTATGAAGGGATGTGGTTCATCTTATAATACCCATTAGACCATAAACTTGTCATTGGAGTAAAATAGTGGAATCTATAAAAAATAATGAAACATTGGTGATAATGTTATTCATAAAACACATCAAATAAAAAGGTATGTAGCTATGATTTAATAGGAACTCACAATCAGCCCCGGAAGCTAAGAAAAATAAAGAGGTATAATTTATGAGCTTTTGGTGAGGATAACATCTTTCCCAGATGAATACAAACATATAGTGGATGATATAATGGTAGATAAGTAGTGGGATGAGTTTGTTAAGGAGTAAGGGAAACGAGATTCTAATTCTATACAATAAATTAATCCCATATGAGGGGATACCTCTCTATGATAGGTTTTCAATGACATAATAATGATGGAAACATATAGAATAGTAATTAGACTATAATTAAATCAAAATTATATGTTCCCTTTAATTCAAATAAATATCCAATACTTTTAAATTATAATTATTTTTCATATTCATTTATCAAATTAGTTTATAGAAATAATGAAAAAGGGCCACATTGGGTCTCTAAGGAATACCATTCTCCCGAATTGGAGTATTTTCAAAGAAAGTAGCACTGGGAATAAAAATTTAAGGTCAAATGGATATGTGATCACCAAGAATTTATCATCATGTGAACAGAAATAAAAAAACAATATAATGTTTTAATTTCTTCTACCATAATAACAAAAGGATATAAAATCTATCATCTATTACCCCATTAATTATTTTATCCTAATTCATCATCCCATGATGATTTTAATTTTGTATTCTATTGGTCATTTTACATACATAAAATATATTAATTTGAATTCATATGGTTATGATAATATAGGGATTCTCCTTCAAAAAATTATTATTTAAATCCTTTAGGGATTGGTATAAATGAAATTCACTTGTTTTAAAGTTGTTCACATTAGTTTGTAGATGGTCACCATGATTATATGTATTTTATCAAAGAATAATTTATTACACAAAATATTTTCAATTCCTATGTACCAAGGGATAATGTACCTCTATGATTAAATTGAGAATCATATGTAGGATATTCAATTGACATAGATTCTCCCCAAGTGACATCAATGATTTATTTTGGATATTATGAGGTATGGGGAAAGATAAACATATGACTTCCAATAAATAATTTAACGGATGAATTGATTATAATGACATGGGGGATTTCATTATCCAAAGGGATATATAGACAAAAATATGAAATTGCATAATGTGATGGTTTCCATTAAGTTTCATTTAGGTTTTATCAATTTTAGTTGTCTAAATTATTTAGTGGAAGTGAAATTGTAGACCCTTAAAAAACAAATTGGACCATATCTATATCTTGATTAAAATCATAATAAACATAAAGTTTGGCCCTATACAAATAGGATAATTATTTCTTAGATTTAGAATTTATATTTTATCAAAAGTTTCTAATATTTATTAAATTATATATAATCAACTAATGATATATATCTAGGTGTTCTAAATATAATAATCGTAATGTTTATTTTTTAATCAAGGGGCAATGAGGAATTATTACGAGGATGTAGATATTTTGAAATTATATATGAAGTTTGAATATATAGATAATAATTATAATTAAGGGTATTAAATTTCTCATTTTAATATGGAATTCGAACTATCATCAATGTTAAATGAGAAAATGACGATGATGGAGGAAATTTAGAAGGAAATATTAGAGATTAAATGTTTAAAAAATTGGGATTGGAATAATTCATTTTTCAATAATCTCCATACATTTAAATGATATTTGAAACACTTTACATTGCCTAATAATATTATAGAAATTGTCATTATGAACAATTAAATCATGGATCATATAGTACCTTATTATTATGATCTCCTTATTAGTAGATCCTCGGTTATCCATTTAAAATTGATTAATTTTATCCCTATGGTTTTTTTCACTCATATAATGTCATGGTATGTAGGTATTCAGATATAGTACATGTCAATACATATGTTATTTTATAAAAATAATGAAATGTTTTGGGACCATATTAATTCCATCTATATCATCTATGAGAATTTTGATATTATTTATAATGAAATAATGAATTTGATTTATATATTAACCAGAAATGGAAACATTTTAAAGGGAATAAATTCTCATTTTATGGTTATAAAAACTATGTATCATGTTGAATATTCAATCAATTTATTCCAAAAAAATTCATTTGAAAATTTCATTTATAACAATTTAAGAATGAACGTTTTCATTAGACTCTTTATCATTAATATCAAGGTGGTTTCATGGAATCCATATAAGTTTTTTCAAGGGAGAATAATCTAAGATGAAGAATTATTTTCATCAAAATATATGATTATAGTGAGGAATCCAAGAAGGAATGGGAATCTTCCCCGCCAAATATGATTTTCAGAAATACCTATAACAATATGAACTATGATTATATGAATATGTTCCCCCAATTGGTTTGGTTTTATAGCCATTTAGATTATATTATTACAATTTTTATAAAATTATTATGAATCATTTATCTGGTGAATAGAATTATTGAGTGATATTTCTCCAATTCCTTTGCAATTAGAAATAGTGAATCTTAGTCTACAACTCTATTTAGTATTATTAATAACTATTTGTGAAAATATAATATAAATAAGGTTAAAATGGTAAATTTGAAACCCATTCAAGTAGTGATAGTGGTAAAGGCACTGTCACTCTTATTTTATAATGATTTTTAATAATGGTTCACTATGGGGTTTAAATATAATTGATTTTATCAAATATGTTTTATAGAATTATGGATCCACATTTAACCATAATATTAACTAGAATAAATCCTTGAAAATTTTAATCATAACATCAAAAATCCTGGGATGATTATTATCCAGAGAAGCATAAAAATTACATAGGGTAGTTTTTCATTTACCTTTTTATCCATACCCATATTCCTATGATGTCCCAACATCTGTCAGTTCAGGGATATATATTGTTCATTTAAAGAATAATTAAGCTCTTGGAATGGTAAATATTCATTGTTTGAAGGAAGAATCTACGTTATCAAGGGATTTGTCATGCACAATATTTTCTACTGCTTTATATCTTAACAATTTCCTAGGGAATTTATGAAAAGAATGAATCAAAGATTCAATAACTTCATATGGAGTGGATGTATCAATCAATGGAACATATAGGTTGTAAAATGGAACACATAATATAAAAAATTTATCAAGGAGGTAGGGTAATTAAAAAAATTTCATTGAACAATGAAGAACATGATGATCAATATTTATCATAGATTTGGATAGAAATCTCAAACAATAATAATATTTTAAGGAAATAAATTGTCCATGAATTGGGTTTTATAAATATCCACTATATTTTCTCCTATATTTGTAATTTTATTAAAAATATATTCTTGGTTATGATTTGTTATAAAAATTGATTTCAATAACTTAAAATTAATGATAGACTATAGAAAGTTAATAGTTTTGGTTCTCCATTTGTTAATGATTTTCATGATTATATTTAGGATCCAAATGAGAGAATAATGAAGAAATTAGATCCTACATGGATCAACATCGAAACCCACTCAGAGAGGAATTCATTTCATTTCTATTAATTCCTAGCTATGACATAATGATCGGGGATTCGATGATATATTAAAGTCAATGATTTATGTTTTAATACAAAATTTTAATGGATATGACAATGAATATGGATTACACGTAAAAATTTTTCACTAATACCAACATTTCATCTTCCCAATATATTATAATATAGAATAATTTTTATAATAATATCATTTGGAATGAATACAGTAAATGAAATAGTAGTACCCTTTTCACTATGTGTAGTGTTTTTAAATTTATATATGTATCGATTCAATATATCTTCATTCGATGATACTTTTCATTAAACATATCGAATATCATGTGCAATCTCTTTAAAGTGGTTAATTTTAATGAATCCAGCAATAAATCACTATTTTTTTGTTGAAGCATACATAAGGGATCTTCCCACCTTAATCATTTACCCAGTTTCACTGTAGTTGAATCATTTCATCTAATATCATGGAATAGGAATGTAAACTTGATTGATATCCATGTTATTGGTCTTAAAATTGTAATTGTAAACATGTGATCTACAATAAGTGTGGATTCCCTTGTGGACATTTTTTTGGATATGAATTTAATCGTATAGTTATTACTAATTGACATGTTGTGAATTTGAGTTGATTATAAAAAAATACAATTGCCCCATTACTATTTTTTGGTAATACCCCGTATATTTTGGATCTAGATTTACGCGACTAATTTCTTTAATATAAACCTCGGAATTGCAGACCATGTTAAAACATTTAGGGACTCTATAGGAGGAGCGTCATCATGATTCTGTAAATACGTTGAGAAGTAAATCTCAACTATAAAGTGAAGTATGTAGTGAAATATATGATCTACAACAAGAAATTTAACTACTGAATAGAGTTATGGATTAAGGTGGACTCATTCATCATTTTACATGCTATTATGTTTATCAAATCATATCCTTATTTGAGGGTTTTAGCTCCTTGTAATACTTGGTTGATCAATGTAAAAAATTTATCATTTTTTGTGTCTAATAATTTTTGAGATGGTGATAGATTTATTGAAATACTATAAAAGATTTTTGTAGGGTTAGGAGATGAATGTAGTCTTGGTCTATTCTCATGTTGATAGATAAATTCATTTTCATTGAAATATTTAAACTCAATATTAGTATCTATTATTATAGTTTCTTGTCCCAAATATTTTTCTATAGGGATAATATTCTTTAATAATGATAAAAATAAAAATAAATAAATTATTAGTTTTATTATCATACATTTTTATATATTGATGATTGATCAAGTGATTTCCCTATAACACCTCATGTTTTCAGAGTTTTTCCTTTTAAATATTTCTATATAAATATTTATGTTTTTTTGCTTAATGATCCCATTTTGTTATCAATGACCCAAGACCATAGAAATTATATATGAAAATATTATACATATTAATAAATGTACACATAATATATACTAATGGTTGGTTTTCCCAATGATCTATTGATTAGAAGAAAAAAATATTATATTGTAATTTTATCTGAAACATATGTTTTAACCTATGAATGACATATATTTGGCCATTGTCAGACCTTTCAATGAATTGTAATCATGGTTGGTGAATTACAAAAATTAGATGATTTAGGTTTAAATTAGTTTATTTCATTAACCTATTACCGTAATCTATAAATTCAAAAATATTGAAAATACATAGAGATATCCAAATAATTATAACATATAGTAGAGGGGGAGGTACAAAAATAATTTCGGTGTTGAAAAGCATGTTATATTATCAAACAATTTTTCATTTAAATATTGTTATCATTTGGATTATTACTATGTTATTTGATTTCTGGAATTTATTTGATATACCTTCTATCAAATTGATATTTTCCTTCATAGAATTGAGAATCCCTTAGGTATTTCTTCTTTTATCATGATTTATTTCACCATTTTTGTTTCAGGAATAATATTTTTGGTCAGGTTCATAATGGTCAATGATAATATCACACTACGATTGTACCACTCCCATCTCAATTTCACATAGTAATAATCATTTCTCATGGGTTCAATGATTCAACATTGTTCAACTAGTTAATGAAGGATAAAACCGTTTTATGTACAGTAGTTTGGAGAATGACCTATCAATCGAAGGATATTGTATGGAATGAATAAATATTGTTGATATTTGTTGATTTTTTGGTGGATTTTTAAATAGTTATGGTGTTTCATGAAATTGAATAACTCATTAAATTTATGGAAATCTTTATCTACAGCCACGAGAGATAGAAAATTGACGACTGTATATTTTTTCATAATTTTGAGAGGATTAAAAATGAATATGATGATATTTTTTGTAGGATCATTGGAATAGATGTGGATTTATTAAAAATTTGAATATTATATAGAAATTTTGAATACACATCATGTTTTCATAAGGATCATAGACAATTTTTATTGGCATTGGTGGTTGTTATGGTTTTAATTGTGATTAAAATATCACAATCCATGTTGACTGTTCCATACACCATATGATATTGGTTGGGTGGTCCACCCATGTGCAGAGAATAAATTGTTGTGACCTAGATGATCAGACACTTCATCTCCCCATAGAGATACACCAAGTGGACGAATATGACCAGTCAATCCATATGTCGGGAAGAACATGACCAGATTTTCCGAAGGGACTATACGTTATGTACCCTAATGAAAAACCAATCTCAAAACCAATAATATCTTAATTTACATATATTCTTCATCTTATGTAGTAATTTGTACACATGCAGTCAAATCTATGTTGTTTTCGACATTTTTGATGATGTTTTCCCTTTTCGTGGAATTTGATATATGACTTGAGGTGATAAAACTAGGATGTTTCATCAATGTGAAGTTTATATAATGGTAGTGAGAAAGTTTTTTTAATTATCGTCATGTTGATTTCGATAATACCCTCAATAACCATTGTGTGGGTCACTCATATCAAATATATAGGTCGAGTCAGTACTCCCCAACACTATAAAAATGAGTCCTCTATCTATAGTGTGGAAATCCCTCATCAACGGTGATCGGTGAGTATTGTGTTCTCTACTATAGTCAGATATCAATTTGTTTTGGATTGTAGTTGTAATGATTGGGTCTCCAATTTTTATTTTATTAGGAATTCATGGAGTTATTAGAATCTCATATGGGTCATTTATAGCTATTGGTGGACTAAAAAATCATATTTAGAAGTGGATATTGAGATTAATCTTTTTTGAATGGGGTTTCATTATAATCTTATCTCTAGTTGGGATCCTCCTCACATGTTGAATAATGTGTTGAGATTAATACTATATTCTATTAAATCCATATTTTTTATCAATGAGTACTAAATATAAGGTTTATAATCACCTATTATCTGTATTTTACTGTATGCATCGTGTCTCTTATAGATGATAGGTAGATCATTAGGGACATTATAAATCCTAGTATTGGTAGTGAATAATATTATTTGGAGGAAATTATCTTGATTATTGATCAGACTCACGGATCATGAGCTGGAAACTACACTTATTTCTCCTTTTTAGTTTTTTATCTATTAGGACTTATATAACATCTTTTTTGGGAATGTATTTTTTCAGTTTACATTATCAGATATTTTTCTATCATATTATGAATTATTTACCTAGAGGATTACATTGATTATATAAATTTACTATTACATGGATCTTGGTGTGCACGTGTGTATAGATACTTTTTCAAAGACCTCCCATTTTACTGAAATTTCTACTTAATACATGGAATCATCCCATTGACTATTTCTTATATGATTGTGGTTTCACTCTCAGTTTATTAGAATATTAAGACGGGCTCCAATGGATTAGGATGAGATTCAGTTGTATTAATGGTTATCATTCTTATGGAATAAGGTTTATGTTAAAAATTCCTTGGTGATTTTTTGTGGACCATAAGGAAATGATCATTACCTTTATCGTGTTTGGTATTTTGGTTAAATACCCTATTGATGTTATGGTGCTTGACATATTCATAAACTAGAACTATATAAATCTAAATGTCCACATAGCATATTATGGAACTGGATATAAATAATGCTATGTTATATTAATAAATTAATATTGGGTAATTTGAATTTCATGACCATATTGGTTAAACCCAATAGATATGTTCTTAAAAACATGATACATCTCATTAATCATTTCGATTATTCTACCAAGATATATATCTAGGATTAATTGATAAGATCATGATGTATACATGGTTTATGATGGGAAAATAGTATAGTGTCCAATTACTGAGTTGTTCCATTCTGGATGTAAAATATTAGTGATCCCACCCATTGGATTGTTCTTGGAAACAACTCAAACAGTTTATGTGGATGATCATATCCATGACAAGTTATTGATATATGTAGAGGGTCCGGATGAGATCACATAAAAAATAATCTCATTGCTTGAGTATCAGATATAGGGAACTCATAAATCATTTAGAGAGCTACAGAATCATGAAATAAGGGATTGGATGCTATCAGTGGCTTCATTGTTATCTCTTTTATTATCTCAGGCCGATCTTATAGTTATTCTCACAACCGTCCTACTTTATAGAGAATAATGGTTCTAGTTGGGCCTTAACACTAAAACCCATTCTAATGAGTCTCTATCAAGATATAACTTTACTTAATCTACTTCAATGGCTATTAAAATAAGATATTTTATTATGTGAATATCCAGAAGTTTAATGAAATACAAAATCTTGTTATTTTAGTTTTAAGTACATACTGAGGATTAATTAACTCTATATTACACTCTTAATATTTCGTGAGAAGAGAAATTTTAGGCACAAATATTTTAGAAGATCATCCACATGGATATCCATGCTATTCAGGTCTCATTATGAATTACCAATTATACTGGAGTAATAGATAGTGCCTTAGAAATAATGATATTTCTAGATTAGGGGAATTTAGTTGCTTGTATTGGCAGCATATATCATGGGTATGAGTCTTCTGAAACAATAATAAGGCTTGATCCATTAGGTTCCTGATGTTGGAGGAATTCAATTTCCCGGAATCGGAGTAGTGATTTATAGTTCATGTCTTTCCCTGAGGGTCTAGAAATCCATGAGGTGGGATTTTTTATTCTTGTAATAGGCGTGGTGTCATCGAACATGATTTTCTGACCGGATGCACTACGGTTGGTGGGACGATATTTGACAGACCGACATGGTTAATGTTTCGTGATGATCAAATACATCCAAACTATATTTTGGTGGAGCCTTGTTATAATATAAAACCTCTAAAATATATAATATTATCCTCGATATCTTTTTTAACGTATAGCATTTTGGTTTATGAATGATGTGATATACCACTAAAATAATATTATTCAATGTAATAGTTATCACATAGATTTTTATTGGTGAGTTTGAATTATAACAGACATATTATTTCAAATATGTATTTATTTTTTATATAATTTATTTAATACTAATAAATAATTAGAATTTTTTTTGGTAAAGTAATTTTATACATCAAAAATAAATTTAAAAATTGATATTATTTATTTATGTTACAAAAGAAATAATTAATTTATGACTCTTTTATAATGTTTAAATAAAATAATTAACATAATATGTTGTATAATAATCTAAAATTATCTTTTATTTAGATTATTTTCATTTTTGAAATGATTTATTTTTTATGAATAGTGATAAATAATGATATTTATTTAAAACTACATTTTTATTTCAAGAATTTAAAACATTGTATAATGTTATAATATTTTTTAAATATAATATTGATTAATTTTTATTATAAATAATCATGTTATTAATATTTTAACAATAATTATGATTAATTTTTCTATAATTTTTTTATACATTAGAAATCATTTTTCCTTGAAAAATGCATTTCCATGCATTTTTTAGGATCAATTTTAATTAAAATTTTACCACTTCCTTGAATTGAATTTGATAAAATGGTTTATATATTTTTAACTAGATAAATGTATATATTTTATTAATTTTGACATTATTTTTTTCATAATAAATTGTAATAGTCATAATAATATGTTAATGTGGTTATTGTTATAACAATTTTATCCTCGGTGGTTAAACCTAGTGATACAGGTACGTTTTTCAATTTAATAAGAATTTACACAAATTTATAGAAATACAGTTTGATCCTAATATCCCACTATCAAATTCATATCTACATTATGTGATTAATTTTTACAATGAGATAATTATATTATATTCATTTGAGAAATTTCATCTCAGTCCTCTCCTAATCATATAAAAGAGCACCACTCACCTATTATAATTAAACAACTTTGACCCTTATAGCTCGACTAATATCTCAAAAATTTTGTTCTAAAATTACATATCCCTAAATTATATGTTATTATGTTTTTAAAATACAATTATAAAGGGTCCTTAAAAATGATCATAAGTTATATAGCTGATGGAAGGTAAATTATCCAACATGACCTCTCTAAACTTATTTATTCCTTATAAATATTCAAAATGAATGGTATTAAAGATAAAATATATAAATATATAAATATATTGGGGTGTTATTATGGTTATTTAACAACTATTATATACCACTTTTGAATCTTATGGGAAGTGAGAGCATCACTCAGGCGTTTGTAAGGACAATGGCCTCCATGTATTAGTACAATTCATTTTCCATGACAATCATACATAGATTGATAATATAATGGTTTTAATTTTTATATATGATATATAAAATGGAATTATTATTCAATTATTATAATATAATTTCTTCTTTCTTACCTTTCCATGCATTGGAAAATCACAATGCATCTCATGTGTGTGTTTGGACTACCACCTCAATGGATCAATGTGATTATTTTTTATTTTATTCTTTTCATGGATGGTAATATGTATATATTTATTTAATTCATATGATAAATATTATATAATAAAAAATACTTAATGGGGAATTATTTTTTTCATACTCTTCAATTCCATCAATAACAAATTGAAAACAACATTCATGCGTACATACAACTTACAATATTTATAAATGATGTAATTCATTTATTTATCTCCACTATTAAAATATGATTATTAATATGTATAAAATTAATATATAAGATAATAATGTTATGATTATAAATAGCGATATTATGTAACTATTTTATAGATTTATTGACTAAAAATTCCAAACCAACAAAAAAATGTAAAATGGGACAATTAATGCTCCAGATAGATGATTTTAATGAATAATTATCATAAAATAAAATTGAAATATTATAAATGGATAACATATTATATTATAATATTATATATATTAATAGTCTATTATTTAAATATATTTAAATTTATTATATACTATGATATAGTTCTTATGAAAAAAGATATACTTTATGTAAAGGATTTCACCCTAATTTTTATCATTGAATAATGTTTAAATGTCATAAAACTAATTTCAATAATATGTTTTACAGACTAAATTTATCATGTAATATAATAATTTATTAATTATTCTTGTTATTTTTCTCAATAAATATTATTTCATCCACTGTTATCTTATATGACAGTTAAAAAGTTTTAAGGGGTTCCACAACACAATTTTTCTTCTTGGGTTATATTTATTCATCAATGTATCTGATATGATAAGAATATATGTCAAATTTTATGTTTTTATCAAATTTTTTATTTCCACTTCTTTATGTGTAATTCCATTTTTTACCTATTAACATCATTTATTAATATACATTACGATATTTGAAAGGTATTATCATCTCAAATTGTCTTCATTGGGAAATATCTTATGATATATACCAATATTCTATTATGAGGTGTATCGTCATTTAAATTGTTATTTTTTAATCCAGAATATTATTATGATAATGGTATTAAAGGATTCATTTTTGTTAGGTCGGAAGAAACACGAGGGATGATGGCAAGAGGGGGGTGAATTGCCTTTTAAAAATAATTAACAAATTAAAAGTCAAATATCAAAGTGCAGCGGAAAATAAAAGAGGCAATCACACAAGAACTTGATAACGGAGTTCGGCCAAAACCCGGCCTACGTCTCCGCTCCCAACTCAACCGTTGAGAGATTCCTACCGCTTGCTTTTCAATGGTTGTAGCAAGAAACCCACTAGGCTTTGAGGTAGCACTAGGACCTATTACAGCTTGCTTTTAGTGGTTGAGCAAGAACCCAATGCTTTTAGTGGTTAAGCAATAACCCACTAGCCTTTTTACGGGTGAAGGATAGCTCACCGATCTCAAGCCTTTTACAAGGTAAGGCTTGTGAACCTCTTCACACCTTAGTGGTGGTGTGAGAACCCAAAGAAAGAGGGGATGAAGAAAAGGTTGGGGTTTGTAAGCACAAACCCAAAATTAAAGCTCAAAATAAATATACAATAAAAAACCGTATATGAGAAGCCTTGGGCGCCTTTGATTGGATGGAGATGTTGAAGGCCGCTTCCAAGCTTCTTTGGAGGAGCTCCTTGGATGTGGAATTGGATGGAGCACTTGGGGTTCCCTTGGAGGAATGCACCGGAGGTACGCCAAATGATCAACAAGGTGTCCGTGGGCTTCCGTATAGTTCCGGTTAGTGTCCGGGGCTTCCTTGGCCTTTATTTATAGGCATGGAACCCTTGGGGAGGCTTCGGAGCCGTTGGAGAGGCTTAGAGAGCCGTTGGGAGCCAAGTGGACAGGCTGGTCAAAAGCCCAACGGCTAGTTTGACTGGATCCACCGGCTGGCCGGTACAGTCCCACCGGCTGGCCGGTGTGTGCAAAAAGGCATAGGATTCTTGTCCAGGGGCCACCGGCTGACCGGTACATCTCCACCGGCTGGCCGGTGCCTTGGTAGAGAAGAAGAGTCTTGATCCAGGCTCTACCGGTCGACCGGTGCAGAGCCACCGGCTGGCCGGTGGCAAGACAGTAGCAAATACTATTTGGGCTGGGTGCCACAGGTCGACCGGTGACAGAGCCACCGGCTGACCGGTGGACTGAATTGTAGTCCATTTCTTGTCCATCCTTGGGCCAACTTCTTGGCAACCTTGTGCCTATCATCACAAACACTTAAAACACAATATTAGAAACATAAGAGGGTGATTGTGATCATGAAAATCAAACCTCGAGGGGTTCGAGAGGTACAACAATCTCCCCCTATTTTGATGATCACAATCACCAAAACAATTAAAGTAAAAATGAAATTAAAAGGAAATGCAAAGCATGATGAAAAAGGATTCTCCCATTCTCCCCCAATCAATCAAGAAAATTCTCCCCCTTTGTGATTATCAAAATAGAATGGGGCATAAAACTTGATTGAGGGAAAAATTTGAAAAACAAGATTTTAAACCAATTGAAAATGATACTAATTGTTGGAAATTTTGAAATGAAAAATTGAATAACAGTTTGAATTGAAAGTTTTGAATCAAAAACCAATTGAAATTCGAAATTTGAAACCAAATGAAATTTTTGAAATTGAGAGTTTTGAAAAATCGACACCAACTGTTGGATATTTAAAAAAGAAAATTTAAAAGAAAATTTGAATTTCAAAGCCAAGTGTTGAGTTTGAAATGAAAACTTTGAATACACAACAAGGCTTAAAAAAAATCCTAACTCCCCCTAAATAAAAACAAAGAATCACTGGGAGTGGTTTTTGAAACCGAAACAAATTTAGGCCCGGAGAGACTTGCCAAAAGGGATTTTTCAATCCAAATTTGTTTCATGGCGGGTCTTCTCCTATAAAATTCATCGGAATAGAAAATCGATTTGGGTTGGCCGTACCGGGCGTTTTTACAATTACATTCATAAATAAGGTGCCCGGGTTTTTTGCAATAATTACAAAATTTAAAATCGGAGCTCCCCCTTACAAAAATAGTGGGTGCATGGGAGGAGGAAGCTCGGTTGGTATATCCTAACCCTTGGGTGGTTCTAGATATACGTTGGGAACCTAGGAGATTGTTCAAATTTTGTTCCCCATTGGTGAACTTAGCTAGGGTCTCCCTTAGGTTTTTGATGGTTGATTCCATAGAATCAACATTTGGAAAATTTTGGATTTTAAGGGAGAGTTCCTCCTTCTCTTTGAGAAGTTGGTCTTTTTCGGAGGAAAGTTTTTTGAAATTCTTTTTCAAAGCGACAAATTTTGATGAAAGCTCATGAAAACCTTTTTCGAGTTGGTCTCTAGCATGTGAGAGTTCTTCATAAGACAAATGATTCAAAGAATTTGAAGAACTAGAGGAGAAAGAAGAGGAAGAGGAGGAAGATACCTCATGTTTTGCCATTAGGCATTTGTTATCGTTGTCGCTTGAGGAGGAGGAGGAGGAGGATGAGGTGTCACTCCATGTTGCCTTGAGGACTTTCTTCTTGCCTTTGTCCTTTGGCGTGGCCCGTTTTTTGTTGAGTGGGCAATCGGGCTTGTAATGGCCCTTTTCGCCGCACCCGTAGCATTTTACCTTGGGCTCGGCTCTTGCGGTGGGTTCTTGCTTTTGGTGCTTGCGAGATTTCTTCTTCTTCTTGTGCTTCTTCATGAATTTTTGTATTTGGCGGGCTAGATTCTCCATTTCCGAGTCGCCGCTTGATGATGAGGAAGATGAGGAAGGAGATGAGGAAGAAGATGAGGAGGAGCTTACTTCCTTTTGTACCTTGAGGGCGATGTTCTTTGGAGCTTTGATAGGTGTGCCCTCCTTTTGTGCTTGCCTCCTCATTGTGATCTCGTAAGTCATGAGAGATCCGATGAGCTCTTCGACCGGCATGTTTTTGACATCCTTAGCTTCTTGGATTGCCGTCACTTTAGGTGCCCATGAGCTCGGAAGGACCCATAAGATCTTCTTGACCATCGTCTCGGCTGAAACATCATCACCAAGAGATTTCCTTCCATTGCACACGTCAGTAAAGCGAGTAAACATATCGGAAATAGATTCATTTGGGTGCATAGAAAAAGACTCAAAATCTTGTCTATACATGTCCAATCGAGTATCCTTTACTTTGTTGGTCCCCTCATGGGTAACCTCCAAAAGTTTCCAGATTTCATGTGCGGAGGTGCATGTGGAAACTCGATTGAACTCATTTCTATCTAAGCCGCAATGGAGAGCGTTCATGGCTTTGCCATCAAGCTCAAAGTTTCTAATATCGTCGGGGGTCCATTTGGATTCGTCGGGAGAGGAGAGGGTGTAACCTTGCATGACTATTTTATAAATGGGATAACCTATACTTCTAAGAAAGGTGGTCATGCGGGTTTTCCAATAATTATAGTCGGACCCATCAAAAAATGGAGCCCGACCCAATGAGTAGCCCTCGGGGGTGAAAGAGGTAGATGCCATCAAAAAATAGGATCTTTAATTTGAAACCGTTTAGGGAATTATTCAAATACTCCCTCTGATACCAAATGTTAGGTCGGAAGAAACACGAGGGATGATGGCAAGAGGGGGGTGAATTTCCTTTTAAAAATAATTAACAAATTAAAAGTCAAATATCAAAGTGCAGCGGAAAATAAAAGAGGCAATCACACAAGAACTTGATAACGGAGTTCGGCCAAAACCCGGCCTACGTCTCCGCTCCCAACTCAACCGTTGAGAGATTCCTACCGCTTGCTTTTCAATGGTTGTAGCAAGAAACCCACTAGGCTTTGAGGTAGCACTAGGACCTATTACAGCTTGCTTTTAGTGGTTGAGCAAGAACCCAATGCTTTTAGTGGTTAAGCAATAACCCACTAGCCTTTTTACGGGTGAAGGATAGCTCACCGATCTCAAGCCTTTTACAAGGTAAGGCTTGTGAACCTCTTCACACCTTAGTGGTGGTGTGAGAACCCAAAGAAAGAGGGGATGAAGAAAAGGTTGGGGTTTGTAAGCACAAACCCAAAATTAAAGCTCAAAATAAATATACAATAAAAAACCGTATATGAGAAGCCTTGGGCGCCTTTGATTGGATGGAGATGTTGAAGGCCGCTTCCAAGCTTCTTTGGAGGAGCTCCTTGGATGTGGAATTGGATGGAGCACTTGGGGTTCCCTTGGAGGAATGCACCGGAGGTACGCCAAATGATCAACAAGGTGTCCGTGGGCTTCCGTATAGTTCCGGTTAGTGTCCGGGGCTTCCTTGGCCTTTATTTATAGGCATGGAACCCTTGGGGAGGCTTCGGAGCCGTTGGAGAGGCTTAGAGAGCCGTTGGGAGCCAAGTGGACAGGCTGGTCAAAAGCCCAACGGCTAGTTTGACTGGATCCACCGGCTGGCCGGTACAGTCCCACCGGCTGGCCGGTGTGTGCAAAAAGGCATAGGATTCTTGTCCAGGGGCCACCGGCTGACCGGTACATCTCCACCGGCTGGCCGGTGCCTTGGTAGAGAAGAAGAGTCTTGATCCAGGCTCTACCGGTCGACCGGTGCAGAGCCACCGGCTGGCCGGTGGCAAGACAGTAGCAAATACTATTTGGGCTGGGTGCCACAGGTCGACCGGTGACAGAGCCACCGGTCGACCGGTGGGAAGGCAGTAGCTTCCACTGTTTGGTCTGGGTGCCACCGGCTGGCCGGTGACAGAGCCACCGGCTGACCGGTGGACTGAATTGTAGTCCATTTCTTGTCCATCCTTGGGCCAACTTCTTGGCAACCTTGTGCCTATCATCACAAACACTTAAAACACAATATTAGAAACATAAGAGGGTGATTGTGATCATGAAAATCAAACCTCGAGGGGTTCGAGAGGTACAACAATTTTATGTTACTTACTACCTTGTGGTTGTGAATCCAAATGTTCCAACCTAGTAAGGGTTTTTTTCATGATCTCATCATTAATAATAATTTTTTTTGTGTTCTAGTATATATTGGGAAAATTATTTAATCCTTTTATCATAAATAAAAATTATATTATCTTATATTTTTTTAATGAAATTACAATATTTCCATATATTTTATTATCCATTAACTAAAGATAAAAAATCATTTCTAAGGAAAAGTTACTTTATATATCGCTTCGGTCCGAAATCATTTTTCTTCTATCTCCATTTTTTATAAATTTATTTTCAGTACTACTTTTAATGTTATCACGTTTTTTTCAAATTTATTTTTACACATGTTGGACATTTTAAAAAACATTTGAAATTATAATATTATTTTCATTTTCAAAATGTATTACTTTTTATTTTTTAATAAATTTTTTTAAAGGAATCATTTTTATAATGTACAATAAATAAACTAAATTTTCCATGGTAATGACCAATCTCTATATTGAAAAACCATTAAATTTTATTGTATATTATTTTTAAAGAAAATTATTTTATTAATATTTTTGGAAAGTAAAATTTTATATGAGTGATTTTAAAATGAAAATTTTATTATCCCCGTAAAATATTTTAGTGATATTTTAAAATTACTTTGATCCTTATTAACAAAATTTGATGAATATTATACTTTAATAAAGATATAACCGAATTATATAATGAAAAATATTTATTTTGATGGTTTATGATCAGCTTGATTGTGGAAAGTAGTGAAATTATGTATTCTAGTTCTCCAAATAAATATATTTATTTGTTTTTATGGAATTTGGATTATGTTTCTTAGTTTATTTATAAATTTAATGAATTGTAATTATTATGTGATATGTGTGTCTCGAAATTATATATCCCACTGATGAATTGTTATAAAATCATTGTTATTTATTACATATTAATAGATGATTTATTATTTAAGGCAGCACTTAATAAAACCTTGATGATCAATAATTATAGTTTCATTTTGGAAGTAGTTACATTACCAAACAATTTAAAATAAGGAAAAATTATTGTTTATTGAAAACATCTTTAAAATGATCAGACATAAAACATCAATGTATAACATTCAAACATACATAGAAATGGGGTGATCTATAAATATAATTAAGGGAATAAATGTAACACCTGATGATTATTTGAAATATTTTTTTCCAATTATTTTACCTTTTTTTATTTTTCAATTAACCTGACACTGAAATTATATATATATATAGTAAAAAAATTATTTAAATAACACAATCCCATGGAAAATCGAATCTGTATATGTTACACAAAATTCTGTCTAGGGGTATGTTACACGCAACACCGACATAGCTTATGTTACACGCAACACTGATATTCCAAAAAAACATCATTTTAGAGAAATAAGTGTTTAAATAAGATAATAATAACCTATAAATTAAAAATAGTAATATTAATTCTTATAAATACATTTATAATATTTTTGATAATTTTTTTCTAATAAATAAAATATATTGATAATTGAAGATATGATTTTTCTTAAAGTCATTTTCTCTTTAAAAATATTGTTTTCTCGAAATTACTAATTTTAATTACACAATAAATTTTAAACACATTTATAATATTAATTTGAGAAATTTAAATTAATATTTTATTCTAGAACTTTATAATTATATTATGGTTAGTTTTTGTGTTTTTTTGAAAAATTCAATTTTTTAAATAGTGAAAAATACTACTTTAATGCCAAAAACTTCCTCTTTGTTTAAATAATTACAAATGAAAAATTATATTCTAAATTTTTTATGGTAAATTTGATAATAAATATATACATTAAAAAAATTAAGTCATTATAATCAATTTATCATTGAAATTGAATATTTATCTTAATATACTATTTATACTCTTTATACTATAAAACATATATTTTCATCATATTTACGGGATATGTATTTTTCATAAATTTTAAGATTTTGTGAATGGAATTTTCAAATTTAAACATACATATATTAAATCCATATATTATTTACAATTTAATCATTCCATATTTTATTTGACAAAATTGATTAATAAAAGTGATTAAAATTAATCACATCGGTTAAGGTCAAATTAATTTAAATAATAGATTAAACCTCAATCATTATGGGCCAAATGACCTAGAGACATGTCCACAAGACATTGGATATATATTATTCTTCCATAAATCTTCCATTATTTATTTTTTATGGGTTTTATGAATTTTTTAGTTAAGAACAAGTGTACACATAACTTATTTACAAAAATTCCATGTGAGTAGTTTTCCTTCCCTATAAATGGCCATCACCAAGCCTGATTCTTCTCGACTAAAGAACCACTTATTATTGTCCATAATCTTCTAAAAAATATTACTATAAATAATCCTTCCACAAGTTTCTTTTTTCCAATAATGTATAAAAACACAAGTATCCACAATATACATTTATTTTGTAATGATAATGTTTCTATCTACACTTTTACACTCCTATATCTAATGGATAACGAACAGAATATTTATGTAAATATAGATCTACTGCCTCGCTAAATGATGGTTGTTCAATTATTGTTACTGCCTTTCATGGTTGAAATTATGATGCACACAATCATTATAATATTTATAGACTATATTTATTGTTTCCTTAGACAATGTATTAATTTTAATGAAAATATAATTTTTTACCTTCCATTTTTTTGAAATGATAATATCATTTGAGGAAGTGTGGATTACCGCACCATTAATGTCATGTGATTCATTCACACGCTGCATGAAATGTATTAATGATGATTTAATTAAACATATATGATATATTGAACATTATAATGTTAAATTAATTATATTATATACATATATTGAAACGCATGGATGATTGTCGCCTATCGACCGGTCAAAGTTCCGGTGCTCTGCTAATGTGTATAGCAGCACTCGGGTCGAATCCTCGGTGATGGTACTTCGTAATAGTCGATTGTTTTTAGTTGATTGTATTTTGATTGGGGGGTTTGTTTCCAGAGCTTAATTGAAATGTTTAATGAATGATGTTTAATTTAACAAGTTGATAAAGATTGGGGTGAGTTCATCATTGGGGATTTAAGCATGTGATATCCTTGAGCCTTACTTTGTATTGCATTAAATTAACACCCATGTCATAAGTTGATGTTGATTGGAATTCCTAAGTGTGAAGGCTTTAATCCAAGCCTTAACATAACTTAGGGTTCTAATCTCAATCAAAACTTATTTATGGTAGTGTATTTATGGTTCCAATAATCCATGGAAACCACTCGTTAAACAAACCATATCATTAATCCATGACATATTGAGTTTAACATACACAATATTAATTTAAAGAATACTCATCGAGAAAAACTCTCAATCACTTAATATCCCCGAATTATAACTCACCCCAATGAGAGATTTACTCATCCATTTGGATGTTTAATATTCTGGTTAAAATAATTATGATGATAAATTAAGAATAGAAGGAAAAGAAAGGGATTAGAAAAAGAGTCGTACGTTGACACACACACACGAACGATGATGATAATTAAAAACGGATTTTCGATTGAATGAGGAAGCAAAAAAAGGGAAGGGGATTCAACTGAATTTAAAATATTTTAGGAACATAAATATTAAACTACAGAAGGTGGATGAGAATAATAGATATTGAAGAGGTAACTTTCATTAAAACAGAATTACAAAGAAAGAGAATTACAAGATTACAAAAATGAAGAACACAAAAGTAAGTGAAAACAAAGAGAGGTGGAAAGGTATCTAAAGTGAAAACTTGTGTATGGCAGGTCCTCCCAAGCCTTTGGAAAAGCTTTGGTCGTGCCAATATGATCTCCTCTCTTCTGAAATGCCAACCCCTCTCAAGGAGAGAAGGAGAGAGTATATATAGCCCAAGGAGTGGACTGTTTGCATTCCCAATCTATCCCTCCACTTGCATCACCAATTTGGAAATTCAGACAGCCGAATCATCAAATATATCCTTCTCCAAAGTTGTAGACAATACTGTTGGACGACTACTCTCAACATTTGGAGTCATTTGGACGTAAGGATAAAAAGTTATGGCCGGTTGCATAAACAAGCTGAAACTGTCTTTTTCAATCTAGTCTTTTTGAAGTCCATAATGTGAAAGGGTTTTTGAATATTAAGATGCCTTCAAATACGAATGGTTTCTTCAACAATGTCAGCCACCTACATCTCCTCTTTCACACTGCAAAATCTCAGCTCTCTTGGATGATTACATCAGGAGATACGTCATGCATACTATACTGATTTTCATACTCGTCCAGAATGGTGGGCTGGACTTCAATGATTTCTTTGGGCCCCTTGTACTTGGATTTGGGCCATGAAATTTTTATCCAAGATGACATGTAGTGGTCCCCGAATTATTGTGGAGAGTTAAGGTTTTTTAATTTCTGTATTGATCCCAGTAAATAAATCTTCAAGGCTGGTCCAGTTTGTTCACAGATTCTTTGGTCTTGTTTGTGAGGACCGTATGACCCTTCAAATTGCAGACTTGGATCATGGTGCCTTCTAATGAAATGTTGTATATTGAAAGGAGAATCCTAAAAAACAAGAACCAAACAATTTGGATCAGTATAGTGATAGTTATAATTAAAACATTAAACTGACTCAATTTGACTACTTCTAAAAATGCTCAAATATTATACTTAATATTAAAACATTAATATTTCACACAAATTATGCACATTTCATATAAAATAAGTAAAGGGGGAATATAATAAGTCATGAAAATATTAATAACATCAACTCCCCCACACTTAGATTTGCGCGTGTCCTCATGTGCAACAAATATAAAAACATGACAAAATTATTTTCACTCACCAACAAATATTAAAATTTTGTTTTCTCCAATCAGGGGAGGTTTAGAATATTTCACTCATCCATATTGAATTCCATCAAAAATTTGGTTCACAATAATGCATAAAAAACAATTCATTTTTTCATGTTCAAGGTTTGAGTTGGAAAATGTAGGCACTCAAAACTTACTCCTCTCAAGATGATAAAAATGTATTTTAGGAGGTTCACTCATTCACCAACAAAAAGTGAAAATCAATAGTTTGTAAGAGCTCTCAGCTTCCATTCCCAAATCTAATGTGTACAAGAATCAAGAGGTCCTTTAAGGGCTTTTTCAGTGGTTATGGGACGGTAGTTATATAATGTCCAAAGGAAAAGAGGGGTTAAAAACACCAACATGGAAAAATCAATGCACATTTTTTTGAAATTTGATTTGTAAGGAAATGGAAACACATATTTACAAGGGCATGAATGTGTGATGAATGAAAAGTGAGGCAGATAGAAAATGGAATATGGTGAGATGATGGAATATGTACAACATGGAAGACTTCCAATAATGACACAATACAAGATGATTCAAGTGTTCTTTTTTTTCTCTTTTTTTTTGAAAGTTGTGATTGAAACAAGTCTCACAGTCATCTCCCAACCCATGTTTGATCTCCTCATGGAACTAATTTTAGTAGTTATAACACGATCAAAGGTTGATGATGAATGATTTTTGACCCACCCAAGACACAACCCATTCCTTTTTTTTCATTTTTTTTAATATAATTTTTTTTCATTTTTTTTGAACACTTTTCAATGACTTTTGTACAAATGAAAATTACACAGATACACCCCAAAGCTCACAGAATTACAACCTCTCCCCCACACTTGAATGGATGCTTTCCCTCAAGCATATGATTACACATTGGAAATCAATGAATGTACGCCCAAAAATGAAGTCCATTCCCCCCACACTTAAATTTCGATAAATTGTACAATGAAAATCCATGAAGATGTTGGGTGGGAAAAGGTATTAGGCTTGTAATGTGGCTATAAAAAGAAAGGTTTTCATAGGTTCAAAGGGGCTTTCAAAAGTAGGATAAATGTAAGGGTAACGGGAGGCTATTTGGCTATTCTGATTCTCATGTGGCTTAGAAAATGCCTCTATCATATTAATGCACACAAAAGATGGAAATTCAGCTTGAAGGTCCACAAACTCAAGACTCACAATTAGTGGTGAAGACACACAATGAAAAATATGGCCATAGATGACCTTGGCATGAAGGCCAATGTTATTCCCCATGGTAGGGGAGAATCATTTTCCACCAAAAATTGTTCATTCAAAATGTTTGTTATTGACACAAAATTGTTTACCCAAGTTTGAGATAAAAATTCAATATATTTGAGTTTAAAACAAGCCTTTTGACTCCCCAAAATGGTTGGACATAATTTCAATATTGGATGATGAGTAATTATGACACCCCTTTTTTTTAATTTTCATTTTTTTTAATTAATTTTTTTTTAAATTTTCATTTTATTTTTAATGACACATCCACACAAAAGAGAAAATAGAAAAAAGGTTGTGGAAGAATGTTGTAAAAAAATGAGAGGGAGAGAGGAAGAAGAAGAAATATATAGAAGAAGATAGGTAAGAGAGATTGACATAGAGAGAGTTAAAGGGAAAGAGGTGCCCCCTGGTTTGGATTTGGTGGGTCGTCGTCCAGTGGTGGTTCTATTGAAGTGGTTGGGGTTTTGATGGAAGTCAACGTGGTTCCTGGATTGTGAGACCTCTCATGGTGATTCTTTAACCGATGTCCGTTAACTGTGAATGTTCTTTTTGAAGAAGGGTCTTCGACTTGCACTGCACCAAATGGGTAAACATTAGTAATAATAAAAGGTCCATCCCAACGAGAATTGAGCTTACCTAGGTGAAGTCGAAATCGAGAATTTAAGAGCATTACCTTTTCACCTTCATGAAATAACTTTCTAAGAATGTTCTTGTCATGGAGTGACATTGCCTTTTCTTTGTAGAGAATGGAGTTCTCATACGAATCTAGTCGAAGCTCCTCCAATTCAGTCAACAGCAACAATCTTTCTTCACCAGATTTTTCACAATCAAAATTACATGTTTTAACAGCCCAAAATGACTTATGTTGGATTTCAACTGGTAAATGACAGGCTTTACCAAAAACTAGCCTAAATGGAGACATCCCAATGGGTTTACTATAGGCTGTTCGATAGGCAAAAGTGCTTCACCATGTCTATCGGGCCAGTCTTTTCTTGTGGGATTAACAATTCTTTCAAGAACTCTTTTCACTTATCTGTTAGAAAGTTCAGCCATTCCATTTGTTTGAGGGTGATATGCAGTGGATGTTTTATGTACAACCCCATTCTTTTTCAAAAGTGACTCCATGGTTCTATTACAGAAATGAGTTCCTAAGTCACTTATCAAAGCACGTGGTGTTCCGAATCGATGGAAGATATGGGTTTTGAGGAACTCACTCACAGTTTGAGCATCATCTTTCCTAGTGGGTTTGGCCTCGACCCACCTAGAAACATAGTCAACAGCAAGGAGAATGTAGGATAATCCATTGGAAGGGGGAAAAGGTCCCATGAAATCGATGCCCCAAACATCGAAGAGCTCACAGAAGATTAATGGCTTTTGAGGCATTTCGTTTCTTTTGGAAATTGTGCCAAAATTTTGGCAAGTGGGACATGATTGACAGAACTCGTGTGAGTCCTTGAAGAGTGAAGGCCAAAAGAATCCAGAATCTAGAACCTTTCGAGAAGTCCTTTGTGGTCCATAGTGGCCACCTCCAGGAATTGAGTGGCAGAATTCCAAGATGGAGGATTGTTCAGTTTCATCAACACATCTACTAATTACCATGTCAGCCCCAGTTTTCCAAAGTTTATTATCTTCCCAAAAATAATGCTTTGAATCACTTCTCATCTTTTCTTTTTGTTCTTTTGAAAAATATTTCGGGAAAACACCAGAAACCAAGTAATTTACAATTGGGACATACCATGGTAACATTGGAGTGAGAGATGAGAGGTGTTCAGTTGGAAATTCAGGATCAATTATTTTAGAATGAGAAGAATTAGAAATTCTACTTAGGTGGTCAGCCACAGGGTCTTCTTTTCTAGGTTTATCTTTTATCACAAGGTCAAACTCTTGGAGCATTAAAATCCATCTTATTAGACTTGGTTTGGAATCACTTTTCTTAAGTAAGAACTTTAATGCTGAGTGGTCCGTGAAGATGATGATTTTGGCACCTAAGAGATAGGGCCGGAATTTATCCAAGGCAAAAACCACAGCTAAAAGTTCTTTTTCAGTCACAGTGTAGTGTGATTGAGTTTCATCCAATGTTTTTGAAACATAAAAGATGACATGAGGAATTTTTTATCTTCTTTGACCAAGAACAGCCCCAATGGCCCTATCAGAAGCATCACACATCAATTCAAATGGTAAGGACCAATCTGGGGGATGGATTATTGGAGCAGATGTGAGAGCAGATTTGAGTTCAATGAAGGCTCTCTTTCAAGCCTCATCAAAATTGAATGTGACATCATTTTTAAGTAAACGAGTGAGTGAGAGGGAAATCTTGCTGAATTTATGAATGAATCGCCGATAGAAACCGGCATGACTAAGGAAGGACCGAATGTCTCGAACTGATTTGGGTTCAGGAAGTGATTGGATCACCTCAATTTTGGATGGATCAACTTGGATACCCTCTTGAGAAATTATGTGCCCTAGAAAAATCCCATTTGAAACCATGAAGTGACATTTTTCAAAATTCAGCACAAGGTTTCACTTGACACACTTTTGAAGGACCAAAGAGAGTGAATGTAAGCAAGATTCAAATGACTCTCCATAAATGGTAAATTCATCCATGAATACCTCCATGCAATTCTCAATGAATTATGAAAAGATACTCATCATACACCGCTGGAATGTCGCAGGAGCATTACAAAGGC
This sequence comes from Viscum album, assembly GCA_963277665.1. NCBI lineage: Eukaryota > Viridiplantae > Streptophyta > Magnoliopsida > Santalales > Viscaceae > Viscum > Viscum album. Next base: position 539,494,062 of record OY728157.1, read on the forward strand.
CAAAAGGCATTCGCCTATAGGCATTGGTTCCAAAGGGGCAAGTGAATGTGGTCTTTTCTTGGTCTTGAGGTGCGATTGGAATTTGGAAGTAGTCGGTGTAACCATAAATAAAGCAATAGTGTGACTTTCCGGCCAATATCTCAAGCATTTGGTCAAGGAAAGGAAGTGGGTAGTGATCTTTTCGTGTTTCAGCATTCAATTTGCGATAATCGATGCACACACGCCATTTGTTTTTCACTTGAGTTGTGACCACTTCTCCATGTTCATTTGTGACAACTGTTATCCCTCCCTTCTTAGGAACGACTTGAATTGGACTAACCCATTCACTAATAGAAATTGGTTAGATAATACCAGCTTGAAGAAGCTTGGTAATCTCTTCCCTAACTACCTCAAGTATGAGTGGATTGAGTCTTCTTTGAGGTTGCCTAATTGGTTTGGATGATTCCTATAGATGGATGTGATGCATGCAAAGGGCAGGGTTGATTCCTGGAATATCCTCTAGGGTCCAACCTAAGGCATTTCTGTTTTCCTCTAACGCTTGAACAAGTTGGGACTCCTCAGTTTCAGAAAGTGAAGCATAGATAATGACAGGGTTGGAGGGATCATGGAAAAGGAATGCGTACTTGAGGTGTGAAGGAAGTGGTTTTAGATCAGTTTCAGCCTTGATTTGAGAGCTAGACAAGTTAGGAGCAGGAGAAGGGATTCCAGATGGGTTTGGATCATTTTCCTCAACACTGTCCAAGGTGGAGCAGTAGAGATCAGAGTTGATGTGGGATTCAAGAGAGTTTTCAAGTTCCTCTAGATTGATGGAGTCTATGAATGAGAGGTCCACATCAACTTCACCATTTATGACTTTGTTAATCATGGTGAAGATTTCACAAGATCCTTTATCATTAGAACATGAAGAACATGGTGTATTGGGGTTCGATTGAATCTTACAAGTGTCCTCAAAAGCATGGATTGAAAATGCAGAGTGATCCTCAAATGGGTATCGCATGGCTTGGAAAATGTTGAACTTGACCAGTTGGTCACCGAATTCCATGGATAAGATGCCTGAATGGACATCAATCTTGGTTCTCGTTGTCATGAGGAATGGTCTTCCTAGAATTAGGGGAGATCAAGAAGAGGTCGTCTCACCTTCCATGTCAAGGACATAGAAATCGGCTGGGAAGATAAGATCATTGACCCGAACAAGAACATCCTCAATTATCCCCTCAGGACTGGCAGTGCTTCGATTGGCTAATTGAATGACAACACCCGTTGGGTGCAAGGGACCTAGAACAATGTTGGAGAAAATGTATTTGGGCATGACATTTATTAAGGCTCCAAGGTCTATGAGTGCATCATCAAAGTTGGAACTCCCTATTTGACATGGAACCGTGAAGGTCCCTGGATCTTTGCACTTCATGGGAATGGACTGTTGTGTTGAAACATTTTCAATGTTCCTAAGTTGCCTCTTATGGGTGCACAATTCCTTAAGAAACTTGGCATACATAGGGATTTGTTTGACGGCATCTAAGAGGGGGATGTTCACTTCAACACGTCTAAACATGTCAAGCATTTCAGGATCAGGTTCAAAGGACTTATTAGGATTGGAGATGGATTGAGGAAAAGGAATTGGGTTCCTTAGAGGAATGGAAGGAGGTGAAGGAGTGGATTCAAGTTCCTTTTCCAGCTTTTTGTTCTTTTAATTTTCTAGATCAACATCGAAAGGGGAGGTAGAGCAATCAGCATGGGGAATTGCAATTTGCTTTCCTGATCTAAGTGCAATTGCACTTACATTACCCTTAGGGTTGGGTAATGGTTGTGCTGGGAGTTGGGATGAATTGGATGGTTGTTTCTGGCTAAGGTGGGATGCAAGTTGACCTATTTGGGTTTCAATGTTATTGAGGCTAGAACGGGTGAAGGAAGCAAGATCCTCTACAGCACTTTCCCATGGTTGTTTAGAAGAAGAGGCTTGTCCCAAATTGGGTTGGCCTTGATTTTGGTTCTTGGGAAAGCGATTGTATTGGGTGAGGAATTGGGAAGGCTCGTTAGGATAGTGGAATCCAGGAGGAGGATTGTTCCTTTGGGGTTGAGGAACAAAAGGATAAGGTTGATGGATGTTACCACCACTTTGACCATATTGGAACTGGTTTGGATTTTGATGAGGGAACTGAGGAGGATGAGAAATGGGATTACCATACCTCAGAGGTGGGTTAATGGTAGAAGAGAAGGGCTCAGAGTGGGGTTGGTTGAAGTTTCTAACAAACTGACCTAATTGTTGAGGGTTGAAGTTTCGCTGAGCATATGCCGCATTGAGCTCCATTGGACTAGATGAATCAGATGGATCATCTTGATGTTGTGGACATGTGTCAGTCGGATGAGATGGAGAGTTGCAGATTCCACAATTCTTGATAGGTCCATGGAATAGTGACTGTGGAGAAGATGAGGTTGGGGCTTTGGTAGTCACCGCTAGTTGACGCACAAGACCTGTAAGTTCACTCATCCACTCATTCATCTTGTTGGGCTCTATGGATTGATTCTCTTGGGCTTGTTTCACTTTAGCATGTTCTCAAGTATGGAATTGCTGCATGTTTGCAGCCATGTTACTTATGAGATCTCTTGCAGCTGCAGGAGTTTTGTCAACAAGAGCACCGCCACTTGCGGCATCAATGAGAGTTCGGTCCATAGCCAATAACCCCTCATAGAAGTATTGGATCAGGAGTTGGTCAGGGATTTGATGGTGTGGACAAGTTGCCACAATCTTTTTGAACCTCTCCCAATACTCATGGAGTGATTCATTAGGGAATTGACGGATGCCGCTTATTTCCTTTCGGATAGAAGCTATTCGGGAAGCGGGAAAGAACTTCTCAAGGAAAAGTCTCTTCATGTCAACCCATGAGTTTATGGAACCAGGTGGGAGGTAGTAGAGCCAAGACTTGGCAGAATCCACTAGGGAAAAGGGGAAAGCTCTAAGATTGATTTGTTTTTCAGAAGCCCCTTGAGGCTTCAGGGTAGAGCATACTACTTGGAACTCTTTAAGGTGAAGATGTGGATCCTCACTGGCTAGCCCTTGAAAATGAGGTAGAAGATGAATCAAACCCGATTTGAGTTCGAAGTCAGCTTCAATGTTTGGATATTGAATACCAAGAGGTTGGTAATTCATATCAGGGGCAGCGACTTTTTTTAGGGTTTGTTCCATAGGATTGGCCATTTCAATTTCAACTGGTTGGATGAGGATTGGTTCTTGAATTATTTGAGTATCTCTTATGTTCCTCCTAATTTGGCGAAGTGTTCGCTCAATTTCAGGGTCAAACAAATCCAAGGGATTGTTTGGAAGGCTACGGGGCATTCCGAGAGATTCTGGAAGAAAGAGGAAGACGGTCTTTTCTTTGTATCTTTCAGTTTATGATTTTTATGAGAAGACGAGTTTTTCTTTGTGTTTTTTTTTTTCAATTTTTTTTTAAAATTTGTTTTTTTTTGTGTTTTCTTGTCAATAACCAGAAACTAATGACTACTTAAAGCACCATCCCTGGTAACGGCGCCATTTGAAATGCACGGCCGATTTTCGCCTATTGACCGGTCAAAGTTCCGGTGCTCTGCTAATGTGTATAGCAGCACTCGGGTCGAATCCTCGGTGATGGTACTTCGTAAAGTCGATTGTTTTTAGTTGATTGTATTTTGATTGGGGGGTTTGTTTTCAGAGAATAATTGAAATTTTTAATGAATGATGTTTAATTTAACAAGTTGATAAAGATTGGGGTGAGTTCATCATTGGGGAGTTAAGCATGTGATATCCTTGAGCCTTACTTTGTATTGCATTAAATTAACACCCATGTCATAAGTTGACGTTGATTGGAATTCCTAAGTATGAAGGCTTTAATCCAAGCCTTAACTTAACTTAGGGTTCTAATCTCAATCAAAACTTATTTATGGTAGTGTATTTATGGTTCCAATAATCCATGGAAACCACTCGTTAAACAAAACATATCATTAATCCATGACATATTGAGTTTAACATACATAATATTAATTTAAAGAATACTCATCGAGAAAAACTCTCAATCACTTAATATCTCCGAATTATAACTCACCCCAATGAGATATTTACTCAGCCATTTGGATGTTTAATATTCAGGTTAAAATAATTATGATGATAAATTAAGAATAGAAGGAAAAGAAAGGGATTAGAAAAAGAGTGGTACGTTGACACACACACACGAACGATGATGATAATTAAAAACGGATTTTCGATTGAATGAGGAAGAAAAAGAAGGGAAGGGGATTCAACTGAATTTAAACTATTTTAGGAACATAAATATTAAACTACAGAAGGTGGATGATAATAAGAGATATTGAAGAAATAACTTGCATTAAAACAGAATTACAAAGAAAGAGAATTACAAGATTACAAAAATGAAGAACACAAAAGTAAGTGAAAACAAAGAGAGGAGGAAAGGTCTCTCAAGTGAAAACATGAGTATGGCAGGTCCTCCCAAGACTTTGGAAATGCTTTGGTCGTGCCAATATGATCTCCTCTCTTCTGAAATGCCAAACCCTCTCAAGGAGAGAAGGAGAGAGTATTTATAGCCCAAGGAGTGGACAGTTTGCATTCCCAATCTGTCCCTCCTCTTGCATCTCCAATTTGGCAACTCCGACAGCCGAATAATCAAATATCTCCTTCTTCAAAGTTGTAGACAATAATGTTGTCCGACTACTCTAAACATTTGGAGTCATTTGTACGTAAGGATAAAAAGTTATGGCCGGTTGCATAAACAAACTTAAACTGTCTATTTCAATCCAGTCTTTTTAAAGTCCATAATGTGAAAGGGTTTTTTAATATTAATATGCCTTCAAATACGAATGGTTTCTTCAACAAAGGCTTCCGCCTACATCGCCTCTTTCACACTGCAAAATCTCAGCTCGCTTGGATGATTAAATCAGGAGATATGTCATGCATACTATACTGATTTTCATTCTCGGCCAGAATGGTGGGCTGGACTTCAAAGATTTATTTGGGCCCCTTGTACTTGGATTTGGGACATGAAATTTTTATCCAAGATGACATGTAGTGTCCCCCGAATTATGGTGGAGAGTTAAGGTTTTTGGACTTCTGTATTGATCCCAGTAAATAAATCTTCACGGCTGGTCCAGTTTGTTCACAGATTCTTTGGTCTTGTTTGTGAGGACCATATGACCCTTCAAATGGAAGAATTGGATCATGGTGCCTTCTAATGAAATGTTTTATATTTAAAGGAAAATCCTAAAAAAGAAGAACCACACAATTTGAATCAGTATAGTGATAGTTATAATTAAAACATTAAACTGACTCAATTTGACTACTTCTAAAAATGCTCAAATATTATACTTAATATTAAAACATTAATATTTCACACAAATTATGCACATTTCATATAAAATAATTAAAGGGGGAATATAATAAGTCATTAAAATATTAATAACATCATATATACATATATTTTATTTTCGTTATTTCGATCAATACGATAATAAAAACATAAACATTGTTCATGATTACGTATTTATAACCATCTCCATGAACGATGTATTCCATTTCATAATTCTATATATTTTATGTTATTATAATACTAATATAGTAGAGATATATGATATTTATACCATTTTTTCAATCTGTTATCATGATATATGTAGAATGACCAATGATATAAGAAATTAAAACACAAGTGAAGAGGAAAGAGAATATTTTTCCAAGTGAAACCTTCACATAACATGGTTAAGAAGCATGTAATATAACTTCCAAATAAAACCATATATGTTATTATACATTAGAATACTACTATCTAATATATCTATAATAAACATGTATTTAATAACACATGATTTTTAAATGAGTACAGTTATAGTCAAGATACAAGGTTATATGATTTCATATCACTTTTTAATTCTGTGAGATACATGATTTGTTTTACACACTTTCTTGTTTTTGGGATTATGTACTCCACATTATTGTATTATATTTATATTATAAAATAATTTATAGGAATTAAAATATCCTTTTTCTGACTTTTATTTCAGGGTGTTTAAATTTCAAAATCTATAATATCAGTAGAATTGTTTTTTCTACATTTTCCTTCTTTGAGACTATAGTTTTTATGCCCCTAAATTCTCATTCGAGGTGTATATATATCAATTTAAAATGATATATCATGAAATCTCATATTTTAATGATATTTTATGATTATATTAATTTCATTTCCTTACATTAATAGTATGATCTGATGTTTTCATGTTATATGTTTATATTGATATAGTCTCATCGCTTTTCAAGATTATTTATGTTTAGTCATTATTTGATGAAATATTATGATATATATTCAAATTAATGTAATGAAATTTATTCTAATATGGTTTTTCACTACATATTAATAGATTGGTAATAAATGTATACTCATGGTACTTAATACAGTTATGAAATAAGTTTTAAGAAATCCTAACTTAACCCTCTCTTCAGCCAGAAATCTATCTTCCATCAAATCCATGATAAGGAAAAGTGGTTACAAGAATATTATAATATTAGAATGTGAGAAATAATAAATATTTTAAACCTTTTATCCTTTAGTTTTTTGCCATTGTAATATTATAATCACTTTATAAATGAGGCATTTTGATAATATTTTTACGGTACAATAGGATTGTTCTTTATACCTTGTACGATATATATTGATTTAGGTGCTATAATTTCATTGAATATTTTTTATAATATTTAAATTGTGGAATTTTAGGATTATTTTCATGAAACATATTTTGAAGGATGTTTTTTTCAAATTTATTTTAATCCCCATTTACATGTTTTTAAGAATAATGTTTTTTAAAAGGTTTTATTCTTTAAATAGTCTTTTCCAAAAAATAAATGATATTTTCCCCAAGAAATTATTTCAAAATATACATTCAAGTTATTTTAATACTATGATGACAACCATTGATGTTACTCATTCCCTTATCGGAAATTATATAATGGTTCTATTCATATTCATTCTTTATTGGATTCTGTTTTGATGGAATCTTATGTATAAACCCCATTTCACTTACATTAGTTTTTTGCTTTGTCATTCCTCTTATTTTCTTAGGTTATTATTTCATGAAGTTATAATTAAACCTATATATTTTCAGAGGTAATGATGTTTTTAAATTTTAAATTTAACCATTTCAGTTCATGGGTTATGATTTGATGTTTTTAAACCCTATAACTTTTTATGGGTCTTGATAGGATGAATGTTTCATTAACATGTGGTGCTTGTATGAAAGATTTTATTATGAGATGGGTGGGACCTATATATAACTTGAATGAGGTGGGTAATGATAAGTTGTATATGATCTGAGAGGGTTCATTGGTTGTATTATATGACCAAAAACAAGAAGGTATTTGTTTTTTATCCCAAGACTAAAATGAAATTTGTACATTATTTATATCCCAATCCCAAAAAAAAGGGTACATAGATTTTATCCCAATCCTAAAAGAAATAGGTTACATGGGTTGTCTCCCAAGACTATATAAATAAGGTACATGGGTTGTATCATAAACCTAAAATAAAGAGGGTACATTAGTTGTATCCTAATCTTGAAAACAATATGGTACGTTGGTTTTACCCCAAACCAAGAAAAAGATATATAGGTTGGTCTCCTAAGACCAAAGTAGGTATATGGGTCATATACCAAGACTAAAATGTTATGAAAAGTCTTCATAGGTATCATTGACAGTAAATATTATATTCATATATGTATTATAAAAATCATATATCATTTTCCACTATTATGATTTCATGGATCAAAACCTTTATTTTATTCTGATTCATTTCATATGAACTTCTATGATTTATAAAATAACTCATGTGTGTGATATTTCAAATATGGGATGTTATCTATTAATATTTAGATAATGTGCTTGTATCCCAAAGTTTTTTTATTCTTACATGACTCTTTTGTTTACCTATATTTAGATTTTGAGCTCACCCCTTATAATATATCCTCTCCCTATGTTATGAAGAAGGTTTTTTCATACAAGTAATAACGTTGGAGATCCTTATGGGAGATGATGATGGTCTTTAAACTTGATTGAATATTTTTTTCTATGTTTCTAAAGAAACTAAATTATTATGATATGCATGAATATATTTTTTTAATGAATAGAATAATCATTTAAAATGATGTAATATCCATGTATGTTAAGTCGGGGTCTCTATAATCAACATTTTATAAGGTGAAAATGATTGAAAATATTTATATAAATGGGTAATATTTTGGGTGATAATCCTAAACATTAATAATATGGAATGATATGACATGATAATCATAACATGTGAAATGTGGATACATCTTAGAAAACTACATCACAAACATTAGAAAAGGATAACTGAAAAGACACCATGATGGAAAATTTCCCATAATGTTATCATGTTCACTCCCTATCCATCCAAAATGTCACATGATACTAAACATTACCCATTTCGTTGCAGCTCTATATAATTCAAGGTGCACCCATCACATCAATTTCAATCTATTTCTTATGTGTTCCAGATAGATCATACTACATGAATTATTTTATCATCATATTTTATTCCACAATAATATATTGTGGAATACATACAAGTATGTAAAAAATAAAATATTTTTTTTATAAATGTGAATACCCATAAAAGGAAATGGATATGGTATTCACTACAGAACTATTTTCACATAGAATATTGTGGCCAAATTTCAAAACCATATTAGTTTAACTTAATAAATCATTAAATAGTATACTAACAGAAAAATGAGTCTCTAATAAATTTATTATTAAATTGTTAATAATAGAGACATTTAAAAACAAAACCCAATTAATGGAATTATAAATTAAAGGCATTAGATAATAAATAAACCTAAATAAAGGAGAGAAGGAAAGGATACCTTACTTTAGTGTGTGACTCCAAATTCTTGTGATGAGATTACTAAGAGAATAAGGTAACCTTGGGAGGTCTTAAAGCGGGGGAAGATATAGTAAGTATGTGATAAAAGAGTGATTATTGACGTAAAATAAATTATTGGGTTGGTTTATATAGTAAATTTGTAGGGATTTCATTAATATTTCTCAAAATTAGGTTTCGGATTCTATATAAAAAAAAGAAACCCAAAATACATCCCATGGTTTTTTATTTTTTTTCTGAAAAATTTAAGTTGTTATAATTATTCAATAATTATAAGATATGAAAATAATAAAATAATACCATATCATTCATGGAAATCTGTCACACACTTAATGAAATGATTTTAAAATATCAAAATATATTAATATTTTTGGAATATTCAAAAAGGCATCATAAAATTAATCAAATAGACATTAAATAACATTTTTATAAAGTAAACACAAATATTTGGTATTAGACACCATTTATTGTATTTATTAAGTCACTTTTGGGTAATTATGATGTCATAATACACAAATTATATCTATATAGTATTTATCTTTTACCAAAAAAATCACTACCTAAAAGAATTTTGATAAATTCCCCATTAGATTATTACAACATCATGACTAAAAAATAATATTCTTCTTTTCGAAATAATTTTTTAATTATTTGAATTGAAAATTTTAAAATAAGATTCTATATTTACTGAGAAATGATGTGGTTTTTTACAATTTTATTTTCAAAAATTTATATAAATTCCACTTCACTTCATAAAAAGTATATGATAATTTATATTTAATAATTATTATATAATAATAAATTTTTAAAAAAAATATTTTATTTAAAAAATTAAAAATTTCATCGAAATAAATATCTTAATTTAAATTGAATTATAATTAAAATTTTAACTTGTGTTTTATTAAAGAAAAATAAAATTCATTAATAATATAATAGCAAAAGGATTAAAATATATTCATTATTCTATTAAATATGTACACAATATTATATAATGTTTCCTGATACATATCCATTTATTACGTAATCAAACATCTTATGGGTTAGGTGAGATATGATGACACTTTCATTGTGTGGTTTAGAGAACATGGATTGAGATATGATCGCAATCAGATTTAATGTGTATCATAAGTGGTTTATCCCATGATTATGTAGTTGGATATCATCCTGGGATAGGTCATGGAAAAATATTAGTGACTCAATCTCCCTCATGTTCTCTGATAAATGGCTTCATAGGGTATTCTCTTACATGTTGGGGCTATCACTTCTTATGTATGTGTCAATTGGATATCATAAAACCCTATATTTATACTAAACATGTGATTACTATTAAATGAATTTATGATATATACTAATGATGCTTAATGTTTATTTACATATGGAATGATATAATAAAGTTTCTTAATAGCATGTTTTTTCTATCAATATATTACATAAAAATAAATTTAATTAAATCACAAGGAAAATTTTATTTTTTATTGTTCGTGTCATTAAAATATTCCCCTATTAAGAAATTTCACCCTCAATATATTAATTTCCCACACTATTAAATTGAGGGTAACTCTATTTTGACACCTCCTCCAGTTCCCACATTGCTTCTTCAAATTTTTTGTTTCTCCACAACACATTGACCCGGTGTATTTTCAAGTTCCTTTAAATTATATATCATTGATCTATGATATATAATAACTACTCCTCATTGGAATGTTCATTATCCGATTGTACCGCCTATGGATTAATTTCATGATAGGGGTTTGGTGTGTAATTTTTCAAAAGGGATAAATGGAATAAATAATTTCACTGAGATTGGTTTGTTTGGTGTGAAACAGGGTAAGTTGCCGCTCCAATGGAATAAACAATATTAGAGGGGGTGATGAATATTTAAGTACACTTTACCTTCTCCCCAAATCAAAAACAAGTCATCCATGTAGATAGGAGGATGAATTCCATAACACCAACATGAAACCCCATGTCAAATTGATGATTATATACATAGCCCTTCTATTGACTCTAAGAAATATTAATGTGATTCTTAATGGACTTAACCATTTCTCAAATTTCCTCGACCATTTATAAAACTATCTGTTTCCATTGTGAAACATCATACTAGTGTTCTAGTTTTCTATAAATCTTCTCTTATAGTACCTTATAGGGACCCAGTTATATTATAGGGTGTATACTGTTGTTGTATAGGAACATGAACAGAGGTGGATGTTAGTCACATCTACTTTTGAATCCAATTAAGCCTGGTCTCAAGATATCCTAATGTTTTAAAACAATCTAAAAAAATTGGAGATTAGTTTTGGGGTAATAATAAATAATGAGTATTAGATAAGTGTTCAGAGCATGTTGGTGACTCTTCAAGAACATAGAGGTGAATCTCAGGTCCCGATCAGATAAAATCAAAATATATACTCTACGAAGACTCACCACTTCTATAATGTATATTATTGAATGTTAACCATAGAAAGTCCTATCAAGTCTCAATTAAGAGGGAATACATTGTATGAAAATCCACCAATCCCTGTATAACATTTTTTGATCTTGATATCATCAAAATTCTAGTGATAATGTCTACAATTATTTTTTTTCATTTCCATATAGGTATGTGAAATATTTGATTAATCATATTAATTATTTTAATTTATATTTTCATTTTTTAATATAAAAGACATCATAATGTATATTCAATGACCTCTTAATTGATATTTTCCCACAAATATTGCTCTTGGAGATTTTGATACATCTTTGAACTCTATAGGTTGATGAAGAATATTGATCTATGTGTGTCATCCATCATTTCCATAATTATATCATTACATGATGGAAGACATAGTCTTCACAAGAATCTCATAGTTTCTTCATTGTTAACATTGAAATACAATGAGTTAACAATTCATATAGTTTCCACCTTTTTCTAAATTACCTCATTATTTATTTGAGCATCCATTATTTATTACAAAATGGATGGTTTAGAAACATTTATGAAAGGATTGGTGATATTCCTTCCTTTTTTATTCCCATGTACCACCTATTAAATTATAATAATATCAAATCCCTATAAATTAAAATCATTTTTATAATATTTGGATTATTTCTACTTATATATATGAAAATTTATTTCCCTTACTATGATGGTAGTGGATTGAGATGTCATAATATTTGGTTTACACTAACCATCTCTATTTCTGCATATTCATCTCTTTCTAAATGAATTTACACTTATGGATTTTATGATATATAAATATTTTACACTTACCCCAAAAGAGATAATGATGTCATATATTAAAAATGATATCACTGTATCCAACTCTAGATCATGCACTATACAGGTCTATTCATGAACATTCAACATCCATGATGTTCATGCCACAAATTTGTAATTCAATATAAACACACAACCTTATTCACTTTTCAAATAATCCTTGAAAACTATTAAAATTTCCCAACATGGGGTAGGATGATCATAGGAATAGTGATAAGACATATTTTCACCTCCTTGAATCTGTCTTCTCGTTTATCATTTCAGAAAAACATGACTCCCTTATGAGTTTTCTGCTTAGGGGGTTTAAAATCATAATATATTTCTCAAAAATCAATGAAAATACAACGATAATCTATTGAAAATATGGATATTATTAATAGATTCGTACATGGACAAAATTCAATTCCTTTTTTAAGGGACTATATATATCCCATTTTCTATGATGACATTATCTAATAATAATAATGATTTCTAACATAATACACATTTTTTTACTTTGAAAAAATATTATCCTCTCTTATGCTCATTAGAACAATTCTCAGATTCTCTTAATGGTCCTCCATTTATTTGATGTATATTAAAATATCATTTATAAAGATGACCAAATATATGTTCAGGTAATCTATAAAGAATATATTAATAATGTACATAAATATTTCTAGAGAAATATTTAGTCTAAATGAAATTACTATATTGTCATGCTTATCGAACAATTTTCGAAAGGAATTTTGGGCGGTTTCAAACTTTTTCACCCTATCTTGTTAATATCCTAATAATTGATCCTCATGTAAGAAGTATTGGGATACATGTAGATTATCATACACGTCATCAATCCATTGTAGATGATTCATGTTCTATATCATTATCTTGTTGAGCTCATGATAATCAATGTAATGGTGCATTAAACATTCAATATTTTGGATAAATATGGATAATACACCCCATAGTGATGATCATGGTAATATGAACCCTTTATCTAGATTCTCGTATAGTTGTTTCTTCACCACTTCAATTTCTTAAATAGCGACTCCATATAAATTCGTCAATAATGTAACACTAAATCTATGGTCTTTATTGATAATTCAACATCCCAGATAAGTGGATGACCAAAAAATATCTTGGGAAAAAATTTGTGCATTCCCTCACAATAAGAATGTGATAGAGAATTATTCCTTCCTTAGACTTAGTCTATTGAGGTATATATGGATTCTTATAGTGAAATAATATCGATGATTTTGAATTTTTATCGAAATAAGATGGATCATCCTCATTGAATATAAGTATAATCGGTGGTTTATTCGTGACACATAGAGTCATTTACTTTTCCTGGTAATTTAGATTGTCTCTATAAAAGGAAATACAATCCCTGAAAAAAAAATACACTAAATTACACCAATTTGAGTATGAAATGTTTTTGTGGGAATTTTATCTTGGAACTTGGGATAGGGGAGGTGTTATGTACTCATGATGCAATAATTTACCCATTTTCAATATTTAAAAATCACCCAACTTTGTTTATTTGGGGTCGTATTTGAGTAGTTATACTAAATGTTCATTATTTAAAGGAATGTGTATAATTAGAATAAAAAAGCATACATCCTATTCATGAATAAACAAATATTGTATATATAACCACTTCATCTTTGGGATACACATTACTTATTGTGATAAAAATAGTTTACATAACTTACATGGATGTTATTGTTTACTCTCAAAACCCTTATCTTAGTAAATATATTTTCAAAGTTCCATTGTTACATAAAATTGAATAGATGAATAATGAACTACGATTTTACTTGAAAATTACTTTACCCTGTCACATTAAGTGGTTTCTCCTATCATAAATTACAATATAGAGACCCCTCCTTCCCACACATAAATCATTTACTTATCCCCCTTTGTAAATTTTATAGCTTCTTATTTGATAACATTTGACAAGTCAGATATTGAAATATTGTGAAATTGTTAGATTTAATTATCGGAACACCATAATTAAAAATCAAAAATCAATATATTATCCCCATTATATAAAAAAAATCATCTCCATTTTGATTTTGAGGGATCATCATGAAATTTCCTCATAGTTATCAATGTCAAATATCGCCATCGTGTATCATAGACTAGTTTTTATCCCACCAATGAAGTGGCCAACCTAATATTCATGGGTAATGACAATTTTGGATACATACAATGGAAGTATTTTTATGTTTTCCTCATTTTTTCAGATATATTTATCACATTTTTTCGTGAGGGAAATGAAATCATTTTCCATTATAAGATTGAATGTTTGAGAAATATATTTATCAAAAAACATTTTAATGAATTCTTCCCACCAAATCGATTTTATATCTTTCTAAAACTTTGTATTCTTGATTAATTTCATCCATTGACAAGATTCACCATCTATATGATAAAATACTAGATGAAAATTCAATTTTTCATATTATTAAATATGGAGATGATAATAGCAGTATAATTGCTTCATTGTTCCATTATTAATTGATCATATTATCCATTGAAATAATGATGCCTCTACTACATAAATATCTCGATTATATTTTTTCCCTTAAGATGATTTGGGTGTTCTACCTGAAAAATTACTCTTTTAGAAACATGTGTTATTCAAGGGTGTATAATCATAGTTCTTTCAATTACCACTCTAATGAGGTTGGGCATCTCATTGGGGGAACTCGTGACAATGTATGTTACATTGATTTTTGACCCATGGTTTTGGAACCGTTGGTAGAGAAATTTTGTATGTGCATACCTATACACAAGATTTTTTTTGATGTGTGGGTATAGAATTACAATGATGGTTCTGAAAACTGTGGGTGTAGTTAATTTATTAAAAAAATCAATGTAGGATTTTATCCTCGAACCATCCCCTTATAGTCCAATGTCTTAACAATTACCCTATCACACATTTATTATTATTATATAAAATATATTTATATGAATATGCATATTTATCTATATAAATATAATTATATTTACTATATTTATTTCTATTTTTTCATTAAAAAATAATTTGCCAAATTATAACCACGGTTTAGAAAAAAATGGGTATATATCAATTTATTCAGTGAAAGTTATATTGGAATTGTTTAAAATAAATGTGGGTATAGCCCAACATATACCCATGGTTTCTGAGAAATTTTATTATAAATAATACTCGATAAAAATATTGTGAAACCAATACCCACGGTTACATGAAAACAATGGGTATGAGGTTGACATATACACACTGTTTTCTGATAACTATGGGTATAAAGATTTACCATGAATTTTTTCCCCAAGAAACCTTTACCAATTGATATATAATAACTAGGGATATATGGTTGAACTATACCCGTGTTTTTTGTAATACAATGTCTATAGGAATATATTCTAGTGGTGACACTTTATTACATAATTAGTGTTCCCTTATTACACACCTAGTTTGGAAATCCTATGGGATGTTAATGTATTAACTAATAAATTATTTATGAAACATTACTAATGAAATAAATATTCATTGAAAAAAAAGTTATCTATGTTATTTATAAGGATTATTTTATTAATGTAAATGTGTCATTATTTAGACATCAAATGAATATTTTTTAATGAATATGTAGTTTCCCACTATGATTTTTGATGCTCGTGCTACGATTTCATGGTTGAGTCAATAATTGATACTAGATGAATCTATGTTAATTCTAAATATGATGCATAACTAAATGATTTTTCTCATGGTAAAAAAATTAAACTATAGATTTTTGTTCAAAACATTTGATTATTCTGAATCATCTATCATAGTATACGATTAAAAAAATAATATGTGGTTAGTCTTCTGACACAAAAAATAAGATAATGATGAAATTTAACAAAATTTTTGGTGATAAGAACCATGTGAGGAAAATTATTCAAAACACTACATGTAATTAATGTAAAAATAGGGATGTGGAAAATTTTACTATATATAAAGATGATTGTTTACTTGTGGATAGAGAAAGAGAGATTCAAGTAATAAACAATCCATTGAAATGTTCAAAGGATGAAAACTTAAGAGATGAATCTCCATTATCATGTGAAGAATAGATTTGTTAATTTATATACTATATAGATGAAGATGTATAATAAACGTCTTACATATAAAATATAATATTTTTTAATAATTATAGTTAAAAACGATTAGGCTGATATTGTAAAAATTTGCGTCATGATTGGTTTTCCAACAATATAAAAGTGGTATTATGAGAAAATGTAATATTTCCTTGTTATTATTATCTGAAGGAATATGAATGATTAATGTAAATATGTAGTGGGTTTTAAAAATTATGATGTATTGGTATTTATTTGTGGTATTTTTTCATCGAATGCCAACTCTACAAATATTTAATGTGATAATGTTATATGTATTGGTTAACAAGTATAAATTATGGTAATATGCATCTGATTGTGTTTATATGAAGAAATTATTATATGATATTTGATGTTATTGAAACTATGAGATATTATAATTTTGAATTTTATATTTTATTATACAGATAACCATGGGTTTGAAAAGTGAATTTTGGAAAAAGTGATTTAGGTCATCTTTCATTATGTTTATTTTATTTTTGGATTTGTATAATTGTTTAAATACTCTATGATTTTTTGATAAAGTGTTGTATTAATATTTGAGGTATATATGATTTCAATGATATTTTTTTGTGAATAATTTTTTTATTATGTTCTATTAATATATATGTCCTTGGTATTCACAATATTGATATGTTTCATTATGAGATACATTATATTGTATGTGGATATATTTTTTATCCAATATTTCATATTTGGGGTTTTGAATTTGGTTAGATATATTTGTGAGGATTCCATGGGATAACTATTTATGGAATGGATTTAGTTGATCAATGAGGGTTAATTTTTTAGTTTTAGATATTAATGTATTATATATACTCATACTGGGTAACTTGTGATGATAATTTTGGTTTTGATTAATATTTATAGAAATAAAGACAATATTTTCATTCTATCTGGTAAAAGATAATTTTCCTCATTCTATCATGAAAAAATATTCTTCAATACTCATTTCATATAGATACAGATAATATGTAAAACCATCAAAGTCCAAAAGGATGAAATTTTGATTATGAAATTGATCTACATAAAGTATGTATATTTATTAAATTTCACTATCACACAGGTAAGTAAACCCTCATAACATTTGGAAAATCATAATAAAAATATATTATCATTTTCCTTAAATATTTGATGAATAGATCATATTTTCTACCCTCACTAATTTATGGTTTCTTGGTAATTATATTTATCTTAAAAATGTTTTCTATCAATATATATTATTAATTATATTTTATTTTTCATATCTATTTACATAATTTATATTCTCACAAGTTTTATCATTATATTGAAAGCATATTATTTGTTATTTTTTGTATCCTTTATGAAACCCACTTCTCCTTTTGAAAATATTTTTTATTATCCCTATGTATGATATGTGCTTTTAATATATAAATTTACATATATTGAAAATTTAGTGAAAATGATAAGATTTTTAGGGAATAATATATTTATGAAAAAACAAATATATTAATACTACTATTCACGATGGATTTTTTAAGATGCAACAGTGAGCTTTAAGCGAACCCTGATTTACTATTATGATAATATTAATTAATGTACTTGTTATCTGGAAGCCATAAAATTGGAATTTATAAATACTATTATAAAAATTATGAGAAATATTTTTAAAGGGTTTATATAATTTATTGATTAGTAATAAATAAGAATTCCATTTTTAGTAATATCATTTTATACTTCAAAAATAAAATTTTTCGTAAAAATGTAATTTATTTTTTTTTGTGTTAAAATATTATAAGTACATTAATAAAATTTTATAAATTTAATATGAAAAATTGAAATTATTTTTTGATGATATCATGAAAATATTAACATATAGTGAAATTTTGTTTATTTTTTAAAAAATTTGGTCATTTGATGAAAAGTGGAAAATAATGTTTTATTTAAAATCTGTATTTTCATTTGATGAATTTAAAACGCTTAATTTCATTTTAAAATGGTTAAAAATTACAAATAATTACTTTATATTATTAATATTATAATTATGGTCATATTTGACAATTTTATGTTGATTTGTTTCAGATATATTTTTATACTTAAGAAAAGATTGCCCTCTAGAAAACCACTAATAATCTAATTTTACATGATTAATTATAATATTAATTAATCCACAAAAAAATAGATTTTGATAAAATGAATTCAATATTTGTTTTCATCAAAATTTATATTATTTTTAACTTCAACTCAATTTTTTATATTAAATAGTAAAATTAGTTAAACTTTGTGAGCACGGTTAATGCCAAAACTAGTATACATTGGGTGGAGGAGTAAAACCAAGAGATAAGTGTAATTATTACAATTTATAGTATATAAATATTTTCTATAGACATATTTTTAAAACATCTTATCCTATATTTTATCCTACAGATATTGGAATCAATTTTTCTTGATTATTAAATTATAATATTTTATTCATTTATGAAATTTCAATGTCTCCTCACCCCCACTTATAAAAGGACACCGCTATCATATTGTCATTAATCCACATAAAGGAAGAATAATTTACCAAAATCAACCCAATTCAATAATTAAATTATATATCCATGTTCTAGATGTTTTTTCATCTTAAATTACCATTCCATGGGACCATATGAATGTATCTCAGTTATGAAAACTGAAGGAATAGTACTCATCATCCCTAAACTATTTAAATTTATATATTCATCTCAATCCATTAAATATTTGGTATTTTAAATTAAATAATAATTTAATTATAATAAATATACTTAAATGTTATTAATATAATATGTCCACCATTATTAATTCTATTTTACATCAAATGAGACGTAAAAGCATCTCTTCTGTATAAGTATGAACTACTGGCTCAATGTAATGATGTAATTATTTTACAATTAAAATTAATAAAGAAATATTATATTGTTATTAATATATATATATTATATTGACGATATAACTATTCCAATATAATTATAATATTATATGTTTTAACTTATATTTCAATCATTTTTATGGTGATAACATCACTCAAGTGTAGGTTTGGAATACCACCTCTACAAAGCGATGAGATTCATTTTCAATCTACAATTTAAATAGATGTTAATTAGGATATATTTATTCAATATATATTTTATATATTATATATTAAAATGTCTTTAGTGTTGAGTTATTAGATATATAATATCATGTTCCATTAATCTATATTTGAAAACAATATTCATGCAAACATACGACATACCATCACCCTGGATGGTGAAATAGATTTCTCTATATTTACATTTAATGGAGAGTTTAAAATATTTTTATAATAAATATATATGATATTTATATCATGATTATAATTTTTATAAAATTTTAATCTTGAAAAAGATGAATTGGTATAAAATATCGAACGTAAACATGCATGGAAAATGATATGTTTAAACTAAAAAAATATATTTTCAAATAAAATACAGAATAAAAAATTGGTTAAATTTTTTTATGGTGTCATATATGATATTATACAAATTTCTATGGTTGTGATTTAAAATTATAATAAAATTGAATTTATTATATTGTATTATATTGTTCTTATAATTCAGGATGGACCAAATATATTGTATTTCTTCTAAAATCCCATTCACTGAGGCATGTTTTAATTTATTACGCATAATATATTTTATATGGGGTATTTTATTCCCTTTGTCTTTTTATATTAGGAATTAAATTTTATTAATTGTATTTCATGTTTCAATTAAAATTATATCATCAATGGATATTTCTATTGATAGTTACCTTATGGTAAGTTGTTTTTTAACTCTGTTTCTTTTCATTTTGTTTATTAATTCTTAATTGTCTATTATATGATGAGATTATTTTTTAAATTTAATATTCTTATATTATTCTGTATTTGAAAATAATTTTTAGTATTAAAATTTAATACATATAAAAAAATAATTTCATTTATTAACACTATATTTTTTATAAGTGTTTATCATTACAAATTCTCTTCTTTAGGAAAAATGTTGTGCCATAAACCAATAATAATTTATGTGTCGTATCTAATTCTCCGATATTATCTTCTATCATGAATTTTATTACATTAAAATTATTTAAGGTTTGATTTTAATTTAATTCATTCATGTGTTATATAAACACAATTATAACAAGATGTTAACAATTTATATCCAAATCACATCATTGTTCATTGTGGTTTATGATTGAGTTAGCACTAGGGGATTATTTGATAAATATATCTTAAAATAATATATTTTCATATCCTCTATTTATTTCTATAAATCTGGTATTTTCCTTACATTTTCTTCTTTTAAATATCTCGATATACCAAAACAAAATATACGAATAACCTATTTTAATTCACTCTTTAGTCAGAAATCCATTTTCATCAATATCCATGATTTTTTAAAATGATTTATAATTTTTTTAATATTATCTTATAATATTTTATATTATTTTTTACACAAGTCTGAAATTTTTAAATATTTTTTAAAAAATAATCTTCTTATATTGTTAAAATAATTTTTTGACATACATTCCATGAATATATTTTACATCCATCATAACACATAATTATTTGAATTATATTTAAATAATTTTCATTTTTGTATTTAAATTAAATGTTTTTCATTAATATTTTGAATGTTTTTAATATTTTTAATAATTGATTTAAAAATGAAAATTTTATTTTCCCCATGAAATATTTTATTTATTTTGGAAATTATTCATATCTACTTCAAAATACATTAGATTAACAGTACATTTTCATAGTATATAATCTAATGATTCCATCCAGATTATTTCTATTTATTTTTTACGATCAGTTTCACTATGTAAATTATTGACATTTGATATTCTATTTCCTATGATATGTATATTTATTCATGTATTGGAAATGTTTATTATTTACTATTTCTTACTCATATGATGAATGTATTAGAATTAGTACGTAAATGGGGGTCCTATAATTGTATATCCCTATAATGCAATGATATGTATTATTACATAAAAGAAGTTGTGTATTTGGTGAAAAGCCATACATATTATAAAACTATTTCATAAAATGTCTCTTGGATGTAATTTTTATGATGTATTAATGTGAGTCTTCAATTATAAGTTTATTCTATTTGGAATTATGCATTATATCATTATATAATTAGTTATTGATTTCCTTGTATTTATTTCAATAGTTATGGTATCCATGGATTAGTTTCAAGATCATATGATTATTTATATGGAATTTTTAAATAATTTGTTTTTCCATTGATATTATTATTTAATTATCATTTTATTTATTAAGTATAATGTGTTTTAGTTATTTTCTATTCCATATTTATTATGAATTTTTTCTCAAGATATCATTGATTGTATGTAACCTTTATTAAGCATCTTATCTCAACTATATTTTGGTTTCTTTCTACAGGATTACATGAAGAGTACCATGAATTATATGTAAGGATATATTCAAGATAACAATTATGTACTAAAATAAAAACACTATATGAAATTTTTTCAATTGAAATTAAATTTGATATTCAGAAGGTATATAGTTTTCCAAAACTACTAAACAATAAATGCATTTAAGATGTAATATCTTGTATCTTATCCCAATTTAATAAATTAATTATTATATAAGGGCAACATTATTTGGGGTATTTATAGTTTGTGTCATGTAATTTTTAGTATAATCCTTTAGTACTGGATTTTAGAAAACATATTTGGGAACATATCAATATGATAAAAAATTATTACAATTTTCAATTATATAATAAAATCATTAATTATTTGGTAGGTTAGAGATTAAGTGGTTTAACATAGAGTAAATTTCTATTTTGATAGTACATGTGGATTTGGTTTTGGTCTAGATTCCCCTTGTGGAAAAAACCCTGAAAAGTGTTTTTCATATATATAATGGTTGTTATATTATTTCCTTGGAGTATTCCATTTCTGAGAACCTATTTTAAAACTCCATGTTGATAATCATGTATAAATTCATATTTTCATTATGAATCATAATAAATAATTTTAATTAATTATGACCAATAATGAATAAGATAAACCTTCTGTTTCATGAATTGAAAATAAAGTGTCATTATTTAGACATACTATTAATGATTTTTCATGAATATGTAGTTTTCTAATATAATTAATATTACCCATACTATGCGTTTTGATTTAAATAAATTTCTAGAGAAACAATAAACCATTTAAATAATGAATAAGATAGATAATTTAATTATTTTAATCAAGATAAAAAAATTAAATGAATGAATAAAGAAGAAAAATTTTGGTTATTACTAATAATCTATCCAATTATATGGTTAATAAAATCAGGTTGGTAAATTTTTTGACACACCAAACAATATATTGATATAATTTCATAAAATTTCAGGTGATAAGAACCATGTGATAAAAAGGATAGAATATCCAACTTGTTAATAATTTTGTAATAGGATGTTACTGAAATCTCATAAAGGAAAAAATAAAATGATGTACATTTGGAGAGATATGTAATCAAGAATTAAATTTCCAATTGAAAATTTAAGAGGATGAAACATTACTAGAAGATTAATTAAGAAATCTAAATAATTGATTAGTAAAGTAAAATTTATTATGTTATAATAATTGTATTCTAAATGCTTTATATTACATGTATGAATTATTTTAGAAATTTCAATTAAAATAAAATATTATTAGGTTTAACTTGAGGAAATATGAGATGTGGTTCATATTTATAACTATTAAATAGAAGCATTGAGAAACAAAAAAACCAAAAATGACTGCAATTTTATGAATTGAGATGATTTATTGATGAGCATAAATGACGGGTTTTAAAAATTTTGTTACATTTTAATTTATTGACGATATTTTGTCATACATGGATTATTTTAATTATATTTAATGTAATGAAGTTTTACATTAGGGTTATGTTATATGAATTATGGGAATATAATATGAAAGGTATTTCTTTTCTTATAAATAATATGATGTCTTTTCTTGATGAAATTTTTTTATTATAATATTGTAATATAAGTATAATTATATAGATGACTATGGAATTGAATTTTTATTTGATAAAAAGTTGATTAAGGTAATCTTGTATGACATATATTGAATTACTCAGTTAATGGAATATATAAAATAGTTTATGATTTTATTTTTGGAATAAGTATTTTTTTAGTTTTTTAAAGAATAAATGTTTTCATTGATGTTTTACGACAATTTAGGTTATTAATATGTTTTAATATAATATTTGATCAAGGTATTCACATATTCGGTATGAGAGATTATGAGAATGATTTTTTTATATGGAAAATGTTTGATAATAAATTTTGGAGGTTTCGGGTTATAATATGATCATATTTATTTTTGCAGAGTATTGAGGTTGACTAATTACAGAATGTATTAAGTTGATAATTAGGAATTTTTTATGATATTATAAAGATTAATGCATTTTTTTATCAATATGGTGTAGGATGTTATAAATATGTTTTTTGTTTAGTATTTAGAAAAATAATGATTTATTTTTCATTAATTTATGGGTCATATGATTAGGTATATATTATTTTCAGTTCATAATGTCTAAAATTTTCTCATTAATATTAAAATCATGGAGTTAGAGATAAAGTGTAAATTTATTAAAACATAACCAATGGATGAATATGTGTAGTACTGGATATAAAAATTGTAGTTAAAATTTATCATGTTTCCAATTGTTATTGTAAATTAATACGTCCTTACTAAAAATAGTATATTTATATAAAATGTTATCTTTTTTACCTTCATTCTTGAAAAGGATATTGAATTTTCCCCCTCAATGATTATTAATTTTCATAATTATCATCTTCATGAAAATTTTCTATATCACTATTTATTACTAATGTGACATTAATTTTTACCTCATTGCCTATAATTTATATTCCCACCATTATTATCCTTATCCATGAAACCAATTATGTGTTATTTCATTTAAACAATATCTTTCCCACTTTCCATTTCCAAAATATATTTTATTATCCCTCTTTATTATGTGGGGTTAAAATAAAAGTATTTCAATTAAATCAACATTTGATGATCGAGATAAAATTTTGAGTGTGGATTTCTTTTTTTTGGTGCAATGTGATAGCCCATAAATTTAAAATACTATACTCGATATCATACATACCATGAAAAATATGTATTTAAGTAAACCATGATATAATATTAAAAATATTTCATTAATTTGATATGTATCAATTACAATTTGGATTCACATGCATGAATAAGATAACAAACATAATACAAAATATTTTTAAGGGTTTTATATAATTTATTGATTAATAATAAATATGTAATAATTCTTTTATTAATTTTATTTTATACTTCAAATGAATTTTCCTCCAAATGGTTGTTATTGATTTTACTGAGAAAGTAATATAATAACAATTTACCCAAATTTATAAAGATTATTTTTATTAAATAAATCCAATTTTAAAATTGTATTGTCAAAATAATCTTATAGTTAGTTTTTTTATATTTGATTATTTGTTTTATTTTTCAATTAATTGTCCAAATAATTTTTTTTAGTAAAACTAGTCTTTTAATATCATGCATTTAAAAAGATAAATTCTATTATTAAATGGTTTTATGTTATAATTTATTCATTAATATTATGATGTCATTAATTAAGTTTATTTCCATAAATATTATGTTTTATTTTTGAATATTTTTTTTAAAATAAGAAATATCATTTCAAAAATTCTTTGATATCACGTCTTTCAGCTTAATATTAATTATATTTTTTTCATTATGTGGAATTACTTTTACAAAATAGATCCCATATTTTCAACCATCGTTACTCCTATTATCTAATAATTTCAAATAAAATTTTTGGACATTGTGAATAATAAAAACATTAAAAATATATTATGATGGTTATGGTTAAAACGAGTTTATCAAACGTGTTTAACAGAGATGTAATAGTTTATCTTATAATTAAATGTTCCTAAATAATTTTTGATGTCTATTTTTGGAAATCATAATATCTGACCACAAAACCACTAGTGATTTTAAAGTATTTATCCTAATAATGATGATTTAATACTTTAATCATTTAACAAATTCTAGGTGTCTATTCTCCACCACATATAATAGAAAACTCTTCCACACTATTAAGTACACCACATTGGGATATATTTGTCAAAATAACAAAAAAATATATATTATAATCATACATACACATGAATTATTGGTGATGTTATACATAAAGTACATTTAAAAAGGTCCTTAATAAAGGATCCAATAGTGGTCAATCGAAGGAATCATTTTCCTCCTACCCGACATCATTCACATTATTCATTATTCCACCTTCAATAAATATGTGGTATTCAAATTTAAATTTTATTATATATATATAATATACTATAATTTTATTATTTTTATAAAACTACGATTATGCACCATCTTTTCATTAAAATGGAAAGGGAAAACATTACTCATGAGTACATATGGGCAACCTCCTCCACATAGTAATACACTTAATTTTACATCTATATTATTTAGGGATAGTTATTATAATGGGGTAATTTATATATATTATATATATTTTATATGTAGGAAAATGAATAATTTTTTCATGTGTATGGTGGACTACCACCTCCATGGAGCGATGTGATTCATTATTTATTTATACATTACATTGGTGGGAGTAAGGTAACATTTATTGAATATATATTATTTAAATGAAATAATATTTATTTTATATGGTTATTGATTATTTATATATTATTTATTGGAATCTTTCTAAAGGAGAAAATAACTTTCATACGTATGTATGACTTACCATCTCTACAACTGATGTGATTAATCTTTTTATATATGATTTTAAGGAATGATTATTAATATACATTTATTTATATGTAATGAATATATATGATACTTATATAATTACTAAAATTATTTATATGATAAAACCATTATAAATATTAAAGTACTGAATTTAGGAAATAGAAACATAGATGAAAAATTACAATATGAACAATAAAAATTTTATAATTTAATATTGAAATATTAATAAATCAGTGGTAAAATTAAATTATCGAATGATATAAGTTATTATAAGAATTTATATAGTTAATTAATAGAGTTATTAGGTATTTATTGTTATTATGATGGAGGTTAGAGTGTTATATTTCATGTCATACACAAGGTAAGGGATTTTGTCTCCATTTCACGTCATTAATGAATTTTTTATGCCATGAAACTAAATTGAATTTTATATTGTATATACTTCCCTTTTATATGAAATATCAAGAATATTTCATAATTGAGAATTTTTTTCAATTAAAATTATTTCATCCAATGGGGTTTGATGTGAATGTTACCATATGGTAAGGGGTTTGAGGACTGAATTTATTTTTATTTGGTTGTGATTCATTATTCATTGTATGTGATATGAAATGATCATAGTTGTAATGAAATATTATTATTTATTTTATTTACATTTTTGTTACTAGTATTGATTTTTTTTACAGTTTATACCATTATTTATTAATTCTCACTCTGATATTTGTAAGGTTTTTTTCATTTGAAATTAACTTCTATGAGGAGAGTGTTATGTATTACAACAATATTATTTTATTAGGATTATTTTTTGCCCTTTTTTATGTTCTTTCATTAATATCCACAAGATTATTATATTTTATATTCTATTCTATGTTATATCGTTCACGAGGGTTATGAATCCAATATTTCCAAACCACTATGATTTTATTTCACAATCTTGTCACTATTAATTACTATTTATGATTTAGAATATATAGGGAAATTATTTGATATTTTAATTTGAAGACTAATAAATTCTCATATCCTCTGACTATTTATGTTTATTACATATTTCCCTTTTTTATTATATTTAAGAGCTCTAGAGATCAAACAATGGTTCTTTAAGTAAAATATTCTTTATTTGACCCTTTGTTCAAAAACACATGTTCCTCCCTATTTCTATTTTGTAATAGATAATTCATATTAATTTTAATATTATAATATGATTTTTAATATCTCAGATTACCGTATGCCTTTCTATTGTGAAAATGATGTGTTTATGTTTTCTGGGAGTTAATTGTAGCTCTTTCTGAGAGATTTCAAAAAATACTAGCATGATCTGTCAGTGCGTCGACATTTTTGTGTATCAGCATTTCAGTACATCATCATATAAGTCTGTTGGAATATCATATAGTCTGAATTTATGTGCATCTATGATTCATTGAATCATTTGGTAAGGTCATTGGAAGGTCAGGGAGTCAGTGGGTTAGAGTTTCAGTGGGTTAGAGCATCGTTAGGTTAGGGAATCAGAAGTTTAGGGAGTCAGTAGGTCAAGGGATCAGTAGGTCATTGCATTGGTATCTCAAAATTGGGGGATCAACATTGGTAGGTCTCATAATTATCTCACCCGTTGGTGTCTCAGTGTCTGTGACTCACCCATCGGTGACCCATTTCTAGGTTTTCAGAGTTTTATAATTTTGTCCCTCTTACATCTTATTTGATGTGAACTGAGTTTAAATCCTTTATTGGAGATTTTTAATGGGATTTCAGATGATATTATTTATATCCTTAATATCGTAAAATTTAGAGGGATTTTGAATACTTAACCAACATAATATTCACCATGATCGCATGATTCATGGATTTTGAAAATGTTCTTCCTTTAAAATATGATATTTCTCTTTATATCCAAGATATTCCCTTCCTATTGTTCTTTTTTATTCCTCCATGGTGAACCTGGATACTTACTCCCTATATGAGTCGGTTTCCAATTCAAGATCCCCCTCTTCCTCATGTTTATTGGAGATTCCTTCTACTCGCATGATCCCCAATTCTTGGCACATAGAATATGATTGGTCCCCTATCATTCTAGGTGGGGATTTATTCTATCAATTATTAATTGTGCAATGGGAGGGGTGGGTGTAATAATGTTTACTTGATAATATCGGGTGAATTAAATTCATAAAATGGATAATAAATAAGAAGGGAATATGATCAATTGATAAAACGGGTCAACGAAATAATGGGCTGGGAGAATATCGATGCCTAATTGATAGTTTTGTTTATTATCATTGATTATTTCATGGTTTTTTTGACCATATGGATCCTTAAAATCATGGAAATTTGGTATCCTCACTTGCACACTATTGATGTTCGGTTTGTTTTGTTATATAGCTTGATAATGGGATTTAACATGGAATCATTATAATCATGTATAATTGGTTAATAAAATAGATTCCTCATGATCATTCTTGTTCTGTGAAAACCCAGGTTTTTTAATTTGGAATAAAATACCCTTTAATTGATAAATCCGAATACATTTTTTTCAGGGTATGGTCATGTGTTTTGTGTTTTATGGGATTATAGCGTTGTGTAGGTTGTGAGTACAAGGGTGGATAAGGGAGTTGGTTCTATAAGAAGGGGGTGGAATATATGTGCAGTGGGGAAATTGTTAAATGGTAGATGCTTCAGGACATGTTTATCGAGTGGTATTGGTTGTGTGTGGGTATCCAAA
The DNA here is from genome assembly GCA_963277665.1 of Viscum album. Lineage (NCBI taxonomy): Eukaryota > Viridiplantae > Streptophyta > Magnoliopsida > Santalales > Viscaceae > Viscum > Viscum album. The sequence goes on from OY728157.1 coordinate 539,522,878, forward strand.
TTTGAGAGGCTGAATTATTGTGGAATGGATAGCCTTGTAGGTAGTAGAACAACCTTTTTTGTGTTGTGGCTATCGAACGTAGTTGGGAATTGGGACTACAATGTAGTTATTAACTAGTTATGTAGTGGGAATATATCGTGAAATGTTTGTATTGTGTTGTATAACCTTGAAGAATGATAGTCCAATGTGGATCAACAGTGATGTGTAGTATGACTGTAAATATGGTTTTGGTGTTGTAGTGCAGTGGGGCTACAACTTGGTTCTCATGTTGTTTTTATTTGGTTGTGGTAGTAAGTTTCTCAATAGTGATGGATCAAATTAATGTGACACTCTTAAATAATTAAATGGAATGTGTTTAAATGAAGAAAGGGTGGGGTTTATGCTTCTGTAGTGGCTCCTCTGTTGTTGAGCATATATGCATAGTAGTAGAAGTGGTACTTGTGGGATAGTTTAGATTTTTGTTTGAATCCCATAGGATGGTTTTATTGTTTGATTTCATATATTTATAAATTTTTGTTCTTTTATATTTTTATATGCACCCCACACTTTTTTATGACCATGTTCTCAACACCCCCATCTCATGGGGGAGGGTATCATTCCAAATATCCCGATGGAAGTACAAATGGCTGGTTAGTGACTTTCTTCCTCGCACCCCCTACCGGTTCTTACCAGTCGTGCATATAAATGAAGGTTGTAATGGATTGAGGCTTTCCATAGTCTTAGATTCCTCGAGTAGGTTTTTTTGTGAGATTCCTATGTTTCTTCGGCCTAGGTTTTTTCACTAAATGTATTCAGGATGTGGCCCATGTGTCTTTGGGAGAGAGATATGGTGGTTGTGACAGCGCTTCCTATGGGTGGGATGTGTGGTGTTCACTGAGGCACTGGTGTTTGCGGGTAGGTTGTGGCTGTGGGAATGTATTAGAAAAGAGTGCTATTATTATGATATTAGCTATTAGGAATGATCATCTTACCATTGGGAAAGTGGTCTGAGGTACCCAAATATCAATTTTCTTATTTTATTACCTTAATTGATATTCCTAATTTGGTTATTGTGCCATGGTGTGTATGTGTTGGTTAATATTCCTTTGTAGGTTCATGAGGTTTTATTATTTTCTCACATGATTATTGGTATGTTCCCCACTTGTTCAAGGGTAGCATTAGCTTTATTAATGGGTATACATGTATACTCACCCTAAATATGTTGAAAATTTTTTAGGATTCCATTATGACTTTGAGGACCATGATGTACTTTTATATCATGGGTGTCAAGATAGTTTCATTGTTCCTACATAGAATCTTTTCATTTGGTACATTATGTTAATGTTTTTTATACATTATATCAGCCTTACTTTTGAGAATGCATGTGAGAATGGATTTTTCCATACCATTACATTTACTATTTGAAGTAAAATTGGATTTTACCATATTATTTTTGGGTCTTCTTTTAGTTTAAAGGAGAAATTCATTCCTTTTTTGGTGACATTCTGTATCCTTGGTGCTGGTCTCTAATTATGGGACTATCAAAGGAAGGAATCTAGGGGTCATTATCACTCCTTCATCTCGAGGAAGGAAGAGTGTGGAACATTGGTATCCCTTACCTCATCTTGAGGAAGGAAGGGTGTGAAAAAATGTAATTAGAGTGAGGTAATGGTTGATAGATAAGATAGATATCAGTGTTAGGCATAATGTGGATTACATGGGATGGTAGTAAAACTATTTTATGCAATCATGGTGCGTGAAATAGGGTACGGAAGATCATCCAGGACATGGGATTTTCGGGCCCACTGTGATATGATGTAATTACTCTTGACCTACTGAACAACCAATTGAGGCTACAACGACTGTAGGGTAGAGACCCTAAGAAAGTTACATGCATCATAATAAATTGTCTTCTTGTTTTTCATTGGAGTATAAGGAAATTGATTTAAATGATGAGGTAAAATAAATCTTAAAATGAATTTTTATATACTACCCTGGCATAAGAGTTTTTTGTTTACATTTTTTATCTATGGAACTCAGATGTCACCCACATGTGGTACATGTAGTTGAAGCCTAGTAGGTGGACCTGGTAGATCAGTGGAGGGATGATCGATAGGAGGAGGATTCACATTAGAAAAAGATGCTTCATGCCATCAAGTGGCAGACTCCGGGAATGGACGAGGGCAACGTCTTGAACAAGATGATGTATAAGTTTATTGATGAGCTGTTGATCACATTTAGCTTTATCCATGATTCTAAATAGTACTAGGATCCTCTAATGGTGATCCAGGTAAGGGGAGAAGTGTGTTAGTGGGGTACATTATACCTTATGGAGCGGATGGAAACCCACGTTTTGTGGGGTTACATTTAGAAGATGTTCGGGGCGGAATTCCTTTCATTCACAATGAAGGAATATAAGAGGAATGGGATTATATCCATCCATTGGTGGGATATATCGTTATGGGAACTTGGGATCAAGTTCAAGGATCTCCTACACATCGCACCAGATCACATTCTGGATGATATGTCAAAGGCGTGACCATGAGAGGAGTCACTCTGACCATCTCTTCAGTATGTTGTGAGGACGTTCACTCTAATGTGATACATATAATTTCATAATAATGAAGAAGTGGTGGATAGGATTAACTCATTCATATGTGTACCACAATATGGGAGCCATCCGAGTTCATCTAAGGGGAAGGTAGTCAACAGTAAGTCTCTAGCATCAGGGCCTTTGAGGATTCCAACAGCAGGGAGTAGGCTTCAGAAGTTTTAGTATAAGTATTTTGGTCATTTACCTTTCTCCATAGTCTTGGGACTAAGTTAAATTTTGTTTGTAGTTCATGTAAATCTTAATAACTAGTTCCCAATTAAAGTGAAGCATAGTGGGGGTGGGCAGGTTCATCCCCACCCCAGCAGTTGTAGTTTCCAATGATGCCCTTCTAGCCACAGGGGCGGCAAGCTCCCACTAAACTGAGGGTAGATAGTTCTAGAGGAACCCATCCTCATGTCACATCTCATTTAATTCAACCAGGGCTTAGTAGAGGAGGTGGTGGATAGAAAAGGGTTAAAGAAGCTAGGCATGGGTAGCTGCACACTACCGATGTAGCAGTTCTAGGGGGGGCTAGAGGTTGTTCGAGGTACGATCAGTTTGTTTAGCACACTTTATTGCACATTTCTTGATTAAGAATCCTCACAATTTTTTTACACATTTTCTGTCCCATTTATGGGTACTATATATCTATAGGCTTCCCATGATCCTTGTTTTTATTATTCCAATTGGATTTCATACTAGATTCATTGATGTTTTCCAAGGATGAAGACTGAGGTTGGGACCACAAAATTTTGGTGGGGATCTTCTTTCTACTATAGATGAAACCATATGTTGACTTAATGGGAATCATCTAGTTGTTTTTAGTGTATGATATTATTGGTTTTTTTGGAGGAGAGTCATGTTCTCATATATGGTTGGAAAGCATGTATAATTTATTGGGGAGAGGAGTTTTTAGGTGGTAAGTTGGTTTCTAGAGCCTCTTATCTACCTGGAATATGAGCTATTATAAGAATCAACAGAAACAGAGATGGTGGAGGTTCTGGTGGTTCTCAGAGAGATATTGGATATCTTCTTAGAATGGGTTGTGTCTCTACCACCTCAATGTGGCATTTAGTTTAGAATATACTTTCAACCCAGTTTTTGTCTGATATTAATGGTTCCCTATCAGATGACGCCTTTTGTGTTGTGAGAGTTACAAATTTAGGTCGATGAATGGAAGAAGAAGGGTTTCATCCGGCCATGTGTGTCTCTATATGGTTCTCTATTCTTGTTAAAAAATAAAAAATATAGTGGATTAAGAGTCTGTATAGACTACGAGAGACTAAATCATGTGACAGTCATGAACTGTTACCCTCTCCTGAGGATCGACTATCTTTTATACCAATTAATGGGAGAAGGTTGGTTCTCCTAGATCGATCTTAGTTCTAGGTATCACTACTTGTGGGTGAAGGAGGGAGAAATCCTGATGACTACATTCAGATCCAGGTATGGTCTCTTTGAGTTCATTGTCATCGCCTTGGGTTCCAATAATGCACTATCTGTTTTCCTGGGGCTCATTAACTCAGTTTTCAAAAACATCCTAGTCATATTAGTCAACGTGTTCATCAATGACATCCTGATCTACTCATGGACAGATGAGGAGAACACCCAGCATCTGAGGAAAATCTTTTAGGTCCTACAGAACCATTATCTCTATGGGAAGTAGTCCAATTTGATATTCTAGACAAGAAAGGTCCACTTTCTTGGCCACATAACCGGTGCCCCGTACCCTATTCGCCACATGACCTCAATCCCATTTTCCCAAATGCTAGAGGCTTCCAACTAGCATCGAGGGCCTTGGTGAGGTTGTGGGAAAACTATTCCCTCATTTGGTAAAGTATACAGCGGAAGAACAAACATACACAATAGCGGATGCAGTAAACAACATACAACAACTGAAACTAAAAGTAGAAGAAATGTCTGATATAATAATGATGCAGTATGGCACTTGTGTCTATGGAAAGAAGTAAAAAAAACATGTTGATATACAACTGAATCCAAATACTAAAAGTAAATAGCAACTCCAGCAACATCGCGATCCAAAGCCATATCCCATTCTCTCCAACTCCAACAATCAATGAAGTACCTGAGGTGGAAGGGCCACAATCCCTATAACTACCCAAAGATTCATTAATGGAAATCCCTCTTGATCTAATTAAATAACTATTTATGTAAAATGTTTATATAAAATGTCATCTTCATTGGTTTTATGTTAAGAATTGTGACCATTTCTTTTATAGACGTTGAACAGTGATCACATGATTAGTATAAATATAGGGATTTAACAAATCCAATTTACTCAGACAAAAGAAGTGATGACCTCATCAAGTAGAATTTCTCCATATGAAGCCCATTTGTCAGAGCTCGGAAAAGAGGTGGCATCCTTAGGCTTCGCTCTTTATCAAGCCCAAGTTTAGGTTCATCATTTCGAGATCAAACGGGACCATCTACAGGAAAAGAGGAAGTTGATAGAGATTACCACTCAAGAAATGTTATTCGAGCCACACCAAGAGTCTTTCACCATCTCACACCTTACCCTTAGGTCTTATGCGGCTATTTTAAGGGGTTATGTAACAAATCTATAGTACTATGTTCATGTAGATTATTATTTTTGTATATAATAATGTATATACTTTTGTTTTCATTATTGATACATTTTAAAAAGTTTTTTAAAGTACAAATAGTGTTTTTAGTTATTATTTAATTAAAAATTATATTTTATTAAATTTAGTGATTTTTTAATTAAACAATATTTTAATAAAATATTATTATTATTATTATTAAATTAATTTTTATTTTATATAAATGATTATATAATTTTATTAATGCAATTGTAATTTTTATTAAGGTTTGAAAGCCATTTTTGTCAAAACCCATGAATTTTCGATAAATGTCAGTTTTTATTCTAAAAGTGAAAATTAACATATTTTGATAAATATTTAGATAAACAAATGTTATATATGGAATCAGGATGTCCATATTATGCAATGGTGAAATTTTCATAATTTTCTAATACAATCTAATATTTGGGTAAATTTTTAATACCGTTTAAATATATAATGTGTTTTATGACATCATAATGACACAATAGTGATGTAATAAAATACTATAAGCTTTATGTTCGGACAATATATGTTTTACCATCAAAATAATGTGATTTTTGGTTTTTTTAATTACTCTTCAAAACATTAATGGACCCCTCAAGACTTATTAAACGCCTTGTCTTTTTAAATTGTTTTCCTTGGGAGTGTGACTCACCTCCACAGAAGCAACCCTATTATTTTAATAAGTTCAGAATTTGGCCTTATAAAATAATTTTTTCCACTTTACTTTTCCCAAAAACACGGTCAAAATCCATGGGATGGATTGTGGGTTAGATTAATTTAATATAAGGGGTCCAAAACCTAAATAATAAATAATTCCCTTACCTTTCTTATTTAAACCAACCCAAGATCCATCTTCCTCCTCACTCAAAGCCTTTGGAGTTCATCCAAAATCTGCCCTACTCTCTCTATAATCCTCCCAATGTGCCCAATCTCCCATTAAGCCTCTCTCAAGCATCTCTCAAGCCTTTAGAAGCACACTTCCAAGTAAGGGTTTTTCCATCCTTTCTCATTTTTGTCAAATTTTCTTCATATTGTTATGCCCTTTTAATTTAAATTATAAATGTTGAGGTATGGTTTTTCACCTCCCCCATACTACCCTGTTATTGTTTTAATGATTGTTGACCCCTTTCTCTCTCATTAAATACCTCCCATGTACACCCATTACTATGCCGAAATTCCGAAAGGAACTTCTCTCTCCCCATTTACATTCAACCAATAATTTTGTATCATGAATATAAATTCCATTACAGTTGTTTGGACATGTATCTATATGACCCCATTACTTTCCATTAAAAGTAAATATGATGAGGAACCCCTTTCTCAATTATCAACCATTTTTATGAATTTGTATGTCATGCTGTTACACTGCCGAAATCGCACCGATTTTCTAAGCCAATTCCATTGTGTAGTGAATACCATGCCCATTTCTCCATCAAGCGTATACACATTTATGAAAATTTACTTATTTATTTTAATGTTTCATGTATTAATTCCACATTCCGTTATTGTGGAATAAATTATTATATTTTATTAATCCATTTTTTATGATCCATGTGGCACACTTATTCATGGAATGAAATGTTTAAGAAGGGTGTTCCCTTATAGCACTCTAATGTATTGGGTAAAGTATAGTATCATGATACGACATGTGAAATGAGTGTTGACACAAGATAATTCAAGTGCAATGAGGGTTTACTCGTGCTTTATGTGCAATGAGGATTTACTCATGATCCATGTGCAATGAGCCTTGGCTCATGCTAAATCAATGTTAAGTGTTGTTGCCACATTTCCATGTTATGATTATCATGATTTTTCATGCCTTTATGTTCATGTTTCTCTTCTTCCATATTTATATTCCTATTTTTAACATGTATTCTAATCCTCATTTTATTCCATGTGTACTCCCTTAGTGGGCTTTATAGCTCACCCATTTCTTATGCATGTCCTCAGGTTATCCCATGCAATGCTAAGTACGAGGTAATGTAGTGTTCATGTAAAGGAAGTTTTCAATAAAGATATTGTATTTAATGTTTCAAGTTTTTATGTGATGATCCTAAGCCCCAAGGACACTAAACCTCTCGATCTTCTTTGTTGTATCATGTGATGTGTTATGTAATAAATCATGTTTATGTTTGTAATAAAAGCAGGGTGGTTATAGTTGGTATCAGAGGATAGGTAGAGTTATTTTTGGGATTGGGATTAGAAAACCCTAGCAATGCCATAGAGGCAAGACTAAGTACATAATAACCATCCCTATGTTTTTGTATGTATTGAGTAAGTGGTTTATCAAGCAAATACATCCCTGTCTGCATACGAGCTGGTAGAGGCGGCTCTTCCACAGATGTATCCTATGGGTAAAACCCGAAAATACCGATTTGTGCTAGACTCAAACGGGAACTTGTACATGACAATGGGCCTTGCTACACTCTTGGTTACAACACTCCCAAGGGATATGCTTTGGTAAATTCACAAGCTTAATATGAACCCATATTAAGGGAATAAAAAAATGCCCCTAATAATATATGTTAGAAAGTAGATCATGAAAAGCCTCGATTGAAGCCAATAGACTCATGAGTTAAGGAAATAAAACTTTATTTATAATTCATCAACTTTTGACTTTTCATTACCCTTTATGTGTTACCACTAACTTTCCTTTTATTCCATCCAATGGCTGGTAATAGGAGCACTCGGGCTAACAACCGATGTGAAGATTAGTGTGATGACTGTACTAATGAGATTCCCAAGACAATTGGAGCGGGAATCACAAACTCTGTCATGATTCTCTCTCACCTAACTAAATTTTTTAATAGAAACACGGGTCTAGAAGAACGGTCAACCCCCCCCCCTAAGAAAGAACAAGTCTCTATCGAGAGCTTAATGAGATAAATGCCTCCTCCTTTTAGTGGATCTTCTGATCCCATAATCGCTAAAAAATGGTTCAACTCCATTGAAAAGATCTTCTCCATCCTTCAATGTTCTGAACAAGATAAGGTTCTCCTGGAGGATTATCGTATGGAGGGTGATATTGATCAATGGTGGACGTTGATCAATAATACGAAGAATGAGGAGGAGATCGAGGCGTTGGAATGGAAGGATTTCCTGAATATTTTTTTCTGATAAATATTTTACGCGCACCCTCCGGCTTAAGATGGAAAGGGACTTCCTTTCCCTCAAGAAAAAATACTAAGAATCTGTTGGAGCATACAATGAAAACTTACAAGGCTTGCATGATACGCTTCCAGCTTTGTCGTTACCCCAGAATGAAAAGTTGACAGCTTCTTTGGTGGGCTGAAGCCTAGCCTGTGGAAAGCATTGGTGATCCATGACTTTGACAGCTATGAAGAAATTTTAAGATGTGACCTCAAGGTCGAAATGGAGATCGGGGAATCACATGGGTATCATGGGGAAAAGAAGCATAAGGTGGACTTCAATGCTGGCGGTTTGATGGATAAATCCAACGGTGCTAGGAAGATCCAGCACCCCATTTTCCAATAATGTGGAAAGAAGCACCCTAAAAATGGTCTCAAGGGGACAAGGAAAATATTTAGGTGTGGAAGAGAAGGGAACCTAGATGTTAACTATCGGAATGAAAGGCCTGTGACTACAACAGAAGAGAGGAACGCTCCGTTCGAACCTCAACGCATTGTTCAATGCTACAAATGAAAATAACCAAGGCATTTTGCAAATCAGTGCCCTAATAAAAGGGTTTTCGGAGGCAACCAACAACCTCCATGGCAGCAAGGAAGGGCTTTTTCCATCACTTCTTACAAAGTGAACCCCTCCAATGAAGTGGTGACAGGTACGCTAGTTATTCATTCAAGAATAGAGAAAGTAATTTTTGATTCTGGTTCTACGCATTATTTTGTATCTCGAATGTTTAGTAGAACAATCCTAGAACCACCACAAATCATAGAAGTGAAGATGTTGGTGAGTACGGAAAATGGGGAAATCATTGCATCCCATGAATATAAGTCCTCCCCTGTTTTAATCTATGGATTTAATCTCTCGGCGAACCTTTTCATACTCCCTCTGGTCGAATTTCATGCAATTCTTGAAATGGATTGGCTTTCCTTATATAGAGCCAACATAAATTGTCGGGAGAGGGAAATCACACTCCATATTGAGAATCGACCACCGATTCATTACAAGTGTAAGGAGGAAGATGAATCTCTTTTAGATCCATTATCTCAATCGTGGATATTACTACCCTATGATCACACATATATAGAATAGATGTTTGAGTCCAAGGAAGAAACCATCCTTGAAGAAATATCTATTGTGAGGGAATTCGTGGAAGTGTTTCCCGAGGAACTGTCTAACTTTCCTCCTAGAAGATATGTTGAATTCTCAATTGAACCTATACCCCGTGCATTACCAATATCCAAGACTCTATATAAATGGCTATTTTAGATCTTGAAGAGCTGAAGAAGCAACTACAGGAGAATCGGGATAAAGGGTTTATATGCCCAAGTGCTTCACCATGGGGCGCACCAGTCCTCTTCATCAAGAAGAAAGATGAGTCAATGTGCCTTGGCATCGATTATCATGAGCTCAAAAAAATCATGATAATGAAAAAGTATCCTCTCCCATGAGATGATTACTTGTTTGATCAGTTGCATGGAGCAGAATAATTCTTCAAGGTAGATTTTCGGTCGGGATATTATCAAGTAAGGTTGAAGAAGGAATATGTCTCCAAGACTGCTTTTTGTACAAGATACGGGCACTAAGAATATATAGTAATTCCCTTCGGACTCACCAATGCTCCAGAAATCTACATGGAAATAATGAATAGAGTCTTTAGAGAGTACCTAGACAAATTTGTGGTTGTGTTTATACATGATATTCTAATATAATCCAAAGCCAATGAGGATAATGAGGATCATTTATGATCTTTACTAGAGACTTTGCGCAAGGAGGAGATATATGCAAAGTATAGAAAGTGTGATTTCTGGTTGAATGAGATCTCATTCTTGGGCCATATCATCACAAGCAATGGGATATCTGTGGATCCCTCCAAAACAAATGCAATTGAGGGATAGCCGAGGCCAACATCGGTAACATATATCCGTAGCTTCTTGGTAATAGCTGGATATTATCGACGATTTATGATGAATTTATCATGATTTTCCAACCCTCATACCAAGCTAACTATGAAGGGAGTAATTTTTTCTTGGAGTGATGAATGTGAAGAAAGCTTCAAGGAGTTGAAAAGGAGGCTTATCACTGCGCAGGTGCTCACGTTATCCACAAGTGGGGAACTTTTTGTGGTATTCATTGATGTTTAAAAGAATGGATTAGGTTGTGTGCTGATGCAGAATGATAAAGTGATATCCTATGTCTCAAGGCAGTTGAAAATCCATGAGTGAAACTATCCAACGCATGATGTAGAGTTGGTGGCTGTGATCTTTGCCATGAAAATCTGACAGCATTATCTATATGGAGAGAAATGTGAGATATATACTAACCACAAGAGTCTTAAATATATATTCATGCAGAAAGAGATTAATAAGAACCAGATAATATGGAAAGATCTCATCAAGGATTATGACTGTTCAATCCATTGCCACCCTGGGAAAGCAAACAAGGTGGCAGATTCCCTAAGTAGAAAGGACCCAGCGATTCTGTCAATGATGAGAATTGAGAAAGATCCAATCTTCTTAGACTTGATGAAGATGGACATGGGAATCATAATGAAGGGACCATAATCAACCCATTCACAAAGGATTGATCAACCGTCTATTTTGGAAAGTTTAAAGGATGCTCAAAAGGAGGATGTGGGAATTCAGGAAAAAGTGGAAGCTATCAGAAAAGGGAAATACTCGGCGTTTAATGTTAATGAAGATGGAATTGTGTAGTTTGGGAATATTCAATGTGTTCCATCAAGTCCGGAGCTGAAAAAGGAACTTTTGGATGATGCACATAGTACAAAATTCCTTATTGACCCAGGGTGCACAACGATGTATCCTGATTTCCGAGAAAACATTCGGTGGGATAATATGAAGAAGGAGATCTCCGAATATACATCAATGTGCCTGGTGTGTTTGAAAGTGAAGGCAGAGAGGCATAAGTATAAGGGGATGATGCAACCATTTCCCATACCAGAATGGAAATGGGAGAACATCACCATGGACTTTGTCACCGAAATTCCAAGGACATGCAAAGGCAACAATGCAATCTGGGTTGTTGTTGATCGTCTTACAAAGACTGTACACTTCATTTCTATTCGGGAGGATTTCTCATTAGACCAACTGGAACATATATATATCAGGGAAGTGGTAAGGTTGCATGGAGTTCCACTATCTTTTGTTCTTGACCGAGATCCAAGATTCACCTCTATGTTTTGGAAGAGTCTTCAACATGCTATGAGTACTGAACTGAACATCAGTACGACCTATCATCCTCAAATAGATTGTAAATCCGAGTGGACTATCCAAACACATTAGGAAATGTTTAGAGCGTGCTCAATGGACTTTAAAGGTAGATGGGATCAACATCATCCTCTGGTTGAGTTCTCTTATAATAAAAGTTTCCACTCGAGCATCTAAATGGCACCATATGATGCCCTGTATGGGAAAAGGTGCAGAACACTGGCATGTTGGATGAGTTCGGTGAACGTAATCTTCTTGGACCAGAAATGGTCAAGGAAATGGTGGAGAAGGTGAAAACCATTCAGCATCATATCATGGCAGCCCAGAGTCGACAGAAGAGTTATAAATATAATCGTCGACAAGACCTTGAGTTTAAAGTTGGAGACATGGTTTTTCTACACTTATCTCTATGGAAGAAGGTCATGAGGTTTGGAAAGAAAGGGAAGTTAAGTCCAAGGTACATCAGCCTCTTTGAGATTTTTGATCGTGTCGGGGATGTGGCCTATCAACTAGCACTTCTACCTACCATGGCAATAATACATGATATCTTTCATTTATCCCTCTTATGGAAGTACATACCGGACCCTTCACATGTACTCTCTTCTGAGGTGGTAGAGTTGGAGGATGATATTCCTTATGAGGAGAAACCAGTGATGATTTTCGATCGTAGTGAAAAAGTTCAACAAAATAAGACAATGCCCCTTGTCATGGTGTTGTAGAGAAACCACAACTTTGAAGAACCGACTTGGGAATCAGAGGAAATGATAAAGCTGAGTTACCCACATCTGTTTTAGTGTGGGAATAAAAAATTTTGAGGGTGAAATTTCTAAGGGGGATATTTTAACGACCCATTGTTTCATTAATGGAAATCCCTCTTGATCTAATTAAATGTCTCTTTATGTAAAATTTTTATAAAAAAATGTCAACTTCTTTGGTTTTATGTTAATAATTTTGACCATTGCATTTATATCCATTGAATAGTCATCACATGATTAGTATAAATATATGGCTTTAACAAATCCAATTTACTCATACAAAAGAAGTGATGGCCTGATTCTGTAGAATTTCTCCCTAAGAGTCCCATTTTTCAGAGCTCGGAAAAAAGGTGGCATCTTTGGGATTCACTCTTGACCAATCCCAAACTGAGCTTCATCATTTCAAGCTCGAACGGGACCATCTACGTGAAAAGTGGATGTTGATAGAGATTACCACTCGAGGAATGTTATCTGAGCCACCCCAAGAGTCAGTCACAATCACACACCTTACCCTTAGGTCTTACGCGGCCGTTTTAAGGGTTTATGTAACAAATCGCTAGTACTATCTTCATGTACATTATTGTTTTGTACATAATAATGTATATACTTTCTGGTCATTATTGATACATTGTAAATAGTTTTTTAAAGTACAAATAGTGATTTTAGTTATTATTTAATTAAGAATTATATGTTATTAAATTATGGGATTTTTGAATTAAATAATATTTTAATAAAATAATATTTTTATTATTTTTAAAATAATTTTTACTATATATAAATGATCACATTATTTTAGGAATGCAATTGTAATTTTTATTATGTTTTGAAAGCCATTTTTGTCAAACCGCTTGAATTTTCAATAAATATCGTTTTTTATTTTAAAAGTAAAAATTAGGATATGTATAAAATTATTTAGATAAAATAATTGTTATTTCTGGAATCAGGACGTCAAAATTATCCAATGGTGAATTTTTTATAATTTTCTAAGATAGTCATATTTTTGCGTAAAAATTAAATACCGTTTAAATATAAAATGTGTTTAATGATATCATAATGACCCAATAGTGATGTAATAAAATACAATAATCTTTATGTTCGGCCAATATATGTTTTAAAATTAAAATAATTTGATTTTTAGGTTTGTTTGACTTACCTTTCAAAGCATTAATGGACCCCTCAAGACCTATTAAACACCTTGTCTTTTTAAATAGTTTTCCTTCGGAGTGTGACTCACCTCCACATAAGCAACCCTATTATTTTAAGAATTTCGGACTTTGGCCTTATAAAATATTATTTTCCTCTTCCCTTTTCCAAAAACCAAGGGCAAAAACCATGGGATGGATTGTGGTTTAGATTAATTTAATATAATGGGTCCCAAACCTAAATAATAAAGAATTCCATCTCCTTTCCTATATAAACCCACCCATGCTCCCACTTCATCCTCACTCAAAGCATTTCTAGTTCATCCAACATCTGCAATAATCTCTCTAGAATCCTCCCAAAGTTCCCCAAGATCCCAATAATCCTCTCTCAAGCCTCTCTCAAGCCTTTGGAAGCACAATTTCAAGTAAGGGTTTTTTCTTCCTTTCTCATTTTTGTCCAATTTTCTTCATATTGTTAAGCCCTTTTAATTGGAATTATATATTCTGGGGTATGGTTTCTCACCTCCCCCATACTACCCTCTTATTTTTTGAATGATGGGATACCCATTTCTCTCTCATTAAATTCCTCCCATGTACACCCAATACTATATCGAAAATCCAAAAGGATCTTCTCTCTCCTCATTTACATTCAAGCAATACTTTTGTATCAGGAATATAAATTACATTACAATTGTTTGGACAGGTTTCTATATGACCCCCTTACTTTCCATTACATTTAAATATTATTAGTAACCCCTTTCTCTCTCATCAACCATTTTTATGAATTCTTATGTCACGTCGTTACGCTGCCGAAATCTTACCGATTTTCTAATCCAATGCCATTGTTTAGTGAATACCATGCCCATTTATCCATCAAGGGTATTCACCTTTATGCACATTTACTTATCGATTATAAATTTTCATGTTTTAATTCCACATTTCGTTATCGTGGAATAAAATATTATGTTTTCTGAATCCATGTTTTATGATCCAGGTGGCACACTTATGCATGAAATGAAATGGTTAAGAAGGGTGCTCCCTTATAGCGCTCCAATGCATTGGGTAAAGTATAGTATAATGATACATCATGTGCAATGAGTTTTGACTCATGCTAATTCATGTGAAATGAGTGTTTACTCGTGATTTATGTGTAATGAGGATTTACTCATGATCCATGTGCAATGAGCCTTGGCTCTTGCTAATTCCATGTTAAGTGTTGTTGCCACATTTCCATGTTATGATTATCATGATTTATGACACCTTTATGTTCATGTTTCGCTTATTCTCTATTGATATTCATATTGTCTAACATGTATTGTACTACCCATGTTATTCCATGTGTACTCCCTTACTGGACATTATAGCTCACCCTTTTCTTATGCATGTCATCAGGTTATCCCATGCAATGCTAATTACGAGGTAATGTAGTGATCCGGTAAAGGAAGTTTTCAATAATTATGTTGTATTTCATGTTTCATGTATTTAAGTAATGATACTAAGCCCCAAAGACACTAAAACTCTTGATTTTTTTTGTTGTATCAAGTGATGTTTTATGTAATAAATCATGTTTAAATTTGTAATCAAAGCAGGGTTGTAATAATTCTTATCCACACCAGCAACCAAATATTCTCTTTGGGCCAAAAAGCAGGACCCAAACAGGGTGTTAGACTAATCCTAGTAGGCAACCACCATAAGATTTGTGCCCTACTGTCAGTGAGAAATATAGAAAAAGTAATGGAAATAAATACAGTAATGAACTAGGAGTACTACAGTTAAAATCCTACCAATTACCATTCACATTAATTTAATTAAATAACCACCGAATCTAGAATATATCTCTATCCCAAGGTAAAGAAAGTAACATAGAAGGTAACTCAAAAGGAATACCTATCCCACAAGAAGTAAAACCCCAAGATTGTTCATTGGCTTGGTGGTCTCGTCAAAACCAATGGAAAAATAAATTCACACTGACTCTCTGTGTGGCTCAAACTAGTAGACCCCTATAGTCGAGTAATCAAACAAGGCACAGACACTCTGGGAAGCTCTCACGACAATTCCCCTGTGGTCTTGGAATGATAGCTACAGCCTCTCTGACGAAGAACATACGTCTAATTCCTCATGTGGTCTCAGTCCGTGTGTAAACTAAGAACACTCTTGGCAAGCACAGAGTCTTATTCCCTTAGGTCTTGTGTACGAAACTAAAACCAACAAACCCTCTAGGGAAGCACTTAATCATCTATTCCCTCTTTGATCTCCTACTCCAGGTTCTCACAGCCCTGAGCAGTCCAGTCGATTGTAATCGACTATCAGCAGCCCTATGTATGTTCAATAACTTCATGGATAATAGCTACAATCATAAAAATCATTTAAACAGCAAGAAACACATGCAATGAGTTATAACAAGTAACCTAGAAACTTCAATAGGGTTTTCCTCACAGGCAAACGGTGCCAAACGGCGATAAACAGCCAAACAGGGAAAGAAACACACATGGGGTGATCCTCAAACATGAAACCAAGAATACATTAGTACCAATTAATCATAAGCTAACAAGAAATATAAGGAAAACAAACAATAGGATCAAAATCCCAAACCCGGGATACCCGATACATGGTTATCCGGCACATTTAATACCAAAACTCAAAGACATTCTACACAGGGAAACAAACCACCTACCTCGATTCTTGGAGATCGATATAAGTGAACCATGACAATTGATTCTCTTTAGAATCGTCAGTGACCGAGAGACCCATTAGAGTGCCGATCTTGCGGCAAAATGAGTCATCTACACCGTTTTTGCAGGGATCTACTTCCAGTGGATACTGAAAGAGGATTTGTTTCTACCCCTCATATAGGAGAAGGATTACCAGATCCACATCAGACTAGGGGCTAGAGTTCTTCAGGTCATTTAGGCTAGGGTAGAGGTCGTGGACGTAGTGGTCAGGATCAGGTAGGATCAGCTCCGGGATATGAGGCTGCTACACTAGGCCGCGTACTGGCCAGACGTTTGCGATAGAGCAGATTCATCAGGGGTGAGATCCTGCACCTTCCAGAGTTCGAGGTACAATCTTAATAGCCTCATTTTTACCTTCTGTACTTTTTGATACTGGAGCTTCTCATAGAATTGTTTCTGTGCACACTGTGGAGTGCCTTAGACTTTATGTCATTAATTCTGAGGATATGAGGACACTAGACACTCCCTTGGGATGTATAACTACTTGTATGCGTCGGTTCTAGGAGTGCCCCCTTGAGTTTGGTGGGTGTCACTTCTTGTGGGATCTGTATGTCATTGAGATGATGGGTTATGATGTCATTCTCAGGATGGACTAGTTAGTTTACTTTTAGGCCTTTGTCAATTACTATCGACGAATGGTGAGTTTCACATCACCGGAGGGCGGATCTATTATTCACAAGGAAGAATGGGATGTCCAGGCGAGCAGAACTGGGATAGAGAATCATGTCTTGGGCAGTGTTATAGCCCAGATTGCTAGTTTATATCTAGATGACCAGGGGACTTCTAAGACATATTTTCCATCAGTGGTTTATCATTTTCAAATGTCTTTCCAGAAGACTTTTTAGGCTTGCCTCCAGAGAGATAGGTAGACTTCTCAACTGATCTTGTGCCAGGAGTAGCACAGGTATACATACCTCCTTACAGGATGACTACACCTGAGTTGTAAGAGCTCAAGAAATAGTTGGAGGAGTTTCAGGAAAAGGGTTTCATCTGACCCAGTACATCCCCTTTGGGTTCTCCGGTGTTGTTTGCGAAGAAGGTGGATGGTACCTTATGGCTTTGTGTGGAATATCGGAAGCTGAATCAGTTGATGGTCCAGAACCGACATACTTTTCCAAGGATTGATGGTATTTTTGATCAACTTCAAGGAGCCAGGGTGTTCCCGAAGATCGACTTGATATCCAGCTATCATCAGTTATGCGTCAGACCATCAGACATACCTCTTACATCCTTCCAAAGCAGATATGGTCTGTAGGAGTACATGGTTATGTCGTTCGGTCTCATGAACGTACTAGCAGTTTTTATGGAGATGATGAACATATTTTTCCATCCTTTCTTTGATTCATTCGTGGTGGTTTTTTTGGACAATATCATGGTGTACTCTCATAGTCAACACGACCATGCTACCCATCTTGACATTGTATTGTGTACACTGAGAGAGCATCAATTATATGTTATGATCTCAAAGTCCCACTTCTGGATGGATGAGATTCACTTGCTGGGTCATGTCATCTCAGATACATGAGTATCAGTAGACCCATAAAAGGTGAGAGATGTAGTTACATGGGAGCAGCCGAAGAATGTCTTCGAGTTACGGAGTTTCTTTGGACATTCTGGTTATTACAGGCGGTTTATATAGGACTTTTCACAACAATCATCACCGTAGAAAGATCTGACCAAGAAGGGGCAAGGTTTTTATGGTCATATTCTTGTGAGTCATCTTTTCAGGATCTGAAGAGGAGGTTGACGTCATCACCGACACTAGTCTTGCCAGAGCAGGGCAAGGGATATGCTGTCTACTGTGATGCTTCAGGTATTTGGCTGGGAGTTATGTTTATGCATGGAGATGGGGTCGTTGCTTATGGGTCATGGCAGTTGAGGCCACATGAGAGGAACTACCTGATGCATGATCTAGAGTTGGCAGTTGTTTTTCACACCTTATGTTTTTGGATACATTACCTTCTGGGAGAGTGCTTTGTGGTTTTCACTGACAAAAAGAGTCTCAAGTACATCTTCTCCCAGCATGATCTGAATCTGAGATAGCATAGGTGGGTCGAGTTTCTTTAGTATTTCGACATTGATCATGCCTATATTCCCAGGAAGGGAAATGTAGTGGCTGATGCATTGAGCAAGAGAACTCAGATTCAGGCAGTTCATGAGGCCAACTGTGAGTGGCAGCTCATGGTACTCATCTCCGACATGCACTTGGAGGTGCATGATAGACAGGGACAAAAATTTCTCTCTTCTATGGCTGTTACCTTTACGCTTCTTGATTGTGTGTGGATGAGGTAGCTATCAAATTCAGAGGGCTTAGTCCTGTGGGAGAGTGTGTCAGGAGAGGACCCTCTTCCTGGATGGTATGTGGGCGAGGATGAGATTTGGCGTTTCGAGGGATTCATATGGGTGCCAACAGACATACTCAAGTAGTTGATGTGATATTTTCATTCCTCAGTTTGGGCAGTTCATCCTGGCATCACCATGACGTATCGTGATCTACACCGCTAGTACTGGTGCCGAGGTATGAAGAATGATTTTGTTGGTTTTTTCATGAGATGTTTCACTTGTCAGTAGGTGAAAGTAGGGCATCAGTGCCCAACATGTCTTTTACAACAATTACCCATTCCGGAGTGGAAGTGGAATGTTGTCGTGACGGAATTCGTGATGGGTTTTCCTAGGTCGCCTCAAGGGAACGATATTGTTTGGGATGTCGTAGACAGGCTTACGAAGGTTTATCACTTCTTTCTAATCAAGGGGACCTTCAATGTTGATAATCTGGGATGACTTTACATCCAAGAGACTGTACGTCTTCATGGAGTTCCACATTCCATTGATTTAGACAGGGATGCGCGGTTTCCATCTTGGTTCTGGCAGGAGCTTTAGAGGGCTTTGGGTACACAGGTACTTTTGAGTACAACATACCATCCCCAGACTGATGGCTAGTCTGAGCGTACGATCCAAGTTCTTTAGGATATTCTCTGAGATTGAATTTTAGACTTTGGCGGTTCATGGGATAAGCATATCCCTCTTCTGGAGTTCGCCTACAACAATAGTTTTCAAGAGACTATTCCGATTGCACCTTATGAGGCCTTGTACGGTAGGCCATGCCGATCACCTTTATATTGGATGGAGGTTGGAGAGGAAGCTTTACTGGGACCTCATCTTGTTCAGGATACGTGAGAGAAAATAGAGTCGATTCAAAAGAAGATTGCTACAGCACGGTCTCAGGAAAAGTCTTATGTCGATCAGCAGAGATGACCTCTAGAGTTCGAGGTCGGGGATCGGGTTTTTCTCCTTCTCGCACCGAGGTTGGGGAACAAGAGGATCCAAAGGCAGGGTAAGCTTTCAATGCGGTACGTCGGGCTGTTTGAGGTTTTTGATAGAGTTTTGAAGGTTGCCTATCGGTTGCAATTACATCAAAGGTACTGGGATATGCATGATGTCTTCCATGTTTTCCAGCACCGACATTACTTTTCAGACCCATCTCATGTCTTTCAACCTAAGGAGGTTGAGCATGAAGCAGATGCATCATTTGAAGAGAATACCATATAGATTTTCGATCGCATTACGAATGTTCTTTGTGGCTAGTATGTTCCTCTAATATGGGTGATATGGAAGCACGAGCGAGTGTATGATGTGACTTTGGAGTGGGAGGCTGATGTACGATCGTAGTGGCCGGAGCAGTTTGGGGTTTCTTCTTCTACGACTCTCTAGGGAAATTATGGGACAAATTTATTTAAGGGGGGATGTAACACCCCGAGCTTCCACGATACGCTTCTCATTCAATAATGCAATAACTTGCATTGTACGCAACTTCGAGTTCTAAAACACCGCGACTAATCAAAGTAGCCGTTATGAATAGTAATAACCACTTTTTAAAATTATAGAAATTTTATATTTCAAAATGAAATTCATTTTTGTATTCGTAATATAGAAATTATCCAATGTTGAATTTTTTGTAATTTTCTGAGAACTTCCAATTTTTTATGAATAGTGAAAATTACTTAGAAACAAATTTTTTAATCAAAATAATTTATAGTGATAAGTTAAACTATTTAGTGTTTTTAAAGTATAATTAGAATATATTTTTACCATTTTATCCAATGGTGGTCATTATAATTAATTTAACATTGAAATTGGACATAAACAATTGCCAATCTTTTGATATAAATTTTTTCTTAAAAACACGCTATTGTTGTCACAGCGGGAATTAATTATAAAATTAATTAATGAAACTTATATGTTTGGAATTTTGTAAAATAGACATCATTTTTGAATTTGAAATATCAATTATAGCTTAGGGTGAAATTTTTTCATTGTTCTAAGAAACATCAATTTTTGATGAATAGTGAAACCACTAAGTGGTAGTTAAATAACTGATTTTTTGTTTAAATGAAATATTACCACTTCTGTGATTTGATTTTCAAAAATCCGACATAAATGGTTTTCATTAAGAAGTAAAATGTGGTTCAATGAGATTAAAATAATTTTTTTGGTGAATAGTAACTTTTAAGTTCTTAATCGCGATTAGAGGTAATTAGTGTAGTTTAATGTAAAAATAATGTTTTAATAATATGAGATGAGCTTGAAACTTGTCCTACTCCTATTGGATGAGTCATGGCCGACCAAGAAAACCCATGGGTCAACTTGGGGACCCCATGGAGCCACTTTGGTTGGAAAATGACATTAATATATATTTATTTAATGTTAAAATTAAATTCACACAAACTTGAGTTGTTCTACTAAAACATTTTTTAAGTGGGGTTACACAAGTCCAAATTTTGACTATAAATATTCATTAGAAATATAAAACGATTTCATACATCATAGTATTTTTTTATAATTTTTAGACATTAAATAATTTAAATTATTTATGACATCATGATGATGCAGCGATGACCACATTATTTAACGATTTAAATAAAATGGAAAGATAATGTAATATCTAAGACCTACACATGTCCAAAACCTATTGGATGAGGAGATTTAGAACCCTTATCACCTTATCCTCGAATTATACAAGTGTGGGACCTTTAGAATCCGAAAAGCATTGTATAATAGAATAACATTTCTTTACTTTCCAAAAGTGCCCCTCCTCTCCACTTATAAAAGGCCCCCACCTCTACCACCTCATTCACACTTTCAAGCCATTTGGCTCGGCATTCCTCTGCCCAAATACTCTCCCAACTTCCCCCTCTTAATCCTAAAAGCCTCACTTTGGGCAGAACTCTTCCCAAGGAAGCCTTTGGCTCAAATTAAAAAGAGTTACCCGATTTTGAGGTAATGTCTTCTCTAATGTTGTTTTGTTTTATTTTTCTTCTCCAACCCCTAAACACTTTTTATTCAATTCTTTTGTAACAACACCAGTATACTAAATATACTAGGATGTTGTTATAAGAAGTATTAGAGCTACACTTACACACACCTACATCTAATGGTTAAAGAACATACGGTTTCTGTGGATGGTGAATTTCTGCCTCACGAAACGATGATTGTTCAACACTCATATGACACCTTCAAAGGTGGCCATTAAGATATAACTATATTTATATATGATATATAATATGTTTATGTTTTACTTATGCTTCTTTATTTCTCATTTATGGCATACATTATGATTTTCATTAAGGGTAAAACACGATAATTTCATTTTAGGAAGTGCGGACTACCGCCCCCTCAAAGTGTTTTGAATCGTTAATGCCATATGTGGGATGTATAAATGATGGAGTAAATGGTATTATACACTATATTATACTGTAATTGTATTATACATTTATATAATTATTATTTCATTCAATTAAATATGAAATAGAAATGAAATTAGCATTCATGCGTACGTACGGCTTACCGTCTCCATGAACGGTGCATTTCATTTCTTACCTCTAAATGTTACATAATAAATGAATGTATATACTTTATATATATGATATATATGACATATAAATCATGAATATAATTCTGGAGATAATGGATATTCTACCACATAAACAACTTGTAATTATAAGAAATTTATTGTTGACTCAAGAACCAAAGATCGACAAAACGACCGTTATTAACATAAATAATTACATAATGTTCATAACATTGTAATAAGTGATTTAAAAAGGATAATGAAATTAAAAATGGTTCTTAATAAGGTATATATTAACTATAGTTTATTATTCTGGAGGTTAAAGAATGGTTGAGTCAAGTCATACACGAGGTAAGGGAACTTCTTAA
Organism: Viscum album; assembly: GCA_963277665.1. Classification (NCBI taxonomy): domain Eukaryota; kingdom Viridiplantae; phylum Streptophyta; class Magnoliopsida; order Santalales; family Viscaceae; genus Viscum; species Viscum album. The sequence goes on from OY728157.1 coordinate 539,545,269, forward strand.
CCCAATTTCTATTCTTTGGGTTAATCTCCTACTTTCAAATTATGTCATGATATTATTTTGTCCTATCTTGTATTTTTACATTATTTATGTGTAATTATAGTGAATACACATTAGAGAGGTACTTTATTTAAAAAAATGATCTTTTTAAGGACTTCGTCTCAATCCCCTTTCATTGAGGCATATTTGGTTTTATACACAACTTTCTTTTATACGGTGTATAAACCCCTTTTACATTTACGTTTATTCAAATGGAATCTTTTTTTATATGAAGCGTTTTGCTAAATGAAAAAAGGGAATGTTTTTCTTTCCGTACTTATGTGGAGACAATGACTTCTCCGCCGCCATGACCATTATTTGAGTTTCGGTTTCCTCTACAAGGCATCATTTTTTTATGAAAAATAAATACAAAGTTTTAACTTTCTTATATTTTGGTATTGAAAATGGTTTTGAAAGCGTTTTTATTATATCGATGTGTTGTATTGATATCTTGTTATTGAAATGTGGAAATGTTATGTTTCCTTTATGCATGTTTTATGTGATACGATTATGTTATGGTTTATGATATGTTTAAACCTATTCATATGATGAATGTATTGGACTTAATATGTGACGGGTGGAGCCCGCTATAGCTACTCGATGCATCGGTAGGTCTCATGAGACAACTAGACGTGGAATTGGCCGAGGCCCTTTCCCAATTTGATTTATGGTTTTGGCCGAGGCCATAATCATTTTAGACGTCTTGGCCAAGGCCTTGACAAAATGTTTCAGAATGTCTGGAATTATACATTCCCTCATTATGAAAGTTGTTATTGATATTGCATGTGATTATTCGACTAGTAGAATATCCAAGTGAGTAAGTAAATGGCATTATTTAATTTTATTTTTTCCATATTATGCTGAAGTTCATGTTTAAAAAGGCTTTTGTTTTAGTTATACATGGCCTTAAATGTTAATGTTTATTTATGAAAGCTTCTACAATATTGTTATCCTTACTGAGCATCTGAGCTCACCCCTTTCAATGTTTTAATATTTTCCAGGATGTGAAGAAGTATTTTATGAATGACCTGCAGGGATAGTCAGAAGAGGATATGAGTGTGGACTATGAATACTTTGTTATTAGTTTTTTACTTTATGATGTAATGTAAGATTTATGAATGTATCTAGTGTTTCCAAGGATACTAAACTAATCGGTCTTTCGAGAGATGATCTTTTGTGATCATGCTAATGTTACGAAGTAATGCACCGACTATGGGTAGCTGGGGTCGGGCATTACAGTTGGTATCAGAGGCAGTTTAGTACTAACCTTGGATGCTAGATTTAGATAAACTCTGATTAGAGCACATATCCCGAAGATATACTTTGAGGATTAGTATAGAAGAACTTCCTAGAATTTTTTTATTGTATAGATTTTTTGAGTTTTCCAAGCAATACATCCCTGTATGGATACGAGCAGGTACAGGCGGCTCTGGCATAGATGTACCTTGGGGTAAAACCTGAAAACACCGCTTTGAGCTAGAATCGAACGGGAACTGGTGCACGACAACGGGCCTTGCTGCACTCTTGGTTACGACACTCCCAGGGGATATGCTTAGGATAATTCTCATTTTCTTTACAAACCACTATGAATGGTTTTGAGTACATACTTCCTCAAATAAAACCTTTTTATGATTATGGATTTTATCCATAAATAGTTCAATTTATGTTAAGTATTTTACAAGTATGGAATTATGTATTTTGATTCATAAACTAATCTAGTTTATGCCATTGTTTAGAGATGGAACCTAGTTGAAGGAATGGAAACCGTATCAATGTACGCACTCCGTGTAGGGATTTTCCTCCTGCTCAAGATAATTATTGTGGATCTGGAGATAAAACTAGTGCTGATCAACTTATTACCATACTGGGACAACTCACTCAAGTTATGAATAATACCCATACTCGTATGGATCACCCTGATCCACAACGTGGAGGATCAATGTTAGACCGCTTCATGAGGCAACAACCACCAACATTTAATGGGGGTACAAATCTGTTAGTAGCTGAGAAAATGATAAACTCCTTAGAGAATATATTCCATTCCTTGGGGAGTAGCGAAAGGGAGAAGGTTGTCATGGCAGTTTACCGCCTCACTAGAGATGCCGATCAGTGGTGGTCGCTTATTCAAAACACAAAGGAAGATGATGACGTATCGAATATGGAATGGAGGGAGTTCAAAGAGATTTTCTTAGAAAATTACTTTCCTCGTGACCATTGAGCAGATATGGAAAGGCAATTTCTGAGTCTGAGGTAGAAGGAGGATGAGAATGTCTCAAAGTATGAGGCTAACTTTACAAGGTTAGCGAGGCATGCTGCCGGTTATATATGTAACCCAAGGAGTAAGATTGATCGTTTCTTTGATGGGTTAAAACCATTTCTCCGTCGAGATTTAGTATCACAATCCTTCTCATCATACGAAGATATTGTATCATGTGCTATCAAGACAAGAAAAGGAATTCTCTATGTCTTATGACAACAAAGTAAAGCAAGAGAAGAATAGAACGGTGGAAGAAGAGACAGATAATGGGAAAAAGGGAAAGAAGGATTTTCCATTATGTGATAATTGTGGGAAGAATCACCCTGGTACTTGCCTAAAAGGAATGGGAGTTTGTAATAAATGTGGAGAAAAGGGTCACTGTAGAGACCCGAAGCCTGACGTCCATTGACATTACATTACTTTTGCAGAATACTTAGTACATAACAAAAAACACACACACAAGGATCGTAATATTTTAGTGTCTTTGGAAACTCGGAACGTAATATTCTAATCGTGGTGGAAGATCCTCAATATCTCCCATAAAGATCTTCACTTTTTTTTACCTAAAACCTTTCTTTATATCCTGGGGAAAAGAAAACATAAAAGGGTGAGCTCAAATGCTCAGTAAGGGTAAGCAAAAGAAAAATCAATCACATCATATTCATAAGAACATAACTTTTTGAAATCTTAACCTGCAAAAGAGAGCATAATTTCGTATCATGGGATAAATCATAGTAGTGAAATGAAATCCCAATAAGCATAACCTAAAACATAGAACTTTGTGGAATACACACATAATCATAGAGAATCATTTCTTGTTAGTCAAGACTCATTGCCAAGACTATCTTAGTGGACAAAGTCCCTTTCTGAATCGAGTAACCCTCGTTTCAGTCCTGTTTCACTGAACCGGTATAACCTACCATTTCAGCCATGTCTATCTCATGAGATATAAAATCTTTACCCAATGAATTGGAGGGAGATATAGGTCCCACCCATCTTATAATGAATCCTTTCTTATGTGTGCCACATAATCATAAAACATACATCCTCGCATAACACATGTAACAAAAATGGGATTCTTGAAAACATCATGACATCATAAATCAATTCATATAAGATAAAGGAATTCATAAAAATAATTCCATCACAACATGATCAAATCAATGTAATAATAGGGATAAAAACAGAACCCTTTATTATCTTATATGGAAAATAATTTTGATAAAACACTTGAACTCCATTCTTGAGGAAAATATCCTTTCTTCTTCAAAAACATTTTTCCTTTCATAAAATGTCATACAACTTTAAAATAAAAGAAGTTGATAAAAAATAAACTTGAAAACTTGAAAAGGAAGCTTCTTGGAAATAATGTTTTAAAAATCCATTCATGCCGTATAAGTTAAAAAAACATTCTTCCGTACTTTTGTCGGAAAAGTCAAAAAAGTACCTCGTAGGAAAAAATGACAAAAGATTCCTTTCATATTCTTTACTAAAAACTCACCGAAGGGTCAAATTGGATTTAAACTATTTTAAGTGGATGGAAACAATATTACATATTGAGGGAACATGGATGTGGATGATAAAATAAACACCAGTAAATACCAAAGTATAAACAATATCGGATAAAAATGAGATTGTGATATTTCCCTTACCTTAGGTCCGATTTGCTTCGTAAGTGTCCGAACCTCCTGTATAATGATTTAAATAATGTCATTGACTTATTACAGAATCATATTAATTGTTATGATATCATATATGGTTCACTTATGACATTATATTACCCGTTCTTTTGTAAATTCCATGTTAAAGATCGTTTTGGGTAAATTTGTTTCATTTGTCGTCCGTGTTTTGACTTGTAATTATTCATATGATTACTTAGATCATGATTACGTAATTCCAGAATATAAAACATGATAATAAATCAGTAAATGGAATGAAATACACCGTTCATGGAGACGGTAGTCCGTACGTACGCATGAACGCTGTTTTCATTTGCCTTATTGAATTGAATGGAATTAAGTAGCTGACATACATATAAATATAAATAAATCCAGTATAATTATTATGTAATATATTTCATTATTACTTATTATATATAATTTATAATCATTCATGAATGGTTAATCATTTAGAATGAATCTCATTGCGTCGTGGAGACGGTAGTCCGTACGTACGCACGAGCTATGATATCGTTCCCATGGTCGTGGAATTTTGTTGAAGTGTATGTATACTATTTCAGTATCAATATAACTTTATAATAATCATATATAGTTACTCATTACACCATTATACCCATCCTTGTAAGGTGATGGTGGAAAATAGATTACACCACGGCGTGGAGATGGTATTCCGTACGTACGCACGCGCGGTGATTTCATTTTTCCGTAGGATGGATAGAAGGTGAATTAGGGTTGTTTCATATTTATAATAACATATCAGTATGTAAGTAATACTGATGTTATTACTTTATCATGAAAAAACTAAAGAAGAAGAAGTTGAAGAAGAAAGAAATTGAAAAGATCGGTAATGGATATTACCTCTTCTTTGGAACACCTCTTTGAATCCTCCACTTAGGGAACTAAGATTGGTCTTTGAAGAAGACCAGGACCTCTAGGATTATTCTAGGGAAGTGGAGAAGGGATTTTGGTAGGGGTTGGACGATCTTGAGTGCTCAAATTGGTGTGAGGAGGAGGGGGAGGAGGTGCCCTTTTATAAGGGAGGAGAGGGGCACCTTAGGAATATCTCAAAATATTATTTTATATTAAAGTCAAAATTGGTTTATAATGGTTCCAAAGGGTCTTATTTCGAAGCTAAAGTGGGGATGGGTCGAAATCCTATCAACCAATAGGATTTAGACAAGTTTAGGGTATTATGTTAACCTTATCAATTAGATTTAACTCTAAGTTAAATAATTTAACTTTTACCGTGTCTTTTTGTTTTCATTCAATATATGGTTAATACACTTACTATAACATGCCAAACGAACCCCAAATTGTTTATTATTAATATATATATCCTTATCTAAGTAATTTGGCCGAACCTTAGATTTTTAGGAATAAAATAACAATTAATAATATAATATTTGATTTAAAAACTATTTTGTGTCAATTTTGACACTATTTGATATATGATTTTTGTGAAAGTCGTAACAGAATTATATGTTCAAAAAAGTTGCTTAAATCAACACTAATATATCATAATAACCTATAAAATAAGTGGAATTCATAAAAAGTCTTAAATTACATATATTTTGGTATTTATAATATCAATTATGTCAATATTTCATTAATAAGACAATTACTGCATCATCTTTGTGTCATAAATAAATTACATTATTTAATCTCTAAAAATTAAAAATAAAATACCATTATGTAGGAAATTATTTTATCTTTCTAAGTAATATTTAAAATCGAATTTATCTTATATATAACCCTATATTAAAAATGTTTTAGTAAATAAACATTGATTTTAACTCTTTTAACTATTCTTTGAATTAAATAATAATAAATGTCCTAATCTATTCCAAGTGGGCCTAAATGATAATATTTTACACTTAAGGTTGTTTTTTGTCGAGATACACTTGTCCAATAGAATTAGGACATGTGTTAGGATAATATTAATATCATTGTTACCCTTAATTACCCTATTTACTTTAAACCGTGGTAAATAAAAGTAAAAAGTTACAATTCACCGAAAATTATTTTCATCTCATTGAACCACATTTTACTTACTGACATCAACCGTGTCTCTCGGATTTTTGAAATTCTATTCACAGAAGCGGTAAAATTAAGTTTTATGAAAAATTCAGATTTTTTAACTACCACTTGGTAGTTTAACTATTCATCAAAAATTGATGTTTTTCAGAACAATGCCAAAATTTCATCCTAAGCTATATTTCATATTCCGAATTAAAAAATAAAATCTATTTTACCAAATTCATAACAAAGAATTTGCATTAATTAATTTTATAATTAAATCCCGATGTTAATACAAATAGCGTGTTTTTAAGAAACAATATCTATCAAAAGATTGACACTTGTTTATGTCTGGTTTAAATGTGAAATTACATCCAATGACCAACATTGTATTAAATTGTAAAAATATATTCTAAATATACTTTAAAACCACTCTAATTAATAATTTATCACTATTAATTATTTTGATTAAAAAAGTTGTTTTTAATTATAATTTATTAATTTTCACTATTCATCAGAATATGAAAGTTATCCGAAAATTACCAAAATTTCACCCTAAGCTAATTTCAATATTCCGAATCCAAAAATGAATTCCATTTTGAGAGATAAAATTTATAAAATTTTAAAAAGTGGTTATTACTATTCATAACGGCTAGTTTTAATAATATTTTAATAGCATATCGTTGTTTAGTGAAACTCGGTATTGCGTACTACAAACGCTATCGAGGAAGGTCGTGATTGCGTGTAATTCAAGGAAAGTCAAGGATGTGTGTTGTGAAAGCTCATTTTGGTGTAGCGTACAACACAAGACATTAATAAAATTAAAAAGAATATAAAATCTCGGGCTGTTACAGTCACCAGGCTCGTGATTGCAAGGGAAAGAAAGAGGCTATCAAAGTTGAATGCTACAATTGTAGAGAAATGGGACATTATGAAAATGAATGTCCTAAGAATCAAGGAAACTTATCTCAGAAAAGGACAATGGATCAAGGACAATCTTATGATGTTACTACAGTTGAATCAGAATAACTAATGTATTGGTGCTTTTGGACTCATGGATTATATTCTGGTTATTAGAATAATGTGATATATATATATAAGGATTGTACTGCAGTACTTGTTGATTTCAGTATGGTTTTAATGTGATGAAGGTAATTATATTTTTAGTATGTGACAATAAGAGAAACTTTACTTTGTTTGGGGAATCTGATAAATTTATTTTGGAATTAAGAGACCTTTTAGAGAAAGTCTGGACAGAGGTATTTTGGATAACTATAAAGGTTGGAGTGGAATAAGTTGATCATTGGATAGTATTGTTTAAGCTTAAAAAATTTATGAAGATTATTTTTGGAATATTATGATACTATAGTTTTAGGAAAAGGACAACCTGCAGGGTGGGGCATAACCCGTCGCGTCGGACAAAGCTGCAGGAATCAAACCCACAATCATAGTACGACAGGTCTTTATTTCCTTCCACTAGCCTACAAGAAGTCCCTGGTTATTACAAAATAATTTTACTAATCTAAATGATATGTGTTATCATTTGTAACCTTATACAATTAGGATAAATATAATATTTTTGAGTTCTATTATCATTTTGAGTGAAAGATGAGTTGAAGGTTGAAAATATAATTGTCAAGCATAAATATATATATACCTATCTCTTATTCAATGAATAAATTAATTCTTAAACTTTAGTAAAGGGATATTAAAACAAAAAAATGTGTTATCCTAATACCTTATGTCTTGTTGAACTGATGATATTTTAAATCAACATAGATTGAAGGCTTTGAGGCCCTCAATTTGACAGTTGATTGTGGTTGATGACCTCAATCACTCCCTACAAATATTTACGGTTTTCCTCCAATTATATGTCTCTAATTCCCACCAATGTTCTCCTAATCGAGATCATAATTGGGTGGTGACTTTTTCATTTCCCTTTCCCTCTTATTAAGGTTAAATTTTATTAATCTTATATCCGATGTGGGTTTTCCACAAAGGTATTTTCTATTTTCAACCTTTTATTTTCAAAGAAAGAAATTTCAAATTGCGAGGACGCAATTTATTGAAGGAGGGGAGAATGTAACACCCCGAGCTTCCACGATACGCTTCTCATTCAATAATGCAATAACTTGCATTGTACGCAACTTCGAGTTCTAAAACACCGCGACTAATCAAAGTAGACGTTATGAATAGTAATAACCACTTTTTAAAATTATAGAAATTTTATATTTCAAAATGGACTTCATTTTTTTATTCGTAATATCGAAATTATCCAAAGTTGAATTTTTTTTTAATTTTCTGAGAACTTCCAATTTTTTATGAATAGTGAAAATTACTTAGAAACAACTTTTTTATTCAAAATAATATATAGTGATAAATTATACTATTTAGTGGTTTTAAATTATAATTAGAATATATTTTTACCATTTTATCCAATGGTGGTCATTAGAATTAATTTAACATTGAAATTGGACATAAACAATTGCCAATCTTTTGATATAAATTGATTCTTAAAAACACGCTATTGTTGTGACAGCGGGAATTAATTATAAAATTAATTAATGCAACTTATCTTTTTTGAATTTTTTAAAATAGACATCATTTTTGAATTCAGAATATCAATTATATCTTAGGGTGAAATTTTGGCACTGTTCTGAAAAACATCAATTTTTGATGAATAGTGAAACCACTAAGTGGTAGTTAAATAACTGATTTTTCGTTTAAATGAAATATTACCACTTCTGTGATTTGATTTTCAAAAATCCGACATACATGGTTTTCATTAAGAAGTAAAATGTTGTTCAGTGAGATTAAAATAATTTTTTGGTGAATAGTAACTTTTAAGTTAATCGCGATTAGAGATAATTAGTGTAGTTTAAGGTAAAAATAATGTTTTAATAATATGAGATGAGCTTGAAACTTGTCCTACTCCTATTTAATGAGTCATGGCCGACCAAGAAAACCCATGGGTCAACTTGGGGACCCCATGGAGCCACTTTGGTTGGAAAATGACATTAATATATACTTATTTAATGTTAAAATTAAATTGACACAAACTTGAGTTGTTCTACTAAAATTGTTTTTAAGTGGGGTTACACAAGTCCACATTTTGACTATAAATATTCAATAGAAAGCTAAAAATATTTCCTACATCATAGTATTTTTTTATAATTTTTAGAAATTAAATAAATTAAATTATTTATGACATCATGATGATGCAGCGATGACATAATTATTTAACGATTTAAATAAAATGTAATGATAATGTAATATCTAAGACCTACACATGTCCAAAACCTATTGGATGAGGAGATTTAGAACCATTATCACCTTATCCTTGAATTATACAAGTTTGGGACCTTTATAATCCGAAAATAATTGTATAATAGAATAACATTTCTTTACTTTCCAAAAGTGCCCCTCCTCTCCACTTATAAAAGGCCCCCACCTCTACCACCTCATTCACACTTTCAAGCCATTTGGCTCGGCCAACCTCTACCCAAATACTCTCCCAACTTCCCCCTATTACTCCTAGAAGCCTCACTTTGGGCAGAACTCTTCCCAAGGAAGCCTTTGGCTCAAATCAAAAAGAGTTACCCGATTTTGAGGTAATGTCTTCTCTAATGTTGTTTTGTTTTATTTTTCTTCTCCAACCACCTAAACTCTTTTTATTCATTTATTTTGTAACAAAACCAGTATAATAAATATACTATGAAGTTTTTATAAGAAGTATTCGAGCTACACTTACACACACCTACATCTAATGGTTAAATAACATACGGTTTCTGATGATGGCGAATTTCTGCCTCACGAAACGATGATTGTTCAACACTCAAATAACACCTTCAAAGGTGGCCATTAATATGTAACTATATTTATATATGATATATAATATGTTTATGTTTTACTTATTCTTCTGTATTTCTCATTTATGGCATACTTTATGATTTCCATTATGGGTAAAACACGATAATTTCATTTTTAGGAAGTGCGGACTACCGCCCCTTCAAAGTGATTTGAATCGTTAATGCCATATGTGGGATGTATAAAGGATGGAGGAAATGGTATTATACACTATATTATACTGGAATTATATCATACATTTATATCATTATGATTTCATTCCATTAAATACGAAATAGAAATGAAATTAGCGTTCATGCATACGTACGGCTTACTGTCTCCATGAACGGTGCATTTCATTTCTTACCTCTAAATGTTACATAATAAATAAATGTATATACTTGATATATATGATATATATGACATATAATTCATGAATATAATTCTGGAGATAATGGATATTCTACCACATTAACAACTTGTAATTATAAGAAGTTTATTGTTGACACAAGTATCGAAGATCGACAAATCGACCGTTATTAACTTAAATAATTTCATAATGTTCATAACATTATAATAAGTGATATAAAAAGGATAATGAAATTAAAAATGGTTCTTAATAAGGTATATATTAACTATAGTTTATTATTCAGGAGGTTAAAGAACGGTTGAGTCAAGTCAGACACGAGGTAAGGGAACTTCTTAACCCAATTTCTATTCTTTGGGTTAATCTCCTACTTTCAAATTATGTCATGATATTATTATGTCCTATCTTGTATTTTTACATTATTTATGTGTAATTATAGTGAATACACATTATATTTGTACTTTATTTAAAAAAATGATCTTTTTAAGAACTTCGTCTCAATCCCCTTTCATTGAGCCATATTTGGTTTTATACACAACTTTCTTTTATATGGTGTATAAACCCCTTTGACTTTTACGTTTATTCAAAAGGAATATTTTTTTATACGAAGCGTTTCGGTAAACGACAAAAGGGACTGTTTTTCTTTCCGTACTTATGCGGCGACAACGACTTCTCCACCACCGTGACCATTATTTGATTTTCGGCTTCCTCTACAAGCCGTCATTTGTTTTATGAAAAATAAATACAAAGTTTTAACTTTCTTTTATTTTGGTATTGAAAATGGTTTTGAAAGCGTTTTTATTATATCAATGTGTTGTATTGATATCTTGTGATTGAAATGTGGAAATGTTATGTTTCCTTTATGCAAGTTTTATGTGATACGATTATGTTATGGTTTATGATATGTTTAAACCTATTCATATGAGGAATGTATTGGACTTAATAAGTGACGGGTGGAGCCCTCTATAGCTCCTCGATGCATCGGTGGGTCTCGTGAGACAACTACACGTGTAATTGGCCGAGGCCCTTTCCTAATTTGATTTATGGTTTTGGTCGAGGCCTTAATCATTTTAGACGTCTTGGCAGAGGCCTTGAAAAAATGTTTCAGAATGTCTGGCATTATACATTCCCTCATTATGAAAGTGGTTATTGATATTGCATGTGATTATTCGACTAGTAGAATATCCATGTGAGTAAGTAAATGGCATTATTTAATTTTATTTTTGCCATATTATTCTGAAGTTCAAGTTTAAAAAGGCATTTTTTTAGTTATACATTGCCTTAACTGTTAAAGTTTATTTATGAAAGCTTCCGCAATATTGTTATCCTTACTGAGCATCTGAGCTCACCCCTTTCAATGTTTTAATATTTTCCAGGATGTGAAGAATTATATTATGAATGACCTACAGGGACAGTCATAAGAGGATATGAGTGTGGACTATGAAGACATTGTTATTAGTTTTTCACTTTATGATGTAATGTAAGATTTATGAATATATCTAGTGTTTCAAAGGCTACTAAACTAATCGGTCTTTCAAGACTTGATCTTTTGTGATCATGCCAATGTTACAAAGTAATGCACCGACTCTGGGTAGCTGGGGTCGGGGCGTTACAGGGGATGTTTGTAAGAATCGAGATCTTTGTTTCAGGTATGATTTTCCTTTTCTGGTGGTTTTTGAGAAAAAAGGAGTTTTCTGGTAATTTTTTAAGTACACGAAGTGTACTTTCAGAGTACATGCCATGTACTCCTTTGCAGCTCGAAGCCATGTGCTAACCATTTTCAGGCCACACACACAGTGTGAAAGGGTGAAATGGAGGCCGCATAAGGCGGAGTATGGAAAAACAGAGTACACGCTGTGTACCCTAAAAGTACACAATGTGTATTTTCTTTTTTTTCACTAAATGCACCGGGGTCACGCCTAATCGCCAGAATGACCTTCTTCAAGGTTTTGTTTGGCCGAGGTCTCCCGTACGACTGTAATCCTTCTCCAATCCCCAGAGTTTCCATTCGATCTCCATTTCAGCAACCGTCGATTGCATTGGGATCACCTTGGTAAGCTCTCTCTTCTTCTTTAGCATTGTTTCATGATTTCACCTCATTTTCAAGTTATCATGGGTTGACTTTTTTGGATGTTTTCTCAGATATTCGACGTTATAAAGAGAATCAATCGTCATGGTTCACTTATATGGATCTCTTAGAATCGAGGTAGGAGGTTTGTTGCCCTGCGTTGAATGTCTTTGAGTTTCTGTTGAAAAAGTGCCGGATACCCATGTATCTGGTATCCCGGGTTTGGTATTTTGATCCTACTGTTTATTTTCCTTATATAGATTTCTAGTTTATGATTAATTGATTCTAATTTATGCTTGGTTTCATGTTTGAGGATCACCCCATGGGTTTTTCTTTCCCCGTTTGGTTGTTTATCACCATTTGGCAACGTTTTCCTGTGAGGAAAATCCTATTGAAATTGCTAGGTTACTTGTTATAATTTATTGAATGTGTTACCTGATGTTTAAATGCTTATGATGCTTATAGATATTATCCAAGTAGTTGTTGAACTTACTTAGGGTTGATGACAATCGATTATGCTCGACTGGACTGCTCAAGGCTGTGAGAACCTGGTGTGGGAGATCAATGATGGAATAGACGATTAAGTGCATCCTTAGAGGGTCTGTTGGTTTTAGTTTCATATGCAGGACCTATGGGAATAGGACTTTGTGCTTCCCAAGTGTGTTCTTAGTTTAGACACGTATCGAGACCACATGAATAATTAGACGTAAGGGCTTTCATAGAGAGTCTGTAACTATCATTGTAAGACCATAGGATAATTGACATGAGTGCTTCCCAGAGTTTCTGTGCCTTGTTCGATTACTGGACAATAAGGGTCTTCTAGTTTGAGCCACCTAGAGAGTCAGTGTGATTTTTTGTTCGGATGGTTGTGATGAGTCCACCAAGCCAATGAAAAAGCTTGGGTTTGTACTGCTTGTGGGTTAGGTAGTCTTTTTGAGTTACCTCACGTGTTACGTGAGTTAACTTGGGATAGAGAGCATTGCTAGTTTCCCTGGTTGTTTCATTAAATGAATCTGAATGGTAATTGGTAGGATTTTTACTAGTGTACTCTGAATTCATTAATGTATTTTTTTTCTATATTGCTCACTGATAGTAGGGAACAAATCTTGTGGTGGTTTCCAACTGGGATTAGTCTCACAAAATGTTTGGGTCCTTCTATTCGGCCCAAACAGACTATTTGGTTGCAGGTATGGATAGGGATTGTGGCCCTTCCACCTCAGGTACTTGATTGCTGGTTGGAGCTGGAGAGCATGGGACCGGGATTTGGATCGCGATGCTGCTGGAGATGCCTTTTACTTTTAGTATTTGGTTTCAGTTGGATTTCAGCACGTTTATTTGTTTACTATTTTCTATAGACACATGTACCATATTGCATCATTATTATATCAGACATTGCTTCTACTTTTACTTTTAGTTGTTGTATGTTGTTTACTGCTTCTGCTATTGTGTATGTTTGTTCTTCCATTGTATACTTTTTGAAATGAGGGAATAGTATTCCCACCGACTCACCAAGGCCCTCACTGGTAGTCGGCAACCTCTGGAATTTGGGAAAACACGCTTCAGGTCATGTGGTGAACCTGGTACGGGGCACCAGTTATGTGGATCCAGATTTAGGTCGTTGAAATGTGATGTAACACCCCTGGAAAAGTGATACTTAAAAAAGGATAAATGTTAATACCCATTTCAACAAGGTGAACCTTTATTCCCAGGATCCTATCTAATTAGAACTCCACAGTTAAGTATGCTTGGCCTGGAGTAGTAATCGGTATGAGTGACCTTCTGGGATGTTTCTCAAGGTATTTGTGATTGAGGAAAAAACTCATTGAAAGAACATGTATTGGCCTGTGAGGAAAGTCATTAGTCTGATAAGCTACCATAGTGAGTAGTAGCCTATAGTGTGTTTGGAAGGCAACCAAGGTATTAATGGATACCCATGGGGTTATATGATAAGTTTCAAGACCTGGGGAGGCAGGTCGTGACAAATGTTATCAGAGCCAATACACAGCCAGAAGTACCCAGGCACTGCCTGGGGTTGAGGCATGGGGTCCACAACGAGGGAGTTGTGCTTTAAAGGGGTGGATAATATAACACCCCTGGATAAGTGAGACTTAAATGGATAAATGTAACCACCCATGTCAATAAGTTTCACCTTTCTTTTCGAGAGCCTATCTTATAGTTAAGAATACTTGGCCTAGAGTAGTAATCAGGATGGGTGACCATCTGGGAACTTTCCCAGGGTGTGTGTGAGTGATGACAAAACACACTAAAAGAACATGTATTGGACTGTCGGGATAGTCATTAGCCCGATAAGAAAACCTAGTGAATAATATCCTATCATGTGCTGGGAATCCATCCAAGGTATTACAGGAGACCCATGGGGTCAGGTGATAAGGTTCATGACGCGGGGAGGCGGGTCGTGACACTATCTCTCTGGGAAGTAGTCCAAGTTGATGTTCTGGACATGAAAGGTGCACTTTCATGGACATGTGGTGTTTCATTAAGATATATCCATGGACACATCAATGGTTGAGATGGTTGTTTATTGGGAATCCCCCATGAATGTGGACGAGGTTCGCAACTTCTTAGGTATAGTCGAATATTAAGATAGGTTTGTACATCACTTCTTCTGAGTTGCATCTTTATTGAATTCCATTACCAAAAAGTACCATGCCATCATGTGTAGTGAGAAGTGTCTGATATCCTTCAGCTATATATAGGGGATTATGGTCAGTGCCCGAGTGCTTAGGATTCTATTGGAAGGGTTAATGTTAATGTTTTTCTTTTCATGCTTCTAGTCTAGGCCTGGGATGTTTGCTAATACATCAACTGAGAGGAATTTCTTATGGCTATAAGAAGATACATCTGTTGGAATGTAAAAATTCAACCGATGATATGGAACTTTCAGTAGTCATGATTGTGAATATTATATAGAAGAATTACCACACTAGGGAGTGAAGGGCCCGATACCAATCTACGAGGAAGGGGTTAATATGGGTGTCAAATTTTTCTCTGATATAGATGGATCATTTTCTAATGTTGATAATAATCTGTTTAACATATATGAATAGGAAGTGATAAAATTAAAAAATCACATTAAAAGTAATGAAACAGTAGTATTACGTCGTTCACCACTAATTACTACATCTAAGGATCATACACAAACATTGTTTCAGTCATACCCAACAATTGATAATCCGCAAAAGTTGTGGATTACAAGACTTTATCACAGTCACTGTATTGAAAGCACACATCCACTACATGGTTTTAGGGAATACACATGACCTACCTTGGATCACATCTGTAGACTTGCCCTTACTCACTATAGTGGGTGAACCTTCACTCTGATTGTTGACTTGAATTCTCTTCTGTGGAGTATCATTAAATCATACATCCTCAACGGTAAATGGATTTTCTCATGAATTCAAATTATTTCCCACAAAAGAGAATTTGTTTTTTCCCTTACACTGATAGGTTATGGTAAATAATTTGATAAACTGACTAGGTCAATTTTCACGCTTCCATTGGTGTTCTGCATACTTCTTTACCTCCTCTGCGTACTGAGAAGTAGGTATGGTTCATATCTCACCTCCAACAAAAACCACTATTTTTTTCATGTAAAATAAATCTCGAACGCATACTGTTGGGTCGGAGGTGATGGAAAGAGGGGGGGGGGGTGAATTGCCTTTTTAAAATTAATTAACAATTTGAAACAAATTTAAATGCAGCGGAAAGTAAAATGGCAAGACACAATTGATAACGGAGTTCAGCTTTAAACTCAAGCCTACGTCTCCGCTCCCAACTCAACCGTTGGGAGATTTATACGACCGCTTGCTTTTTAATGGTTATAGCAAGAAACCCACTAGCCGTTTTAAGGTAGGCTAGATCACCTTCTTACAGCTTGCTTTTTTATTATGGTTGTAGCAAGAAACCCAAATTGAAAGAAGGAAGAAAAAGGGTGGTTTGTTTTAATACAAACCCAATTAAGAACTAAACAATTGAAGTAAATAAGTTAGAACAAACTAGAGGAAGCCTTGAGTGCCAAGAGGTGTGTGTAGTTGATGTAGAGGCAGCCCAAGCTTCAAGGATGGCAATTGGATCTCAAGTGGCCTTTGAGAATTGTCGTAGGAGCCTCAAATGATCAAAATAGCTTTGGTATGCTTCAGTATATGATCGGTGGTCTTCCCGGCATCCATGGACGTCTATTTATAGGAGAAATACTCCCAAATACTTCAATATGGCCGTTGGAGGGCTTTCGGAGCCGTTGGGGATCAAGTAGACAAGTCTGGTCAAGCTCCAACGGCTAGTTTGACTTTGCTTACCGGCTGACCGGTGCTTGTCCACCGGCTGGCCGGTGCCTTGGAAGGTGGAGAGTGCTTCTGCCCAGGAGCCACCGGCTGGCCGGTGAGAAGGCCACCGGCTGGCCGGTGGTGAGACAGTAGGTCTCACTATTTGAAGGAGTCCCACCGGCTGGCCGGTGAGGAGGCCACCGGCTGGCCGGTGAGGAGGCCACCGGCTGGCCGGTGGTGAGACAGAAGGCATGCCATTCTGTTCTGGACCCACCGGTTGGCCGGTGGCCAGACACCGGCCGACCGGTGGCACCTGGCAGAGGGCAAGGCCTTCTGCCTGGTCCACCGGCCGGCCGATGGGCTGGCTCCGGCCGGCCGGTGCCCTTACCGGCTGGCCGGTGGTCTCACACCGGCTGGCCGGTGGTTTTGAAAACAGTCCACTTTTCCTTTTTTGCCACTTCTTGCTCCTGAAATCATGCCTATTAACAAGAACACATGAAACAACATTAGATCACGATGAGAGTGATTGTGATCATTAAAATCCAAGAGAGTGGGGTACAACAATCTCCCCCTATTTTGATGATCACAATCACAAAAGAGAAAGATTTAAAAAAAGAGTATGTCAATTGAAAACTTAAATAAACAATTTGAACTTGGAAAACTTAGAGACGTGCCAAATATAATGATCTTGAAAGCATTGAAATACTGAGAAAGGGTCATTTTTTGAAATTGCAACCAAATGCCATTTTTTAAAGAAATCAATTGAAAACAATAACTTAACCATTGAAAACTGATTTTGATGACATCAATAACTTAAAATGGAACGTGTAAAAAGAGCATTTTAATAGATAACTATGTAATAGATAGGTTTTCTCCCCCTTTGGGATTATAAAAATAGGAGGAAAAGTATGAAAGAAAAATACTAATAAGTAATGAGAAAAAGGATGAATAGATAAGATAACCTGAATTCCATAAAAGATGGAACGATACAAGGAGAATCCAAAATACAAATACAAAAACAAATCAAAAACAAGAACGGCTCTATTCACTCCTAGAGGGCCGAGAGTGACGGCGATGCCTGAAGGTCAGAGGAGCCGGAGGAGCCTGGACCGCCTCAAAGCGACGATCTAGAGAATCAATCCGTGAGTGGAGCTGATCAAACTGAGAGCTGATGTAGGAAAACTGCAAGTCCAGTCGAGTCTCAATCTGATACTGGAAGCGTAGGAACTGATCAGCCGTCACCGGCAAGCCACCAGCATCAGCAGGAGGGGGCACAGCCTCAGCAGGCTCAGGTGCATCATCACCCTCTCCAGCCTCCTCATCAGCAGCAGCAGCAGCCTCACCGTCGCTGTCACCACTTCCTTCCTCTTCATCATCATTACTATCCTCGCTATCTGAAAGAGGGTAGGCAGCGGCAATAGCAGGAGGCAAGGCATTGGCAGGAGGATGGGAATGAGTCTAAGGAGAGTAGGCCTTGAGAAGACCGTCCTTGTCCACAATCCATTCCTGACGCCAAGGGTGCCAACGGATGTTCATTCGTTGCACCATCATAAAATTCACTATGCTATCCTTCGTTGGCTGCTCGAAGGAAGTAACATGAAGAGGCACATCAAGAAATGAAAAGATTTTAGTCAAGAAACGTCCGTAGGGTAGAGTTTTGGACCGGCGCGGGTGCTCAGCCACATAATTCATGGCCCGGAACAGAAACCGGACCAAATTGAAATGTATGCCTCGGGTGATAAATGAGAGAAGATAAATGTCAATGAATTTGACATTGTCATGATCCCCGATACGGGGCGCAAGGGATGTTTGAATGAGGCGCTCAATAATACGATGGTTAGGAGAGAGATGGGAGAGCATGACAATGGGATTTGAGGGCTGCCCTGTGAGATGCTCAAGGGCTACGGCTATATCAAACTCACGGTCCCGTGGAAAATCCCCTTGAGCAAAAGCATGGGGTCCAACATGAGGAACCCCCAGCATCCTGGCAATCTCTAAAGAGGTGATAGTGATGGGTTGCCCAAGAGCAGTGGAGGAGATGGTATCAATGTCATCAGAAACGGACCACGTCAAATGAGCATAGAACTCTTTGACAAGAAGAGGATAAATGACATCCTTTTCGGGTGGCTCAAAAAAAGAATGCCAATGTTGATACTCAATAATCGAGAAAAGCTCAAGACGAGCAGTAGACAGCAAAGAATAATCAATTACTCTACCCGGCAAAATGACATTGTCATGCCAAATGTCCGGGAGTTGAGGGATTGAAGGAGGAGGAGGAGCTTCTTGAGCGATTCCCTTGCCTTTGCGAGTAGATCGAGGTCCCATGATGGCAAAAGGAGCTAAAAAGAGAGAGATTGAGAGAAAAAAGGAGGTTTGAGAGGTCAAAAACCAAGAAGGGAGGCTAGGGTTTGGAGGACCTGCGGTTTTAGGAGGAGCAGCCCGAGAGAGAAGAGAGAAATGAGGGAGGAAGGGTTTTAAAATAAATTTTAACCCTTCCTCGGGTCGGCCCAAAAAACAGAAACCCGACACCACCGGTTAACCGGTGATGTACCACCGGTTGACCGGTGGTATTGAAATTCATAAAAAATAAAAAAAACAGAATTTAAAAAAAAAGGTGTTTTAAA
Source organism: Viscum album (assembly GCA_963277665.1). NCBI lineage: Eukaryota > Viridiplantae > Streptophyta > Magnoliopsida > Santalales > Viscaceae > Viscum > Viscum album. The sequence goes on from OY728157.1 coordinate 539,564,448, forward strand.
AAAAAATTCTAATAAAATGTAAGCAAGCCAAGAAAGTCAAATATTTAGTAGTGCTCATTGACGAATCATTCCTAACTCCCCTTTAATAAAATCAAAATGGTCAACCGGGAGCGGTTTGGTAAAAATATCAGCTAATTGGAAATCAGTAGGAATGAAGTCCAAAGTGATATCTCCTTTTTGAAAATGGTCACGAAGGAAATGATGCCTTAAGTCTATGTGCTTTGTCCTAGAATGTTGTATTGGATTCTTAGAGATACTAATGGCACTAGTGTTGTCACACCGAATAGGGACATGATCATAGGAAAGACCATAATCCAAGAGAGTGTGTTGCATCCAAATAATTTGGGCACAACAATTGCCAGCGGCTACATACTCGGCCTCTGTAGTAGAAAGAGCAACACAATTTTGCTTCTTGCTACTCCACGAAACAAGGGACTTGCCTAGCAGATGACAGGTTCCACTAGTACTCTTACGATCTAATTGACATCCGCCAAAATCAGCATCCGAATAAGAAGATAGTTCAAAAGATGTATTTGAGGGATAAAACAAACCAAGATTTTTTGATCCTTTTAAATACTTAAAAATTCTTTTGACCGATTTAAGATGGGATTCTTTAGGATTGGCTTGAAAACGAGCACAAAGACAAACACTAAACATGATGTCAGGACGGGTCGCAGTTAGGTAAAGTAGACTCCCGATCATACTCCTATAAAGCGTGTTATCCACCGGTTTCCCGGCTTCGTCTAACGTAAGCTTACATGAAGTACTCATGGGTGTACTAATTTCCTTTACTTGATCCATACCAAAACGACTTAGAAGCTCGTTTGTGTATTTGCTTTGGCTTAGAGAAATACCTTTTGAATTTTGAAAGATTTGAAAACCAAGAAAAAATTTCAATTCTCCCATAAAACTCATTTCAAATTCTTTTCTCATTAAATCTGAAAAATCAATACAAAGAGATTCTTTGGTAGAACCAAAGATAACATCATCAACATAAATTTGGACTATTAAAAGATCTTTTGAAGTGTGTTTTAAAAAGAGGGTACAATCGGCTTGACCCATTTTAAAATCATTTTCTAAAAGAAATTTTGTTAACCGCTCATACCAAGCCCGAGGGGCTTGATTTAAGCCATAAAGAGCCTTGGTTAACTTAAAAACATGATTTGGAAATTTTGGATCTTCAAAACCGGGAGGTTGTTCAACAAAGATTTTTTCAGAAATAAAACCATTTAAAAAAGCACTTTTAACATCCATTTGAAAAAGCTTAAAATTTAAGTGGGCGGCGAATGCCAACAAGATCCTAATGGATTCTAACCTAGCAACGGGGGCAAAGGTTTCACCATAATCTATTCCTTCTTCTTGATTATAGCCCTTAGCTACTAGGCGAGCCTTGTTCCGGGTTATGTTTCCTTGATCATCAAGTTTGTTCCTAAAAACCCATTTAGTCCCAATAATTGGATGATCATTGGGTCTTTCAACAAGAGTCCAAACATCATTTCTAGAGAATTGATTTAGTTCCTCTTGCATTGCAAGAACCCAATTCTCATCATTAATGGCATCATTAACGGTTTGAGGTTCTAGGTGAGAAATGAAGGCTTGATGTTCAACTTCATTGAGGATAGATCTTCTAGTTCGAGTACCGGCTTGAAGGTCACCTATGACATTTTCTAAAGGATGGTCTCTAGAAGGTTTCCAAACCTTAGGCAAGGTGGAAGGTGAAGAAGGTGAAGAGGGTTCTTGATGGTCATCCTCCTTGGGAGGAGAAGAGGAATCATCCAAATGAAGCTTATCAAGCTTATCTTCAACATCCTCAATGACCGGGTGAGGTTTTGGAAGAGTTTCATCAAATTTGACATGAGATGATTCTTCGATGGTTTTTGAACGTTTATTGAAGACACGATAGGCTTTGCTTGAGTTGGAGTACCCAAGAAAAATACCTTCATCGGATTTGGCATCAAATTTCCCTAGGTTATCTTTTGTGTTAAGGATAAAGCATTTACACCCAAACACTTTAAAATAACCAACTTTGGGAAATTTGCCTTTCCAAAGTTCATAGGGGGTTTTCTTAAGAAGGGGTCTTACAAGGACTCTATTAATAGTATAACAAGCAGTGTTTACCGCCTCGGCCCAAAAATATTGAGGGAGGTCGAATTCACTAAGGAGGGTTCGAGCGATTTCTTGGAGAGTTCAGTTTCTCCTTTCAACCACTCCATTTTGTTGAGGAGTCCTAGGGGCAGAGAAGGTGTGATTGTATCCTTGAAAGGAACACAATTCATCGAATTCTTTGTTCTTGAATTCACCACCATGATCACTACGAAGAGATATGATTTTATATCCTTTTTCGTTTTCTACTTTCCTAGAGAATTTCAAAAAGGTTTTACAAGCATCATTCTTATGGGCTAAAAAGAAAACCCAAGTAAAACGAGAAAAGTCATCAACAATAACTAAGGTATAGGATTTTCCACCTAAGCTTGCTACGGGAGTAGGACCAAAAAGATCAAGATGAAGGAGTCCAAGAGATTTTGAGGTGGACACATCCTTCTTAGATTTGAAAGAAGACTTGTGTTGCTTACCATGTTGGCATGGCTCACAAATCAAATCTTTCTTAAATTTAAGTTTAGGAAGGTCACGAATGAGCTTGTTCTTATTAAGCTTTTGAAGTGAATGAGAGCTACAATGCCCCAATCTTCTATGCCAAAGCCAAGACTCATTGTCAAGAGCACTTAAACATTTAACATTTTGGCTATCTAGATATTTTAAATCAATAATGTAAACATTTTGAAAACGGGAAGCAGAAAATATCAACTTGTTTTGAAAACCTAACACATTGCATAAATCATTTTGAAAATTGACTGAAAAACCACTATCACAAAGTTGACTAATGCTAATTAAATTATGCTTTAAACCTTTAACTAATAAAACATCTTTAATAAAAGAGGAGCTACCAAAACCAATGGTACCTATTCCGACGATCTTGCTTTTTGAGTTATCACCAAAGGTGACATATCCTCCATCGAATTCTTCAAGTGAGTTGAACTCGGAGGGATCGCCACACATGTGCCTTGAGCAACCGCTGTCAAGATACCACGACCCTTTAGAGGTCCTACTCTTTTGGCGTTTATCCTACAAAATCAAGAAAGAAGAGATTTTGGTACCCATATAAGTTTGGGTCTGGAAAGATTAGGAAAAAGAGACTTTTGAACCCATAATGTTCTAGAGGGATTCCTTCTATGATACTCATCCGAGTAGGTAATGGATTTGGGTCTTCCATACCTAGCATTTTTACAATCACATTCATAAATCATGTGACCGGTCTTTTTACAATAATTACAAAATTTGTATTGAGAGCTCCCCTTTACAAAAGTAGTGGGTGCCCTAGTAAAAGTGGATTGCTTGTTATAGCCAAGTCCATGTGTGGTTCTAGCCGAACGCTGAGAACCTAGTAATTTAGTTAAGTTTTGTTCACCTTGGGTGAACTTGGCAAGAGATTCCTTCAAATCCTTAATGGTAGAATTTAAAGAATCTACATTTGGAATATTTTTGACTTTAAGGGCAAGCTCCTCATTTTCTTTGAGAAGTTTGTCTTTTTCGGAAATAAGAGTTTTGTTTTTCTTTTTCAAGGTCAAAAATTTAGAGGTAAGTTCGTGAAAACCTTCCTCTAATTGATCTCTTGCATTTTGGAGTTCTTCATAAGACATATTATTATCAAAAGAAGAAGATGAGGAAGAAGAGTGAGAAGAAGAGTGAGAAGAGGATACCTCATCAAATGCCATTAGGCATTTTCCATCTTCATCGCTTGAGTCGCTTGAAGACATGGAGTCATCACTTGCACTCCATGATGATGCTTTGAAGGCCTTCTTGTTTTTCTTTTCTTTTAACCTTTTCTTGAAAATGGAGCACTCCGGTTTGATGTGGCCTTTCTTTCCACATTCAAAGCAAGTGATTTCTTTCTCCGCCTTTGGCTCTTCCTTTCGTGCCTTTTGAAATTTCTTCTTTTTCTTCATGAACTTGCTCATTTTCCTTGCTAGTTGAGCCATCTCGGATTCACTATCATCGGAGGAGCTTTATTCCTTTGCCTTGAAAGCAATGTTCTTTTTCTCCTTGAAGATCTTTCCTTCTTTATCGGCTTGCCTCTTCATGGCAATCTCATAAGTCATGAGTGACCCTATGAGTTCTTCAACCGGCATCTTCTTGACATATTTCGCTTCTTGGATTGCCGTCACCTTTGGTTCCCAAGAGCTTGGTAGGACCCAAAGAATTTTCTTCACCATTGTTTCTGCTGAAACATCATCACCAAGGGACTTTCTCCCATTGCAAACATCAGTAAAACGAGTAAACATTTCAGTGATTGACTCATGTGGGTGCATTGTGAAACTCTCAAAGTCTTGACGATACATATCTAACCTAGTGTCTTTGACTTTGTTAGTGCCCTCATGGGTCACCTCCAAAAGTTTCCAAATTTCGTGTGAGGTGGTGCAAGTAGAAATACGATTAAACTCATTACGGTCTAACCCACAATGAAGAGCATTCATGGCTTTGCCATCAAGCTCAAAATTGGCAATGTCTTCGGGGGTCCATTTAGATTCATCCTTACTAGAAAGAGTGTAGCCTTGCATAAAAATTCTATAAATAGGATAGCCAATACTTCTAAGAAAAGTAATCATTCGTGTTTCCCAATATGTGTAATCGGTTCCATCGAAGTATGGAGCCCGAGTCATGGAATACCCTTCGGGTGCTTGTGAGAAAGAAGCCATCACTATGGATTTTTCGTTTGTAACCGGTTAAGGTATTACACAAACGTTCCCTCTGATACCAAATGTTGGGTCGGAGGTGATGGCAAGAGGGGGGGTGAATTGCCTTTTTAAAATTAATTAACAATTTAAAACAAATTTAAATGCAGCGGAAAGTAAAATGGCAAGACACAATTGATAACGGAGTTCGGCATAAAACTCAAGACTACGTCTCCGCTCCCAAATCAACCGTTGGGAGATTTATACGACCGCTTGCTTTTTAATGGTTATAGCAAGAAACCCACTAGTCGTTTTAAGGTAGGCTAGATCACCTTCTTACAGCTTTCTTTTTTATTATGGTTGTAGCAAGAAACCCAAATTGAAAGAAGGAAGAAAAAGGGTGGTTTGTTTTAATACAAACCCAATTAAGAACTAAACAATTGAAGTAAATAAGTTAGAACAAACTAGAGGAAGCCTTGAGCGCCAAGAGGTGAGTGTAGTTGATGTAGAGGCAGCCCAAGCTTCAAGGATGGCAATTGGATCTCAAGTGGCCTTTGAGAATTGTCGTAGGAGCCTCAAATGATCAAAATAGCTTTGGTATGCTTCGGTATATGATCGGTGGTCTTCCCGGCATCCATGGACGTCTATTTATAGGAGAAATACTCCCAAATACTTCAATATGGCCGTTGGAGGGCTTTCGGAGCCGTTGGGGATCAAGTAGACAAGTCTGGTCAAGCTCCAACGGCTAGTTTGTCTTTGCTTACCGGCTGACCGGTGCTTGTCCACCGGCTGGCCGGTGCCTTGGAAGGCGGAGAGTGCTTCTGCCCAGGAGCCACTGGCTGGCCGGTGAGAAGGCCACCAGCTGGCCGGTGGTGAGACAGTAGGTCTCACTATTTGAAGGAGTCCCACCGGCTGGCCGGTGAGGAGGCCACCGGCTGGCCGGTGGTGAGACAGAAGGCATGCCATTCTGTTCTGGACCCACCGGTTGGCCGGTGGCCAGACACCGGCTGACCGGTGGCACCTGGCAGAGGGCAAGGCCTTCTTCCTGGTCCACCGGCTGGCCGATGGGCTGGATCCGGCAGGCCGGTGCCCTTACCGGCTGGCCGGTGGTCTCACACCGGCTGGCCGGTGGTTTTGAAAACAGTCCACTTTTCCTTTTTTGCCACTTCTTGCTCCTGAAATCATGCCTATTAACAAGAACACTTGAAACAACATTAGATCACGATGAGAGTGATTGTGATCATTAAAATCCAAGAGAGTGGGGTACAACACATACTACCCTGATCTGCAGCATACTACCCTATTCCGCATACTACCTTACTCCATATACTACTCAGCTGTTCTTCATATCATCCTGCTCCGCGTAATGCCGTGGTCTGCCACGTTCTGTAGTAGCTTCCTTCAAAAACTACACTATCATCCATAGACTATTTTACTTAGATGGATGGTTCTCCCTGTGTATTGTCTACTCCTCTACAGACAACTTTGGACATCACTATATTTCTTCACAAAATATTAATCTCCAAACTCGTACTTTAACAAAGGATATTAGTGGTCCTTATTTTGGTAAAATATAAATCTAAGAAAAACTATAATACAAGATTTACCAATGTCTACAATTTTGGAGTAGCCTCCACTATTTACCTCTCATATCCCATGAACTACAGCTACCTGTGAACCGCCAACCTTTTGTTATTCACACACCTCTGTCTGTATATCTTTGTTGTGAATCGATTTTGGTTCCGTGAACCTTAATGCATAACATACCCTCTATTCCATACATGGTCTGTGAATTGTTCCCATATATAGTACACAGTCCATGTCCATGGCCGCAAATTTCTATCCCTTTTTTTAATTCCATCTCCATTCTTCATGTCATACATTCCTAGGTTAATATTCCTTATTTTAGGGCCCAAAATATTGGAAAATACTGGGAAACTATTCGAACTTCAATATTGCTTTCAGCCTCAAATATATGTACACATTCCTTGAAAAATATCTAGTCATCCATGTGTAGAATAAAAATAAAAAACCATACTCCATTATTATAAATGAAAATCATTGGTTCCAATAATCAAGAAACATCATTGGTTCAAATAAGTACTGATTTTTTCTCTTCACATATCAGAAGATCTTGAGGTATATCTTCTATCTGTGAGACCTGAACGTGCGGAAGCATAGGTGGATATTGTTTCTATAAGACTATGACATCAAAATATCTTAAATCCCAAGAAAGGGTTTTTGTCGGTCAATGCCTTACCTAGAAGGTCGCAGAAGGATGTTGTTTGGGAGTCTACATATGCTTGGAATGTGGTGGAGGTGTTATCTTCCTCCCATCTAGATGAGAGAGTGTATGTCAACATGGGATTTTTTTTATAGATGATATTGTAGTATTCCTCGGTGAGGTTGGTGGATGTGTCCTAGTGGGGAGACTCAAAGACTAATGTAATGCATGAACGCATTGTCCTAGGAGATACTCCAGAGGGATGGTCATAAGATATTTATAATCAGATTCTCTTCCATGGAATATTTTTTTTTCCAGTGATGATGATTTATGGAGTTGTCCATGAGATCCAAATAACACCCCTAGTTGTACATATAGGAGTCTCTAAGAGGTACTGAGCCTCAAGGGAACAATTTTGGTGGCATAGAGTGAAGTTGGTAGTTGTGGAGTTTGTGGAAAGGTTCTTATTGTGTCAGTATACTGGGGTTTATCAGTATGTTCTTGGAGGTCTGTTGCATAGCTTAGAAGTTCCAAAGTAGAAGTGGGATACAAATCGATGGATTTATTCATATTATTTCCCATCAATTTGGGAGGATGTGATGAACTTTGGGTAGTGTTGGACTCGTTGACGAAGTCAACTAACTTCTTGGCGATCAAGGTGTTGAGCAAAGTGGGCTCATTAGCTCAACGATTTGATGATGAAGTGGTGTTGCTGCATAGATTTTTAAGATCCAATTTATCGGATCAGTATATAGATTTTATGTCATGTGTATGGAAGGGATTTCAGCATGCCTTTGGCACACAATTATAACTTAGCACTTCTATCCACCCTCTGATGAATGGTAAGATAGAGCGGACCATCCAAATAGTGTAGGGTATGCTGAGAGCATGTGTTCTAGCATCAGAGGAGCATGGTTATGACATTTTTTCTTGGTAGATTTTTCTTACAATAATAGAAATCACTCATCCATTTGTATGGCTATTCACAACACACTGTATGAGAGGTCGTTCCATTCAACCGTATATTGGATAATGGTTGGGGAGGCAGCTGTTCTTACACTAGAGGTAGTGCGGAACACAAAATTAAAGTATTATATTTTTCATGAGTGGATTAAAAATATTTGGACTATAATAATTCCAATTATTATCATACGAGTATCCCCTTGGAGTTTGAGGATGGGGTCCATATCTTCGTGATGGTTTTCACTAAATGTGTGCAGCAGAATTATGGAAGTGGGAGAAACCATTATCACATGTTTGTTAGACCTTTCAAGATGTTGGAACGTTTTAGAAAGGTTGAATATCAACTAGTATTTCCATTTCAGTTCAAGAGGATACACAACATCCTTATTGTCTCTCAACTATCTCGGAATCGACACAATGATTACCACGTCCTTGGCTAGATAGAGTTGGATATCGAGGATGGCATGACATTCATCGAGTGATGAGTAAGAATTATGGATCATGATGAGAATGTTTTTCATTGATGGAATTACCCTTTCATTTATATGTTAGGGAGGCTTGATGGCCTCTAGGAGAGTACTTGGGAGCTGCAGGCATATATGCATGCCTTATACCAGGATCTATTCTGAATTTATCTCTTTTGTTTTTCTTTGTACCTTGCTTATGATGTATTTTTTTACCTCAGTTGTTGTAGGATATGTTGTTTCCTTGTTCTTTGAAAATGTTTGAAATGTCCTTATTATGGGTAGGGGAGGATCATATCCCTAATCGATATACATTAATGTGGATGTGATTAAACCCGTGCGGGAATGTCATTACCTCCCAAAGCAGATATTATCATGACACAGTAGAAGGATCTCAGTATTATATGTGTATAGATAGTGCATCTTTGGTGTTTTCATGGTTTTTTATAGAAGAGGGGCCTTAGTGTTTCTACAGTTGTTTAGGAGATAGATGGAAAGGTTTTTTCCTCAGATGTTCGGGTTTTCACTCCCACTTTCATAAAATGCAATGTGGTGTGTCCTTTAGGGGAATCTTGCTATGTGGTTTTTGGACCTTTCTTCTCTGTTTGATTTTAAATACAAGAGGATGAGAATAGATTGAGAGGTATCTAATGTAATAAACCATATTTCCATTTTACTTTCATTTCCGAAAATCTAATGTTTATGTTATTCTAGGATTCAACGGTAGATCATTCCAATAGTTTTCCAAAAAACCATATTTCAGCTTTTAGTGTGTCCACATGCTTGTGTGTCAGCATGTCAATGCATCATCATGTTAGTGTATCACTGATTTGTAGCATCGATAGGTCATAGAATTAGTGGGTCTATGTGTTGGTGAGTCAGAGCTTCAGTAGGTCATAGAATTGGTAGGTTAGGGTGTCAATAGGTCAAGGTATCAGTATGTCATTTCATCAGTAGCTCAGCAGTAGTGGCTTAGCATCAGTAGGTCATATCGGTTTCTCACCCATTGGTGGCTCATGGTTGGTTACTCACCCATCAGTAACACATTTCATGATTTTCCAATTTTCCTAGTTTTCCAGTTTCATCCTTCTTACATCTCATATGGTTTGAACTTTGTTTAAATCTTTTGTTGTGTATTTTCAAGGGTGTTTAAATAGATATTAATTACACTTTTATCATCCTATAATTCTGGGGAATTTAAGACACCTAAATCATGTTTTCATGTCGATGATCCAAAGATTACTTGATTTTGAAAATTTTATTCCTTTAAAAAGGGATTTTCATCATCTGTTCCAGGATATTCCCTTCTTGGTGTGCCTTTTTAACTTCATGGTGGGGCTATAGAATTCCTCACAAGATTTTTCGAGCACCTGTGCTAGATCCCCCTATTCCTCAGTTTTCTTGGAGTTTCATATTACTTTTCTGATCGAAATTTCTCAGTGCCATTAAGAGAGTTAGCTCTCTATCATTCTAGGTAGGTATTTATTCAACATATCATTAATTGTGTAACATCATGGGTTAGTGTACTAATGATTCTGTGTGATGAATGGGTGAATAATAAGATTAAAATATCTAATAAAAAGGAATTGAATATGATAAAAATATATAACTAGTTATGTAAATAGTAGTACGAGAGCGTATTGACGTTTTACATTATCATTGTTTATTATATTTTAACATTTTTTGGTTGTTGTGACTTTTCTACTTCTAAAAATCATGGATGTTGGTGGTCTTTTCTTGTGAAAGGGCGGTGTTCTGTTTGTTTAGTTATTATTCATGATAATTGGGCATAACATGAAATCTTCTTAATCACATATACATTGTTAATTAAATGGATGCCTCGAGAACAACTGTTTTTTGTGATAATCATGGTAATTTAATGTGGAATTAAATAACCTCTATTGAACAAATCTTAATACCTATTGATTCATGGTATGGTAGTGTGATATTTGTTTTATGTGGTTGTAGACATCAATGGTTTGTGGGTACAATGGTGGAAAAGGGAATTGGTTCTGTGATAAGGGGGTGGTATGTGTGTGCTATGGCGATTGGGATAATTGGTAGATTCATAGAGCCCTATGTATGTTGTGGTAAAGTGGGTTTGTTGTTGTACTAATTTAGGAGATAGATTGATTGTGAAATGGTTGTACTTGTAGATGAAAAAATTGCATTTCTTGTGTTTTGGTCATCGAATGGAGTTGCACAGTGGGACCACAATGTGGTTATGAACATGTAATGTAGTGGGACTACATTGGGAAATATTAGGATTGTGCAGTATTACATTGTCGAATGATATTATGTAGTGGTTTAATAGGGGTGTGTAGTGTGACATCAAATTTGGTTTTCGAGCTCTTGTGCAGTTGGGTTACATATTGGTTTGCTTATTGCATTGATAAAGTAGTGGTTGGTAGTTTCCCGGTAGTGATGGAACAAATTAAATTGAATCCATTAAATAAAAAAATTTAAATTTTTTAAAAATGAAGGATTTGGGTTAATGATCTCCATTGGCTACTGTATGGTTGTAAATATAGAGGTAGAATCATAAGTGGTATAGGTGGGATGGTTTGGTTGTTAGTTTGAAACCCATAAGTTGGGATAAGTTTGTGATTACTTATATGTATATTTTTTAGTTCCTTGTGATTTCTATATTCATCCCACTATTTTTTAGCACCATGTGTGGAACAACAGCATATAATCGGGGATGTTATCATTCCTAACATCCTAGTGTAAGGATTAATAGATGTTTACTAACATTCTTCCTCACACATGGTTCTGGGTTCATACCACTCGAGTCTATCTGATTAGGCTTCAATGGCTTGAGTATTATCATATTCAAACATCTGTCGGGTAGTTTTGTTGTCTATGAGAGGCATGGGAGTTTGCAGGCCATTATTTTTTCCATGTGTCTACGGGATGTGGGCCATGTGTCTTCCGGTGAGATGTGCAGTTTTTGTGGCCCAGCTATTTGTGGGTGGCATTTCTATTGTAATTTAAGGCCCAAGTGTGTGAGGGAAGTTTGTGGTAGTGTTATGATGTATGGGACGATTTGTAGCATCAGGAAGACAACAATTAGGAATGAGCATCTATCCCATGGGAAAGTGTTGATGGCTATCGAAATATCTATGTTCTTATAATATTTCCTTAATTGACTTACGTTTTTTGGTGAGTGAACTTTGGGGAGGCTGGGATAGTTCGTATTCCAATTTAAGTGCTTGAGGTTATACTATTTTGTCACATGAGCATTAGTATTTTCCCCCACTTGTGCATGGGTAGATTTAGTTATCCTACTGGTTATACTTGTATACTCACCCAACATCAGTAAAAATGTTTTTAGGTTTCTAGAAAGACATTGAGGATAGTTCTATACTTTACTAGATTAGGAATTGTTATAGTTTTTCTATTTCTACGTAGTCCCTTTTCTTTTGGTATATTGTTTTGTAATTTTGTTGTACTTTGTCTTAGCCTTATTTTTTTGCATACATGTGGGAATTGATTTTGTCTTTACTTTTAGCTTTAGTATTTGGAGTTTTATTGGATTAACAATCTTATCTCTCAATCATGATTAAATTGAAAAGGATAATTCCTTTCATTTTGTTTGGTATTTTATACCATTGGTGCTAGTCACCACACTAGGCCTATTAAAGATGGGAATCGAGGGTCATTATCTCTCCTTCATCTTGAAGATAGAATGGTGTTGAACTTTTTTGTCTCTTCCCTCATTTAGGGGATGGCCAGTCATGACATGATTGTTTAAATTATTCTCTAAACATATTTGGTATTTTAATTTTTTTTTCAATAAGTGAATCAACTGGTAAATTTATAAATGAGGGGTTTTTTGACTCTTTAGTGAAATTTTGAAATGAATATTTTTTATTGTATATATCATGAATGAAATTTCACATTATCATAACTAATCAATTATTTAAAGATTACCCTACACATTTTTATATTGTACTTAAATTATTTTCCACCTCAATAATTTTTTTTCTAATTTTAAATAAGTGATTTCTAATTGAAAAGGTAATATTTCTTAAGAAATATTTCAGTGATATTTTAAATGTATTTTCATCTATGCACATTTTATTTGATAATTACATTGATTTACAAAGGTTATAATAAAATGATACAATCAAGATTTTTTCATTGGATTTTTTATGTTTGGTTTTACTAGAGATTGTATTAACATTATGAATTCTAGTTCACCTAGTAGAAATAGTTATTGATTATTAAGAAAATTTAATATTTAATATTGTTAATTTAAATAATGAATGTATTAGTCTAATGGAGTCATTATTGGGGAAAAATTACATTAACTCAAGATGTATTGGTAGGTCTCTAGTGATAAATAAATGTTTCATATTTTGTCATAGACCTTACACATTTATGTATGATATCATAGTATGAGGTCTCAATTGTATTTTAAATATTTCAAAAATTAATCATTTCTTCCTTATAAAATCTGTTACAAATGTCAGGGTGATAATTTAAATAGTTATGATATATATGGATATGTTTCAAGAGAAATTTATTAATTATATATCATTATTTTATCATCATTTACATATTAAATATTGGTAGTACCCCCGGTTTTGGGTACATTACCCATTCCTCATGTTTTATGTAAAAGAGGAATTTTGTTAAATGGTGTGGATTTGATTGGGATTTATAAATATAGATATTCCAAAAAAAAGAGAGTTTCAAAATAATAGGAAGTTTCCATAAAATAGATTGTTTCCATAAAATAAATAGTATCCTTAAATTAGGGAGTTTCCATAGAATAGAGATTTCCACAATGTTTGGTGTTTCCATAAAGTTGGTTGTTTCATTAAATTGGGTTGTTTCTATAATGTGGTCTATTTCCATTGAGGATGATGTTTCCATAAAAAAATGTGTTTCTATAAAAATGGTAAAGGTGAAGGATGGGAGAGATTTGGGGTTTTATAATTAGTTTTGGGACTAAAAGGAAGGATGCATGATACATACATAGTTGACAAAAACTATGTCATCAAACTGTGCACAGTGGTCAAATAATTATCATATTCTCTATTAGCTTACTCATGTTTGCTCTATATATTTAGTTTTGTCTCTAAAACACCCCTATTTTGATATTTCTCTCCCTAAAAGGCTGGATAACCCTCCCTAAGTGAGTTGGTGCCTACCTAGAGCCCTCCCTTGGTGATTTCAAGCATGATTCTTAGGTTAAGTTATGATTTTCTTGGTTTTTTGAGTTTTCTTTAGACACCTCCTTCTCTCCTACTCGTTTTCTTTGATCTACAACTATTATAGGTATATATAGCTTTTTTAACGTCAATTAATGATAAATATGTTATTTTCCATGATAGAGGAAGGTATTTATGCTGCTTTCTTGGAATAGTGATCTGATTCTTCAGGTATGTCACTATTATTTCTTTATTTTTCACGTTTGTATAGATCTTCCTAGATCTAATTCTATAATCTCTATTCCTTCAAAGATCTACACCTAATGTTGGTAGATCTACATTTTTTATGCAAAAAAATTCAATGATGAGTTGTTATCTTTCTAGGTGAATATAACTATGGTCGTTCTAGAATAAACGACCCGCCTTTTTGTGTGTTCTTCGTCTGTTGTCAAGTTTCCTCAAAACCTTCAAGGTAGGAGGCTTCTCCCACGACTCCTATTTATATATTTGATTGGATCACTTGAAAATTAGTTTCTATGAATGTAATTGATAGTGAAATGCATGGAATAAATCTTCCTTAGTTTTAATTTATACTTTTAGTGAAATTGTGAAAACTTGGTGAATTGTTGTGCAAAGTGATTTAGCCTCTTGAATTTAAAATGATGATTTTAAATTGTTGATTTTCTGGATTTGTGAAATGGTTTGATAAAAAATAGGGGTTTCAATAAAAATGAGTTTTATTATAATGTTTTCGTATTGAAATGACTTATATGGAAATTGGTATTCAATAAAATGGTTGTTTAATTGAAATAGTTTGGTATTGAAATGACATTGATGGAATTGGTTTTCAATAAAGATGGTGTTTTTAAAAAGGTGTTTTGGCATGATCCTTAGTAATATTGGTGTGTGAGTTCATATTTCATTTCTGGCGCTTGGTTGAACTATGACCTTGTACTCAGTGAAAAAGGTTAAATAGAACAAGTAAGATAATGTTCATATTTCATTTCTGGGGCATGGTTGAAATATTACTGTGACATCATTTCCAAAGGATAAATGGAACATAGGAAACAATTACCATCTGATGAATTTGTAGATCGATGAGAAACCACTAATGAGTTTGTGTAAGGGTTCGGTATTTCAATAAGGGATATTATTAAATGGTATTATGGTTAGTTTAGTTATTTTTCTGGAAAAATATTGTTCATGGAAAATTGGTTTAATATTTCACTTGTATGCATTTGGTAATGAATGGATTTGGAATCATGTTAATATTATTTATAAACTGTTTTTTAGAAATTTTTATATATAAACTAATTTATATAATTATAGGAAACTCATCTATTCTAGTGGGATGAGTAGGGAAGTAATTGGAGAAACATACTGAATGTTATACTCACCCCTTCTTTGAAAATTTGGTGGTTTTTCAGATTCTATCTTTCAGGACCATGGTAATGGTATCATTTACAAGGTTTTACGCACTTCCTCATTATGTTTGAGATATTCAAAGATTGTGGCGCATGGAGATTGTGGAGCATAGAGTCTTGTGGTATTCTTAGAGTCTTGTGTCTTTTATCCGCTATGTACTTTTACACTTGGTAATTTATCTGTTGTTAAATACTTTTATGTGGTTTTGAGATACATGAAGTTGTTGAGTTTTCTATCATTTTTTCATACGTCATATAGTGAATGTTTTTTTGGTTGGTAGGTTTATTAGTTTATTTCCTAAAGGTTAAATCATCCCAAACATGTATTCAAAAACATTTGGCATTTATTTCAAGCCATTGGAGACTTTGGGATTTCTTTTGAGGCCAAGTGATGAATCGTTTTACTCTCAATCCAACATGAATTGGTGGGTCATTACAAATGATATCAGTATAGTCCGTCAGTGGTAGTATAAATGGTATCAGTTTGTTCTGTCTTTTCTTAACAAGTAGTCATCAATGTTCTTGGTCTTGGATTTTGAATTCTTTCTTTTATATTTTATTTTTTGGAATCATAGATAGGTGTAAGATTGTCAGAACACGAAATGTATAGTATGAAAGTATGTAGCTAACCATTTTATGTTAAACTTCAAGTTACCATGTACATGGGTACACAAGTGTTTGGAGAAACCTCTATAATGTTGGCAATCTCATTATCATGGTTTTAGCCAATGAAACAAGAATGACATGAATATTAAAATAATTATTTCCCATAATGATTGTATATTTAATTTAGAGTAATGGTTTATGATATTGTGCAAAGGTGGAATTTTTGTATAAATGAAGAATTTATTTTCAAATGAATGATACTAAAAAGAGGATATTTGGAATATTTTGAAAATTGTTTGGTTTTAAAAATCATGAATGATTTACCAAAAATTATTGAAGGAGGAAAAATGTTTTTTGGAAAACTCTAATGTGATAGTTTATTTGAAAGTATTTGAAATGTTAAGAAATAAGTTTACAGGTAGTGAGACTTACCAAGGTTGTTGTATGTTTAGAAATGGAACCTATTAGGCATTGTAAGAATAAGTCGGAAGGGACCATTGAGAATTTTGTTGCACCTAAGCCACTGGTTAACCACCAGTTGGTCCAAAACTTCACTCGGGCTGTTCAAACCATTTAGTTGGGACTACAACCGAATACCCCATTTATGATTGTTTTCATTGCTGAAAATCCATTTGTGGGATGTACAATTTTCTTCACTTGAAGAGATGATAAATCTAGAACTAATATTAAGTAGATGTTGGGAACCTATTAGCTATATTTAAAACATGAAATGATTCCTTATGTGATAAGACTTCAAAAACTTCTCGGTGAAATAGAATTCCATTTTGTTGTGTGCAAAGAATGTCCTATAACTATAATGTTAGATGAAGTAGGACTTCAAGATGTCAGAAATGGTTTTATATGATATAATCATGGGTATAGATGGGATAACAACGTTTAACTCTCAAAATCGACTGTTACTGGTGTATTGTTATTTTCATGACAGAGGAAGATGTTGGGAATCATTTCAGAGGAGAGAGGATTGTAAAAAATGGTACAAAGGGCTTATTGGAACCAATGGTGGGAATGATATCTTATCTTTTGGTTTTATTGGAAATATACCTGAGGGAAGAAATCAAGGAAACTAATTTCCCAGTATTGGTCGATCAATTTCTAGATATATTTCGAAAAAAAAATTCTCTGGGTTACATTATATAAGAGAAATGGAGTGTACTATTGATCTCCTTCCAAAGACCAGCCTGATTTCACTTCCTTCAGATAGGATCGAACCAATAGAACAAAGGGAATTGAATGTGTATTCGGAGGAGCTGGAGAATCGGTATCCAATACCATGAATTGAGATTACTATTGATGTCCTTCCAAAGACCAGCCTGATTCTCACTATGATATTTGTGCGTTTTTTATCATAAGTAGAACCAAATTATGATAATGAATCAGTATCAAATACCATGAATTGATTATCTTTTCGATCAAATGAGGGGAGATCAGTGGTTCTCAATATGTGACTTGTGATTAGGGTATCATCAAATGTGTTTTCAGAAATAAGATGTTTTGATGACAGATTTTTCAAGTAGATATGGCCACTATTAATATGTAGTCATGCCTTTCGGTGCAACGAATTCACCAACAATATTCATTTTATTGATGAAGTACATATTTCAGTGATATTTGGACTATTTTGATTCCATGTTTAGAAAATCATGGTTAATCTAAATAAATGTGTTTAACATGAGAAACATTTGTATATATAGTTGTGAATCTGGAGACATCACTGTTTGTATGGATAAACTTCAATGTTAGATTTTTTGATAAAAGATGTATGATTTCAGGTCGATGTGATTTATCAAAAAGGTGTTATAGTGGACCCTGAAAAGATATAAGTTGTTATCTAGCAGTAAGTACCCAAAAAGTCTTTTATATAAAAAAATTTCTTGGTATAGGTGGATACTACCAATTCATTGTGTGTAAATTCTCACATCTAGCATCACCAATGAAATATATATAAAAGCTGAATAGAAGTATTTCTAGGAACTGAAAGATTGGCTTACATCAAAAACTATCTTGATCTTTCTAGAATTAGGACAGGGGTATGTTGTTTATTTTGATGCTACAGGATCAGGGATGGGGAGTGTTCTTATGCAATGATATCCTTTGTTTTCTTATGGTTCAATGAATATAGGGGTGCGTGAGAAGAACTACTGAACTCATGACTTGGAGTAAGCTACAGTCATCCACACATTTAAAACAAAGAGACAATATCTCTTTGGTGAGAAATTTATTGTGTTTACAGATCACAAAAGCATGAAACACATTCTCTCACAACGAGATTTGAATATGAGGAAAAGGATATGGATGGAGTATCTCTAAATGATTGACCTTGACCTGATGTACACAATAGGGAAAGGAAATTTGATGGTGTATGCATGGATTATAAATTCTTACGCTAAGATGGAGAAAAATAAACAGATGAATTGTAGCTGATGTCAGTCTTAGCTAACAAACATGTGGAATGTAAAGACCAAGGTGATGTCATAGTTTTATTTTCAATTACACTTTTTTTAGATTTATTAAAAATTATCAAAGAGAAACAAAATTCTGATGATGAATGTCTGGTTCTAAGTTCAAAAATAAATTGTGGGGAGTCCATTGAGAGCTTGAATCTTGATGCGTGTTTAGTTTTTGGTTTCAGAGATCAGATGGTTGTACCTATTCATTGTTAGGAATATCTCCTTCGTTCTTAACGCCATTTAAGAAGGGTTGTACATCTAGGTACAAGGATGATGTATAAGGAATTTAAGGCATGTTTCTGTTAGTGCAACATGAAAAGGCAGGTGTTGGAGTTCATATCATTGTCCTTAACTAGTCAACAGGTTAATGTAGAGCATCAGAGACCAGTTTGTTTATTACAATATATTCCTATCCAATTGTGGAAATGAGATCAGATAGTAATGTATTTTGTTACAGGTCTACTAATAACGGTTCAAAAACACAATGCCATTTGAGTGATAGGGATCGTCTAACCAAGTCGGTCCATTTAATCCATATTCGTGAAACTCATACGGTGGAGGATATTTCAAAAATATATTTTTAAAAGTAGTAAATAGACATGGAATACAAGTGTCAATAGTCTCACAGAGAGATCTGAGGTTCCCATCTCATTTCTTAAAATTATTATAGAAATCCCTTGGGACTCAGGTGATTATGAGAACGGTGTATCGTCCTCAAAAGGATGGGAAATCCTAGGGGAAGATACAATAATTTGAAAAAATGTTGCATGATTGTGTAATGGATTTTGGTTACTCATGGAAGGAGAATATACTTTTAGTGGATTTCTTATACAATAACAGTTATCATGCCTTGATACACATGGATCTGTTTGAATCATTGTATGTGTTTCTTGCCGTTCACCACTATTCTGGGTGGAAATTGTTGAAAAATCACTATTCGGGATGATCCTTCTCTAGAAAAAAAAATGAGATGATCCATTTGGTTAGAAATAGTATGGATACAGCTTAGTGTTGTTCGAAATCATATGTCGATCACCGTCAAACACTGTTGTCATTCAATGTGGGTGATCAAGACATCCTGAGGAACTCTCCAAGACATGGACATAGTAATTTTGGGATGTAGGGAATGTTATCTCCTAGAAACATTTTCCCTTTCGAGATACTAGAATGGGTTGGAGAGGTGACATATTTCTTGGCATTAACACCACAATTTTGGTCGGTTCATAATGTGTTACATGTATCCAAGATAAAAATGTATCACCCTGATCAAGAACATTTGATCAAATGGGATGACATTGAACTAGATCGGGATGCATAATTATTACATATCTCTGTGTGGATCCTGGATAGACAAGTGATTGTTCTACATGGGAAAATCATCGGCCTAGTGCGGGATTTTTGGAAACATGGTATTATTCCTGAAAATACTTGGGAACGTGAGAATGAAATTAAAGAGAAGTGTCTTGTAATATTTTATTCCATCAAAGGTTTTATACATTTCAAGGATATAAAGACCATTTTTGGGGAGAATTAAGTAAATAGTGTTTCTAGTTTATAACTCTTTCCTCATGTTTTTTATGTAAATGAGTCATTTTTTAAATTATGTGGCTTTGAATTTGTTTGATAAATATAGAGTTTCCATAAAATATAGAGTTTCCCTAAAATAGGGACTTTCAATAAAATAGAGAGTTTCTATAAAATTAATTATTTCCTTAAAATTTAGAGTTTCTATAAAATATAGAGTTTCCATAATGTTGGGTGATTCCATAATGTTGGTGGTTTCCATAAAGTAGGAGTTTCCATAAAGTGGGGTGTTTCTATTGAGGCGGATTTTTAAAAAAAGGTTTCTCAATTAAAGGTTAAAGGTGAAGGATGGGAGATTTGGGGGTTTTATAAGGATTTTTGTGACCATAAGGAAGGTGTCATGATCTATACACAGTTAGACCAATGTGTGTTGTCAAACCATGTGCAGAGGTCAAATATAGATCCCATTCTCCAAGACTCTCGTTCCTTCTCTATATATTACGTTTTGGATTAAAAACGCCCATATTTCGAGATATATCTACCTAAAAGGTGGGATATCCCTCCCAATATGAGTTAAAGCCAACATAGAGCCCTCCCTTGGTGATTTCTAGCCTAATTATTAGGGTAAGTTCCGATCTTCTTGGTTCTTTTCTGTCATCATAAAACTCCTCCTTATATCCTTCTTGTTTTATTTGATCTACTCCTCATGTGGGTAGATATTAGTTTTTTAACGTGATGTGATGATAAATATGTCGTTTTCCATGATAGATGAAGAGAACTAAGTTACAATTTGGAATTTTGATCTCATTCTTGAGGTATGTCACCATTCATTCCTAATTTTTCACGTATTATTAGAACTTCTTAGATCTACTGCTCGGATCTCCATTAATTCTCATATTATCTCCTATAGTGGGTATATCAATGTTTTTTAATGCCAAATAATTTAATGTTGTCTTGTGATCCCTCTATGAGAAGATAAATAAGTTCATTTTGGGTGAATCGACCCACCATTAGGTGTGTTCATCATCCGTTGTTGTGTTTCATCAAAACATTCGATGTGTGAGGATTATCTCTTGACTCATATTGATTGAATTGATTGTATTAGTTTAAATTTGATTATTTTAATGGCATTGATAATTAAAGGCATGTAATAAATCTTCTTTAGTGTTGATTAATTGTTTTAGTTATATTGTAAACTATTAGTGAATTGTTGGGAAAATTGATTTTAGCCTTTAATTTAAAATGATTATTTTAAATTATTTTCTGGAATTGTTAATTGGTTTGATTAAAATTTGAATTTCAATAAAAAGAGTGTTTTATTGAGACTGGTTGGTATTGAAATTACTTTTATTGAAATTTGATTTCAATAAATGGGTTGTTTTATTGAAATGGTTTGGTATTGAAATGACATTGATGGAATAGGTTTTCAATAAAAATGTTTTTTTATTGAATAGGTGTTTTAGAATGATACTTGGGCATATATGTGTGGGGATTATATGAAATTGTACATTTTCCTTATTGCCAATGTTAAATAGAACATTAGTTATAATGGTCATATTGAATTTCTAGGGATAGGTTGGAATATTATCTAGTGATCAGTTCCAATGGTTGTATGGAAAATGGGAAACCATTACCTTTTGATGAATTGGTAGATTGAAGGAAAACCGCTCATGAGTATTGAACTTTTATAACATAGGATCCATGGTTGGTTTCATGGGTTTGTGAAGGGTTGGGTGTGCCAATAAGGGTTATTGTGAAATAGTTTTAAATATTTCTTAGTTATTTTTATGGAAAAATATCTTGATGGGAAAATTGGTATCTATTGAACTTGTATGATTTTGGTAATGAATGGGTTTAGAAACATGTATATAGTTAGTTATAAACAGGTTTTGAGAAATTGTTTTATATAAACTATTTTATATAATTGTTTCTAACTCTTCTATCCTATTAGCGTGAGTGGGGATATAATTGGAGAAAACCTACTGAATTTTATACTCACCCCTGCTTTGGTACTTTGGTGCTTTTACAGATGCTATCATCCAGGATACGAGAAATGGTAACGTGTCCCACGTTTTTAGCCCGACCTCGTGATGTGTGGGATGTCGATAGATTTTGTAGCATGGAACTTGTGGAGCATGGTGTCTTGTGGAATTTTTTGAGACTTGTGACATTTATCTATTGTGTACTTAGATAATTGGTTATTCATCCAATGTTACGTACTTTCACGTGGTTTTATGATAAATTATGTTGGTGAGTTGTCTTTCATTTGTTCATGCAATATATAGTGAATGTTTGGATTTCATTGGTTGTTTTTTTGGTTTGTTACATAAAGGGTAAATCATCCCGCACTGTTATGTGAAACCATTGTTCATTTATTTCCTACCTTTGGAATTTTTGGGATGTCGCATAAGGCCTAATAATGTCTCCTTGTACTCTCAAGGCAATGTGAATTGGTGGGTCATTACAATATTATTCTTTGTGATTTGGTAATAGAATAAATGAAATGTTTTTTAGGTATTTTAATTTATATATTAATTAGTCATTATTTAATTAAGATATATTCTACTATATAGTAAACATAGTGAGTATATAATCTAAACCGTATTTTTCCCATTTCCTAGTATACAAATAATATTATTGTTAATGATATGAAAGGATAAGGTAGAGAAAAAAATTATATTCTAAAATAAATTATATCTTCATATTTTATGAATTGAAATATAATTTTTGAATAAGATGGTATCTAGATTACACATAATAATAATCTATTTGGTCCTTTGATATGTGATAAATTGTATCATATACCAATTTAATAATGTAAAAAACTGATATGGGCAACCGGAGTTGTGGTGTTGACATAGGGGCTGGTGGGCCCCAAAATAAGTTATTTGTTGAGGATCACACTATGACCTAATTCCACCACCCCCACCAGGTGTCCCACTACATGTTCAAAGGTTTTTCAAGGAAGGCATTGTCATATGCATTATTTGGAGGGATTTGACTTGGTTTCACATGATATTATTTATGGTATGACCTTTTTCATCAAAATATTATCTCTAATAATTATATCCAATGTCGAAAGATATTATTTCATTTACACATCCCTTGTGATAGAGATAGATATTGTAGTATAGTACTTATCTCATCACCTATGTCTTGAGGTTCTTATGGAGTGGTATTTTTCTATTTCTTAAATATTTTTATAGTACATGTTGGAAAAAAGTGAGACAGTGTCTCAAGGGACATCTTAGACATTTAATGAAACCTTTTGACATCATAATTTTTAAGGCCTAGTGGTCTATAGTGAATTCCATGATATATTATAACTATTTTAGAATTAGATAACAATGGGATAATGGGAGGATGATTTTCTTCAATTGTGGGAATTTTACTTTGGTAGAATAAGTAGGATAATATATAAGGGAATAAAACATATCAACCATTAGTTTGATAGTTTGGACCTTTTTAAAAAAGGATCCTCAGACATCAACATTTCCATAGTAGTAAAAAATTATCTTCAAATCATTCTCAACATTGTTTTTCAACTACCTTTTAGGTGAGATATTTTATTCTTTGTTGACATTAACCTCACGAAAATGCCAACATATTCTCTAGAGTATTGAATAAATGTTGATGATATCCATGAGACGAGTGTGAAATTTGAATAACATCAAGGTAAATGATTTATATAACTAGTGACTCCCCATCGGTTTCTCTAGTGTTTTTTAAAAAAATGATGGCATGTAGCATGATTTAATTAATTGATTACCATTTCCTATATTTTGTTAACATAATGAAAAAGTTCTCCATTTTAAGGTTTGATAAAATTTATGACCACCATAATGTCTTATTAAGGATATCAACTATTTTTTATCAAGTCCATCTACCATCAGTTTAGAATTAATGAGTATGATATTATTATGATGACATAATGATTTCACTATGGGTGTTTTGTATTCTTTATTTCCCATTTTTTGGCTCTTAATTCCCTTTTTCTATTCATCAAACATATGAACCATATAATCTACACTTTCATTGACCAATATGTGGTTATATTAATCATCGATATTCTCATCTACTCTACATTTTATGTGAAAAATTGATGAATTTTTTAATGTCCCAAGTCTTATGATGAGGGAACCAGTTATATGGTATTCTATTGAGTTGTTAGCCATGGATTTTACAGGATCACTTTTTTGGAATGTGTTTATTGATCATGGGGTACTTGTATATCCAATGAATTTTGATTTAATGCTATCTTGGGATCCAACCAACTGTTTTTACAATGTGTTCAGTTTAATATGTTTATAAAGAAATAACAAAAAAAAATTCATTAATATTCTTGGATTACATCCCCTTTATTTATTTGATGGGGATAGTGTATATTTTTCCTAGACTGAGAACTGTTAGTGTGTGTTTGGGGTGTTATGGAAGTGGGTGACCATAGCTCTTATGTTGAGACTTCTATAAGAGGTGGTAAAATATGTAGTGTTTTTCATTTTCTCATGGGAAGGGATCCAATTCATATTTATTTATTTGAACATAATGACTTTGTAGGGGTCAATATATTTGATGCCCCATGAGAATAATAGAACCAACCACAACATTTAATTGGTTGTAGTAGTGTTTACCATAAATATGATAATACATTATCTTATGAGGGATAATTTCTTTTTCATAATACTTACAATGTTTGGATTATATATTTTCTCTGAGAGACCTCAACCTGAGATAAAGTCTTTGTATATTACTTTTCCAAGAATACGAATTCGAGATATTAAATAAATTAGGTATGGGTGTCATGTTGGATGATTTCCAATGATGGAAATCGCATTCTCTATTCATAGAGGAAGTATCATGGTGGTGATCCTCATTTTGGATGAACATGTTGGAGGAAAGAGAGATAACTTATATGTAGTTGACTGTGATGCTATGTTCAACTAGATATTCCTAGAAGATACACTAGAGGAATTATATAAATCTGGGGATCACATCATTCATTTTTAATGATACAAGGTAGTTTTTATCGAGTTGTGTGAGGAGGTTCGAACTGAGTTTCATACATCCTTATTTACAATAAATCTGGCAGTGAAATGGTTGTTCAAATACCTTCAGAGACAGTTTTTATGAGAATACATAATGGATTGTTTTTACCAGAATTTTTCTCTT
The DNA here is from genome assembly GCA_963277665.1 of Viscum album. Taxonomy (NCBI): domain Eukaryota; kingdom Viridiplantae; phylum Streptophyta; class Magnoliopsida; order Santalales; family Viscaceae; genus Viscum; species Viscum album. Next base: position 539,589,179 of record OY728157.1, read on the forward strand.
CACCCTCACATGTCGGTAAGAAAACTATGAACTTAATGTTCCAAAAAAGGTGAGTAAACATATTGAATTCCTATAATGGAATTAGGTTGAAGTATCAACTGACTTTTTATTCGGGCATCCATGGAAATTGATATTAAACTCCACTAACTTATTGAATTTTGATCAATGCAACTAGTCATAACACATTTTTATCACCTATAAGTAGAGGTAAGATGAGTTTTTTATGTATATACATATATGATATTATCTGGCTTCAAGGGGTTCCAGAAATGATAATCACTCACCATGATACTTGATTTACTTCACTGTTATAGAGTGATTTCTAGGATATGTTTTGGAAATAAATACATATGAGTATGACATGAAACCCCTAGATGTTTTTCTATATAGAGTGAAACATATAGGTTTTGGTAGATATTTTGAGAGCCTATGTGGAGGATTTGAGCTTCAGATTAGATGATCACATTTCATTATTGAGGCTAACATATAAAAAACACTATCACTAAAATATTTAAAAATATCTATTTCAAGAACTATATGGGATACCATATTGGTCGCCATTTATCTATACTAATAGAGGTGAGACATCTTTTCATGAGGAAAAAATAGTTGAAAATGGAAATGGTTTAGGTGATCGAGGAGCTTATGTGTCATAGTCAATTAAAATATTTTTCAAACTAACATCATTGGGTACTATAAATTGAAAAGGTATATCATGTCTTCCTAAGAGTCTCTCATAAATTATGAAGTTTGATATTTAGTTGAGGTATAAATCTATCTTTTTGGATCATAGTTCTATTAAAAATTATGTGTTGGGTTATTGAGGGTGCATACTGCTTGAACATATCCCCAATGTAAGAATATATATATGATATCATCCATGTGTCAGGGTTAATGAGATACATACATAACTTTTAACACATTATGTACTTAGGATATAAATAAATTGAGGATAAATATGCCTACTCAAGGTATCTATGGGTGATTTAGAATCAATATAATATGATCATGCATGGGAATTCCATTACATTGGTTTGATTTCTTTGGCAGTTTGGGAATACCCTAGAGAGATTATTGGATCTTAATATCCATTTACAAGAACAATATCCACAATATTTATTATATATTGTTTTTTATGGTGAAAATATTAATATAGGTTATAATTTATCGACTGGGGTTTTTATAGGTGGAACTTTATAATATTTCAATATATATATATAATTGTTTTCCATGAGAATTTGTTTCTACATTAGGGGGGTCCCAGGACCATAAAATTATCATTTTAATAATACATATATTATAACACAAACAATATAACTTAAGGAATCATTTTCCATTGATAAAAACCTCTACTAAAAAATATGAGATTGTAGTTAATTCTAAAATTTGGGGTTTACCCTATGCAGAATATATGTTTGGTCAAAATCAACCATTTTTTAGAAGTTTATTCATTAGAGAGTGATTTAATTAAATAAAATGATTTATTAATTATATAAATCAAATTATTATATGTGTACCCGTCATCTATAAATGTATATTAATAGAAAATTATAAAGGTTAGATTTTTAACCTATTGAGATATGATAGGAGTATGTAGATACCCACCATTGGTGTTAATGATATCATGATCATAGATTAATGGTGAAAAATCATGATGACTCATTAGACATGAAATTTCCATAGTTTAATCTTAAAATACACCATTATAATACAATTTATTCACAAAAATAGATATATTCTGGATTTATGGATTTTTATTTTATGTTTATTGTTTTCTTTTTCAATTTCTAGCAAAGATTTGATATATCTTCTATAATTTCCTTATTTTTGTTCCACGATCCATAAATTCCTTGGTTCTTACATATGTTTTTATATTTTATTTCATCATTTTGATTTAGATATTATGATGGTTAGTTGGTTTCATATTGACGAATTATAATATCCCATTGTGAATTTGACTCTCCAACCTTTTTCATCAAATTAATTATCGATAGCACATGTGGAAACGATTTAACAATGAACAACTAATTCAATCATGACTCAACCTTCATATTTTTTATGGGTAATAAAATTAACATAGGATTGAAAACTTTTGGATTCATTAAGGTTGAAAAATGAATCATGGTTAATGGATTTTACCATCATCATAATTTTTGAGGATATGTGTTATAGTGGACCACACTTATGTGATGTAAAACAAATTCCCATCAACGTGAGTCTTTGAAATGATGACCAACAATGTTTTATTTTTTATATGGATTGGGAAAGCATGTGATGATATTTTATGTGGAGTTCATTGATTCTATTATTATTCTAGAAGAAGATGATGATTCTATATGTATTTCAACTTCATGTCCTTCATTTTTAAGAGAAATTTAAAGGCAACATAGTTTCATGTATTTAATTGGGTTGTAATGATGATTATAACATAACATACTATGTGAATATCCTCATGGTCATTTGATACTTTTTGGTGTTTGAGATATGTTTTATCACTAAACATCTAATAAAATGTTGATCAGACTCCCGATGTCTCTATAAAACCCAACTAAGTAGTGAATCATGGCATATAAATTGTCGCTACAGAAGAACATTCCCATGTTATCGATCAGTTACAAATGATGTGAGACTTGATATAAATTCCATGCACCATCCCTTAATCTCTTACCATACATATATTTTTCTTCCGAATTCATATATAGTATATGAGTGGTCCATTATGAGTTGTTTTTCACATTGGGTGAGATTTTGGTTGTTGTCCATGAATCAGAGGCATGATGCAATGTTTTACAAGTAGAGAACATCATATATATTATGTGTATCCTATAGTGGTGATTTCTATTGACCATCATAGTGATTCAAATGCTTGTTCTACATTTAATCACTATGGTGTGTGTCCCTAATGTCAACTATATAGGTAGATTCAATACTACCCCACACTAAAGATTGTGTGGGTCCTATATTTATGGAGTGATATGACATCCTCGTCATGATATGGTGGGTAGACAGTCATCCACTGGTGTTAGTTCTCCCTTAGTGGTACTAAATATTATAGATGAGTGGGTCATCCATTTCAATTCATGTGAGGTAATGTGGGATAATTGGAATCAGAGATTGTACCATTAGATCTATCGGTATAATCATTATTTTTAAATGGTTGTGGAGATTTATATACCTCTATTTTAGATCATGGTTTCATTGATATAATATCTCTTATTATAATTCTTCACCCTTTTTAAATTATGGGTTGAGCTATATGTTATATGTATTTTATTCCCTTGTGGGTTTTAGGTTGTCATAATAATTATGATTATACAAACCCCTTCATAAGATTTTTATTCATGAATCATGTACAACAAAGATTAGATGAAAATTAATGGTAACTTTTTTGGTACTGATATTAGTTGATCATAACATAACATGGGGGAGTAAGCTATGTTCATTGATCAAACTCAATGATATTTCACTATTTCCTCATCATAATGTACCCTTTCTAGTCATCTCTTTTTTGGGACCTATTTACCCTCTTGGTTAAGAATGGAAATTACCCTTTTATATTCTAGGATAGGTATATCTATAATATATTGATTTATTTAAATAGAAGTTTTAATTTAGTATATTCCTACAATATTTGATAAAGTTGGGTGTGTGATTTTGTACTTATACATTAGGATATTGCCTCCAAATTTAGAGATATACATCCTAAATACTAATCTATATCCAATGGATTATTAGAGTTAGGTTGTGTTATTCACTATTAGATCTCAACCCCCATGGTAGGTATCTCATGAGGCAGGTCATGAAATGCTCCATGTGATTCAGAAATGTGTGGTGATAGTGAGAGAATTATAAATATTTAATCAATGATCTACAATCCGAGTTCATATATTGGTAAAAATATTTTTTCTCCAATGGTTACATGCACTAAGATTCCATTCCAAAACCACATCCAAAACATCATTCTTGTAGTTAACATTATGGGTGGGTTCAATAATTAATAAGAATTAACGAATATTAACCATCAGAAAGGTATAATTAACAAATACATAGTTTTCACATTCTAATTCAAACCAAAATTTTATATTTGAAGGTCAGGATATATGAAAATATCCAATTGATTCTGAAATAATTCGTCCAAATGGTGATGTTCTTGGGATATTTAATGAATCATCCATAAATATTATAGTGGATTTAGGTTTAACAATTTTGAGGATGATTTCCATTGGATGGGGATATTTTTCATATTGAAATCCCTATATTATAGATTAATTTAATTTAATGTATATTCATAATATTCATTATCATGCCTATGTTTTTAAAAATGCATAAATTATATGTTTATATAGATCATGTTTATGTTAATATTATTATTTATAGGTTTCGATCCATATACATGTTCATAATTGATTGCATTTTCATCTAAAAACCAATTGTGGTAGTGTATATGCAATTTTAACTCCTCTAAAATATGATGGTGATGTAAAAAATCGAATATGGGAACATTTATTAGATCGTAGTTGAAACTAGTCTATATGATGCATTATTTAAAGTGGTTATAATAAAAATATAATAGGATAGTCTTTACCGATTTTTTTAATATTAGGGGATTGGAAATTTGTGTATCGATTTCTAGGTAATTTATAATATTATAATTGTGTAAATTTTTTAAAATAGTGAAAATAGAATATATACATTCAAAGGTAATACAAAATAATTCTATAGAAAATGATATGACCAAATCAATGGTAATGGGAAAATATTAATTAAATGAACATAAAATCATGGGGGGCTATTTTTAAATCATTAATACTGTATTTCCATGGAAAAAAATATATTCAAAACATAAACTAATTCCTAGTAAGGAACATTAGAGTAAGTTATCCCCTTATGTGGTTTATAATGACATATTTATGGTTCTCAATAGTTGGATAACAATAAATATGACATGAAAAAATAATAGGTAATATCATATGAGTGTATTATTGTTTTATATACATTGGTGTATGGTGGATCCCAAGTTGTACTTCATTCCATGAATGAATTGAAATTTGTGGGATCTGATTTTGAAAAATTAGTGGGTCTCATTTAGTATATCTGGGTATTTTGATCCAGTTGTATTGGAAATGATAAATCTGTTAGATGAATCTAATGAGATTGATGTAATTATTTCCCCTCCAATTGAAAATGGATTTTTTATAAATATCCTGAGCAATGTTATAATGAAAAGCATCCCCCATGCGAAAAGTCCCTCTTAGAAATGTGTGATGGAATATACTAGTTAATAATGAGGATCATGTCCACGATATTGTTAATTTTTTTATTACTATTAAAAAATGGATAAAAGGACATGATAATAAATATTTATATGGAATATGATGATATTTAACGTAATGAACGGGTTTATATTTATTATTAGTTGATCATGTCCCAAAACTAAGGTAAAGGTAAATGGATAAATGAATATACCCAATCTAATATTTTACAAACTAAGAAAAAATCATCCTTAAAAGAATCATTTCTTCTATTATTTTCAAGGGATGAATAACGAGGTTACTTTCTTTATCCCACAACACTCGGTGGAAGAAAATATCCCATAAATTATGTATCTTACTAAAATAATTTTTTAATATGAAATATTTAGTATAATTAATTTTCATATCCTTGGACATGCTATTATTTTTAAAATTATAGATTTTTTTCTTTTAATACTCAATAGACACTATGATGGAAGGACATAAAGACTTGAATTTTAAATAAATATAAATAACACATCCAGTATCCTTGAGTAATTGAAATATCAAATTCTAAGTTTCATATGACGATAAATCTTCTTATTATAACATATATATGAGTGATTTGGAATGATCTACAAAAGATAAAATTGTAACATAATTCTAATTGTATTCTACATGATGAATTTAACATTATCTTATTACCTTCATAAAATTTCAGAATATAATTCATGGTTTCCTCAAATTAATTTTGAATATTATATAAATATTGAATTATCCATGAAATTGTTGTTAAATCCACTGATTTTATCTAAACTAGGATTACTATCAATGTTATTAATACTAAATAATTAACTAAATCAATTATTAAATTTTATTGGATGATTAAATCATCAGTAATTCTAATGTAGAATCACCTATATTACATTATAAAAATACTTATTTGTTGTTTTATCATCACACTTGTGTCAAACGAAACTCCTCAATTCCCTTTATATTTAAAAATTCAATTTTTCATTTTGAGGATAATAGGAATCATTTTGAAGATTAATTGTGTTGGGAAACTATTGGTAGTTCAATCCAAAATTTAAGCCTAAAAATAGGTTAGGTATCCATGATCTGAGGGAATAGGGACTGTGGGAATTTTAAATACTTTTTTGATCAATTTAATAGATATTAAATGATGCTACTAGAAATTAATAAAAAACATTCTAATTAGTATATTTATGTTTATGAAGAACTTCTTATTCGAATAATGGTTGATTATGTTTTTGATTATATGAAAAAAAATCATGAGTAGAAGATTCATTTAAAATCGATGATGGATATTGGAAGGAACATTAAATATAACAACCAAATTAACAATAAATTGAAATTAATAGTCCGATGTAGAATATTATTTCTAATGGTGAGATAATTAAGAAGGATGATAACATCAGTCATGATATGGCTGGGTACATTAATCATCATTTCAATACTAATAATCTTTGGAAAAATATACATTTTCTTTATAATGTTACACCTCCATTTATTTATTGTTTTAATACTTCCTTCATAATTACCATTAATATTATAAAATATGTGATGGAATGCTTCTTCTCATATAATATTGAAAAAAATAGTGGTCATGATGGATTCACTAACAAGTTCTTCATAGAAATATGAGACATAATTCGTTACAATATCTATACATTAGTTTTCAAAATCATTTAAAATGGGCTCATTCATTTTAAAATAAATAATTAAATAATCTATATTATTGTATAAAAATATCATTCATTGAAAAAAAATACATTAGGTGTAAATCCCTGACCCTAGTTTACTAGAGTCGATGTAGTATAACATAATATTGCCATGATACATGGAATCAAGTCCCGAAGGACCGATCAGTTCAGTATACTTGGAAATAAGGTAAAAAAATGATTTCATCATTACTACTTGAAATGAAATACAACACTAAAATATTCTATTATAAACTTCCAAGCCACATAGATGTGCCTTCATGTAACTCGTAACATACTTCTTCATATCTTGGTAAAATGAATCATAAGAAAGGGGTGAGCTCAAATTCCCAGTAAGAGTAAGAAATACATTGGACGATAACATAAAAATTAGGCATGGTGAATAATTGAAAACAAAATCCTTTACAAAAAATTAATATGAATATTTTATGGAAGGCATATGAGTTGAGTTAATAATGCTATAATAAAACATATGCATGGGTATTATACTAGTCGAATAACCATATGAACCTTCAATATTATTTTAAGAATGAGGGAATGTTTAATGTCAGACATTCTGAATCATTTGGTATAGGTCTCAACCAAGACATCTAAAAACAATTTAGAAGTCGGCCAAAACCATATTCAAAATTTAGAAAGGCTTTGGCCAATTCGATGTCTAATTGTCTCATGAGAGCTACCGATGCACTGAGGAACTATAGCGGGCTCCACCCATCACATACAAAGTCCAAAACATTCCTTATATGAAATGGTTAAAACATAACAAAAACATTCGTATTAATACTACCATACGAAATGACAATACATTAACCATAAAACAAGAATGATATAAAAATAACCAATCCATAGTAGAACATATCACAAATCCTTATATAAAATATTGAATATTTTTATCATAGTAAATCAACTTCAAACAAGTGTAAATTTTATCGAAGGATGTGGACATAGATGAAATCAAAACATTGTAAGAGAAATATCTCCTTCTATTTTGAAATCATTTAGGAGTAAAATAATTATATAAGAAAACATTTATTTTTAAAATATTCTTATTAGAATGAAAGGGATGTTTTCACGATGATATAATAGTGGAAAACAGATGCAATCCCTGTATAAGTAAAAAAAAATTCTTACCATAATTTGGTCGAAAAGGTCATAAAGTACCTTGATTGGAAAAAATGTAAATATTCCTTTAAAAATATATAAGTTCAAATAATGGTATAAATGAATTTAAACCATAGTCTAGTAAATTTTCAAAATGTTTTGACATATATTTTTAAGAAAACATGGATGTGGGTGATAAAGAGGTCCCAATAGAAACATACATAAAAAAACCATTGATAAGAAAGAGATTGTGAAATTAACCCTGAGATTGTACTTTTCCTTTCACGTGGGTTCATTAACATACTTTCTAATATTAAAGTCATTGTTATAAATTATACAAGAACCCTATATATAAATATGATATCATATATTATCTTCTAGTATTGTTTTGTTAATAATATTTTAGTATTATCGTCGTTACAGGTGTAAAATGATTTGGTTTCCTTTATATGATTTGTTAGAAAAGATGTGTTTCTAATAGAGAGGATCTATTTTAATCATATACAAAATTATATTAAGTTATTAGAAATTAATTTAAATTATCAAATGGAAATTATTCTTGAATTTTTACGATGGGGAAATGAATCTCATCGCATTTGTTGAGACGATAATCCATATGTACGCACGAGCGGCAATCTCATTCATATGATATTAAAATCATATGTAAATAAATTTTATATTATATATAAATAATCAATAAAATGTTATATATATTATTTAAATTATATATATATCATTTTTATACCCATCCAATAAAATAATGCATTGAATAACAACTACACCACGACATGGAGACGGTAAGGTGTACGTACACACGTATGGTGACTTTGTCATTTAAATGATTGATAGAATAATGAATATAGTTTTTCCATTTTTATTAAATCATAAAATTATATAGTCTCACAGAGAGATCTGAGGTTCCCATCTCATTTCTTAAAATTATTATAGAAATCCCTTGGGACTCAGGTGATTATGAGAACGGTGTATCATCCTCAAAAGGATGGGAAATCCTAGGGGAAGATACAATAATTTGAAAAAATGTTGCATGATTGTGTAATGGATTTTGGTTACTCATGGAAGGAGAATATACTTTTAGTGGATTTCTTATACAATAACAGTTATCATGCCTTGATACACATGGATCTGTTTGAATCATTGTATGTGTTTCTTGCCGTTCACCACTATTCTGGGTGGAAATTGTTGAAAAATCACTATTCGGGATGATCCTTCTCTAGAAAAAAAATGAGATGATCCATTTGGTTAGAAATAGTATGGATACAACTTAGTGTTGTTCGAAATCATATGTCGATCACCGTCAAACACTGTTGTCATTTATTGTGGGTGATCAAGACATCTTGAGGAACTCTCCAAGACATGGACATAGTAATTTTGGGATGTAGGGAATGTTATCTCTTAGATACATTTTCCCTTTCGATATACTAGAATGGGTTAGAGAGGTGACATATTTCTTGGCATTAACACCACAATTTTGGTCGGTTCATAATGTGTTACATGTATCCAAGATAAAAATGTATCACCCTGATCAAGAACATTTGATCAGATGGGATGACATTGAACTAGATCAGGATGCATAATTATTACATATCTCAGTGTGGATCCTGGATAGACAAGTGATTGTTCTACATGGGAAAATCATAGGCCTAGTGCGGGATTTTTGGAAACATGGTATTATTCCTGAATATACTTGGGAACGTGAGAATGAAATTAAAGAGAAGTGTCTTGTAATATTTTATTCCATCAAAGGTTTTATACATTTCAAGGATATAAAGACCAATTTTGGGGAGAATTAAGTAAATAGTGTTTCTAGTTTATAACCCTTTCCTCATGTTTTTTATATAAATGAGTCATTTTTTAAATTATGTGGCTTTGAATTTGTTTGATAAATATAGAGTTTCCATAAAATATAGAGTTTCCCTAAAATAGGGACTTTCAATAAAATAGAGAGTTTCTATAAAATTAATTATTTCCTTAAAATTTAGAGTTTCTATAAAATATAGAGTTTCCATAATGTTGGGTGATTCCATAATGTTGGTGGTTTCCATAAAGTAGGAGTTTCCAAAAGGTGGGGTGTTTCCATTGAGGAGGATTTTTTAAAAAAGGTGTCTCAATTAAAGGTTAAAGGTGAAGGATGGGAGATTTGGGAGTTTTATAAGGATTTTTGTGACCATAAGGAAGGTGTCATGATCTATACACAGTTAGACCAATGTGTGTTGTCAAACCATGTGCAGAGGTCAAATATAGATCCCATTCTTCAAGACCCTCGTTCCTTCTCTATATATTACGTTTTGGCTTAAAAATGCCCATATTTCGAGATATATCTACCTAAAAGGTGGGATATCCCTCCCAATATGAGTTAAAGCCAACATAGAGCCCTCCCTTGGTGATTTCTAGCCTAATTATTAGGGTAAGTTCCGATCTTCTTGGTTCTTTTCTGTCATCATAAAACTCCTCCTTATATCCTTCTTGTTTTATTTGATCTACTCCTCATGTGGGTAGATATTAGTTTTTTAACGTGATGTGATGATAAATATGTCGTTTTCCATGATAGATGAAGAGAACTAAGTTACAATTTGGAATTTTGATCTCATTCTTGAGGTATGTCACCATTCATTCCTACTTTTTCACGTATTATTAGAACTTCTTAGATCAACTGCTCGGATCTCCATTAATTCTCATATTATCTCCTATAGTGGGTATATCAATGTTTTTTAATGCCAAATAATTTAATGTTGACTTGTGATCCCTCTATGAGAAGATAAATAAGTTCATTTTGGGTGAATCGACCCACCATTAGGTGTGTTCATCATCCGTTGTTGTGTTTCATCAAAACATTCGATGTGTGAGGATTATCTCTTGACTCATATTGATTGAATTGATTGTATTAGTTTAAATTTGATTATTTTAATGGCATTGATAATTAAAGGCATGTAATAAATCTTTTTTAGTGTTGATTAATTGTTTTAGTTAAATTGTAAAATATTAGTGAATTGTTGGGAAAATTGATTTTAGCCTTTAATTTAAAATGATTATTTTAAATTATTTTCTGGAATTGTTAATTGGTTTGATTAAAATTTGAATTTCAATAAAAAGAGTGTTTTATTGAGACTGGTTGGTATTGAAATTACTTTTACTGAAATTTGATTTCAATAAATGGGTTGTTTTATTGAAATGGTTTGGTATTGAAATGGCATTGATGGAATAGGTTTTCAATAAAAATGGGTTTTTATTGAATAGGTGTTTTAGAATGATACTTGGGCATATATGTGTGGGGATTATATGAAATTGTACATTTTCCTTAGTGCCAATGTTAAATAGAACTTTAGTTATAATGTTCATATTGAATTTCTAGGGATAGGTTGAAATATTACCTAGTGATCAGTTCCAATGGTTGTATGGAAAATGGGAAACCATTACCTTTTGATGAATTGGTAGATTGAAGGAAAACCGCTCATGAGTATTGAACTTTTATAACATAGGATCCATGGTTGGTTGCATGGGTTTGTGAAGGGTTGGGTGTGCCAATAAGGGTTATTGTGAAATAGTTTTAAATATTTCTTAGTTATTTTTATGGAAAAATATCTTGATGGGAAAATTGGTATCTATTGAACTTGTATGATTTTGGTAATGAATGGGTTTAGAAACATGTATATAGTTAGTTATAAACAGGTTTTGAGAAATTGTTTTATATAAACTATTTTATATAATTGTTTCTAACTCTTCTATCCTATTAGCGTGAGTGGGGATATAATTGGAGAAAACCTACTGAATTTTATACTCACCCCTGCTTTGGTACTTTGGTGATTTTACAGATGCTATTATCCAGGATACGAGAAATGGTAACGTGTCCCACGTTTTTAGCCCGACCTCGTGATGTGTGGGATGTCGATAGATTTTGTAGCATGGAACTTGTGGAGCATGGTGTCTTGTGGAATTTTTTGAGACTTGTGACATTTATCTATTGTGTACTTAGATAATTGGTTATTCATCCAATGTTATGTACTTTCACGTGGTTTTATGATAAATTATGTTGGTGAGTTGTCTTTCATTTGTTCATGCAATATATAGTGAATGTTTGGATTTCATTGGTTGTTTTTTTGGTTTGTTTCATAAAGGGTAAATCATCCCGCACTGTTATGTGAAACCATTGTTCATTTATTTCCTACCTTTGGAATTTTTGGGATGTCGCATAAGGCCTAGTAATGACTCCTTGTACTCTCAAGGCAATGTGAATTGGTGGGTCATTACAATATTATTCTTTGTGATTTGGTAATAGAATAAATGAAATGTTTTTTAGGTATTTTAATTTATATATTAATTAGTCATTATTTAATTAAGATATATTCTACTATACAGTAAACATAGTGAGTATATAATCTAAACCGTATTTTTCCCATTTCCTAGTATACAAATAATATTATTGTTAATGATATGAAAGGATAAGGTAGAGAAAAAAATTATATTCTAAAATAAATTATATCTTCATATTTTATGAATTGAAATATAATTTTTGAATAAGATGGTATCTAGATTACACATAATAATAATCTATTTGGTCCTTTGATATGTGATAAATTGTATCATATACCAATTTAATAATGTAAAAAACTGATATGGGCTACCGGAGTTGTGGTGTTGACATAGGGGCTGGTGGGCCCCAAAATAAGTTATTTGTTGAGGATCACACTATGACCTAATTCCACCACCCCACCAGGTGTCCCACTACATGTTCAAAGGTTTTTCAAGGAAGGCATTGTCATATGCATTATTTGGAGGGATTTGACTTGGTTTCACATGATATTATTTATGGTATGACCTTTTTCATCAAAATATTATCTCTAATAATTATATCAAATGTCGAAAGATATTATTTCATTTACACATCCCTTGTGATAGAGATACATATTGTAGTATAGTACTTATCTCATCACCTATGTCTTGAGGTTCTTATGGAGTGGTATTTTTCTATTTCTTAAATATTTTTATAGTACATGTTGGAAAAAAGTGAGACAGTGTCTCAAGGGACATCTTAGTCATTTAATGAAACCTTTTGACATCATAATTTTTAAGGCCTAGTGGTCTATAGTGAATTCCATGATATATTATAACTATTTTAGAATTAGATAACAATGGGATAATGGGAGGATGATTTTCTTCAATTGTGGGAATTTTACTTTGGTAGAATAAGTAGGATAATATATAAGGGAATAAAACATATCAACCATTAGTTTGATAGTTTGGACCTTTTTAAAAAAGGATCCTCAGACATCAACATTTCCATAGTAGTAAAAAATTATCTTCAAATCATTCTCAACATTGTTTTTCAACTACCTTTTAGGTGAGATATTTTATTCTTTGTTGACATTAACCTCACGAAAATGCCAACATCTTCTCTAGAGCATTGAATAAATGTTGATGATATCCATGAGACGAGTGCGAAATTTGAATAACATCAAGGTAAATGATTTATATAACTAGTGACTCCCCATCGGTTTCTCTAGTGTTTTTTAAAAAAATGATGGCATGTAGCATGATTTAATTAATTGATTACCATTTCCTATATTTTGTTAACATAATGAAAAAGTTCTCTATTTTAAGGTTTGATAAAATTTATGACCACCATAATGTCTTATTAAGGATATCAACTATTTTTTATCAAGTCCATCTACCATTAGTTTAGAATTAATGAGTATGATATTATTATGATGACATAATGATTTCACTATGGGTGTTTTGTATTCTTTATTTCCCATTTTTTGGCTCTTAATTCCCTTTTTCTATTCATCAAACATATGAACCATATCATCTACACTTTCATTGACCAATATGTGGTTATATTAATCATCGATATTCTCATCTACTCTACATTTTATGTGAAAAATTGATGAATTTTTTAATGTCCCAAGTCTTATGATGAGGGAACCAGTTATATGGTATTCTATTGAGTTGTTAGCCATGGATTTTACAGGATCACTTTTTTGGAATGTGTTTATTGATCATGGGGTACTTGTATATCCAATTAATTTTGATTTAATGCTATCTTGGGATCCAACCAACTGTTTTTACAATGTGTTCAGTTTAATATGTTTATAAATAAATAACAAAAAAAAATTCATTAATATTCTTGGATTACATCCCCTTTATTTATTTGATGGGGATAGTGTATATTTTTCCTAGACTGAGAACTGTTAGTGTGTGTTTGGGGTGTTATGGAAGTGGGTGACCACAGCTCTTATGTTGAGACTTCTATAAGAGGTGGTAAAATATGTAGTGTTTTTCATTTTCTCATGGGAAGGGATCCAATTCATATTTATTTATTTGAACATAATGACTTTGTAGGGGTCAATATATTTGATTCCCCATGAGAATAATAGAACCAACCACAACATTTAATTGGTTGTAGTAGTGTTTACCATAAATATGATAATACATTATCTTATGAGGGATAATTTCTTTTTCATAATACTTACAATGTTTGGATTATATATTTTCTCTGAGAGACCTCAACCTGAGATAATGTCTTTGTATATTACTTTTCCAAGAATACGAATTCGAGATATTAAATAAATTAGGTATGGGTGTCATGTTGGATGATTTCCAATGATGGAAATCGCATTCTCTCTTCATAGAGGAAGTATCATGGTGGTGATCCTCATTTTGGATGAACATGGTGGAGGAAAGAGAGATAACTTATATGTAGTTGACTGTGATGCTATGTTCAACTAGATATTCCTAGAAGATACACTAGAGGAATTATATAAATCTGGGGATCACATCATTCATTTTTAATGATACAAGGTAGTTTTTATCGAGTTGTGTGAGGAGGTTCGAACTGAGTTTCATACATCCTCATTTACAATAAATCTGGCAGTGAAATGGTTGTTCAAATACCTTCAGAGACAGTTTTTATGAGAATACATAATGGATTGTTTTTACCAGAATTTTTCTCTTCACCCTCACATGTCTGTAAGAAAACTATGAACATAATGTTCCAAAAAAGGTGAGTAAACATATTGAATTCCTATAATGGAATTAGGTTGAAGTATCAACTCACTTTTTATTCGGGCATCCATGGAAATTGATATTAAACTCCACTAACTTATTGAATTTTGATCAATGCAACTAGTCATAACACATTTTTATCAGCTATAAGTAGAGGTAAGATGAGTTTTTTATGTATATACATATATGATATTATCTGGCTTCAAGGGGTTCCAGAAATGATAATCACTCACCATGATACTTGATTTACTTCACTGTTATAGAGTGATTTCTAAGATATGTTTTGGAAATAAATACATATGAGTATGACATGAAACCCCTAGATGTTTTTCTATATAGAGTGAAACATATAGGTTTTGGTAGATATTTTGAGAGCCTATGTGGAGGATTTGAGCTTCAGATTAGATGATCACATTTCATTATTGAGGCTAACATATAAAAAACACTATCACTAAAATATTTAAAAATATCTATTTCAAGAACTATATGGGATACCATATTGGTCGCCATTTATCTATACTAATAGAGGTGAGACATCTTTTCATGAGGAAAAAATAGTTGAAAATGGAACAGGTTTAGGTGATCGAGGAGCTTATGTGTCATAGTCAATTAAAATATTTTTCAAACTAACATCATTGGGTACTATAAATTGAAAACGTATATCATGTCTTCCTAAGAGTCTCTCATAAATTATGAATTTTGATATTTAGTTGAGGTAGAAATCTATCTTTTTGGATCATAGTTCTATTAAAAATTATGTGTTGGGTTATTGAGGGTGCATACTGCTTGAACATATCCCCAATGTAAGAATATATATATGATATCATCCGTGTGTCAGGGTTAATGAGATACATACATAACTTTTAACACATTATGTACTTAGGATATAAATAAATTGAGGATAAAGATGCCTACTCAAGGTATCTAAGGGTGATTGAGAATCAATATAATATGATCATGCATGGGAATTCCATTACATTGGTTTGATTTCTTTGGCAGTTTGGGAATACCCTAGAGAGATTATTGGATCTTAATATCCATTTACAAGAACAATATCCACAATATTTATTATATATTATTTTTTATGGTGAAAATATTAATATAGGTTATAATTTATCGACTGGGGTTTTTATAGGTTGAACTTTATAATATTCCAATATATATATATATAATTGTTTTCCCTGAGAATTTGTTTCTACATTAGGGGGGTCCCAGGACCATAAAATTATCATTTTAATAATACATATATTATAACACAAACAATATAACTTAAGGAATCATTTTCCATTGATAAAAACCTCTTCTAAAAAATATGAGATTGTATTTAATTCTAAAATTTTGGGTTTACCCTATGCAGAATATATGTTTGGTCAAAATCAACCATTTTTTAGAAGTTTATTCATTAGAGAGTGATTTAATTAAATAAAATGATTTATTAATTATATAAATCAAATTACTATATGTGTACCCGTCATCTATAAATGTATATTTATAGAAAATTATAAAGGTTATATTTTTAACCTATTGAGATATGATAGGAGTATGTAGATACCCACCATTGGTGTTAATGATATCATGATCATAGATTAATGGTGAATAATCATGATGACTCATTAGACATGAAATTTCCATAGTTTAATCTTAAAATACACTATTATAATACAATTTATTCACAAAAATAGATATATTCTGGATTTATGGATTTTTATTTTATGATTATTGTTTTCTTTTTCAATTTCTAGCAAAGATTTGATATATCTTCTATAATTTCCTTATTTTTGTTCCACGTTCCATAAATTCCTTGGTTCTTACATATGTTTTTATATTTTATTTCATCATTTTGATTTAGATATTATGATGTTTAGTTGGTTTCATATTGACGAATTATAATATCCCATTGTGAATTTGACTCTCCAACCTTTTTCATCAAATTAATTATCGATAGCACATGTGGAAACGATTTAACAATGAACAACTAATTCAATCATGACTCAACCTTCATATTTTTTATGGGTAATAAAATTAACATAGGATTGACAACTTTTGGATTCATCAAGGTGGAAAAATGAATCATGGTTAATGGATTTTACCATCATCATAATTTTTGAGGATATGTGTTATAGTGGACCACACTTATGTGATGTAAAACAAATTCCCATCAACGTGAGTCTTTGAAATGATGACCAACAATGTTTTCTTTTTTATATGGATTGGGAAAGCATGTGATGATATTTTATGTGGAGTTCATTGATTCTATTAGTATTCTAGAAGAAGATGATGATTCTATATGTATTTCAACTTCATGTCCTTCATTTTTAAGAGAAATTTAATGGCAACATAGTTTCATGTATTTAATTGGGTTGTAATGATGATTATAACATAACATACTATGTGAATATCCTCATGGTCATTTGATACTTTTTGGTGTTTGAGATATGTTTTATCACTAAACATCTAATAAAATGTTGATTAGACTCCCGATGTCTCTATAAAACCCAACTAAGTAGTGAATCATGGCATATAAATTGTTGATACAGAAGAACATTCCCATGTTATCAATCAGTTACAAATGATGTGAGACTTGATATAAATTCCATGCACCACCCCTTAATCTCTTACCATACATATATTTTTCTTCCGAATTCATATATAGTCTATGAGTGGTCCATTATGAGTTGTTTTTCACATTGGGTGAGATGTTGGTTGTTGTCCATGAATCAGAGGCATGATGCAATGTTTTACAAGTAGAGAACATCATATATATGATGTGTATCCTATAGTGGTGATTTCTATTGACCATCATAGTGATTCAAATGCTTGTTCTACATTTAATCACTATGGTGTGTGTCCCTAATGTCAACTATATAGGTAGATTCAATACTACCCCACACTAAAGATTGTGTGGGTCCTATATTTATGGAGTGATATGACATCCTCGTCATGATATGGTAGGTAGACAGTCATCCAATGGTGTTAGTTCTCCCTTAGTGGTACTAAATATTATAGATGAGTGGGTCATCCATTTCAATTCATGTGAGGTAATGTGGGATAATTGGAATCAGAGATTGTACCTTTAGATCTATCGGTATAATCATTATTTTTAAATGTTTGTGGAGATTTATATACCTCTATTTTAGATCATGGTTTCATTGATATAATATCTCTTATTATAATTCTTCACCCTCTTTAAATTATGGGTTGAGCTATATGTTATATGTGTTTTATTCCCTTGTGGGTTTTAGGTTGTCATAATAATTATGATTATACAAACCCCTTCATAAGATTTTTATTCATGAATCATGTACAACATAGATTAGATGAAGATTAATGGTAACTTTTTTGGTACTGATATTAGTTGATCATAACATAACATGGGGGAGTAAGCTATGTTCATTGATCAAACTCAATGATATTTCACTATTTCCTCATCATAATGTACCCTTTCTAGTCATCTCTTTTTTGGGACCTATTTACCCTCTTGGTTAAGAATGGAAATTACCCTTTTATATTCTAGGATAGGTATATCTATAATATATTGATTTATTTAAATAGAAGTTTTAATTTAGTATATTCCTACAATATTTGATAAAGTTGGGTGTGTGATTGTGTACTTATACATTAGGATATTGCCTCCAAATTTAGAGATATACATCCTAAATACTAATCTATATCCAATGGATTATTAGAGTTAGGTTGTGTTATTCACTATTAGATCTCAACCCCCGTGGTAGGTATCTCATGAGGCAGGTCATGAAATGCTCCATGTGATTCAGAAATGTGTGGTGATAGTGAGAGAATTATAAATATTTAATCAATGATCTACAATCAGAGTTCATATATTGGTAAAAATATTTTTTCTCCAATGGTTACATGCACTAAGATTCCATTACAAAACCACATCCAAAACATCAGTCTTGTAGTTAACATTATGGGTGGGTTCAATCATTAATACAATTAACGAATATTAACCATCAGAAAGGTATAATTAAAAAATACATAGTTTTCACATTCTAATTCAAACCAAAATTTTGTATTTGAAGGTCAGGATATATGAAAATATCCAATTGATTCTGAAATAATTCGTCCAAATGGTGATGTTCTTGGGATATTTAATGAATCATCCATAAATATTATAGTGGATTTAGGTTTAACAATTTTGAGGATGATTTCCATTGTATGGGGATATTTTTCATATTGAAATCCCTATATTATAGATTAATTTAATTTAATGTATATTCATAATATTCATTATCATGCCTATGTTTTTAAAAATGCATAAATTATATGTTAATATAGATCATGTTTATGTTAAGATTATTATTTATAGGTTTCGATCCATATACATGTTCATAATTGATTGCATTTTCATCTAAAAACCAATTGTGGTCGTGTATATGCAATTTTAACTCCTCTAAAATATGATGGTGATGTAAAAAATCGAATATGGGTACATTTAATAGATCGTAGTTGAAATTAGTCTATATGATGCATTATTTAAAGTGGTTATAATAAAAATATAATAGGATAGTCTTTACCGATTTTTTTAATATTAGGGGATTGGAAATTTGTGTATCGATTTCTAGGTAATTTATAATATTATAATTGTGTAAAATTTTTAAAATAGTGAAAATAGAATATATACATTCAAAGGTAATACAAAATAATTCTATAGAAAATGATTTGACCAAATCAATGGTAATGGGAAAATATTAATTAAATGAACATAAAATCATGGGGGGCTATTTTTAAATCATTAATACTGTATTTCCATGGTAAAAAATATATTCAAAACATAAACTAATTCCTAGTAAGGAACATTAGAGTAAGTTATCCCCTTATGTGGTTTATAATGACATATTTATGGTTCTCAATAGTTGGATAATAATAAATATGACATGAAAAAATAATAGGTAATATCATATGAGTGTATTATTGTTTTATATACATTGGTGTATGGTGGATCCCTAGTTGTACTTCATTCCATGAATGAATTGAAATTTGTGGGATCTGATTTTGAAATATTAGTGGGTCTCATTTAGTATATCTGGGTATTTTGATCCACTTGTATTGGAAATGATAAATCTGTTAGATGAATCTAATGAGACTGATGTAATTATTTCCCCTCCAATTGAAAATGGATTTTTTATAAATATCCTGAGCAATGTTATAATGAAAAGCATCCCCCATGCGAAAAGTCCCTCTTAGAAATGTGTGATGGAATATACTAGTTAATAATGTGGATCATGTCCACGATATTGTTAATTTTTTTATTACTATTAAAAAATGGATAAAAGGACATGATAATAAATATTTATATGGAATATGATGATATTTAACGTAATGAACGGGTTTATATTTATTATTAGTTGATCATGTCCCAAAACTAAGGTAAAGGTAAATGGATAAATGTATATACCCAATCTAATATTTTACAAACTAAGAAAAAATCATCCTTAAAAGAATCATTTCTTCTATTATTTTCAAGGGATGAATAACGAGGTTACTTTCTTTATCCCACAACACTCAGTGGAAGAAAATATCCCATAAATTATGTATCTTACGAAAATAATTTTTTAATATGAAATATTTAGTATAATTAATTTTCATATCCTTGGACATGCTATTATTTTTTAAATTATAGATTTTTTTCTTTTAATACTCAATAGACACTATGATGGAAGGACATAAAGACTTGAATTTTAAATAAATATAAATAACACATCCAGTATCCTTGAGTAATTGAAATATCAAATTCTAAGTTTCATATGACGATAAATATTCTTATTATAACATATATATGAGTGATTTGGAATGATCTACAAGAGAAAAAATTGTAACATAATTCTAATTGTATTCTACATGATGAATTTAACATTATCTTATTACCTTCATAAAATTTCGGAATATAATTCATGGTTTTCTCAAATTAATTTTGAATATTATATAAATATTGAATTATCCATGAAATTGTTGTTAAATCCACTGATTTTATCTAAACTAGGATTACTATCAATGTTATTAATACTAAATAATTAACTAAATCAATTATTAAATTTTAGTGGATGATTAAATCATCAGTAATTCTAATGTAGAATCACCTATATTACATTCTAAAAATACTTATTTGTTGTTTTATCATCACACTTGTGTCAAACGAAACTCCTCAATTCCCTTTATATTAAAAAATTCAATTTTTCATTTTGAGGATAATAGGAATCATTTTTAAGATTAATTGTGTTGGGAAACTATTGGTAGTTCAATCCAAAATTTAAGCCTAAAAATATGTTAGGTATCCATGATCTGAGGGAATAGGGAC
This sequence comes from Viscum album, assembly GCA_963277665.1. NCBI lineage: Eukaryota > Viridiplantae > Streptophyta > Magnoliopsida > Santalales > Viscaceae > Viscum > Viscum album. The sequence goes on from OY728157.1 coordinate 539,610,589, forward strand.
TGTGGGAATTTTAAATACTTTTTTGATCAATTTAATAGATATTAAATGATGCTACTAGAAATTAATAAAAAACATTCTAATTAGTATATTTATGTTTATGAAGAACTTCTTATTCGAATAATGGTTGATTAAGTTTTTGATTATATGAAAAAAAATCATGAGTAGAAGATTCATTTAAAATCGATGATGGATATTGGAAGAAACATTAAATATAACAACCAAATTAACAATAAATTGAAATTAATAATCCAATGTAGAATATTATTTCTAATGGTGAGATAATTAAGAAGGATGATAACATCAGTCATGATATGGCTGGGTACATTAATCATCATTTCAATACTAATAATCTTTGGAAAAATATACATTTTCTTTATAATGTTACACCTCCATTTATTTATTGTTTTAATACTTCCTTCATAATTACCATTAATATTATAAAATAAGTGATGGAATTCTTCTTCTCATATAATATTGAAAAAAATAGTGGTCATGATGGATTCACTAACAAGTTCTTCATAGAAATACGGGACATAATTCGTTACAATATCTATACATTAGTTTTCAAAATCATTTAAAATGGGCTCATTCATTTTAAAATAAATAATTAAATAATCTATATTATTATATAAAAATATCATTCATTGAAAAAAAATACATTAGGTGTAAATCCCTGACCCTAGTTTACTAGAGTCGATGTAGTATAACATAATATTGCCATGATACATGGAATCAAGTCCCGAAGGACCGATCAGTTCAGTATACTTGGAAATAAGGTAAAAAAATGATTTCATCATTACTACTTGAAATGAAATACAACACTAAAATATTCTATTATAAACTTCCAAGCCATATAGATGTGCCTTCATGTAACTCGTAACATACTTCTTCATATCTTGGGAAAATGAATCATAAGAAAGGGGTGAGCTCAAATTCCCAGTAAGAGTAAGAAATACATTGGACGATAACATAAAAATTAGGCATGGTGAATAATTGAAAACAAAATCCTTTACAAAAAATTAATATGAATATTTTATGGAAGGCATATGAGTTGAGTTAATAATGCTATAATAAAACATATGCATGGGTATTATACTAGTCGAATAACCATATGAACCTTCAATATTATTTTAAGAATGAGGGAATGTTTAATGTCAGACATTCTGAATCATTTGGTATAGGTCTCAACCAAGACATCTAAAAATGATTTAGAAGTCGGCCAAAACCATATTCAAAATTTAGAAAGGCTTTGGTCAATTCGATGTCTAATTGTCTCATGAGAGCTACCGATGCACTGAGGAACTATAGCGGGCTCCACCCATCACATACAAAGTCCAAAACATTCCTTATATGAAATGGTTAAAACATAACACAAACATTCGTATTAATACTACCATACGAAATGACAATACATTAACCATAAAACAAGAATGATATAAAAATAACCAATCCATATTAGAACATATCACAAATCCTTATATAAAATATGGAATATTTTTATCATATTAAATCAACTTCAAACAAGTGTAAATTTTATCGAAGGATGTAGACATAGATGAAATCAAAACATTGTAAGAGAAATATCTCCTTCTATATTGAAATCATTTAGGAGTAAAATAATTATATAAGAAAACATTTATTTTTAAAATATTCTTATTAGAATGAAAGGGATGTTTTCACGATGATATAATAGTGGAAAACAGATGCAATCCCTGTATAAGTAAAAAAAAATTCTTACCATAATTTGGTCGAAAAGGTCATAAAGTACCTTGATTGGAAAAAACGTAAATATTCCTTTAAAAATATATAAGTTCAAATAATTGTATAAATGAATTTAAACCATAGTCTAGTAAATTTTCAAAATGTTTTGACATATATTTTTAAGAAAACATGGATGTGGGTGATAAAGAGGTCCCAATAGAAACATACATAAAAAAACCATTGATAAGAAAGAGATTGTGAAATTAACCCTGAGATTGTACTTTTCCTTTCACTTGGGTTCATTAACATACTTTCTAATATTAAAGTCATTGTTATAAATTATACAAGAACCCTATATATAAATATGATATCATATATGATCTTCTAGTAATGTTTTGTTAATAATATTTTAGTATTATCGTCGTTACAGGTGTAAACTGATTTGGTTTTCGTTATATGATTTGTTAGAAAAGATGTGTTTCTAATAGAGAGGATCTATTTTATTCATATACAAAATTATATTAAGTTATTAGAAATTAATTTAAATGATCAAATGGAAATTATTCTTGAATTTTTACGATGGGGAAATGAATCTCATCGCATTTGTTGAGACGATAATCCATATGTACGCACGAGCGGCAATCTCATTCATATGATATTAAAATCATATGTAAATAAATTTTATATTATATATAAATAATCAATAAAATGTTATATCTATTATTTAAATTATATATATATCATTTTTATACCCATCCAATAAAATAATGCATTGAATAACAACTACACCACGACATGGAGACGGTAAGGCGTACGTACACACGTATGGTGACTTTGTCATTTAAATGATTGATAGAATAATGAATATAGTTTTTCCATTTTTATTAAATCATAAAATTATATAGAAGATACTGGATTTATTATTTTTTAAAATGAAACAAAAAAGAAAGAGGAAGTGGAAATAGAAAAAGAACATGAATGTGGTGATGAAATATTTACCTCCTTTTCAGGTTCTACCTTTTGATTGGATCAAAATCTCTCCTTAGGATAGATTTATGATAAAACAAAGGCCTATAAGTTGAAGTGATGAAAATTGTGAAGATATTTGGGCAGGGTTTGGCTGAGATAAATTGCATTGGAGGTGTGATCTGGAGAGAAGATGATGTTCCCTTTTATAAAAGAGGTGAGGGCACCATAGGAAAGGATTGAAATATTATTTTATAATAAAAAAAATTTCGGTTTATAATGGATAAAAATGATTTATTTTGAGGATAAGGTGGTGATGCATTGAAAAACTTTCATCCAATAGGTTTTACATTGGTTTGGGTCACCATATTAACATTATACTTTAGATTTAACTGTTAGTTAAATAGTTTATCTTCTACCAAGCATTATTGTATTATTATAATAATTGGTTAATAAATATACTATAAAATTATGATAGAACCTAAAGTGGTTCATTAATGATATACCTATCATTATATAAGTTTATTAGAAGAACCAAATATTTTTTTGAAAATTATAAAATTTAATAATAGAATATTTGTTTTAAAAATCATTTTTGTCAATTTTGACAGTATTTATTATTTGATTTCAGTGAAAGTAATAAATACTTTATTAATTAGTAAAAAATACATTTAATCAACCCTACCATGTCATATTCAACTATAAAAGTCTTGGATTTCATAAAAAATTGAAACTATATTTATTTTAATAATTATGGTACTATTTATTTGATTCTGTCTTTAATTAGTTAATTTCTGCATCATCATTGTGTCATAAATACATTTAATTATTTAATGTATATAAATTATAAATAAAATTAAATCATGTAGGAAATAGTTTTATCTTTCTGATTAGTATTTATAGTCGAAAGGATAACTTATATAACCCCATGTAATAATTGGTTTAATAAAAGATATATGTTTATGTCATTTTTGTCTTTACATTAAATTAATTAATTTAATGTGTCATTATCACTCTCACGTGGCACCATGGGCTTCCAAAATCCACCCAATGATTCCCATGGTCAGACCTGTATCAACCAGTATGAATAGTACACATCTTTTGGTAATTTAATATTATTATAATATTATTTTTTTAGACTTGTTAATCAGATTTACCATTTAACCATGTTAAATATAATATTTACCGAAGTAATTATTCATAATTTCTCGAAATAAAAGTTACATATTTACACAATTTGGACCTCCAAATTTAAAATATGGAATCCAATTTTCAAAATTCAAAACACATAAGTGAATGAAATTAATTTGAAATTAATTCTCGTTGTCAAAACACAAATTTGTATTATTTAGAAATATTAACTATCAAAAGATTGACACTTGTTTATGTCCAATTTAAATGTAAAAATACATAAAATGACATAAATTATATTAAATAAAAAAATATAATCCAATGATATTTTAAATCTACTCCAATTTTTAGTTTAACACTATAAAATATTTCTATTAAAAAAGTTGTTTTTATTAAAATTTAGTATTTTTCACTATTTAACAAAAATTGAATGTTTTCTGAAAAGTACCAAAAATTCACCCTAAGTTATTTTTGATATTCAAAATATAAAAATGATTTCAATTTTGAAAAATAAAATATATAATATTATAAAATGTGGCTATTACTATTCATAACGGCAAGTGTGATTGGTCACAGTATATTTGAATCTCGAATTTGTGTATGATGCAAGCTATTGCGTTATTCAAATGGAAACATACCATGGAAGCTTGGTGTGTTTGATTTATCCCTCCTTAATGTAAATCAATTTTCGAAATTAATATTATTTTACTGCACAAAATGATTCAGGTGGTTCTTTATCATAAATTTGTCGTGTTCTCACATTGCCTCTTCCATCTAATGGTTTCTCTATATAAATTTTACTAGACGAGTCGTCTGTTTTCTCAACACATGTTCTCGGGTATCAAGAATCTTGATAGGATATTCCCAATAAAATATATTAGGATCCAATTCATTTTCCTCATAGTTGAGTATATGTGTAGGTTCATGAATGTATTTTCTCAACAGTGATATGTAGAACACATCGTGATCTTTGAGAGACTGGGCGGCACTGCTAAATGGTAAGCTACAACCCCCATTAAATCTAGAATTTCAAAAGCTCTAATGTACCTGGGACATAGTTTAACTTTTTTACCGAATCGTATAACTCACATTCATGAAGATACCATCACGAAAAAATAATCTCCTACCTGAAATTTGAAATCCTTCCTTCAGTTATCGGCATAGGTCTTTTACCTACATTGAGATGCTTTGATGTGGGTTTGGATTACTTTCACCTTTTCCATCATTTCCTCAACAAGTTCTGGGACTATCAGTTTTCTTTCACCAACATCATCCCAACAAGTTGATGTGCGACATCTCTTTCATTATAACACTTCATATGGTTCCATTTGAATAATTGAATGGGAACTATTGTTATAAGAAAATTCTACCAGAGGTAAATAATGATCCCACATATCGTGAAATTCAAGTGATCAAGATCTCAACATTTCTTCTATGGTTTGAATGGTCAGTTCTAATTTTACATATGTCTGAGTGTTCTAGGAAGTGCTCAAATGATGTTCAGTATCCAAGGCTTTCTATCGAACCTTCTTGAATATTGATTTAAAATAGGGATCACGATCATAGACCATCGATAGGGGTAATACTTGATGCCTTAAAACTTCATTAATATATTGTCTTTCTAAATGTTCAAGTGGTAAATCTTCTCTTATAGCAAGAAAATGTGCAGACATGGTAAGACAGTCAACAATTACCCTTATTGCATCATTCCTTTTAAGAGTCCTTGGTAGTCCCATGTCAAATTCCATTGTAATATCATCCCTTTTTCACACAGGTATGGGAAGATGTTGCATGAATCCTCTAGGATTTTTCCTTCTATCTTTCATTTGTTGAAAAATCATACCTCTAGACACATAATTAGCAATCTCCCTCTTCCTGATGTCCCACCAAAAACATTCCTTCAAATCTCTATACATCTTTGTGCTACCAAGGTGTATAGTAAAATTATAGGTATGAGAATCATCTGACAATTCCATTTTTAGACAAGGTATATCAGGAAAACAAAATCTTTTCCCAAAATTCATAATTCCACCTTCATATATGAAGTCAACCAATCCACATCATTAATAGAATTAATTTTTTTTGAAACTCCTAATCATTAGTCATAGATCATTTTATCCTTTCTAGTAATGATGGTTTGGAAACCATTTTAAATAGTAATGATGATTCACCTTTGTTGGTTATTCCCATATCCTTCATTACTAGATCCATGAATATAGGAACCCTTCAATCACTCATCTTGTTCAAAAATCCATGATCCTTTCTAGTAAAATAATCTACCACCATATTACCATTTCATGTGTTGTATTGTATACTTTAGTCATAATCATTGAGTAGTTCAATCCATCAACTTTTCCTCGCTTTGAGTTCTTTTTATATAAAATATACTTCAAACTATTTTGATCGGTATATATCTCACATTTTTTACAATAGTGATAGTGACTCCATATTTTCAATGCAAATATTATAGTTTCAAAGTTAAGATCATGAGAGGGATTTTTTTCTCGTGAATTTTTAGCTCTTGTAATGCATATGGAATAACTCTATCATTCTACATAAGGACATGACCAAGTTCGTTCTTTGAAGTATCACTATAAAAAACAAACCCATCGTTCCCTGATGGTAGAGTCACTATAGAAGAATTATCTAATATTTTCTTTAGTTATTTAAAACATACATCTCACCCTTTTGTCTAAACAAATTTAACCCCTTTATGTGTGGTCTTGGTAAATGGGTTAGCCAATTGGGAAAAAATTGGAATGAAACGTCCATAATAACCTGCTAAACCAATTAAACAGTGTACCTCAGTTATACTTTTCAGTGCAAGCCATTCTTCGATTTCCTTCGTATTTGAATGATGAATATAGATTCTATTTTTAGAGAAAATATATCCATGAAAATAAATCTCTTGAATCCATAATTCACACTTTCTAAACATCAAATATAATTCATTTATTCTAAGGGTTTTCAGAATAGTGCACATACGATTTTCAGGATCTTTTTATCTTTTTTAGTAAACCAATATATCATCAATAAATACCAATACAAAGCCGTCATGATATTTCTTGGAATCAATATTCATTAAATCCATGAATACTGAGGGTGCATTAGTCAATCCAAAAGGAATTACTGCATACTTGTAATTCCCGCACCAGGTTCAAAATAATGTATTCGAAATGTCTTCCTTCTTTCACACAAAATAGATGATATCTATATAGAAGGATAATCTTCGAAAAATATTGAGCTTTGTGAAGTTGGTCGAATAAATCATCAATGCGAGTTAGGGGATACTTTTTCTTTATTGTTATTGGATTAGTCTTTCTCTTATCAATTCACAACCTTATAGATCCATCTTTCATCATTAAAGAAGGATTGGGTCTCCCCATGGAGAAACATTAGGGAGATTAGATCCCTTATTACTAAATTAATATAGTTGTTTCTTTAGTTCCACTAATTCAATAGTGGCCATTCTATATGGAGTATTGAATATGAGCCTTAAACCCGAAATTAAATCAATTGAAAACTCATTTTCTCATTCTAGAGGATGTCCAGGTAAATCCTCTCAAAACACATCAAAATATCCCTGCACAATAATAACATCCTCTATTTGAACATTCCATCACTAACCAACCATTATTTCATTATCTTATTCCCCAAATAATATAATTTAGTAGAGAAAATAGGGGTGGATCTTGATAAGAATCATATGGTGACATTTTTTCTCTAAAGATAATGTACTCTACTCATAATCTTTATCCCGAATTGTAGCCTTCTTCTTATTATAATAAATTTTCACATCATGGTCGAAAGCCAATCCATACAAAGGATTATATCAAATTCAATCATGGGTATGACGATGAGATCAGTAGATAAATATTGTTTATATGTCTTAATGGGGTCCAATTCACAAAAAATTGTTGCAATGATACTTCCCCTAAGAGTGTTTTTACTAACAACTCCATTGTTAAATCAAATTGGATATATATAATTTTATTAGAAAATTATGAAGATATAAAGTAGTGTGATGATATACAATCAAATAATTCATTGGATAAACTAGAGGAAACCATTAAATTACCTTCCACCATATCATTCAGAGATTCAACCGCAATAGTAGTGATCACATAAGCTTGGCCTTCATCCCTTTGGATTTTCTATGGTAAGTTTACCTGATGCTTTGGACATTAATTTGAATAATATTCCATCTCCCTACAATTGTAGAGTTGAACATTGGTAGATTCTTTCTTCCCCTTACAATAACTAGCAATATGGACTTTATGTCCACATTAGTAGCATAGTTATTTTCATTTTAGAAAGGAACATGGGTGCTTCCTTCCATAATTATCACAGGGTGGAAATTAATATCTTCCCTTCTTCCTTGTTTCCTTATTTCCTTTCCTAGAGTGTAAAGTAGATCACTTCTTCTTCTACTATTCATTAATGTCGTAAGATGTAGAGAATTCATTTTCTGTCTTGATAGAGCATGGGACAATATCTTCATATGTTGAGAAGGATTGTGAGACTAATTCTCGATGGAGAAATGGTTTTAACCCATTAAAGAATCGATCAATATTACTCCATGTGTTACATATACAATCTATTTCATGCCTTGCTAACCATGTGAAGTTAACCTCATACTTTTTTATATTCTCATCCTCCTTTTTCCGCAAACTCATAAATTGTCTTTCCATATCCACTCGATGGTCATGAGGAAAGTATTTTTCTATGAAAATATCTTTAAACTCCATCCATTCCATACTTGATACTTCTCCATATTATTTTCTGTATTGAATTAATAACCACCATTGATCTGCATCTCTAATGAGGTGATAAACTGTACTAACAACTTTTTCCCTTTCGCTACTCCCCAAAGCATGAATTGTTTTCTCTCTGGAACATATCTGTTGCTTAGCTACTAATGGATTTATACTCTCATTGAATGTTGGTGGTTGTTTCCTCATAAAGTGTTTTAACATTGATCCTACGCATTGTGGATCCGGGTGCTCCATATGGGTATGTTTTTTAGTCATAACCTGAGTGAGTTGTCCTAGTGTGGTGATGAGATGATCAAAACCAGTTGCATCGCCAGCTCCACTATAATTATATTGAGTAAGAGGGAAATACCAAAAAGGATTACGTGGGTTGAGAAAGGTTCCATTCCTTACACTAGGTTCCATTTATAAACAATGGCATACACAAGATTAGTTTATGAATCACAATACATAATTCAAAACTTGTAAAACACTTAAAATAAATTTAACAGTTTATGGATATAAACCATAATCATACAAATTTTTTCATTTAGAAAGTATATACTCATAAAACCTTAATAACGATTTGTAATGAAAATAAGAATTATCCTATGCATATATCTTGGGAGTGTTGTAACCAAGAGTGCAACAAGGCCTGTTTTCCTGCACCAGTCCCCATTCGAGTCTAGCTCAGAGTGCTGTTTTTGGGTTTTACCCCTAGGTAAATATGTGAGAGTGCAGCCTATACCTGCTCATATCCAAAAAAATATTTATTGTATGGAAAACTCACAAAATCTCTATTGTACCAAAATTATATGATGTTATTCTATACTAGTCCTTAAAATAAATCTTTGGGTAGTGTTCTTTAATCATTGTTTTTATAAATATAGTTTCCAAGGATTATACTAAAATTCCCATGATAAAAAATGTAAATCCCTGACCCCAGTTACCCAGAGTCTATAAATTATTAAATAATATTGGCATGATAGAAGAAATCATGTCCCAATAGACTAATTAGTTTAGAATACTTGGAAACAACATACATATATGAGGTCAACATTACAACTTGAAAAGAAATACAACACTAATTTATTCCATTAGAAACATTAATGCCTCCACGATATGCTTTCAAGGCACTAATAACTAACTTCTACATATCATGGGAAAATGAAAAAAGATAGGGAGAGATCAAATTCCCAGTAAGATTAATAAATAAAATAGAAGATAACATAAAAATTTGGAATTGTGAATAATTGAAAACACGTGCCTTTACAAATAATAAACGTGAATACATTATGGAAAAATATGGGTTGACTAAATAATGAAATAACAAAACATAGTCATGGGTATTATACTAGTTGAATAAACACATGAACCATCAATATTATTTTAATAATTAGGAAATGTATAATGTAATTCATTCAGAATCATTTTTTAAGGCCTTGGCCAAGACACCTACAAATTATTATGTCCTCAGCCAAAATCATATATCAAATTTGGAAAGGCCTTTTACAATTCCACATATAATAGTCTCATGAGACCTACAGATACCTTGAGGAGAAATAGCAGGCTCCAACCATCACATTCAATTTCCAATACATCCCTCATATGAAAAGGTTGAAACATAACATAAACATTCATATTAAAAATAGCATAAAAATACCAATACTTTAACCTTAAACCATTAATGGTATAAAAATAACACATCCATAGTTGAACAAATAAATGAAGCTTAAATACAATAGGGAATATTGGAATTATATTAAATAAACTTCAAAAATGTTTAAATTTTTTCAAAGGGTGTTGACATAAATGAAATCAAATCTTATTTTAGGGAAATATCTCTTTTTATTTTGAAATCATTCAAGAGTTCCAAAATTTTAAAGAAAAAATCTATTTGGAAAATATTAATATAATATTGTAAGGGAACCTTAGATGATGATATAACAATGGTAAATAGCCACACCCACTTTATAAGTTAAAAAAACATTCGAACATTAATTTTATCGAAAAGGCTATAATGTACCTTGTTTGGAAAATGATGGATGTATTTCTTTAAAAAGATAAAAGGTCAAATAAGGGTATGAATGAAATTAAAACATAGTCTAGTAAATAGTATAAATGTTATGAAATAAATTTAATTTACACCACGTATCTGGATGATAAAGAGGTCTCAGTAGATAATTATGTAAAAACAACCTCGGATAATAAAGAGATTGTGAAATTTACCCTTACCTTGCCCTTTTAATTGGTCAAGGGTTCATAAACATTTTATATGATAGATAGATCATTTTTATTAAATTATTCTATAACCATATACCTAAATATGATATCATATAAGATATTCTAATATTATTTTGTTTATAATATTTTAGTATTATTGTCATCCCAGTTGTTAACTGATTCGTTTTCCTTTATATGTCTTGTTACAAAAGCCGATATTATTATGGATAGGATGTATTTGATTAAAATTCAGAATAAAATTATGTTCTTAAAAATTATTTTAAATAATCAAATGAAAATTATTCTTGAATGGTTATGATGAGGAAATGAATCTCATAGCTTTCATGGAGACGGTAATATGTATGTATGCACAAGAAACAAATTAATTTTTTTATATTAAAATCCAATTTAAAGATATGATATATCATATTTATAGATTCATTAAAATGTTATACTTAATATTTACAATAGTACTAAATCATTTTTATACCAATCCAAAAAAAATGTATTGAATAATAACAACACCATGACGTGGAGATAGTAAGATCTACATACGCACGTATGGTGACATTGTCATTCATATGATGGATAGAATAATGAATATGGTTGTATAATATTAATAATAAAATAAAATTATATTATAATATACTAGGTTTATTATTTTATAATGTAATAAAAAAGAATGTTGATGTGGAAGAAGAATAAGTACTAGAAAAAGGTGAGGAAATATTTACCTCTTCTTCAGGTTCATTATTTTTATTTTCTCAAAAGGGGTACATAGGTTAGATTTATGATCAAAATAATGTCTCTAGGTTGAATTGAGGAAAATTGGGAAGATATTTGGGTAGGGTTTGGGCAAGCCAAATGGCTTTGGAGGTTTGATTACGAGAAAAGGGAAAGTGCCCTATTATAAGAGAGGTGAGGGGAACCGTAGGAAAAATTTGAAATATTATTTTATAATAAAAACATTTTTAGTTTCTAGTGGCTCCAAAATGATTTATCTCTAGGATTATGTGGGGAGGGGTCGAATAACTCTCAAACAATTTTTTTAGATAGGTTTGGGACACCATATTAACCTTATCATTTATATTTAACACTTAGTTATATAGTTTATCTTTTACCATGTATTCATGTATTTTTATAATAATTAGTTAATAAACATACAATAAAATATCATGAGAAACTCAAGTTGGTAATTAATGATATAACTATAATTATATATGTTCTTTGGTATATACTTATATTTTTAAGACTATTATATAATTTAATAATATAATATTTGTTTTAAGAACTCATTTATGCCAATTTTGACACTATTTAGTATTTTGTTTTTGTGAATGTCATCACAACCTGATTGCTTCGAACCAAATACATTTAATAAACTCTAAAATGTCATATTAACCAATAAAATTATGGAATTTTATAAAAACATTTAATTTATATTTATTTTAATATTTATAATACCATTTATTTGATTCATTCTTTAATAAGGTAACTACTCAATCATCATTGTGTCATAAATAAATTTAATTATTTATTGTATAAACTTTATAAATAAAACCAAATAATGTAGTAAATCTTATTATAGTTCAAATGAGTATTTATAGTCTAAATGATAACTTATATAACCCCATATAAAAATTGTTTTACAAAAAGATATAGGCTTATGTCATTTTAGTTTTTACTTTAAATTAATTATTATTAATTGTCATTATCACTCTCAGTTGGCACCATGGGGTCCCAAAATCAACTCAAGGATTCCCATGGTCGTACATGTATCAAAAAATTGGAATAGGACACATTTTAGGTTAATTTAATATTATTATTAATTTATTTTGTTTCCATTATTTACCTGATTTATCTTTTAACCATGGTAAATAAAATATTTACCGATTTAATTATAAATAATGTCTAAAAATAAAATTTCACTGTTATCCCAATTTGGACTTCCTGATTCCCAATATTGAATCTATTTTTCCAAATTCCAAACATAGAAGTGGATGAAATTATTTTAAAATTAATTCTCATTGTCAAAACAAATATCATGTTTTAAAAAAATAATAACAATCAAAAGATTGACACTTGTTTATGTCTAGTATAAATGTAAAATTACAAACATTTACCATAATTATATTAAAAGATAAAACTATAATATAATTATACTTTAAACCAACTAATATTTATAATTGAACAATATAAATTATTTCGAATAAGAAAGTATTTTTTTAAAAGTAGTATTTTTCACTATTAATCAAAAATTGTATGTTTTCAAAATAGTGAAAAAAAATTATCCCTAAGATAATTTTGGTATTCTGAATTCTAAAATGAAGTTCATTTTAAAAAATAAATTTTTTAAAATTTCAAAAAGTAGGTATTACTATTTATAACAGCTAGTTTGATTGGTCAAGGTGTGTTAGAATTTTGAAGTTGCATACAATGCAAGCTACTGCATTATTCAAAGGGAAATGTACCATGGAAGAATGGTATGTCACATTAGTAATGTAATTTTTGGTAAAATACTTCAAAATAACATTGAAAAGGCACATTCCATAGGTGTTTGATTCTATAAAAATTCTATTATTTCTGAAAATAATTTTTTTCATCCGTGGTTGAATGATATAATATTTATTATACACCACATTTCAGAGTGTAAAACACTTTTAAGAAAAGAAATTTTCTAATTTCCCTTGATATTGATATCTCAAAATATTATGATACTATTTTATATTAATTATTTTTTATAATTTGTTCAAATTATGATTTGTCTAATAAAATTCATTGTTAATTTTGATATTTTAAAAAGTACATTACTCTATAATCTAGTTGACAGTGAAAAAAATATATTTTAATTAATCAAGAGGTGTTATGAAAGTTTATTTCCTAACTACTCTTATATTTGTTATCATTGGGTATTACCATAGAAAATTCATTTTTAATATTTTGGGGGCTAGTAAAATCACTCCCATCAAAGTTTAATGTTCATTAAATAACCAAACACACATTTACCTACTAATTAAATTCTAATTTTAATCAATCTAATGAAAACACAAATAAATATGTAATGTATAGTTTTCATCACTATTAGGATACCTCATATTAAAAAATAATATAGATCAAAAACATTTTTAATTTTTCATAAGGCTTCTTACCTTTTAGAAGAAACATTATCACCATGTTGGGGGGTGTTAAAAATTGAATTCTACCGATTACATACCTTGGAATTCCTCTATTCACTAGTTGAGTTAAATATAAAAATATTAAGGGTATTTTTATAGGATTTATAAAAGAATACTATACCATTTGTTAAAAAATTTTCTCTCAATCTAGGATAATATTTCTGGATATATATGTTATTTTTTCTTTTAGTTAATTTAATTTAAAATAAAAAATTTGAAAAAGAGATCTTATTAAAATTAAATAAATGTAAATCAAGAACTTAATGTGGAATGGATCAACATTTTATAAAATTATATTGAATCTATAATGGAATAATGTTTTTAAATCCCCTGAACATGGGGTTTGTAATTAAAATCTTGGTGACATTAATGGTTTACTAATTATAAATTATATTATACATTTTCATAAGACAATATTTACATTAATATATTTTATCATATAAAATAATTTCAATATATTTTATAATGGAAACTTGTTTCTCCTTTTCTCATATGTGGGGCCTTCTCTTAGAAATTCTTTTGTAGAATAGTACTGTCAAATAAAAGTTTACCTATTAATGGTTTATAAAGATAATTTCTAGAAAATATTAGGATTATTATATATAAATGTAAATTTTATACCCTCACACCTAAACATAAAAAAAAATTTACTACTAAAATTTAAATGATAGATAACATATATGATTCCACAGTATTGAGATAATATACTATATTCTTGGATAAAATTTTTCTAATGAGCATTTGTGCCGCTACATTTCAGCATTACTGGTATGATAAAATATATTTTAAATTATTCATTTCAATTTTGGATATCTAGAAACTAAAATAAATTATTCAAATAATCAAAAATACATTTATTCAATCATATATAAAAATCATAATTTTAATTTCCTCTACAAAAACTCTCAATTGATTATCTAATAAAAAATGTTTGTATACAAATAATCATGACTTTCACATTATTATTCAAGGATTTTGATAACTATATCCATCTATATATTAACATTATATAGGTAAATGTAGTTTTGGGGTTTATAATAAATTACTTATTATTTATTTTAAATATATAAAATATCTGCAATATTTTATGGATTGCATTCTAACTTTTCAAGAGAGTATAAAATGGACGACCCTTGTTTTAAATGTTATGAAAAACATATTATTTTACATCTCCAATTATTCTAATGGAATTGGATTTATATTCAACATATGATGTTGATGAAAATTTTTGTTTGAATTATTTAAGATATCTAGATGATTTTTAAATGACATAATGTTGATATAAAGAACAACATAAAATATCAAATTATTTAATACAAATTCATAACTATGGGTATCTGAATGTTAAAAATAAAATGATAGTACTATTTTCAATCCCTCCATTTTCATGATTTTTAAATGTTAAATTCTATGATACTACACTTACGAAATGTAGTCTCTTAAGTTATGTATGAATATATCAAACATGAAGAGGTTTCGTCATATTATAATGGTAATAACTTTTTTGTTATTCAATAACACATAAAACAGAGTTATGGGATTATATTTTCTGTATTAAAATGAATGAATGATAGAATATATAGTTCAACATATTTATCGAGATCAAATCTTTATTGGAGGTCAATTTTTTATGTATCGTTATGAAAATGTACTCTAATTTTTCAATAACGATTAGTGGGTATAATTAATTTTTTCTGAAAAATTGATGTGATTGTCTTACACATCAACCATGTTAGAAATATGGTTGAAGATGCTCTCTCAAATTATACAATATTACAAGGTGATTTACCATCATATTGTTTTCTAAGGGTTTATCTAATATAATTATACATCTGATTTTTTTTGTGATATTTATATAATCCTCTTTATAATACTTCTTAATGAGAATTATTTCTTTTTTAATTTAACAAAGATGTGTCATTATGACTCATCACTCAAATAAATTATGTTTTATAATATAAAATAATATCAATAATAATAATAATAATAATATTATTATTATTTATTGGAGATGAGTTTGTACCAAAGGATCCAATCTCTATAAACTCATAGTGATTAAAGATTCAATAACTATTACATTCCCTCTTAAGGGTTTCTTCAATCTGAGGAATTTTTTTTACACATTGCTGTAGGATTTTTTTTGTGGATGCATCAAAAAAGTTATTGTAGATTCATTAGATATTGAAAAGGATAAATTTTACACGAAAAATAATTTTTCATTTCAATCATTATGGTTATTTGGGTAAATATTAGTCTGTCTTTTATAGGAGAGTGAAAATAAAATTCAAATTAATGATTTCAGTAATGGATAAATCTTAACATAAAATATAGTTATAAATAATAGTTATTTATAATACATACTTATGAATCAATGGATTATTGAATAATTTCCTTTTAATTTTAATTGCATTATCATCAACCGTATGATTATTTACTATATAGAAAATTATTGATGGGTTGATGAGATGTGAAATCAACTTCTTTAAATTTTTGGTTTTGATGGATAGAAATCATATAAATTTGTAAGGTATTTGTAAATATTATATTTCTTACCATGGATTTAAAATATCTTTATTGGGGGTTTGTAAATTATTTCAATCATGAATGATAATTTTATGATTTAAGAATTTCATCCACTATTTTACCCTTCCACTATTACAAATTCAAATACTTATATATATATATTATAATTTTTAACCATAATTGGATTTCCTGAAATTCAAAAATTCTTTGTGATGTTTATTTAGTATTATGATTGTTGATAATGTTTTATTAGTATATTTTAACTACATAATTTGGTAATTTAGATATAAATTTTTGTTGGTTTATCTATTATCTACTATCATTCATATTGTGATCGAGGTTTTTATTGATCATATAATTTAGTTAGAAACAAAATTTGATAATAGAGATACTTTCTATTAATAATTTAATAACATTTTGATTCATATTTATGTAATTTATAATCATTTATTTTTTATAACTATTCTAATTTGGTATCATAATTTAGAGTAATTATTATCAAATCCATATTTTTGATTATATTTGTCAATTATATGATACTACATTTACAAATGGTCATGTTAATAAAAATATAGTGGTTTAAAATAACATTTCTCATTACGGTGATTTATGATAGTAGGTTAGTTCCCCAAAATGTCATCATATTTTTTTGTTAACACTATTTAATTTTCTATAATTATTTCATGTGATCCTATAATAGCTAGTAAACATGTTGGGAATTATTAATTATTTATATTAACAGTAAGAAGGTGGATCATTTTTATCATAGTAATCAATGACCAATATAATTTGATATCATGCCTTGTAATATTTTTGATTTGGATATGATTGATATGGATTCACAAACGAGTGAAAAATGGTGGATATACAAGATCTATATTATGGATAATTTACTCATTTTTGGGATGGAAAATAATAAAAATATTCCTATAAATGTAAATTATTTCGTCTAAACACATTAAAATGTTAATAATGACTTTTATCAAAAGGATACTTCTAAACATACTCCCTCCTTGGTAGATGTTGAAGATAAGTATTAAAATCCTTTATTTAACACTCCTTACATAGTATCGAGAAATACAAAGACATAAAAATCACATGAAACTGCTTCTTGTACAAAGGTGATCATCAATACAGTTGAATATGCATCGACCACTATAGTTCTACACAATAATGATATAATAAATTACAATTATAATTATAATATCATGTAAAATATTGATAAATAATATTATTCTTTACATTATGAATGAACTATGTTGGCTATGAAATCATTATTTAGGATCTCCATTAATACTAGTAAAAAGGAAACTGTAAATGAACATATAATAGAGCAATCTCAATATTATACAGAATAAGAAATTATGTTCAAAAGGTCAACTTCAATTTTTTCCTCTATACATCAATGCATGGTTTTCTTTGAACATCATGAGATATATTTCATGGAGGAATAAATTGACTGTGATAAGATAGAACCCAACATCATATTGTCTAACATAAGCCCCCCTTTAGTAGTCGAGACAAAGAATATTGAAGATGTTACTCTCAAGTAGATTCATCGGGATTCTAGAACATAATATATGAATATTATTAAAAATTATATTGATAAGGACGTATGGAATAAGTGTAATCCATTGAAAAAAAATTAATACTTAAATGATATATATACATCTATAACGACAATGTGCAACAAAAAACATGGGTACTTTGTATCATAAATGAAGGTTCATTTTTTTAGGACTCCAGTTATTTCCATTCTTGTCATTTATGGTTGAGGTGTTATGGAACTATATTTATTACATTAGAGTGTTTAATATAATATATACCTATATAAGACATGGTTATGGAAAACATGGGATACTTTTTATTTCTTTTTTCGAGTCTTATTGATGTCATATATTTGTAGTACTGAGCTTGTAACTACCGTTGATTTATAGTTGGTTAATTAATTTTTTTAAAAGGTTATGATCATGGTTATCCATCTTCCATGGTTTATATTTAAATTTTATTTATATTATTATTATATCTATTATTAATGGGTTTATAGTTGAATATTTAGGGATATCCTAATGGAATACTCCTGAGTAGCGTTCATACGTCAATTATTTTACTATTTACTCCTATTAAATTTGGTGTATTGGTGGGTGGTTAACATGTGTATTTTATGCATGGGTTGTGGTAAATAGTGTATTTCCCACAAAAATCTGATATTCATGATTGGTAGGGCATTTTCTATGTGTTGATGGTAGAGGTAATTTTTCCTTGGTGGCATTGTAGTGTTTTAAAAACCAAGTGTGGTTGTAGGATAAAGCATAGGTAGGACACATAGTGGTGGGGTACATAATATACCCAATTCTACTAACAGAATATTATTTGATGTATGTGGGATTATGGTCCATAAAAACATATAACATTCACTGTCCATAATTTTCTTCCTTTTATCCATCATCAACATGGTCCATTGGGTCAACTAATATCTATAATATGGTCACAGTGGGTTATTTCTGATCTTAATAGTAATTGGTGAGGCTTGAACTGCCAATGTACATTGTTTTTTTTATGTTTTAGATGATAATAACTTTATTAATAGTTTATAATTTTCATTATTTGTATAGAATAAATGATTATAGTGACCCACAATTTTCATACATAAAAGATACATCTTATTAGATGAATATTAAAACTACATTGTAATTATTTTAGGTATAGTGTTTTTGAAATCATGGATTCATAAAAAATGGTACATAAAATATTCTACATCATATCCCACAAATTTCATCAAAATAAGAAACCATTATAGAAATACCATACTTAAAACCATTCATTGTACCTTTTTTAAAATGAAATATATGAAATGGTGAGATTAGATACTCAGAATGGTAAAAAATGTAGTTATCAATAAATTAAAATATTTAATCATATAATAATAATAATTCTATGAGAACATTGGATTAAAAATTTAAATTTCTACACAACAATTAATATAATAATAATTCATGATATAAATATTGGCAGTTTATATGTCATCGATTAGAATGAAATCCAAAAACATAGTCTTCGAGGGAACAATTTTTTCTTAATATAATTTATTAAATTATTAGAATATAGTGTCTAATTAAAATAATATTATATGTTTTATGCCAAGTATAACCACAAAGTAATTAATATCATCTTAGGATTGGTCTAGACACACATGTACCGAATTTGGGCTTTGTATAACATCTCATTAACCATTTTTTCGGTTTACCTTTCATATAATATCTATTAGTCTTGGGATAAACTATCAAGTACACTATTATCTTATAGAAAATTAATCATTATGAAATTAAATGTGGGTATATAATGGACCCACACATTTCATTAACAAAATAAACTCGAATGTATTTTATATGATCATGAAATATTTTATCATTCCATCATAGCATAACCCATATAAATATAAATGAGTTTTCCAATATTCCATCATAATAAACATTAAACATCCAAAAAATGAATTATTATTATAAAATCGTATAATTTACAAAAAATAATAATAAACCACATTGTATGATGTTGCAGATATAAATTACATTAAAATCGCATTAGAATATCTCATGAGAAAATTTTTGTTTTATGTTTGAAATCACTTATTGAGAATGTAATAATTTAAAAATTATTAAGGAAATAATTTTTTAATAACAATTATATATTTTTATTTAATCTTAAATGAAAATACAACACATGATAATAGTAAAATTCATTCATTTGGTATATTAAATCATAGATTATATTGACCTTTTTTTGGATAAAAGTAAAAATATGACATTTGGAAAATGAAAAGACTTTTCCGTTTACAAATTTCATAAATCTTTATGACATGATTAATGATTAATGTAATAAATAATTAGTAAATAGTATAATTTTTTTTTAATTTTTTTAAATAAATTATTAAAATTGAACATATGATTCCCGATTTAAGGGATAAATATTTATAGTTTTTCATATAAATTACTTTTAGCCTATTGTTTAATAAATTATAAGAAAATGAGACGTAGACATATAATATCATTAAATAGTTAGTATAGAATAAAATATATATTATTATTGGTGTGAGTAAATATATAATTTCATCAACTGGAGGTTTAAGTATAAACAATGCTATTATAATCGAGATTGTCACATAAAACCTATACCTAATTTCCTCCTTTCTTCATTAGTAACCTATCATTTCTAATAATAAATTTAATTTGTTTTAACTTTCAAAATATAAATGGTCATACCTACACTATAATAAAAGGGTTATTTAATAAATATTATCGCATATTCATTAATAATATTCTGTTTTTATCATGATATCTAGTTATAACTTTGAGGGTTTTCATGTATATTTTGTTTTATAAGTAATTATAAATGAACAGTGAGCACGGTTCCATAATCTATAGAAAGTTAATAAAGATAAAAAATTCTTTTTATTTAATATATAAGGATTTATAAAATTCATATAAAGTAGAGATGAATAAATAATTACACCACCTTGTTCGTTCGGTAGTTCATCCACACAAGGGAAGTATGATTCAATTTTCTGATGGATGTCATGAAATGAAGGTAAATAATAATTCGGATTTAAGAAAATTAATGTATCATATATATATATATAAGTATTTATTAAATCTTTCATAATAACAAAACATTAAATATGTACAGGTAAAATGAAACATATCTCTTCATAGAAGCTGTAATTCATAGGTACACATGAGTGATAATTTAATTTTCCATTGGATGGAGAATAAAAAGTAAATGTCTGTTAAATAATTATAATAAAATATTGATATAATTAAGATATTATATTAATATGATTTTATTGATAAAATAGGATTACATAATGTTTAAGAAGAAACAAAATTGAATGTTCTTAGTTCACATTTATACCTATCTTTTGAGAGACCTCCTTTGTCTTGCACATTATCCTTGAAATATCAGTCCTTGGGGAAGAATATAAGAGCTAGGAAAAAGGTAATGTATATATTATGGTTTTATATAATTGTATTATAGAGATATAAAAATTAAATTATTTAAATAATGGAGGAGAAAAATTAGCATTCTTATATGTGAGGTGAGGGACACAAAAAGAATTTCTTAAAAGATGTTAACCAATTAAGGACATGTTCTTGTAAATGTTGCACAAAATTTCCAATAATTATAATGTACTATAATATAATATTGAAATATCTTATTCCAATATTAATTATTAATGCGTTTCTATAATTACTACACTTATATATTAGTTTAGCACCCATGGTAATCTGGTCTTAAACATGATAGTGGTAAAAAAATATTAAAGGTTTTACTATTAATTGTTAAGAAACATTTTATGACCATATTAAATTTTATTAAATATTATTATTCAATATAGTTAATACATTTTACCATAATAATGTTTCATATTTGGTACCATTTATTTTTAAGTAATAATGGAATCTTTAATGGAACTAATATTTGAACAAATACTTTTTAAGGAAAATATAAATTTACATTCATTCAAGGGCTCTTAAAAACCATTAATTAAATTCATTCAATCAAGTAATATCATGAATATTTTATTAATTATTTATAATTACCCTGAATGAATTTTATTAAAAATCATTTTTGATAAAATTATATTTTTTAATCAAAATATTACAATACATTAATTGAGTACTCATTTAGTATACATTAATAAAAAAATTGTTATTATTTAAAACAATTATAATTTTATACATAATGTGGTTTTTAATATTTATAAATTTGAAATCAATTTATAGGATAAAAATTATTATTATATCAATATTTATTTAGACTTTGTGATTCATGTAAATAATACTAATGAATTCCTAATGATTTTTTAAAAAAAAATTAGGCATGAAATATTGGGGTCATTATTTTCTATTTCATAAAAATTCCTTTTTTCCTCAGAAATCATTGACTATTATTTACATAAATGAGCATATATCTTCTTAAAAACATCATTATGTTACTGTGTGGTGTCCTCATGTTTTTCATTCCTCCACATAACGTTATATAGGTGACTAGTATAGTTTACTATAACATTATATCTATGATCCAACATTTCTAATAGTACTTTTACATAGGAAATATAATTCAGTAGTGGTGTAACCATATTTTGGGCACATGCGAAAGAAAAAAAATTTCTACTTCCTCGAGAGTGATAATTAGATCACATCTTGTTGTTCTGGGAGGTTTGGTGGGGGTTCCAAATAATATTAAACCATTACAACAATACTATTAATTTAAAATGGACCAATATAAATATTAATCAAACTGCACATTTCTCAATATCATATAACATTCTTCACTGGGGAAATTTTTTGGAATACATTCTCATGAACATCAAATTCATCATCTCACTGACTATTGCCAACGTCATTCATTTATTGAATGTAATCATATTTATTGTGATATTAAAAGGATATACACTTTTAATTTATTTCCCAAGCTTTCACATGTCCCGCTATCATTCATCTCCATCTTCGTCACCATGTATCTGAGTTCTACACCACTTTCCATAGACGGATTGATTAAAAACCATATAAAAACTTGAGAAAAATATATTTTTATAATATAAATCAATTAGAACAAGATGTTGTCCCAAAAAACATTAAAATTATATAGAATATTATATCAATATATCCTATATGATTTGAACGACATTGTTGGATTGGCCATGGGTCTGAGGCTGACATGATGTATAAAAAGAAAACTTTGAATCAATAAAATAATAATGAGTTCTCAAAATATTTGATTGAAACCTCTGATATTAATGTAATATAATAAAATATGGTACTCCACGAAGCATTTACACAACCTTAATGTAAATCTTAGATAGATTATCAAGTGTGTAATATTCTTTGATATTAATGAAGTATGTTACGTTTGTAATTTTATCAACTAAAACCCAAATAACATCATGGAAAATTGGGGTTTTGGGGAGATTTATGTTAAAATACATGGTCATGTTTTAGTAGTTATACTATAGAATATTTAATGGTTGTAACATCCCCATAAAATTATGTATCTGAACATTAACTTTTTGACAATCTAATCACGGAGTCACATATTCTACAATGTCTCCCTTTATGTTGGACTAATAAAAATTATAAATCAAAACATTTTATATATTTTTAAATGTAGGACTAATTGATAATGTTTAGTAATGGTATTCTTCAAATAGCAATTTATTCTATTCTATTGTTAAAAGGAAACACATTTCATTCGTGAAACATATCATTCCATAAATATCATGGTTTATCTATGAAAAATTTATCACATTCTTGGTGGTTATGCATCCTCTTCCTATGTGTATTCAATAAAAAAATGGATATATTTTTATCATTAATTTGATTAGATTAATATTTCTCTCTTTCCTTCAAGATTTCGAGGTCTATCATTAAAAAATAATTAAATGTTTTGGATTTTTTATCCCCATCATTGATATTCTATCATGGTCCTTTCAAGTCATATAATCATAAACCATTACTATACTCATAGGGTTGGTATTGTATTGGGTAATCCAAATCATTAATCAAGTCTAACCATATTCTCAATGGAATATTTAATAATTCTCATAGAATATGCACTTTATAATTTTATAATTTGTATATATGTAACATCATTATATATAATGATAACACCCCATATCAGTAATTCAATTCCTTCTATTGCTAAATCATATTCAAGAGTGAAATAATTTTCCTCTAAAACAATCAATTTTCCTGAGAAACAAGATATCACTATATAATTCTACATAATAACACATATTATCAATTTATACAATGCATCACTATAAATAAAAAACTATTATCCACTATAGGGTATCATGATAAAATAATCAATGAACGAAATTCACATTATTTCCATTAATTATTCTACACATTCATTAGAATAAAAGAACATGACTCTTATATGAGTTTATTTGGTAATTAGATTAGATTTCCAAGACAAATACATAAAAATGTGTTGATAATATCCATCCAGTCCCTGAAAATTGAAAATAATAGTCACAATGGCTATTAAAATCCAATGTTCAATAAATTCCATCATGTATGTATCCACTAATATAAACACACATAAGATTACATGGACTAAAAATGACACTTTATGTATCCAAAATTGAGACATGGTAAATTTTTTATATTGCTTTCCTTTTATAAAAG
This sequence comes from Viscum album, assembly GCA_963277665.1. Taxonomy (NCBI): domain Eukaryota; kingdom Viridiplantae; phylum Streptophyta; class Magnoliopsida; order Santalales; family Viscaceae; genus Viscum; species Viscum album. Next base: position 539,635,249 of record OY728157.1, read on the forward strand.
TTTTAGTAAATTCCTAATGTGATCTTAATTATCTTCATTTCTCATGGAATATATAAGAAGATCATTTATAATTAGTACTATAAAATCATCAAGGTAATATCACAAATACACTATTCATTATGTCTATGAAGGTAGAATTAGTATTAGTAAGACAAAATGGAATCCCTCTAAAGTCATATTCTTTATAACACAAATGAAAAGTCTTCATAGGTTTGGATTTACATTTGACACTCAAATGATAGTATCGAGGTAGAATAATAATAATGGAATAATATATAACTCAATTTAATTGATTAGTAATCATTAATAAGGTAAATATTATAATTATTCTTCTCCCTGATATTGTTAATCATTTCGAAATTAATATAGAGTCACATTTGTAACTATTTATTCATAATATAAGGAATAAGGGAACACCATGATGACACATAATGATAAATGAATCCCTTATTAGGATTTTCTTATAGATTAATCATTAATTAATGAATATAAAATATATAAATTATATATAGAGTCTTGGAAATTGAGTAGGAATAGGTATATTCTATATTAAAAAAATTTAACTTCAAGATATAGAGGAAGACTATGATTTCACTATATACAACTTCATAAACTCTAATAAAAAAATTATTTATTCGATTATGAGTTTATAACCTTCTATATGAGATAAATAGAAATTTTAAAGATGAATCAAAACCCATTAAACGGATTCAATTTCGATTATATGTACATATCATTCCTTAATTTATCAAACAGTTATTTATTTCTTCAAAATTTAAAATGCGACTTTACATCCTCAATAATCGTTATGGTATTTATATTAATAAATCTTATTCCTATCTAAAAACACAGTCATGACTTGTCCCCCGGGGCCCATGTCGTGACTTCCCAAAGCACGCCTTCCATTGTCTAGTGGTTGGAGACTAGCATTGGAAAGACATATCCATGAATGTGGGAAAGTATTGTCTTTAAACCTGAAAACACCCCAACCAAGTACACAGAAAGATGCAAACCACGTAGTAAATATTTAGTACTAATGTGTGTACTGAATGTAAAGGGGCCGAAATACAAGCCCATCATGAATGATAAAACAACAACAGAAAATATATAGTGAGATCATCCACCAAGGATACTGCTTGAATGGTAGGTACAACTCATATCTATATTTCTCCACGTCAACAAAACACATCCATTTACCAAATGTTCCCGGCTCCCTAAAGACTCAACCATGCTTCTCATCATCTGTACAAGACACAACAGGGTTCGGGTGAATCTCGTGTGTCTGTGAGTATCACAATACTCAATAGTGACCTTGAGAACCATGAATTACTCCCTAAATTTAACAATGGAAAACCACACAGATTTATATCAATCACCAAGCACAATGAAAAATTCTTAGATCAAACCAAGAAATCAACACAAAGATCAGGAATATAGATGATTATTCTTAAGCTACATCATATTATTCCATTAAGAAGTTTCCACAACTGAACCATGAATAATTTATTCGATTCTCGATCCATATAGGGTCATATGTCGCAAATCCTCAATGGTCTACTCTATGGGAGGTCCTCCTTGTGTCGTGCACGACTAAAGTACACAACGTCGCTAGAATACTGATCTACACATGGTCAATAGGATGTTGATCCACACATGGTCTCTATGATTCTGGTCTACATAGGGTCACTATGATGCTGATCAATACAGGGTTGCAATGATGATGATCTACAAAAGGTGTCTATGAAGATGATCGAGATAGGATCGCTATGACGTTGATCCAAAAATGGTCTCTAGAATGTTGATCCACATAGGGACTCTATGATTATTATCCACACAAGGTCTCAAGAATGTATATCCACATAGGTTCTCTATAATTATGCTCCACACAAGGTCGATATGATGATGATCCATAGAGGGTCACTCTTCAATTGAGAGACATCCATAGGATTGTCTACACTCGGTGTGCTTGAGTTCTGTAGTATCTTATCTAAAATATATCGTTCATGCCTCAATAGATATGACATTCCAAAAAAGATTAACCCAATTTACCTTCATGTCATATGGGTTCTAAAGGGATATATGGAACGTCCACTAGAAGCATGATCTGTCAGTTATAGGATTTTTAGTGATGAGGGCCCTGTTGGATTCAGGTTCGATCTAACCCAGCCATTCTCCAACATTCTCCAAGAACTCATCTATATTATATGAAAAGGGTTGTCTCGATCCAAGGATCCCAGCACCAAAGACAGTTCGTCAAACAGATGTTTGATTTGTGAGATACAACCTTTTTAAGCGTATATGGGCCAAAAGGTGTCTGTGTCCTGTCCTACCCAGTCGGACAAACCCGATCCGAACTTGCTGGGTTGGCTCAGGTGGGCGGTGTCATGGGCTCGGACCTGCCTGCCTCGGCTAGGTGCGGCTGGTTGGGTGACCTAGCCCGGGTGGCAGGTGCAGTCCACCTTCTTGAACGACTTTGTCATTCGTGTTCATCAATAAGTGTTGCCATGTGGTGCCACCCTCTTTTTAGTGAGACTTGTGGGGTGTGGTTCCCCTTCACTATGGATCTTATTCATGCAATGAAATGGTGTGCCGACATTCTCAAACATGCCCAGCCATGGGTCGGTCACCATGTTGATCATCACTGCTTGATTTCGCGGTCTCCCGCCGTGGAGCGTCGCCTGCTTCCATCCCAGCCGGCTGATGTTTTCCCCCTGAAGATTATATGTGGGCCACTATGTGAGCTCCGATGATCTATTTCCCATCCGAGCATTCATACGAGCCTCTCTAGTTTCTGTCCTCCCTGTGTGCCTCCCGAATTCATGTTGTCATCGAGTTAAAACTATTCACATGAAGAACAAATCAAAAACTAAAGCAGTGGATAGTCTGATCCTTGTTCATTCAGCATGGGTCCTCTACATTAGCATCATATTAAGCGATTAGTTATTATGTCATCAAAGATATACTATAACTCCTTAAACACATCTTCAATTCGTGATGCTTTTCATGAAATCGGTAAACAAATATTTATCTTGAATTTAAACAAAAAAAACCCCCCGACCTAAGAATTAGAGGAGACATCACATTTTTGGAAGAAGAATCCATGCTTGAAGAATCCGTCAGCGTCTTTCAATCCTAGATTGATTCTTCAAACATTGCCATCCAAGCATCCATTCTACATTGGTGGAATTAGTTTTGTATCTTCGTTAGAGGTTCCTCTGTTTCATGTTAAAAACCCAAACCAGCGACTTATTTAAATAGGGAGGAAGGATGATTAATAAAATTAAAGATTAAAGATGTTCATTAATGAGTGAAACTATTATCATTACATAGTGTGGTCACCAAACAGAAGAGTCTCACCATTAAATGGCTTGAAAACTCAGTGGTGCCACCACCACCGCTCAACAGTTGATAGAAAAAGGTTATCAATTTTATGTTATTTTATTATTCCATTAAAAATCAGTAAAACATTATTTTTTACCCAACCTACTATGGTCGAAGTAAAGCCTCTCTTAATCGAATCACAATTCTTTTGATTCAAAGGATCCCTCAAATTTTTAATTTGAGAACTGGTTCAAAATATTGAAATCTCTTCCCACACTTTTATTGAAGGTACCTTAAAAAAGTTCAAAATTTCGTTTGTGGAACATCTGGTCTTGGAATCAAGTGTTGTAAATTTTCGCAAAGTCATAATAATCCCCAATAATTTAAACCAATTATCTGTAATTTATAGTCTTTACATTCTTCCCAGCATTGGACTTCTCTTCCCCAAAAGATACAACAAAATGTGGGAAACAAATGGGTTATACAGAGCATGTAATCGATCCTCCCACTCCCATGTTCTCTATTTTAGATTCTCGTGCTTCCAACGAACTCACAATAGAGGAATCGAACACCCACGAAGGTCCCACTCCAATTGATCATTTATCACTATTGGCAAATCTGAAAGTATGGACCTATAGTCAATTTACTTATCTCTATAGTCGATAAACTGTGATGGTTCATGCATGTCCATACTCACCTATGACACATAGAAAACATTATTCACCCAGTGCATCTGTGCGGGGAGATCAAGATGGTACACTACCTCAATTATTTTGATGAGGATCTGGAATGGTCTGATGAACCTCAGAGATAGCATGTCGCCCTGGCCAAACCTCTATAATCCATATCGAGGTGAGACTCGTAGGAAGATGTGGTATCCCTCCTCAAACTCTAATGTTATATATTTCTTATCGGCATATGACTTCTGCTGTCTTTGTGTAGTCTTCATCCTATCCTGGATGATATGCACCTTCCTCGTGGTAGATTATACCAACTCTGGACACATAAGTGCAGACACCCCTAGGTCTGTCCAACATAGTGGTGACCTACATGTTCTCCCATATAAGACCTCAAACGGAGCCAATCCAATGGTGGGGTGATAACTGTGGTGGTATGTGAACGCCCCTAGTGGCAGGTGGTCCTCCCAACTTTGGCCATAATCAAGCACATAAGCATGATGCATTTCCTCAAGTGTTTGTATGGCCTGCTATGTCTGACCATCGGTCTGAGGATGGAAGGCGGTGCTTAAATGTATTAGAGTCCTGAACACCTCATTTAATCCCTACCATAAAAATAATTTAAAACAAGCGTTGTGATATGAGGTGATCGTCTATGTCACCCTGTGAGGCCGTAAAATCACCTGAAAGTAGAGGCATCCAAAGTTCTCTATAGATCCCTACTCTCGGATGGTTTGTATGTGGTCCGACATGGTGATTTAGTAAATGATCACCCTGATGAAATTGTGGCCCTTGGACATTCATGGTACCCCTATCACGAATTCCATGGATATATCATCCCACATCCACTCTAGTAGCTCAAGTGGTTAAGCTACGCCTGTAAACACCTGATTCTCATCCTTCATATACTGATAAGTGAGGCATCATGAAATAAACTCTACTACCACATTCTTCATCACTAGCCACCATAATTGATGCATGTGGTCTGGGTAAAACTTCACCACACTAGTATATATCAGCAAATGGGATGTATTGAACTCCCTCAACAACTCCCCCCGTAGCATCACTGGTACCATAGAGCATTCTCTGAAGATAATTTCGTGCTCCCCACCATCAAGAAAATCCATTTCGAGCCTATCCTGAGGATATCAAGGCTCATAGGGCCTCACAGTCTATGTCCATAAGAATTGCCTCCCTAAATCGATGATGGTGTGGGTGAGTAAATATCATAGACTGGAGGTATGTTTATCTATAACTGTCCATGAAGGATAACTGCAACGTGGCTAGCAGGTCTGTCGCCTCACTCAGCAATTGTAGACCAGACCTCTTGCTGAGTGTGTCTGCTATTACATTCCACTCTCTATAAGTGGAGACTAAGTCATTTTCATAGTACTGGAGGAACTCTATCCATCATCATTGACTTAGGTTCAGGTCCTTCTGTGAGAATATTTACATGAGACTCTTGTGATCAGTGTATAATGTAAACCGTTCACCCATCAAGTAGTTCTGCCACATCATAAGAACAAATACCATTACTGTTAACTCAAGGTCATGGGTATTTAAGTTCTTCTCATTTTGTCTCAACTAACTTCAGTCATAGGCGACCATAGCTTGGTCCTGCATCTAGACACAATCTAGTCTAGTCACATATGTGTCGCTGTAAAATACATACCCAGTTCCCTCTATTGTTAGCCTCAAGATGGGAGAACTCGTCAATCCTTACCAAAGCTGCTAAAATATCAGATAGCATCTCTACGTCCACATGAAGGATTGTAACTTCTTTGTCAATGTAAACAAGGGTGTCGCAACTCTTGAAAATTCAGGTATGAATCTTCTATTGTACTGAACCAATCCTCGGAATAACTAAACCTATGTCACACTCCTGGGTGGATCCCAAGAAAGCACCAAGATAATGTATGCTAGGAAGTGGAAATATAATATCTAGAACTAGAACTTCATGATCATTGCATAAATATGGTGCTCTTAGAGTGTATCTAAAACTATATGTAGGTGTGTGGCATCCTCCTCCTCTAAAGCCGAGTATATCATGATGTTGTCAATGAATACCACCACAAAGCGATCGAGGTAAGACTAGAAGATCCTGTTAATGAGACCCTTGAACACTTCTAGAGAGTTTTTCATGTTAAGGTATTTACCTTGAACTCATAATGTCCATACCAACACCAGATATGTGTCTTTGGTACATCCTCATCTCGTAATCTGAGCTGATGGTATCCTAGTCTAAGATCTATCTTCAACAACATCGAGCTCCCTTGAGCTGGTTGAATAGATCATCAATCCTCAGGAGTGGATACTTGTTCTTCACATTCACTTAGTTCATGTGTCGATCTTCCAAAGAAAGCCTCATACTCCCACTTTCCTTCTGGGAGATCAAAATTGGGTATTCCCATTGTGAAACACTAGGCTTTATGAAACCCTTCCTCTATAATTCCTCCAAATGTACCCGCAACACACGAAGCTCTACAGGGGCCATCTGATATGCTAGTGTAGATATTTTTTTGTCTCTAGGTACATATTGATGTATATCTATACCTTTTTTGAGGAGGTAGTCTCATAACATCATCAGGAAAGACATCATCATACTTGTCTACCACTACAAGATAACTCGGATTCCTAACGTCAACTACCCTCTGGGTAAGGCTAGCCAACTGATGAGTGATCAGCTGTACCCTACTCCAAGAAAATCCATGATGAGATGCAAAGGTTCCTTTCTCACAAGTGATAGAAAACCTAGTTATATCATCGTGAACACACAACACTTTGTGCCTAAGATAGTCAATGTGACCATGGACCAGGGATACCCAGTCCATACCAATGATGACATCGTACAACCTCGACGCTACTACTAAGAGATTCCCATCAAATCTCTCGTCTCCTAATGTAAGATAACACTACAAGAACATATTTTTAATCATTAAATCATCTACCGTAGGAGTCTCTAACTGTAATGATTGAGACAATGGCTCTACCGGAATCACAGAGCTCCGAAAAAGTGTCATGGAAAGGAAAGAGTGACAGACAGTTATGTGTATAAGTACTGCCTCTATGGTGGAGTAGACATAGATTGTAACTAGAATCACCTATGGAGGACCATGTGTTAGGCGGAGAAAAAGGGAGTGATGGCAAGAGGGGGGGGGGGTGAATTGCCTTTTAAAAAAAAGATTAACAAATTAAAAATCAAAGTGAATGTGCAGCGGAAATAAAGAGGCAAGACACAAGAATTGATAACGGAGTTCGACCTAAAACCCGGCCTACGTCTCCGCTCCCAACTCAACCGTTGAGAGATTCTACCGCTTGCTTTTCAATGGTTTTAGCAAGAAACCCACTAGCCTTTTTACAGGTGAACGCTAGCTCACCTATTACAGTTTGCTTTTTAATGGTTTGAGCAAGAAACCCACTAGCCTTTTTACGGGTGAAGGCTAGCTCACCTTTGTCTCAAGCCTTTTACAAGGTAAGGCTTGACCAACCTCTTCACACCTTAAAGGTGGTGTGAAAACCCAAAAGAAAGGGAGATGAGAAAGGGATGGGGTTTGTAGGTACAAACCCAATTTGATGCTAAAAAATGATAAACAAGAAAAACCGTAATTGGAGAGAAGCCTTGGGCACCAATGGTTGATTGGAGTTGAAGACATGAACTCCCAAGCTTCTTTGGTGATGCTCCTTGGAAGTGTAATTGAGTTGGAGTGATTGGGGTTCCTTGGAGGAAGTCCGCCGGAGGTTCGCCAAATGATGAGAAATATGTCCGTTGGCTTCACAATTGTTCCGACTTTGTTCCTTAGGCTTCCAGGGGTTCCTAGTCCTTTATTTATAGAGGGGGAACCCTCATATGGCCTTTGGACGTCTTCAGAGTCGTTGGAAAGGGCTTCGGAGCCGTTGGAGGCCAAGTGGACAGGCTGGTCAAAAGCCCAACGGCTAGTTTGACTGCCTCCACCGGCTGACCGGTACAGGGCCACCGGTTGGCCGGTGCTTGCAAAATGGAAGAGGGCTCGGGATCAGGCTCCACCGGCTGGCCGGTGCTGAGGCCACCGGTTGGCCGGTGCTGAGGCAGTAGAAAAAACTATTCAGGCTTGGTGCCACCGGCTGGCCGGTGCTGAAGCCACCGGTTGGCCGGTGCTGAGGCAGTGGCTCAGCCTTCTGTCTGGGTGCCACCGGTTGGCCACTGGTGTGACACCGGTTGGCCGGTGGTCTGGAAAGAAGGATTCCTTCTGTCCAGGCCTCCATCGGCTGGCCGGTGCTGATCCACCAGTTGGCCGGTGCACATGAAAACAGTGCACTTTGCTCCTTTCTTGGCTTCAGCTTGCTTGGCCCAATTCCTTGGCCACCTGAATTTATGCCTATCATCCAAAAACACTTAAAACAATATTTAGAAAAACAAGAGGGTGATTGTGATCATGAAAATCAAACCACGAGGGGTACGAGAGGTACAACAATATCCCCCTATTTTGATGATCACAATCACCAAAACAATCAATGTAAAAATGAAATGAAAGGCATGCTTTAAAAGATTTCTCCCCCAATCAATCAAGAATTTCTCTCCCTTTGTGATTATCAAAATAGCACGGGGCATAAGACTTGATTGATGGATAGGTTTGAAAAACAAGAAAGAGATTTTAAACCAATTGAAATTTGAAATTTGAATTGAAAGTTTTGAATCATGAATTTTGAAATGAAAATTTGAATTGAAAGTTTGAATAATAGTTTGAATTGAAAGTTTTGAGAAGAAAATTGAATTGAAAATTTTAAATGAAAATTTGATACCAAGTGTTGAAATTGAAAGCTTGAATCGAAAATTTTGAATAAAACAAAAATGCTTAAACAAACCTAACTCCCCCTAAATAAAACAACAAATCACCGGGGAGTGATTTTCGAAACCGAGACAAATTTTGGTCCGGTGAGACTCGCTAGAAGGTATTTTTCAATCCATACTTGTCTTGTGGCGGGTATTCTACTATAAAATTCATCGTTAAAGATAAAAGTTTTGGGCCTACCATACCGGGCATTTTTACAATTGCACTCATAAATTAAGTGCCCGGGTTTTTTACAATAATTGCAAAATTTAAATTGGGAGCTCCCCCTTACAAAAATTGTTGGGGCATGGGAGGAGGAATCTTGCTTGGAATAGCCAAGTCCTTCGGTGGTTCTAGATATACGTTGGGAACCTAGTAGTTTGTTAAGATTTTGTTCCCCTTGGGTGAACTTGGCTAGAGTCTCCCTTAGATATTTGATTGTTGATTCCATGGAATCAACATCGGGAAGATTTTGGATTTTGAGGGACATCTCTTCCTTCTCTTTGAGAAGTTGTTCTTTTTCGGAAGAGAGTTTTTTGAAATTCTTTTTTAATGCAACAAATTTGGAAGAAAGTTCGTGAAAACCTTCCTCCAATCGATCTCTTGCATGTTGGAGATCCTCATAAGACATGTGATTGAAAGAATTTGAATTTGAAGAACAAGAGGAGGAGGAGTCGGAAGAGGTTACCTCATGGAATGCCATTAGGCATTTATTACCGTTGTTGCTTGAGGAGGAGGAGGAGGATGATGTGGAGCTATCACTCCATGTGGCCTTGAAAGCCTTCTTCTTCTCCTTTTGTTTGGCTTTTTTCTTGTTGAGTGGGCAATCAGGCTTTTAATGGCCTTTCTCGCCACACCCGTAACATTTTACCTTGGGCTCGGATTTTTCATTGGGTTGAGTCTTGCAGGCCTTCTTCTTCTTGTGCTTCTTCATGAACTTGTGCATCTTGCGGGCAAGATTCTCCATTTCGGAATCGCCGCTTGAAGAGGAAGAAGATGAGGAGGAGGAGCTTTCTTCTTTTTGTACCTTGAAGGCGATGTTCTTTGGAATTTTGATCGGTTTGCCTTCCTTTTCAGCTTGCCTCCTCATGGTGATCTCATATGTCATTAGGGAGCCGATGAGCTCTTCTACCAGCTTGTTTTTGATGTCCTTTGCTTCTTGGATTGCCGTCACCTTTGGAGCCCATGAGCTTGGTAGGATCCATAGGATCTTCTTGACCATGGTTTCTGCAGAAATATTATCTCCAAGAGATTTTCTACCATTGCACACGTCAGTAAAACGAGTAAACATTTCAGAAATAGATTCATTTGGATACATGGAGAATGACTCAAAATCTTGACGATACATGTCCAATCGAGTATCCTTGACTTTGTTGGTCCCCTCATGGGTAACCTCCAATAGTTTCCAGATTTCATATGAAGAGGTGCATGTGGAAACTCGATTTAACTCATTTCGGTCAAGGCCGCAATGTAAAGCGTTCATGGCTTTGCCATCAAGCTCGAAATTTTTAATGTCGGCTTGAGTCCATTTGGATTCATCGGGGGAAGAGAGAGTGTAACCATGCATGAAAATTTTATAAATAGGATAACCTATACTTCTAAGAAAAGTGGTCATGTGGGTTTTCCAATATGTATAGTCGGTTCCATCAAAGAATGGAGCACGACTCAAAGAAAAGCCTTCGGGGGCGAAAGAAGTGGATGCCATCACAATGGATCTTAAATTTGAAACCGGTTAGGGTATTACTCAAATTTTCCTCTGATACCAATTGTTAGGTGGAGAAAAAGGGAGTTATGGAAAGAGGGGGGGTGAATTGCCTTTTAAAAAAAGATTAACAAATTAAAAATCAAAGTGAAAGTGCAGCAGAAATAAAGAGGCAAGACACAAGAATTGATAACGGAGTTCGGCCTAAAACCCGGCCTACATCTCCGCTCCCAAATCAACCGTTGAGAGATTCTACCGCTTTCTTTTCAATGGTTTTAGCAAGAAACCCACTAGCCTTTTTACAGGTGAAGGCTAGCTCACCTATTACAGCTTTCTTTTTAATGGTTTGAGCAAGAAACCCACTAGCATTTTTACGGGTGAAGGCTAGCTCACCTTTGTCTCAAGCCTTTTACAAGGTAAGGCTTGACCAACTTCTTCACACCTTAAAGGTGGTGTGAAAACCCAAAAGAAAGGGAGATGAGAAAGGGATGGGGTTTGTAGGTACAAACACAATTTGATGCTGAAAAATGATAAACAAGAAAAAGCGTAATTGGAGAGAAGCCTTGGGCGCCAATGGTTGATTGGAGTTGAAGACGTGCACTCCCAAGCTTCTTTGGTGATGCTCCTTGGATGTGGAATTGAGTTGGAGTGATTGGGGTTCCTTGGAGGAAGTCTGCCGGAGGTTCGCCAAATGATGAGAAATGTGTCCGTTGGCTTCACAATTGTTCCGACTATGTTCCTTAGGCTTCCGGGGGTTCCTAGTCCTTTATTTATAGAGGGGGAACCCTCATATGGCCTTTGGAGGTCTTCGGAGCCGTTGGAAAGGGCTTTGGAGCCGTTGGAGGCCAAGTGGACAGGCTGGTCAAAAGCCCAACGGCTAGTTTGATTGCCTCCACCGGCTGACCGGTACAGGGCCACCGGTTGGCCGGTGCTTTCAAAATGGAAGAGGGCTCGGGCTCAGGCTCCACCGGATGGCCGGTGCTGAGGCCACCGGTTGGCCGGTGCTGAGGCAGTAGCAAACACTATTCAGGCTTGGTGCCACCGGCTGGCCAGTGCTGAAGCCACCGGTTGGCCGGTGCTGAGGCAGTGGCTCAGCCTTCTGTCTGGGTGCCACCGGTTGGCCGCTGGTGTGACACCGGTGGGCCGGTGGTCTGGACAGAAGGATGCCTTCTGTCTAGGCCTCCATCGGCTGGCCGGTGCTGATCCACCGGTTGGCCGGTGCACATGAAAACAGTGCACTTTGCTCCTTTCTTGGCTTCAGCTTGCTTGGCCCAATTCCTTGGCCACCTGAATTTATGCCTATCATCCAAAAACACTTAAAACAATATTTAGAAAAACAAGAGGGTGATTGTGATCATGAAAATCAAACCACGAGGGGTACGAGAGGTACAACACCATGGTCATAGGAATTAGCTACCTAAATCTGAGTTTGTCTTTGTCTTCCTTCCCCCTATGGTTGGGGTGGACCACCAAGAGGTGGTGGGGATATAACATCAAATCATTTCCCACCGCCAGTTGCACGACCTACTCCTCTACCACATCTACTGCCATGAGGACAACCTAGCTTTAATATCTTCCTCTTCCTAGTTTGTCCCTAGACCATCTACTAATCATCATTACAGAGTGTCGGCAGTCGCGAGCCATGTGACCCTGCACACTGCACGTGAAGCAAAATCTTCTCTGTTGCTAGCGTGCTCTTCCTTGTGAGTTTCGCACCTCTGACCCTACATTTTGGGGACATCCTATGGAAGGACTCATCTGTTTGGACCTCGATGTAATCTCCCAACAGTCTCCTTTAGATGACTCAGCTACCTTTCATTCAGTGGTGGATCTCACCATTGGTGCATGCTCAGCTAAGAGGCACTCCACTGGTACTTCTCGCTCGAGAACTCCATCCTACGTTGGCATATTGAGAGATATAATTGATGCTCTGATTTCTTACTGGAGACCCTAATCAATTGTTCATTCCCTGAAGAAAGGGTCTCGTGCCATGTAAGTGGATTACTGAGAGAGGTCAGTGAACCTCTCTGAGTACAGTGATTTTTTCAGGCATCCATACTGTAAGTGAAAGAGCTTTTGAATATTTACAGATCTTAGTGTCACGGTTATGAACTCTTCCCTAAAGCGGAATTCGATGTCCGTCTTGGTGATGGCCTCCACATCGTGTATCTAAGGAATTAGGATCCACCATATACCTACATTTAACTGGATGAGTTTAGTATTTAGGATCAATATATGCACTTCTGGTGTCTCAACCAAGAGAAAAAATCTTGTGTTACAGCCAGTCCTTAGTTGCCTAGGGATCTGTTTGGCCTTGAAATCTCGGAGGCCTCTAATGCTGGAACATGTACAACCTGCTCAGTTGGCATGCTCTGTCTGCTAGGGGGGCTTGTGGAAACTACATCCCAATGGGTAGTTGTGTCGTTGCTGCACCACTTGATGGTTTTATCTCTATAAGATGTCCCTAACTGAAGCCTTAACACTCAGTGGGACGTCTTCGTGAACTATCTCTGGAATCCTGGAAAGTTGTCCACGTCGTGGCATCATGAAATGAAATAGGTGCACCATGGTCAATTATATTTACCAGGAGAATGACTCAAAAAAGTTCAAAATTAAAACATTTCCAAAACACATGAAATTAGTATTTTCATGCCCTGATTTGGAGTTCAGAGTCCAGGGTCCTAGTGTATGGATACGTCGGCTGCAACACCAACACTGAACTCCCCAAAATGAAAAACACACTCAAAACACATTACATTATTGCTCTATTGGAATTTTTATAGTTCTAGTTCTTTAGTTGAACTGAATCCTTGGATACCAATTTTTCATGACCCTTCTCTCGGGGCCCATGTCGTGACTACCCCTAGAATGCCTTCCATAAGTGAGGGTTTTGAAACTAGCATAAAAATGGATATCCTTCAATGTGGAAAGGAATATCCTTTAAAACTATAAAAACACAAACAAATAACATAGAAAGACTGAATTCATGAAATAAATATGGAGTAGTAAAGGGGGTATTAAATGTATTGGGGCCAGAATACAATCCCTACTAAAACGATAAAACTAAAATAGACAACAGCTCCTGAGATCGTCCACCAAGGATACTACCTGATGAGTAGGTACTTCTAGACAATAGAAATCTACATGTAATCCATTCACCTCTATGTACCACCTAGTATAAACTCTCTAAGGTCCCTCCCAAGCTGCTCATCATCTGTAGAAGACACACCAATGTGGGGGGAAATCCCATGCAGGGGTGAGTATAACAATACTCAGAACAGACATAGATACTCTCGAAGGTATATATGAATTCCACAAAGAAAAACCCAAAATCATGATCCCAAACAAAAAAACACAAATAAAAAGACTCAGGTTAAAATAGATCTATAACATAGAGAGATAGAATAAATATAATTATCCTTAAGCTACATCATTTTATTGAGTTAGGATGTTTCCACAACTGAACCATATATAAGATGTTGCATGGTCGATCCATATAGGGTCGCATGTCGTTGATCCTCAATGGGCCACTCTATGGTTGGTCCTCATCAGGACTCCCACTACTGATCCACAAAAGGTCTATAGAAGGCTGATCTACATAGGGTCACTATGATGCTGATCCACAGAGGGTCGATATGGTATTGATCCACACATGGTCCCTATGACGCTGATCCACACATGGTTTCTAGAATTCTAATCCACAAATGTTGTCTATGATGTTGATCCACATAGGGTCACTAGAATGATGATACACATAGGGTCTCTAGAATGCTGATCCACACAGGATAACTATGATGCTGATCCAGATATGGTTTCTCTTCAAATGACAGCCAACCACAATATTCTCTACACTCTTTGTGCTTAAGTTTCGTAGTATCATTTTTCAAGATATTGGTCGAGACGCAACCTTTACTACATTATAAAATGCAGTTACACAAATGGCCTCTATGTCATAAGGTTTCCAAAAATACAGACGAACAGTCAATTAGATTCTTAGTCGGTGAGTTATATTTATTTTAGTGTCGAGGGCATGGTTGGATTTGGGTTCGATCCAATATGGTTGTACTCCAACGTTCTCCAAAAACTCTGGTGGAGTATCGAAAAAGTAATTTCTTGTTCCAAGGATCCCATATCCGTAGAAAGTTCATCAAATGAACGTCTAGTAGGTGATATATGGCCTTTTTAAGTGTATCTGGGCTGAAAGGGGTCTGGGTCCAGTCCAACCTAGTTCAGGCCGACCTGGGTCTGTCCTGGCATGGTCCGCTGAGTGACCCAACCCATGTGGGCGGTGCGGTCTGCATGCAGAGCGGTGCACCACATTGTTCAGCAGCGTTTCTCTTTAGTTTCATAAATCGGTGGCACCACATGGTGCTGGCCTCCTAGTAGCAGGACCTACGGTGTGCCAGTCCCCTTTACCTAGGATCTTGTCTGCAGAGTGCGATGTGCGCCAACTTCTTCCATTGCGGATGACTGAGGGCCGACCGCCCCTGTTGACTGCCATGGATCAATGACACAACCTCCTTTTACGACATGTGACTGTGCAGGACCTTCTTCCCTCGCGGCTGGCTGACACCGACCACCGCCACCACCCCAGCAGAACTTCCACTAGCCACCAGGTGAGCTTCGATGGTCCATTTTCCCTTCTGAATGTTCCTACATACCTCTCTATTTTGGTTTGTCACTGCGTAGCTCACAAAATCATGTTTTCTTCGAGTTCAAACATTAACCATGAGGAACGAGACCAAAACCAATGCAGTGGAGGGTCATGGTCTTGTTAGTTTGGCTCGTGCCCACCGCATTAGCATCATATCATGCGGGTAATAATTAAATCATCAAAGATAAACTAATAATCATTCAAAACATCCACAAATATTTATGGTTTTAAATAACACTGTAATGAATCAAGTTAACATAAATTTAAATATAAACAACCCCATACTCACAATCGGAGGAAGCATCACAGTAGTAGAAGAAAAGTCAACGCTTGATGAAGCGGTCAGTGTCCTTCATTCCCAGATTGATTCCTCCAGCATTTCCATCCAACCTCCATTATTCATTGGTAGAAGATGTCGAGACACATCATCAGTGGTTCCTCCCTTCTGTTTCAGAAACCCAATCTCAGGCCTAGTTTAAATAGTGGGTAATGATGATAAACACAATGAAGGATTATTGAGGTTCATTAATGAGTGAACCTCTTTACTCTCAGTGGTGTGGTTACAAAAAAGAAGATTTAATCCGTTAAATGTCTTGAAAACTCAGTGGTCCTTCCACCACCACCCAACAGTTGATATAAAAATAAAATAACTATTCTGTGTTATTTTATTATAATTTTAAAAGTCCTTAAAACTATCTTTTTCACCCGACCTGCTGCGGTCGAAGTTAAGACCATCTTGAAAGAATCTCAGTGTTGCATATTCAACCGTGCCCTCAAATTATTAATCAGAGTCCAGGATCAAAAGGTAGAAAATGCCACCCGTACATTTTCTAAGAATACATTAAAAAAGATTAAAATTCTGTTCCGGGCACACTAGGTCTCAGAATCAAGCACCATCAATTTTCACAGAGTCATTATAATCCCAAATTATTTTAAGAAATGATATGGAATTTCTGGGTCATTACAAACAAATTAAATTCATCTAGATTGAGGATAATAATATTTATAGGTTTAATATTCCAAAAAAATATCTATCAAAGAATAATCATAAACTTGATATGAATAAATTGCAAATTTTTTATTTGTTATTTCTAAATAATCATGATGTTATTGAGGTGGAAATTTTATACACTTATAACATTATTCAAATAAATATTTGTTTTATGAACAAGTATGAAATAAGATATTATCAATTATATATTGAATATTAAGTGTGTAATTGACCACTTTTTTATCTCAAACTACATTTTCAATTGTAGTGATATGATATTTTCCATTTTTTCTGGGCATAAACGGAATCTATAATTAATAATCATCATTAACCAATGGATTCTATAATTGGATATCATTATTCTCATACTTCTTGTAATTAATAAAACAGAGTGTGGGTGATTAATTAGATTGAAATTTATCTCCAATTGCATTATTATATATGTTATTCCCATTACATTAGAATTCATACAGCTAATGACATTATTTTCAAATCATAACAATTTTGATAGTCTCCATAAGGATATTTTCTCTATGATCCATTCCACACATCTGATATAAATTAAATAGTATAATATTCCCTCCATCATTTTTTATTATAATTTCATTTGAATTACCTGTTAGTATTCGTATCGAACCCATTAGATTGATGATTCACTCTAATCCCAATATCTACAATGATAACACATCTATCAATTTCATCATATTTATGGAAGTCTTTATAGGATAACACCCTATAGATACAGAGATATGATATTAAAAATAATAGGCCAATATTACATTGTAATTCAATGATTATACAAGAATCATACATCATAATTATTGTAAAATTTTCTTCTTATGTACCAATGGATTGATAGTACATATGATTTTCTTATAGTATTATTTATCCATTTTCAATGTACAAATATTGGGAAATTTTTTATTGAAAAATAACTCCTAAACAAATCCCAATCTATAGACTTAATTCCTTACCATTTCATTATATTATTTATATGATTCCATCATTGATCATCATATACCTCTTAATATTAAATAGCTAATGTAATCCTTATATATTCCAAGCAATAGTGAATATAAAATATCCTTTCAGTGGAACTAATTAATTTATCATATATTTTGAATGTCATAATACCCACTAAATGAGGTTATATGATACCTCCTGAAGGAATCACAATTATGATGTTCTTTCCTTTAACAATTTTGGAAGCTCAAAACAAATTTTGTGTGGATCTTTTTTTAAAATCATAGAAACAAGATTTGTGGTTCCCAATATAATAATTTTTAGTTTCTCAAGAGGATAGTCATTTAATTTTCCATAAAATTCATCATCAGCATAGTTACATTATGATCTAACCATTTACTAAAACAAAAATTCATAGTTTGAGAAAAAAAATTCTTTATAATAAGACAAGTAATTTTGAAAACAAATTTATAGTATGACTAATGATGAAACCTCATTTTTAATCAAAGACAAATTTAGTTTCCCCAGGTCGTTGTTGGTTATATTTTTATTTGAAAAATGATTATAGTTGATAAGTAAATTTTTAATTATCCCAAGAATATACCTTTCGAGTGCCAATCCATGTGCATAGTAAGGTCCCAGTCATTATTTATTAGAATTATTGTTATGATATACATTACCATATTTTATCAATGTTATTACATATAAATGTATAGTGACCATGATTTTAAAACATAAATATAATAAATATTTTTTATTAATATTCTATTAATTTTATAAACACATTCTCAAGGACCCTAGTAGTTTATATTCTATTGAGATTATAAAAAAATCCTTTAATTTCATGAAAGATACTCAATATCTTCCACAACGATATTCTCACATAGTACTCATCTTAGGAATAGTGTACATAACCCATTTTTTAGAAACAGGGGAACGACAATTAATAATGGGAGATATGAGATACTCTATTAGTGTATACATAGGATATGAAAATATATGATCATATTAAAACATTTTATAAGAATAATATTATGTGATCCCGAACACGACTTATAAATTTCATAGCCAACATATCATAGATCAAACACATGAGTTAATGAATCAAACCATATCATTTCTAAAAAGATATCAAATAAGAGTGATAAATTATCATAAATCAATGATGAACAATAATATCATGTCATAAAAGTGTGTAACCATCATAAACATATATGAATCTTTACGCAATTCATTGGATGTGCATATAGGTCCCACCAATCTCATAATGAATACAAAACATATATGGTCAGTAATATAATATAACATTCATCATATCATCAAGTATTATCCCATGTAAAAATGAATCATAAATACCCTCAATTCCATAGAAAATAACCCATTATAATTACATTTTTTTGATAAGTATTTCATATATATGATCATTATCAAATTATAGAAATAATAAAAATTCTGTGATTCAATTATATCCCCAATAAAAAATAAATAACTTAATATGTTTTCATATTAGATGGAAAATGATTTTTAAAGATCACATGGAATATTTCATGAGGGATAATAGCCATTACAATTTGAAAAAATATAAAACAAAACAATTTCAAAATAAATATCATTAAAAATAAACTTATAAAGCTATAAAATAAAAATTAAAACTAATTTAAAACATAACCTGTGGAAAATAATCATTCCATATAGAAATTAATTAAAATAAATTTTATAATATTTTGTAAATAATTTTAATTGAAAATAATTCTTTAAAATTATAATAGAATCAATGAAATATTGTTTGGTCATGGATACAAAAAATTCGATTCATTCCATTGAATTGAAAAAATTGATTCCTTTCACATATTTAGTAAGATTAAAAAGAACATAATTCATGAAAATACAAGAAGAATCATTTAGAAAAGTATTTTGGAAATTAAATCAACTTTTTAAATTACATTGAGAAAAATTAGAATATTTGTAAAATCATCTTAATGCATTTTTTTAAACACATTTATGGATGGTAAGTCATTTTTGACTGATGATAGAAATAATATCTAATTTTCATAAAAACATTATTTAGAACTCTTATGTAAATAGGGAGAAGATAAATAAAGAAAATAAATGTATATTCATGAAAAATACATTTAACAAATCATGAGTTTCACAAGTTGTGATTCATAATATTTATCTATTTGTAGAATTAATGTCTATAATCATTAAAAACTATGATATTATATCAACAAATCTTTACCACATTTTTTTTCGAATGTCATGCCCCATTAAATAATAACATCAATTGAGTAATTTAAAACTAATTAAATTTGGATTTTACTTATATAACATGTCAAAGGGGAAATATAAACTCACAAAAAAGTTAATTATGTTAGAAATTTGGTATAAGCCACCTAGAAATAATAGTGAAACTTGGGATCCATTATCTTAAGTTTAATCTTTCGTCATACACATTTGAACCCCCATGTATAATAATGATATTTTTGTAATAAATATATTGAGGAACTATAAATATATATATATCATAAAATATGTTATTTACTTATGACATCTCATTACCCATTAATTTATGATTTTATTTTAAAATTTATTTTTGGTTAACAACTGCATTCTTTTTCACGTATGTTTTTATTTTTTGTTTACGGTCCACTTAAGTTGGCCATGGTTATATATTTACCAAAGTTATAAACATGATATTTATATCATATATATTTAATATATATCTATTTATAGTAATTCATTAAATTTAGTGATATAATTTTATATACACCATGCATGGATATGGTAGCCCATAAGTACACATGAATGTAGCTTCCATATTATCGATGGATGAAATGAAAGAATTATAAATAATACATTAAAATTATAGAGGTTTTTTCCAAATAATATATCATATATATGAATTTAATTTTCCCCAATTACTTTCCCTATGAAGAATCATTGAAATACTAATTACATCACTTTGTGAGACGGTGGTCCCCCATACACCTGAACAACATTATCATATTCTCTATATAATGGAATGTAAGAATTTATATATGATATTATAATTACATTAGTATAATTATATAATTAATTTTATTATATAATCATTAGATACTTCATTATATCCATCTATGAGACGCGGTGGTCGAAAATGAATTACATCGCTTCATGAAGCGGTAGGCCGTTGTGTACATGATCAATTATTCTATTTCCCATTTTAGACATTAGGATATAGATATAGTTCATGAAATAAACTTAAAAAATATAAATATAGTTTTGATAATAATATTTTTTTAATTTTTTTAATACTGATTAAAGAAGGGTTGGAAGAAATAAAATAAAAATGCTCGTTGAAGAATGCTACCACTTCTTCAGGTAACCTCTTTCATTTAGAACCAAAATCCTTCCTAGGATGGACTTACCACTGAACTGTGTAATATAAATCTAGGGGATGGAGTTAATAATTTAAATTGGATGTTCTTGGCCAAACTAAATGGTATTGGATTTGTGATATGATGTTATAGGTGTTGTCATTTTATAAATAATGGTAGTGGCATACTAATAATTTTTGAAAAGAAAAAGGTATGCCCACCTTTATCACATACCTCAACGCTTAAAAATGAACAATTATTTAACCTTATATGTAATAATGTGTCAATATGGATAGAAAATTGTTGAGGAAAACATTATAGGTCATTTTTCCCATATTCATTTTAGTTTAACCCTAGTAAACCCATTTTAACATTAAACACAAAATATTATTTTCACTATTTGGAATATTCATTTTGGAAAAAATTTAAGATGACCTTATTATATAACATAAAAATTTTGATTCCAAATATTAAATCCATTTTTCCAAATTCTATTCAAATAATTGGTGAAATTACAATTTAAAATATGTTTCAAAATGGTAATAATGATTTTCTTTAGACATTGTTTTCCATTATTATCAAATAGTATTTATTTTTATTTCTAGTAAAATGGTATACAAAGAATTAATTATATATACACGTGTAAAAAATATTTCTATAATTTAGTCATTCTTATTCATAAATAATATTCTAATGCCTATGTGGAAGTTATTAAAAAAATAATATTATTTTAATTGTATTTCAAGTTTCATTAAAACTTCATGTTCCGTGTAAATTATGGTATTAATGAAATGTGATATTTTTTAAAAATATTTCATAAAATATACGGGTGTTAGATTCTACCCCTATTAAATTGTGTTTAACACTAAAAAATTATTACTATTATAAAACCAAATGTTTATACTTATACCTCATTACATACTTAGGTTCCCATGTAGCATCCTCATGTTGTAGGTTTTACCAAAAAAAATTGGCCTTATGAGAGGTCATGTTTTATATCACATTATTTATATGTTAATGAATATAAATGTATAATTTCTTATAGTAAATATTAGTATACAACGTTTTCACCTCTATGTTCATTACACATGAAGGATCACTTATGTAATTCCATTCTATTGATACATAAAACACATGATGGATTTGATAGAGGATCGATGTAAGTGCCAATCTATAGGCTACCATCCTGATATTATCATGAATATAAAAGGAACCAATAATACAAGGGATTGGGTTTCTAATATATCATAACAACACTTTCATATTTTGTTTGTTCTATATTTATTTTCAACTTCATTACATACTCCAAAAGTTAAAGATGAATTATATTATTCCTAAACCAGTTATTGATGAAATCATCAATAGTAGAATGATAATTTATTCCTTCTATCTCTAGTTAAAATCCTAAAAATATCATTATCAGAAGTTATAAAATAGGTGTAAATATTCATATGGTAAAATAATACATTTCAATTTAAAACCATGACCAATGATTTAGAAAAAACCATTCTTCAAATAGTTGACATTACTATCCTTCAAAAATTCAAAATTTATAATAAATGTAAAAAAAACCAAAATCATCATAACATTACACCGCCTAATTTCAAAAATTATATATTATATTTTATATATAGAGTACGTGAATACCATATTAATGTATGTTATTGAAAAATGATAATGAATAAAAATATCATAATCCCATAATGAAAGCAAAAAATTCATCTTCATTCCTTGAATTAAAACACATATTATTTGATATATTCATTAAATACAATAAATCAACAAACTCCATAAATTATAAAATAAACCACTTATTCCCCCAACTCAGTAGTCTATTCCAAGGGAATCAATACTATATAATATACATAATTTATATCCATAATCTCTTTATCAAAACATAATTATCCCTACATTGTGATCATATTAAGTGTTATATTCCATTAATCAATTAATTTATGTAATGTATCACTATTCTATTAAGTGCCATTTTAAGGCCATCAGAACCACTCAACAAATTATTGAAAATTATTATCAATTAATTGATACTGAAATATCTGTATATATATATTTTTATTCTTGAATTATAATACACAAACACATCAATTATTATACTCATGCTCTTAAACCATTAACTAGGATTAATTATCATGTTTTTTAAAACATCATTCCTTCAATATGTCGTTTGGATTCCCTTCATCATTAACAAGATAAAAATTAAATGTAACACCTTATTATCAACATCTTAAGAATCCTCCCTATGTCATTGATTTTTATTATTAAGTTACATTCTATATTTATAACACTCTACCTCTAAATATTCTTAAGATAAACAATTAGTCTCATATATTGAGTTAACAAAAATATTCTTTTTTATACAATAATATCAAACTCTATGTACTTATTCAATACAGATATGAAAAATTACAATTCTGTTTAAACATTCCATGGAGTGCTTCTTCAATCATTATTGACAATATCGTTCCATTATTTGTGTAGACTGATTGTTTTTGAAATGAAGAAGGAATTTATTGAATAATAATTGTTGATTTATTTTAATACTTATGAATATGATATTAACATCACGTTAAAGGGGGTAATTTTTCAGATAGCGTACTTGACACGTAACACTGGGTTTTTTCTGAAATATTACATTATACACAACATTGAGTAATACTAGAAAATAATAAAATAATAATATTTTTATTTTAAATTGTTGTTACTCCTAGCCGATGTGTCACGACCAGTCCTCGGGGCCCGTGTCGTGACTACCCCAAGCATGCCTTCCATATACTAGGGGCTGGCGACTAGCACCAAAGGTGTATATCTCAGTAAAAAGGGGATGCATTTCCTTTATAAGGTAAACAAACACCACAGAGTATGCAAGATGACTAAACACTATGTAAACTGAGTACAAAAGTAAGTGCTGTAAATTAAATGGGCTAGAATACAAACCCAACTAAAAGTAAAGTACAACCAAAATGAAAGTACAACAACTGGAAATTAAAGCAGCGAGTCTGAGCCGTCCTCTGGAAATCCAACCTGAAGGGTGGGTATAGATAATCTCCTCTGATCGTCGGCTCCAGCCGTCCGCTCCGAGTATATACCGTCCAGTGATCCCCTCCAGGTACCGTCCAGTTCCACGAGCTCCCACATCAATCAGCGTTGTCCATCCTCTGCATCCATCACAACGTATTGTGGACATAGCCTATGCAGGGGTGAGTATACGCTACTGAGTAGGGACCCCAAGACCCCCGAAGGTCTCCCAGAATCCACTAAGGATAAACCAAAAATGAATGATACAATCACAAAGTATCAACCAAATATACTTAGGTATATGCCCATATATATACCTATGTCATAAATTCCAGTTCAGCTCCAACATCCGAGACAAAGTTTGATCTAGTCCACACAAGAAAGTACAACCCAATCCAAACAGGAAAGAACAACCCAATCCACACAGTAAAGCACAACAATCATATCGATGATATTGATTATAATTTAAGACTCATCTCACACATTTATACTTATTCATAAGGCTATAGAGATGATCAAGTGTAGCCACTGATTCACCTAAGATGTCGGACCCACATAGGATACAAGACCAACTAATCTGTCAGAACCACAAAGGATACAAGACCAGCTACTCTGCCAGACCCACATAGGATACAAGTACATAGTCAAATACTGCTGGACCCACACAGGATACAATACAAGTATTCAAGTACTTCTGGACCCACATGGGATATAAGAACAGTATTCATCTCCGTCGAACCCACAGAGGATTCCAGTACAATTGTCATCGCTGCCGAAACCACGGAGGATCTATGTACAATCATCATCGTCATCACAGTCGCAGCCAACTCTAGGGTTCCCGCACACAGCATGCTTGATTCCAGGAGGGTCCACTCCACGAGCCAAGGGGGTCGATACATCAACTGAAACGAAGTTAGGATTTGATGTATCCAAAAGTTCCGTCTCATCGAAAGGAACACAACGTGACAGACGACACGTCAATCAGACGCCCGGTCTGAGAGTTATTGGCTTTTTCATCCTAGGGCCCCGATTGGTTTTTAAGCCAAAACCAACCCGACCGTACTCCAGCTATGTCCAAACCTTGAGTGTAGTAAGCCCAAATAAATTTCTCACTAGGAGGAATCCAACAATGTCAACGACACATCAATCGGACGTCCGGAGCCCATGTTATAAGTGTTTCCGCTCCGACGGCCCGATTGGTTTCATGTTCGAACCAACCCGTCCATACACAAAGATCTATGAAACCCTGAGTGTAATATACCAAAAAGATATTCTCAATCCAAGGAATAATAAGAAACAGACGGTGCATCGATTAAAGGTCTGTAGCCCATGATATGGGCGTTTGAACGTATCTGTCTGAAAAAATGGGGTTTGGGCCCGGTCTGCCCCAGCCCAATACCCCCCTAGGTCGGCCCGAACCGGGCGGTCCCGACTCGGGTCCGGGTCCAACCCAGTTGTGCGCGGGCCGGACCAGATGGCGCGACCCGGCCCCGCCAGTATAGCCCGGCCCGACGCGGGGGTTCGGCCCAGCGCGTGCGGCCCAGCCTGCCGCGGGGGGTCCGGACAGGCGCGGCCGGTTCGGCTCGGTGTGGGAGCCCAAGCACTAAGAGGACGAGGATGGGGGGGGGGGTGAAACCCCCCTCATTTTGAAATGGCTTCCCCCACTTGGGGGGCCCGCCCTTGCCACTTGACGAGGGTTACGACCCCCTATCTTCCGAAATCCGGACGATCGTAATGGCCGGCGGGTGTGACGTCGCGGGACCCCCGCGGGCGCCGCCTATTGAAGCGCCGACGGATCAGGCCTCCCTCCTCTGCACCACTGTGGCCTTAGGCTTCAGCCCTTGTCTGGCCGGAGTCGCGCCCCTCCGTCGCAGCCCACCCCAGCCGTGGCCCTCCATGGTGCTCCTTAGTGGCGCGACTGCGCCGTGCTCCGTCGCCACGAACCGCACATGCCACAGTTCCCTCAATCCCACGAGGTTCCATTGTACCGCACCACCTATGTTCCAAACCACAATGAAGACCAACAATAAAGGGGGAGGAGGGTCGGCCATGTTCGTGCGGTCCGACATCCTCCAGTTATATTGATAACAAGGTCGAAGAAATAACGACGAACGCCAAATAATAATTCTTGAATGATGAAAAATCCCCTACCTTGATACACGAAGGTTGATCGCTTGACTAACTAAGGGAAAGACCCACTGTTCCGTAGATGTTGCTGCGGAATGAAGGAATCGCTTCGTCAAGCGTCGAGAAGAAGGATGTCGAGGTTGGAACCAGCGTTCTTCCCGTTCTTCAACATAAAAGATGGTGATCTTCAAGAATTTGAGTATTCTCTCCCAAGTCTCGACACAGTGAAACAACCGAAAATAAAATAAGGTTTTTTCCTTATTTTATTACATTTACCAAGACTTTTAAAATTTCAAAAGTTCAAAGCACTTAATTATTTAATCTTGTGTTGTCAAAATTAATGGAGGAATAAGCTTGCATCATTAATGTGGATGAGGAGTTAAGGGAAATGAAGGTGCGAGGCTTGTGTGGGCCCCACCTCACTAATATCCTATCAAGAGGATTTAGGTTCAAGTGGGTCCCACTCAACTCCTACACATGGGGTTAAACCACTTGGATGTGAAATAAAATTGTAGCACAATTTTATTTCACTTTAAACTTAATCATTTTTTTACAACTCATCTTGAGAAAACGCACCTCCAGAAAAAGTCTTCTTAAGCAATTATCGGTGCTCTGATTTCATCAATGCCCTCAGATTTCGATTACGAGCACCAGTTCAAAATTTAGAAAACCCCACTCGTTTTTTCAGTAAACGTACCCGAGCTAAACATCGAAAATTGATTCTGGGCACGCATCTGAGCCTCCCGCTCCCAAGTGCTCTCCCGGAGGTTCCCGTGCTGCCATATGATGCGCACTAGAGTAATAGACCACCCACGAAGGACCCACTCCTGTCAATCCTCGATCACCACCAGAACCTCCGAAATAGTTGCCCCATAATCAATGTCCATCTCCCCATGGTCGATGATATGCGTCAGGTTGTGCACGTATCATATTCGCTGATATATGAGGAAGAGGTCGTGCACCCGGTGCAGCTGAGGTGCTAGAGCCAGGTGATAAGCCACCTCGCATATCCTGTTGAGAACCTGAAATGGTCCGATGAAGCACGAAGATAACTTTTCGCCCTGCCAAATCATTGTAATCCACGTCGAGGTGAGACCCATATGAAAACGTGGTCACCATCCTCGAACTCCAGTGGTCTCCGCCTCATGTCACCATAAGACTTCTATCGGCTTTGAGCTATCCTCATCCACTCCTGGATGACATGAACCTTCTCTGCCATGGCCTGGACCATCTCTTGTCGCACAAGTGCTGACTCCCCAGGTTTTGTCCAGCATAGAGGTGATCTGCAACGTTGGTCGTACAATGCCTCATATGGTGCCATCCTGATGGTGGAGTGGTAGATGTTGTTGTAAGAAAACTCTACCAAAGGCAGGTGATTATCCCAGGTGCGAGAAAAGTCAAGGACACATCCATGGAGCATGTCCTCGAGAGTCTGAATGGTCCTCTCCATCTGACCATCGGTCTAAGGATGAAAAGTAGTGCTCTGGCATAGTTGCGTATCAAAAGCCTCCTGCAACCCCTTCAAAATCCGGGATGTAAAGTGAGCATCTCGATCATAGATGATAGATAATGGTACACAATGAAGTCATATTATCTGTTGATTGTAGAGGCGTCCCATGCTCTCCATTGAGCCCTGCTCTCTGATGGGTAAAAAGTGGGCCGACTTGGTGAGTCAGTTGACGATCACCCATTTGGAGTCACGTCCTCTGGAGGTACGTGGAAGTCCAGTCACAAAATCCATAGATATCCCATATCACATACACTTAGGGACCTCAACAAGCTGTACCAAGCCTGCTGGCACCTGGTTCTCCACCTTCACTTGCTGGTAGGTGATGCCTTGAGAAACAAACTCAACCATATCCATCTTCATTCACGGACACCAGTGCTGTCGTCTAAGATCCCAGTACAACTTCGCCACTTTTGGATATACCGCTAAAGGAGAAGTGTGAAACCCCCTCAGCACCTCCTCCTGTAATGCAGATGGTACCATGTTGCGCCCTCTAAAAAGGACAACATGCTCTCCTCCTACATAGAATCCATCAGGTGCATGTCCTGTGGAGATCTGTGCACACCGCGTCTCACAGTCAACGTCCCCATGCTATGCCTCTCTGACCCAATGAAGAAGTGGAGGTGTGACTGTAAGCGACTGAAGAAAGGTTTCCCCGTCTCTATCCACAAAGGATGTCTATAAAGCGGCTAACTACTCTGTCGCCTCTCCAAGTAACTAAATTCCCATCCTCCTGCTGAGAGCACCAACTACTACATTCCCCTTTGCAAGAGTATAGACTATCTCAAAGTCATAGTCCTGGAGGAACATGATCCATCGACGCTGCCTCAGGTTCAGGTCCTTCTGCGAGAAGATGTACCTGAGACTCTGGTGGTCAGAGTAGACTATAAAGCGCTCTCCCATCAGGTAGTGCCGCCACATCTTCAGAGAGAAGACCACTACTACTAACTCCAGGTCATGTGTAGAGTAGTTATGCTCATGATGCCTAAACTGTCATGATCCATAGGAAATCACTACCTGCTCTTGCATCAGGACACACCCGAGTCCGGTCCCTGATGCATCGCCGTAGACTACGTACCTTACTCCTTCCTCCGGTAGCCTCAAGATGGGTGCACTGGTCAATCTCTGTCTAAGCTCCTGGAATCTCTAATGACAACTATCGTACCAGAAGAATGGTTTCCCCTTCTTCAAAGCTGAAAGCGGTGTTGCAACTCAGGATAAGTCTGGCACAAATCAACGATAGTACCCATCCATACCTAAGAAACTCTTCACCTCTATCACGCTCCTCAGTGGCTCCCAAGATAGCACTACCTCGATCTTCGCAGGATCCACCACAACTCCCACCTCAGAGATGACATGTCCCAAGAAGTGGACCTCACGTATCTAGAACTGACACTTTGAGAGCTTACCATAAAGCTGGTGCTCTCGGAGTGTGTCCAGTACAACCCGGAAGTGGTAGGCGTGCTCCTCCTTAGTATTCGAGTAAATAAAAATGTTCTCGATGAAGACCATAACAAATCGATCAAGGTAAGGCTGAAAAATCATGTTCATGAGACTCATTATAATTGATGGAGAGTTGGTTACACCGAAAGGCCAAACCAAGAACTCATAGTGGCCATACCGACACCTAAAGGCCATCTTCTCCACATCCTCGTCCCAAACACTGAGCTGATGATAGCTTGAACTGAGGTGTATCTTCGAGAACCATCGTGCTCCCTTGATATGATCAAAGAGTTTTTCAATCCTTGGAAGTTGATACTTGTTATTCACGGTCACCTGGTTCAGGGGACGGTAATCGACAAACAATCACAAGCTCTCGTCCGCCATATTGGCAAAAAATATCGGGGAAGCCTAGGGTGAAACACTAGTTCAAATGAATACCTTACCCTGCAAGTCCTACAGTTGTACTCGTAGCTCTCAAAGCTCAGCGGGAGCCATCCGATATGACGGAGTAGATATTGGGGTTGTCTCGGGGTACATGTCAATATATAAGTCTATCTCCTTGCAAGGAGGTAGTCTCTGAACATTGTCAGGAATAACATCCGCATACTGATCCACCACTACAGGAAAACTCGGACTCTGCACATCCACTGCTCTTAGGATGAGGCTAGACAACTGATGAGTGATCTGTTATCCTCTCCTCTACGTGAGTCCATCCTGCGCTGCAAAGACTCCCTTCTAGCCAGTGAAGGTGAACCTACTCCCATCGGTGCGAACACACCGCACCTTGCGCCTAAATTAGTCGATCTGAGCATGAACTGTAGATAATCAATCCATTCCCAAGATGACGTCACAAGTCCTCGACACCGCTACATGAATATCCCAGCCGAAGATCTCACCTCCAAGAGTAAGCCCACACTGCTAGAACCTATGCATAATCATAGAGTCTTCTCATGTAGAAGTATCTGGCCATATGGATCGAGCCAACGGCTCCGTCAGAATCATTGAGATCTGAACAAGGGAAGGGTAAATGAATGAATGACTCACTCATGTGTCTATAAGAAATGCATCAACGGTACAGTAGACACAGATAGTACCTTGAATCATCTATGGTGTGTCGTGGACGTATGCCTCCACTTCCTGAAGCTGAGCCTGCCTCTATCCTCCATCTCTCTGTGGTCGGGGTGGACCACCTGGTGGTGGTAGTGGTAGAGCCTCAAAATGTCTGACACCACCTACTGCTCAACAAGTTCCTCTGCCTCGTCCGCCTACTCCCGGCAGACCACCACGGTCGAACCTCTGCCTCTACCTGGGTGGTCCATCAATTTTCTGATGCTCCTCTACATGGCGAGTCGGGTAGTCATGATCCATGTGGCCATGCCCGCTGCATGCATAGAATTGTCTTCTCCTCATAAGGCTGGATATACGTCGTGTGCCCCGCACCTTTGAGTCAGTATCCTGAGGTCGTCCGCCTGATGGTCTGGTCCGATTGGACCCCTGTGACATCCGTCGACTGCCAGATGCAGAGGAATCCGCTATGTGTCACCCTGTGATAGGTCTCGCTGCTAGTGTAGGCTCAGTAGGAAAGCTCTTTAAAATAACGGATCGCTCTAGTACTACTACATGCGTTGGTATGCAGAGAGAGATCATCAAAGCCCTGATCTCATGCCTCAGTCTATGCTCGATGGTCTGGGCCCGGAAGAATGGGTCCCCATACCATGTCTGTGGAATAGCGCGATAGATCGGTAAATCTCGCCGAGTACTGGGCTACCGTCATGCTGCCCTGTCGCAGCTGTAGTAACTCCTAAATGTGCACCGCATGGAGGTTGGCTGGAACGAACTCAGAGTAAAAGAGGCTCTCGAAGTCGGATGAATGGAGAGATGCCTCATCGTGCACCTAGAGCATCGGGATCAACCATCTACCTGCTACATCGTGAAAAATACTCACTGTAAGGATCACCATGAGGTCTGCCGGTGTCCCCACTAACCTGAAAAAATGTACAACACCCTCCAGCCAATCCTCGGCTGCTTGAGGGTCTGTCTCCCCGTGGAACCTGGGTGGTCTCTGACGCTGAAACTCATGCAGTGCACTAAGGCAACGTGCACTCTCAGCTGCTGGGGCTGGTGGAATTGGTGGCTCGTTGGGTAGAGGTACTGCTGGTGCCTCCGCTGTAATAGGGCCCTGCACTAAGGCCTCGTCGCTCGGTGGGCTGTCATCTCGCACAAAGATCAGAACTGAAGATGGAAACCATCGTGGGGCCATCCTGAAAAGAGATAGGTGCGACACAGTCAATAATATATACCTGGTGAGCTGACACAAAGTAATCACAAAGAAACCTTTTGAAACACACATGCAGTCAATGTTTTCGTGCACGGAGTCGTAAATCAGAATTCAGGGTCCTGGTGTTTGAATACGTCGGCCGCCGCACCAATACTGGACTCCATTTACTGATAACCACACTCAATACCCTTAACAATATTGCTTCACATAGAAGAAAGATCATAGTCCTGAGTTCTGCGGTAGAACCGAACTACTTTGATACCAATTTGCCACGACCCGTCCTCAGGGCTCGTGCCTTGACTACCCCAAGCCCGCCTCCTATAGGCTATGGGCTGGCGACAATTACCAATTGTGTAAATCTCGATAAAAAGGGAAGGTATTTCCTTTATTAAGTAAACATACACCACAGAGTACGCAAGCTTAGTAAACACTATGTAAACGGAGTACATAAGTAAGTGTTGTAAAGTAAATGGTCTAGAATACAAACCCAATAGAAAGTAATGTACAACTGAAATGAAAGCACAGAAACTGGAATTTAAAGCAGTGAGTCTGAGCCTTCCTCTAGAAATTCCACATGAAGGGTGGGTAAATATTGTCCCTTATGCTCCTTGGCTCCAGCCGTCTGCTCCGAGTACGTCCCATCCAGTGATCCACCTCCAGGTACTGTCCAGCTCCACGAGCTTCCACCTCAATCAGCGATGTCTGTCGTCTGCATCCAACACAACGTAGTGTGGGTATAGCCCGTGCAAAGGTGAGTATACGCTACTCAGTAGCGACCCCAAGACCCCCAAAGGTCTCCCAGAATCCACGAAGGATAAACCACAAAAGAATGATACAATCACAATGTATCAACCAACTCTACTTAGGTGTATGCCCATACATATACCTAAGTCATCAATTCCAGTTTAGCTCCAACATCCGAGCCCAAGTTCGATCTAGTCCACACAAGAAAGCACAACCCAATCCACACTAGAAAGAAAAACCCAATCCACACAGGAAAGCACAATAATCATATCGATGATATTGATTGTAAGTTAAGACTCATCTCACATAGGTATACTTCTTCATATGAAGATAGAGATGATCAGATGTAACCACTGATTCATATAAGCTATCGGACCCACATAGGATATAAGACCGGCTAAGATGTCGGACCCACAAAGGATATAAGTCCAGACACTCTGCCGGACCCACATAGGATACAGGTACAAAGTCAAATAATGTCAGACCCACATAGGATACAAGAGCAGTAGTCAAGTACTGCCAGACCCACATAGGTTACAAGAATAGTAGTCATCGCCGTCGAACCCACAGAAGATTCCAGTACGATCGTCATCACTGCCGAACCCACAAAGGATCCCAGTACGGTCGTCATCGTTGTAGTAGTCGAAACCAGCTATAGGGTTCCCGCACACATCATGCTCGATTCTGGGAGGGTTCACTCCACGAGCCAAGGGGGTCGATATATCAATTGACATGATGTCCAGAGTTGATATATCCCAATTTTCTGTCTCGTCGAAAGGAACACAACGCAACATACGTCGCGTCAATTGGACGCTCAGTCTGACAGTTATTGGATTTTTCGTCCCAGGGGCCCGGTTGGTTTTTAATCCAAAACCAACCCGATCGTACTCCAACTACGTCCAAACCTCGAGCTGAGTAAGCCAAAAGAACAGTCTCACTAAGAGAAATCAAACAAAGTCGACAACACGTCAATTGGACATCAGGAGCTCATGATATAAGTGTTTCCGCTCCGAGGGCCCAGTTGGTTTTGTCTTTGAACCATACTAGGTGTACCTAAAGATCTCTGAAACCCTAAGTGTTATATACCGAAAATACCTTCTTGATCCATGGATCACTTTGCAACTGATAGTGCGTCGATCAGAGGTATGTAGCCCAAGATATGGGCATTTGAACGGATCTGTCTGAAAATAGGGGGTTTGGGCCCGGTCCGACCCGACCCAATACCCCCTGGGTCGGCCCGAATAGGGTCGACCCGACCCGGGTCTGTGTCCAGCCCGGTTGGGCGTGGCCTGGACTTGCTAGCACGGCCCCCCTCATTTTGAAATGGAGGCCCCCACTTGTGGGGGCCCGCCCTTGCCACCTACCGGGGGTTATGACTCCCGATCTTCCGAAATCCGACCGGTCGTAATGGCCAGTCGGTGTGCTGCCGCGGGACCCCCACGGGTCATCCTTCTGAAGCGCCGGCGGCCGGCGAATCCGGCCGCCCTCCTCTTCAACTCCGCGCCTGACTCTGGCCGCGACCTCTTTCAGCCTAAACGGCGTGGCGCGACGGCGCCACACTTCTTCACCATGGCCTGTATCGGCCGTAGTTTCCTCGTTCCCGCACTGTGTCCTTGCATCGTGCTGCCTCTGTTCCAAACCACAATGAAGTCCAACAACAAAGGCGGAGGAGGGTCGGCCGTGTTCATGTGGTCTGACTTCCTCCTGTTATATTGATAACAAGAATCAATGAAATAACGACGAATATCAAATAATAATTCTTGAACGATGAAACAACCCCTACCTTGATTCACGAAGGTTGATCGCTTGACGGAGTAAGGGAAAGCCCCACTGTTCTGTAGACGTTGTCGAGGAATGACTGCATTGCTTCTTCAAGTGTCGAGAAGAAGGATGTCGAGGTTGGAAGTGGTGTTCTTCACATTCTTCTACGTAAAAGATGAAGATCTTCAAGACTTTGAGTATTTTATCCCAAGTCTCCACACAATGAAACAACCAATTCTAAAATAAGGCTTTTGCCTTATTTTATTACTTTTTCCAACACTTTTAAAATTTAAAAAAGTGAAATCACTTAATTAATGAATCTTGTGTTGTCAAAATTAATGGAGGAATAAGTTGGAATCATTAATTTGGAAGAGGAGTTAAGGGAAATGAAGGGGTGGGGCTCGTGTGGGCCCCACCTCACTAATATCCTATCAAGATGATTTAGGTTCAACTGGGTCCCACTCAACTCCCACACATTGGGTTAAACCACTTGGATGTGAAATAAAATTATAACACAATTTTATTTCACCTTAAACATAATCATTTTTTAACATCTCTTCCCAAGCAAACACAACTCCAGAAAAAGGTCTTCTTAAGCAATTACCGGCTCTGCGGTTTCATATGTTCCCTCAGATTTCGATTCCGAGCACCTTTTCAAAAGTTAGAAAAACCCGCTCGTTCGTTCACTGAACATACCTAAGCTAAACTACAGAAATTGATTCCGGGCACACCGGGCCTCGGAATCAGGTGCCGTCAGAAACCACGTACTCGTAAAATCCAAAGGAAATTAAGAAAAAAAAATTCCTTGAAATTTATGGGTCTTTACACGATGGAATGAAGGGAATGGATAGTATCAATTTAAATCTAAAATATGGTGTACGCATGTTTAAGAAATGATTCACTGGTTACCAAATTTATTAGAAATGGAAATAAATCCAATTGAATTTAAAGGATGTGGTTTTATGAAAACCTATTTAAAAGAGAATAATTGTGTTCATAAAATCATAACACTTTTAGGGATAATTATTTAAAGAAAAATATATGTTATATATTCAAATTAATATTTTAAATTCATCTTATATATTCTCCTGATAAGATATATTTGAAAATTTCAATTTATCCAGATAAAAAATTATTTTTGTTAAATGAATTTTTACCACATTTTGTTGGAGAACTCTTTTTATATTATTTTTTTGTCGCTTTAATATGTTATTTTTTAGAAAATAAACTTCTTATATATAATTTTGGCATCAAAATTTATTTTGGATATATTTTTGGTAGTTTTTTGATAAAATATATTTTTAAATGAACAGTAAAAATTGTCAAATTTTATGTCAAAATTGCTTTTTAATCTAATTAATTATATAGATAGATTATACTTTTAATTTGTTTTAAAGTATATTTGTAATATATTTTTATCATTTTATCAATTTTTTGGTAATTTTATGTAATTTTAGTTAGAAATTGGACAATAGAACATGTCAATCTTCTGATAGATATTATTTCTTAAAAAACTGATTTTTAGTTTTGACAACAGGAATTAATTTTTTATTATTTAATGAAAATTATGTGTTTAGAATTTAGAAAAATGGATTCCATATTTTTAATCAGGATGTTCAAATTATGGGAATATATAACTTTTTTTATAAATAATGAATAGTAACATAAGTAATTATTTTATTTACTATGGTTAAAGGGTAATTCTTGTAAATAAGAGTAAAACATAATATTATAATAAAACTAAACATCTACAACATGCATCATACACTTATTTGATAAAATTTTTCAGTGAATGATCATCCTTGGGTCTATTTTGGGATCCCATAGAGCCACATTGATGTGATAATGACATTTTATAAGAATTAATTTAATGTAATAAAAATGTCACATAAACATGTATCTTTTAGTGAATCAAATTATCTATAGGATTATATTAGTGATAATTTCAACTATAAATATTAATTATAAATATAAAAAAATTTAAAAAATTGTTTTATTTTATTTATTATTTTTTAAAATATTATACATAAATTTTCTAAAGACATAGTGATGATATAATGATTACCTTTTAAATGAATGATTTAAATAAATGTCGTTATAAATATTAGAATAAATTTATTTTAAAATATTTTAGGCGAAACATGAATTTTAGGGATGATTATGTCTTCTAATATTAAAATTAATGATTTTTTTTGAATGAATCAAGTTTTTAGGTATTTATAAATATTTATGATATGAATAGTATAAAAATTGATGTAAATAAGGTTTTAAAAAAATATTATTTTATTAAATGAAATAATAGTACTTACAATATAATATTCATCCAAATTACTTCGATAATTTTTGAAATGAAATAAATGAAGTACTTGAGGTTCGATTGGTATTTTATAGTTACTATATTAACAATATAATATAAATATACAAGAAGACATGGTAAGAGACAAATTAGTTAACTAAGTGTTAAATCTAAAAGATAAGATTGCATTTTTACCCTACACATGTCTAACACATATTGGTTTAAAGGTTTTCAAACCAAAAGAATCATATATTTTAAATAAATTAACTTGGGACCATTTGAGACTGAAAATAATTTTATAATAAAATAATATTTAAATACCTTCATTAAGTTTCCTCGCCCTCTTGTAAATGGGAATCACCTCAACCAATTTAATCAATCCTCTAAATACCTTTAAAACATCCAAAATCTTTTTAGAAAATCTCCCAAAATCCCTCTATTTCTCTTAGAATGCTTACCTAATGAAAAATGCAATTCAAGAAATCATTTTGGCTGAAATCAAAGGGAGTTACATTCTTTAAGAGGAAGCATCTTCTCTAAACATCCTTTCCCTTATTTTACTTCTCCACTCCATATTGTGTTATAATTTTTTGATTTTATAACAACACTAGTATCCAAAATATTCTATGATTTTATTATGATAATTATTTGAACTATACTTACAAAACCGCCATTTAACCGATATGAACATATTATTTCTATTTACGGAAAACTACTGCCTCAGAAAATGATGATTGTTTGATTTTTCCCTACCACCTATCATGCTGGTTATTATTATGGAATTGTATATAAATATGATATATATTATATTTATATTGTTTATATGATACTTCATTTTTTGGTTTACAAACATACCATTATACTTTTCATGATGTGGAAATACTATAATTTCATATGAGGTAGTACAGACTACTGCCCCTGAAAGTGATATGACTCATTATTTCCATACATAGAACGTATAAAGGACAAAGTTAATGAAAATTTGTTACATATATAACATGTGATATTATACATTAATTATAAAATACATATGTATAATTTAGTTTTCATTTCCTTAATATGTCAAATAAATGAAAGTAGAATTAAAGCATATGTATGACTTACCATCTCCACAAAAAATACATTTCATTTATTATATCTACTTGATATGGAATACTATAAATATATATATACTAGATATATATGGTATTTAAATCCTTAATACTATTTTTGAGATAATTTAATTTTGACCTTATAGACAATTTGTAATTATAACAAGTTAATTTTTGACTCAAGTACCAAGTATCGACAAAACAACTGATATTAACTTAAATAATTAAGATATTTTTAAAATGATGTAATATTTGATACAAATGAATAAAAAACATGAAAAATGTTATTAATAATGTATAAATTAACATAATATTACTATTTATAAAGAAAAAGGAATATACCTGATGAATCTGACTCAAGTTAAGAGAACTTCATAATCCAATTTCTATTATTGGGGTTGATGTTCTACATCTTGATTATGTAATTCTATGATTATGTTAGAAATTAATATTGATATCATATATAGTATATATACATTATTAATGTTGATTTATAGTGAAGACACATAATCAATCTATTTAATTTACAATATGATCTATGTACGGGAGGTCATCTCAATCTCCTTTTATTGAGGCATATTTTGATTATATGCATGTCCTTCTTTTACAAACTATATAATAAACCCCGTTTTAGTTTACATTCATTCAATGGAAATATTTTGTCTGTGAATCATTTTACTAAAAGAAATAAAGGAATTTTTTAACATACACAACTAAAATAACCTCCCTTCCCCCATAATCATTATTTGATATTTGTGTTTATCTGTAAGGATTAATGTTTTTAAAAGAAAAATATATCCATTTTTCCCTTTTTGGTTGTTTTGGTATTGAAAATGATTTTTGAAATGGATTTAGTATTTCAATATATTGAAATGATCTCTTTTGAATTAAAAGGAAATATTATTAGTGAAATGTTGATATTTGAATTTTTATATGTAATTATTATATAATGATACATGGACATTTGACAGGTGGTTATGTGATAAACCAATGATCGATAATTATGTGATAAACCAAATGACGGGTGGTTTCGTGATAAACCAAGGACGGGTGGTTAAGTTATAACCACCAACGCATTGAGTATTAATGTCAGTTATATGACTATTCCATTTAGTGATATGTATGGCAGCTGGATGGATGGATATTCTATTTAGTTATATGTGTGGAGGTTGAGTGTATGGTTATCCCATTTAAGTATTTTTATGTCCCATGTTACCTCTATATGTTATGTGTTAATTTTTATGGGATTGTGGTAATCTATTGGTTATAGAAAGGGAATTCAATGATCTTATATTCAGTGATGTATTTTTACCACTTCTTAAAAGCTAAAAGTATTACATTATAATAAAGTATTATTGGTTTTTATGTCATCCTAATAATAATAGTTTTAATTCCTTATGTATCTCTTTCTATGATTTTTAGTCTCAACTCATTTTTTTGAAATATTTTTTACAGGTCCTAACGAATAAAAGAGTCAAGGATGGGGTCAATGAAATGATATGCAGTTAAAATATAAAATGATGTCAAATTTTAATTTAAAGTGTTTTTTTATAAAAAAAATTAAAGTTGGTTGATGTTTCTACATGTAATATTCAATATGTTATGTATAAGTTTTGACCTAATTTAATAATTTTATAAAATTTAAAATATCCTCAATGTGAATAAATGTCAAGTTATCAAATTATATCGAGATTATGTAATGTTTAACTCTATGGCCTTATAGTGGGTATCAGATGTCGGTTTAGATAACATTAGAGGTTAGGAGATTATTTAATAATAAGTGAATTGTTTTACAATACAACAATAGCTATCATTATTGTAGATAAATTTAATATGTTTTAGATAAAATTAATAAGTATATCATAGTGTTTAACCTCCTCATAAGATAGTATATGGTGATTTTACTGATATACTCACAGAGATCTTTTTGGTTTTAGAAGATAGATTTATCTAGATGGTTACAAAGTAAAAATAGATTTGAAGGAAAATGTGGCATGTTTTGGAATATAAAACCAAATGAAATGGGTGTTTCGATGAGAAATCATGTGGTTATTATTAACCAACTATCTAGATTCAGGATAAACCACTTGAACCTTGGGGATTTTTCTAAGCCATCATATATGCAAGAAATTAATTCCTATGAAAGTCCATGTAAAAATCATAATGGTTTGTATCATCAAAAACCAATGTGTCATGTATGTGGAATGAAACACATAGAAAAATTCTTCAAATGGATATGAGGATTTTATAGATGTGGTAATGAAGGACATAACGCAATAACCTACTAGGGGAAAAGGAAGCATTTAATTTAGTCTGGGAATGGGAAAGACTTTCATTCTTGAGGGATTAAATGAATGTTTTAAATATTGTGTGCATGGTCATTATTAGAATAGATGTCCTAAGATGAAGGTTAGGTATTGGTATCCACATGAACATACAAATATATGTTTTCCAGTACATAATTTCATTCCAATTGAATATGAAGAAACTGAAAATAACCTATGAAGGGTATGAATTGTTTCATAGATTATGTTTTCACATGATTGAATATTAGGAAATTATTCACGATTTTTGTTATATGAATGATGTATGAAAGAATAATATGGAAATCATGGAAAAAGGATCCTGAATATCATTAGATGAATATAATTTCTACATTTTAGGACTTAATGATTTATGTTGGTTATATGGATGATGATATTTTAAATTTATTAATGATGAGATTATTTTGGTACAATTATACTATTTGTAACCCTTAAATTTTTTATATAAATGTAAATTGATGTATAATTATCATTTATTAGGTGGATATAGTTATGATGAATCATTAGGATTTATATAATCCCTAAATTTTTGGCAATTATGGGTTATTAGTTTTTCTAATGAAAAATGTGAGGTATGAGATAACATTTTAGTTTAAAATATTAAATGGTTAAATTTTATTATTTTCAATAATACTTGGAATGTTTTAATAATTATATAGTTTTAGGAAAAGAAAAATTGTAGGAAGGGGGAAGACCAGTCACATCTGACAAAGCTGCATGAATCGAACCCCCAACCAGGGGTGACGAGGGTGCATCGCCTACAAATAGGCTACGTGAATTCCTTTCTTTTTATGACTTATTTGATTTAGTTAAGTAGTTTTATGGATCATTAATAAGTATATTTAGGACCATTAGTTTTTAAAAAAAATATCATTAGTATAGGAAAATTATTTTTTGATTAAGTGATAAATTTTATTTTGGAATACACTTTCTCTTTTGGGAACACTATATGCCTAAGGAGAATATAATACTGTCGGATTTTATTTATAGGAATAATGGGGTAATTTTATATGGGATGAATATATGTTTTTATTGTGGTCATATAGTGATTAGAGTTATTTATGAAAATAGTAATCCTATCTTGGAGAATATAAGACTATGTTAAATAATTTTTAGAATGACACCTTAAGAGTAGTGGATGTTATTTGGAGATAAATGTAAAGATTTATATTGGAAGTCAATGTGATCAAATTATTCTGAGTTTTGGGTTTCAAAATGAGTTTGAATTATTTTGTATAATTTTTAGGGTAGTTGTTAGTTGAATGGTATTTGTGGAACTTTGGGTATTTTTGTGGAATTTTGGGTATTATGATTAATATTTCTTTTAATAAAGAATTATCCTTTTGGGGGATTACCTGATCGTGTACTAACCATTTTGGTTTTGGTTAATGTAAAAAAATAGAGTAAATATATAGTTTATCATTGGGGGATTATGTAATTCTATAGACGTAGATTCTATCATTTTTTTGACCAAGATATATGGAATACTCATCATTTGGAGTAAAGATGAGTTTGTTGTATAAATTATTAAAGGATGAAAGTCTACATGAAAGGTTTGTGGTTTTTTGGTGGTTAACCTTCTTCTGATCATGTTTTATATCACTCTCCATCAGAACATGATGGTTAGTTTCCACTTCCATTTACATGTTCTCATGGAATCCTAGTATGTGTTATCTCTTGTGACCTTTAACATTTTTTTCATTCTTTTAATGTGATAGTTTTATTGACTATTTTCTGATGTTGGACATTCAATTTAGTTTTCGAGCCCAATTATAAAATTGCAAGGATTCGGTTTATAGAATGGGGGATGGTTATAATGACACATGTATTTATAGAATAATACATTCTTGATTTATATTAACACTTATGAATAGGATATTAATTTTACATTAATGGGGATGTTTTTTCGGATTTTGTTCTGAACATGAAACCAAGGGTTTCTCTGAAATATTACATTTCAAACAAAATTGAGTTAGACTAATAAATAATACAATAATATTATTATTATTTTAAATGGTAGTTAACACATTGTTGTTTGAATGGAAGGAGTGAATAGTATCAACTGTAATCTGAAATATGGTTTTAACATGTTTTTGAAATGATATATTTGATACCAAATATATTAGAAATATAAATAAAAATGAATTGAATATAAAAGATGTGTTTTTTATAAAAATAATTTTAAAATAGATTAATGGTGTTTATAATATAATACTACTCTTTATGGATTATTATTTCTTGAAAATATATTTAATATATTCTATATAATGTTTTACATTCATCTTATATGTTTTTAGATATGATATATGAAAACAATCCATGTTTCAGATAAAAAAATATTTTGGGACCCTAGGGAGCCACTTTTATGTGAAATTTAAATTTTATAATAATTAATTAAATATAAATAAAAATGTAAAATTAAAATTAACATTATAAAAAAAAGCATATATGTGGTTATATAAGTAATATTTTCGACATTAAATTGTAATTAGCTAATTGATAACCTAAATCATGGTAGTTTTTTTATGATTTTTTGACGAATAAATAAATTTTTTATATTTATGACACAATGATGATGTAGTGATTA
Organism: Viscum album; assembly: GCA_963277665.1. Lineage (NCBI taxonomy): Eukaryota > Viridiplantae > Streptophyta > Magnoliopsida > Santalales > Viscaceae > Viscum > Viscum album. Next base: position 539,676,912 of record OY728157.1, read on the forward strand.
CCTTATTAATGAATGATTTAAATAAATGATATTAAAACTATTAAAATAAATATATTTTAAAACTTATATCCCATCTATTAATTATAAGGAGGACTTTTACTTATTTTATTTGAATTAATGATGTTTTTTCCAATGAATCATGTTTTTTTTGTATTTTCAAAAAGTCATTACATGAATAGTATAAAAATTTACATAAATGAGTTTTTAAAAGAAATACTATTTTATTTAATTATATAACATTCATAAAAATCTACGAATCTACAAAATGACTTATATAATGTTAAAAATGTCTTTAATGAACCACTTGTGGTTCTTTTGGCATTCTATATTAACAATATTAACTATATAGTATGAATATATAGGAAGAATTGGTAAGATTTAAATTAATTATCTAATGTCTAATGCTAAAATATAAGGTCACATTTGTGACATAGACTAGTATAAAACAAATTAAATGTGTTCTTTTTAACCAAATATATATATTTATGAAATAAATTACATTTGGACCATTTGAAACCTATATATTTCTAAAATAAATTAATATTTCAATAACTTCTTAAAGTGACCCCCTTCATCTTATTAATGGAAAATGGATCTACTCATTTAATCATACCTATTGGTCCCCATTGGATTATCCAAACACTAGACAAATAAGCATCTAACATACCTCTTTTCATCTAAGAAGCCTTAAATTTGGAAGAAGGCAATTCAAGAAATCATTTACACTCAAATCGAAGGGAGTTACATGTTTTAAGTGGTAGTGTCTTCTCTAATGTTCCTTTCAATTAGTTTAATTCTAAACTCTCTATTTCATTCATTGTTTTTTTATGACAAAAACACATTAGAATCCTAAATATACTATGATGTTTTATGAGAAGGATTCTATGTACACATATACACTCCAACATCTAATGGATACGAACATATTGTTTCTGTGTACGGAAAATTGATGCGTAACGAAACGATGATTGTTCTATTTACCACTACCTCCTATAATAGTATCCATTACGATTTCACTATATTTATATATATTATATTTATATTTATATTTATATTTACACTATAGTACTATAATATCTATATTCAAACATACCATTAATCCTTTCATGACGTGTAAATATGATAATTTCATTTGAGGAAGTGCAGAATACCGCCCCCTCAAAGTGATATGACTCAGTCATTCCTTACATAGAAGGTATACAGAATGGTGTTAATGAAATTATTCATCATATATATCATATTATATTATACTATAATTATAATATACCTATTTATAATTTAGTTTTCATTTCACTAATTTGACAAATAAATAAAAGTAGCGTTAATGCGTATGTATGACTTATCGTCACCTTGAATGGTTCATTTCCGTTCTTATCACCAAATTTTATAGAAAATCATAAATAAATTTATATATGATATATATAGTTTTTAAATCATGAATAATATTTTGGAGATAATTTACTTTTGACCTCAGTTAATTTGTAATTATAAAAAGTTCATTTTGGAGTCATGTACCTAATAATGACAAAACAACTGATATTAACTTAAATAATTATATAATTATAAAAACATGGTAATAAGTTATGTAAAAGGAATAGAAAACATGAAAAATGTTATTATGAAATTTGAAATTAACACATGCTTATTATCTAGGAAAAATAAAACATAGGTGATGAATTAGGATCAAGGTAAGGGAACTTCATAACAAAATTTCCATTCACTAGGTTGATCTTCTACTTATGTATTATGAAATTATATGATTAGATGAGAAATTAATTTTTATATATTATCTATAATTTATACATGATTTATGTTTATTTATATTGAATACTCATAATCAACCTATTTGATTAACAATATTATCTTTGTAAATGATTTCGTCTCAATCACTTTTCATTGAAGCATATGTTTATAATATACAACTCCTTCTTCTACACAGTTTATAATAATCCCATTTTACATTAATGGTCATTCAAATGGAATATTTTATCTAAAAAGTGTTTTTATAAACTAAAAAAGAATTTTTTTAACAATTGCGGTGACAATGACCTCTCTACCACTATAATCGTTATTTGATAATTGGCTTTCTCCATAAGCATTAATGTTTTGAAAAGTAAAAGAAATACCTTCTTCCATTTTTTTTTGTTTTTGTATTGAAATTGGTTTTTGAAATTAATTGAGTAATTAAATATCTTGAAATGATATATTGTGATTCCAAATGAAATTATATTAGTGAAATGTTGACATTTTCAATATTTAATGAGTTATGACTGTATAATGGTACTTTTACATTTGATGGGTGGTGACGTGATAAACCAATGATGGGTGGTTATGAGACAAACCAAATTATTGGTGGTTCAATGATAAACCATAGACGAGAGGGTACAATATAACTTCCAATGAATTGGGTATAGAATTTGGTTGTATGGTTATTCCATTTACTAATAGTTATAGAATTTGTTCATATATCTATTTATTTTACTGATTTGTGATAAAATCAACTGTATGGTTATTAAATTTAAGTATATTTACGTACCATGTATACTTTATATGTTATATGTTTCTTTTTACAAGGTAGTGGAAATATTTTTGTTATATAAAGGGAAAGTAATGAGAATATACTTATTGATGTATATTTAACACTTATTAAAGGTGAAAGGTATTACAATATAATAATGTATTCATGGTTTTTTTGTTATCCCAAGACATACATTTTTCATTCTTTATGTATCCCTTTTTGAGATTTTTATTCTCATCCCTTGTTTTGAAATGATTTTTCACATGAAATAAAGATTAAAAGATTCATGGATATAATCAAAGATATATTATGCTATTATAGTATGAAACGATGTCATATTTAATTTTAATGTGTTTTTTATGTAAAAAGGATAGTGAGTTGAATATTCTACTTGTCATATGTTATTTATAATATATCTCCTAATTATGTTACGCTCTAATCAGGAAAAGTCTTTCGATGTGAATTAAATATAATTTAACGACTTATCTCTAGATTAAGTAAGGTTTAAGGTTGGGGCCGTATAGTTAGTTAATGATTATGTTTTGAATCATATACCATTATAATAGATTGTGAACAATAAAAATATCCATCACTCTACTATTCATCTTATTTTGGTTCCCATCAACAAATTTTCTATCATATTAAATTTAAATGCAATTCATTCATGTTACCTCTATTTACTAAACCAATAAAATTATATTTCAATCACAAATATTCATCATAATAAGGAATAACCACTTATTGGTTGTTTAAATAATAACACCTTCATATCAATCAATGCAAATTGGGTCTGAAATTCTGTTATTTCTGGTCATTATTAAAATCCTCCATTATCATTATTAAATATTATGTGGATTTACAATGCATGTCCACTAGTTGTTTCTTACCAAGTGTACATATAAGGGAATTTTAATGTACTAGGTGATAATAGAGTGAACATTGATGCTCCTTCTTCACAGTTATTAACAATATTTTTCACTAATAAAGATCCTCATCCACATATAGTATCATGATAGGGATGAATTTTTATGGAAACCACTAACATTATCCTTCATCAAAATTCCAGGAAATTTTTCTATACTTTTAATCAAACATATATTTATTCTTACACCTAACTATTGACATATATCTAGAAATATCAATAGAGATTTCACAAACATTTTATGATTATAGTTTCCAAATTTTAGAATATACTTTCTTAACATACCATATATAGAGGTCTAGAATTATTTCTAGTGGACTATAATTGATACCTATTAGGGAACTCCATTGGAGAATTCACGTCATGGGAGGGCACTCCACTATCCACAGTGGCTACCCTATCCATATAAATCCATTTGGTAGAGAAATATTCTTCATAAAATTCTCAAACATGATAGTTAATTAGTGTTATATTCTTTCCATTAATTATGAAACAAACTTAATAGGTCTAAGATTTTCGAAAAAAACACATCATATTTTTATATGAATATTATATTCCTTTCATAAAAACATTACCATGTTCCATAATAGTTTAGTGTCTTTGGAGTTAATAATCCTGATCTTATAATTTCATAAAAGAAATTCATTATATCCCTAGAATATCATCGCACTTCATACTCCTCTTCGGAAAAGCATATATAAACCATTATTCATAACCAAGGGAAGGAAACAATATAAAGGGTGAGGTAGGATACATAGAATGTGTAAACATTATAGAATCTAATTAATGATTATATGAATGAATAACATACAAATAAGGGTATGTGATTGTGAATATAACTTGTGAGTTTTATACCCATATTCTCATAGATCATAAACATGATTCATGAAAAAAACATAATAATTTAAAAAATTTGTCCCATATTAGTGAAAAATAATCAAAAATATATTAAGAACAAGAAGCTCATATCATAAAATTGTGTTTACATGATAAACATAGGAATCCTTTTCATATTTCACTGATAAATTCCAAGGATATAAAAACCGTAGATAATGAATTATAAATTCTTTTCTACTTTGGACTCTGATGATCCAATTTCCTATAATGGATCAGGTCTCATTTATTTCTGATAGTGGAAGAAGCCCATATTGTAATTTCCCATTGTTATCTCAAGAATTATAATGTTTTACCCATTTCATTAGAGGATAATATAGGTTCCACCCATTTTATAATGAAAATCATGATTTAGATTGATATATTATTATAAAATATTCATCATAAAATCACAATATAATACATGTAAACAAAATATGTATCCTAAAAATAATATAAATTTACCATAGCATCACCCATGATAAATAAATGGTTTTCATAAATATTTCATCATCAAAAACATTATCCATCTAACGAATTAAGAAGGATGGTATAATTAAATATAATCCATAGTAAGTTATAAATAAAATAAATTTAGTTAATATTAGATGGAATTTTTATTAATTTCGAATGGAATACTTTTTTATGAAATAAACATTCCACTTTTAAATATAGTTTTTTTATAGATATAACATTTTCAAAATCCTTTTATTGTGAAATAACCTTTTAATTTTATAACAGAATATTTAAATTGAATCTAAATCATTTTTTGAGTAAAATATAATTTTCATTTTGAAAATCACAAAATAATTCTTAAATAATTTTGATATCCCTTTTTTAATTAACATTTATATGTATAAAATAATATTTTAAACGTATTCTGGTCATGATATCCTAAAATTATATTCTTTTAGTACACATTAATAAAATTCTTTTAACATTATAAGTAAATGTAAAAATAACCTCTTTTATAAATAGACAAGAATATTCATTTAAAATAATTTTCAAACAACTGTAGAAATTAATATTAAAATATTTGGTGGTTTTTAAATAATATTTTAATTTTTTTTAAAAACATGGAAATGGAATACAAATTATTTTCGATTAAAAAGAGAAAGAATTATATATTTTTATTATAACATTATTCTGACCTATTAACAACATATAAATATAAAATTTTAGGGTAATCATGTGCTCATTTGAAATAAATATATGAGATTTAAATTGATGATTTTGTTGATATATGTGTCCAAATATTTAATCATCAGAATCGTAAACATAAAAATCATCTTAAACAATGACATTGTAACATATAACCATTAGAAATTTTTTTTCGATTTAATCACATAACCAATTAAATAATAACTTCAAATTAAACTTTTAATATCAGGAATATAAATATATTCTTGAGAGAACATGTTTAATAAAATTATAAACACTATAGAAAATAAAATTGTGTTGAATTTTGCATAATTCCCTGAGAAAGAAAAGTACACTATAAATTCATTACCTTAATTATCAACATAATTAATAAATTTTATAACCTATAAGTTTATTATATATATTATGGAACCATAATTCAAATTTTCATACCATATATGATTTACTTATGAGTTTTAGTTACCCGTTTATTAACAATTCATTGGTTATAATGTGACATGTGTTAGAAATGAATCATTTTTAACATATGTTTTGGTTTGGTTCATTAAATCCATTGTAATTATTCATTTTTATATTATGTAAAAATTTTAAAATATGATATAAATTTCACATATATTAATTATATATATATATAGTAATCCAATAATGTTAGAGATAGAACATCAAATACGAAGTTCACATAGATGATTCTCCATACATACACATGAATGTTGTTTTAATTTTATGGATAAATGAAATGAAATAATGGTAAATAATGTATTGCTATTATATAATAATTTTTATGTCATATATATATATCATATAATTATTGGCAACCCAATCAAATCGCTATGCGTGGTGATAGTCCCATGTATACATGAATGCTGTTATTGCGTTCTATATAGAATAGAAGTTTATAATACATATATGATATTATAATTTCAGAAGTTAAATTATATCATTAATTTAATATATCAATACACTATACTTCTTTATATATAACCATGATAATTTTTTTATGAAACAAATTATGTTGGTTATGATGTGGTATTACACCTTACACATGATTAATTATTTCATTAATAAATTTGAGGGAAGATGATATGGTTGTAGGTCATGAAATTACCATAAAAACATACCTATATATGGATGATAGATTTTATTTTATATAATAATGATTTTTTTAATAATTTAGCTATGATTAGGAAGAAATAAAACAAAATTTCTTATTGAAGAACGTTAACTATCATTTGGGTAATCTCTTTATATTTTCCACAAATGCCTTACAAGGTTAGATTTATGTATAAAATAATGGATCTATGATCTGGAGATTCAATTTATTATGTGATTCAGGTAGTTATTGGATGAAAAAAAATTTGTTTTCGATGTGTTAATAGGATAGGGTAGGGGAACAATTTTATAATTGACATTGTTGTCTCGATAGTATTTGTCTATAAGAAAATGGTGTGACCACCATTTTCACTTTTTAAAAATGAAACAATTGTCCATTATAAAAACTTAGAGGTTATAAGGTTGAAATATTGACATGAAATGGGTTTTGGGAATTTTTTCTACTCATTTTGACCATTTTTATTCTTGGTTTTCCCACATTAAATCTGTTTAAACCTCAATCACAATTATTAGTTACTACAATTTTTACATTTCATTATGGAAAAAAATAGCTTAAATTTTTTAGATAATTTAAATATTTATAATTCCAAATATGGAATCTATTTTTTTAAATTTTATTCACATAAGTGGAAAATTTTCATTATAAAAAAATTTAACAATCTTAGAAAAAACTAATTTTTAGAGAATTAATGTTTTTATTTGAGAAATTGGATTTTGTATATATTTTTTAGAAACAAATAATATAAATTTGTCAAATTATATTGGATATGAAATATATTAATTTCATTAAAATCCATAAAAATATATATATGATTTATTTATTGATATAAAATGTGTTTATTTAAAAAAATAATTTTTCAGAAAATGATACATGTTATTTTAAAACAGCTTTTATTATGATTTATACAAAAATGTTCACCAAATAATTAAATTTATATACATTATTAAATTAAGAAATTTGATAATCTAGTTAATCATATTCATTCCCAATATTACATAGGTTATGTTATAACTATCATAATAAATAATATTGTGTTAATAGTACATCTTGCTTCATTGAAAATCAATGTTATGTGTAAAAAATGAAATTGAAGAGAAATTAATTGATTTAAAAAAATCAAAAGATATAATTTGGTTATAATATTCATATGTGACACACCACACACACATTCTTTATCATAATAGGGATATATTTTTATAGAAAACAAACTATTCTTCATTTTTGATAAATCATATATTCTCATATATATAGGATTATCCTTTGATATCACATAAAAGATAACTCAGCGTAGATTGTAAAACTATAAAAGTCCTTGCTCTGATACAAAATACATCTACACTAATTTTTTTATAAAAATTTTATATCTTATTATATGAATATTCCATAAATATAAATTTAATTAAAACAAGAACCATATAGGTTTAGTTCTTTTGTAAAAATGGATATATAAGAAACTGGTAAACAAAAGATTATATATCATCTACCACATATTTCTTCCCAACTAAACCCTTTTTGGGCATATCATATGTAAATCCATTCATTATATCATGAGGGAAAATTAATAATAAAGGGAGATCCCATATATTTAGTAACGGTAAAAAGGGGGTTATCAATTAATGGTAATATATAAAAATATTATAATAATATAAATATGAATATATTTTTATAAAAATATAAATTTATTCTCATTAAGTAAATTAATCATTTTTATGTCATACATCTTATATGATCAATGGAAATGAATCATAATTTAATTAAATAACTTGATCCATAACATCATTACAGTGGGAAAATGTCATGTAATAAAAAATCATAATAAACTATGGAATTTTCGTAATCAATGAAATATTATGTCCAGGGTACCCACCAAGACATTCAGAACATTTTATAACGGGATAATCACATATGTACCTAAATATAAATTGGGATAACCATGTTGGTACCAGGTTTGGTCTTGGGATAACCACATCTTTATCATCCTTTTGTTGTCGGAAAACCTCTCATATACCATCTAATATCATAAAACATTAATCATTACAAAAACTACATTATGGATATAACATAACAACCAATTGAATAATCATAATCAATTTTTATGTATAATAATTTATTAGGAAAACATTTATCATTTCATTATTGATTTACCTTGGTAATATACAATGTGTTTCACTAATATTACATTACCTTAAAAAATACTCCATCCTTAGAAATAATAAATATTGTAACATTGGTTTATATCCTTTTTAAAAAACAAGATATATCAAATGATGTAATTTTAGATTAAAATACCTCTTTAATAACAAAAAAAAATTCTTGGGGAAAATATCCTTTTTATATTGAAAACACATTACAAAAAATTTAAAAACTTACAAAATATTAAGAAAATTTTTATTGAAAATATAATACTGGAAAATGATAATGTATTTTCAGGGTATGAAGCATTCATGATAGGGGGAAAATTCATTAATGTTTTTCATGATAAAAAAATGATTCTAGTAAATTTTTTTGTAAAAAGTGAAAAGTACAGCCCTGGAAAAATATAAATGACATTCCTTCAATATTATTTTATAAAAATTAAGTGAATTGTATAAATAAATTAATTTTTTTAAAATTGTTTATGCATTCATGATTTTTAATAGATATAAAGACATAAAAACATAAATTTATTGCTCAAGACATAAATAATGTTAGTTTCCATAAATATATTCTTTTTTTATTTTGAGTTCATAAAGAGATTAAAATAAATAGAAAAATTATATATAAATAAAAATCATATTATAATATAATAATAAAATATTTTTAGAATTATATCATTTCATTTAATCATAATATAAATTTTAGCCTAAGAAATCCTGATAAAAATGAGATTTTATCATAATATCACTAAAAGAAGTCTTTATTTCATCAAATGGTATCTATCATATTGAATAATAATCCTATATTTATTATTAATATACAGAATTACCATATTAATAAATACAATACCGTAAATGGTTTACATATAAAATATTATTATCTTTTTGTTAACATTCACTCATCATCATCATCATCATTTCGATTGTTATCTTATTAATTTTTATGCACTTTTGGTCCCATGTTTTTTATTCCTTGAGTCTTGATTATGGTAAATTCAATCAATAAATTTTAATGATTATATAAATAAAATATATAAAAATTATTTTCATATTTATAACAATATATTAAAATGTTGAAGAAAAATTAATTTCATAATTATGTGAAGATTTTTTAAAATACGTTCTCACAAATGAAGATTACATTTTTCGATTGATATATTTAAAGAATGGTATATAAAAATTAAAATATTAGAATAAATAATTATTTAAAACATATCATATAAAATATTAATTTTATCGTAAATACCAACCATGAAATTTATGTATTGAAATATAATCATATCTTTTTGTGGATGTGGTAGTCCACACATGTGCACAAATGAATCATTCATTTCAAATTTCATCGAGAATAGGTGTTAAATTGTTGGGTCACTATTTTAATAACATCTCAGTATATTTATGTTATTTATTGAATAAATAATTATTTATTCAATTAGATTAGGATTGTGTAAGGAGAATAAAAATTATAAAATCTTGGATAGTATTTATCCCACTTCATTGAGAGTCCTTCTTTGTCATACATCTTAAGCTTTGATATATATATTTATTAATAGAGGAAAATAAGCTCTATGTTGTAGAGAATAAATATTTTTTTTATTGACTATGTGTTGGTTAATATTGAAGGATCACATAATTTCAAAGCAAGGAGAGAAGATGATCTCTTTTATTTTTGAGCAATGGTACAGACAAGGAATTTCTTAAAAGTCATTAACAATATATGGTCCCATTCAAGTGAATGTACATATTAATTACAAATAATGTTATGTTATGATAAGATATTTCATAAATATTTTTATCTTATAGGAATTATACATGGGTGGGTTGCATTGATACCATTATCTGTTGGTTATGTAACACTCGTATACACGTTTTAAACATAACTATAGTTAGTAATTTAACTTTTTTTAATGCTCTTTATTGAAGAAACATTATTTATCAAGTTTTAATTATATTAATTATATTGATTCCTCATGCACAATGTTTTTCACATAATTCAATTTCTATATTTTGAGAAACATAATTTTAAAGAGGTATTTAGATTTAAATGAAAACCTTTTTCAGAATAATACATTTTTATTATTAAACTATAATGTATGTCTTATCAATTTTTTATAAGAACCATAAAATGAATTTTAATATATTTTAATGAATATATAATCCCTAAAAATCATTAAAAATTTTAATAAATTGATATTGAAAAAAATTATTTTGATAAAAAAAAATTCACATATAAAAACCATCTTAGAATAACTATATTCAAACCCAAAAATGTGATTGTATCAATAACAGGAATGATACCAATTCCAACTTAATTAATTAAATTATTTCTAGATTAATGATACCTGCTTTTTTATAACATATATTTAATTTTAATTTACTAATATTAACCAAGTAAAGGGAATTTTTAGAGAAATCAATATTTTCACTATCGGTTGAATAAAATGCCTTTTATGAAAATATTAAAAATTAACCACAAGATATTATTCAACTAAATATTTCACAAATAATATTAATTCAGCCAAATATAATTTCATAAAAAGTTTTTAATTAATTATAACATTGATGCACAAAATCCAATATGATGCATTTGTGAGTAAAACATGTTTTTGAACGATGTAATGATTTTACATAAAATTGTGTAATTATTTATTATGTTATAATAAATAAAATTACTTAATTTAAAACCCATATACAATTATTTTTCTCGATTTTTTTATCAATAATCATTCCATCCAATTATGTGGTTAGGCTATAAATGATTACTATATCATTAATCATTTAAACTCATGGTTGTATATAATGTATGATATTGAATAAATCATGCTTATTTAAAATTAATATTTATATATAATTTCATAGTTTTTTATAGTGATGGATTGAGGGAGATCTCGTAATAGAATGATATTTTTGTGATTAAATTTATGGTAATTCAATGTAATTCTTATGGAAATATATCTCTACGATCAAAAAATATTTACTTGAGAAGATTCCTCAATTCTATGGAGGACAATGAAGAGTTTAAAAAATAATTTCAGTTGTTGTGTAGAATGAGTATAATAAGAGAAAATATGATGGCAATGAGTATAAATCTTAATGTATCATATTTTTTACGTCACATTAAAATTATGATGTAAGAAGAATCCTATTAAAGCCAGCACGAATCAATTATTTAAAAGAATACAATGGATTTTTGAATATTTTGACCAATATAAGTAATCCATTAATAAATGGTTTTTTATTTTCAATGGTGATAAAACATGTATATCAAATGTTCTTGTGGATTTTTATCCCTAAAAATTATGGTTAAATGAACATGAAATATATTCTAATTGGTAGATGTTCTATTTATATTTTACTTCAATATAAAAATTCTAAAAATATGGAATGAGGAATTGGCATGATTTCTCTAAATCAAGTAAGATGTTGTATTCATGATTAGATATTTTTCAATCCATTCAAAATTTTTTATTCTTTTGCATAAATTGGGTGAAATGTTTTTATTTTAAATTGGGTACTTTATCATCCAAAGGAACTATATGATATTTTATCCTGAATATGTGTCTCTAACAAAATGTATGAAGAGATTGAGAATGTTACATATGGATAATTATTTTGAGTTCTTGTTGAATTGTATTTTTGTTAGGTATTTACAGATAATGTTGTGTTATCTACCCATAATGATGAACAAAATAATTGGATTCTTTATAATATAATCCCATAATACTATATAAATTTTTAGGTAATTATAAAATCTAAGGATAATTATCCGGATTCTATTATGTTTTCTTATTAAAATTACACTATTCTATTGATTATATAATTACAAGGTTAAATAATGATGAAATAAGAGACTATTATTCTCTCAGAATATAAATAGATCATTGAAATCAAGGAAATTGTTTGGGTTATCAAATTGATTTTTATGATGATAAGTTTGATAATGCTGACATTATTAAAATTGTATTTGTTTATAAAATTGAAATATGACAATAAGGATCAAATGAATATTTTGAATAAAATGGTAGATAATAATTCTATTGAGTATGGGGACATCAATTTGATGGAAATGAAAAAGAGTTTATATGATCATGACGATATTCAAGTTCTCTATAATATTGGACAAAATAATTCTCAGTGTAATTTACTAGATTTTTGGGATTCCAGTTTTTATATGGGGGTCTTAGGTACATAATCGACATACAATACTTGTATTATTGCTTAATTTCTATGTTCCATGGATATTCCTATTATATATTAGTTTCAAAATATATTATATTTCTAGGTGTAACGCCTAAAATATTGGGAAGGGTCTGTAACTTCATATCATGAGTAAATAGGGATGTTTAGACATTATTTTTAGAGTAACCAGGTGGTCTGTAGGTTTATGTAATATAGAAACAAGGATAGGGTAAACAGATATAGGTTCAATCCCATTTTTACTCTCAAATTAATTATGAGATTGATAAATTAATGGAACTCAAAAATATTGAATGAGCATATAAATAAATGTTGGATAAACTTCATCCAAAGGGGGAAAACTATATAATCATTTTCAAGAAAAGGTATATTTATTTTGTCTTATTATGAGATATTATAAAAGTTTTCTCCCATGAATTCTAGGAGATGTAATGATTATTCAAATACATAAATGACTATGGTGCCATGATCTAAATTTTCATCCTCTTGTAATTATGACTACTTCGATCAATATTATTATTTAAATAAATATTTATATATATACTAGTAAATTTAATTTAGAAAATACTGAATGAGGTATGTTATTCATGTATTAACTAATGATATCCTTAATTTCTATTATATATTTATTTAATTCATTTTTATGGTCCGTTTTATCATATGTCGAACTATTTATATTATATTTGTTATTATTAATATGACAAACAACACAACCACCACCACCACCACCACCACCATTATTATTATTATTATTATTATTATTGTTGTATTGGTTAGTGTGATGACATATAATAAAACCATTTAAAAATACATGTAGATAAAAACATTGAATGGTATAGAAAAATCTAATTTAGCTGGAATTATAACAGTTACTATGACAACTATGATGTTGTATTAGAAATCTATTGAAATTAATGAAATACCATATTCTTGGGGGATCATAGTTATAAGGGCTATGGATTAAGTATATCTGTCATTAAATCTCATTTTATAAGAGTTTTTGCTTCATTATGGTGGGTATCTATTTTAAATTATAGATATAGGATTACCTATATGGTAATGTACCTTTATAATCTTTCCTGAAACACGGGATTAAAAATGCATGGGGGGAAATTACAATGGAACTATAATAGACTCTTTAACAATATCAAGAATGTTTTCATGGTATAATAGCAGTTGTTTTATTCCTCAAAATTTATCTCTTCATATACACATTGTACTTCTATCCATAGGGATTTTTGGCCATAAGTGGATTTTAGGCATGCGTCATATGACCAATCATTTGAGGACCTCGAGGTCATGTGTTGTAACGTTAACAACAGCATTTGATGCTATGGTGGGGATTAATAGTGATGTAAGAGTCTTTTTGATCATTTTTCTAACTGATTACTTAACATGGTGAATGCATTTTAGAGAACATCCAAATCCTTAGTTTAAAAAATAAATGATAGGCTGAAAAGTGGCATTTTGGAATCAGGTTACTGGATGGTAGGTTGTATAAAAGTGTATATATATATATATTAAGTATTATTTCTTATATAACATTTGGATATCTACTTTTTGGACATTGGTCCTGTATTAATGTATTTTAATGACATGTAACTTTAAAATCTCAACCCAATTAAATAATAGTGTATAAGTTGAAAATAAAATAAAAAAGTAGTTTGAAGTTGTGTTTCCTAAATGCTGCTGGGATTTCCCTCAAGTGTTTTATATTAAATGGTTTAATTCATGGGGTGTGTATGAGTTTTTTTATATTATTGTAACTAAAAATATATCTTCATATTATTATTTATTTATGTATATTTTTTTTTCAGGAATGAGTTTTTTTTAATAATGTTCCTATAAGAAACAAACAAATATTAATTTGGATTATAATACTGGTACATAAATGGTTTTGGATTCACCCTAGTATATTATTGGATGTTTCACCTATTATGGGAATCCCCAAAATAATGAGTAAGGATACAGAAGTGTCTCAATTTAGTTTTTATTCTATAAATATAGTATATTTTTTTCATAGTTAAAAATAATTAAGCAGTCAGTTTACTCACTATAGATGATGATATTATATTACAGATTGTATAGGATAGGAATTATATTTTTAGGCCTTAAATGAAGTTGTTAATAGGAAAAATAATTTAATATTGCTATATGGAATGCTTAATCATTTCCTTAATTTTACATAATCAAAAGGATTATTTAAAATTTCATAGAATAGAAGGGGGATTTTTTTACTGAATAAAATGTATTGGAAAAGGATTAGATAGTTCATGGATTGAATCAGGAGACTGGATAATCGAAGGGAAAAAATTTTATGTGCATAGGATTGGAAAATATGTGATGATTTCTAGTTAGGAGAAGGATATTGGGAAAATTGAGGCTAATATTTTTCTAGTGAATTGGATAGGGGATCATGTATTATAAATGTTTTATATTAATGATATGAAACATGATGATAGTAAATGATTGAAATATAAAACAATGGACCTAGATTGGTTGGATAGATAATATGGTCAATTAAATAAATATTTTAAACTAACTATAATGGTGGAAGAATATTTGTTTTTGGTATGGATTTATTATTCTGATGATTTATTATTATGGAATAGAATATATTGATAATATGATATACACATAAATGATTATAAGATATGTTATTTTCATGGTATTGTGTTTTGAATAAAAATTTAGAAATTAGAGTTTCATGCATTTATGGATGGTGTGGGGGATTTAGATCAAGGGTAGACAAAGAGGCTGCATATAATCATATTGAGTATATTTGTGACTTTAGTGAATTAAGTAATGGGTGGTTTATATGGGTATGGTATCATAGAATAAGTGATATTGAAAACCTAAAGGTCAAAACTATTTTCAATCTCAAATTTTGTGGGATATAAATTTAAGAATAAATATGGACTTGATTATAGTATTTTTGGAGGAATACAAGGTTGATAACTCACCAAAGTGGGAACATTATATTGACTTAATTTTTTAATGATTAGGGTTTCAAGAAACACCTTCTCATGTTTCTTAAGAGTTATGAATATTATTCAATGTTGAAAATGAAAATTGATATAATATCAAAATGTTATTGAATTTATAATTATAATATATATGATCAAATTTATTATTGTAATAGATTATTATGTTAGTAGTATCGATGATAGAGGTAAATTTTATTTTTTTCCTGATGGATTCCATGTTGTTTTCCATGATTGAACCCATTTTATACTATCATTATTTATTTATATAGTTAATTTTAAATGGTAATGTATTTTTTAATCTTATCCCTAACGATTTGGATTTTTTTTATTAATATTGAAGGCACTGAATAATCGATAATGGCCATTGTGGATAATTTGATTTTAGATCTCTATTGATTTTTTAACAAGGATATAGATGGATTAAAAAAGAATTTAATGTTTCCATAATAGAAAATTACAACGAAGAAATATTATTATGGGGGTTTTAAGGTTGGATATATTGTCTTATGAAAATGATTTTTAAAGAACTAATATCATTCAACTATTAAGGTAGATCAAATCATTGTAAATAAATGACTTTAATAGAACATTCATTGAATAATAATATGATCAACTCATCAAAAAAGATAAATCCCAAGAATATTAATTATTTTCAAAAATATCTTCAACAAATTTGGGGTTTTGATGACTGGTGGATTTTATCAATTATTAATTAATTCATCAAAAATATTTTTCAATTAAATAAACTAAAGGATAAATCCTAGAGATGTGTAATTTTTTCATCAGTAATCATGTTTTTTATGATTCAAAACCAGTATCCCTTTTGAAAACCCCATAGTGTTAAAAAAATTGTTTCCCAAACTTCGATTAATATATGATGTATAAATGTGTTTTTTAGAATCCCCAAATCATATGTTATGTTTATTTATCTCTATGATTCCTATAAAAATTGATAAATAAACATGTAATGTCAAGAAAAAACATTTTGTTTGGAATATTAGTGGAAATATATATATATATTTATATACACTTTTTTTATAATTCTATATTAGACTGTCAAGAAAAAATAATCTTTAATTATACCATGATTTTTAGAAACCAATAATATATTTTATGCATTGCGAGTATATGGGGCACTCCAACGATGTATATAATAGAAATTTAATATTAATATATTG
This sequence comes from Viscum album, assembly GCA_963277665.1. Classification (NCBI taxonomy): domain Eukaryota; kingdom Viridiplantae; phylum Streptophyta; class Magnoliopsida; order Santalales; family Viscaceae; genus Viscum; species Viscum album. Next base: position 539,693,994 of record OY728157.1, read on the forward strand.
AATGAAGTTTTTTCAATTGACTGATATGTGTATATGTATAGATCCAATTTTTTTAGAATCAATGGTGATGGATGGTATTTGAACTTCATATGTTGGTGGAAGTATGGGAGATGTGAATAAGGTTAGGTTGATGAAGGATCATTTAATGAATTTATCTATTATTGTGTCTCAAACCATGAGTAGATATAGATCAATGTTAGGTTATATGACATTTAATGATACAAACCATGGTATGATTATATTTTTATCAAAATAGAAAACATAGGAAATATTATCCCTTTCCCATTTGTCTCTCAAAAAATTGTATAAATAATCCCCATTTAGAATTTTAAAGGTATATGGATTTGAGATCCATGAAGAGTAGAATAGTAATTATTCTGGATGATTTATAAGAATGTGAACATATGAAATCAACTATATTCAAACGGACTAATATAGTTTTGTTTTTTCTATATTAAACATAAATTTAGTTAAAATGAATTATAAACCCATAGATCTATGTTCACTATAATAGAACATGTATTTCTTCAAGTGGAACACTAATTTCAATGAAGGATAATTGGCCGTTGAAAAAAACTATAAATAAAAAATATAATGAGATTCTCTATAAGTATTATATTTCATTTGATCTTATAATAAATGAATACCAATATCTTAATATTGTTTAATTTTCAACTATTAGTTACGATGGTTAATAGATGGGTTTCTCAAAGATCATGACAGAGCTTTTAGACGAAGTAAGGTTTTTGGTTCTTTCCCTAAAAAGTGGTATGTAATTTATAAAAACTTGTGGATTTTCTGGATTAACAATGTTATCCTCATTTAGTGTATAATGAATCAAAACAATAAATTATGGGACCATCTGAAATGGTTAAACATGTGAGAAATAAGATTGATTGTAAGCTTTTATAAACTATTTTTTACATTATTGATTCACATGGTAAATTTGGTTATTGAGAAATTTTATTTAAATAATAAGTCTCGTGATAATATTACCAATAACTATATTACCATTAATTTAGAGGTTATAATAATTAATGATTCTAATAAATAAAATCATAGGCCATCTTATATATCGGAAAAAAACACTATAATGACATATGAGATTATTTACATCATTTGGATCATTATGACGATCATGGGAAACCATTGAATATATCTAAATCCTATAAAATATTTAGATATCATCCTGATTCATGTGTTATAACTCATTGTAGGGGCACTATTTATCATTAAATTATAATATAATTAAAATGTATTAGCCTTTTTTGGGTTTCCCTTTTCACTCTATGGATGGCCAATATAGATTGTTCAAAATAGTTCTAATAGAGACATTATATAATATTATTTAGATCTTATTATAGCTCATGGATGTAAAAATTATCCATGATATGTACATGCCCAGGTTTATGGATCCATTGTGTGATATCTTTATATTATATTTGATAAGTGTCTCAAAATAAGAATGGATTTCATAGTTTTATGGGTTGTTTGTTTTTCGAAAATAAGTAAAGTCTATTGGATTTGAAGGAAAGACACTCCAAATAAAAATTATATTCAGAATAATATTACGGAATATATATATATATAGAATCAAATGGGAGGCGGTATGAGATAAATTATAGATTACCTCATTATTAATGAATATTTTAGGATATTCAGAGTTATTTGAAAACATAAAGTTCCTTAATTTGACATATAAATCACATTAAATCTCTCTTGGATCACAATAAAAATAGAAGGAATTTAATTTGTGGATCCAAGACTGATCAGATGTGGTGAAATATTTAGAACATGTATAGGATTCAAAAACGGTTTCTCTTAACACAATCATATGAATTAAATTTCCTTAAAAGGAGAGTGTTGGGATATAATTTATGCTAAAAAATATTCCTAATAATATTATTTGAACATGTTTTTAAATGATCATGACCTAATTAAAGTGTCCTATATACCCATATTTAATAAAACATTGATACCATGTATGATTTATAGAGTGTTGTGGGATTTTTTGAAATATGAGGACATGATACATATTTTGGTATCTCACTCATATTGGGAGGATAACATAGTGGGAGATGAGTTTTCCAAGAAGGTTTTAGAAGATGAGACTTAAATTTGGTTTTTCGATTAGAATGATTTATTTTTTAATTTATATAAATCCAATATAATATAAAATTTCTACACATAACTCTAATACCATTTTTCATGATGAACATAGAGATTAAGGATACATCAATTCAATGGCCTTCACTAGAGACATCGAGCATGATCTAATAGTTCCAGGAGGATATTTTTTTTGTTATTTAAATTGATTTCTATAAGAAATATAATGTAGTTTTTTCATTGGAGAAGGTGACATATATTTGATCGAGTATGGTTTTGTGTGGTCCGGAAGGAATAATTCATTATTATTGAGATTATGGGGTTTAGAATCAAGTCATAAAGCATTGTAATATTTATTAACCTCCTTGAATTAGGAGTATATTTTGGAGATATTCATTATATACATATTTTAAATCATTTTATTTCTAGTTCTTCTCCCTGGAGGTATGTTTATAAAATCCAAGATTTGTTCAGTTGATTGTCATATTTATGTGGTTTTTAATTTTTATTTGTATTTATATGGGTTTTTGGTAATACCACATTCAATTTACCTATAATAAGATTAATAAATGGGTTTTAGGGTTTATTTCAATTTCAATAAAGACATGAACAATAATCTAGAAGAATTGGGATCATATAATTAATCCTATTGAGTTTAAAAACATGAGGTATCATATTTGGTTATTTTTTGTCCTAGATGTATTTATGATTTTAAAATAAATATCTGTGATATTTATAATTTTTTTGGAGTTTCTTATAATATGAAATTAGAAAATAATGACTCTAAATTTAGATTTTCTACTAGATTCCTCGAATAAGTTGATTTAAGGTCTCATTTTTTTAGAAATATTTTTTATCTACATTGTATAATAAATCTTTTTAATGAATTGTATACAATATTCCCTCACTTTTAAATTGATTTTTAGTTATATTATACAAGTAAAAGATATATTTTATAATGAATTTTTGTGATGCGTGTACTATTAAGGGTCGTATAATGGTGTATTCCCACAAAAGGTAGAATGAAATTGATGGGTCATATATGTTATCTATATAGTCTTTTTTTCATCATAAAATTACTAAATATCATGGAATGGAGAAAAAATTAATCTCTTGCAGGATGGTCATAAATATTCTCAAGAAGTTCATTTTTGTCTAGTACACTGGTTAGAGTGTGTTTTGAATGTCCAACCATCAAAAATAAGGGATGTCATATCAATGGTAAATCATGATGATCTATTTGTTTGTAATCATTTTATATTTTCTTGGTATGATGAATATTATTATGTCCATTTGGTATATTGTATTTAATTGATTGCTATATCTATGGAGGGAAATTGTAATGGTAAAATATGTATTTTAGGTATAGACATATCCAAAAAGGATGGGATGTAAATATAGTATAGTTTATAACTATCAACTTACTATGTATTAGATGGTTGAATTGAGTCTCAATTTTTTGGGAAGGTTATTACATGTTGGGAATGATCTAGTTCATGGGATTTTTATTATGTTTTAAATATCACTCATAACAATGGAATACTATAAGTTTTAGATTTTGAGGGGATAGACCGAGTCCATAGTTTAACTCTAGTATTTTTTAAACTCCTTTTATTACTTCTATGGTGTAATATGTAAATCCCATGGTTTTCAAACATCTAATTCATTAGTATATTTTATAGTCTCATTAAAAACAATGTAATTTTAAAGATGGATTTATGTAGTATGATGGGTATATTAGGGTTGTCACTTTTCAGGTGACTAATTCTGATCCATCAAATTATTATGATAAAATTAAATAGTTATGGATGACCAAACATATTAAAGGTTTTTGTGGATTAATTGATGAGTAATACCATAAAAATTAATGTTATAAAACTTCTATATTACATATAGTGTAATGATGGATGAAAAGGGTTTTAATTAATTTAAAATAATAAATCCACTCCTTGGAAACATTATTCATACTTAAATCCATATTTTGAAAAAAATATATTAGAGGTACTCATGATATGATTCACATTATGATTAGGATTTTCATTTAATCTATTAAATAATGACTATTCTTGTTTCTAAATCTGATTTTTTTCATCAACTGATAAAATGATACACTTCAAAAACCATCCTCATTCCTTTGTTATTATTTTTCACTTTTTTCCATTCTTAATAATGGTATATCTAAAACCAAACATATTTTATTTATTTATTATTATTATTCTTATTATTATTATTATGTTGTCTTTCTTGTACACGTGTGGTAGAATATTTTTCACTACATCATAGAGGTCAGGGGTTTTACCAACGAGACCCCCATTATAAGTGTATTTTTCGAAGGCATTATTGCACTATAGAAAATGATATTAAGTAATAATTTTACTACATATGGTTATCTTAGTAGTGTGAGTACGGTTTTAGGTACTAAAAAAATTATATATGTAATATTTAATTGTTGATCAATTTTACCAAAATGTTTTTTTAGGATGTAGAGGCTTAATACCATCAAAACAATAATGTGTTGGCTTGATTGTTGTCAAATCTGTGGTGGTTAAGTGTTATGATCTATGAAATACCAATGAGTTCATGTTTGTTTCTATTTTCATTGAAAATTAATATCCTAATGGATTTGTGTGTAATGTTTTCAATAATATTGTTAATATGGGTGTAGGGTTGTAACATTCCGGTTACGGAAGCCGCCCATAGGCTCCCCGTACCTAGTTGATCACATGTCCTCTAGCACATTTCCTCGAACGCTAGAGGCTGCTGACTAGCAGCAACGGGCCTTGGGTGTGATAGTGGGGAAACAATGCCCTCATTGGTAGAGTAACACAGTGGAAGAGAACAAATATAAAATAGCGTAAGCATTAAATAATCAACAGCAGTAGACAATGGAATACTAATGTAATAAAGAACTAGAGGACATATATACATAATGATGCATGATACAAATGTCTAAGAAAACACCCAAACAAGTCACAATGCTGAATACAAACAGTACTAAACCAAAGTGAATAGAAAATAGATAAACACCTCTTCATCATCGCAAGCCATTGGTTGGTCCCATGCTCTACAGGTCCATAGTTAATCAAGTACCTGATGTAGAAGGGTGCTTTCCCTTGTCTATACATGCAGCAATATAATCTTTTTGGGCTCAAAAGAATGGCCCAAATAGGGTGTGAGATGAATCCCAGTATGCAACCATCACAATATCTGATCCTAATAGACAGTGAATATATGGCAGGTAAAATTACAGAAAACATTAACATGAAAGTACTTAACAATAAAAAATCCACCGTTTGATTATCAGGAAACAACTATCAAAGCATATAAACATAATCATGTAACCCTATGGATGTTCCCACAACTTATCCCCTCTAATCATACCGAGAAACACAAGACATATGCTAACAAACAAGTAACCATCTAGGAATTTCCCACAACCTTTTTCATCTGGTCATACCTCTCAAGTACAAGTAACCATCTAGGCAGCACACTCTGTCTAACCCCTCTGGATCAACATAAACATAGACTCTCTGAGGAAGCACTCATCCTCAATTCCCCTTATAGTCTCATATCATATTTAAAGGTTCTCTAGGGAAGCACATACATGAAATTCCCTCTGTGGCCCTTGTCAAGGAACTACAGACTCTCTAGGGAAGGACTCAAAGTCAATTCCTCCTTTGGTATTACATCGTAAATTATAATGACACCTTGGAGAATCCCATATGTCCATTCTCCCTATAATCTACTACACTAGGTTCTCATGACCCTGTGTAAGTAAAACAGGTATAGCAACGCGTATCAGCCAAAGTAAACCTCAAGAACTACATGGAATGCAGTCTACAACATATCATCATGTTATATTAACAAGATCAATCCATCCTACAATACTAGTCATGGGATTCAAACAAAGCATCCTAATAGGCTAAGTAGAACCAAATAGGCATAAACAGAACATGCATAGGAAACACCTCCAAAGCATAGCCATCAAGCCCATTCCATACAAATAAAATCCACTCACACACACCAACAAAGAATTAAATTAATAGGGTTAAAAATTGTAAATGAAAAATATAATGTTCTGGGGTTTTGGTGATTTTTCACATACAATTCAATGACCTTAAACTGAAAGGCAAAAACCACCTATTTCATAGTGTTTGGCGAAATCAACCTCTTTACCCAAACGAGTTTCAAAACTGGTGAACAACTCCTTGAAACAACCTCAAAAACTCTTCCTTAAAACCAACAAGGTCAACATTTAATACACAAAGGCAACACAAACCTAGATATACATGCAACCCTTGTAGATCTGGGAAACTAAGAGAGAGAGAGAGAGAGCGATAACCCTAACCAAAAACTCAGCAAACCAATAGAGGGACTTACCTGAGAAGAGTCATCTTCGATCAACCATGAAACCCATTCAATTTGCCTCCAAAAAGAGCCAAGGAGCTACACCAACCTCTAAATATCATATCTCCTATGTCTACCATGATTAGGAGGAATAATGGTGGAAGAATGAGAAATACTAAGTATCCTGGGACAAAAAAACCCTAACTTTATGTGGTTTCACGATTACACCACACGGTTTGACAAAATGTTTTCCAACCATGCAGTTACTGCTGTCTCACCTAGGGACATCACATGGCTTGCCCGCATGGTCTGAAAAATTGTGCACAGCCCATGCAGAGCCCACTGTCAAGGGTGCACCGTTTCTTGGGCTGACCTAATGGTTTGTTCAGACCGTGTGCCAACCGTGCGCCCCTAGAAAACCTCCCGAAAAAACTATTTTTCTAAAAAATGACAAGAAATAGAAAAAATACATGAAAAAAGGTCTGTGTTATTACAAACTTCCCCCCTTAAAGAGATTTGTACCCAAATTTCCCTAGTGTTGTGTAGAAGAAGAAACCCCAAACAACTCTGGCCACTATGCGCGTACATCAGCCTCTCTCTCCCATGTCCCCCCATGTACTCGCTCGTTCAGCCATAACACTCATACGAAAAAAACATACCAGACATGGGGAACCTTTTTACTATGATAAAAAATTCGGATAGGATGATCCTTGAACAACGCATCCACTTCGAGCTCAAACTCTACTGGTTGAAAGACATGAGGGGGTCTGAAAAGTAGCATCGAAGCAGTGACACGTGGATGATGTTGTGCATAGATTGGTACCTATGAGGTAACTGTAACTGATAGGAAACCAGCCCAAATCTCTCCAAAAACTCAAAAATCCCATCGTACAAAGGCCAAAGCTTAACATGTCTCCTAATCCTATTATATCCCCACCTTGGTGTGACAGGCAGGAAAACCTGATCCCTAACATCGAACTCTAGAGGTCGTCTCCGCTGATCAACTTATGATTTCTGAATCAACTCTATCTGTTCAGTGGTCTCCTGAACAAGGTGTGGTCCCAACAAAGCTGCCTCTCATGCCTCCATCCAACATATGTGTGATCAGCATGGCCTACCATGCAAACCCTCATAACGTGTCATCTATATAGTTGCTTGAAAAATATTATTGTACAAAAATTACACAAGAGGTATATGCTTCTCCAAAGAACCTCTATAATCCATAATGCATGCTCGAAGCATGTCCTAAACCACCTAAATCATACACTTGGACTGGCCATCTGTCTGGGGGTGGTATGCTGTACTCAAAAGTAACTATATACCCAACTCCTTCTGAATCCCCATCCAGACCCGAGATGTAAAACGCGCATCAGTGTTTGAAGTGATGGAGTGTGAAACTCCATGAAGACGTACAATATCATGGATGTAAAACCATCCCAACTCATCAACACTGAAAGTCTACTTGATCGACAAAAAGTGAGAAACCTTCGTAAGCCTTTCAATGACTACCAAAACTGCATTATTCCCCCCGGTGATATCAGGAAACCGGTCGAGAAATCCATCGTGACGTCATTCCACTTCCACACAGGAATGGGTATCTACTGCAAAAGCCCTACTGGTTGTTGGTGCTCCACCTTCAACTGCTGACAGGGGGAACAACTCATGACAAAACCAACAATATCTCTCTTCATACCTAGACACCAATACTGATTGGGTAGATCACGATAAATCTTGGTGATGCCAGGATGAACTTCCCATGCTGAGGAATGAAAGTCCCGCATCGGCTTCTCGTGTATATCTGCTGGCACCCATATGCGCCCCTAGAAATTCAAGATCTCATACTCCACTATGGTCCATCCAGGAATGGGGTCCTCTCTTGACAAGATCTCCTATAGGACTAAGCCTTCATAATCTGATAGCTTCCACATTCACAGTCGATCATAAAAAGTAGAGGTAACAGCTACAGAAGAAAGAAAAGTTTTACCCTATCCATCATGCACCTTCAAATGAATCTCAGAGAACAGAGCCATAAGCTTCCACACACTGCTGGCCTCTTGAACTGCTTGTATCTAAGTCCTTCTCAATGCCTCAGCTACTGTGTTGCCTTTCCCAAGCGTGTAGGAAAGCTCAAACTCAAAATACTGAAGGTACTCAACACACCTTCGCTGCCTAAAATTCATATAATGTTGAGTGAAGATGTACTTGAGACTTTTTGGGTTGGTGAAAACCCCAAAATTCTCTACCATAAGTTAATATCTCTACAATCATAGGGCGTGAAAAAAAACTGCCAACTCCAGATCGTGGGTCGGGAAATTCCTCTCATGTAGCCTCAACTAGTGAGACCTGAACAAAATGACTCCATCTCCATACATAATAATAGATCCTAGCCCGATACCTGATGCATCATAGTAAATTGTATAGCTCTTGCATGGCTCTAGAAAGAATAGTATCGGTGCAGAAGTCAACCTCCCTTTCAGCTCATGAATGGCTGACTCACAAGAATTTGACCATAAGATCGTCACACCCTTCTTAGTTAGACTCATCAATGGTGCTGCTAAGTGTGAGAAGTCCAGTATGAAATGCATGTAGTATCCAGCCATCCCTAGAAAACTCCGCTCCTCAAAGACATTATTTGGCTACTCCTAGCAAACTACATCCCTTGATTTCTTTAGGACTACTAACACTCCTGCCTCTGAGATAACATGACCCATAAAGTGAATCTGATTCATCCAAAAGTTGCATTTTGCGATCTTAGCATATAACTGATGATCTCTTAGTGTACTCAAAACGATCTCAAGATGTGTAGCATAGTCATGTCGAGTATAAGAGTATACCAAGTAATCATCCATGAAAACAACCACGAAGGAATCCATGTGTGGATGGAACACTCGGTTCATCAGTGCCATGAAAATTGCAGGCACGTTCGTGAGACCAAATATCATAACCATATACTCGTATAGAACTTACCAACTCCGGAATGATATAAGTGGTATATCAGATGGTCTAACATGAAACTGATGATAACCAGATCTCAAATCAATCTTCGACAACACCTGGGCTCTTTGATGTTTTTCAAAGTGATCATGAATCCTGGGAAAGGCATATTTGTTCTTGAACATCACCTGGTTCAAATCCAGATGATCCACAAAACGCCTGAGGGTACCATCCTCCTTCTTTTCAAATAGGACAGGTGAACCCCAAGGATATGAACTGGGTCAGATGATACCCTTCACCTGCAACTCCTCTAACAGATTTTTGAGCTCTTGTAACTCTAGTGTAGAATCCTATAAGGATAACTTGACACCAGTGCCACTCCTGGCACAATAACAATTGAAAAGTCCACCACACTGTCCAAAGTAAAGCAGGAAAAGTCCACTGTAAAGACATCTTTGAAATGATCCACCACTGGAGGAATGTCTATCTGTGAAGTCCCTGGTCATCCATATATAGAGTAGCAATCTGTTTTGTAACTCCTCCTAACCCATGATTCTCCAGACCCGCTCTGCTCGCCTAGACATCCCATTCGCCCCTATGAAGAAACAATTCACCCTCTGGTGATATGAAACTCACCCTAAGGAGATTGAAATCAACGTCTTCCTTGAAGGGAACATACTATTACATTTAGATAATGACAACATATACATTCATCTATAGGACATAGAGGTCCCATAAAAAGTGACACCCACTAACCTCTAGAGGGAACACCTTTCACTGACGTACACTTGTCGTTCTAGTCCCCAACGGAGTGTCTAGTGTCGAGATATTAGTAGAAGGAATGATACAGAGCCCAGGGCTCTCCAAAATAGCAACAGATATAAAGCAATGAGAAACCCCTATGTCAAAAAAAAGATGAAGATAGAACTGAGGCAACTAGGATTGTTCCTCGAAAAATATAGGGTCAGGGATCCGGCTCTTGCTGGGTCTACTCCACTACAAAATTCTGGCCTAAGACTCAGACCTGTGACCCTACTTGACTGCTCTGAACTGATCCACCTAGATGTTACTGAAGAACCGGCATTTGACTATCGCAACCACAACCACCACCTTGACTTGAATGGCTAGAAGAACTGAAGTTCCCAGACTGGTGAGAAACTAATGGCACTTCTCCTGAATGCGGAGTTATAGAAGATCCCTTGTCACCATCTTTTGCTAAAATGATTTCATAGAAACTCTAATGGTGAAAAATATGTCAAGGTCATGTGTACAATATAGACCAATATTAACAGGGAATGAAATAAGGAAGTGTAATAGGGTAATATGAGAAATAAAATACTCAGGACTCACAAAACAAGACTACACATCATGTACTTTTCCTACACGTCATGTTCCCAAATGTCATTTACTTGGGCGTGTACTCCTACATAAACTAGTCATGTAACACCCCAAAAACATGACCTGTTCTCCTAACACATGGGGTGAACTTGAATCCTCTTCCCCTACCCAATTCCTTCTACATAGTTAAGCCACGTGACTCTCCTAAGACAAGACTACACAATGTGTTCACGGTAGACACAACATGTACTAGACAAGATGCACCTGGACCATGTTGTAAGTGACACGACCTGACTCACGGCTCACACTACACGATGTGTTCTAGACGGACACGACATGTACTATGAAAGATAACACCGGCCTGTGTAGTTAGGGACATAGTCGGGTACCTAGGTTTCTCTACACGACGTGTTTCACATGGACACAATGTTTATTATAAGGGACTCAACTGACCCGTGTTGTAAGCTACATGGAAAGTTTCATAGGATTACACTAAACAGTGTGCTCAACTGCTACACGATGTTTTCTCACAAGAATGTCTCTATCTCGTTTTTCTACAGGCAAGGCATATGACACGGTTAGAGACTACACGACATGTACATAAATTACATGGCATGTGGTTAACAAAAATAGTTTCTTCCGGAACATAAGAACACATGGCGTGTAGTCAAAACTAGACGGCATGTATTCTGGGTTTTTCTGGACAGTAAGACTTAGAAACTACTCTGGGACCATAAAATACTAAAATGAACCTTGAAAGTACCAAATTCTGATCTGTTAGGGCCCATACTAACCATGGATCAATGCTTCACATCTTACACAAGTTATAAAAAAGCAAAGACAAGGCGATGATCCACCATGTTTCGGTCCATGATGGCCCATACACCTCAAGAACCAAAATTTGGTTTTCATCCTAAAAAAAACCTTACTCGACCCATATCCAATCAAACATCATGTATTTTTTTCAAAGAATCAATCATAACAACCTAAAGTTTCTAGAAAAAATCTATCACAAAAACATGAAATTGGTAATACATCCTAGATGTCATGATAAGAATTCATGACATGTGACTTCTAGAAAGTGAATATATGATACATGAGATGTCATACCCTCTTCTCATTGGGTTGAGACAGAAATAGAACCTCAATAACATCAACGGTAATAGCAAAAAACATTTGAATCACCCAATGGTGAAATCAAATCAACTATAAAACTTGAAAAACTAAAAGAAATTGTAATAAACGAGGTAGATTGGGTTTTCCCTACACACGAGTTAGGAACTCTCAGGTACAACTTATTACCAAATACATATTCCTTCCTATAATTGTATAAAGGCTCCAAATAATAATTCAACAAGAAAAGAATCCCTCTGATACAACTTTGTAATATCCCAGTTCCGGATTCCACCTAAAGGCACCCCAAACCCAGTTGGTCACATGGCCTCAAGCACATTTCCCTGAATGGCATAGGCTACCGACTAGCTTCAAGGGCCATGGGTGTGATAGTGGTGAAACTATGACATCATTGGCAGAGTAACACAGCATAAGTGAACAAATATACAATAACGAATGTAGTAAATATTCAACAATGGTAAATAGTGGATGATTGAAGTAATAAACAACTATAGAACATATATATATAATGATGCATGATAAAAATGCCTTGGAAAATAGTCAAACATGTCAGAATGTTGAATACAAATAGTACTAAACCCATGTACAAAAGAAAATAGACAAACAACTCCTCAGCATCGCAAGCCATTTCTTGGTCCCATGCTCTCCAGCTCCACAGCAAATCAAGTAACTCATGTAGAAGGGTGGTTTACCTTTTATATACTTGTAGTAATATAATCTGTTTGGGCCCAAATGCATGGACTGAACAGGGTGTGAGATGAATCTCAGTAGGAAACCACCACAAGATCTCTGCCTAACAGTCATTGAATATATGGCATGTAAAAGTACAGAAAGCAGTAACAGGGAAGTACATAATAATATACAGTCCACATTTTCACAATGAAGCAACAACTATCCAAGTAGAAAAATACAAACAGGTAACCCTCTGGGAAGTTCCCACAACCTGTCCCCTCTGGTAATACCTAGCAACACAAGAAAGCAGCTAACAAATAGGTAACTCTCTAGAAAGTGCCCACAGCCTATCCCCTATGGTCCTACCGATCAAGTACAAGATACCCTCTAGGAAGCACACTCAGTCTAACCCCACTGGTTCAGCTTAATCATAGAATCTCTTAGAAATCACTCACCATCAATCCCCCATATAGTCTTGTATCATATCTAAAGGTTCTCTAGGGAAGAAATTACATCACATTCCCTTTTTGGCCCACATGAAGGAACTACATACTCATTGAAGAAGCACTCAACGTTTATTCCCCATGTGGTCTCACATTGTAAATTATAAAGACACTATGGAGAATCCCTTACATCCATTCTCCCTATGGTCTACTACACCAGGTTCTCAATTCCCTGTGTAAGTCAAACAAGTATAGAAACGCCTAACAGCCATAGTAAATCTCAAGAACTACTTGGCTTAAAGTCAACAACATATCAGCATGTCAGATAAACAAGATCACTCCATCCTACAATACAAGGAATGGGAAACAAACAAAAAAGCCTAACAGTCTATGCAGAACCAAACAGTTAAAAACATAACATGCAGGGGAAACACCTCCAAAGAATAAAAATCAACCCAATTCACATACAAAAAACCTCTACTCGCACACACCATCAAAGAATCCAATTAACAGGGTTAAAATGATAAATGAACAATACCTCGTTCATGGGTATTAGGGATTTTTCACATAAAATTCAACAACCTTATACAGAATGGAACAAGCCACCTACCTCTTAGGGTTTGGTGAAATCGAGCTCTTCACCCAAATACAATCCAAACAGGGTGAATTCCTCCTCAAAACCACCTAAAATACTCTTCCCTAAAACCAACAATGTAAACATTTAACACACAAAGGAAACACAACCCTAGATCTACATGAAACCCTTGTAGATCTAGGAAATTAAGACAGAGAGCGGGGGCTAACCCTAACCAAAACCTCAACAAACAAAAAGAGGGACTTCCCCGAGGATAATCGTCTTCAATATACCAAGAAACGCCTTCTATTTTCCACCAAAATGAGCCAAGTAGCTCCCCAAACCTCTCAAAATAGCAACGTCCATGTAATCCATGAGTGGGAGGAATAACGGTGGAGGAATGGGAAATCCCAAGTGGCTAGGGACATAAAAACGTTAACATTAAGTGGCTGCATGGTTACCCCACATGGTTTGACAAACTGTGTGCCAACCGTTCAGTTTCTACTGTCTCACCCAAGGTCTTCGAATGGGTTTCCCGCACGGTCTGACAAACTATGCACAGCCCATGCGGAGCCCACTGTCAAGGGTCCACAGTTTCTTAGGCTGGCTGCATGGTTTTTTTAGACTGTGTGCCAACCGTGTGCCCCTGTACAACCTCCTCAAAAACCAATTTCTCTCAAAAATGACGAGAAAAGGAAAACATGCCTAAAAGTAAGGTTTGTGTTCTTACAAGGGTGTTAATGAAATAGTCATTTTAATACTTGAGTTATATACCTATAAATTTAGAAACATGAAGGAATTCATTTTTTCGTGTTGTGATCTTATAATGTAATATTATTAAATAAAAAACAATATTACAATATAATATTTAGATATATGGACTATAAATTAAAAAGTAAAATAAAAATATAATGATGAAAGTACAATCTATTATATATTTATGATGTTTGAGTAGGCTAGGTTATTCAAATATCATGAAGAGTTATGAATGAGGAGTAAAAACATAGTTGGATTTTGTGTTTCTATCCATAGAATGTTGAAAGATACGATTATTTTGATTGGTTATGAATGAATTTGTATGATGGTGGGAATAAACTAAAAAGGGATCTATAATTAATAGGGTAGTACTATATTTGACAATAATCTAAATTGAATATATAATTTTCATGATGATCTATATTTGAATTTGAAGAAGTTTGGAATTATTCTAATAAATTAGAAAGAGTTTTAAATTTATTTGGGTTGTTTTTAAGTAATTTGATAATTAATTTATGATATTAGTTAAATTTATGAATTTATATTCAATAAATGTTTTATATTATTGATTTGAGGATGAAAATTGGCTAATTCAAGTGCATATCTATGTATATGTAAGGTTTGAAATATAACAAATATATGATTTTCCAATGGTATTTCATATGAATTATATTTTGATAATACATAGTATATTTAACTATAGTAATGAGAAGATTAAAAAAGGAAAATATCTTCTAAAAAATTCATGATATTTTGGTGCATACATATGTTATTTCAAAACTGCATAAGAAATAATTTATGACATAAGAAGAAATGTGGATGTAGAAAAAAAAATACATAAAATTTATGTATATTCGCAAACCTTACATAAAAGTAATTGTAAATAATGATTTTGTAAATTTCCATATGTCAAAAACAATACATATATATTTACAAATATTTTCATGAGGGTATAAGATATTCTACAATAAAGAATACAATTTAACTATGTTAAAAACATTATATACATACATAATATATTTTTCAACAAGATGTAAAATATTTTACAACTAATTTGTATATATATATATATATTTAAATCTCAATTTTTTATTCATTTAAAAAATAAAAAATTTCAATTTAAGTGAAGCTTTGACTATTCTTCATTGTATTAAATATAAAAAATTATTTATTGATATAAGATAATTGATGAATAAGACGTTCATAACACATAGAAGAATGAGAAAATATTATGGTGAATTAATTCAAAAAAATTAAAAAATATCATATCCTATAAATCTTAGATATTGTCATGTTGTAAGAATACTAGTCACAATAAAACAATTATGTTGTTTGTTCCTAATATCGTCATAGAGACCATTATCTTTAGATTATTCATGTGTAAATATTTTTTGAAAATAAATATAGATCTATCATAACTAATTAATGATTGATTTGTTACACTGAAATAAATTGGAATCAAAATGAGAAAAAAATATATTCTTGGAATATCATAAAATATTTGTAGCCCAGAATAATTGATAATTCTGTGATTTTGAGAGTACAACCACATGGAAGGGTTAAATAATTATCAAAAAGTAAACTAGAAAAAATATTTAATGGAATTTATTTTTTTAATTTATAAAAAATGTATTCTTTTAGTTCAAGAAAATGAAATGTATAATAAGAAGATATAGATTGTAGATATGTAGAATTCTGAAAACATGATACTACTATAATGAAAAATATCACTATTGGTATTATAGAAAAATCATAAATGAATAAAGATTCATTATAAATTATCTAATTAATTGTGGAAGAATAAGCAAAGAAGTTTTATTAATTTTATTTGAATATTATCAGGAAATACCTATAGTTATATATATATAAGGCATATATGAAGATGTTTGGGGAATAGTATATTTTTGATATATTTACACACACTAGTTTTTCCTAACTAATACAGTAAAAATTTCATATTAATGATCATACAGGTTTTGAAGATCTTTGGAAGATCATGTGTAATAAAAGACTGCAAGAAGAGTCCATGTAAGACATTAAGATGGAATGGCTATTAAGACCGTGTAGAATGTATTTTTATAGAAAATATATAAGAAGTATAATAATTTGTTAAATAATGAGCTCTAATAACATTGATTTATTAACATTCAATTCATACATTTTAACATCCTAAAATTATTTTAATCTTGTGAGGAAAATAGTATAACCTAGAATAATATTGTAATTAATCTCACAAGACAAAATATTTATTGGTAGAAAGCTATCTTGGTTGTGGATGAAACAATCCCATGGTTACATGGTGATAATTTGAGACCTTACATGTATTTTGTAATTAATTATAGTGTACATTTATTTCTTTTACGATCTAATACACAGAAACATATTAACCTCACCCATTATGATAGAACCTTGAAAAAATAATATATACTTTTATTTTCATTATTTTCTATATTTCATGTGGTATATGTGTGTTAGTTAATTAAATAAGATTCACAGTTATCCTAATATATAACATATGTGTGAATATTGACTAGGGTTATTTATTATATAGAAGAAATTAACATTTTATGATTCATTAAACATAATTCACCCCTCCTTCACTTCTTTATATACACCACAAATTCTTAGGAACATCAACTATATCATTGAAAACTAGGATCCCTCTAGTCTGATCTATTTTTCACTCATATTAATTTTTTCAAATAGATATACAGTAAATATTAAATAATATTTAAGGACAATTATAGTAGTAAAATTTATTTATTTTGTAATGATTCAAAAAATATAGATATTCTATTAGAAAAAATGAAAAACTTGAAAAAAGAGATAAATATAAGTTGGAAAAAGTCAACATATAAATTAGATTCGAAACTACCAAAATTTAATCATAGTGGTTCTTATTTTATGATATATGTTGAAAATGATTCCTATTATTAATCACATTCATGTTGTGGTGATATTAGATATATTATGTCTATTTAATTCATCTACTATTGGAGTGACTGATAATTAATTAAATTTCTTTCTTAAGTGGTCACATAAATATTTGAGTTCATTTAAGATCAATATGAAGAAAAATATTATAAGATAAATGAAATTGAATTAGTGAAAAATAATTGACAAATGTAGATCCAAATGTGAAATTCTATCAAAAATGGAGTGAAATCCAAATAATCACCCTTATTGATTAATAGGGAAAAATCTAAGTAGATAGATACTCATTGATATTCAGTTTTGATGGGAATTTCAAGGTGAAAAAATATTATGATGAAAATATTCATTCGTTGGAATAAAATAACCAAACATTTATGTATGTCAGAATTTTAGACTACCAATTAAATCAAAATGTCTGATGGAGTTTGAAAATTATATTCAAGATATGAAAAAATATTCACAAAGTAAATTTAAAGAAGGTAAATTGAAAATGGAAAAATATATTCTGATTAATTTAAGTTGTGATGAATATTATTGGCTTAAATTTTCCGAACCTTTATGTGATGCTAAGAAACATGGAATGTACTCTATAATAATCTTACTCAATAGAAATAAGAAAATATGCTACATATAATAAATATAATAATATTATTTATTATATAATGTATCATATTTTTGGAAATAATAGTTTTATATTTTATATAAAAACATCAATTACAAGGTCATTGAATATGATAAACAATGAACCAATTACTTTATTTATTGTTATTTAAGTTCATCTAAAAAGTAGTATGAGAATTAAATTCTATAAAAATATGTTTATAATTTTTTTATAAAATCCATCATGGAATTAATGATGTAGTTCTGATAGAGTCTAGAGAGAATATTATAAAATTAATCTTAAAACAATATGGAATTTGTCAAAATGTAGTATGTACTTATATTTGAACACACTGAATCTAAAATTAAAAGATAAGTATAAATTATTTATTTATTTACTATGGAATAATATGGAATAAAGATATTGAATATTGTTACACCATTCCAAAATCTAGGTATTATATAAGGGATGAATTTATGGGGGTATCTGAAGATGAATTATGATTTGACAAGAAAAATAAAATTTCATAGAATATAAATACATTTCTCCAGGAACACATTTCATTGTACTTAAAACAAATTTGATCAATTAAATAATGGTTTTTGATATGGAAGAAGATTGTTGGAATTTATTAACCATGCATGAATTATATACATCATATTAGAGAAATAAAAAAATGAAAAATTTATAATTATATATTACTATTTGTTGAGAATTAACCATAATAAGAAAATATAAAACATACTACTAATAATTAAATAAGGAATGCTAAAAAGGATTCCAAACAAACAAACAAGAGATAGTTAATTTTTTGGGGGAAATGAACCATCATAATCATTTGAAAAATCAATAAGAATTATAAGAATAATGGATGGGATATGAGAACAAATTTAAAATCAATGAAATAAATAAATAATAGTATTATGATGGTGGATAAAATTCATGAGATGAATCCAAGATACTAAATAAAATGGTTAACCCTAAGGATATTTAATTTTTCTTGGATGGTGAAATTTTATTAGAAACACTTAAATAACTTTTCTTCCAGTTATAACAGTGTAAAAAAATTATTGAACAATAATGGAAAAGAAATAGTGACTTATTGTTCCAAATAAAATAGAAAAAATGGGATTCCATACAAAAGTGGAAGGTTGATCATGATTCATAATGATTTTATAACATATATCATGAACATTTAACATTAGATTATATTTTATACAAATTTAAATAATAATGAATGTGATTATATTATTTATGTCAATAAACATATTCATACTAAAATGAGAGTTTAAAATATCAATAAATTCCTGCCTCCTAATGATGATTATATCTATAATAATAAAAGAAAATACATTCATTAAGTGTTATAAAAAATTGGATGCTTACAAGAAAAGATTGTGTTGGATTAGATCGAACTCTTCAACATGTTTCAAACAGTGAGACATCCATTGTATAATTAAATTATACCCATGTATATTAATTTGAAATTTAATTATAAATAATTCATTTTGGTATAAAATAGGGGAAACTGATGAAATTATATGATGTTTATATAGGAATTAGAGCCATAATCATTGATAATTTCAACTGGAATTAAAATATCACTATGATACATATATAATGGTGTCAAAAAAATTTGGACATTAATTTAAAATTAAACCAACAAATAATGAAGTTTATATAAGTGAATCCCATGAGGGGGATCCAATAATAAGAGGAGAATCATGTGTTTTGTTTTTTCACATGAATCTAGAATTTTAGAAAATGCTTCTGAAATTGATGATGAATTATGGTGATCACATTACCATAAGTTATTATCTTAATGTTAAATATTATTACTATGGGGGATTGATTATTTAAAAATATATATTTTCATGGATAAAACTATTTACAGTTGAAGGTTTATAATTTGTTTATTGATGAATTGTGAAGGAAATAAAACATATTTATAAATATCTTTGTATATACTTTAAGAAGTGATTTCAGTGTTGGTGTAATATACTGGAAAATTAATGGAGATTTTTTTTCTTGATCAGTCACTTATATTTTCTATATTACTAATTTATCAAGTAAACATAAATTTTATTAATTCATGTGTCAGGGATTAGTAAAAAAAAGTTATTTTATCCTTCTCTAAACAAAATCATTTTGTATTTCACTCCAGAAGAATATCTCAATAAAGAGAAATAACAATGAAATGGGAGAATATATGAAGGAATATGATTTTTCCAATAACTAATTATAAAGATATTATAATAACTTTTCCAATATATTATAAATATTTATCTACCAATAATAAGAGGGGATAACGAAAATATTGAACACATATTCAAATTATCAATTGTAATTTTATAGATATGATTGAAAAAAATTATAGTGGGGTATTGAAGAGAAAATTATATTTTTGCTGAAAATAATTTCAATATGTTTGTTAGCTGATATAGAAATAGAAAACTATTACTTGAGTCTATTCATTTATAAATGAAAAATAATAATGAGATGAAGTTGAAGTTATGTTGTGTTAAATTTTTTGGTCATTCAATAGAACAAAGACATAAATATGATGATTAGTGATACAGATTGTATAGAACCAACGACAACTGATGATAAAAGATATTGGTACTCTATACTATTTATTTCAAATGTTATAGAAGACTTTTATTATGAGATGATATTATAATATATTTCACTTTTAATAAATTTAATTTCATCGATAGCTTATGTTACATGAATCCCCAAGTATAAATAAATCATAATATAACAAACAATTATTATCTTGAAGGTAAATTTTAAGAATGAATAATAATTACCTGAATATTTTTAAAATGTATAATGTTTTTCAAAAAATCATATATATTCATAAAAAATTAACCATTTTTTAGGAATGTCATTATGTAATTTAAAAACACATTTTCCCTCTAAAATGATTATTGTTTTTATGAAAATATTTTTATTAATTTCATTCACAATTTTAAAATTAATATGATAAAATTAAATTTATTTTTAAAAATCCATGTGTGCAAATTAACTAATATTGAAATTTTAAAAATATTGTCAAATGAATATTTTTTAAGGAAAATATAAAACTACAGACAATTATTGAAAATTATATTTCTATTAATGAATGAATATAGATTAATTTTATAATAAAAATATTTAAAATTGAAACAAGTTAATTTCTATTTTTTATAATTATATAAATGTAATCGGGATCAAGTTTATGTTGGATTTTGGAATGAATTTTTTTATACTTGTGAGATAATTTTATCTTGAAAACTACTTTTAATCAAGTTATTAGGGTTTAATATTTAATTAAATTCAAGAAATATATTGAAATGACTTTTATAAAATTTACTGAATATTTTTAGTAATTGTTTCAAAAATTGTTAACGACCCCACTTTAATTTTTTCCCAATATGAATATTAAAAAAATTACGAAGGTATCAAAACAGTTAATGCTTCAAAGGGTTTCCTATGGAGTTAGAAAAAGAGATAATGGAATGAAATAAAATTAAAATTATCTAAATACAACATTATAGAGATATATAGACATGATACAATCCCAAATTCAATCATATATCAATTTGGAATTGTTTTCCTCTACTATGACATTATTATACTTAATTCTTAAGGAAATTAGAATTGTGTCATCTCCCACACTTATAGAAGGGAACCCTTCATTTTTATTATTCACACCACATTGACCCATATATTTCAAAAAAACATATAAAATAATATTAGGATCATTTATTCCAATTAATTCTTGGTTTTTTATTATGAGGAAAAAATTCTATGGGTCTGTATGAAAGGATCCAAATGTGGGAAACCGAACTAGAGGTAATCACATTACTGAAAATAATTATGTTTATATTTTCTAAATAATTCAATAAATTGATGATGTTAAATATAAATAAAAACATTATTTTTTAAAATATAATTAATTTTTATTATTAAAATGAAGAAAACACTTTTCATCATATGTTTTATCAGATTGATAGTAAATGTATTGGTCGTGAATATTTATGGACTACTAACACCACATAACGATACAATTATTTTTACATCAAAATCAGTCATGTATTCTTATTATGATGGTTTCAATGTTTTTATATTATATTTATGTCTTAATTTTTCAATTTAAATAATAAAATTATTTCAATATTTTTCTCTTTCAATCCATTGGAAAATGATAATGGCCTTCATGTGTACGTGTATTTCACCACATCTACGAATTGATTTAATTATATTTTCATTAAAAAATTTCATGGATTTAAATTTTTTATATATTTAATAAACATATATAATATATATAATATATAATAATTATTTTTAAAAGGATAATTATTATTTACCATTATTTTTATCTATCGTTTGAAAAGTGAAAACAATTCTTGTGTGCTTGCATAGACTTTCATATCATGGAATTGTATAATTCACTTATCGATATTTATATTCTTTATTTCAAAATAAATAGGTATATTCTGAATATAAATGATATATAAATCAGGAATAAAATTCTCGGGATTATGAAACCCTGATCATAGTAAAATGACCACAACTTCCAATTCAAAACTCCCATGAAAAAAATGAAACATCTAACACATAAAAACTATGATTTGAAAAATATATATTAAAAAATGAAAATTGGATGTTATATAAGGATATTATCTGATATTTTAAATATTAATGTTTTATTTTATAAGATGAATATAAATTTATATTTATTATATATGCCATTAATTTTATTTCCATTGAATTCAAACTAGAGGAAATGGATTTGTGTGACTATTTCACTGTTTTTCTAGATTATTTAAGATCATGTTTCTAAGGATAAAATGTTATGAAATATAATAAATAATACAATTATTTTTAATCAAATGCTTATTTATATTGATTATAGATTTCCTTTCATTTTTCTTTATTTATGTACTAATGAGACAATATGATTTTTTATGGAAGGATTACGTTATTTTTCCCTTTTGTTTATAATATTTTTTCTTTGTATATCCATTTATTCTAAAACTATTTTCAAGAATTATTTTCCATTCGTCCTATGATTTATTAATTTCATTTATACCCATCATTTAATTTTTAAATTATACATTAAAAGTAATATTTCTGTTATTTTCTAAATGATGTACTTTTGTTTTTTATATAACATGTAAAAGGATGATTTTTTCAATATTCATGGAAAGAAACAGATTTATAGTGGTCATGATTGATAAATTATTTATATACCCGATTATATTATTTCATATATATTTATAATGAAATTGTTTTCCATAATATTTCAAAAAAAATTATATTTTGAACACGTGATTTCAATGAGAAAAGGGTATATCTCTCATGAAATGATACATGTGATCACATCAAGAATATTTCTTCCAAGAAGAAAAGGATTGATGTTGGATAATATTTAGTTTGGATATTTTCGGAGGAGACCATATTTCTTTATTTTATTTATGGTATATTAATTCGATTAAAATGTGTTTTTGAAACCTTTTTCCCTCTGGAAATGCTATGATGAAATGTTGAAATATTTATAAAACCCTTAACTTTTCCATGTCGTATGATATTTTGATTATTGTTTATTTTATAATAAAATATATACTATATGATCATTTTTTGATCCTTTGAAAAACATGTATATGATTTTAATTATGTAATGGGAGGTCTAAACAGTATATATCCCTCAAATTATTTGGGTAAAAATGGATATCTCATGAAATATGGACTAGAAAAGAGAGTTAAAGTAGTTCATTATGGGACCTTGTCAACTATTATAGTCTTAGGAGTGACCCATAAATAACGATATGATGTAATGGGGAGTGAAACTAATCCATTATGATATTAATTGAAGAGATATTTGACTATGTGAATTTCCATGATTTAATCCCAAACACATCATTATGATCTATTATAATCATGGTATATATTTCAAATTCTAACATCCTGTACTAATTGCATTTTCCATATTTTATGCTTAAGTGGTCTTTGATATCTAAATTGTTTATGCCTAATGAGAATTTGTGACAACCTTTTATTATGTTTTATTTTTTCATGTTTTTAATAATGGATGTATTGATGAGTATTCCATACAAGGGTTCTAGTTATGAGAAATTTTTTAGTATATATTTTAGATTTATTATGATCATTTTTCTGTTTATATATGTTTTCAAAATCAAAAATTCAATAAGATTATATAATCAATAGTAATTCATCAACCTATGAAGGGGATGAGTCAAATTATTTCATATCATAGAATGTTTTAGAAAAATTTCAAAACATGGATGTGATATGATTATTGATAACCATTATAGTAATGATAAATATTTGATAAAGATCATTTTTTTAAATTAATAGAGTTTTATTTTCCAAGAAAAACATTAATGTCTAGATAATGTAACTTTAATTTGTTTTGGTGTAGATGTATCTATTTTAAATAACATATAGAAGGTTTGGTCAAGTGTATCTAAAACATCATTCTAATGTAAAATAATAATTCCCTTACTTCGCATATTCTATGACACTTCCATGGGATATTATTTGGTTAAATCACATTTTATTTTGAATAATTATAATGATTTTCTATTCACTATTACCTTAAAAGACCTAGATTAAATATATTGTGTCATAGATTATGAATAATTTGTAATGATTTAGATATATGATAAATGGTTTTTTCATGAATGATCATAGTAATTATATGTTATTGATGGTCAGAAAAACCATTTATGTTTTTAAAATGTACTGGAATAAGAATGAAACTCTTATGGTGAATATAGTTATGTTCAAAAAAAGAAGTATACTATTTGGGATTATTTATATGAATTTATTTATATAAAAAAAATTATCTTGGTATGTTATCTTTTTCCATTAATGATTTCATATTGAATTAGTAATCAAAATCAATAATTGTTTGATGATCACATATCATATATATGATTTTTATCTGATTAATGTTTTTATAATTATTGTCAACAAATTATCATTATTATACATATAGTTTAATTTTATGTTAACTTATGGATGGATTAGCTTTCATTACATAAATCATACATCAATTACTAAGGAAGTGAAGTCACATTTTATATTCTGAACAAAAATATGATCACTTATAAGTGAGATAATCTATATTAACATCAAATGGAAATTACATCCATTAAATGGTTCATGGTTCTTATAAATTGGGGGTGTTTATATAATATTGTCATACAGAAACTCAAAATTTAATATATTCTAATCATACAATATTTTCTGAATTCATTTTAGTATATTTTTATATTCTTCCTCTTAATCATGATGTTTAATTTTTAATAAAACTCATCACTAGTGATAAAACTACTTCAAATAATGTTTATAGAATAAAAATTATTCTAATTATGAAATAAACTAAAAACTCCAAGATAATATTTAAATGGGATTAATTTAGTAAACTATATTTTTATAGGGACCAATAATTCTTTTTATTAAGTATAAATATGCATAAACAATACTTTCCATTGATTATATAGAACAAAACCATATCCCTATAAAGAATATGAATCATATAACCCGAGTTGTTGACTTATTAGAACAACTATTTGGATACTAATACATTGAAAAGAAATATATTAATTTCAAATGACTTCACCTAATGTCTGAGAAGGATTATGTTCCTAAGATAACATTCAGTACAAGGAATATAAATAATTAATTTATTTTCTTTTCAAATGTTCTTACTAATTCCCCTATTATCTATATAGATTTAATGATTATTTTATTTACTGATAGTAAAGTAAATTAATATTAGTCATAATAGATGTTATTAATTTATATTTAAAGAAAAAGGATGATAATGATTATCACCATTTTATTGTATTAAAGACCTAAAGGAGGTGTTATTTTTATGAAACAATTTCCAATTTTTTATTTTAGAAAAAAATTTGTTCTTTTCAATCTCTTATAATCTCAAGGAAGGGTTTATCTAGGGTTCTATCAATGAAATATGTAATAGAAAATTAATCTAGACAAACCATGGAGACTAATATCTAGAGATTACAAAGTTTTATTAGATATTTTTTATTCATTGTGGATACTTTCACTTGTATTTCTAAATTATTTACCATGTTAACATGCAAGGGATCTGTGTTCTTATATAGTGATTACTGTAATGAAAATTTCATGGAACTGAATCGATGTTATCCATAAAAACAATAGTTACATTACCCAATAGTAGAGAAGGTTTTTTATCTCTTGTGATTCAGCAACAGAGGGACTATGATTCATTATTGTATAATAATCTGGATATTTATTATGTGTCATTATTATTAGAGGTTCCTGAGAACATTTGTAAACAAATTATTTGGAGTTAGTTGAATTAATTTTCCAATAAGGAAATGGATGTGTTATCTTTATATGGAATGGTGTGAAATATGAATTGATAATAAAGGTCTAAATCAGATATACACTCTAAAAAAGATGAATCTTCACCAAATATTATTGTTTGAGTTGTTAATGGATATGATTTTTGAATACATTATATCTGCAATAAAGAAATCCTAATAACATATTTATTTCATAGAAAATGATAATTATAGAATATCTATTTTGAGGATAATAATACAACCATTATTTTAAATTTTTAAAGGATTGATCTCGAAATATTCATTGAAGGTGAAAAATATTATCTTCATCAATTGAGTTCCCAACCATTTTTCTAGTTAAACATTAAAGAGGTGTAAAAGTAAGATGTAGAACAGAAAAAAGAACATTAGAAATGTTTCTGAGATCGACATTAATTGCTGTGTAATCTTATTGCTTAAAAACTGTTTATGTACCCCATCATTACCATACAAAAATGAGGAATCTATATATTGAAGACCATAGGTCATAATTATTGATTAATCCAAGATGTATGATGGTTTATTGATATATTTCAATGATTTTTTTTGAAAAAAAATGATAGATATAGTAGAGTATTGAAACCTACTATTAGTAGGTATGAATGTTAAGGATGACAGTCAATGTTTAATGGGAAGTTACAACCGTTTCGTAGACCAATATAAAAATTGTAAAACACAACCATGAATTTTCTCCCCAGAATATTCAATATATTGAAATAATTTATTGAAATTTGGGTTATCATAAATAAACATATGAAATAAATACACCTTATCATTATCATATTTGATTTATATGTTCATTGTATTTTTTGAATATACATTGAGGTAGAGATAATATTTCATTGATTACCACATTCTATTGTATCTTAATATGACATGAGGTTTACCTCAATGTTCTAGCATACTATTAATAATGATATTTATTCATAGTTGTGTATTATTACTACTTATAATCCATGTAACAATTGTTAGTCTAATAGAATCATTACGACTCTATATGATATGATGAGTTCATTTTCTATGTATTTAAAAGGTAGTTGGGAACATCACCTTCCATTAGTCATATTTTAGTACAAAATAGTTTTCCCTAAACCATTTAGATGACACCTGTTGAATCCCTATATGAAAATAATTTTATAATTCAAATGTCATGGGTTGAATTTTAGGAAATAAAACTGTTCTGACTTTATTAAATAGAAAAAATAGAAGAGAATGTTAGATATATTAAACATCACATCATTGAATAACAATGAATATAGAAAAGTTATACTGATACTCATTGATGAAATATAGTATTCTAAGATAGTGATAATTTATTTCATGTAGTTTATTTATAGAATATGTTTATTAGATTTTTAAAAAATTGTATTTTTGAGCCGTAGAAATATTGGCCCCTTTATATTTTTAATCGAGAATGGAAAATTGATTATTGATTTGTTATTCCAAAAAAACCTCTCTCATGTTCATGATTTGTTCAATATATCTATCTATATGAAATTAAAACCACATTCATAAAATGTAATTAATTCATATGTTCTACCAATACATATTATTCTTTCATATTAACAATAACTAGTAGAAATATTTAATAATAGACGTAATGTTCTATGGAAAAAGACTACTCACATAGTGAAAGTTATCTACGAGATTAAATTTTTTCTGAAGAATCATGGTAACAAAAGGATGTGATTAACTAGTGATATCCTTAATTATTTATAATATTGTAATTTAATTTCAAGGTAAAATTCTTATTAATGGGGTTTGAATATAACACCATGGTATATTATTATATATTTAACATCAAATATATTTAATCTCATCAATAGATTATGAATCACCACCACTGATTATAAATGAAATGTAATATAATATACCTGTTTACATAGATATTAAATTGGTATAATTAATAATAATAACAAAATTTTGTAAATTATGTATCATTTTTTAGGTAAATAAAATATATTGCTAAGTAAGTGTGCAATTTATTGTAATTTAATTACATGTATAAAAAATACATTTTTATTCAATTATGGTATTTTGTCAATTTTTTCGTGAATTGATATTGTTATATTCTAAATATTATAATATTTTATTTTATATTATAAAATAAATTTTTTTAATCATATGTCATATTTAACAAAAGGTGTAATTTTTAGAATTCTATTAAAATTGGGGTTTTAAACTATATTTTCTCTTTCAAGAATGCTCAATGATTAATTTATATAAATTATTTTAATGAATAATTATTATATAAATGTTTTAAATATTATAAAAATGATCTATATAATCAATTTAATTTTGGATTGGGAAATAAAATAATTTTTACATTAGAAAACATTTTTCTCAAGAAAACCATTTTTTCTCCACGTATTACGGGTTGAAATTTAAATTAAATTCTTCTACATATTGGAATTTAATTTGAAAATTTTATTCCATATATTTAATATTTGTTTAAAAATATTCAAATAATGGTAATTTCATTTTTGGTCATAATGAATACAAATATAGTAAAAAAATCACTGTGGTGGTGGTTAAAAGATGTTTACAAGGGGAGATAAATCAAAAAATAAGGGAATTATTCCAAATTAAAATTTATTATATTATCTTAATTGTTAATATTTTGACATTATCTAATCTGATATAAAAAATCTATACATCTGAAAGCATTTCCCTTTAGTATTCTATTTATATATTTTAATCATTTATGAAATATCAAGTGAGTCCTGTCTACGACATATAAAATAACACCCCTTGATTCCTTTTTTCACTACACATTGATCAATATATTTCTAAAAAACCCTAGAAAATATTTATTAAAAATACTAATACTTGATTTAGGGGTACCATTATTCTAAAATTTTAATTCAAATGGTCATTGAGAACGGATCTCAATGAGGCCATCCTAATGGGAGGTGATCATATTACCTGACCTCTTTCAAATTTTTTCTTATTTTTCCTCCTCAAATTTAGTTTTATTCATCATAAATAATAAGTTCTATATACTCAATATATAGAAAAATTAACGTGATCATGAAACTGTTATTATCTACCATATATTCTATCAAATGGGGAGTGATGGAATCCCTTGTGTATACAAGAGGACTACAACATCCATATAATAATATAATACGTTTTCCATTATAATATTTCACATATGATTATTATGATGTTTTTAATATTTTTATATAATATTAATGTAATAATATAAATTCTAGAATTATAATATCATATCTAACTTATTTCCTTCACGTCTATTAGAACATCATAACATCCCTTATCCGTAAATTTGGATTGCCAACTATATCATACAATGTGATATATTATTCATTTACTATTTAAATTTATTGTAATAATTATATTTTTAAGGAACGTATATTATATATATGATATACTAATTATTAAATAAATTTTAATTTTTTTATAAATTTCTTTTAATCCAACCTTAGAAAATTGAAAACAACATTCATGTGTACCTATGTCCAACCATCTCCATGAAAGGTGTAACATAGTTTTTATCTATAATTTTTTGGATGAATATAATAAGGTATGTAACATATATACATGAAATTTAAAAAATTCATATAATTATGTATATGATGGAACCATTTTTAATATTGAATAATAGAACTAACAAACAATAACTGTTATAAAAAAAATATTAACACCAATAAATGATAATTTTAAATATGATTTATTAATGAATTGGTGTAGAAATGTTATAAGTTGATCATATATGATATAATAAATATTTAATTTTTTATTACAATGAAAACATATTTTAATTTATAATATAGGAAGTAAAATATCTTTTTTAAAATGTTAAACTTATTGTAAACGATTTATGTTACAATCTCATTGTTTATTGAGATTTCATATTATCATGTTTACAATGATGAAATTTTATAACCTATATCTAAATATTAACAATAATATTATTCTAGATAAATTTATTATAGAGTGTAATACTTTTTAGTTTATGTTTCCGTTAATTAATAACTCAATACATTTAAAGAACATTTTTTTTGGAAACCATAATTTACCTCCCTCTTCAGTTGAAATTTATTTTTCATCTATATTTATGTTTTCTAAAAATGAATTCATAAATGTTATGATGGTTATAATATTATTATTTATATTCAATTTAAAAAATTATTTATTTTTTAAATTGTGTTTTATATGAAATCATTATTTAATTTCTTTAATATGGTAATTTTGAGAGTATAAAAAATAAATGAAAAAAATATTTGTTTTTAACAAACACAATTTGAATGGGATTTACTACTATAATGACATCTCATTTATTGAAATATTAATGAAGAGGTTTCATTTTTTTTAAACAATTATTCCATAATTTTTGGCCAAAATATTATATTTTTTTATTAATTTAAAAAATGCTATTTTCTGCGAGAAACAATATATGATTTGTTTTAATGGAAGTTTTAATCTTAGATTGAATATTTTTTAATGTTAAATAAAAATCACTGTAGATTTAATCCAATGATTTCATACTTATCATTTCTATGGAGGGTTTATGATTATTATGAATATATTTTTATGATACTTTTTTATTTTCTAATGTGTTTTCTATTGTGATATTTTGAAATATTAATGAAACTTATTTATTTTCGAAGGGTTATGATGTGATGAAATCTTTATGATATTTCGGGAAACATATATATGTTATTCATTATTAGATGTTGGGACTGTAATTATATAAACCTCAAATAAAATGGTTAATGATAAAAATAGAGTGAGATAAAAACTATTTGAATTGTTACTGAACCTGTTTTAGTAAGGGACTCTATCCATCATTATTGTCTTCGAAGTGAATCATGAATAAAGATATGATGTAATGGGTAGTTAACTCAATCCACTATGATGGTCTTTGAAGTTATTCCTTACCAATGAAATTATATTGCATGATAATTTTTAAGTCATAAAATTATGTCTAATTTTAATGTTATGATTTCACGGATAATGTTCGTTGATTCTATTATTATTTATGTTTTATAAACACATAATATATTTTTCATGTCTCGTCATTTTTATATATGATATGAAGATTATGGCTTCGAATGTTATTCTTTAGTTATCATGCCATTATTCACATGTAAAGTGTAATGAACGATGTTTTTATCAATAAATTATCCATTCTTATAATTATGTCATGTAGTATAAAGCACATACAACACATTGAGAACCCAATAAAGAAATTATTCTTATAAATAAAGAATTGTACATTACTAAAAAATAATCCAAAAATAATTCCAAATATTAAAAGGGACAATAAATATAAAATATAATAAAAAGAATGTAACAAATATGATATGTTTGATCCTCTATAATAAATTCACCTATGAAAAAATATGTAAAAATAAAAAATAATGTTAATTATAAAATATTTATTTAAAACACACACATATATATATATAATAATTGAAAAAATATAATTGACTAATGAATGGAATTAGAGTTATATATAGGAGGTAATAAACCCATATGTCTATTAGAAATATGATGGTTAGAAAGATAACCTTACCTTATGAATTGTAATTTGACCATTATTAATAATAATCTTGTTGTTAGAATATTAACATCACATATGAAAGTATAAATATATTTATGTTATCCTATGAAATAATATATGCTATAATTATACTATGGAATAAGAAAATAAATGTTTAGAAATTGAAAAAACTAATTGATGATATTTTTTTGAATCGATAATTTTTTTACAATATTATAATTAATATATTAATTTTATTGAGAATTTATTTTCATAATATCTATACATAAATTTATATTTTTTGTATTAAACATATAATTTAGCTTTTTGTGACCATAAATAATTTTTTAAAATCTTATAAAATGAGATATAATATTAAAATCAGGTTTTTTATTATATCATGTTTTCATTTAAAAATTAAATTTCTCATATTCATAAAAAAATTGATAAAATTAAGTCCCTTTATGAATTATATTCATTAGAAAATGGTAGGGGTGATTTTTTTATATTTTTCTAAAATAGTTAATTTTATGTGAATATTGATATACTATAATTTAAAGTATTAAAATTTTGAAGCCAAATACATGAATTAATTTTTCATGTATGATGTAAAAAAATTTTGAAAAAGTATGCACTAGATACTGAACAAACTCACAATAATGAAAAATATTTATTTTATTTAACCAAAATATTAAAGTAATGAATAAAACAATCAAAACACCCTTCTCCTCACCTCATATATACCACCACTCAAAACCACTTCTCTCACACATTATTTGCTTTGGATCTTGATAATATTCAACCAAATTCCCCAAGAAAGTGTATTCCTTATATCTTGGATTTTCTAGTCTCACAAAAATACATATTCAATATACCATTAGGATGTTCTCAATGAGACGATAATCACGATGTAAATACTCTTTCTTTCTCTATTAATTTAATATATTTTCTTCTCTTATCCTCCCCTCAACTCTAATTTCTAAAACTGAAGTATCACTCCAGTTTCATATATATACTACAATATTATTTTGTTAATGTAATATATATCATTAATAATCTTCTCTTTTTGTTTTTTTGAAAAAATGATGACATTGTCTTTGAAATGTCGATTCACCACCTGCATGTAAGACAATTTTTCATGTACAATTATCACATTCAGGGATAATCTTAAAAATATAATAAAGAGTAAAAAAATAATCTAAAATTTTTATTATGAACATTAAATTTATATAAATAATATAAAAATATAATATTAAATAAAAAAACAAATGCCGATGTGATAATAAAAACAGCCAAATAATCTATTAATTTAACATTAACATTTTATCAAATGAATCATCATAGAGTAAATAAATAAAATAATATATGGAAACCATTATATTTTTCAAACTGTATTAATAACATATAATTTCACTTATGGGTAATTATTCAAATTTTAAAATAACATAAATATATACACACAAGGGAATCGACTATTGAAAAATGAAAAGAACGATCCTTGAAAAATGGAAAGAAATTTTATAAATACTAGAAATCACCATAAATAAAATCAATTAAAATTTTTAAAAAAACATATATGTTCAGTAGGTTCAACGGTAAATTATTGATGAATATAATATGATTAATGAGGGCATTGAGGTAAACTAAAGAAAACGTCTTGACATAACACATCTAGAAAAAAATCTATATCAATGGATTTGAACCATTTGTATGGGTCTCCAACCCATTGGAATAGAATATACTAATAGTTTGGATGTAAATTCTCTATTATGGAATTGGTATAGACCTATAATAATGGTTTTAAAAAAAATTTGGTATATGTAAGGTAAAAATAAAATCACACTATATTTTAATCCCAAATACTCTAATTTATAATCCACCGAGATAACCACTAACCATAGGCGTCATTTCTAATAATAATTTCATATTTATATTTTCATGTTTTTTAATAACTTTTGTAGTTGAAATTATTTTATAATTTAATCAATAAAATATATGTGTACTTATTTCATTGGTTCACAAAAATATTGGTATAGGAACAATGATTTTTTGGGCCATAAAAACTGTTTTGTAAAAACAATTGGAAAAGGGTTGACCTATACCAATGGGTTTTCAAAAATATTTTTTATAGGGTCATTAGAATAGACTTATACAAATTATTGTGAATAAAATTAGGTATATATTATCTACATGGGCCATATACCAATGGTTTTTTTCCAAAGAAGTAGGTATATGGTCTCTCAATCATCATCATTGATAATGTTGCTGGATCTGTTATACTTTGATAATATGCCACATTATTTTATGTACTATAGTGTTAGAGGATTGTGAAATCATAAACCTTGATGACATCTAACAATATTCAGTAATACGTATTAAGATCCTTCTATGTGAATATATATTTTAGGATCTCAAAATCAGTATATATCTCACACGTCTCCCAATAGAGATAATAATGCTAGATTTTTGACATGAAGATACTTGTCGCCAGCTTTTGATCATTTGGGGGACAGTTTTTCTCAAGAATATTCAACATCATTAAGGAATATTCTACAACATTATCATTTTCCACCCTGACACAAATTATTCAACTTTATTATGAATTGATGTATACCACAAAGAGATCCCAATTACTGGAATTGTGATTAATAGTCATGTGATA
Organism: Viscum album; assembly: GCA_963277665.1. Classification (NCBI taxonomy): domain Eukaryota; kingdom Viridiplantae; phylum Streptophyta; class Magnoliopsida; order Santalales; family Viscaceae; genus Viscum; species Viscum album. Next base: position 539,728,385 of record OY728157.1, read on the forward strand.
AGCCTCATTTTTTACCATATGCAGCAGTCTTCACATAAACTAGTCTAGAAAAACATTTCTCCCTTCATTGTCATCTTGGTCAATGAGTTTGATAATCACTAGATGATACTATTAAATTAACGATAATTTATATATAGGACAAGGATACAATGGATCTTAATTATAGATGTAGTTTTAGGCCACTCCTCAATTGCCATTGTGTTATAAGGGAACACATAAATTTATCTTATTCTGATAACATACCACAATAATGATACTTCCTACATCCACAACTCACAATAAATGTAATTCTCATATAGTTTTTCAATCCTAAAAGTCATTGTCAAAATATTCAAATGATCCTCATGTTCAATAGATTATGGAGTATAAAAAATGACATTTTTAAATACTATATCAAATATTTAAATGTAATCTCAAGAGACACTATTAAATATGTCCATGAATATTTTTGGATCATTAGTGATTAAAAAGGGCATAAATATAAATTCAATTTTTCCATACATAGTTCAAAAGTAAGACATGGGTATATCTTCCTTCTTCATCATTAATTAGTGATAACCTTAGTGATGGTCAAACATACAGAAATGCATGGCCCTGTGTAGTTTATCGAACAATTAATATAAATATGGAATGTGATACTAGTAATTTATCATGTTTTTTTCTCATGATAAAATGATTATCGGATCATTGATCCAACCATATTCTTAATTAGTAGGATAGACACAGACCATGGTTATGATATCAAGAATATTAAAACCCTATACCAGTTCTCTTGTAACAATGTATTCATTTATTCCATTCATTTGTGGCAATACTATAAGGAGTCATTGATATGGTAAGATATCGAAGAATAATTTCAACTGAGCAGTCATACTCTCTGTTAGAAGGAAGACTGAAGAATTATTATGGGGACACATAATTTTTATAAATCATCTTGGGGAATAAGGATATTCGTAAACTGTAGAAGAGAAGATCATCAATATTTTTTTTGAAAAATGGATTTAAAGATACCCATTAATGTAGAAGAATAAAAGAATTTTCACACCATCACTAATCCTATATTGTATTTTTTCAACATCAATGAGATGATAATTAATATATTTAATATTTATAGGCTATGGTTTTTGGAAAAAATTAACAACAATAACATATAATATAGAAAATAAGGATAAATTATATATCTAATACTGAGGTGGATCCTAATAATGATGTGCTAAAATGTATTCGTGTTATTCATTCATGAACTGTGAATTTATTTTTTAATCATGTTCAACACATTCTTTCGTATCCTTAATGTTTAGTTGATCTTTTCAAACCACACCTAAAATTGTTTAGTTTGAGTTATCTGTGTGAAAATAGATGAAAAAATTATTTCATCAAAAGTATATATATCCCCAGGTAAATTATTGTGGATTGCACCTCATGTAAAATCCAATATTACATAATTTGGTGGATTTTGATGCTATATTTGACATGAATTGGATATATTTATATATATCTAACATCAAATGTCAATAAATGGAGTTTACTCACACATCCCAATGAATGCCATAATTTTGTACATTTGTGAAGAGGATTAAGAAACACTTTCAGAATCTGGATCTCAAATGTTGATATTTTTACCTTATGAGAATTAGTATCTATCCCAAATGATTGATAAATATGGTAAAATCATCTCAAATACTCTCCTAATACGAGTTATTACAATGATGTGTTCCAATAATAATTCTTCGGTCTTCCTCGTGGCAGAGAGAATGAGTTATCAGTTGATCTTATTCATAGATATCATCTAATATAAATGACTCATTATAGAATCACCGCAAAAAAAATGGAATAACTGAATAAGTTGTTTCAAGGGAACTGGTATAGGGTTTTAATATTCCTGATACTATCACCATGGTGTGTGTCTGTCTTCCTCATTACGAATAAATTTGGATAAATGATCCTCTAAACATTTTATCATGGGAAAAAAATATCATGATAAATAAATAGTATCACATTCTACAGTTATATGACTTGTTCGATCAACTACACAGGGCCATGCATTTCTTTAAGGTTGATCATCATTAAGGATATCGCCAATTAAAGATGAAGAAGGAAAATATACCCATTTCTTCCTTTTGAACTATGTAAGGAAACATTGAATTTATATTTATGTCCATTGTACACACTAATGATCCAAAAATATTCTTGGAAATATTTAAAAGAGTCCCTAGAGATTACGTTGAAATATTTGACATAATATTTAAAGATTTCATTTTTATATACTTCATGATCAATGTGGAACACGAGGATCATTTGAATATTGTGATAATGACTTTTAGGATTGAAAACTTATATAAGAATTACAATTATTGCGAGTTTTGGATGGAGGGAGTAACAATATTGTGTTAAGTTATCAGTATAAGAGGAATTTATGTTCCCCTTATAAGAAAATGTAAATTGAGGAGTGGCCTAAAACTACATCTATAATTAAAATTCATAGTATCCTTGGTCTATCTATAAATTATCGATAATTTTATATTATATTTTAGTGACTTTCATACCCATTGACCTAGATGACATTGAAGGGAGAAATGTTTTTCTATAATAGTGAATGTGAAGACTGCTACATATGGTAAAAAATGTGGCTTATCACTGCACATGTAGTCACAATTTCAGTAATTGGAGATCTATTTGTGGTATACATCAATTCTTAATAAAATGGAATAATTTTTTCATGTTGAAAAATGATAATTTTGTAGAATATGCCTTAATGATGATGAATGGTCTTGTGAAAAACTATACCCCACATGATCAAGAGGTGGAGACTAGTATCTTCATGTTGAAAATCTAGCATCATTATCTCTATTGGGAGATGCGTGAGATATATTCTGATTTTAAGATCCTAAAATATATATTCACATAGAATAATCATAATACGTATTAGTGAATATTGTTAAATGTCATCAAGGTTTATGATTTCACAATCCCTTAACACCAGAGTATATAAAATAATGTGGCACATTATCAATGTAGAATAGATCCAGCTACATTATCAATAATTGTGATTGAGATTGATCTGATTTTCATAGACATGAAAATAATGTACATGTGAATCATAAATTACGACACATCATCATTTTTATGAAAAATGATTTCTAAACCATCTCTTATGGTGAAAACAATGGTCCTTCCAAATAAATGATCTTGAAATTCAAAAAATGATGATTTAAATAATAAAGGGGAAATAAAAAATTTTCAAATTTGATGAGGAAGGAGTTGTAAGAGTGATGATTTATTCAAAAAAATTAACAAATAAAAATTCCAAATATTATAGTGGGATAATAAAAATAATATAATATAATAAGAATGTGAAAATTTTCATCTCCTCATTCCACTATAATGACTGTACTCATAAAAAATATATCAAAATAAAATATAATGTTAACAATATTATATTTATTTTCTAGATGAATTTATATTTGTCATTGGAGAAAATAGAAATTATTGATGAATGGAATTCGAGTTGTTAATAAAAATTATTAAACCCAAATGAATTATAGAAATTGGATTGTTGTAATATTAACCCAACCACTATAATATTAATAATATAATTACTAATATAAAACTTGAAATTAGAATAGTAACCTCACCTATGAAATTATAAATAAAATTTAGGTATCTTATTAATGAAAATATGGTATATTTATGTAACATCCTAGATAAATAACGAATATGAAATTTAATTAATTATTAATATTTGTGAATTAAATATTAATATTACATTAAAGGTGATTCTATGTTTGATGGTTTACCCAACATGAAATTACAGGTTTCTTCGAAATCTTTTGTTGTACATAAGGTAGATTCATACTGAGAAAAATAATAATAATATAATATTATTATTTTAAATGGTAGTTAATGTCTATCCATTTTATTAGATGAAGTGAATAAAAGTAACCATATTATGATTAAACATGTTGGTTAAATATTTTTACGTTTATTAAATATAATATAGTGGATTAAAATTAGAATGAATCCAATTTTAAGCATAAATACTCAAATATTTTAAAAGGTAGTTTCAAGACGTTTTGATGGTGAACCCATTTTAAATCAAGTATTTTTCACCTATATATGATATATATGATAAAATAAACTTTTTATTTATAAGTGTTATATTCAAAGTTACTTTGTGTAAATTTTAGGTATTTTTCTGATATAGTTCATTTTTTAATGAATAGTTAAAAATACTGCATTTCAATTCAAAACTGTCTTTTTATCTAATTTATTTATCTGATTAGATTTTCATTTTAATTGGTTTTAAAGTGAAATTAGATAATATGTTTAACATTTAATCTAGTTTTGGTCCTTAGAAGTACGTTTACTTTAAAATTGGACATAAAAAATCTTTTAGAACTTTTTACTTCGTCAAAACACGCTTTTTGTTTTTTACCACAAGAATTAATTTTAGATTAATTTCTGCAACATCTGTATTTTAAATATGGAAATATGGATTCCATATTTTGAATCATGTGGACCCAATTTTTTAAATAGTTATCTTTTATTTCTAGACATTATAAATAATATCATCTATAAATATTTTGTTTACAATTGTTAAAGTGTAAATCTGGTAAATAGGGGTAAGAATAATATTATAATGATATTAAATTTCCTTAAAACATGTTCTAACCCTATTGGATGATACATGTCTGATAATGAAAATCCTTGGATAAATTGTTGGACCCCATGGAGCCACTTGTATGTGAAAATTACATTTTATAAAAATTAATTTAAAGTTAAGGAAAATGTAACGTAAAAATATATCCATTTTTAAAAAATTATTTTATGGGGTTGAATAAGTTATATTTTATACTATAAATAGTAAATAGAATGATAAAAATATTTAATTCATCATTATTTTTTATTTTTATTTTTTAGCAATGAAATAAATATATTTATCGATAACCCAATGATTATGTAGTGATTACCTTATTGCTAAATGATTCAAATAAATGAAATTATAAATATTAAAATAAATTTATTTTGAAACATTATATAACATAAATGAATTTTTTTGATGAGGATGACTTTTTATATTTTAATTAATTAATGTTTACGAAATAATCATGTTTTTTGGATTTTTTAAAATATCATGATATGAATAATCTTAAAATTGAAATAATTCATATTTTAAAATATAAAATATTTTATTAAATACTATAAAATTTAAAAAATCTAATATTTGTAGAAATAGAAATAATAAGTATAAAATTTTATTATTGAATCTTTAATTGATATTTTTCATCTTTTGGTTTCAATTTTGATTATGTAAGAGTTAAATTCCGGATAAAAAAGTAAGAGTAGAAAAGTGTTAAATAACAGAGATAAGGATAAAAAAATATCTAGAACCTGTCCAATTATTATTGAATAATTTTATTTCGACTTATATTCATCTTTTATTATAATTTAATGAGTTTTGGACCTTTTTAAATAGAAAATAATTTTATAATAAAATAATACATTAAAACATTCCAAAAGAGTACATCTCCCCTTACAAAATGCCATAACCTCTATCCCATTACTCACAACTCTCAATACTATTGACTCATTCAACCTCATTTCTAATAATATCCCAAAATGACTCTATTACACCTATAATACTTCTCCAAGGTATAAGGAAATTCAACAAATCTTTCTGGTTCAAACAAAAGGGAGTAACCCGATTTAAAGGTAACGTTGTTTCCCAAGTTTTTTTATTTTATTTTCCTTCTCTACTCCATATGCTATTATTATTCAATGATTACATAACAACACCAGTATAATAAATATATTATGTTCTTCTTATTCTAATAATTTGAACTACACTTCCTCAAACTTCCATCTAATGGACACAGACATATTGTTTCTATGTACGGTGAATTAGTACCTCACGAAACGATATTTGTTTGACTTTTTCCTACCACCTCTCATGGTGTCTATTATGGTGGGAATATATTTATATGAGATATATATCATATTTATGTTGTTTCTATTATTATGTATTTGTCATTTATATCGTACCTCCATGGTTTCCATAATGGGTTAATACAATAATTTCATTTCAGGAAGTGGGGACAACCACCCCATCAATGTGATCCGACTCGTTCATGCCACACATGGAATGTATAATGGATTAAGTTAATGAATGTTTGTATCATATAAAAAATATGACATTATAATGGAATTATAATGTACCTATGTATCATTAAGTTTTTTTTCCATTAATTATGATGATGAAATAAAAGTTACGTTCAAGTGTACGTAAGTCTTACCATCCCCATGAATGGTGCATTTCATTTGTTATCTCAAAATATTATATACAATTATAAATACATATAATTACCACATTCAAATGAAATTTAAATCATGAATATCATTATGGAGATAATGTACTTTTGACCACATGGAAAACTTGGTAATTATAACAAGTTTTTTTACTAATGTACCAACAATCAATAAAGGACCGATATTAACATAAATAATTATAAAATATTTATAACATTGTAATAATTTATATAAAAATAATAATAAACATGAAAACTGTTCTAACGTAAGTAGAAATTAACTTATGTTTTTTATTCATTAAGAACAAGGAACATATATGATGATTGGGACTCAAGGTAAGGGAACCATTCAACCTCATCATTTAATCAAAGACTTCATTAATGTTATGTATTTTTATTTTCTTTTTATTATGTTGGTATATGTTCTTCTATATCCTTATTTATGTATATTTTATTTACATGTGATGTGATAATCATTTCTCTCTCATCAACTCATTTTCATAATTTTTATGTGACACTGTTATGCTGAAAATATTTCATAAGAGAAATTCATAACACAATTTATATTATTTGGGATAATCTTAAACTTTTAATTTTGTCATGCTATGATTAAGTAAGAAATAAAATGTGTGGTTTTATCTTGTATTTATACATTAATTATGTGTACCTATAGTGAATACACAAAATTTTATCTATTTTATTAACAAAATGATCTTTGTATGGGACTTCATCTCAATCTCTTTTTATTGTGTAATATTTGGAATTATACAAAAAATTAGTTTATATGGTGTATAAACCCCTTTGAATATTAATTCCATTCAAAGGAAATATTTTTTCTATGTAGCATTTTACTAAAGGAAAAAAGGTAATGTTTCTTTTTAACATACTTGGTGACAACAACCGTTCCACCATCGCAAGAAATATTTGATATTTGGATTCCTCTTCAAGACGTAGTGTATCAAAAAAATAAAATTTAACACTATATATCATTTTTTATATATTTTTAAATTGAAAATTGTTTACATAATAGAGAGATTATGTCAATATCTTGAACAGATATTTTCTGAGTGCATTAGGGAATCATTATCATTCCTTTAGGATTATTCATTTGAAATGATTATGTTATAATTCATGGGCATTTTTTACGTACATAGGTGGTTCCATGATAATCCTAGGGTGGGTATCACTGAGATAGCTCTCCAATGCATTGGGTAATTTGACTAAGGTAGACGTTAATTTTTCTCCTAATATATTTAAGGAATATACTGTGTTGGGTATTCAAAACGTAACCCCCTATGTATCTGTGAAAGATACAATGTAAGTATGGTATGGATGAAACAAGTTACCATTTATGATTTATGATTTCTATGTGTTATTCATAAATATTATGATTTCATGATGAATGTAAAAGAGAATATTTTTTGTATATATTGATTGTCTAATGTATCCTTTCGTAATTTTATAACCCTTACTGAGATTTTTATGATCATCCCATGTTTCTAAAATGTTTTTTCACACAAAGAAAAGTGGAATAGGTTCAAGAATAGAATCATGGAAAATTCAAGATGTATAAAACATGGAACTAAAATTGGTTTTTTATGAGTTTTTATTCTATGAAAAATGTATACTGAGTTGAAGTTTCTACTTGTAATATTAACGTCGTGACCTATTTATCTATATCTCTAAACATAGAAATATCCACAATGTGAATTATTAACTTAATTTGATATTATGTTATGTTTAAGGATTGTGCCTAATAGTTGGTATCATAGATCAATTCAGAAAACATTAGAAGTTATTATATTTTTAAAATGTTATCCATAATTTTTTTTACTTTATGATAAATTTGAAATGACATAGCATTTATATGTAACCTTGTTACATCACATTAGATATTTATGTGTTCAAAATGGAGATTCATATAGGAAACAAGGAATCTATGATTGTACAACATCAAGAGGAAAACATCCTTCAAAATCAGTGACCAAAGTTGATTAGAATTGGATATGAGTTATTAGTTACAATGATAAAATAGTTGACGCATGCTATAAATAGTGGTGGTATCAATGTATGATATTAGCTAGATCAACCATGGAGAAACATGTTAGTAGTGAATCATTTAATGAGGAAACATCCCCCATCATTCAGTGGTTCATCTAACATTGTGCTTGCTGATGGGTGGATTAAAGTATTGGAAAAGAATTTTTATTTCCTCGAGCGCTCAGAACATCAAAAGGATAGTCTTGATATTTGCCATTTTGAAGGATAAGCCAATTAGTTGTGATCGATGGTTAAAAATTTCAGGTATAGTGAGTATATTGATGCTCTCGATTTGGATGAATTGAAAGGTATGTGTCTTGAGAAATATTTTCAATGGAATATCAACATCTGATGGAGAAACAATTATTAGAATTGAGGCAAGAGGATGAATCAGGGGATGCTTGTGAGGAAAAATTCACTTGACTAGTAATGTATGCTTGAAATTTCATACAATATATTTATAGTAAAGTCAATAATTTTTACCTTGTATTAATGAAAAAGTATCAATGTGATTTAGCTTCTCATTAGTTCAAAAGTTATGAAAAACATGTCTGATGTGAAGAGAATGTAAAAATGTAGTTTTCCAATGATCTTGTGTTCTTTTAGAGACAATAAAATAAGAGGTTGAGGTGGAATAAAATAGGTAAAAATTATCAAAATAGTCTGATGGTAAGACAGTTAAGATTACTATTTCTTAAAATCATGGTAAAAATAACATTGGGGAATGTCTTTTGAATTTTCGTAAGTGCTTACTATGTGAAAAAATGGGATATAAGGCTCATAATTACACTGAAAAATCTATGGGTAATGATATGAAAAAAATCTTATTTATAGTTAGTAAAATGTTGTCAATGTAAAGAAATGGGACATTATTAAAATGAGGGTCCAATGAAGAACACAATTGAGGGAAAGAAGGCGGAGTACAAGAAAAAAGGGGTTGTGAAATCCATTTCAACTACTTCAGTAGATGATGGACCATAAAATAAAATAGTATTTGGTACACTATTTGTTTATTCATATTATGAAAATGTGTTGTTTGATTCTATTTCTACACATTCATTCATTTCTGAGACATTTTCTCGTAAATTGGGAATTCTATCCCATGATATGAATCTTGAACTTATGGTAAAATCATCTAGTATAAATGTTGATACAAAAAGAAATTTTAGAAACCTACGTGTCCTTGCGTGTGGAAAGAATATACCTCCAATCCATATTGGTTTTCCTCTAGTAGAGTTTGATGTTATTTTGCGTATGGATTGGCATTCTTTTTGTCATGCTATTATTGAATACGGAGTTCTTGAGGTTTCTTTTTAGAAATAATTTCAATTTTTGTACAAGAATGAACCCTAATTTTTTATAACATGTTAGGAAACTGAGAGAGTAATAAATAATGGAAATGAATTTTACTTTTCACATATTGATGAAAAAAGGAACTATTCTGGTTAATGTAATTCCAGTAGTAAATGGGTATCTTGATGTTTTTCATGATGATTTTCCTTTTATAAACCTGATCGGGAAGTTGAATTTACTGTTGATTAAGTTCTATATTGTAATCCAATTTCAAAACCCCCATCTCAAATGTCCCAAATTGAATATTTAGTGTTAAATAAGCAATTACAATAGTTATAAAATAATGGTTTCATTCGGTCTAGCACATCCCCATGGGGTGCTCCTATATTATTTGTTATGAAAATATGGTTTAATGATACTTTTCATCGATTATTGCACCTTTAATAACATAAATATTAAGAACAGGTATCTTTTGCATCATATCAAAGATTTTTTTGATCAACTATAGGGAGATCAATATTTTTTGAAGAATGACTAGAGGTTGGGGTACCATTAATTGAATGTACTAGAATTAAACATTTTAATGACCGTGTTTCATACTATATATAGTCATTTTGAATTTTTAGTAATTCCTTTTGGGTTAACCAATTCACCTACTGTATTGGTGGATCTTATCAATAGAAGTTTTCATGAGTTATTGGATAAGTTTCTTGTTGTGTTTATTTATGAAATTTTGGTATATTCCAAAATAATGAGGAACATGATTTCAATTTAACTATTTCCTTGCAAACCCTAAAGGAAATGAAACTATAAAGTAAATTCAGCAAGTGTGAGTTTTCATTACAAAAAAATTCATTCCATGTTCACATTATTTATAATGATAGGATTACTATTGATCCTGCTAAAATAAAAGTTTTTAATGAATGGCGAAGACCCACAAATATAACTGGCATTCATAGTTATCATGGTTTTATAGGTAATTACGAAAGGTTTTGTGAATATTCTTTCTAGTTATCAATCCCAATGAAAGGTAAACTCTAAAAGGTGTTACGTTCAAGTGGGAAAAAGATTGTGATGTTTACTTTAATGAATATGAAATCTGATGGGTGAAATCTGTATTATTGGCATTACCTTCCAAAAATGGATAGTTTTTTATTTACAGTGATGTTTCGTTGAAAGGACATGATGGTGTCCTGATGCAGAATAACCAGGTAATTGCTTATACATCACGTAAGTGGAAAACTCATCTATCAAATTACCCTAAAGATGACTTGGAATAAAATGATGGTGGTTATTCATTAAATATTTGGAGGCATCATTTGTATTGAGTAAAGTGTGAAATATATACAGGTCACAAAATATTGATGTATATATTCTCATAGAAATAATTAAACATGAGACACATGAGATGGTTATAATTAATCATGGATTATTATTGGATGATCCATTACCATATAGGAATGTAAAATATAGTGGTTGTTGCATTGAACTGAAAGAGTAATGTTTTATTAACCATTTTACATTTTGAAGAAGATCTATTGATTAACCATTTAATGAAATTTTTCATAGAAGTGATCGGTGGAGAAAATTTCCCCATTTTTTCAGGTGTTAGTGAAATCATATTTATTATTTAGAATTATGTAAGCGAAAAAGTAATACATTGAGATCGATAAAAATGTAGAGTTGGTTAAAAAGGGTATGTTTCCTGAATTTATAATTGATAATGATTGTATATTTTATATTTGGGAAGATATTATATGTGCCCTATGATTAAAAGTTGAAGAAAGAGCTGTTATTTGAAGCTCAGAGTTCTCTGTTTTTATTTCATCCTTGAAGTACTATAATGTACGAAGATATTCTGGAGAATTACTAGTGGGATGGAATGAAAAGAGATATTTCAGAATTTACTGTGATGTTTTTGACTTGTCAATATGTTAAAGTAGAGTGGTATCTACCGAAAGGGATGCTTCATCCTTTACTGGTTCTAGAGTTGAAATGTGAAAATACACACATGGACTATGTTGTGGGATTACCGAAGACATCTTTATGTAATAATGCAATCTGGGTTATCTTTTATTGATTTACTAAATCTTTTTATTTCCTTTCTATTTGAGATACTCTGTCTCTATATCAACATTCTCAGTTGCATATTAAATAGTTAGTTAGATTATATGGAGTTCCCATCTTTATTATATCTGATCATGATCTGAGATTCAATTATAACTTTTTAAAGGGTCATAAAATGTATTTGTGTAGAAATTTAAATTTAAATTAAGATTTTTATCATCAATTAGATGGTCAGTCTGAATGAAAAATTCGAACTTTTGAATATATTATATGTGTCTCTGCAATGGATTACCATGG